>CM019065.1:314430012-315817565 GCA_009667805.1 Leptobrachium leishanense
TAGCGACGTTCTCAAGAGGCATTCGAAGGAGCGGATATGCATATGTAGGTGCTGCTCCGATCCATCGTTCTGTGCAAGTGCTTGTTTACGTAATGTTCACAAGTCCCGTAGCAGTGTGCGATTTGCGGATTCTACGCTATGCAAGTTGCGTAGGGCAGCAAATTGTGAAGAAAAGATTCAGGGACTTCTGGGTTCAGGAGATCCTGAGCCAAAGAGGAGCTGCGTGCACCAGCGGAAAAAAAGGTGAGTAAAATCACCAAAGGAGAAAAAAAATTAAAACTTGATTGGGCAGAGGCTGTTAGTAATTGTGCCCAATTATATAAAAGGCAAAATAAGGGAACTACAATCTTAATAGAGTATCCCTTTAAGGCTGCATTAAGACATTATAAGCGGCTGATGCAAAGTACACTGCTTGGGAAAAAAACGCCACACATTCTAATATTTCATTAGACAGCCTTTTGCTTTGATTTCGGCACGCGTTTGCCTGGCACCGTTTCAATAAGCTTATGTAATATCACCATATTTAAATTCCTCCAGAGTTGCTATACTTTTTCGTCAAGAACATATATTGATGATGGGAGAGTCAAAATAAAGTCTTAGAAACATAGAAACATAGAAAAATGTCGGCAGATAAGAACCTTTCGGCCCATCTAGTCTGCCCAATTACATGGATACTTTACCTGGATTTATCTTTTGTTTAGGATAGCCTTATGCCTATCCCATGCCTGCTTAAATTCAATTACTGTTTTAGCCTCTACCACTTCAACTGAAGACTGTTCCATGTATCCACCACCCTCTCAGTAAAATAAATCTTTCTGATGTTACTTTTAAACCTTTGCCCCTCTAATCTAAGACTATGTCCTCTTGTTTTGCTACTTGTTTCCTTTTAAATATACTCCCTTCCTCTACCTTGTGGATTCCCTTTACATATTAAAGGTTCTATCATATCTTCCTCTGTCTCGTCTTTTTTCCAAGCTGTACTGTAACGTTGGGGGCTTCCAGCCCTACCTGTGTGCTTGAGGACAGAAAGTCTGATGCTGCTCGCTGACCACTGCCCGGTTTAAATGGAGACAGGCAGGGAGGTGATTGCATGAGGTGTGGCTTGAGGGGGGCGTGGTCTGGTGAAGGTCTTTAAAAACCCTCAGTATAGTTTCAGAAGTTGCCAGATCGTGGTTATCCATACCTGAGCTCCTTGTACCTGACTGCTAAATTGATTTAACCTGTTATTGACCTCTGCTTGTGTTCTGACCATTCTGCCTTCTGTTGCCCTAGACTATTTTCTTGTACTACGCTACTGCTCTGATACCGACCCGGCTATTCCATTTGACCATTCTGAACTCTGTATTCCTGATTCTGGCTCGGCTGACTCCTCTCCGTATTGTTAACCCTTTTCTGTCTAGCTAGTTTACCTGGCCAATTCTAAGGACCAGACAGATAGGGATCATTCACAGCTACACTGTTGGTAGCTTCTGAGTTTTGTGGAGTGTTGGGGGTTAAGTACTGCGTGGTGGGATCCGGGAACCGTGACATTACGATCTGGCCAATATGGATCCCGCAGATTTAACACAGCACTTGGCTACCTTTGTATCCAGACAGGATGAGCAGGATCATAGGATGGATCAGTTTGCCATTGCCTTACAAACTATCCTGAATCGTACTGCACACCTGGAACCAGTTGGGGTTGCACCCCCGCCTGCTATACCTGTGCCCCCTGTCGTTCAGACATCCCAGGTACACATGACCGCTCCTATGAGGTTTGACGGTACTCCCTCTGAGTGCCGGGGATTTTTGGTCCATGTGGATATTCATTTTAAATTAAATCCGCAAATGTTTTTCTCTGACATTGCCAAAGGGTTTATTATTAACCATCTGTCTGGCAGAGCGTTGACATGGGCGACTCCTTTATGGGAGGCAGAAAGACCTATTGTACGGGATTATAAAGAATTCATACCGAGTTACAACGTACATTTAATCCTACCAGAAAGGCCACGATAGCCGGCAAATCCTTGTTCCGCATACGTCAAGGGAACAGGACTGTGTCTGATTATGCCATAGAATTTAAAACCTTAGTTTCTGATGTGAACTGGACAAATGAGACACTGGTTCTGGCGTTTATGGAGGGGTTATCAGAGTCGTTGATGCATGAATTAGCTCCACGTAAAACTACCTGAGGTATTGTGTGAACTCATTGATTACTGTATAGTTCTGGATAATCAGATAAGGGATAGAAGGACTCCAAGAGAGAGACCCAAGAGACCGTTACCTAGGTTGGCCCCTGTCTTTCAAGCACCACCCAGAGAGTTATCTCCTCCCTCAGAGCCTATGCAACTAGGCCGTACTAGGCTTACAGAGGAGGAGAGAAACAAGGCGTTTTCGTGAGGGATTGTGCCTGTATTGTGGTTTGGAGGGACATGTACGATTTCAATGTCCTACTCGCCCTAAGATGCATGATAAGCCGGAAAACTACCGCACCTAAGGCAGCTGAGGAGACAGGCCTTGGGTGTGACATGCATGTCTCCTATCAAAGACACTAAACTTATGTTACCAGTGTCCTTGGCTTGGGAGACCAAGACCACACATAATACCGCTTTTGTGGATTCTGGGGCTGCTGGTAACTTTATTGATGTTAACTACGCTTCTTCCATTTCTCTACCTCTGGTTGTAAGAGAGACACCCTTAGCCGTTGAAGCCATAGATGGCAGGCGTTATCCTGCCCTAGGATTACTCACGATACGGTTACAGTAGTTCTTACTACTGGTCTCTTGCATAAAGAAAAGATCATATTCAAGTTATCCACTCACCTTCCAATCCTGTTGTACTTGGTTTCCCCTGGTTGGTGGAACACAATCCCGTTATTGATTGGGTTAAAGGAGAGATACTGTCTTGGAGTTCTGCATGTTTTGGGACTTGTTTAATACCCATTCAGCATGTCGGTGCCCTGAACACACCCACAGCCCCTCCATTGTCTACTGAAGTTCCTGAACAATATGCAGATCTCAGGGCTGTATTGATAAAAGAGAGGCAGACAAACTACCTCCACATAGACCATATGATTGTGCTATTGATATTCATCCAGGTACCATGCCTCCCCGAGGCAAAGTATACCCTCTTTCCATAAAGGAGAACCAAATTATGGAGGAGTATATCAAGGAGAAATTTGGAGAGAGGTTTTATCCGATGTTCCTCTTCTCCAGCAGGGGCTGGATTCTTTTTTGTGTCGAAAAAAGAGGGAGATCTACGCCCGTGTATTGATTATAGGGGGCTTAACAAGATCACCATAAGAACGTGTACCCTATCCCTCTCATATCGGAACTGTTCGACAGGTTAAGGGGGTTCAGCAGTATACACTAAACTTGATTTAAGAGAGCTTACAATTTGATACGCATAAAAGAGGGGCATGAGTGGAGAACAGCATTTAACACCAGGAGTGGGCATTATGAATACTTGGTCATGCCTTTCTCTTTTGTAATGCTCCAGCGGTATTCCAGGATTTTATTAATGATGTGCTCAGAGATTTCTTGCAAACCTTTGTATTATAGTATACCTAGACGATATATTGATTTACTCTCCCGATCTGAAAACCCACCATGCACATGTCAGACAGGTATTAGCTAAATTACTGGACAATGGTCTTTATTGCAAACTAGAGAAGTGTTTATTCGACATTACTACTGTGAAATTCCTTGGGTATATTATCACTCCAGAGGGTTTTGAGATGGATCCTTCTAAACTCACGGCCATCTCAGAATGGCCTCTTCCTCAAAGTCTCAAAGCCATACAGAGGTTTCTGGGGTTTTCTAACTATTATAGGAGATTTGTCAAGAATTATTCCGCTATAGCCTCTCCTATCATTAATATGACACGTAAAGGTCTGAAGAACCAGATCTGGTCTTCTCAATCTAAACAAGCATTCGAAGCCCTCAAACAGGCTTTTACTTCCGCTCCCGTGTTACGGCATCCTGATCCCAGGATTCCGTTTATTCTTGAGGTTGATGCTTCTGAGATAGGCATTGGGGCTGTCCTGTCTCAAAGAGAATCTCCAGGGAAACTTTTACATCCTTGTGGGTTCTTTTCAAGAAAATTATCACCAGCAGAACGCAATTATGATATTGGCAACAGAGAATTGCTTGCTATTGTGTCTGCCCTGTCAGAGTGGAGACATTTGTTGGAAGGTACTCTTGATCCTTTGTTTATAATCACTGATCATAAGAACCTTACGTACATCGGGGATGCTAAACGGTTGAACTCGAGACAGGCCAGGTGGTCATTGCTACTGTCCCGGTTTAATTTTGTATTGACTTACAGACCAGGTGACCGCAATGTAAAGGCTGATGCCTTATCTCGTCAATATTTATTTATTTATTTATTTATTTATAAAGGATTTTACCAGGAAGGATACATTGAGATTTCTCTCGTTTTCAAGCATGTCCTGGGTTCAAGAACATTGAAGTGTATGACCCATATGAATCTAATACACAAGACCACAATCCTATAGTTCCTCCTGAACGTATTGTGGCTTCCACAGTCTTGTCTGTCTCCTCGCCTTTCCTGGAACGTCTCCAGGCAGCTCAAGTGGGGGCTCCACCTGACAAGCCTCCAGATATGTTGTTTGTACCTGAAAAGGAAAGACAAGAATTACTCATAATGTTTCATGATTCTAAACCAGCAGGTCATCCTGGTATTACTAAGACTCTTACCAGTATTTCCAGACAGTTCTGGTGGCCCACCATGCGACAGGACGTACGCCTGTTTGTTTTGGCTTGTCAAATCTGTGCCAGAAGCAAAACCAGTAAAACCTTGCCTGTCGGTCTATTGCAGCCTTTATCCACACCTCCCTACTGAAACCTTTGTTGTGTAACAGGTACACGCGGTCGTGTTCCTCCTCCTCCACCTGTTCAGGTTGATGGTGAATCAGAGTATGAGGTTAGGCGGGTTTTTGGATTCTAGGTGTGTGCAGGGTGTTCTGCAGTACTTGGTCGATTGGGTGGGCTATGGCCCGGAAGACCGGTCCTGGATTCCAGCTTCCGACATGTCTGCCTCTAGGTTGGTCAGGGCGTTCCATGCCTCGCACCCCGATCGCCCTGGTGGTCGTATTGCCGCTCGTCCTGTTGGTCGTCCGGTGGCCTCCCGTGGAGAGGGGTACTGTAACGTTGGGGGCTTCCAGCCCTACCTGTGTGCTTGAGGACAGCAAGTCTGATGCTGCTCGCTGACCACTGCCCGGTTTAAATGGAGACAGGCAGGGAGGTGATTGCATGAGGTGTGGCTTGAGTGGGGGGCGTGGTCTGGTGAAGTCTTTTAAAAACCCTCAGTATAATAGTTTCAGAAGTTGCCAGATCGTGGTTATCCATACCTGAGCTCCTTGTACCTGACTGCTAAATTGATTTAACCTGTTATTGACCTCTGCTTGTGTTCTGACCATTCTGCCTTCTGTTGCCCTAGACTATTTTCTTGTACTACGCTACTGCTCTGATACCGACCCGGCTATTCCATTTGACCATTCTGAACTCTGTATTCCTGATTCTGGCTCGGCTGACTCCTCTCCGTATTGTTAACCCTTCTGTCTAGCTAGTTTACCTGGCCAATTCTAAGGACCAGACAGATAGGGATCATTCACAGCTACACTGTTGGTAGCTTCTGAGTTTGGAGTGTTGGGGGTTAAGTACTGCGTGTGGGATCCGGAACCGTGACATGTACATGTTAAGATCATTAAGCCTTTCCTGGTAACTTTTCTCCTTCAAGCCGTACACCATTTTAGTAGCCCTTACTCTGAACTCTCTCTAAGATGTCTATATCCTTCTGGAGATGCGGTCTCCAGTACTACACACAGTACTCCAAGTGAGGTCTCACCAGTGCTCTGTACAGTGGCATGAGCACTTCCCTTTTCCTACTGCCAATACCTCTCCCTACACAACCAAGCATTCTGCTAGCATTTCCTGCTGCTCTATTACATTGACTACTTACCTTTAGATCCTCTGAAATAATAACCCCTAAATCCCTTTCCTCAGATGTTGAGGTTAGGACTGTATCAAATATTCTATATTCAGCCCTTGGGTTTTTACGTCCCAGGTGCATTATCTTGCACTTATCCACATTAAAACTCAATTGCCACAGCTCCGACCATTTTTTTAGTTTACCTAAATCATTTGTCATTTGGCTGATCCCTCCAGGAACGTCAACCCTGTTGCAAATCTTTGTGTCATCAGCAAAAAGACATACTTTTCCATTAATACCTTCTGCAATATCACTAATAAAAATATTAAATAGAATGGGTCCAAGTACTGACCCCTGAGGTACCCCACTGGTAACAAGACCTTGCGCCAAATAAACTCCATTTACCACAACCCTCTGTTGCCTGTCACTCAGACACTGCCTAATCCAGTCAACAATATTGGAATCCAAGCTCAAAGATTGCAATTTATTGATAAGCCTTCTATGCGGAACAGTATCAAAAGCCTTACTGAAATCTAAATAAGCAATGTCTACTGCACCACCTGTGTCTATTATTTTTGTTACCCAATCAAAAAAATCAATAAGATTAGTTTGGCATGATCTCCCTGAGGTAAACCCATGTTGTTTCTGATCCTGTAATCTATGTGTTTTTAGATGTTCAACAATCCTTTCCTTTAACATGGTTTCCATTAATTTCCCCACTACTGATGTAAGACTAACTGGCCTATAGTTCCCAGATTCCTCCCTACTACCGTTCTTGTGAATGGGCACAACATTTGCTAATTTCCAGTCTTCTGGGACGACTCCGTTAGCAAGGATTGGTTAAATAAATCTGTTAACGGTTTTGCTATTACATCACTGAGCTCTTTTAATAATTTAGGGTGGATCCCATCAGGCCCCATTGACTTATTTGTCTTTACTTTAGACAGCTGCTGTAGAACCTCCTCCTCTGTAAACTGATATGTAATTGTCTCGTTAGTGTTTCCTCTTAACTGAGGTCCCTTTCCTTCCTTTTCTTCTGCAAAGACTGAACAAAAATATTCATTGAGGCAGTCAGCGAGACTTTTATCCTCTTCTACATACCTTCCTTCCTTTGTTTTTAATCTAACTAATCCTTGTTTTACTTTTCTTTTCTAGTTTATGTATCTAAAAAATGTTTTGTCCCCCATTTTTATTGACTGAGCTATTTTCTCTTCTGCGTGTGCTTTGGAAGCTCTTATAAATTGCTTTGCCTCTTTCTGCCTAATCTTATAGGTTTGCCTATCTTCTTCACTCTGAGTTGTTTTATAATTATTGAATGCTGTCTTTTTGTTCTTCACTATTTTGGCCACTTCTGCAGAGTACCACAGTGGTTTCTTCCCTTTTTTGTTTTTGCTAACAAGTCGAATGCAATTGCCTGTGGCCTTCAATTATGCTTCCTTTAAATAATCCCATTTCTCCTGGACTCCCTTTAAACTCCTCCAGTCTGATAATGACTCCTTCACTCAAAGTCTCATTTTAGAAAAATCCGTTTTTTTAAAGTCTAAAACTTTTGTTTTTGTGTGGTGCGGCTCCATCCCTGTTCTTATATTAAACCATACTGACTGGTGATCACTAGATCCCAAATTTTCACCTACAACAACGTCCAATACCAAACCTCCATTTGTGAGTATTAAATCCAATATGGCCTCTTTACGGGTCGGCTCCTCAACTACTTGTGTTAGAGATAATCCCAGTAGGGAGTTTAGAATATTTGTACTCCTGGTGCACCCAGCTGTTTTGGTTTTCCAGTTCACATCAGGAAGATTAAAGTCCCCCATGATAATAACTTCCCCCTTCATTGCCATTTTGGCTATTTCCTCAAGCAGCAGATTATCTAGCTCTTCTACTTGTCCAGGGGGTCTATAGATCACACCTACACGAGCTACTGTATGATTGCCAAATGTTAGCGTAACCCAAACTGACTCTATGTTCACCTCGCTCACTTTTATTTGGTTTGTTTTTATGTTGTTTTTCACATACAGGGCCACTCCTCCTCCTTTCCTACCTTCTCTGTCTTTTCTATATAAAGAGTACCCCGGTATTGTTATGTCCCAGTTATTTTCCTCACTGAACCATGTCTCAGTAACCGCAACTAAATCTACTTTTTCAGCTGCCATCATTGCCTCCAGTTCATTGATTTTATTGACTAAACTGCGAGCATTTATAGACACGACTCTGAGCTTGTCATTTTTTTCTCCGCATGTTGCTTGCACCCTCCGATTTAGTTTTGGGGGACAATCAGGCAGATTATTTTTTACCCTTTTGTCCCCCCCTCCTAGTTTAAATATTTGTTTGCGAAACCTTTGAACTTCTCACTGAGAACATATGTTCCCCTATGAGTAAGATGCAAACCATCTTTATACAGTTCCTTTCTGCTCCAATTAGAGCTATCATGGGACACAAAGCCAAATCCTTGCTCTCGACACCATTCCCGAAGCCACAAATTAAATTCCCTATTGCGCATCTGCCTATCCTGAATGTTATGCACAGGCAAAACTTCAGAGAATGACACAGTGGACGCAATCTGGTGTATTTCACCTCCAAGAACACAAAAATCTTCCTTAATCTCAGAAACATCATTGCTAGCCAAGTCATTTGTCCCTAGATGGACTAGAACATCCACTTCCCCTTGCTGCTTTGCTTGTTTGACAATATTGAGAATACGTCTCTTGTCTCTACGAGCAGTAGCCCCAGGAAGACATCTCACCAAACCACTACTCTCCAGCCCAACACCTCCTATGATAGAATCACCCAGCAACAATTGCCTTCTATCATGTCCCACCTTTTCCTTATTGTTCTTGGTTGCAGTCCTGCATACCTTAGGCATAGGGGATGGTGGTTCCTCAACTATGGTGTCTGAGCCTACTTCCGTCTCACCACTACACTCTGAAAGTGCCTCAAAAGAATTAAGAAGAGCCACAGACTGTGGGACATGCCTTATATCCACAACTCTAAGTCTACCAGATCTTACAGTAGTCCATCTGCCACTCCTAGGAGGCGTCTGTGGCAGTGGCTTTGTAACAGTCATAGCCATAGCCTGAGTTTGTGTAACAGATAATTTACAAATCTCAGACTTCAAACAGGCAATTTCCTGCTGCAATAAAGAGAGCTGCCGACATATCAGGCACACTCCAAACCTCCAAAAATTGGATCTAAAAACAAATGCATGACAGCTTTTACACTGGACCAAGCCTGCCATTATAAAAGAATGGATTTAAACCAACAAATCTTACCTTTTTGTAGGTTTTCTACCTCCTGTCTAACCTCAGACTACCTCCAGAGTATCTCCAGAAGATCTCTAAGTGCTCACTTTGAAGACTTCACTTAGGCTTCCCAAGCTCAATTAGACCAAGCTAATATTCCACAAGCTTTATATAGTCACCTAAGAACACCTCCCCCAGCAAGGTGTGGACAAGTTTAACAACCTTTGCAAAAAGCACGCAATTGATTCCAATTGTATGCTAATCAGTAAGAGGAATGAGTCACCAGCCTAACCTAATTTACACACCAGACCTAACTTAAAACCTTAGGATGAATAGAAAAGATCTGTTTGAAACAAAAATCAAAATCACTCACCAGAATATCTCTAAGTGCTCTCTTTGAAGACTTCACTTAGAAGGCTTCCCAAGCTCAATTAGACCAAGATAATATTCCACAAGCTTTATATAGTCACCTAAGAACACCTCCCCCAGCAAGGCGTGGACAAGTTTAACAACCTTTGCAAATAGCATGCAATTGATTCCAATTGTATGCTAATCAGTAAGAGGAATGAGTCACCAGCCTAACCTAATTTACACACCAGACCTAACTTAAAACCTTAAAATGAATAGAAAAGATCTGTTTGAAACAAAAATCAAAATCACTCACCAGAATATCTCTAAGTGCTCACTTTGAAGACTTCACTTAGAAGGCTTCCCAAGCTCAATTAGACCAAGCTAATATTCCACAAGCTTTATATAGTCACCTAAGAACACCTCCCCCAGCAAGGCGTGGACAAGTTTAACAACCTTTGCAAATAGCACGCAATTGATTCCAATTGTATGCTAATCAGTAAGAGGAATGAGTCACCAGCCTAACCTAATTTACACACCAGACCTAACTTAAAACCTTAAGATGAATAGAAAAGATCTGTTTGAAACAAAAATCAAAATCACTCACCAGAAGATCTCTAAGTGCTCACTTTGAAGACTTCACTTAGAAGGCTTCCCAAGCTCAATTAGGCCATGTGTCTTCTCCAGCACATCTCAAAGATTCTCTATGTCGTTAAGATCTGGACACTGTGGTGGCCAATCCATGTGTGAAAACGATGTCTCGTGCTCCCTGAACCACTCATGCACATTTTGAGCCTGATGTATCCTAGCATTGTCATCTTGGAATATGCCCGCGCCGTCAAGGAAGAAAAAATCCATTGATGGAAAAACCTGCTCATTCAGCATATTCAGGGAGTCAGCTGACCTCATCTTTTGGGCACATAATGTTGCTGAACATAGACCTGAACAACTGAAGCAACCCCAAATCATACCATGCTTGTATGGCAGGCTTGTATGGCAGGTGGTGACTATTTTTTGGCCAGGCAGTGTATAATTTGTGTAAAGCTGCTGCTGACATATATACATTTTGAGTGTGTATAGTAAACCTAAGTTGTTTGTCTGTACACAAAAGCTTATCATTGTTTCATAACATTCTACTCACTAACACAACCTCCCATTCAGAGGGCCAGGCCAGGCTAACCCAAAACAGTGAAAATTCTGTCATTACTCTTTTTCGTTGCAAAGCTGTTCCTGCCTAGCCACATTCCTGGGAAAGGGACCCGCAGGCCACATTTGCCAGCTTTCTACACCTGCTGCCTGTTCAGACTGGCTATATAAACCTGCTAGATCCTGAACTCCTTCTTTGGTGTGGCTCCAGGTTGAGAAATCATACCCTTATAATTTACCTGCTGTTTGCTTTGTGCTCTGCTATTGATTTCTCCAGCTCTTTGACCTTTTACCTTGACTTTAGCAGATCTTTGGTATTATGTGAACCTGCCGACCTCAAAACCTACACTATATTGCCAAAAGTATTCACTCACCCATCCAAATAATCAGAATCAGGTGTTCCAATCACTTCCATGGCCACAGGTGTATAAAATCAAGCACCTAGGCATGCAGACTGTTTTTACAAACATTTGTGAAAGAATGGGTCGCTCTCAGGAGCTCAGTGAATTCCAGCGTGGAACTGTGATAGGACACCACCTGTGCAACAAATCCAGTCGTGAAATTTCCTCGCTCCTAAATATTCCACAGTCAACTGTCAGCTGTATTATAGGAACGTGGAAGTGTTTGGGAACGACAGCAACTCAGCCACGAAGTGGTAGGCCACGTAAACTGATGGAGCGGGGTCAGCAGATGCTGAGGCGCATAGTGCGAAGAAGTCGCCAACTTTCTGCAGAGTCAATCACTACAGACCTCCAAACTTCATGTGGCTTTCAGATTAGCTCAAGAACAATGCGCAGAGAGCTTCATGGAATGGGTTTCCATGGCCGAGCAGCTGCATCCAAGCCATACATCACCAAGTGCAATGCAAAGCGTCGGGTGCAGTGGTGTAAAGCACGCTGCCACTGGACTCTAGAGCAGTGGAGACGCGTTCTCTGGAGTGACGAATCGTGCTTCTCCATCTTGCAATCTGATGGACGAGTCTGGGTTTGGCGGTTGCCAGGAGAACGGTACTTGTCTGCAGGGGTCAAGTCCTGGGGAAAAAAGTGAGGGAACTCACCCAAGAATTCGACAAACCCCATTACCCAAGAATTCGACAAACCCCATTACCCGGAGAGAAAAAAAAAGTATATATCACACACACACACCCCGAGAATCATATACCCAGGCACACCCCCCCCAGAATTAATTATAGCCAGACACAGGCCCCCATTTCATTTTCGGGCATTATCGTACAGTAGCTTTTTTGCAAACAGCTTTTAAAAGTGGTGTTTTTTTTTTTGTTCTACCAGTCTGGTGGGTTGTCAGCTTTTCTCCGCAGTTTCCATCTGGTAGTCAGCTGCAATCGGTGGTCTTTTCGGCAGCTGTTCCTCGGGTTGCGGTGCTCGTTCGGCAGGTTTGCGGCAACGTCTGGTGGGTTTGTAAAACGAGGGGTTATGGTTCCATGGTACTGGCCACAAGATAAGTCCATTAGTTATGCATGCACAGAGATCATACACCGATTTCTTCATTGTCAGGGGTATGTAACAAGAATCTATCATCTACAGTCACACCACACACACAGTCACACACACACACAGAGTCAGAGTCACACACACACACTGAGTCACACACAGAGTCAGAGTCACACACACACACAGAGTCACACACAGAGTCAGAGTCACACACACACACACAGTCACACACACACACAGTCGCACACACAGAGTCACACACACACAGTGTCACACAGTCACACACACAGAGTCAAACACACAGAGTGTCACACACATAGAGTCACACACAGTCACACACACACAGTGTCACACACACACAGTGTCACACACACAGAGTGTCACACAGTCACACACACAGTCACACACACACACACACACAGAGTGGGATAGTAAATGAACATACAGGGAGAGGCAGATAGAGATCCCTTTTACCTGCTAACACAGGCTCTGTCTGCAGGCTGAGGATTCCATTCTCTCCCTGGCTGCAGCTCTCCACCTTCTCCGTGCAGGCTGGCTCCGGTCACATGATCAGGCCACCCAATCCGGATGCAGGATGTCCTCACACATCGGTAAGGCACCCTGCGGGACTTTGCTCACTGCCATGTGTACTCTGAGCCTCCCCGCTGCGGAGAAGGCTTGAGCAAGGCAGCCACAGAAAAGTACCTGCGCTTTGGGGAGGGGGGTTGAATTCCGGCCTGTGACTCTCCACTTGGGTTCTTGGATCCAGGTCTAATGCTGAGCGCTAGTGCTGCTCCTTCCCGCGCTCAGAGCAGCCAGCGTCTGCTCCTCTGGCATGCTTCTGCACGCGGCCGCCTCCTCTCAGCCCTCTGAAGGCTGTGACACACTCTCGCGAGATCGCGGAGTGTAGATCGCGTCACAGCCTTCAGAGAGCTGAGGAGGAGGTGGCCGCGCGAGGGATCACACAGTACTCGGGGAACGCGGCCAGTCAAGCAGCTGCTGCTAGCGAAATGCTCTATGGCATGCATTCCGCTAGCAGCCCACAGCGGGAACCTGCGTTCCTGCAACGTTCCCGCTGCGGGAAAAGTGCGGGAACGCCGTTCCTGCGCGTTCCCCCTGGACTCGAGCCCTGCTTGTCTGACTGCATTGTGCCAAGTGTAAAGTTTGGTGGAGGGGGGATTATGGTGTGGGGTTGTTTTTCAGGAGCTTGGCCCCTTAGTTCCAGTGAAAGGAACTCTGAATGCTTTATACCAAGACATTTTGGACAATTCCATGCACCCAACTTTGTGGGAACAGTTTGGAGCTGGCCCCTTCCTCTTCCAACATGACTGTGCACCAGTGCACAAAGCAAGGTCCATAAAGACATGATGGATGACAGAGTCTGGTGTGGATAAACTTGACTGGCCTGCAGAGTCCTCACCTCAACCCGATAGAACACCTTTGGGATGAATTAGAGCGGAGACTGAGAGCCAGGCCTTCTCGTCCAACATCAGTGTTTGACCTCACAAATGCGTTTCTGGAAGAATGGTCAAAAATTCCCATAAACACACTCCTAAACCTTGTGGACAGCCTTCCCAGAAGAGTTGAAGCTGTTATAGCTACAAAGGGTGGACCGACGTCATATTGAACCCTATGGATTAGGAATGGGATGTCACTTAAATTCATATGCGAGTCAAGGCAGGTGAGCGAATACTTTTGGCAATATAGTGTATATCTGTAGAATAGAAACTTTGGCAGCTCGACTTCCTATTGGCAAAAATATGGAGCATTTCCTTGGCATCATTCATGCCTAAACTCACCGTTTTAGCGGTTACTAATCCCATTCTGGCCATCTTTAAAAAAAAAATGTTGAAATCTTCCATTTCTGGTATTATTATATTTTATACATAAAACATTGAACATCTTCTATTGCTTTGAATCAAAGATAAACAACATAAATAAAAGTAAAAGTTGAGAACGAAAAAACAAAATAGCCTATAGTGTGCAGACATGTAATCCATTGATATGGAATCACTCTCTATGTACTGTATGTGTTAGTATGTTTTTACACATATAATAGGAAATTTGTGTAATTCTGTGTCAAGGTTTCCCTGTCACTCACTTCCAGTGGCTATGAGCAGAAAGCCATACTATGGGACTGGGCTGGATTTGGCTCTTCAATTAGCCTTGGTGCATGGCAGTGCTGCACGTTTATGGTGCTGTCGCCATGGCTGGACTCATGGGCCAGAAGGTCCTCTCAAAATTGACCACGTTGCAGCTGGAAGTCAGTGCTGGGTCAGTTTGCAGGATCTCCTGGTCTCCCCACTGATCCATACAGGAATAGTGAGTGATCATTAAAGTAAACCTATACCAGCCAGGTTCACTTTCACTTTGGTATCAAATCATGAGAAGGATATCCCATTGGTCTTAAAGATATTTTGATGAGATATTTGCACACGCTGCATATCCGATCCGAGCGCCAGGCATCGCCATTTCTTCCTCCATGACCGTTGCTGGAAGCACACCACCTCACCAGATTGCGTGGTTGGCTTTAAGTGGTGAGATTGGTAGACTAACTTGTCACTCCGGCCTGCAATCAAGCAAGAAAGTGACCACGCAACTTTGAAAATCGTCCAGCTCTGTATAATGAGTAGAGTTAGCCCTGACTTCTTTCCTGTAGCTATCACCAAGGTGCCAAAGGTGAGAGTTTAGAATAGGTTGTGAGAATCTACCAGGCCACAATGATCTGGAAGAAGTGATAGGTTCCTTTTTTATATAGTTCACCGTGAAGCTATTTCTTTTAAGATATTGTAGTAGATAAAGAAGGGGCTGGCCAAACTGACCTGACAGCAATTATCCTGAACAAATAATTATACAACCTCTGGGAATTGTAAAGTTGACCAAATAAACAATAACACGTAAAATTGTATTCTTGAGATATTATGCATTTTTCCATTGATATATTTTCTTTGAGGCTATTCTGATACACTACCTGATTACTCAATATATTGTGAAAACCTGTCAATGTGCAATCATAGCAGGGTAAAAAAAAGTTTTTTATCCACTGGGTTCCACAAACTTTTTGTTCGTTCTTCTTCTATGTCACTTGTGTTAAGGGGTTACCAGAGTCAATACTATCAGGGTTATTCAAAGAGATTCCAAAAGTCACCGCACGTTCGGTGACTTTTCGTTCCCTGCACTTTGGGGCAATTCGGAAATCCTATTTCGCCGACCCTGCGGTGTATTCAGCAAGAACCGCAGGCCCCCCCGTAGTGCAGAGAAAACCCACCGCAAACCAGCCGAACACTCTCCGCACACCAGCCGAACACTCAACGAAAACTCACCGAAACCACGATTAACCACGCCGAACACGCCAGAGAAACCCGACTAGCCACTGATCACAGCGCAGAGCAGCCGCTGGAAAAACCCGACACCGCAGACGAAGGAGGTTAAAAAAAATAAAACAGTACGCTTGAAAGTTGGAAAATTGAAACGCTGTTTGGAAAAAAACTACTCAACGAAAATGTCTGGAATTTACATATAAGATCCAATGAATAATAATAAAAAGGGCTGTTACAGGAAAAAGTTTGCAAAACAAATCCCAAAAAATGCCTAAAAGATCTTAAAAAAATCTAAAAATAAATTAGATATTGAATTAAAACTGGAATATTTTTAATATATTTCCTACATATTTATTTTCTGTTAATCTGTATATTTGTGTTGTTAATATCTTACATTGTATTACTTTGTATTTCTGTAAATGTAACACTTCAATGTACTTGAACCCAGGACATACTTGAAAACGAGAGAAATCTCAATGTATCCTTCCTGGTAAAATCCTTTATAAATAAATAAATAAATAAATAACATTGAAGCCTTTGGGATTCTCCTGAATAAACCTGTCAAATGTAACCACCGAATGGCAGGGCATTTCGGCAACCTTTCTCAGCTGTTCGGTGTTCTCTGAATAGACAAAGCATTGCTTCTCTATGGGGGATTTAACTGCCCTCGAACAAGCACCGAACAGGCACCGTATGTGCAGGCAATTAGTCCCAATTTGACTAATTGCCTGCTCTCTGAATAGCCGAATGGCCCCGAAATGTCACCGTTCGCTGAATTTCAGTGTCCGGTTACATTTCGGGGCCAGATCGACTCTCTTTGAATAACCCTGTTTGTATATGTTGTAAGTGACATCCAAAATAGGGATGTGCGTTTCGGGTTTCGGAATTTCGAAATTTTCACGAAATTTCCCGATTCGTGTTTTCGGATGCGGCCGAATTTCCGAAAAATTTTAGATCCGAAAAGTTCAGATCCGAAATGTTTTCCGAGCCGAAACGAAATATTTTCGGATTTTTCGAATGGGCTTGAAATGTGGCAAACGAGGAAGAACAGATGTTCCGAAAAACGAAAATTTTCGGAAAAACGAAAATTTTCGGAAAAAAAAAATTTTGTAAAAACGAACATTTTCTGAAAAACGAATATTTTTCGAAAAAACGAAAAGTCGATACAAAAAACGGGCAAAATGACACGAAAAATACTAAAAATGGTCGATATGCCGAAAAATGTGCAATTCCGAAAAACGAAAATTTTCCGAAAAACGAAAATTTTGTAAAAACGAAAATTTTGTAAAAACGAAAATTTTCTGAAAAACGAAACTTTTTCGAAAAAACGAAAAGTCGATACAAAAACCGAGCACAGTGACACGAAAATACGAAAAAAAATGTACCCGAAAAACAGGTCGAACCGAATCGAATCGAAACCGAAATCGGTCGAAACGAGCCGAATCGAAAAGTTTAAAAGTCCGAAAAATCGAACCGAATCGAACCGAAAAAAAAATCGGTGCACAAGCCTAATCCAAAATGGTGATAAACCTAGGATTACCCAGGGTAAAAATACATTACCCAGGCAGCTTTGGTTAAAGCCTGAAATCAAATATCAAGGCTTATCCGGGTAAACCGCGATCTACCAAACACCGCTGGGTAATGTATTTTCTAAGCGTTTCAAGTAGCTTTCAGTTGGCCTAAAATTTAGGATTACCCAAATCCTTGGTCAACCCTAACCCTAATCCTAACAACCCTTTTAATATATTTTACCCAAAGTGGTTGGGTAATCCGCAGTTTATCAGGTTAAAGCCTGAAAATTTAATTTCTTTGCTGCTTTACCCAGTGCTTTTGGGCCATGCAGGATTTTACCCAGGTAAAGGTAGCTTTATCCAATTTCAGACTTTACCTGAAACACACACACATAATTGTATGTATATATATATATATATATATATACAGTTGTGTTCAAAATTATTCAACCCCCAATGCTGTAAAGGGTTTTAGGGAATTTAGTGTACATTTGTGATTGTATTCAGAATGAAATCCTACAAGGACTTTTTAAAGAACCATATGCAACTAAAATGACATCAATTGGTTTTGTAATACAGTAGTAAATGTTTCTTTTGTGAATTCTTCATTGACACAATTATTCAACCCCTTAAAGACTAGCACTCTGAAGAACAGAGGTTCATTCAAGTGTTTTCAATCAGGTATTGAAAACACCTGTGGATGTCACGGAGCAGCAATAAAGCATAATAAGCACCAATTAGGCAGCTTTAAAATGACTGCGATACTCAACTCCTTCTAGACATTTACTGGTGTGGTTACAAACATGGTGAAGTCAAGAGAATGGTCCAGGAAGACAAGAGAAGAGGTGATTACTCTTCACAGGAAGGGCAATGGCTATAAGAATATTGCAAAGATGTTAAACATACCAAGAGAGAGCATAGGAAGCATCATTCGCAAATTCAAGGCAAAGGGCACTGTTGAAACGCTACCTGGTCATGGCAGAAAGAAGATGCTGACTTTGACGGCTGTGCGCTACCTGAAGCGTAAAGTGGAGAAAAGTCCCCGTGTGACTGCTGAGGAACTGAAAAAAGATTTGTCAGATGTGGGTACTGAAGTTTCAGCTCAGACAATACGGCGCACGCTGCGTAATGAAGGCCTCCATGCCAGAACTCCCAGACGCACCCCCTTGCTGTCTCCAAAGAATAAGAAGAGTCGACTGCAGTATGCCAAAAGTCATGTGGACAAACCACAGAAGTTTTGGGATAGTGTTCTGTGGACTGATTAAACAAAATTAGAACTGTTTGGGCCCATGGATCAACGCTATGTTTGGAGGAGGAAGAACAAGGCCTATGAAGAAAAGAACACCTTGCCTACTGTGAAGCATGGCGGGGGGTCAATCATGCTTTGGGGCTGTTTTGCTTCTGCAGGTACAGGGAAGCTTCAGCGTGTGCAAGGTACCATGAATTCTCTTCAGTACCAGGAGATATTGGATGACAATGTGATGCAGTCCGTCACAAACCTGAGGCTTGGGAGACGTTGGACCTTTCAACAGGACAATGATCCCAAGCATACCTCCAAGTCCACTAGAGCATGGTTGCAGATTAAAGGCTGGAACATTTTGGAGTGGCCATCGCAGTCACCTGACTTAAATCCGATTGAGAACCTCTGGTGGGACTTAAAGAAAGCAGTTGCAGTGCGCAAGCCTAAGAATGTGACTGAACTGGAGGCTTTTGCCCATGACGAATGGTTGAAGATACCCGTAGATCGCTGCAAGACACTTGTGTCAAGCTATGCTTCACGTTTAAAAGCTGTTATAACTGTAAAAGGATGTTGTACTAAGTACTAAGATTGAATGTCACTTGGGGGTTGAATAAAACTGATAATGATGTGAGCACAGAAAAGACATTTGTGGTTATTTCATTATAAATGTTATGTTATATTCGTCTGACCTACACGTGCCTCTTTGATTTAATTGTAAGCAAGATGACTGAATGATCAAAATCAATGTCAAACTGGCCAAAACACTCTATTTCAGTGGGGGTTGAATAATTTTGAACACAACTGTATATATAGAAAAAATAGGCAATGCTATGCACTCACGCTTCCTCCAAGTTTCAATGTGCCCGGTGCCTGTCATTTGGTGAATAATAATAGATGTTTGTAGAGAGATAGCAACGGCACTCCAGGACTGTTAATTTCTTATTTATTATGACATGAGAGTCAACGTTTCAGCTATTCGTTTGGAGCTTTCCTCAGGATAAAAATCAATCAGGATTTTTGTCCTGAGGAAAGCCCCAAACGAGGAGCTGAAACGTTGACTCTCATGTCATAATAAATAAGAAATTAACAGTCCTGGAGTGCCGTTGCTATCTCTCTACAAACATCTATATATATACATATACTGTATATGTCAAATAACATGTGCCTGTTATCTTACCAAGCTTACATTCATGTCTTGTATCCTATTTTCAAATATAGCTCAAGCTCATTTCTTTCAATTTATTAACATTGTAGTGAAAGATAAACTCGCTTGCGATCCAACACAAAGAGTTAATTATGTTAGCACCTGCTAATAGTTTGCTGCTTACCAAAGTGAGACACTAATGAACATTTTCTATTTCAGTTCCTCTGGAGCCAGAAGGCATTGTAACAAGGGTATCAAGCTGACAATTTATTCTGAGAATTCAGCGGCCATTAAAGAGTGCTGGGTTTGTATTGCACGATGAGCATCCAGCGGAAATTCCCACTAATAGCTTATGTGTTCTGACGTGTGCCCGATCAAGTGTTAAATTTGATATTTAGATGGCCAGTGAAATACTTCTACGTATAGATTTGCTACGTCAGACTAAAAATGGAAACATTCCCTACGCATGTTTATTGACCTACATTTCCAGTTCAATATCTTGTCGTATTTTTTTCATCCAATAACGTGAGTGAAAGGAGTTTGATTGTAGAATGTTCTGCATCGTTGGGCTAGAAATTTATGTTCAAAATACATAAACTGAACCGTGTAAAAGATCTTTTTTATAGGAATACGTGTTGATCTTAAACCCAATCCTGTAAGCAAAGATGTGACCATAACTCCTGAGTAAGCTTTGGTGATCTAAAGAACCAGCTGGTGATAGATTACGCGACCTTACACTAAGTATCTGTGACCCTAAACACCAGATGAGAGACTCTGGGGTAAGTACCGACAACATTAAGCACCATCTGGCCAGAAAAATATGGATAGCACTCCTTTTGTACCAAGGCACAAATATGTGAGTTACATCATTGATTAGGTAAGAGCCAACCTTTCTGCAGTGCTACATAATAAAAACTCAAAGTAAAAAGAAAGCATCTGGTGTCATTCAAGTTTTCCCCGCAGCCTCAAGGGGAGACCTCTGCGGGTCTGGGGGCAATCCCAGGCTGGTATGATTTCGTGGAAGTCAGACCATGTCTTGGGACCTCGCCCCGCCCACTGCCGTCATCATGCATGATGATGTCATAAATGCCCCCCTAGCCAGGCAGGTAAATCCTAATACAGGAGATAGGGGGGTCATTTGGACCACCGTATATCCTGAATTGAACACGATACTGGGCCATGCTTGGTATGGATGGAAAGGCCAGAGCATGGCTCTTATAATGATACCAAACATAACCAGGTTCCATGTAAAATAAAATAAAAAATAGTAAAATATTTTTTTTTTTTACAAAGCATCCCTATTGTTTACTTTTCAAATATAAAGTGAACAGTGATGCTGCACTAATTCACCTTCTCATTTCTCACAATGCCAGCAAGTGTGGAGGTGATGGCGTAATGCGTTATTACGCATTGTTCCATCAAAAACCTAAAACAGTGCACTGCTTCGAGGGGCACAGGGGGTCCTTCGGAACCCTGCATCTCTGACTTTTAAGCCACACAAAGTCATGTGAGACGTAGTTGGAAAGGACAGAATCTGGCCTTTCCGACAATACCAAATATGACCATGTGATGGGTAAAAATAGAAAAAAAGGAAAAATTATTAAATGCAAAATTTACTCTGTTTTTGGGGGTTTTCTAATTGCTAAGGTGGCATTATGTGCTTTTACTTATAAAGCAAACAATGCCACTGCCCTAACTCACCTTTTCATTTCCATTAATCCAACACAAGCCTTTTCAGCACTGCGAGGACAGTGGGGGTCCTTTGGACCCCTGTATTTCCATTCTTTACATCCCACAAGCTCATTTTAGGTGTCATTGGACAGATCAGAGGCTGGCCTTTTTAATGATACCAAACATGACCATGTTAAATGTCAGATTAAAAAAAAAAACACAAACATACATAAAATATATTTTTTATTTTAATTTTATCAAAGCAATGGTATTGTCAATTTGTTACATATAAAATTAGCAAATACTGCCGTTACTCACTTTCTCATTTCCCACGCAGTGAGCAAGTTCAATGTTTTATACGGAGTTATGTTATTCATAAAACACAATGCGCCAAAATACAAGTGAAAAATGTTGTTTGTTTCAGTCTTAGATAAAATTGTGTAATTTCTCAGAAAAATGTGGTAACAGGTTCCCATTTAAAATTTTGTTTAACAAGAATATATAACCACAAAGACATGGATGATAAAATGTTAAAAAAAATATTTTACAAGCTGTAAATTAATGAAATCTGTATGGAAATTTACAGTTTTTAAAAAATGTTGTTGTAGCATTCTGACAGGACCTGACGTATACATATGATAATGATATATTATGAATCTGCCGAGTCTGCTGAAATAAGGATATATAATATGTCTGGGTCCTACAATAAACCATGATTTCAAATCGTATGTAAACATGATGAGCATAAACCGGTCTAAATGTGCTCAGCATTCAGGGATGAAATGGCTCAGATTCAGATATCTGTCAAACCTGGCGTGTCAGCAGGTTCAGAGGACAGGTCTGGGAAACACCGGTCTAAATAGCCTAATTAATGAAAGGTATGTACACCCACAATATATTCTGCGATAAATATTTCTATGCATATATATACTGTACATTAGGGATGAGCCGAACACTCCCCGAGTTCGGTTCGAAGCCAAACCCGAACTTTCCAAATGTTCGGATCTGAACCCGAACCCGAACTCGAACTCCATACAAGTCAATGGGGCTGAAAATTCGGTTTTCAGAGTGCCCTCCAAGAGGGCATATATGCTAGATATTTGCCATAAAAAGTGTATGGGGGTCTGGGTAGTGCCCTGGGGGACAGGAAACAAGGACAAAAAGTAAAAAAAAAAACGTTTTTAAAGGGACAGTGAGTTTTCCATGAAATAAGGGTTAAAAATAAAAACGAAAAATTAATTCAAATATCGTGCCTAGGAGGTCCCCATAACCTGCCCGTGAAGTGCCGGATTTCTAGGATGTGTAGAAATATGTAAAAACCAAAAAATTACATTTCAAGTGACGGTAAATGCTTTTCCTTTACTTTATCCATAAACAACTGCTTGGGGCGGCAGTCTGTATGAAAAGAGGAGACATTTTCGTACACGCAGAAAAAGTTTACTGATTTTTTGGCGGTGAAAAGCAGGAGAATGACTGGAGAATGGAAAATTCTAGACCAAATAGCCGATTTGGAAAGTGAGAAAAATGGGAGAATTTTTCTGGTTTGCCTATTTTGACCTAGAATTTTCTCTTCAGTCATTCTCCTGTCAGGGGTATTCAGAGAGCGGTGTAGAGCAGGAGAATGACTGGAGAATGGGAAATTCTAGGTCAAAATAGCCAAACCAGAAAAATTCTCCCATTTAGGCTAGGGTCAGACTAGCGAATTTTTAACATGCGTTTAGGCGCACTTAATCACGGTCACACTAGCAGCAAATGACGGGCAATGACGGCCAATATACGAAGTACGGTCGGCCGAAAGTCCGGCTGCGCAACGCAAGTGGAAAATGAACGCATTTTTTAGAGAACGCAGAACCGCTAGTACGGACGTACAGAGTGCGCTGAGTCCACTAGCGGCGTGTGTGCGTGATTTGGAGACGTCAGACCCTGCTCATGTCCGGCCAACATAACGTCCAGACACCCAAAGTTTCCTGGTTTGGATCCGTAAAAAATCACGCACAAAAATGCGCATCGTATGACCGTTTTCGCACTTTCCGTGAAAAAATACGGCAATGCGTTCGGACGCACTTTCGGTCGCTGTGAAAAATGCGTTAGTCTGACCCTAGCCTTATCTCACTTTCCAAATCGGCTATTTGGTCCAGATTGTTCTCGTTTCCTGCCATTCTCCTGGTTTTCACCTTTCTCTGAACAACCCTGAGAGAGAGGTGAAAGCCAGGAGAACTGGCAGGAGAAGAGAACAATCTAGACCAAATAGCCAATTTGGAAAGTGAGTTAAATGGGAGAATTTTTCTGGTTTGGCTATTTTGACCTAGAATTTTCACTTCTCCAGTTATTCTCCTGCTTTTCACCGCTCTCTAAATAACCCTGTGAATGATTAATCCCGAGGTGAAAAATAACATTGCTTTAGATGTTAAAAGCGGGCAATGAGGAAATTTTTTATTTTTTCACACAGCAGTTAAATGCAGCATATTAGGAAGTTTTAGGAGGGAAATTACTCACTCAGAACAGAAGCAGACACCCCACACCTTCATTCTACATAAAATGTATCAAATTGATTAGACCAAACTAAAACATCTGTTGTTGTTATGCCGTTTGAAAAAAAAAAGGTAATTTAGAGGTGAGAATCTTTGCACCTAGACATTAGTTTTTAATTCAATATCTAATAAACCATTGCTTATAATATTCTGCAGTAAAGAGTCTCTTTATTTCTAGATTTTTTGTATTTTTTAAGCATTTTTTATACTTTTTTCAAAATCTTTTTTTTTTCCGAACTCGAACCAAACACACCCAAAAAGTTCGAAGTTCGCGAACTTTCGAACTGCCAAAGTTCGGGCCGAACTCCGAACCGTCCGAACCCGAACAGCTCATCCCTAGTTAAGATCCATTAGCGGTGGTAGCGGCCATCTTGAATTTGCATCACAATTTACAACCCTTTTGTAATAGCTACTGATGAACACGGCTCCAGGGATCATATGATATCAGGTTTTAATCAGATTGTGTGATTTGAGCAGTAGGTTAGGTTAAAGCCTTCCATAGTGCGGGAAACAGGAAATGATTCTTTGATCTCCATAATGTCAGGCTTTAATGCAACGGGAGCAGTAGCTGATTCCTGCAAAGTGATTTTTTTTTTTACAACATACATCGTTTTTTGCTTGACCTGTTAACTGATAGGCTTTGGTTTCTAAAGTGAACATTTGAGCCATGAATGCATTTGGTAATATTACCTCAGCAACACAATTAGCCTGAGGTGGACTGACCATTGGGGCACTGGGGCACCGCCCGAGGACCCTGTCATGGTTAGGCCTGTCCTTTCAGTGGGGCACCATGACACCGCAGATAAAAATCATAGGGAAATAGTATCAAGTCATCTTTAACGCTAGCCACTGTTTAAGAGTGAAAAGGGATTCAGAGAAGCAGTACACCACCCCAGTGTCTGCAATACTCGTGAATGCATAGGGAATGACAGGTACGGAGGAAACCTGGGCCATTAAGCAGTGGTGTATTTAGGTTTTGTGCTGCCCTAGGCCTGACTAAACTCGTGCACCCCCTAATTTAAATTTGACGCACCCCTTCCTGTCAAGGGCACACCTCTTCCTGGTTAATCCCCACCCTTCCTCTTTAAGCTCCACCTTTTCCTCTTAGAGCTCCGCCTTTTCCTCTCTTTATATTAAAAGTGGATACCAAGTGCCTACTTGTATATTTTGTATACTATTTCAAATGTATCTATTGAGATAAAGAAAATTATGAAATGTTTAAATTCAAGTATTTTTACAAAGAACAGCCACGCATGTCAAGTAAACGGGATCACAGCCGCTCTAATTGGTGGAACAATAAAATCCACAGAAACGTGCACTGCATATGAACGGATCACAGAGCTGCATAGCAATAAAACCCACAGAAATGGGCACTGTGTATGAGCATATCAGAGCTGCAAAGCAATAAAACCCACAGAAATGTGCAGTGTGTATGAGCATATCACAGAACTGCACAGCAATAAAACTCACAGTAATGTGCAGTGTGTATGAGCGTATCCCAGAGCTCCAGGGCAATAAAACTCACAGTAATATGCAGTGTGTATCACAGAATCCACAGCAATAAAACTCCCAGCAATGCAATGTGCGGTGTGTATGAGTGCATCAGAATTCACAGCAATAAAACTCACAGCAATGCAATGTGTGGTGTGTGTCAGCGTATCAGAATCCACTGCAATAAAACTCCCAGCAATGCAATGTGCGGTGTGTATGAGTGCATCAGAATCCACTGCAATAAAACTCCCAGCAAACCGAGTGTGTATGAGCACACAGCAATTATTTATTCTACATTTACCGGCCTCTGTCTGCGGTAGGGCTGTGTGCAGAGTCAGCAGGGACTGTGTACAGACTCAGCAGGAGGTCCCTCCAGGCCACGTTAGGATCACGGCTGTGCCTGTGCGTGGAGCCATCTTGTCAGCCGTGGGGTGCCACTCCCAGAGGGTGCACCGTGGCTTTGATTCCCTTCCCGGTGGGTGTTCAGTCCAGAATAGAGTGACAGTCCATGTTAACGAAAGGGCGGGCAGCTGCGTGCATGCGTGTCACGTGGTTCAGCCAGTCAGGTGGTACTGAGACTCAGTACCACCTGACTGGCCGGACCGAGTGTGACCTGCACGCAAGCAGCCTCACCAGGAGCCAGGCAGCTCAATGACAAATTTCTATCACTGCAGTGCTGGTTAAGGAAAGGTCCACTTTAAACAGCAGTAAGCAGACAGGGCTCCATATTCTGCTGAAACCCCCCCCCTTTACCTGCCGTTTACTGTCATCTTCTCTCTCGGGACACAAATCACATCCCCCTCCCCTCTCCTAGAGCTGCTGCGGGGCAGGGGAGGAGCTATGGAGGGAGGAGAGGGGGATTTTTATTCTATTCGATTTTATTCCGTATGCAAACACCATGCTCCGCTGCTCGTTGTTTGATAACACAGCTCAAAGCTGACACACAGTGACAGTGGCACCTCCTAGTACCCCCTAATGACACCCCAATAATCACTGGTACCTGGGGCGGCCCGCCCTCCGCCACTCCTCTAAGTACACCACTGCTCTGGTGATATGCTCACACACAAGTTTGGCGAACTGCCAGCAAGTACGGTGCTGTTTGAAGGCAGTGCAAATCCCCATAGAGAAGTAATGGTTAATCTATTCAGAGAACACCAAACAGCAGAGAAATGTCAGTGAAATACCCTGATGTTCGGTGGTTTCTATCAGCAGGTTTATTCAGGCGAACCCCATAGGTTTCAATGTTAAAAATATTCCAGTTTTTTATGCAATATCTAATAAACCATTTATTATTTTAATCTGCAGAAAAAAGTCTTTATTTATGTATTGATTTTTTTTGTACCTTTTAGTGATTTTTCAGAATTTTTTGGGCTAAATTCCCCCCCTTTTTTTTAATAGCGGTTCTCCTTTTTCTGTAACAGGAAATCCCGCTCTGAAGCTGATTTTGTTCACTTCAAGTTTATTCTCCGGTCATACACCTCTGCCCTCCACATGGCAAAACAATCCTTCTTCTCATCTCTTATATCTACACTGTCCTCTAACCCTAAACGGCTCTGGTCCACCTTCAACACCCTCCTCCACCCACCCGCACCTCCCCCCTCAGCTGCCTTCAGCGCTCAAGACCTGGCAGATTTCTTCCTTAGTAAAACTCTAACTATCAGAAGCAACATCCCAACACAAGATAGTTATCTGCCACCTCCACTCCCAGAGGTCCCCTCTGCCACCCTCTGCCGCTTCCTCCCAGCCACTGAGGAGGAAGTCCATTCCTTATTGTCCTCCTCACATCTCACCACGTGCCCGCTCGACCCCATTCCCTCACATCTAATTCCTCCCCTCTCCTCCTCCCTCTCCCCTGCTCTCACACACATCTTCAACCAATCTGTCTCCACCGGCTCCTTCCCATCCGCCTTCAAACATGCGCTAGTTACCCCTTTACTAAAGAAAGCATCCCTCGATCCCAACTCTCCATCCAACTACCGCCCTGTATCCCTGCTTCCCTTTACCTCTAAGCTCTTAGAAAAACTAGTCTTCAACCGCCTCTCCCTCTTCCTGTCCTCCAATTCCCTACTTGACCCCCTGCAATCTGGCTTCCGTCCCCTACACTCAACTGAAACTGCCCTCACCAAAGTCACCAACGACCTCCTAACTGCTAAAAAACACGGGCACTATTCTACTCTCATCCTGCTTGCCCTCTCGGCTGCTTTTGACACTGTTGACCACCCCCTTCTTCTGCAGACCCTCAGCTCTCTTGGTCTCTGTGACACTGCACTTGCTTGGGTTGACTCCTATTTATCCAACAGGTCCTTCTCTGTGTCCTTTGCTGGTAACTCTTCCTCTTCATTGCCTTTATCTGTTGGTGTACCTCAAGGCTCTGTCCTTGGTCCTCTGCTCTTTTCCATCTACACCTCCTCCCTGGGCAAAATCATCAACAGCTTTGGCTTTAATTACCACCTCTACGCTGATGACACTGAGATCTACCTCTCTACCCCTGATCTCTCTCCCCCTGTCCTTTCCAAAGTCAGTGACTGTTTATCTGGCATCTCCTCCTGGATGGCCTCCCACCACCTAAAGATCAACATGTCAAAGACTGAACTCCTACTTATTCCTCCCTCCAATGCCTCCCCACCTCCTGACTTCTCTATCACGGTGGAGGGTATCACCATCTCCCCATCAAACCAAGTTCGCTGTCTTGGAGTTACACTTGACTCTGCTCTTTCCTTCATCCCCCACATCAAGTCTCTTTCCTCCTCCTGCCGCTACCAATTGCGTAATATTTCCAGAATTCGGCCATTTCTTACCGCTGTCACCAAAAACAACTCATACACACCCTGGTAATCTCCCGACTCGACTATTGCAATAATCTCTTATCTGGCCTCCCTCTGTCCTGCCTCTCCCCCCTACAATCCATCCTGAACGCCTCCGCCAGGCTAATTCACCTCACCCGCCGCTCTGTCTCTGCCGCTCCCCTCTGTGAGTCCCTTCACTGGCTCCCCATCCACTGCAGAATTAAGTTCAAAATCCTTATCCTTACCTACAAAACCCTCACTAACTCAGCTCCCCACTACCTGTCCTCACTAATCACCAAATACACCCCAGCCCGCTCCCTAAGGTCAAACAGTGACCTGCGCCTAGCTTCTCCCCGCATCACCTCTTCCCATGATAGACTGCAGGACTTCACACGCGCAGCCCCCATTCTCTGGAACGCTATCCCTCGTACGGTCAGACTTTCCCCTAATTTCTCTTCCTTCAAACGCTCCCTTAAAACGTTCCTATTTAGGGAAGATTACCACCCAAATCACTGACGCAACCATCAATCACTCTCACCTTGCAGTCCTCTCCTCCTGTTTCCAACCCCAACCCCTCTAGAGTGTGAGTTCCTACAGGAATAGGGCCTCGTCCCCTCTTGTACTGTTTGTCAAATGTTGTTCAATGTATTGTAACCCGTCTATACTGTGCCTATTGTACAGCGCTGCGGAATATGCTGGCGCTTTATAAATAAAGAATAATAATAATAATAAATAATAATAGGATCTTATATATAAATTCCAGACATTTTCGTTCAGTAGTTCTTTTGAAAACAGCAGGCCATAGGTTTGCGGTGGCAGCATACAGCGGCCGACTCCATGCACTTTGGGGACCCTGCGGTGAATGGTGAATTCACTGCAGGGTTGGGAAATTTTATTCCCCGAAGTGCAGGGAACTACAGAACACCAAAATGTTGGCGTCATTTCGGTGCTCTGTGAGTAACCCAATTAGTGGTGAGGTTTTTTTGCCCCCTGGAAAGTGAAAGCCTAGGCCTTCCCTACCCGGGACATACTTGAAAATTAGTGACATCTCAATGTTTCCTTCCTGGTAAAATAGTTTGCCCCCTGGAAAGTGCCGCCCTAGGCCTGGGCCTTGTTGGCCTAGGCCAAGATACACCAGTGCCATTAAGACTCATTGAAATGACTGAAGTACCGGCCATCGTTAGGCAATGAGCTCATGTGGAGGTCAGACAGACTGCCATCTTGAGTGCCAGAACACCACAAAAAAGGGCCCTATTAGCTGCTGTTGCCAGGGCATCAAGTCTTTTCAGTTCACCCCAGCAATTATCAAACGTTTGCTCAGGAGACGGCTGGCAAGATTAGGCCCGAACAAGAAGAGGAAAGAAGAATCAAGTTGAATACCTCCTTTGTGACTGAACTGAACTACTAAAGTACATGCCACCATTTTGCAGTGTTACATACAAACTGTAAAAACAATGCTGTGACAATAAGCAAGACACAACAATACTGTCGTAAAATATGTTTAATATTTAAAGAACAGATTAATAATAGGAATAAGCATATTAACCCTTTGGGAGCCTCTCTCCTGCTGTTTGTGAATGTAGACAGCTCAGCGTACTTCACATTGCATTTGAGCAGTAGAAGAATTATGATGGGAGGTTGTAGCCTACAACTCCTTTTGAGCCAGTGGCTTGAGGTAACTGACCTCCAGGCGCCTCTTGCCAGTAGGGATGTGCGTTTCGGGTTTCGGAATTTCGTAATTTTCACGAAATTTCCCGATTCGTGTTTTCGGATGCGGCCGATTTTCCGAAAATTTTTAGATCCGAAAACGGCAGATCCGAAAAGTTTTCCGAGCCGAAACGAAATATTTTCAGAATTTTCGAATGGACTTGAAATGTGTCAAATCGAAATTTATTGCTTTGAAACGAGGAGAAAAGACGTTCCGAAAAAACGAAAATTTCCGAAATCACGAAAAGTCGATACAAAAAACGAGCAAAGTGACACGAAAATACGAAGAATGGTCGATATTCCGAAAAAAAATGTACACGAAAAACGAGTCGAGCCGAACCGAATCGAAACAGAAATCGGTCCAAACGAGCCGAATCGAAAAGTTTGAAAATCCGAAAAATTGAATCGAATCGAACCGAAAAAAAAATCGGTGCACAAGCCTACTTGCCAGTCCTCCTGGGAATAAACAGCCCACTAGCATCACTGTGTCCATGCATATAGGGGAGATTGCAGTATATAATATCATGTGAAGTTGTAAAAGTATTACATTCTCCCCACTCTATCCCTTTTTTATAATAATAACTGCCGATTAGACTTTATATGCTGTTAGATGAGGCACTGGTGATTTCTGATAGAATCCCTTACAGAAAATTAAATGGATAATATAGGAAGAGAATGAAAAAAAAGCCTATAATTGTTTAAATTTGTTTATTTCAAACCTAAACATATTCCTACTCTCAGAACAGCCATTTTGAATTATAGAAAAATACACAAAATACATTGTCTGTCCAAAAAAAGTAGCTTATTCTAATATTTCAATGGACCGCCTCTTGCTTTAATTAGAAACATAGAAACATAGAACATAGAAAAATGTCGGCAGATAAGAACCTTTCGGCCCATCTAGTCTGCCCAATTACATGGATACTTAACCTGGATTTATCTTTTGTTTAGGATAGCCTTATGCCTATCCCATGCTTGCTTAAATTCAATTACTGTTTTGGCCTCTACCACTTCTACTGGAAGACTGTTCCATGTATCCACCACCCTCTCAGTAAAATAATGCTTCCTGATGTTACTTTTAAACCTTTGCCCCTCTAATCTAAGACTATGTCCTCTTGTTTTGCTATTTTGTTTCCTTTTAAATATACTCCCTTCCTCTACCTTGTGGATTCCCTTTACGTATTTAAATGTTTCTATCATATCTCCTCTGTCTCGTCTTTTTTCCAAGCTGTACATGTTAAGATCATTAAGCCTTTCCTGGTAACTTTTCTCCTTCAAGCCGTACACCATTTTAGTAGCCCTTCTCTGAACTCTCTCTAAGATGTCTATATCCTTCTGGAGATACGGTCTCCAGTACTGCACACAGTACTCCAAGTGAGGTCTCACCAGTGCTCTGTACAGTGGCATGAGCACTTCCCTTTTCCTACTGCTAATACCTCTCCCTACACAACCAAGCATTCTGCCAGCATTTCTTGCTGCTCTATTACATTGACTACTTACCCTTAGATCCTCTGAAATAATAACCCCTAAATCCCTTTCGTCAGATGTTGAGGTTAGGACTGTATCAAATATTCTATATTCAGCCCTTGGGTTTTTACGTCCCAGGTGCATTATCTTGCACTTATCCACATTAAAACTCAATTGCCACAACTCCGACCATTTTTTTAGTTTACCTAAATCATTTGTCATTTGGCTGATCCCTCCCAGGAACGTCAACCCTGTTGCAAATCTTTGTGTCATCAGCAAAAAGACATACTTTACCATTAATACCTTCTGCAATATCACTAATAAAAATATTAAAGAGAATGGGTCCAAGTACTGACCCCTTACAGCACACATTTGCTGTAGAACGTTTTGCTAAGCTTCTGCAATGTCACAACATTAATTTTCATCAAGAGTCGCATTAATTTGTCACTAAGATCTTGTATTGATGATGGGAGAGTCGGACACTGCGTAATGTCTGCTCTAGCACATCCCAAAGATTCTCAATGGGGTTAAGGTCTGGACTCCGTGGTGCCCAATTCATATGAAAATGGCGTCTCGGCTCCCTGAACGACTCTTACACTGTTTGTGCTCGATGATTCCTGTCATTGTCATTTTGGAATATGCCCGTGCCACCAGGGAAGAAAAATCCATTGATGGAAAAATCTGCTCATTCAGTATATTCAGAGAGACAGCTGACATCATTTTTTTTTCCTGCCGAAACATATTAATCACTGCATTAATTATCTAATGGAAGGCTCTTACCAATTTGCTTAGATAAATCCAGGTGGTGACATTTTTGGCCAAGCGGTGTATAAAGTACTGTTCTACGCACTACGCACACATGTTTACATTACCTACTGAGAAATCGAGGCCTACGTGTAAGGACTTGCCTGCTTATCCATTTAAAATGTAAATTAATAAATTGCAGTCAGTTAAAACACTTCAGTGAACTCTTGTTCTTACAGCGGGAATGATGTATGTATAAAAAAAATGATATTTTACTGCCAGCACCAGCCGATTAAATAACTTGCGGACACGCTTGGACAGTTACAGTTGTCACTGGTTCCTCAACAATAAACTCGCCAAGTTAATAAACTGCCTGTAAAGTCAGCTGTTTCACTTTTGCCTTGGAGTTGGCACGAGTCATGTCCTTGAAACAAGTTTCAAAAATCAAGTGAGCACCTTCCAGTGTAAAACATAAAATATCATGCAATCTACAGACAATGTGGCACCACCAAATTTACCTGGTAGGGGTAGCTGAACCTGTAGAGTAAAGTGACCTTGCAGATTGCTGCAATGGTAAGTGTGAACCGATAGACAAGTATACAATCTACAAATTAATTGTATAACCAAACAACACTAAATTGATAGCTTCCCTTGTCCTTTACCTTTGAAGATAACAAGGATTTCATAATGAGCAAGTATTGTGTTGCAAAATCAACCTTTGTTATAGCAATTATGTTATTATTTGTGATGCTAATATATTCTAAATTTAGACTTTTTTTAAATTTTGCATATTTAACCTGAAACTTTTTGGTTTCTATAGATAGTGGGCCCTGCTCCTGTAGGGCCTCTAATGATAGCCCAGAACATACTTGAAAACGAGAGAAATCTCAATGTATCCTTCCTGGTAAAATACTTGCAAATAAATAAATAAGTTAAGTAACAAGTAAGCCACTAATTTGAACACTATAATATATAATTAAAAGTATTAATGTTACCTTCTCCCTTACTATTCCAAGTCAAGCGTCATAAGCTCAGCTTCTGCTCTAGGTTACTGTTTTCAGAGGCACTGGAAGCCAGTGAATAGTGAGCAATTTCCAGCTGCTCATTATTCTTGTCACATGTTACTTTGCAAAAAAAAAACAAAAGACGTGTGATGAGGTTTATAAACAAAATTGTAACGATACACAGTTTGTAGTCGGCTGTTTACACTACAGAAAGCGGCACATCACAACTACATGTTAGTTTACGCTCGTGCTAAATTTTGGTCTTAGCTGTTCACTATGAACAGGGGGCAAAGGAATCCTATAATAATGTCGCCACCTTCTGGCTGCATCTAAAATTGAAGAGATATAAACGATGATAAATCAAAAAAGTCACTCCAATTCAGACACTTCTGAATTCAATGCCTTACATTGTTCTCCAAAGCCTGTTTTTGCAATTGCAATCGAACATTTTTGGTACCTAAATTAACGATCCCACCTTCCGGACACGTTATTGATGGCACTTGATTTGGAGTGCGTTAAGAAGTTATTAATTTTTAAGGTTACTGTTAGTGTTAGGGTTTTGGTCTCTATTAGGGATCAGTTGCTATTTTCAGTAGAGCTAGAATTGGAGTGCTTTAACCCCTTAAGGACCAAGGGGCTTTAAAGTCAATGCATTTACGATGGAACAGTTACATCATTGGTCCTTAAGGGGTTAAGACACTTTTAATTTTTAGGGTTAGTTTTAATGATAGGCTCTGTATTTAAAGTTAACTAACTATTTGTGCTTGTTTTGGCTTCGGTTTACTTTTAGGATTTGGTTAAACTCTAACCCTAACATTCTGCTCAATATTTGCTTCAGTTTTAGCCAGCAGATTCTGCTTCTTCTTTTGACGTGAGTGCAGCAGGTATTAAAAGAACAAGCAAGATCTTCTTTAAATATAAACAAAAATTAAGCAGAATATCAGCATTAGGATTAAAACTAGTCCTAAAAATAATACGACTGTTGTGACAAAAGTTAACATGCAATTAGAAGGTTTAAAAGAAAGTTTTTAGATTGTGGTTGAATATAAAATTCTAGCGTTTATGTATAATAAAAATTTTCAACTGGTCCGGAAAACACTTTCGAAAACGACAGGAGGTTTCGAATTCAGAAGTGTCCAAATTGGATTGTTGTTTTGTAATTTGTGCTGTTTTATTGCATCTAGCTGAACCCTTTAATGCTGTGGGGTATATTATACCATCCCCATTGCGGGTGGGCTGAAATGCTGTGGGCTGGCATAGTACACCCCACAGCTTTCCCATAGACGTGATTGGCCTGAATAAATTGCCCATGACGGGATTTGCGTGGGTGCAATGTAGGCGGACCCGAAGGCCTTCCTCAGTGCCACTGGGGCATGCTATGCCTCCCTGCAGCGTTGTGGTATTGCCTTGCCGCTAGGTACTTCCGTGGCAAGGGGTTATACTTGTCCAGATAGTGTTGTTTGTGTTGTAAACCAGCGCCAGAGAGTCCAGAAACACTGCAAAATTAATTTCTCTTCTCCTCACTGTTTTGGAAATCAACTGTTAACTTTCTCAATCTATAATAGGCTTATATTCAGGTATCAATAGTCATACGCATCTTCATATGCACACATTGTATATATGTCAGTATTTTGAGGAAGCAGGACCTCTATAGCACCTGTTTTTGTTGTGCATGTTTTATACGATTTTGCTTCCCTATTGTTTAATTTGTGCTGCAATAAATTTCCTTATTTTACCTCACGTGTTTATTTATTTCCTCAGAACATGTTGAACAAGAAAAAGGAACACTGTGCTAATTCATCACATTGTGTGCAAAGCACTGATTTATACAACATAAATGTTGATGAATTGTTCAACTCCAAATAAGCAGGCAAATTACCATGGCACGAGTCACCTCTTATCGCCTGAGGACATGCAATGCATTATAACACATGTTATGTTAATATATAAAAATGTGAGCTAAATCCGAAATGCACATGTATTTATGTTTAATGAAATTCATTTTGATTTTGAAAGCAGAATTCTTAAAGGCACAGGGTTTGGTTACTATAGATTCATGGTACCCATTTCTAATGAGAGATGACCGTCACCTAGGCTATCCATATACATTACATACTTTCAAAAAATTTGGAATGGTCCATTATCTTTTTGGCCACATATTTCAACATGTTTGGACTTATTCAACCTAAGATTTTGGTGTCTTTTCCAAACATTCACTCTCCTGCTTTGCATTCTTCCCTCACTCGTGTATCCTCCAATTTTTTCCAATGTCTTACCCTTTTACCCACATTATTCTGTTTCTCATCTCCACGTTGGAGTTAGTTGGGGTCACAATAGTTGTTGTTTGACTATGATGGAAGGGAAAAGATAGACAAGGCACACTAATGGAGTACAAAAAAGGAGAAGTTTACTCGGATCAGCTACACAGGTTTGACACAAACTCTTTGTCAGGTTCTGTAAACTGGGACCCAAGATGCGGAGGCTATATCAGAAGGCATGGTATTTAAGGGATGATCCGAAGGCGTAGTCAGTAATTCCGAGGTCGGGGCTAGCAGCAAGATTGGTGGTCAGAGGATAGCCGTGGTCAGTAATAAGAGGCAGGTACAGGTATAAGGAGGCAGGTACTGGAATCAGGAGGCAGGTATCCGGAGGCAGGTACAGGTATCAGGAGGCAGGTGCAGATATCCGGAGGCAGGTACAGGCATCCGGAGGCAGGTACAGGCATCCGGAGGCAGGTACAGGTATCAGGAGGCAGGAGGTAGGTCTTACTTCTTACTGTAAGGGGCACAAAATGAGTGAGCACTGAGCCACTCGAGTCAGGGGTTTAAGTAGGAAGTATGGGCTGGTCCTGCCTACCCCTAGCCCCGCCCTCCGGTCTTCCTCCTCCACCATTGAAGTAGAGGGGGAGACCCAAGGCTTCAGGGCAGACGTCATGCCGACTGTGGATGCTGAGGCCACGCCCCTCCCCCTGGATGCATCGCGTACGAGCTGACCCGCCTGGACGCCGGCACCTCGAGGAGGCCCTGCCACAGCGATGGAGGGAGGTCCCCAAGGTCCGCTTCCAGGCCTGAGGTCCTGCACGTGTTGACCAGGAGGAAAGTGACGAGCTACCCCCGTGCCCCACCGGAGGACACCGCCAGAATCGCGGTGAGTCCTGGGAGGCGGGGAAGGGGTCATCACCGCCGAGGACTTGACACTCTTTTTCAAGCTGAAAGAGACAAATTGGAAAGGTATACGGTAAGGTAAGGTAAGGTGGGCATGGGATCCTCATTGATGAATTTTTGTTTTTTTGGAAGATGATAGAGCACGTGTAGCTACAGGTTTTAATATTTGACATGTTCTAATGCTACATATTGGGGTATAAAAGTTATATGCCCAATATCACTAATTTTAGCTTGTTCATTGACTTAAAATAAACATATGAATGATAATAATACGAAAGCAAGTGTCTGGGAAGCACCAGCATTCAGAAAAAAAAATCATTAATTCAATGGAGACAGACAAATTATTTCCATGGACAAAAAGCATGTCTGTTTCGTTTCGTTCTGAATCAATTTTTTTTTTACATTGAAACCTATAGGAGTCGCCTGATTAAACCTGTTGAATGAACCACCGAAAATCAGGGTTAGAAATTAGGGTTAGATGCTAAGGTTAGAAATTAGTTTTAGAATTTTAACCCTGATTTCTAACCCTAGCTTCTAACCCTAATTTCTAACCCTAATTTCTAACTCTAATTTCAAATGCTAACCCTAATTTCTAACCCTAGCTTCTAACCCTAATATAAGGGTTAGAAATTAGTGTTAGAGTTAGGGTTAGAAATTAGGGTTAGAGTTAGGGTTAGAAATTAGGGTTAGAATTTCTAAGCCTAATTTCTAACCCTAGCGTCTAACCATAATTTCTATCGCAGATTTTTGGTGGTTTGTTCGACAGGTTTAATCAGGCCAATCCTATAGGTTTCAATGTCCAAAAAATCTCAGTTTTTATTAAATATTTATTCAACCGTTTATTTTTTTCACTTGCAGCAAAAAGTCTTTTTATTTATTTTTTTATGTGTTTTTTTGGGATTTTTTTGGTGACATTTCTGTATTCCTTATTTATTTTAAAACAAGTTTTTTTCTTTGCCGAATGCAGTGGTTTTTTTTTCTTCAGTCTGGCTGTATGGGGGCTATCCATTGTGCTGAAACCTATTCAGAACCAAGGACAGCAGCCCCACAGGGCTCCGGAGCAGGGGGGTTACTTTTTTTAACCCTAATTTAAGTAACTAATTAATCCATTTCACATTCCGATAACTAATAAAAGGAAATAACTAATAAAAACAAAATACGAATCAAACCAAAATACAAATTAACAAGAAAAACAAAATGGACCCGAAAAACGAAATTCGGCCGTTTTGAATTTTCAGATTGGTCTGAAATACGAATCGCGGTACTATATTGAATGGCCTGAAGCTAAAAGAAAACGGAACGAAACGATCCGAAACAAAAAACAACGGAACAAAATTATCCGAAACTAAACAAATTTTTGGCCGTGCACATGTCTTTTGCAGAAGCACTAAACTTCTCAGAGTCATCTCCATTAACTAATATTTGATAGTGTTGCATGTAGCTTCCTGGGAAATGTATTTCTAGCAGTTCATATTACACTGGGATGCAAGATACAAGGGGTGTGAGGCATAGTGAACAGGATCAGCAAGTTTTTATTCTTTATTGCACAAGTTTGCTCATATTTCTCAAGTGCCCATTAAATCACTCTGGGAGAAAGTTAAATTTGTCAAACATAACTCATTCCATCCTTCCCTAGCAGTGATTATTCTCACGAAATTCAGATCGATCCTAGTTGTAATTTTTAATAAACCTATCTTTGCAAAAGTGTGGTTGATTAAAAGGTCTACCATTTATATAATGCCAGTAGAAGCACTGTTTTATAATGGCCTCCCCGATACCTGCATTGCCCCCTTGCAATACGTAATGAATCCTGCTGCAAAACTTAGATTGATGATGATCCTCCCATGCCCCACCCCCGCTACTGCCAGTCCCTTCATTGACTTCCTGTGTACCTTATAGGATCAAATTTAAAATACTAACGCTCAGGTTCAAAGACCTCAATAATTCTACCTCTCCTTACATGTCTTCTCCAAAAGTACACCCCTTGTAGATCACTCAGGCTTCCCAGCCAACCTCCTCCTGTACCCTGTGTCCACCTGCACCAATAAATCACTACTTCAAGACTTCGTAAGAACTGGACCAGTCCTCTGGAATGACTCACCTCATCCTATCAGACTCTCCCCTAATCTTCAGTCCTTCAAGAAATCCCTCAAAACCCATCTTTTTAGATAAGCTTATACCATCCTCTCTGATCTCTCTCAGTTTACCATTCCTACACCATTATGGTTTTCATACCTTTCTTCACCACCTTACCTGACACCATTTCTGGTATAAACATTAGAAATTCCTACCATTAAGATGACAGCTCTTCTTGTTTACCTCAACCACTACTCCTCTAGACTGGAAGCTCCTCTCAGCAGGGCCCTCTTTCCCAATCGTCACTGGTTCGTAAGTTCGTTTGTAAATTTCTTCGTTTAATTCCCATATTTTTACTGTAAAGTGCTCTGTAAAATGTTGGTGCTATATTTATTTATTTTATAAAGGATTTTACCAGGAAGGATACATTGAGATTTCTCTCGTTTTCAAGTATGTCCTGGGTTCGACAACATTAAATTGTTACAGTTGTTACAGAAATAGAAAGTAATAAAATGCAAGATATTAACCCTTTCGCTGCTGAGGCTTTTCCCGCCCCTGTGCTGAGGTCATTTTTACCGGTTTTGCTCATCATGTTTAAACGTGTTTTGAAGGCTTATTTTAGTATATTACCCAGACATATTATATATCGTTCTTTCCGTCAGACTCGGTAGATTCATAATATGTCATTATTATATGTATACGTTATGTCATGTCTGTATATTATAACAAAAAATGCAATAAAATATGTATTTTCAATAATTTACAATGTGTAAAGTGTTTTTTTTCACATTTTAACATGCGAGCAATTGCGGTTATATTTTGTATGGGGTGCGCTTGTTAAAAAAATTAGAGATGGGGTCTCGTTAAATTTTTTTTTGTTTTTTTGGGGAAAATTACACTATTTTTAACCATCGCACCGCATACAAAAATCGTTAGTGCAGCATCATTGTTCACATTATAATTGAAATGGGAACAATATTGCTGCATTAACAAACCAAAAAAAATAAATAAAAAGTGTTTATTTTTTTTTTTATAATTTTTTTTTATTTATTTTTTTATTTTTATTTTTCCTTTTTTTTTTTTTTTGACAAAATTTTTCACAGTAGTGTTTGGTATCGTTGGAACAGCCATGCTCTGGCCGATCCAACCATACCAAACTTTAACCCCTAACTGCCACGGATCGGGAGATAGGGAGTTCATTGGAACTCCCTATCTCCACCGTTGGTGGCAGTTAGGGGTTAAGTCCAGGACTGGCGTCATCGTGCTACGCGATGACGCCAGTCCTCAGGGGGAGTTCCCGGAGGCTTGGCCGACATCCAAGATGTCGGCCAGCTCCGGGAAAGGATCGCGAATCGGCGCTTTTCAGCGCCGATTCGCGATCCAGCTCCCCAGGGGTTAATGCCAGGCACCATTTGGAAGGGCAGGCTGTGCCCTTCCAAATGATGCCTGGGTTAACCCCCGCAGAGCCGCCGATCGGGAGGGAGAGAGGTCCGAAGGACCTCCCCCCCTCCCTTTCAGGCGCCTCCTCCGCACATGCGGGGGGGCGCCTGAATTAGGTGTCATCGCGCAGCTGCGATGACACCTAATTCCGGCGGCTGCGGTCCCGGATGCCGGGCTGACATCGAGGATGTCAGCCCGCACTGGGGGGGCCAGCGATCGGCCGGAACCTGGCCGAACGCTGACCCCAATGGGAGGACGCGCTGAGCGCGTCCTCCGCACAGCAGCAGGAATGCGGAGGATGCGCTGAGCGCGTCCTCCGCATTGAAGTGGTTAAAAAATAGCACAAATATACAGCTTGACATAAGTTAAATATATTCTCTGTTACATGTTTACAGGTGCATTCTGTATTGAGGTATGTTAATAGGGAGCTCTTGAGTGACTTTAGACTGGGGGAAGATTTGATGGCGTCTGGGAGGTTATTCCATAATTATGGTGCTCGGCAGGAAAATGAGGATCGAGCCACTGTCTTTTTGTATTGTGGTATTGCAAGTAAGTTGCAGGTCCTGGATCAGAGGTTATAGGATGAGGGAACTGCTGGGGGGAGCAGCCTATTCAGGTAGGGTGGCAGCTTCCCAGAAAATCTCTTAAACACCAGGTTGGAAAGGTGAAGAGTGCGGCTAGATTCCAGCGACGGCCAGTTTAGCTCTTTTAACATGTCACAATTTGCAAAGGATTTTACCAGGAAGGATACATTGAGATTTCTCTCGTTTTCAAGTATGGTGGGTCATGTAGTTACATTGTAGCACAAAGCGTCAGAATGAGTTATACAATGTAGTAAGTTTCTGGAGGTGTCTCTGCGGGGCAGCTGCATACACTACATCTCCATATTCACAGACCACAAGATTCTCCACTCTGCTCACCGGAACCGGCATAAGCATACACTGACCAACACCCTGGAATGAGTATAAGCATACACTGACCATTACAGACCACAAGATTCTCCACTCACCTCCCTGGAACCAGCATAAGCATACACTGACCAACACCCCGGAACGAGCATAAGCATACACTGACCATCACAGACCACAAAATTCTCCACTCATTGCTGCATTTTACCATCGTATTCTGGTGTAGGTGCTTTCTTAGCACCTCGTCCTGGAAAGAAGTGCAAAGCTGCCTGACACCAGCAGAGGCTCTGATCTCGCTCTCGTGAGATCACGCAGAGTCGCTGAGTGATTGCAGAGGGAGACTAGGAACTATTTGTTCCCAATCTCACTCTGCTCCCGGCGAGAAAAAGTGGCTGATTGCACAGCCCTCATCACCGCCAAATGAGAGGTGAGTATGGGATTTAAAGGGGTGTTGGTGAGCGTGTTAAATGATTTTGCAATTGCAAAATCATTTAACACCAGCTTTTAGGAATCGGTATTTCTCACTGAAGTACCGTCTCCCATGTGGAAGCGCAGGCTACTATGGAAGAGCTTGCACTTCCACGCAGAGGTTAACATCTGCCATTATAAAAATTAGGAGACGTTAATGCACAGTAACCTCGCACAGGGAAACGGCTATATCGGACCAGCAAGTTCTGCTTGCGGCAGGAATAGAGTGACGTTTCCTGTGGACTAACTGCAAGAGACGTTATGTGCAATGTTTCCTGTCGTTAGCTTAGCGACAAATATGGAATAGGGCCCTAAATATTTAAAACAGTTTGAGCATTATCTATGTTTCAGGAATTCCTCAAATGGTCTATCTCGATTACAAGAATGTCTGTTTTTTATTTTGTATTATGGACTGTGTTCCCTTTGTACATGCTTTGCACCACTATTCCTTCACCAGACTTTGCACTGCTTATCTGACACCATTCTCTAGTCAGACTTTTTATTGCTTATCTGCTGCAATTCTCTTTTCAGGCTCTATATGATCTTAAACCAAAACTAACATACATTCAGTCTATACTAAAAGGTATATTGCCTTTGCGTTAAAAATGCATTTCTATATATCAGACACATAGGGCGCTATCAGCTGCCTTGAGCTAAAACTGGGACACAAAGGGGAAAAATTTGCGTTCGCTAACTTCCCCTTTGTGTCCCGGTTTCCCCAGCTGATCGCGGGGCAGGTGCAGAGTCCGGCAGCATGCCCTTAGCAATCGTTAAGCTCGCGGATGCTGGGGCAGCGCTACAGCACCGTCTCCAACATCCTCTTCATGGTGTCCATAGGACTCCATGGAGGATCGTGCTGTCGGGTCACATGACCGGCAGGATCTTGCCTCTCGCGAGATCCTTCTGGATGGCGAAGTGATTGCGGAGGGAGACAGGGGACTTTGTTCCCTCACCCTCCCTCTGCTGCCAGTGGCCAGAAGCAGTGGATCGGGTCGCCGTTCTCGCTGCTAGAAGAAAGGTGAGTATATGATTTTTGGGGGATTTTGAGCAGCAGGTAACAAATTCAGCAGCAGCGCAATCCGTTACCTACACGCTGAGCTGGTGGTAACGTTAGCGCCAGCTCTTAGGATCACTTTGTCCTGACGCTAGATACAAACGGTAGTTACTCTGTGCTTTTACTTTGCACACCCCATGTTAGGTATAGGGAATGCAAAGTACAGTAAACTCACGCTACGAATCGCAAATTAACGAGCGCTAATGGGTTTTTTAACCCGTTAGTAATTCGAAGGCGATGTGGGCCCAGCGCTATGACCTCCTTTAAGCTAATGCTGACGCTAGTGTTAGCTTGAAGGAGGTGGTAGAGTCCATAACCCTTACAATACCAACCTTTAAAAAGTGACAAGGTTTCTTTTGGGTTCATAATTTCCAAAAATGTTTTACAAGTTTATCCACAGGTTACATGTGTATGTAGTAAATCAATATCTTCCTGTGAAGAACTCCCACTCCTGGGACTAATTTATGGTTGTTCTGGCTCATTTCTGAAGTACTGGAATACATTTTCATTCAATGCTGATTAGGATCAATTTGGAAGCCGGTTTATACATTTTGGAGCATAATGGATTAGTTCATAGTTTTTGCAATTTGTTTCTGCACGACTTCAGCCTTTCAATTCTTGAAATTTCTAAAAGGAATTAGAACACAGTCAATTGTTCTTTATGAGTACTATGGAGCAAGATACTGGAATAACAAACAGAAATGGAAACATAATATGCAATACTCTATCCATCACACATACCTGACCTTTGATTCCTATCAAGTGTAATTTATTACCTTTCCTGCTATTCATCTGTAATATTTAATGCTTTATTTAAATGTAGCTGAAGTCTATTAAGACATCAGGTTTTGTAATATAAAAACTATCATTAAAGGGAGTCAAGCCGCATATGCGGAATTACACTAATTATTATTTTTTCTTCCTTCCGCTCATTATAGTGTAAAAGTGCCTTGAGTTTGAATATTATATATCTTTATATTTTATTTTTAGACTCTTATCTAATAAACAAAGAATAGTATTGAATTTATACATAATTAATTCCAAAGGTTTAAATTGACAAAATGCTCCTATACCCCTTCACTGCTGAGCTATTTCACCTCTGTGTGCTGAGCTAATTTTTACCGGTTTTGTTCATCATGTTTAAACGTGATTTGAAGTCATGTTTTATCGTGCAACCCAGACAAATTATATATCCTTTTTTACGGCAGTCTTTGCAGATTCATTTATTATCAATATTATATGTATATGTCATGTCCTGCCAGAATGCTATAACAAAAAATTAAAAAATGTGAATTTCCATTAACATTTCAATCATTTACAGCATGTAAAATAATTTTTTCACTTTTTATTATCCAAGCTTTTGCGGTTAGATATTATATACGCTTGTTAAAAAACATTAGAAATGGGAAACTGTTACTGTGTTTTTGAGAGAAAACACACGATTTTAGCTAAAAGTGAAAATACTATCAGGGTCATTCAGAGAGCGTGAAAAGCAGGAGAATGACCGGAGAATGAAAAATTCTAGGTCAAAATAGCCAAACCAGAAAAATTCTCCCTTTCATCTCACTTTCCAAATCGGCTATTTTGACCTAGAATTTTTCATTCTCCAGTCATTCTCTTGCTTTTCACGCTCTCTGAATCACCCTGTAAATTTTTCATAAGTGCAGCATCATTATTCACATTATAGTTTAAAAGTGAACATTGATGCAGCATTAATAAATTAAAAAATAATATTTATTTATTTATTACACTTTTATTTTACACCAATCCTGGTCATGCTCTGGCCTTTCGAATGATACCAAACATGACCCTCTGCTGCCACCGATTGGGAGATAGGGGGGTCCAATGGACCCCCCCTAACCCCACCATAAGTAACAACTAAGGGTTAACTTTGCTTCCATGTGCGATGATGTCAGTGGGCGGGGGAGAACCCGGCGGCTTGGCTGGCATCCAAGATGTCAGCCACCTCCAGGAGAGGGCCGCGATCCAGCTCCTAAGGGGATAAAAGAGGCACTGCTAGTAAAGGCAGACTGTGCCTTTTCCAGTGGTGCCTCTCTTTCTCCTGTGGCCATCAGCGATGATGAGAGATGGGTCCAAAGGACCCCCCTTCCGGCACTTTCCTTGCTCTGGCTAGGGGGGTGCCTGAAACAGACATCCTCGCGCCCAGCGCAATGATGTCAGTACATTGGCCAGGGTCCCGGTGGCAGAGCTGAAATCTAAGATGTCAGCCTGCACCGGGAGACCAGAGCAATCGGCCAAAATAACAGCTGAACGCTGGTGCAATGTGCATGCTGTGCGTGATCGAGACGGCACGTAGAGCGCGTCCTCCGCAGCCAAGTGGTTAATATGCTACAAAGAATAGGCAAGCATATTGCTTTACATTTTGGGTTATTAAAAACATGTGTAAAGAACATTAACTGTTCTGTTGCTTGGAATTTCTTTTTTTACATCTCAGATTTCTACTTTTCACTCTTCCATTACTCCATGTTGCCTAGAAGGAAAACATGGTTATATTTGGATAGTATAGTCTATATTTGCAATCACTCAAAAATACACTGGAGCTGGTGGACAGGAAACTACAATTTGTTATAGCACTGTTCTGTATTTTATTCAATATTTAAGTGTGTTCATTTACAGTAAAATACACAGAGTAAAGAATATTACTGAAGGACAATAATAAAAAATATAACTGAAGGTCTGAGTAATGTGAGGAGAAAAGGACATCTACAAATAAGGGCGGACATCACAATATATTTAATAGGTGAAGTTAAGTCAATAGGTAAAAGTTAATGGCTAAATAATGAAAATATTCATTGCTAGACCAATAGAAGTTGGTCAATTCCCTTCTTCTCAGCAATAGCGTCCTGTATGGCTGAACAATTTAGGCCATGCCATGCGATCAATCTCCCTGGAGAAGGGTATTATGCTCGGAATGCTAAGTGGAACGTGAAAACCTGGGCTCCAAAGAATGCATTGTTTGACACATCAATGCTGATACCAGCCAGAACACCAACCAATTTAAAGAACAGCACTGGACCGACAAGCTTGGCAACAGCTGACTTATAGAATAACTGTGAGAGAAGAGACAGAGAGAGAGAGTTGAAGAAAGTGGGAATTGGAAGGTAAATCCACCAGAAATTTAATAATGTGCCTTCTTGCCGACACATCACATCGCCAAAATCTAAACTTTGCTATGCCAGGCAGTCATTGCCACCCTCACTGTGCATATTTCCATATGGGATCATTAAGAAATGGTCATGACAAGGAATTAAGAGATTTTCTCTAAATGTTTGTTGCATGGACAATGATCAGCATGGAGAACACAAAAGAAACGGGTCTCAGGCAGCTGGTTCCAAAATTTATTCAGGAAGGGAAAAACCCCAAGGAGTAAAAAATCGTGGTAACGTTTCGGCCTCAAGCGGCCTTAATCATACATGATGTATGATTAAGGCCGCTTGAGGCCGAAACGTTACCACGATTTTTTACTCCTTGGGGTTTTTCCCTCCCTGAATAAATTTTGGAACCAGCTGCCTGAGACCCGTTTCTTTTGTGTTCTGGATGAGGAGGGGGGACAGTCGGCGCCCCCACACACAGTGACTCGGCGCTAGTTTCGGTGGGCTCCCGCCATATTGGAGATTGCGGCACTTGTTTTGGATTTCAATTATCAGCATGGATGATAAGAGAAGTTTGGACCAGCCTCTGCTGCATATCTTCCAAAATTCTGAACTAAAGCCATAGAAAGTATACCACTGACTAGAAAAGAGAGAATCTTATTCATATACAGTATATATACATACAGGTGAAACTCAAAAAATTAGAATATCGTGCAAAAGTTCATTTATTTCAGTAATGTAACTTAAAAGGTGAAACTAATATATGAGATAGACTCATTACATGCAAAGCAAGATAGTTCAAGCCGTGATTTGTCATAATTGTGATGATTATGGCTTACAGCTCATGAAAACCCCAAATCCACAATCTCAGAAAATTAGAACATTGTGAAAAGGTGCAATATTCTAGGCTCAAAGTGTCCCACTCTCCTCAGCTAATTAAGTCATAACATCTGCAAAGGGTTCCTGAGCCTTTAAATGGTCTCTCAGTCTGGTTCAGTAGGAATCACAATCATGGGAAAGACTGTTGACCTGACAGTGGTGCAGAAAACCATCATTGACACCCTCCATAAGGAGTGAAAGCCTCAAAAGGTAATTGCAAAAGAAGTTGGATATTCCCAAAGTGCTGTATCAAAGCACATTAATATAAAGTTATGTGGAAGGTAAAAGTGTGGAAGAAAAAGGTGCACAAGCAGCAGGATGACCACAGCCTGGAGAGGATTGTCAGGAAAAGGTCGTTCAAAAGTGTTGGGGACTTTCACAAGGAGTGGACTGAGGCTGGAGTCAGCGCATCAAGAGCCACCACACACTGACGGATCCTGGACATGGGCTTCAAATGTCATATTCCTCTTGTCAAGCCGCTCCTGAACAACAAACAACATCAGAAGCGTCTTACCTGGGCTAAAGAAAAACAGACCTGGTCCGTTGCTCAGTGGTCCAAAGTCCTCTTTTCTGATGAGAGCAACTTTTGCATCTCATTTGGAAACCAAGGACCCAGAGTATGGAGGAATAATGGAGAGACACACACTGCAAGATGCTTGACGTCCAGTGTGAAGTTTCCATAGTCTGTGTTGATTTGGGGAGCCATGTCATCCGCTGGGTTTGGTCCACTGTGCTTCATTAAGTCCAGGGTCAAAGCAGCCGTCTACCAGGAGATTTTGGAGCACTTCATGCTTCCTTCTGCAGACGAGCTTTATGGGGATGCTGACTTCATTTTCCAGCAGGACTTGGCACCTGCCCACACTGCCAAAAGCACCAAAACCTGGTTCAATGAGCATGGGATTACTATGCTTGATTGGCCAGCAAGCTCGCCTGACCTGAACCCCATAGAGAATCTATGGAGCATTGCCAAGAGAAAGGTGAGAGACACGAGACCGGACAATGCAGAAGAGCTGAAGGCCACTGTTGAAGCATCCTGGTCTTCGATAACACCTCAGCAGTGCCACAGGCTGATAGCTTCCATGCCACGCCGCATTATTTATTTATTTATTTATTTGCAAAGTATTTTACCAGGAAGGATATATTGAGATTTCTCTCGTTTTCAAGTATGTCCTGGGTTCAAGAACATTGAATTGTTACAGTTGCTACAGAAATACAAAGTAATAAAATGCAAGCATTGAGGCAGTAATTGCTGCAAAGAGGCCCAAACGAAGTACTGAGTACATCTGCAAGCTTATACTTTTCAGAGGTCCGATATTGTTCTATGTGCAATCCTTGTTTTATTGATTGCATATAATATTCAAATTTTCTGAGATTGTGGATTCGGGGTTTTCATGAGCTGTAAACATAATCATCACAATTATGACAAATCACCGCTTCAACTTTCTTGCTTTGTATGTAATGAGTCTCATATATTAGTTTCACCTTTTAAGTTACATTACTGAAATAAATGAACTTTTGCACGATATTCTAATTTTTCGAGTTTCACCTGTATGTACAGTATGTCCTGAAGAAAATCTGCAGTGAGCGGATTGAAACGTTGATTTTTATCTACATGTAATAAAGCAACATTGAAGAAGTCCTTGGAGTGTCGCTGTTAAGTGAAATTTATTGTGGCTTGGCGTTGCACCGGGCAATGTTTTGCATCGTGAGTGCTGGATTCTACGTGGATATTATATATATATATGTATATAGAGATTTGCTTTTTAAATATGCTTTAATAAATTTTGTTATTTTATTTTTTGATTAAGTGAGGCCATCTGTTGGTATAAATATATATATATATATATATATATATATATATATATAACAAACCACATGGGGGGGTTGCACTCAATCTAAACTTGCAACATAAGCGGGTGCATCTAAGACATTAAATAAAAAACACCAGGAAAGAGCACTTCATATCAATGACCACCTTCAACCACCATTTTCTGCAACAAAAAAAACACATGTCAAAATTTCAAAAAACCTGACTGAGGTAAAATGTTGTATTTATTTATATATATATATATATATATATATATATATATATATATATAGACAACACTCAAAGAGAACATCTATAACTGAGGTCTTTATGTAAAGTCTTATTTAGTCAGAGAAGGAGGATATTCCATGCTTGTAAATGTTCTTACTATATAACCGCCATTCACACTATTTTCTAGGACCTGTAGTGGTTCTTTGTATTATTTGTGTACTGATCTTGGCTTTTCCTTGACTATTTCCATGACTATTTGATCTCTGGTGATCATATTTCCTGGTTTATATTACTACACTCTGTGTTACCTACTTACAGGGTAATTCAAAGAGAACCGAATTGCTTGAGAAAGGTAACCGAACGGTGAAAATCAGCGTTCGTTTACTTTCCTGGCCATTCGGCTATCCAGAATGCAGGCAATATGCCAAATCCTGGCGAATTGGCTGCTCATACGGTGCCTGTTCGGTGCCTGTTCGAGGACAGTGAAATCCCCATGAAAAAGCACTGCTTCGGCTATTCAGAGAACACAAACCAGCAGTGAAAGGTTCCCGAAATGCCCTGCCATTCGGTGATTTAATTCAGCAGATTTATTCAGGCGAATCCCATAGGCTTCAATGTTAAAAATATTCAATTTTTAATTCAATATCTAATAAACCGTTCATTATAAAATTCTGCAGTAAAATGTCTCTTTATTTATAGATTTTTTAGGATATTTTAAGCATTTTTCTTTTTTTTTTGTTTTTTTTAAAAAAGTCAGATTTATTTTTTTTAAAGTTTACTTATTTTTTCTGTAACAGCCCTTTTTATTATCATTCCCTGGACCTCATATGTAAATTTCAGACATTTTCCCTCAGTAGTTTCTTTGCAAACAGTGTTTCACTTTTCAATCATTCAAGCAAACTGTTTTGCTAATTTATTCACTTCACTCGTCTGCGATGTCGGCTTTTTCGCTGCATGTGATTGGCTCCTGCTCGGGTTTTTCTGGTGTTTTCGGCGGGTTAATCCAGATGGTTTTGCGGATTTTCGGCGTGCATTCGCCGGGTTTTGCAGTGAGTTTTCGTCGTGTTTGCGGCAGCTTTTCCCTGCAATTCGGGGACCCTGTGGTGCTTGCTGAATACACCGCAGGGTCACCGAAATGGGATCAGCAAAACAAACCGAATTGAAGAGAACGAAAAGTCACCGAACGTGCGGTGACTTTTCGATTTTCTTTGAATTACCCTGTTAGGCTTCTATGACTACCCACTCTGGCACTGACTCTGGCTTATTGTCTGTCTTCACTTTTTGTGTTTGTTTGTCTCTTGGCTAGCTTTACCCAGCCACTACACGGACCTGTAAGTCAGGTTGTAATTTGCCCTACATGATGAGGTCAGGATATGTTAAAGTATAGAAGATAATTACAGCGTTAGATAAATTAAATTACTGATGCCATGTAGCAAGCAACTCATCCAAACACAAGCTGCAGTTAATGTTTGATTTATTTTGAGAATGGTATGTTTCCCTGAAGATCATGGATCATCTTTATTGGCCTCCATGAGAAGCCATTACTAGAACCAATTAATTTTACTCTATAAAATATTGAATTTTATCCTGTCACTATACAAACACACACAATATACCCATAATCCATATGTCCTACACATCTCTTGGTTCAGAGAATAACACATCGTATCCAGAGAAAAGCAGGTACTTGAAGTATGAAGCAGCGTGCGGTGCAGTGCGGTGCGGTGCAGTGTTATCATATTACAAAGTGTTTCATGTTTCAGTGAAGGAATTCCATATCAATGTTGTTCTCTGAAATAGTATTGATAAGTGTCTTGCATTCTGCTTTATGGTCGGTGCAAGTTGTAAACTGATTAAGCCTGCACTGTCTATTCTAGTGATAAAATCATTAATATTTGCACCCTTCCTTTATCCCACCACTATCATGATAATGATCATTATTACTGAAATCCAGCAGTATGAACTATGACCGTTCTAATTGCTCGTGTGTAGTAAATAAGAGTGGTGCGGCAGAGCACTTGGGTTTACTCTGCACATTTTTGAAGTGTCACTTGTACAAGACAATAACAAAGCCAATACTTAATATTTCAACAGACACAATCATTAACATGTATGTTAATCAATAAACAAAGAGTTCTAGCAAGCTGGTTTGCCTGATTAATCAAGTTACATAATGTTAAACACTACCGAGGCTGAAAAACCAGCCAATTTGGATTAATTGTAATCAATTTTGGCTAGAATGCTACTACTTTACATTCATTCATTTTTCAGTACTACTTCCAGGGCTTTTTTTTCTGCCAGTACGCGTCGGTACTCAGTACCGGCACCTACTGGCAGGGCAGAAGCTCCTCCGCTACGAGGAGGAGGATACAGCCATTGTAGAAGTTCTGCAAACTTCTCCCACAGGGGATGACATCAAGTCAGCCCCAGCTACGGGACCTATCCCCGCCCACTGATTTCTATTATTGCTGTGCAGCTCTGTGATACGCTCATACACACCGCACATTGCTGTGAGTTTTATTGCTGTGGAGCTCTGTGATACGCTCATACAGATTGCACATTACTGTGAGTTTTATTGCTGTGGAGCTCTGTGATACGCTCATACACACCACACATTGCTGTGAGTTTTTTTGCTGTGGAGCTCTGTGATACGCTCATACACACCACACATTGCTGTGAGTTTTATTGCTGTGGAGCTCTGTGATACACTCATACACACCACACATTACTGTGAGTTTTATTGCTGAGTAGCTGTATGATAAAGATGGGTGTGTTTTGGTGGCAATAGTTTGAGGGGGCAGCAGCATTTCATCTTTGGACCCTGGCAACACAATGTTATGGCATGGCCCTGCCTCTATTCATTGGCTGCACAATGGCGTGAGCCTCCTACTCATTAGCTTCATGTGAGCGTACGCCATCTTTTCATTGGCTGTTCGCTGTCTGGGGATTTATGAGTCTTAATGGTGAGTACTACCACTTTTTTTTCCTAGAAAAAAAGCACTGACTAATAATTTTCCCATACTTCGGCTAGGGTCAGACTGAGGCAGTGCGAACGCGCGTTCTGGCGCACTTAATCACGGCCGCACTAGCAGCAGATGCCGGGCAATGACGGCCAATATACGATGTACGGTCGCACAAAAGTCCGGCTGCGCAACGCAAGTGGAAAATGAACGCATTTTTTCGAGAACGTTAACCACTAGTACTGACGTACAGAGTGCGCTGCGCCCGCTAGCGGCGTGTGTGCGTGAATTGGAGACATCAGACGCTGCTAATGTCCGGCTAACATAACGTCAGATGCAAGAAGTGTTTTATTGATGATCCGTACAAAATCACGGATGAAACTGCGCATAGTATGACCGCTATTGCGTATTCCGTGAAAAAATACGTCCATTCTTCGAACGCACATTTTCACGGACAACGTGAAAAATGCGTTAGTCTGACCCTAGCCTTCACTAACAAGTATAAAAGCAAGAATAAGTTATGTTGCATTTGCAGAGCATTTGCTTGCCATTACTTCAGTGAATGACCCATGTAATACATACAAACTATACTAGGTATAGAATTCATGGAACCTTCTTAGCATCGCTACTAGTGTAAACAGGTAAAAACTAACATTTTTGACACAAACCCAGTTTTAAAGTCATATTACAAAGGTGAAATCGCTTTTACAATGAGTTTAAGAAATACTAGTCTAACCAGCAATTTTCAAGCATATCTGTTATCATCTCACGATGCAAAACCAACAATGCATAGTTTCTGTCCACCTGTCAGAACTTTACGGTCCTGCAAGATGTTGTCCTCACCGCAATCTTGCATTAGCACCAAGGAAGTCGAGGTGGAGAAACAGGTTCAACCTTACCACCTTACCATAACAGTTTCTAAAACTGTGAAAAGCAGATTTGGATCCTGGTCTGAACACCTCACCAGCAAGAGACTTTGGGCAAAACACCTAAAGATGTGCCTACCTCAAAATATATATCCCTTATAGATTCCACCTCCCTTGGTGATATTGTTCCCCAGTCATAGTATCATCCTGGCATACACGGTAGCGGGTTTAGCAGTAGGAGGTTCTTCTCACCCTAGTCAGCTTTGCATTTATCTGCCACCTCAGATTCTGCTACCCATACTTAGAACATCAAGAAGTCATTGGGCTTGGGGACAAAGGATAGCTAAACAAACAATATGCCTTACACTACTCTGTGGGTTGCTGTCATATTTTTATGAGTTACAATGTTACGACTGGTTTGAAATTGGGCCCCCACTGCTTACTAAGATATGAGAATATAACTCTTTGAAAGGCATTCAATGTGTTGCAATAAAAGTTCTTTTTGTATCACCATGTGGTTGTGTTTCCATTTCATTGTCTGTCAATTTCCTGTGTTGACCTGGAATAGGAGGAAGAGGTCATCAAGCAACTTAATCCTGTACTGGTGCTTGATGTAAAAACACCTTCTGAATGCTCACTTATTGGATGGGAGGTCAGGTAGGATTGTTCACAAAGTTCACTTTCTTTGTAATCTGGATCCAGAGGAACCAAAACACTTTTACTTATTTCTCCCAACTGTGTCAAGTCTCCTGGCCAGTTGGAGCTGAGCTCTGCATGCTTAACTGTAAGTAATTACAGTTACGAACTGAGGATCCAGCAGCCTGTTCAGTCATTAATTAGAGGGTTTTATGGTGGCAGGAAGGAGGGGGCTGCTGTATTGTACATGTCAGTGAGCCTACAATTGCCAAATGTATCAGTATATCAGCTGTTGTGCTAATTTTTCCTTTTCTTTCTCTGGCCAATAAATCCCCTGTTTTTTGTTTTCTTTTTTACTATTATTTTTTTTGGTTATTTTTTTCTGTCTCTCTAGGGAACTAAGATGAGTCTCTTAAAAACCACTAAAGTAATAACTGTAGATAAGAAAGTTAAAATGTATAGTGCTAGATTACGAACGTAATGCTAAAATGGGGATGCTAATGGGAAAACCTGCACCTGCCGATTTCCCTGTAGTGTCCCCATTTTAGTGTTAGATTCTGGGGCAGGTGCTACCACGGCACCTTGCCCTGGAATAAAGCACTACCCTCGGTGAAACTTACAGTAGCGCTCCTGTGCCAAACGAGTATTTCCTGCTAGAGTCCTTAGGACTCCATGGAGGATTGCACTGCTGGACCAGGAGCCCTGCGCGAAAGCACTCTCGCGAGATCACACAGCGCCCTTGGAGGGAGACTGGGGACTATTTGTCTCCAGTCTCCCTCTGCTCGCAGCCAGGAAAAACAGCAGATCAGGCCACCTTCTTTCCGTGGCATGAGAGGTGAGTACAAGATTTATTGGGGGTTTTAGGTGGTGCCAAATGATTCTGCAAAGGCAGAATCATTTAGCACCAGCTTTAAGGAGTAGCTAAATTTTAGGTTTGTTCATCAGTGCGGTAATTAACGCTAGGACTTTGTAATACCTTATTTATCCTAACGCTAATTTCGGATTGTGCTCCCCATGTTAAGTATAGTATGTGCAAGGTACGGTAAGCTCATGCAGGCTAGTGCAATCACCCAGGGCCAGATTAAGATCTCTATTGCTGTGTTAGAAAGAAAAAGAAAAAAAATAAAGAAATATTTATTATTTTATTTTTATTGTTACATTAAACCTGGTCATGTTTGATATCTTTGGAAAGGCCATGCTCTGGCCTTTCCAGTGATACCTAACTTGACCCTTTAGATGCCATCAATGCAGACATACAGTCAGGTCCAGAAATAATGGGACATTGACACAATTCTAACATCTTTGGCTCTATACACCACCAATGAAACAAACACAATGTGCTTGAGCTGCAGACTGTCAGCTTTAATTTGAGGGTATGTTCATCCAGCTCAGGTGAACGGTGTAGGACTTACAGCAGTTTACAGATGTGCCTCCCACTTGTTAAGGGACCAAAAGTAATGAACAGAATAATAATCCTAAAGCAAACTTTCCCTTCTTAATACTTGGTTGCAAATCCTTTGCAGTCAATCACAGCCTGAAGTCTGGAACGCATAGACATCACCAGACGCTGGGTTTCATCCCTGGTGATGCTCTGCCAGGCCTCTACTGCAACTGTATTCAGTTCCTGCTTGTTCTTTGGGCATTTTCCCTTCAGTTTTGTCTTCAGCAAGTGAAATGCATGCTCAATGGGATTCAGGTCAGGTGATTGACTTGGCCATTGCATAACATTCCACTTCTGTCCCTTCAAAAACTCTTTGGTTGCTTTTGCAGTATGCTTTCAGTCATTGTCCATCTGCACTGTGAAGCGCCGCCCAATGAGTTCTGCAGCATTTGGCTAAATGTAAGCAGATAATATTGCCCGAAACACTTCAGAATTCATCCTGCTGCTTTTGTCAGCAGTCACATCATCAATAAATACAAGAGAACCAGTTCCATTGGCAGCCATACATGCCCACGCCATGACACTACCACCGCCATGCTTCACTGATGAGGTGGTATGCTTAGGATCATGAGCAGTTCCTTTCCTTCTCCATACTCTTCTCTTCCCATCACTCTGGTACAAGTTGATCTTGGTCTCATCTGTCCATAGGATCTTGTTCCAGAACTGTGAAGGCTTTGTTAGGTGTCGTTTGGCAAACTCTAATCTGGCCTTCCTGTTTTTGAGGCTCACCAATGGTTTACATCTTGTGGTGAACCCTCTGTATTCACTCTGGTGAAGTCTTCTCTTGATTGTTGACTTTTACACACATACACCTACCTCCTGGAGAGTGTTCTTGATCTGGCAAACTGTTGTGAAGGGTGTTTTCTTCACCAGGGAAAGAATTCTTCGGTCATCCACCACAGTTGTTTTCCGTGGTCTCCCGGGTCTTTTGGTGTTGCTGAGCTCACCGGTGCGTTCCTTCTTTTTGAGAATGTTCCAAACAGTTGTTTTGGCCACGCCTAGTGTTCTTGCTATCTCTCTGATTGGTTTGTTTTGTTTCTTCAGCCTAATGATGGCTTGCTTCACTGATAGTGACTGCTCTTTGGATCTCATTTTGAGAGTTGACAGCAACAGATTCCAAATGCAAATAGCACACTTGAGATTAACTCTGGGCCTTTTATCTGCACATTGTAATTGGGGTAATGAGGGAATATCACACACCTGGCCATGGAACAGCTGAGAAGCCAATTGTCCCATTACCTTTGGTCCCTTAACAAGTGGGAGGCACATCTGCAAACTGCTGTAAGTCCTACACCGTTCACTTGAGGTGGATGTACATACCCTCAAATTAAAGCTGACAGTCTGCAGTTAAAGCACATTGTTTTTGTTTCATTCCAACTCCATTGTGGTGGTGTATAGAGCCAAAGATGTTAGAATTGTGTCGATGTCCCAATATTTCTGGACCTGACTGTAGTTATCCTTTTTCTGGGCCTATTTTATGGCATGGGCCTGGAGCTTCTGCACCATCAGCCCCTATGTTAATCCGGCCCTGCAATCACCGATGAGCTAATGATTTTTTTCATGGGTTTAGCGTTAGGATTGCAATATGGGGGCTTGCGTTAATGTCACTTATCCTAGCGTTAGCGGTTACATATCTGAACGCTACAGTTAGCGCTCAGTATGTAATCTAGCCCTTTGTGTTTACCATGCCATCAAATAAAGGTAAATGTACGATAAAAGTCAAGAAAGGTATAGTTAGAAAACGACAGTATATTTACTACAAACAATATTTGAAAGAGAAGACAAATAATTTTTATTTATTCTAATATAACTAGCATTATTTTTTCAGAAGCAAGAGAGCATTTGCTTTACAGAAATGTTAATTTTTCTATTACAGGCCATGAAAATATGAAAAATGACTGCTTTACATGCCTATTATGTCATATTAGTGTTTTGAGCAACAAACACAAACATCATCACCAACATGTCATTGCAACTTCCCATCCTGATCTTTCTTGATTCCTTTGATATCATAATTACTTTGATCACTATTAAAAAAATGGTGGCGCAATGTGTTCTCTACTTGGATATGTTTTTTCCTCAAGTATTTGCTATTAATTATTTTTTTGAGAAAGGATTTTACCAGGAAGGATACATTGAGATTGCTCTTGTTTTCAAGTACGTCCTGGGTGGCGAGTATGTACCGTTAGGTGTCTTGCCCAAGGACACTTACTGGAGAGGTGCTCGTTGGGATTGAACCCATGACTCCACAGGCTCTCTCCACGCAGAGCAGTGATGTTATGTCTACTCCACCCAGCCGGTAACAACACTGTTACTTTACACGTGACAGATATTCACACACTCATTAAAAGTGTGTTCTTTTGCCTATATCTTATAACTGATGTTTCTATATTTCTCTCCTTGTGCTAGGTACAACTTTTAACTCAGGTGTGTACAACTCTGACACAACATAATGGCTGCTTCTATGAGATTAATCCATTTACAAGGGCCATACATCTTCCTGAGGCTTTCTGCCATGCAAGCTGTATACCAGGGGTCAGCAACCTTGGCCCTCCAGATGGTTTGGAGGAACATATCCGATGAGGCTCTGCCAAACTTAACAAGTAGCTGAGCATCATGGGAGATGAAATTCAAAAACATGTGGGCCAAGGTTGCTGAGCCCTAGTTTACATAGAGCCCTGAAACGAGGCTCATGTGACATCAAGGGGTACAAAACCCTTTAGGACAGGGGACAGTTTTCAAATATATTATGGAGAATGAAATGGCTGCTGGTAACCTAAGCATACATTCTGCATGAGGGTGCTTCTGAAACCAGTTAATGAACAAACATAAAGCGAAGCATTTCTCTTTAATGTCATTTTAAAGATTTTAAAACACCACACTAAGGTAGATGCGGATTTGTTTGTGGGATGTGATCCTGCATCGTTTAATCCTTCCAAAACATCATTTTGCCGCATTTTAGCATGTTCTTCTATATCCTAACATAAGAACTGCTGTTTTTAAAACTTTAAAACCATATTAATGTGAAGTGACCTGTATTTGGTATGCTGTATTTAATGATTTTATCCATATGAAAAATGTAGTGTTCAGGTTCAGTACAACCTTTAGTTCTGTACTTTGCAACATAGGTTGAACAATGGTCCGATTCGACCGGGGATCAGCAACCTTGACCCTCCAGATGTTTTGGAACTACATTTCCCATGTGTTCAGCCTTTCATAAGGTTAGCAAAGACTCATGGCAAATGTAGTCTCATATATATAAGGGGTTATTCAAAGAGGGCCGAACTGGCCCCGAAATTGCCCCGAACAGTGAATTTCCCAGTACGGTGCAATTTCATGGCCATTCAGCTATTCAAAAGCTGGCAGTTCGCCAAATATTGGTGAATTTCCAGAAAAATAAAATGATTTTCGATGGCATTGAAATCCCCATAGAGAAGCAATGGTTAATGTATTCAGAGAACAACAAACAGCAGTTAAATGTCAGTGAAATGCCCTGATTTGCGGTGACTTCATTCAGCAGGGTTAATGCAGCATGATTCTCTCTAAATCCTTGAAAAGGCATGAGAAATAATGACATTTAGCATCTTTTTAGTTTAATACCCTGTACATTAAGTTTGCTTCCTGCCACCTTCTTTCTCTGGTCACTCAGCCTCCGCATGGGCATAATTATATATATTAGCAACGGAAAGATGCAGGGGCACTTGGGACTTATAAAAAATGAATTTATTAGAGTTGCATTAAAAAAGCCGACGTTTCGGCTCCTCGATGCCTTTATCAAGGTGTAATTACTTGATAAAGGCTCTGAGGAGCTAAATCATCAGCTTTTTTAATGCAACTCTAATAAATTCATTTTTTACAAGTCCCAGAGTGTCCCTGTATCTTTTCGTTGCTTGTATATCTACCTTTTCTCTGGGTAGCACCTGGGCAACCTTGTTTCCTCATTGAATTTCGGACTGAGTGCTGTTCCCCACCTGCTTGCTTCCTAATTATATATATATTTATTATTTTTATTTTTTTATTTTTTTGTTATATATATATATATATTATTGCAGAAGCCACGTGCACATCACAGTAATTCGATGAATTTCATCCCAGAGCACCTGTGCCACATTCCCTATATGCCGCAAGGAATTCTGGGTAGGATATGCAAATGACATCTGTCTCACTTTTTTGCATCCTGGATCTGTTATTACACAGAACCCTAAAATCATTGCCATGTCATTTGCATATCCTACCCAGAATTCCTTGCTGCCTATGGGGAATGTGGCACAGGAGCTCTGGGATTCAATTCATCGAAATGCTGTGATGTGCAAGTGGCTTCTGCAATAATAAACACACTTATTATAGTGTGGAGGCTTTTTATCTCACTTTTTGTCCTCCACTACAACTGTTGTAGAGAATCGATCCATATATAATCACCACAGTATAGCAGTATGTTGTGATACCTTTATTTATTGGAGTAATGTTACATTTAAAAGATAAGCTTTCAGTATACCTCTCTTCTTCAAGTCTGGAAGCTATATTGTGTATACAGTGGCAAGAAAAAGTATGTGAACCCTTTGGGATTACGTGGAGTTTTGCATGAATTGGTCATAAAATGTGCTCTGATCTTCATCTAAGTCACAACAATTTGAAAGCACAGTCTGCTTAAAATAATACAAAACAAACATTATATGTTTTCATGTTTTTATTGAACAGAACATGTAAACATTCACAGTGCAGGGTGGAAAAAGTATCTGAACCCCTAGACTAATGACTTCTCCAAGAGCTAATTGGAGCCAGGAGTGAGCCAACCTTGAGTCCAATCAGTGTGATATTATTGGATGTGTTGCTGAAAGCTGTCCTGCTCTTTAAAAACACACACCAGTTTTGGGTTTACTGGTTTCAAGAAGCACTGCCTGATGTGAACCATGCCACGCAGAAAATAGCTCTCAGAAGACCTACAATCAAGAATTGTTGACTTGCATGAAGCTGGAAAGGATTACAAAAGTGTCTCCAAAAGCCTTGATGTTCATGTGTCCACAGTAAGACAGACTGTCTACAAATGGAGAAAGTTCAGCACTGTTGCTACTCTCCCTAGGCGTGGTTGTCCTGTAAAGATGACTGCAAGAGCACAGCGCAGAATGCTTAATGAGGTAAAGAAGAATCCTAGAGTGTCAGCTAAAGACTTACAGAAATCTCTGGCACATGCTAACATTTTTGTTGACACATCTACAATAAGGAAAACATTAAACAAGAATGGAGTACATGGGAGGACACCACGGAGGAAGCCATTGCTGTCCAAAAAGAATATTGCAGCACATTTGAAGTTTGCAAAAGAGCACCTGGATGTTCCACAGCACTACTGGCAAAATATTCTGTGGACAGATGAAACCAAAATTGAGTTGTTTGGAAAAAACACACAACACTGTGTGGAGAAAAAAAGGCACAGCTCACCAACATCAAAACCTCATCCCCACTGTAAAACATGGCGGAGGGAGCATCATGGTTTGGGGCTGCTTTGCTGCCTCAGGGCCTGGACGGATTGTTGTCATTGATGGAAAAATGAATTCCAGAGTTTATCAAGACATTTTGCAGGAAAACATAAGACCATCTGTCCACCAACTGAAGCTCCGCAGAGGAAGGGTGATGCAACAGGACAATGACGCAAAGCATACAAGTAATTCAACAAAAGAATGGCTTCAACAAAACAAAATACGCCTTCTGGAGTGGCCCAGTCAGAGTCCTCCTGACCTTAACCCGATTGAAATGCTGTGGCATGACCTTAAGAGAGCGATTCACACCAGACATCCCAAGAAAATTGCTTCACTGAAACAGTTTTGTGAAGAGGAGTGGTCCAAAATTACTCCAGATCGTTGTGCAGGTCTGAACTGCAACTACAGGAAACGTTTGGTTGAGGTTATTGCTGCCAAAGGAGGGTCAACCAGTTATTAAGTCCAAAGGTTCACATACTTTTTCCACCCTGCACTGTGAATGTTTACATGTTCTGTTCAATAAAAACATGAAAACATATAATGTTTGTGTTGTATTATTTTAAGCAGACTGTGTTTTTCAAATTGTTGTGATTTAGATGAAGATCAGAGCACATTTTATGACCAATTCATGGAAAACTTCACGTAATCCCAAAGGGTTCACATACTTTTTCTTGCCACTGTATACTGTGATTTTGGCATCTACACTAACATATATATATATGTATATCTAAAAAGTTTATTATTGCAGAAGACATTTACACATCCCAACAATTCAGAGAACTGCTTCACCGAGCTGAGGTGCTACATTCCCCATATGCAGCAAGGATCTCTGGGTAGGACATGCAAATGACGTCCATAACTTCTCACTTTTTTGCATCCTGGGTCTGTTTTAACACAGAACCCTCCTTGCCAGTGCAATGCCATACTAGATGGCTTTTTAGCAACGGTTAGGTTATGCAATGTATATATACTGTATATATACATAGGAAAAGGATGGCACTAGAGGATCAATTTCTTTGATAAAATTTTACTTTTATTCAAGTCAACCTTTTTAATAATAAAAACACACATATATATATATATATATGCAAAAGAACTAAAAAGACTTGGTGGGATTTCCTCCGACTTTAAAAATGTGTTTTCTATAATTATATTACAAAAAACCTGCATTTACAAAAATAATTAATAACAATATAATATACATTTATATATTCATTGTCATTCATTAGGAATCTCCTGTTTTCCTGAGGATTTCCTGAAGTCCATAGCAGAAATAGTTGCAGCTCCTTGCTCATAGCACTTAGCCTCTTCCTTTTTAAGAAGTCGTATGCTAGGCACGTGTATCTTTGTTACAAAGACCAGCATGCTTAATGTATAGCCTAATGTATGACTTCAGGAAACATTCAGTACAGATCTCACTGCTCGTGTATGTGTACAGCACTTCCTTTCATGTGCACAGTCGACAGCTAGTTCTGAGTGGAATATTAAGTGTCTGCCTGCTTGGCAGTGTGCTGCTAACAATCATGGATGTATATAAAAGGGAGATGTTTCAGATTATTTTATCACAAAAAGAATGGTTTTTCGTAAAGCTGGTTTAGATAAAAGGCATGTGAATGTATAGAAAAAGCTTGTGTACAGCGCTATGGATCTTGTTGGCATTTTATAACTGCTTGTAACTGTTATAGATTAATAATAGATTAGTTTATTAACTTTAGAGAGTTACTCTAAGGCTGGCCGTTCACTGGCACCGTATTTGTTCTAGGGAGCGATCATCCGGTATCGTCTGAAATCGGCCGACCGATCCTACAACGTGCAGGTGAATCAGCTCTCTTCCACTGCATCCAACCAACACCAGATGACTTCAGACGATTTTATGCGATTACAACAGATTAGCGATCCTTTAAATTTTCATAGGATTCGGTCAGATGAAATCAGACGATCTGGTACAATTTACATGAAAAAGATGAATTGTATAGTTAAACCGCCGTGCCGCGGCAAGGAAATTGGCCCCTAGAGAAGTGACTCAGTGCGAAGCCCATAGGATTCAATGTTAAAAATATTTTCGTTCATATACTTTTTTTATTCAACCGTTTATTTTTTTAATCCGCAGCAAAAGCCTTTTTATTTATTGAATTTTTAAAGTATTTTTCTGGATCTTTTTAGGAGAAATTTTGGGTTCCGTTTTATTTTAAAAATAAGACGAAGCTTTTTTTCTCTCGCACACAACTATTTTTACTTTTCTCTGCAAGCTGGCTGCATTCAATGTTGCTGTCCCTGGTGCTGAAACCCATTTCAGCATCAGGGACAGGGGGTTAATTGCAGCTTTTGGCGAGGATTTTTTTCCCTCCTGCTTCGGCTGCGCTCAAACCTCCGTTTCAGCACCAGAGACAATTTTTTTCCTCCCTTGCATCGTCGCCACAGTGGAGGTCTGTGCATCAGCCAATCTGGGTCGTCCACTGTCAGACAATATATACATTAATACAAAACCACAATAAACAATCAGGGATGCTAAACTAAATATCCTTCATCAATGTCACATGTATATATGGTACATGGTTAAAAATATATTATAATGGATACATACACTGACACACATACATACAGGTCATGGGCAGGGCAGCCATCAGGGGGTGGCAGCCCATGATATGTTCAGGGGCCCAGTGGCAACAGGGGGCCCAACCCTGTGCAGTTTTTCTAAGTGCCAGAGACGTAAGGGTAGCAGTGCCACCTAGGACTGATCTACCAAGATATCAACAAATTTCCCGGTGGGCCGTGGCATTGGTGGCCCTGAAGAGCAGTCCGACTCCTCACTTAGGGACCAATTGTGGTCTGCACTAGGAAGAGGTGCAGAGCGAATGCTCTTCCACCAGGGAACACTTTTTTTCAACTTGCAGGAGGGGAAGAAAAGCCCAAATAATTTTTAATTTGTTTACTGATAGAAGGGGGGGGGGACCAATGGTTTAGTAAGAGACCGCAAGAATCCTGACGGATGGCAGCCCTGGTCCTGGGCAATCAAGACTCACTGATGCACGTGAGGACTGAAAGCTAGCCCATCTGGTCCAATCACAGAGAAGATTGTCAACAGTATACAGTTGACAAGTACATCGGACCTAGCAATTGATGCAAACCACATACACCCCTTCATGGCAATGGTGTTCTCTGATGGCAGTGGCCTCTTTCAGCAGGATAACACACCCTGTCACACTGTAAAAATTGTTCAGGAATGGCTTGAGGAACCGGAAAAAGATTTCAACGTGTTACCCTGGTCTCAAAAGTCTCCAAATCTCAATCTGATTGAGCATCTGTGCGATGTGTTGGAACAACAAACCCGATCCATGGAAGACCCACCCCACAACTTGCAGGACTTTAAGTATCTGCTGCTAATGTCTTGGTGCTTGATAGCACAGGACATGTTCAGAGGTCTTGTGGAACCCATGCCTTGAGGCATCAGAGCTGTTTTGGCAGTACTAGGGAGACATATGTGACATTAGGCAGGTGGTTTAATGTTGCGACTGACCAAAGTATTAATATATAAAGTGTATATGTTACAGAAAATAGAACAGTGAATACTTTCCTACATAAAATACTTAATTAGATAGAATGCATGTAAAAATCAGCAGAACAAGATGATCTTATTTCAACCAGTCTTATATTGTCTGTTGGATCTTGATGAGATGTAGATCTGTTTTTATTTTGGCCAAAGTAGAGAGGGGCAGACAGGGGCTGGAAAACAAATATATTTTTGACAGCCCAAGGAGTCATGAATTCCTTTTCAAGACCGCCTGCAGCTTCTTAATCCTTATTGCTATTTTTGCCCTGCTGTGTCAATGTAAAGTACAAGCCATAGAGTTTATTCAAAAGGATTTACCCCCAACAAGTAAAGCTCATCTTGAATGAAGAGCCACTCTCTGCTTATTCAGACTTGTAATTAGTTTGCATATGTAGTCTATGTATTGTATACAGTGATGGATGTAAAATCTGCAGGACTGTGTTTATTCTGTTTCGTGATCAAAGGCTTAATAGAAGATGCAAAAAGTAAATAGTAACTTTAAAAGGTTGACCAAATTCCCCAATCCCAAAGTCCTCAACAAGACCCGAGGACAGGAGGAAAGAAAATGGGGTTTATTCGGAGAGCATTGTAATGTCACCCACATTTCGGTGCTCTCCTGTTTGCCGCACTTCGCAAGTTCAATTTGTTGACCCTTTGGTGAATTTAGCGCAGGGTCCCCGAAGTACGGCATATCGACTGCCGAACGTATCCAAAAAAACACAGAATCACATTGGAAAAATGCTGCAAAACCTCCAAACAAATCAAAAGACCATAGAAAAACTGGTAAATCGATCCAAAAAAACACTGAAAAAAATGGCGAATGCATCCGACGAACAGACGGCCTAATCGATCTGGAAAGAGCAGACAAGTCGCCAAACAGGGAAAAACAAACAAACCACTGCAACTTTTAAAAGGCGTTTTAAAAAAAGCTAATGCATGAAAATGCCTGGAAATAATGTGTAAGGTCCTATGAATAATAATAAAAAGGTTTGTTACACAAAAACCCACCATTTTAAAAAAATCAAGGAAAAAAGTTCGCCGAAAAAATCCCAAAAATGCTTAAAAAATCCTAGAAAAAAATAAAGTGACCTTTTGCTTCAAATGAAAAGAATAAATGGTTGAATAAATTTTTAAAAACAGGGAATTTTATTTACATTGAAACCTGTGGGATTCGCCTGCTTAAGCCTGTCGAACAAAACCACCGAAAATCAGGGAATTGCACTGAAATTTCAGTGCTGTTTGGTGTCCTCTAAATAGATTAACCATTGCTTCTCTATGAGAATTTCACTGCCGCTGATGATCATTGTATTTCACTGGCAATTCGCCAATATTTGTCGAACTGCCAGCTTTTTGAATAGCCGAATGGCCACGAAATTGCTTTGTAGGTGAAATTCGCTGTTTGGTGCAATTTCGTGGCCAATTCGGTGTTCTTTGAAGAACCCCTTAAGAAGATTTAAATAGTCAGATATTTCAAATGGCCAATTAAGGACACTTGCATTTTCACAAATATATCTGGTGGTATGGTCAGGATATACTGATCGCAAACAATTCAAACGACTATATAGGTAAAATAATTTAGAACTTGACGGAAAGCATATTATTATTTATTATTTTGCAGTTACAGAACATCCCCCTGCTTTTTTAATTAATAATTTTTTTACTTTCCCATCCACATCCATCTGAGAGCCTTTATTTTAAACTTCAGAGCTTTTATTTCACAGTGTATTCTTTTAATACCCTGTTCACCACCCCCCCTCACAAGAAGACTATCTGCTGCTAGAAGAGGTACAGACTCTCTCCCGTTGAAAGAGGAGTAGAAGACCATCTGCTGCTAGAAGAGGTGCAAACTTTCTCCCGTTGAAAGAGGTGCAGGTACCCACCGAAAAAGTAGTACCATATGCCCACAAGTTGAGCCTGAAATCTAAGGCTCCAACATCGGTGAGTTTGCCTTTGACTTTTGTTACCTCTGTTAATAGCACTAGCTACATATTGCGCTATGAGGATGTCTTCCTTTTTGTATCCGAGAGAATCAAGTCAATACTAGAGGAAAGGTGAAGACCACCCCAGAACCCCTAAAGAAGGGCAGAGGCCACCCTCCATTAGGCCCAAGGCACTTCACACCAGAGCCGGTTTAAGAGGCTCTATACACTGTAAGTGTTCCCTTGTCATTGGGCACTTTACCCTATACCAATCAATATTGCACCATCTCTCCTTTCCTGTTTTCCCTTACCCCTTCCTTCCCTATTTTTGGGAACTGGGAGTCTGTATAGGCCCTAAGAAAGAACATCATTCAAGGACTTCACTCAAAACCTCTGGACTACTTCAACAGAGACGCTACCGGACAATCCTTTCCTTCAATATACGGTCCAAATTTTTCCCCTTATCCACTTCCACGAATTGGAAAACGAGACTCATTCAGAGCCTTTTTTACCGTTTACCTATGAACTTATATATGCACTTTTTTCACATTTTTTTACCTTTGCAATTGCACTTTATATGCACTTTATATGCCTTTTGTGACTATATGAAGACACTCACTGCCATTTTTTGCTCATCTCTGTTATTGCATATTACAGGACACCTATCAATTTCCCAGTGCTATCATTGCACATAATTTTACTTATAACAGCACCTTAGTGGTCTTTTCGACCGTGTCTGTATCGGACCATTAGGACCACCTCATCTACCTCATATAGATCGCCCTCATAAGGGATTGCGCCACTGGGATTTCCCCTCGTTTGTTCCATTGTTTTTTGCACATTTCTGTCGAGGTTTTGTGTTATAATCCTCGTTGGCTGCACAATACAATTATACACACTGCAACAGCGCCTCCACTGTACCCCCTTCTCCCTATTACATTCCTCGCGCATTTGTTTTTGCGCGCAAATGCGCATTTGCGCGAGGGGCAAAACCCTTTGCGCTGATTGTTGGATTACAATCGTTTAATGCGGATGGACCTGCGCAAGCGTGATGAACTGTGCGCGTCCTATACTTTACATTGTGAGCGCAAATTCGTTCATGCGCTGGTACGCGGATGGTATTACAATCGATGCGCATCTTTTTTGAACGACATTTGCGCGCATAATTTTAAAAGTCTTTGAAAAGATGGTGGTAACTGCAAATCTGAACGTTCTGGCCGAAACGAAATACACCAGCACAGAGAAAAAATACGGCACAGTATAGTTACACATTCTACACATACCCAAACAATAAAATTGTGAATTCGTGCGTGTTTTTTTTTTATTGCTGCAGCATGTATACTCAGATTTTCTTTGACAGGCGCAAAAACTTAAGTTAGTCAATTAAGGTAAATTGATGTCAATTAAGGTTCTTAATTCTGATTGGCTGAATCCCGCGAAAAACCAGTCCGCACATTGATTTGCGTGCGCTACGTTACTGCTTGCGTATTACTCTTCGTTTTGCGCGTCGTTTTTACGAACGTTATTTTCGGACGGATGAGAAAATGCATTCGGATCGCAATCCCACTGTTAATTTTCACGCGATAACGCTTAACGCTGCTCGCAGAAAAAAATTGCGCTGCCCGGCTGAATTTGCGCGAAGAATGTAATAGGGGCCAACGTGTTTGTTAGAGATAGGCCAACATCGCTTTTGATACATAAGAGATGCAGATGTATAATAATAATTGTAGAACCGCGATGTTGCATTATTGTGCTACATTCCACTTCCAACTATATAAGGTATCAACTATGTACAATTTTTTCATCATTTAGATCATTGACTGCCACCAACACGTTAAAATTGTATATTTGAAATGTAATCCTTCTGACAGCTAGATTACTTTCACCAAGTCTTAGTCATGCAGTGGTCTAGCAAGTCTGTGCTTCTTCATTTCCTCAAGCTTTCCCACCTCTAAGTATCAATTCCAGGAAGGGGGTTACAGCTAGATACTGATTCCTGAAGTAAATGGAACCTGTCGGTCCCCTGTGGAGTTGTAAAATAACTCCCTTTAGTGCTCCTTGTTTTGTTTAAGGTCAATTGTTACAGCTGTGTCTGGACTTCCCTTACAAACCGTAAATAAACCTTTTTTTTTTTTAAAGAGAAAAACTTAATTAACCCTGTTATGGGTCACATAGCTTGGCTTTATTCTTTCAAGACTTGATATCCAGCAATCATTATTCTGGAAGCAGCCATGCTCCGCTTGTTCGGATAATACATCCTTTCCCATTCGTTCAATACTTTACTTTTGCAGGATGTGTTTATACATTATCTCCTAGATTTCCTCTGTGACATCCAAAAATCCCATTATGTTTATCAAATGTATTTCCTTTGTGATGATTATCTTCACGTGTATGTTTTCACCTAGGTTTCGGAGAGACTAGAGAACATAAAAAAAAAGGATTCCAACGTAAGAATGTTTTGGACACAAGTATCTTCATCTCTAGTCTCTGGTAACTTCATCTCTGGTCAAAGTCCTGGGCCACAGCTTCTAAGTCATATGCGGTGGCCGTGTTTACATCAACTCCTTAAAAAATTTTTTAGAAATTATTTTACCAGGAAGGATCCTTTGAGATTTCTCTCAATTTCAAGTAAGTCCTGGGTGGCGAGTATGTACCGTCAGGTGTCTTGCCCAAGGACACTTACTGGAGAGGTGCTCTGGTTGGGATTTGAACCTGTGTCTCCACAGTTATAGAGCAGTGATGTTTCCTCTACTCCATCCAGCCGGGTTCATTTAGGTATCTTTATAGTTAGACTCCTACTCATTGATGATAAGGTCTTATAATAATTACAAATTCAAAAATGTGGTTGAAGCATCTTCTTCTACGGAGATATGTATTTTCTACTTCAGTAGATCAAATCCCGAACCTAATGGACATGGAAAAGCTCTGACTATGTCCATTTTTCCATAAAAGAACGCTATTTTGAAAATTAATAAATTCTGGATTGTTAACAGTACGTTCGGGCATAAATTAATCTCTTAGTTTGAAAATGAAAAACTCAATATAAGAATACGCATGCAAAAAGCATAACTAACCCCTAAAAACCCACCAATTTAGGGTGGCGTCAGACGAGCGCGCTATGTGTGCCCATACTGAAATGCTTACTGGTGTCCGTCGCAGCGAGACACTGCAACGGGGCCGGTCACACGCTTCTGCACGCGGGAAATGCTCACACAACAAGCATCCGTTATCCAGGCCTCCCCGTTGATGCGCTAGGACGCTCGTCCATAGGAGGATCGCACTTTGCAGCGCTGAGCGCACCTAGTGCGCTCAGCGAGGTGGCTAGACGGGCATCGAGTGGAAGGAACGTCCACTCTCACGGACGTTCCTTCCGCTCTCCAAAGACGCTCGTCTGACACTAGCCTTAGAGTTGGATTTTCATCCATTTCCATGGTACTCATTGGTAATTCTTAAAGCTACTGCCTTCACCTTTCCATTGGGAAAGGCACTGTCAACAATTCTTGACCCGTCAGCTCTCTGTATCACCATAGGAAAAGGTTAATAGATGTATTCTTTGCCATGTTCCCGGTTATGTATTGATCAGGAGATAGGAGATTGCTTGTTAGATTTTCTTCTATCTGGCATAATGAAGGAAGGCAGAGAGAAACAAAGCAGAGAACTCTAACTACTTTTTTATTTATCGGCGGTCCAACTACTATTCTCATGCAAGAATTCTAATGAGGCCGTAATGCTGTGGGCTGCCATTTTGTTTGGAGAAGTTAAACAGTATTCCACTGAAGGAACAAAATGGCTTTCATTTTCAATGAAAATTTTCAATGCATTTGACTTTGCGGCAATTACAGATCAGGATAACAGGAGGCGAGGGGGGTGGTTACTCTACTTCTACTGATAAATCCTTCAAATGGCTCATATCTGACTCTGAACACGATTAGACAAGAATACAGGATAAGGGAAAGATAAGACACTATACTACATTTAGGTTACAATGTTTGCATTGTCCTGTAGAACAAGGTCCCATTAATGATTTAGCAGTTAACAATACACACGTCTTTGTAGTTTCCTCTATAAAACTGTATCAAACTGTTTATAGGTTTTTGAATTGCTCTATTAAGTTAGATATTCGACTGAAACAGTGAAATAGTAAAATTTTAGGTTTCAGCAAATATCCAATTTTACAAAAGGATATGATTGCTGCAATTGTACATGAGTGAAGGCAAAGTAAGCATTCGACTTTGTCATACCGAAACACTAAACTTGCTTTGTGTTCTTTTATGTGTGGTTTTTTAACACTACAATTAAACTTTTCATTCCAGAACCTGTGTGAGTGTTTACAATATATGTACTTAATAGCCTTACTAGCCTTACTTCCCACTTTCAGAATACTGATAAGATGGAGACTTAGGGTTGGGTTTTCTAAGAGTGGCATTTTCAAAATGCAAGAGTTGCGATATACCTGATTCCCCGAAAATAAGACCTACCCTGAAAATAAGACCTAGTGTGTTTTTTTGATAACTGCTAAATTATAAGACCTACCCCGAAAATAAGACCTAGTTGTAAGGCAACTTGAAGAGCCGTGGAAGAGAATCAGTGATGCCGGCGCCAGAGGAAGTGAGGCGGCAGCAGAGGGAGCAGCCACATAAAGCTGCGGTCACACGAGCGTTCTATGAGCAGAAGGAACGTCTTTGAGAATGGACGTTCCTTCCACTCTGATGTCCGTGTGGCCAGATTGCTGAGCGCAGGTAGTGCGCTCAGCGCTACGACGCTCGATCCTCCTACGAAGGATCGCGCTTTGTAGCCTTGGCTACGTCGTAGCTTTCTGACGTGGAGGCTGAAATCACATCCAGTGGTAGTGCACGCTACACCATGTGGCCCTCCCCATCCAGCCTTCGCAATGCTGAGATGGACGCAGGGAAGTGCGGTCACACGACCTTCTGCTCAAAGAATGCTTGTGTAAACGCAGCTTTAGCTGATGCTTCCTCTAGCACCGGCTCCTGTCAGGCGGAGTGATACCAGACGTACACCGGCAAAAAAAAAGGAAACACACCAACATCAAAAAAAAAATAAGACCTACCCTGAAAATAAGACCTAGTGAGTTTTTTGGGGCCAATAAAATATAGGACAGTGTCTTATTTTCGGGGAAACACGGTATCATGTCTACATTGTCACACAAAATCTGCCAGGAAAAAACCTCCCTGTTAGCCCAAATTTCTTTGGCAACACCTGCAATATTTTACATTTCTTTAAAATATTGTGGGCCCTATTACATTCTTCCCACAAAAACGCACGCACAACGCGTGAATTTTTGCGCAAAGCATTAAACGTTAACGCTCGTAAATCAATGCTGGTATTACAATCCTTGCGCATTTTTTTATCCCTTCGAGCAATAACATGCGTAAAACGGACGCGCACGTCCGCGCAGAAATCACTGTGCGGACTGTTCTTTTCTCGCGATTCAGCCAATCAGAATTAAGAACCACAATTGTCTCATGTTAAGTTTTTGGGCCTGTCAAAGTCAATCTGCGCATATATGCTGCATCAATAAAAAATGCACGCACAACTTCACAATTTTATTGTTTGGGTATGAGTAGAATGTGTAACTATACTTTGCTGCGTATTTTTTTTGGGCTGGTGTATTTGGTTTCGGCCAGGTTGATAGAATTTGCCATTAACACCAGCTTTTAGGAGTTGCTAAAATTATGCGCGCAAAGTCTGTGCGTTACAAAGTGCGTATAGATTGTAATACCATCCGCGTACCACTACACAAACGCATTTGCGCTCACAATGTTAAGTATAGGACGTGCAAAGTACAGTAAGCTCGCGCAGCGTTCGCGCAGGTTCACCCGCGGTAGACGATTACGTGCGCTTGTTGCGCTGACATTGTAATACGACGTTTAGCGCAAAGGGTTTTGCCCCTTGCGTTTTTGCACGCGCGCAAACGTTTGCGTGAAGATTGTAATAGGGCCCTGTGGGTTTCCATATACAAGTTCACCTCACCAACTTCGGGCCCTATCACTTGAGCCTCACTAAAACGGGGAAGCTAAGGTGAAAAATTTGCGTTCGCTAACCTCACCCTAGTGCCCCAACGTATTTTTTTTTATTAAAAAAGGAAAACGAGATAAAAGATCAGATCTACTGGTCAGAAGACAACAGCAGACCTGCCACCTTTGGTAGGTCTGGGATTAGGAGGGAGTTATAGCGAAAAATCATCAAAATGTATCCTTTTTGCATTGCTAAAAGCCTTTAGAGTTGTCCCCAGTCTACAAACCCCTTTTAAAACACGAACAACATACAGGGCCATATTACAATGTTGGTGCTAACTTAACCAGAGCTGTTGTAAACTTCCCAGAGCCATTATAGTCTATGGAGGTTTTCAGTTTACAACAGCTCTGGTTAAGGCTAGGGTCAGACGAACGCATTTTTTGCGTCGTCCGTGAAAAAGTGCGTTCGAACGAATGGACGTATTTTTTCACGGAATACGCGATAGCGGTCATACGATGCGCATTTTCCATCCCCCGTTCCGCCCCCGTTTTTCCATCCGTGATTTTGTACGGATCATCAATAAAACACTTTTTGCGTCTGGACGTTATGTTGGCCGGACATTAGCAGCGTCTGACGTCTCCTAATCACGCACACACGCTGCTAGCGGACGCAGCGCACTCTGCACGTCAGTACTAGCGGTATCACGCTCTCGAAAAAACGCGTTTGTTTGCCGTTTTCGTGCGGCCGTACTTCGTATATTGCCCGTCATTGGCCGTCATTTGCTGCTACTACGGCCGTGATAAAGTGTGACTGCACGCGCGTTCGCTCTGCGTTCGTCTGACCCCAGCCTTAGTTAGCACCAACTATGTAATACTGCCCACAATGTGGTTTTATTAATAAATTGTATTAATTAAAAAATCTTCTCTGTTTTTATTAACACATTTCCTGTTTACATTAGAGATTATCTACAGATTTCTGACTCTTATACCGCACCTATTATTTATTAGAGAAATAGGTGTTAGCAACAACTTTCTAAACACCAGATTGAAAAAGGTCAGCTCTTTGACAAGTCTATGGGTGACCGTAGTGATGGTACATTGAAATGTACTATTGTGAGACTGATTGCTTCTTCCTCATCATCTTTATCCTGCACGATCTGGCTAACCTCTACACCTACTAGAGATTTTTTTCCCCGTACTTTACAATATCTGCCTAATAAACTACTTGATGGCTCCATATAATAACCTCGACCTGCAAAATGTGAAGACAATTTGCAAAGAATTTATTACTGAAAATGAGTACTTTTACATCTTAAGAGGATTCATTTTGTGTGTTTATTGGCTGAATGTGTAGATTTGCTTTGAATTTATTGTTACGTTTGAAATATACAGGGTTATTCAAAGAGATCCGAATGGCTGCCAAAAGGGAACCGAACGCTGATTTTCAGTGTTCGGTTACCTTTCTTGGCCATTCGGCTATCCAGAGAGCAGGCAATTCGACAAATCCTGGCGAATTGCCTGCACATACGATGCCTGTTCGGTGCCTGTTCGAGGGCAGTGAAATCCCCATGAAAAAGCACTGCTTCGGCTATTCAGAGAACAAAACCCAGCAGTGAAAAGTTGCCAAAATGCCCTGTCATTCGGTGGTTTCATGCAGCAGATTTATTCAGGCGAATCCCATAGGCTTCAATGTTAAAAATATTTCCGTTTTAATTCAATATCTAATAAACCGTTCATTATAATATACTGCAGTAAAGAGTCTCTTTATTTAAAGATTTTTTAGGATATTTTACGAATTTTTCTTTTTTTTTTAAATTTCCGATTTTTTTAAAAAAATTTTTTTACTTTACTTATTTTTTTCTGTAACAGCCCTTTTTATTATCATTCATTGGACCTTATAGGTAAATTCCAGACATTTTCGTTCTGTAGTTTCTTTGCAAACAGCGTTTCACTTTTCAAACATTCAAACATTTTTTCTTTTTCACTCCATTCGTCTGCGGTGTCGGGTTTTTCCGGCAGCTGCTCTGCGCTGTGATTGGCTCCTGTTCGGGTTTTTCCGGCGTTTTTGGTGAGTTAATCCAGATGTTTTTGCGAGTTTCAGTGTGCGATCGCCCTCGTTTCGCAGTGAGTTTTCGGCGGGTTTGCGACGACTTTTCCCTGCATTACGGTGGCCCTGTGGTGCTTGCTGACCGCAGGTCGCCGAAATGGAATCGCCAAATCGCACTGAATTGAACAGAACGAAAAGTCACCGAACTTGCCGTGGCTTTTCGATTCTCTTTGAATAACCCTGATAAAGTCACCTAAATGTAATCCTCTAAATTGAAGAATGTTTCTGATTTTATATATTCAGCCTGTAAACACATATATACGTACACATTGCAGACATAGATCGATATGTATATCAAGCATACCTCAATGTGTGCTGAGTTTAAAATCAAAGTATTTTTGTGGTATTGTTGTTTTTAAGGTTGATTATGTAACCCTATCCAGTTTGCCTAATGTCGTAGCAGCTGGTTAATCGCTCACCGACTGCTCCAGTCAAGTCAATAAAAAAAAGAACTTGTTAAAAGCAAGTCACATTAAAGACATTGGAGTCCAATGCCCAGGCCCAGAATTTTACTGTGTGACTGTGCAGCAAGGGCAGGAGACAGATCTAGTTTCAGTGTGAAGAGTACTATATTAAACCAGTAGGTCGTGTTGTGGCCTTTGCTCTGGCAAACAAATATAAATGCTGGCATGAACTTTATACTTAAATCAGAATCCACACATCCTTGTATTTTTCATAACCGAAAGTATATTTGAGAACTTTATGGAAATCGTGATAAAAAAATCAATCTGCAACTTGGACAGACAAGTACTATATCAACAACAAGAAAAAATATTCATGCTGGCAGTGTGACAAATAGATGGATTATAGATTGTAGGAGAGATAGAAATAGATTTTGTAGACGTTGCCGAAGGAATTGTGGATGCTAAGATTCGTATAAATAAAATACAGCGTGCAGACTTCTAATATACTGAATGCCTTAGAATTGCAGTATTATTTTTCAGTATTCCATGAAGAGAGTAAAGAGAATAAGCTACTATGATCTATTGTATAAGCAAGATGTTTTTGATCAAACTCTTGATAAAGTCGTTAAGTTAAATTATGGGCCCTTTTCCGCTGTTGCCATTAAGATATTGGCTTAGGCCGGTTCGGACGAGAGCATTGAGGTCGTCTGTAGTGACTGACCCTTCCTCCCAGCATCCGTCGTAGTGTTATGATGGCTTGACTGGTAGTGGTGTAACGTGTTTTCTAGTATCGCACGTTGCAACAGGCGTGCAGTTTTCCTCCCTGTCAAAATGCTACAGTGGATGTTGGATGGGTCTACAAAACGCAATCCTCGATAGGAGGCTCGCGCTTTGAAGGGCTGAGCGCACTAATGTGCATTCAGCGAAGTGGCCACATGGCGTCCGAGTGAAAAGAACTTCCATTCTCGCGGATGTTCCCTCCACGGTTCTGTGACTAATATAACATCTGCAGTTGCTATGCTGACCCTGACACAAGCTGTGCTTGTGGCTTGGTAATTGCAGCTCCATACTGTAAATTAACGGCCTCTAGACTTTGTAAAGAAGCTGTTAATCTTGCCTAGGTAGAGACGAATGAGCTAGTCCAAGGTAGCCCATTCTTCTCTTAAGGAGCCAGTATTTTGCAAAGGAATACAACTTCCAGAATCTGGTGTTAAGTGATTTAGCTTATGCAAAATCACTGAACACTGTAAAATGAATGTTCCAAAAAATCCCATACTTCTCTTTACTCCAATGATGGAGAGGAGGCAGCAGGATCCACCATGTCCTCTCTTTGTGAGCAGTGGCAGACCAGGAAAACATAGTTCATAGTGTCCCTCCGCAGATGTTGCACGACTGTTCATTCCTCAATGGAGTCCAGAAGCCGATACCAGTATCATGCAGCACCACTGCAGGTATCTGTATGCATCTCCATGCTATTCCGATGACAGCAGCTAATATATCAGCTGGATTGGAATAGATACAGTAAAAGGAACCAGTAAGGAAAATCGCCTTGCTCCGCTTCTTTCCTCGTAGCGGCTCCCTTTTATTGTCAAGCAGGGAATAGGGCCCTACATATCTGAAGGAAAAACGGAGGTGAAACTCAGGATATGTTCAAGCAGGTTATAAAGATCAGTTAAATTACAAGGATGCCATGTTGTGACAGAAAATATTTAGAAATCCCTCTTACTCAGACAGCAGTACGCCTATGTCAAGTGATGGTATTTCTGTAATAATCACCCATGGCCAATTCCCACACTGCCACACAAAGATGCTGTGTAAGGAATAGTCGAACATTAATGAAGGTGCAACCTGTGTCAAATTTATAGTATTGCCAATCAGATACCTAAAACAAAAATGTGGGTAACCCTAAATTGACCAGAAACATAAAAAGCAAGGGTGGATGATTGGCCAAGATTAAACAGATAGAGTCCTATTACATTCTTCATGCAAAAACGCACGAGCAAGCGAGAAGTTTTGCGCGAAGCGTTATACGTTAACGCGTGTAAATCACCGCTGGTATTACAATCCTTGTGCATTTTTTCATCCGTCGAACAATAACGCGCGTAAAACAGACACGCAAAGATGCGCACGCAGCAACGTTGCGCACAGAAATCAGTGTGCGGACTGTTTTTTCACGCGATTCAGCCAATCAGAATTAAGAACCACAATTGTCTCACGTTACGTTTTTGTGCCTGACAAAGTCAATCTGCGCATATATATGCTGCATCAATAAAAAAAACACACACAACTTCTCAAATTTATTGGTTTGGTATGAGTAGAATGTGTACCTATACTTTGCCTCGTATTTTTTTTTGGGCTGGTGTATTTGGTTTCGGCCAGGTTCATAGAATTTGCCATTAACACCAGCTTTTAGGAGTTGCTAAAATTATGCGCGCAAAGGCTGTGCGTTACAAACTGCACATAGATTGTAATACCATCCGCGTACCAGCGCACAAACGCATTTGCGCTCACAATGTTAAGTATAGGACGCGCAAAGTACAGTAAGCTTGCGCAGCGTTCGCGCAGGTTCACCCGCGGTAGACGTATACCGTTTGTTGCGCTGACATTGTAATAGGAGAAGATTGTAATAGGGCCCATAAAGTTTAATTTTTATTGAGTACCATTAAAAGAATTCCAATCCAGCATTTTATGATAAAAACCTCAGAAAGAAAAATGAGGAAGGAATTTCACAGATAAAACCAAAAAGCAAAATAGATAAATAAACAAACATATATACACATGTATAGCTAGTTATGATCTCTAATTAACACGTTGACTCTAGCTTGAAGGCTACCCGTTGGAGTGGACACAGTTTAGCTTTGTTCTTAGTTGATTTATACTATCGCCTTACCAATGCTTTGGGGGTAGGTGTGAGACTTGTTCTCTTCGGGCATTACTATATATGCAGACCCTTGAAGGCCTGCTTCTTTCTTGTGCCTTAAGACTGGCCACACACCCCAAAAACTGTTTATTTTCTCGGGTTTTATCTGTTAACTCCCTTCCTGATTTTCTCTTTTTGACGTGTTTACAATAGATTTCTGGATTGGTATTCTTTTAAAGGTTCTCAAAAAAATTTAACTTTCATCAGTTTAATATTGGCCAATCACCTACCCCCGCTTTTTGTGCAATTCCCACACTGACCAGGAAAAACTAGGTCTGCAAGTTTGGGTATTTTCTAGTGTTCTCAAAAATGGAACATCAGGCAAAGAGAAAGAAAACCGGGCCAGCATGACAGATAACCTGATAGTGTTGTCTCTAGTGTCTAGATCAAGAGATCAGATTTTGCCTGAGCCATGTCCATATATAAATTTACCTCAAAATTCCCATGAAATTATTTGTGACCTTACCCTCCCCAAACATCCTCAGCCAAACATCCCACTTACAGGAATTTATTATTGCTTTAACATGGAATTAGTTGATGAATGGAATTTCCTGTGTCTTCAAAAAGTTTGTCATGGACGCCGCTGTTAGGGAGGATAAAGGTTAAATTGCCCACATGAGCTTAAAATCTCTTAATAAATATACTCATACATAGGAGCCAAAACCCATAAAATTTTAATATATACAAGATGGGAATACCGTTAAGTTAACACATCAAAGTATATCCTTCTCTATCGACTACATACTAGAGAGTAGACATCTGCACAACAAAAATATTGTTTGGTTTCAGATCAATTTGTTTTGTTTTACAATTCGTTTTTGGTGCATTTGTTATGTTACCGTGATTCATATTTCGGTTTGATTTGTTAGTTTGGACGATCCATAATTCGTATTTCGGAATGATACATTATTTTGTTTTTATTGGTAATTCCTTTTTTGGATCAATTTGTATTTCGTTTTTATCAGTTATTTAATTTTTATTAGTTATTTCGGAATGTGAAACGCATGAATTAATTACTTAGATTAGGGGGAACAAAAGATACCTATTCCCCCTGTCTTTGGTGCTGAAACCTATTCAGCACCATGGATCGCAGCTCCGCAGGCTCTGGAGCCTCGTGGAGCTGCTATTTATGGTGCTGAATAGGGTTCAGCAACAAGAATAGCTGCTGTCCTTGGTACTGAATAGGTTTCAGCACCATAGACAACTCCAGTTGAACGCAGCCAGACTGTAGGAAAGAAAAAAATAAAAATGTTGCGTTGGGCAGAGAAAAAAGCCTTGTTGTTTTAAAATATAAGAAGAATCCAAAAATTTCACCAAAAAAAACCTGGAAAATGCTTTGGATCAAGATCCTTTTCTTTGAGAAATATGCTATTGTGTGTGTCTATATCTCACAATTATTTATTTATTTATTTATTTATAAAGGATTTTACCAGGAAGGATACATTGAGATTTCTCTCGTTTTCAAGTATGTCCTGGGTTCAAGAACATGGTTACAGAAATTCAAAGTAGTAAAATGCAAGAAATTAACACAAAACAAATATACAGTAGGGATGAGCTGTTCGGGTTCGGACGGTTCGGGGTTCGACCTGATCTTAGCCTGTTCGAGCAGATCGCGAATCCCGAACATTTCCGGGTGTTCGCCGCGTGTTCGACCACAATGGACCACAATGCATTTTCCCACTGCCTGAAGCTCCTAATTGGCTACAGCCTTGCACCTGACCACAGGTCTGGTGCAGGACTGGTTGAACACTATACCAATCACCGCTCAGAGTCCTGATTGGGCAAATTTTGCCCAATCATGGGCTCACAGAGCTAAGTCCCGCAGCACACTATATAAGGTTTCAACGCAGTGCTTCTGCATGCATTTCAGAGGAGATTTCAAAGAAGATAGTTGTGTGTGTTGTTACTGCCGGCCTGCCACGCTACTGGGGGGGGGTCTGGGGGTCTCATTTCGACCAAATATCAGGGAATTTAGGTGATGTGTGTCTTGTCACTGTGCCAGCAAGTTTTTTTGGGGTTTACAACTTTATTTAAAACATTTGTGTATTGAGGTGATTTTCTGGGTCTTGTCACACTGTGCCAGCAAGTCTTTTTGGGTCTCATTTATACCAAATATCAGGGAATTTAGGTGATGTGTGTCTTGTCACTGTGCCAGCAAGTTGTTTTGGGGTTTACAACTTTATTTAAAACATTTGTGAATTGAGGTGATTTTCTGGGTCTTGTCACTGTGCCAGCAAATCTTTTTGGGGCTCACTAATTTCCTTAAAACACTTGTGAATTAAGGTGATCTGTGTCTCGTCATACAAAAAGTACCACGCTGTATTTTGGGGCTCACTAATTTCTTTAAAACACTTGGGAATTAAGGTGATCTTCTGTGTTTCGTCACACAGCCATCAATTTTTTTTGGGGCTCACTAATTTCTTTAAAACACTTGGGAATTAAGGTGATCTGTGTCTCGTCATACAAAAAGTACCACGCTGTATTTTGGGGCTCACTAATTTCTTTAAAAACTTGGGAATTAAGGTGATCTTCTGTGTCTCGTCACACAGCCAGCAATTTTTTTTGGGGCTCACTAATTTCTTTAAAACACTTGGAAATTAAGGTGATCTGTGTCTCGTCATACAAAAAGTACCAAGCTGTATTTTGGGGCTCACTAATTTCTTTAAAACACTTGGGAATTAAGGTGATCTGTGTCTCGTCATACAAAAAGTACCACGCTGTATTTTGGGGATCAATAATTTCTTTAAAACATTTGTGAATTAAGGTGATCTGTGTCTTGTCACACAAACAGTACCACGCATTATTTTGGGGCTCACTAATTTCTTTAAAACATTTGTGAATTGAGGTGATCTGTCTCTTGTCACTGGCTGCCAGCTATCAGTGTGTCTCACTGAGTTATACCAGAGTTATTTAAATCTTTATACCAGAGTTGAATCAGAGTTCTGTATATATTAATCTATATATCACTCACCATGTCTGAAAGAACAAAAAGGACTGGCAGACGCTCCCATACACAGATAAGAGGTCAAGCAGCCCCTGTGTCGGGAGGCTGTGCCTCTGGTCGTGGTGGACGTGGTGCATACTCTGCAGGGGCACGCTTGTCCTTTCTAACTGGTGCTGGCCGTCTTAAGCAGCAGCAGCAACATACAGAGGACTTGGTGGATTGGCTAACCAGGCCATCCTCATCCTCCGAGTCCTCTGCCAGCCAGGCTTCTAGTGCTTTACAGTCCACCTCAGCTGCCAAAGCATCTAATGCAGCCTCCATGTTCACAGCTACTCCTGCCGTAGCCTCGCTATCACACACGGAGGAGTCAGCTGAATTGTTTGACTACAATGAGAGTGACATGCTGTTTGAGGATGCGCAGCAAGTACAGTGCTCTGATTCAATCTCTGAGGTTGAGCAAGGGAGTATAATCAACCTAGAGGAAGGGGGTGCCAGTGATGACACACAAATAACTGGCACTCATGTTGCCCCAGCAGCTGCAGCATACTGCTAAGTTGGCTCCAGTGACTAGGAGATAGGGGGTGAAGATGACATTGATGATGATGAGGTCACTGACTCCACTTGGGTGCCAGATCGAACTGAGGAATCAAGTGAGGAGGAGGGGGAGGAGGAGGCACAGCAAACACGAGGCACAACATCCTCTGTGACCAATCGTAGCACTAGCCAGTCCAAGGCATCACATGTCAGAGCTGCTCCGGTGCAGAGCGCTGTTGTCTCAAAGAACACATGCAGGAACTCTGCTGTCTGGGAGTTCTTTAAGAAATGTGCAGCAGACCCCACCATTGCTATTTGTAATCTATGTCAGAGGAGGCTGAAGCGTGGGATAAACACCGGACACTTGGGTACCACGTGCTTGAGGCGACATATGAACAAGTGCCACACATCCCGTTGGAGCAAAACTTTGCGTAGGTCCTCCTCCTCCTCATCTGTCTCTACCCACACTGTATGTCCTGCCATGCAATTGCCTACAATCTCCACCGACAGGGATGATGCTACAGTAATGGATGTACCAGCAGGTCCTTCCTCACAATGTGACATCATCCCAGTAGCTGAAGATTTATGCAGTCAGATTACGTTGCCGCAGCTGTTGCAGCGAAAGAAAAAATATAGTCCCAACCATCCCCAAGCACAGCGTCTAAATGCCAGCTTAGCAAAATTACTCGCATTGCAGCTGCTGCCTTTCCAGCTGGTGGACTCTGCTCCCTTCTGTGAATTTGCTGAATGCGCTGTACCACAGTGGCAGGTTCCAAACCGCCATTACTTTTCACGCAAGGCCATTCCAGCACTATACCAGCACGTGGAAGACAATGTTATCCAGTCATCGGGAAAGGCAGTCAGCAGCAAGGTGCATGTCACTTTAGACACGTGGTCCAGCAAGCATGGACAGGGTCATTACATTTCCTTCACGGCACACTGGGTAACTCTGATTGCAGCTGGGAGGGATCCAAGACAGGGCTCTGTGCTGGAGCTTGTTCATCCACCACGCCTCAAGAAAGCTGCTTGTATGAGGTCTGTCTGCTCCACCACCACCTCCTCTTCCTCCTCCTCCTCCTCCTTCTCTGTCTCTGGCGAAGTGGCAGTTAAACCCACGCCTGACAGGGTCTACGCAATGGCTCAAGCAAAAAGATGCCATACTGTGCTTGAGCTGGTTTGTTTAGGGGACAGGAGCCACACCGGGTCAGAAATTTTGTCAGCTCTGCAGGGGCAGGTGCAGAGATGGTTTACACCACACCAGCTTGAGCTGGGAATGATCGTCTGCGATAATGGCAGCAACCTTCTCTCCGCCCTACGCAAGGGTAAATTGACGCATGTACCAAGCCTAGCACACAATCTAAATCTGGTGGTACAGCGTTTCCTAACCAAGTACCCAGGGCTGCCAGAGCTTCTCATCCAGGCCAGAAAAGTCTGCAGCCACTTCAGACGGTCATTCCCAGCAAGCGTTCGCCTGGCAGAAATTCAAAGAGAATTCCACCTTCCCACAAACCGTCTGATCTGTGACATGCCCACCAGGTGGAATTCGACATTAGCAATGCTGCAGCGTCTGCACAAGCAGCAGAGGGCCATCAACGAGTACCTCTGTGAGTATGGCACAAGGACAGGTTCAGGTCAACTTGGTTTTTTTTCCCCCCCGCAGTGGCTGATGATCAAGGATGCATGCACTGTACTGTCACCATTTGAGGAGGCAACGAGGATGGTGAGCAGGGACAGTGCATGCATCAGTGACACAATTCCTTTAGTGTTCCTGCTGGAGCACACTCTGTGAGGAATTATAGATGTGGCTCTAGAGGCAGAGCAGCGGGAGGAAGAGGAGGCCTTCCCTAGCTCTCAAGGCCCCAGTCTTTCCGCAGACAGCATTCCAGCGGGTCCTACTCAGATCAGACAGGAGGAGGATGAGGAGGAGGAGGACTATTTAAGTAGTTGGGGCATAGAAGGTGGGGATTCCTCAAGGCAGGGTTTTGTGTGCCCAGAAACAGAAGGGCTTGTGCGTGGCTGGGAGGAGGAAGTGCACGATACGGTCATCCTCATTGACCAGGAAGACTCGGCAGCTAATGCCACCTCCAACCTACGCTGCATGGGCTCCCTAATGATGCAAAGCCTGCTAAAGGACCCCAGGATTCGTGCTATCAAGGAGAGGGATCATTACTGGTTGGCAACCCTTCTTGATCCACGATACAAGGGGAAAGTTGCAGAGCTCATCCTGCCCGCACAGAGGGAGCACAGGATGACAAAACTTGAGGACGCGCTAAAGCGAAACTTGTGTAACACCTTTCCAGGCACTGTTAGATTACCAAGTGCTGACACACGTGCTTCTGAGGCTGCAGGTGATCAGAGGATTAGCGGTGAAGGCCAGGGCCGCTTGACTGATGCATTTTTTTATTTTTTTAGTCCTCGACACCCAGGGATGTCAAATGTAGGCACCCATTGCCAGCGTCTTCACCATATGGTGCAGGACTACCTAGGGGCAAGGGCAGACCTGGATACCTTTCCAGCAGATGATCCACTGGCTTACTGGGTGTTGAGAATGGATCACTGGCCAGAACTTAGCCAATATGCTATGCAGCTACTAGGTTGCCCTTCATCTAGCGTGCTTTCCGAAAGGACGTTCAGTGCCGCAGGAGGTTTTGTCACAGACAAAAGAGTGCGTCTGTCCACCGACTCTGTAGACCGGCTGACATTTATAATAATGAATCAGTCCTGGATCAGCAGCTATCAATCCCCTGATGCCGAAGTAACGGAATAGATCGGGTATGTCTTCTGCATGCACAAAACCTCCAGCACTGAACTCTTCCACAATACCACAAAAGGGTTACGGTGTGAATGCACTTGCTGCCATGAAAGGCACAATATTTGACTGCACTGACGCCTGTGCCAGATTTATATCATTTTAATTTTTTGAACAGCAGGGTCCAACCCTGCACTCTTCCACAATACCACAGAGGGGTTACTGTATGATGATACTTGCTGGCCTGGCACCAAAGGCACAATATCTGGGTGCACTGATGCCCATTACCAGATCAAAAACTTTTCAATATAGGACCGCATGGTCCACCCCTGCACTCTTCCACAATACTACAGAGGGGTTACTGTATGATGATACTTGATGGCCTGGCATTAAAGGCACAATATCTGGGTGCACTGACGCCCATTAACAGATAAAAAAAAAAATTCAATATAGGACCAACCACATGGTCCACCCCTGAATTCTTCCACAATACTACAGAGGGGTTACTGTATGATGATACTTGATGGCCTGCCATTAAAGGCACAAAATCTGGGTGCACTGACGTCCATTACCAGATCAAAAACTTTTCAATATAGGACCACATGGTCCACCCCTGCACTCTTCCACAATACTACAGAGGGGTTACTGTATGATAGTACTTGCATGCCTGCACTAAAGGCACAATATCTGGGTGCACTGACGCCCATTACCAGATCAAAAACTTTTCAATATAGGACCACATGGTCCACCCCTGCACTCTTCCACAATACTACAGAGGGGTTACTGTATGATGATACTTGCTGGCCTGGCATTAAAGGCATAATATCTGGGTGCACTGACGCCCATTACCAGATCAAAAACTTTTCAATATAGAACCACATGGTCCACCCCTGCACTCTTCCACCATACCACAGAGGGGTTACTGTATGATAGTACTTGCATGGATGCACTAAAGGCAGAATATCTGGGTGCACTGACGCCCATTCCCAGATTCATATCTTTTTAATATAGGACCGCATGGTCCACCCCTGCACTCTTCCACAATACCACAGAGGGGTTACTGTATGATAGTACTTGCATGCCTGCACTAAAGGCACAATATCTGGGTTCACTGCCATTGACGCCTGTATCAGATTCATATCCTCAGAGGGGTTACGGTGTGACGGCACTGTTGCCGATGCTAAAAGCCCAATTTTAAAGCACCTATTGTTACTTTCATCCAAAGCCTGCATAAGTTTCACAATAATTTAGCCAAAAAAAACACTAAACTTTTTCTGAGCGTCCTAAAATGTCTTTTCATACAGGCTGCCGCCCCAAGCAGTTGTTTATGGATAGATTAAAGGAAAAGCATTTACCGTCATATGAAACGTCATTTTTTTGTTTTTAAGTGTTTCTATACATCCTAGAAATCCGCCACTTCACGGGCAGGTTATGGGGACCTCCTAGTCACGATATTTGAAGGAATTTTTGGTTTTTATTTTTAACCCTTATTTCATGGAAAACTCACTGTCCCTTTAAAAACTTTTTTTTAAAACTTTTTGTCCTTGTTTCCTGTCCCCCAGGGCACTACTCGGACCCCCATACACCTTTTATGGCAAATATGTAGCATATATGCCCTCTTGGAGGGCACTCTGAAAAACCGAATTTTCAGCCCCATTGACTTGCATGGGGATTCGGGTTCAGGTTCGGTCCCGAACAAATGGGATGTTCGGGTTCGGGCTCGAACCAAACTCGGGGAGTGTTCGGCTCATCCCTAATATACAGATTAACACAGAAAATAAATATGTAGGAAATAAAGTCATTATGTCACATGTTTACAGGTGCATTCCTTATTGAGGTATGTTAATAGGGAACTCTTAAGGGACTTTAGAATGGGGGAAGATTTGATGGCGTCTGGGAGGTTATTCCATAATTGTGGTGCTCTGTAGGAAAATGAGGATCGAGCCACCTTCTTTTTTGTATTGTGGTATTGCAAGTAAGGTGCTGGTCCTGGATCGGAGCTTATAGGATAAGGGAACTGCTGCTGAGGGAAGCAGCCTATTCAGGTAGGGTGGTAGCTTCCCAGAAAAGCTCTTAAACACCAGGTTGGAAAGGTGAAGGGTGCGTCTAGTTCCAGTGACGGCCAGTTTAGTTCTTTTAACATGTTACAATGTTGGGTCATGTAGTTACATTGTAGCACAAATTATAATAACATGGTAGAGGCCAAAACAGTAATTGAATTTAAGCAAGCATGGGATAGGCATAAGGCTATCCTAAACAAAAGATAAATCCAGGTAAAGTATCCATGTAATTGGGCAGACTAGATGGGCCGAAAGGTTCTTATCTGCCGACATTTTTCTATGTTCTATGTTCTATTACTCTCTGAAAATATATATTTTTTTGTATTTTCTTTAAATAATCAAACTTCCACCACACAAAAAACTGTTTTCAAAGTCATATAACTCTGGAATAGTTCAGTAAATGAGTAGGTAGTAAGCAGCAAATAAACCCTGATGGTCTCCCTATATTTTTACGGGAAGATCAGGTTTAATGGTGACTTATTTAGGTTACTGACATTTAGGTCTGCGGTAATGCCTCTGCGGTTAGACGAGAGGCATTTCACTTTTAACTTACATCGGCAGATTTAAAGAACAAGAAGTAAATTAGAATTAAAATAATTAATCTGTACACACATCAAATATATTCCAACAATATATCAGTCAAGCACAGAGATGTCTGATCAGAAAACACTCCAAATACATTAATAAATAAGCTAATTTCCCCTTGGGTTCCCCAGAGTTACAATTAAAGGATGGGTTTTCTAAACATAAAACGAGGTGCTTAGAGTAAATAATATAATCAAATAAATTTTTCTTACTCTTTATTGGTCATTGCATATTTATTTCCAACTATTCCTTGCATCTGACCCTTTACTTTAAATAAGTAAAGATGACACATTTATATAATTTAAGATAACTATCAGAAGCAACATCCCAACACAAGATAGTTATCTGCCACCTCTACTCCCACAGGTCCCCTCTGCCACCCTCTGCCGCTTCCTCCCAGCCACTGAGAAGGAAGTCAATTCCTTATTGTCCTCCTCACATCTCACCACGTGCCCGCTCGATCCCATTCCCTCACATCTAATTCCTCCCCTCTCCTCCTCCCTCACCCCTGCTCTCACACACATCTTCAACCTATCTCTCTCCACTGGCTCCTTTCCATCCGCCTTCAAACACGCGCTAGTTACCCCTTTCCTAAAGAAGCCATCCCTCGATCCCAACTCTTCATTCAACTACCACCCTGTATCCCTGCTTCCCTTTACCTCTAAGCTCTTAGAAAAACTAGTCTTCAACCGCCTCTCCCTCTTCCTGTCCTCCAATTCCCTACTTGACCCCCTGCAATCTGGCTTCCATCCCCTACACTCAACTGAAACTGCCCTCACCAAAGTCACCAACGACCTAACTGCTAAAAAACACGGCCACTATTCTATTCTCATCCTGCTTGACCTCTCGGCTGCTTTTGACACTGTTGACCACCCCCTCCTTCTACAGACCCTCAACTCTCTGGGTCTCGGTGACACTGCACTTGCTTGGGTTGACTCCTATTTATCCAGCAGGTCCTTCTGTGTGTCCTTTGCTGGTAACTCCTCCTCTTCATTGCCTCTATCTGTTGGTGTACCTCAAGGCTCTGTCCTTGGTCCTCTGCTCTTTTCCATCTACACCTCCTCCCTGGGCAAAATCATCAACAGCTTTGGCTTTAATTACCACCTCTACGCTGATGACACTCAGATCTACCTCTCTACCCCTGATCTCTCTCCCCCTGTCCTTTCAAAAGTCAGTGACTGTTTATCTGGCATCTCCTCCTGGATGGCCTCCCACCACCTTAAGATCAACATGTCAAAGACTGAACTCCTACTTATTCCTCCCTCCAATGCCTCCCCACCTCCTGACTTCTCTATCACAGTGGAGGGTATCACCATCTCCCCATCAAACCAAGTTCGCTGTCTTGGAGTTACACTTGACTCTGCTCTTTCCTTCATCCCCCACATCAAGTCTCTTTCCTCCTCCTGCCGATACCAACTGCGTAATATTTCCAGAATTCGGCCATTTGTCACCACAAAACAACTCATACACGCCCTGGTAATCTCCCGACTCGACTATTGCAATAATCTCTTATCTGGCCTCCCTCTGTCCCGCCTCTCCCCCCTACAATCCATCCTGAACGCCTCCGCCAGGCTAATTCACCTCACCCGCCGCTCTGTCTCTGCCGCTCCCCTCTGCGAGTCCCTTCACTGGCTCCCCATCCACTGCAGAATTAAGTTCAAAATCCTTATCCTTACCTACAAAACCCTCACTAACTCAGCTCCCCACTACCTGTCCTCACTAATCACCAAATACACCCCAGCCCGCTCCCTAAGGTCAAACAGTGACCTGCGCCTAGCTTCTCCCCGCATCACCTCTTGCCATGATAGACTGCAGGATTTCTCATGCGCAGCCCCCACTCTCTGGAACGCTCTCCCTCGTACTGTCAGACTTTCCCCTAACTTCTCTTCCTTCAAACGCTCCCTTAAAACATTCCTATTTAGGGAAGCCTACCACCCAACTCACTGACGCAACCATCAATCACTCTCACCTTACAGTCCTCTCCTCCTGTTTCCAACCCCAACCCTCCCAGATTGTGAGTTCCTACGGGAATAGGGCCCTCATCTCCTCCTGTACTGTTTGTCAAATGTTGTTCAATGTATTGTAACCCTGTCTATACTGTGCCTATTGTACAGCGCTGCGGAATATGCTGGCGCTTTATAAATAAAGAATAATAATAATAAAGATCGAATTTGCAAAAAATTCAATTTTTTTCTCACTTCCATTTTTGTTGGTGGGAAATCATTTTCCAACTTTGTACAACTTCCCAGAGGATGCAGTTTTGTATTGCAAGAAAAGTGTTCAAACGGTTTTGTATTGCCAATATATACAGTATATTTTAAAATGAGTTTTCAATCAATAATTATTATTACATAACTGCGCGCAAGGCTTTGAGACTATATTGGGAAACAAGTGCAATGCACGTGTTACCTAAAAAACCCAAAACAAAACAACACATAAAACAAACTAGCATGAGAAGTGAAGCTAGGTTTCCTGTTCGCTTTCTTAACTCTTACCACCGCTTGTATTTATAGTCATTATCACTTCACTGAGACCAGATCATAAGGATATAGGTGATGCTACTGTGAAAGCTTCTGCTGCTAAAAGATTTCACTTGTCTATGGTGGGCCACATCCTGGTTCCAAAAGTTTGTACCTTGGACCGTATCCCTCCAATAACTTACAATGTAGAAGTGATGTATAAGGAGTCAGGGATGGTGTATTTGTTAGTGGGGTCAGGGTCTGAGATGCGCGTGTGTGACTGTGGGTGCGTGACCGTGGGTGTGGAGGTGTGACGGGATAAGTGGTGCTCTATGATACTCATACACACCGCACATTTCTGTGAGTTTTTTTGATGTGGACTTCTGACACGTTCATTTTTTGGAGGGGGGAGTGGGAAGCATTTCATTCTTGGATCCAGGCAGCAGAGTGGCTTGAGCTGTCCCTGGTCTGAGTATATGTCAGTGAGGTCATGATCTGTATATTTGTTAGTGGGGGTTTCAGGGTCTGGGTATTTAAGAAACTAAGAAGTACCAGCACTTGTGGCTTCTGTTGATCTGTGTTTTTTATTATAGTGGGAGACCCCCCCCTTTTCCTAACTATAAAGCCTGAGACACAGTGAGCGCGAAGCGCCGCACCTGTAGGCGGCGCTGCGCGGCGAGACGCGCTCAGTGGGGACAGGTTTTTCCCCCTCCCTAGCTCAGGCCGCGTCACGCTGAGGCGCTGAGTGAAGGGAGTTAGAAAAATCCAACTTTCCCCTCGGCGGAGCGACGCGATGAGGGGAGGGGCAGGACCTGCAGCACACGGCGCTTGCGCAGAGTCCTGTAGGTCCCTCCCAACAGCGGTGCTCCATCCGCACTTCCCTCCGTCTTCTCCAGCGGACCGGGGAGAGACACCCCGCTGCTGGACCTGGGGCCAGATGCCGACGGAACCCCCCTCTATAATGTGAAAATCTTGCCTGCCCTTGCCTTCCCCAATACATTTGCAAAGGGTACAAAAAAAAACACTGCCTGAGACCCCGCGCAGCCCAAATGTCCCCCCTCTACCTGGCTGTATGTATCTAATCATACATATATACAGCCAGGTAGGGGGGGCATATGGGCTGCACGGGGTCTCAGGTAGCAGTTTGTTTTGTACCCTTTGCAAATGTATTGGGGGAAGGCAAGGGCAGGCAAGATATATATTATATTACACACTCACATTGGGGGAGGGTGGCATGTGGACAGCCTCAACTAAATGTCCCCCCCATCCCTCCAGAAGAAAACTTGACAGGGCAATGAGTGAAAAAAAGGGGGCGCTTCTCACATCCTGCCCAGTATGTATACAGTATATAAATAATTACACACTGGTCAGGATGTGAGAAGTGTCCCCTTTTTTTCACTCACTGCCCTGTCAAGTTTTTTCATCTGGAGAGATGGGGGGGGGGCATTTAATTGAGGCTGCCCACATGCCACCCCCCCTCCCAATGTGTGGCTGTGTATATATGGTCTGGTCTTAGGTCTGTGTGGAATATAAATATATATTAACACACAGACTAATCTATATGTATGTATATATAGTCTGCATGTTAAAATATATGTATGTATATGTCTGCGTGTGGTATCACTGTATCCCTACTCTATACATAGCGTTCCCTGTGTCCCTATAATACAGTATATATGATTAGGGTTACTTCTTTCAATTTTTTTTATATTCCTATTAAATTGGCAGTAGTTTAGATGTATATTATTCAATAGAAACTTTTTTTGCCTATATGACATGCGCTTTGTGAAAAAGGTGGTTTTGGTGTGTACGTTTTAATTTAGATTCCTGTCCAGTGCAGAGAGAAGCAAACATAATGCAGTGTAGAGAAGAGGGGTTTGTGAGGGTCCTGAGAATGAGCAATAGCACTAGTGGCCTGCTCTACGGTGGGGCCCGCTCAGGTCTCACAAGGTTTTAGCTTGTATGTGCCATTACAGGGATGAATGCTCCATATGCAAATCAGCCTGCTCTCACCCAGAAAGGGGGGCCAGTGCTGATTGCCAAGGACGTCATCCCTGCACGAGAGGTGCAGCAACCCCCAACGATCATTTCGGCCTTCTTGGGCCTCGTCAGGAGGGTATAGCTGACACCCCTCTAGGCACATCAAGCAAGGGGTCCACATCTGGATAACCCTGTAGACTAATAGTGAGGAGAAGAGGGGTTCACCCTTTTTGGGTGAGAGCAGGCTGATTTGTATATGGAGCATTCATCCCTGTAATGGCACACACAAGCTAAAACCTTGTGAGACCTGAGAGGGCCCCACCGTAGAGCAGGCCATTAGTGCTATTGCTCGTTCTCAGGACCCTCACAAACCCCTCTTCTCCTCACTATAATGCAGTGTAGACTGTCTGCAAGGCGGAGCGGAGTGAAGTCAAGCCAGCAAAATGTTTGCTTTACTTTGCTTCGCTACACTGTGCATCGCTACACACTCAGTGTGTCTCAGGCTTTAGTCTACAGGGTTATCCAGATGTGGACCCCTTGCTTGGTGTGCCTAGAGTGGTGTCAGCTATACCCTCCTGATGAGGCCTAACAAGGCCGAAATGATCGTCGGGGGTTGCTGCACATCTCGTGCAGGGATGACGTCCTTGGCAGTCAATGCTGGCCACCCTTTCTGGGTGAGAGCAGACTGATTTGCATATGGAGCATTCATCCCTGTAATGGCACAATCAAGCTAAAACCTTGTGAGACCTGAGCGGGCACCCACCGTAGAGCAGGCCATTAGTGCTGTTGCTCGTTCTCAGGATCCTCACAAACACCCCGTTTTTCTCACTATGTGTTTTTTATTTGAAACGTTTCACGCTAGAATAATGGCAATGTTTCAGCCTACGGGATTTTTTTTGAGAAAGGATTTTACCAGGAAGGATACATTGAGATTTCTCTCGTTTTCAAGTATGTCCTGGGTGGCGAGTATGTACCGTTAGGTGTCTTGCCCAAGGACACTTACTGGAGAGGTGCTCTTGCCGGGATTCAAACCTGTGTTTCCACAGTCTCTCTCCACGGATATAGATCAGTGATGTTACCTCTACTCCACCCAGCGGAGTACAGTCAGTAGGCTGAAACGTTGCTGATTTCTTAGTGTGTGAAGCATCTGATTAAAAAACACTTCAACTGAGTCCACGCCTGCTGGTACTTTTTGGTTTCTTGGGTTTCATTCTGTATGTGGAAAAATCCAAGTATCAAGTGTACCGTGCAGTGGATCTTCCCCTAAGTGAGTGTGAGCAGTCTAAACAGTTTTCTTCTTGACATGGTCAGTAAGGGATCAGGGTCATTGTATATATCAGTGGGGGGGTTCAGGGTCTGTCTATATGCCAGTGGGTGTAAGGGTCTGTCTATATGCCGGTGGGTGTCAGGGTCTGTGTGTCTGGCAGTGTGGGGACAGTGTGTGACAGTCGCATATGCCAGTGGGTGTCGGGGGCTGTGTGACTGGTTATATTTCAGTATGGGGTGATCATAGTCTGTGTTTTTGCAAGTGGGGGTTGTCAAGCTGAAATGGTGATCATAATAAATAAAATGGTCGGCATGACAAATGAAATGAGGCCATAATAAATAAAATGTGGCCATGATATATGAAAAAGATCATACTAAATGAAAATGACTGATTGTGTGCCTTCATAATTTTAGAAACTTGTCAATATGCCTTGATGGAAAAAGGATTGAAAATAAAAGACCAAACCTAAACTTCAAAATCACATTTTAAGACATCAGTTACCAACTATTAGAGGCAATGGAGACAGAGATTCAATTAAGGGGCACCTTGGTATGGTGATTTAATGAGATAAAGCAGATAATCTACAGTTAAGAAAACACTCTTTCTGGAGGATTTTCGCTCATGATATAATGATATAACACTAAACACTTAACCATACAGAAAACAGACACTAACAACCACTGGATTTTGTGTGAAGGTTTAAAAATGTATACAATGCATAAAAGCTTTGTAGAAAAATGAGAATTTGCCAGATTTTAACTTGAAAATCAATGCGACATATTCTCGCTGTATTTCCCCTGGTTTCCATTCCTCTGTATTATTCCTCGAGCAATTTAAATCGCTCTGGGTTTTACACCAATATTTCTAGAGCATGCGATCTTGTATGTATAATTAGTTTCTTATATAGTTCCATTCTTTCTTATATTCAGAACATATTTCCACCCTCCCATCCCACGATTTAGACTTTATGTAAACATTTTCATCTCTTCAGTTTTTTTGAGGTTATTTTTAATGTTTTATCTTTGGACGAATGCCAATTGTGCGAATAAACGTGTGAAACCTGTCAAGGTGTCTTTTATGTCTACAGCGTCGCCAAAAAAACCACAACCTCCTGGAACAAATTCATCTAATATGTCACTTTAGCTCTTTACAAAGAAATTCTTTTTGGAGAAATGTTAGCGGAAAACTCAATTTTTAGATGTATACATCATGATTTTATGGGTGAGAACCTGTAACCTGTAAAAGGTTTATCAGGCTGGCCTCTTTATTCAGTGTAGACAATTCAAGATAAAGCCATTGATGCATTTTATCACAAGTGACAGAGCCCAGCTTGAACACTACAACCATCACAAACTTTTGAGATAAAAGAAGTCATAAATGTTTCATACAGAATCCAATCAGTCTCTTTGTGTACGTTTTGCATAAAATAAGTGAGCACTTTTTTATTTTCTTTCATTGTGTTAACAGTGTATCTTTCACTGCACATCATTTCCCACGCTCGTAAAATCATATTTGTGGATTTAAAGCATGTAAAAACTTGATTTTCATCACATTCCTCTGAGTAAAACATAAGCATACTTATTTACGTAGGTGCACGATATGCAGAAAATATGTATGTTGTTGTAACGGTTGTAGTAGAGACCTAGGTACACAACCCTCAATGTAAAAAAGCCTTTTAGCTAAGAACAAAACCAGTCCGTACAGTGGCTAATCTTAACAATGATGAAAACAAAAAGGGGTAATAAACAAACAGGAAAAATAAACCCAACACAAAGAGTATGAACCATAAAAAAGAAAAGAACAAAATGGGTCAAAACATGAGGAGATCCTGTCACGGAATCCCTTGATCTCTACATGCAGACACTGCCGACCTACACTGCCAGTCTTTAGGATATCTAAATCGCCAAACACAGGACAGACAAACAGAATAAGTCAGAACAAGCGGAAGTTAGGAACAAGAGCGGATAATCAGACAAAGCCAGGGGTCAGAACCAGAACGGGTAGTCAGACAAAGCCAAGAGTCAGAACCAGAATGGAAAATCAGAGGCAGGAGTCAGTAGACAATAAAATCAAGGAGAGCAAGGGTTACCACTAGAGAATAGTCAGGGACAAAGCCAGAGTCATATAAGGAACATTATATATCACAGACAAGAAACGCACTGATCAGGTTAAGCCACAACAGGACAGTGAGCATAACCTTTTTTTAAAATCCGGTGGGCATCGTGTCACCATGCAGCTCCCCACCTGCGTCACTGACCCACTCAGTAGTGTCCGGGGGCATTCTTGGGAGCCATGGAAGACCCTAATGCTAGTCAATAAAATGGTCGGTCAGATATAATAAGGAAAGGGAAAGACAAACCGAGGTCAGGACACCAGAGATACATAGAGTCAAGTGGGCAAAACCAGATTATGACAACCAGAAGTCAGGATAAGTCAGTAAAGAAGATGAGTTTGTATCACTAATCACCACTAATCACTACAACACTACTCTTATTTCTGCTCTAGACACTCTTGCTCCTCTTCAACTCTGTAAGGCCCCACGCTGCCAACTTCAGCCCTGGCACACCCTCCAGACTCGCTACCTGCAAAGATGCTCCCGCACTGCAGAGCGTGCCTGGAGGAAATCCCGTTCTGAAGCTGATTTTGTTCACTTCAAGTTTATTCTCTGGTCATACACCTCTGCCCTCCACTTGGCCAAACAATCCTTCTTCTCATCTCTTATATCTACGCTGTCCTCCAACCCATAACGGCTCTGGTCCACCTTCAACACCCTCCTCTACCCACCTGCACCTCCCCCTCAGCTGCCTTCAGCACTCAAGACCTGGCAGACTACTTCCTCAGTAAAACTCTAACTATCAGAAGCAACATCCCAACACAAGATAGTTATCTGCCACCTCCACTCACAGAGGTCCCCTCTGCCACCCTCTGCTGCTTCCTCCCAGCCACTGAGGAGGAAGTCAATTCCTTATTGTCCTCCTCACATCTCACCACGTGCCCGCTCGACCCCATTCCCTCACATCTAATTCCTCCCCTCTCCTCCTCCCTCACCCCTGCTCTCACACACATCTTCAACCTATCTCTCTCCACTGGCTCCTTTCCATCCGCCTTCAAACATGCGCTAGTTACCCCTTTACAAAAGAAACCATCCCTCGATCCCAACTCTACATCCAACTACCGCCCTGTATCCCTGCTTCCCTTTACCTCTAAGCTCTTAGAAAAACTAGTCTTCAACCGCCTCTCCCTCTTCCTGTCCTCCAATTCCCTACTTGACCCCCTGCAATCTGGCTTCCGTCCCCTACACTCAACTGAAACTGCCCTCACCAAAGTCACCAACGACCTCCTAACTGCTAAAAAACACGGCCACTATTCTATTCTTATCCTGCTTGACCTCTCGGCTGCTTTTGACACTGTTGACCACCCCCTCCTTCTACAGACCCTCAACTCTCTGGGTCTCGGTGACACTGCACTCGCTTGGGATGACTCCTATTTATCCAACAGGTCCTTCTGTGTGTCCTTTGCTGGTAACTCCTCCTCTTCATTGCCTCTATCTGTTGGTGTACCTCAAGGCTCTGTCCTTGGTCCTCTGCTCTTTTCCATCTACACCTCCTCCCTGGGCAAAATCATCAACAGCTTTGGCTTTAATTACCACCTCTACGCTGATGACACTCAGATCTACCTCTCTCCCCCTGATCTCTCTCCCCCTGTCCTTTCCAAAGTCAGTGACTGCTTATCTGGCATCTCCTCCTGGATGGCCTCCCACCACCTAAAGATCAACATGTCAAAGACTGAGCTCCTACGTATTCCTCTCTCCAATGCCTCCCCACCTCCTGACTTCTCTATCACGGTGGAGGGTATCCCCTTCTCCCCATCAAACCAAGTTCGCTGTCTTGGAGTTACACTTGACTCTGCTCTTTCCTTCATCCCCCACATCAAGTCTCTTTCCTCCTCCTGCCGATACCAACTGCGTAATATTTCCAGAATTCGGCCATTTCTTACCGCTGTCACCACAAAACAACTCATACACGCCCTGGTAATCTCCCGACTCGACTATTGCAATAATCTCTTATCTGGCCTCCCTCTGTCCCGCCTCTCCTCCCTACAATCCATCCTGAACGCCTCCACCAGGCTAATTCACCTCACCCGCCGCTCTGTCTCTGCCGCTCCCCTATGCGAGTCCCTTCACTGGCTCCCCATCCACTGCAGAATTAAGTTCAAAATCCTTATCCTTACCTACAAAACCCTCACTAACTCAGCTCCCCACTACCTGTCCTCACTAATCACCAAATACACCCCAGCCCGCTCCCTAAGGTCAAACAGTGACCTGCGCCTAGCTTCTCCCCGCATCACCTCTTCCCATGATAGACTGCAGGATTTCTCACGCGCAGCCCCCACTCTCTGGAACGCTCTCCCTCGTACTGTCAGACTTTCCCCTAACTTCTCTTCCTTCAAACGCTCCCTTAAAACATTCCTATTTAGGGAAGCCTACCACCCAACTCACTGACGCAACCATCAATCACTCTCACCTTGCAGTCCTCTCCTCCTGTTTCCAACCCCAACCCTCCCAGATTGTGAGTTCCTACGGGAATAGGGCCCTCATCTCCTCCTGTACTGTTTGTCAAATGTTGTTCAATGTATTGTAACCCTGTCTATACTGTGCCTATTGTACAGCGCTGCGGAATATGCCGGCGCTTTATAAATAAAGAATTATAATAATAATAATGTATCAGTATATCAATCAAAATGGTTTATACAAGTGAAGTTTGTTTGAGTGTCCAACAGGAATCATTATACGGTAATGACATACAGGGTTATTCAAAGAGAATGGAAAAGTCACCGCACCACAGGGCCCTCGTAGTGCAGGGAAAAGCCACCGCAAACCCGACAAACACTCACCGCTAGACCCAGGCGAAAGCACACCGAAACCTGAAAAAACATCTGGATTAAACCCGCCGAACACGCCGGAGAAACCCGAGCAGGAGCCGATCACAGTGCCGAGCAGCCGCTGGAAAAAAACAACACCGCAGATGAATGGAGTGAGAAAAAAAAACAGTACGCTTGAATGTTTGAAAAGTGAAACGCTGTTTGCAAAGAAACTACAGAACGAAAATGTCTGAAATTTACATATAAGATCCAATGAATGATAATAAAAAGGGCTGTTACAGAAAAAGAAAAAACTATTTAAAAAACTAAATAAATATTTTCGCAAACAAATCCCAAAAAATGCCTAACAAATCCTAAAAAATCTAAAAATAATGAAACTTTTTACTGCAGAATATTATAATCAATGGTTTATTAGATATTGGATTAAAACAGGAATATTTTTAACATTGAAGCCTATGGGATTCTCCTGAATAAACCTGTCGAATGAAACCACCGAACAGCAGGGCAATTCGGCAACTTTTCACTGCTGGTTTTTGTTCTCTGAATAGACGAAGCATTGCTTCTCTATGGGGATTTCACTGTCCTCGAACAGGCACCGTATGTGCAGGCAATTCGCCAGGATTTGGCGAAATGCCTGCTCTCTGAATAGCCGAACGGCCAGGAAAGGTAACCGTACTCTGAATTTCAGCATTCGGTTACCTTTCGCCAGCAATTCGGAGCTCTTTGAATAACCCTGTAAGTATAAACTGGATGCTTATATAGCTGTAAACTGGTTGTCATTGGATGCATCATCCGTGTGCGCCAGAATGCGTGCATGCAGATTGGTATTTGTGTCATTACATTGACGCCACGGCTCCATGTTATAAAGATTTTGCTTATAATGAAATATGGGCAAAGTGATGACATCTGAGCAGGAACTGCATTGATGGCATTTGGGTGTCGATAGGACACCTTGGAGGGGACAAGGCCAGGCATTGCAGGTAAATTGTAGGTTTGTTGTGAGAGTTATAAAACCAAAATGACTAAATTCGAAAACCATTTTCCACTTGAACTACTGTATTTTGACATAAAATATAGGATTTCTTTATGATTTTTTGACAAATCGCAGTTTAAGTTATAGAATGCGCCCCACAAGAATTTTATCAGGAGAAAATATCTTTAATTGTTCTTCTCAATAATCTTAAACGGAGTTTTGATTATCCTATAAGCAGACAGAATAGCTAACACAATTTCAAACAGGGGAAACTGAAAGTGAAATGTCTCTTTGCGTTGCAATATCTGAGATATTCCCACGGTATCAAAATATGTTCATTAGATGTGTTACCCAGAGTGTGCTTTGGAAAAAGACAAAAGAATGCAGAATTTTCCAGCCGATGTCTTCAAAGGTATCAGTAATAATGAGAATAAAGTGACATCTCCCTGGACACCTTCACGAGGATATGTGGAAGATATTGCGATTTGGATAATGAATGAATTCCATTAAGTTGGTCTATACAGAAGAAACAAAAAATTGAGCTCATAATATTTTGTTTATTGCAGGAATTTCTACAAAAATATCCTGTTACCTTAAAACTATCAGGGTTATTCAAAGAGATTCGAAAAGTCACCGCATGTTCGGTGACTTTTCGTTCTCTTCAATTCGTTCCTTTTGCCGATCCCATTTCGGTGACCCTGCGGTGTATGCAGCAAACATCATAGGGTCCCCGAATTGCAGGGAATAGCCACCGCAAACCCGACGAAAACGAACCGCAAAACCCAGCGAATGCACGCCGAAAACCCTCAAAAACATCTGGATTAACCCGCCGAAAACCACGGAAAAACCCGAGCAGGAGCCGATCACCCGCAGCGAAGCCGCCGGAAAAAGCCGAGAAAGCCGAGACCGCAGACAGAGTGAAGTGAATAAATTAGAAAAACAGTTTGCATGAATGATTGTGAAAGGATTTTACCAGGAAGGATACATTGAGATTTCTCTCGTTTTCAAGTATGATGAATGATTGAAAAGTGAAACGCTGTTTGCAAAGAAACTACTGAGCAAAAATGTCTGAAATTTACATATGAGGTCCAGGGAATGATAATAAAAAGGGCTGTTACAGAAAAAAGAAGTAAACTTAAATAAAATCAATAAAAAAAATCGGACTTTTAGTAAAAAAAAAATTATGAAAAATGCTTACAATATCCTAAAAAATCTATAAATAAAGAGACTTTTTGCTGCAGAATTTTATAATGAACGGTTTATTAGATATTGAATTAAAACGGGAATATTTTTAACATTGAAGCCTATGGGATTCTCTTGAATAAACTTGCCGAATTAAACCACCGAATGGCAGGGCATTTCGGGAACCTTTCACTGCTGGTTTGTGTTCTCTGAATAGCCGAAGCAGTGCTTTTTCATGGGGATTTCACTGCCCTCAAACAGGCACCGAACAGGCACCGTATGTGCAGGCAATTCGCCAGGATTTGGCCTGCTCTCTGGATAGCCGAATGGCCAAGAACAGTACCTTTCTCAAGCAATTCGGATCTCTTTGAATAACCCTTGATTGGTTGGAAGGAGGTATTGTAAAAGTAGAGAACCCAACCAGTGGATTGCATGAGAACTTTGCGTTTACAGGAGGGCCTGCCTTTAATTTTGCAGATCCAAAATAAGAGAAGGAAAATAATTGTGGTTTCTGCAGTGCTCCTCAATAGGGCTCCTCAATGTTATTTTATTTTTTGTACCCTGAAAAAAGAAGAAAAACATGGCCAAAAAAAGCTAAAACCAGGAGAAAGTGCTAGGCCCTATTACATTCTCTTCGCAATTGCGCTCGCGCAGCGTAATTTTTTTGCGCACGAAAAACCGTTATCGCGCGAAAATTAACGTAGTATTACGATCAGAGCGCATTTTTTCTTCCTCCAAGATTTTTCGTACGCAAATCCGACGCGCAAAGCCGTTCGCAAATGGACATTGCGTGCAGGAATCGGTGGACAGACTGTTTTGTCACGGGATTTGTCACGGGATTCAGCCAACATCAATCACCCATTTCCAATAAAATATTTACAAACTAAAAAATAGGAGAAAAAAATTAACAACCACCAGCCCAAAAAAAATAAAAATTAACAATGACACAATTTATATTTTTTAATGTTTGGGTATGTGTAGAATGTGTAACTGTACTGTGCTGTATTTTTTTTTTCGTGCTGGTGTATTACGTTTCGCCCAGAACGATCACATTTACAGTTACCACCTGCTTTTCAAAGACGTAACGAAAATGCGCGCAAACTTTCGTTGCGCGAAGATTGTAATACCATCCACGTACCAGCGCACGAGCGCATTTGCGCTGTCAATGTTAAATATAGGATGCGCGCAGGAAAATTCGTTCGCACAGGGTCAATCGCGGTAGACGATTACGCGCATCGTTTGCTCGAACGTCGTAATACGACGTTCTGAGCAAATGGTTTTGCACTTGCGAAAATGCGCATTTGCGCGCACGCAAAACAAATGCGCCAAGAATGTAATAGGGCCCCTAATGTTTTAGCAAATGTGTTTTTTTTTGTAATATGGTTATTCAGAGTCTAGATTAGATAATTACTTATTTTAGAAATCACGTCTTACAGTATCCTTCCACGTGAATGGAGAACACACAATTTAAATGATTGCTATTACGACCAAAATAGACACATTGCCAGTCTGTGATACTCGTGCAAGGTTATCTTCTTCAGCCAGACATCCAGCTACCCAGATACTAGAGGGATCAGGACAGGTTGATGTTTTATACCTCTGTATACCCCCTCTTTTTTTTTAGCTTAGAAAAGACTCTTAAACTCTGGTCCTCGGATGTTTATTGCCTACAATTCCTAGAATGCTTTGAATGCAATAGATGACCAGAGAATCATGGGAGATGTAGTTCAGAGAGAACTGGGGGGGGCAGAGTTTGAGATCCCTGGCTTAGAGTCTTCATTTAATTTAAACCCTTAAGGACGCACGGGTGGTGCCCCTAAGGGGTGGCTTTCGCCGGTGAGCATACAGGTCCGCCCCGCCGACAAGTGCCGTCGTGCGGCACTGATTGCGGCCCGCAGACAACATGTCACGCACGTCATTGGCTGCAGGGGGATGGCTTGAGCTGAGGCCGTCCCCGTGCAGCCAATGATGCCCGTTGTGAGTCAGAGCGCACAGCCTGCAGGGAGGGGCTGAGGCAACCCAATTGAAGACAGCGGGGCATACATGTACACCCTGCGTCTTCAAAGCCCTCCTGCCGCCAGGACGGCATAGAACGTCCTGCGGCGGGAAGGGGTTAAAGAAACAGGTCCATTCAAGAGCAATGTGTGTGTTCTCTCATATCCAATACAATGAAGATCCTGTTAAGCCCTTAGACATGTCATAACTGAATTTCCTAGAGATCCTAGTAATTATAGATACCAACAATGCTTGAAAAAATAATATACCTCTGGCAATATTCCAGACTTTTATGGGCATAATGTCTTCAAAGCGTTCATTAATTTCCAAGAATTACTTATTTAGTCTTAGACTGGTCGGTTTGACAAACTGTCACTTGCTGAATGATCAGTTATGCAACAGTAGCTACAAGGCCCATCTGGCTGCAACATTCAGCACATACATGGAGCATCTCTGTTGTATAAGTATGAGCTTCTTTAGCCTGAATAAGAAAATTAACAGGCGGTAATAAAGGGATATTCTTGTAATGTTCAATAATGTCCTAAATATATTCTGTCCATATTAATTAACAACTGCATCACAATTTCCTCTTTATCTATGAAAATATTAGTCAAATAATTAGTCTTAATGTGATATTGGCGAGTCATTTTAATGACGCACCTTTTTGCACGTGTCGTTTGTTGGTGTGTCTAAAAAGAAGTGCAGGTCTACTTGACTGCTTAGGCTAATGTCAGACGAGCGCAGCCTGAGCGCACTGTACGTCCGTGCACAACGGACATATGTTCTGACGGAAAACACGGTAGATACCACATGGTCCGTTTTTTATGGCGGACATAAAAAAAAAGGGAAATAAAATTTATATGAATAAAGGATATGAAAAGGCATTTGTGGCGTCAAGGTGCTGGTCGTTGCAGATACGCTGCGTCTGACGTCTCCTCATCACGCACACAGAACGCTACGCGGACATGGTGGACGTGGCGCACTCTGCGTGTCCGTGTTAGCGGTTTTACGTTCTTGCCTAACTTGTGTCCGTTTGCCACATGCGTTGTGCGTGTGCAGTTCGGTGCGCACGTACTTCGTGTGTGGGTCTCTATTGCTCATGATTCTATGCTATGACGGACGTTAAACTTTGAGGCAACACGGATGTGATCACTGTGTTCGTCTGACATGGGCTTTAGGTGTGGTACCTATCAACCAGAGGCCATACCCCAACAACCGCATAAATGACACAGACACATTAAATCCAATGGAAAGGCATAGGCCACAGCTTTATTGGATTTTATTCAATCTTTATGAACATTAACTTTGGATCCACCTGGTTTACTCCAATTCTGACCCAACTGCTTAACGCAGACGGCAGTTGTCACACATAATTCACTCGAGCTCATCATTCTGCGCAGCCTGAGACTTGCAGAATCATCTCCCAATGCCTTACCCGTAGACGGCTTGTATATTGCACTCCAACTGGCCAGACCTTCCGCAGCTGTGACTTCATCAACCACTGTTCCTGGACGGGCGGGTGGGAATTTCTTGGCTGTTGATCTCAGGATGTCCAGGAGCAAAGAGGTCTGCCCCTCCCCACTCTGACCTTAAATACCACTAGGTGCCATAAAGTTATCCTTGCCCCAATGGTCACCCAGGTTTCAAACCTGACTGTCCAGCCCATGCCATCAGTCATGTCCTCCTTCCCGATTGGTTTCGGGGACCCTTCCCTGACAATGGATGTTGCATTGATCATAAAGATCCCTTATATCTTGTCCCTTGAAGAGATATCACTAGCCACCATTACTCATATGCAGGACTGTCATCATCTCTCGTGGGCTACACATTTTGTGAGTCTCAGTAGTGACACTGATATGTTGACTCCTAAATCAACACTGAATCGACTGTGAGTACTGCATGGTGGCCTGTCCTATATAATGGTTCTTCTGCTCTCAGCTGTCACCAGAGGTGAGGGACAATGATTTTTTGACACCGAATTATGCAAACTTTCCCTATTTATCGTATTAGTAAAAAATAATAACACGTATTATTATTATCATCATCATTTATACATATAGGGAGTTATATATTCTCTGTCGAATAAGCCTAACATGTGCTGAGCATGACAGGTCAACTTTCAGTCTAAAGTCGTCTAAACAAATTGAGAGAAAACAAAACAATGTAAAAAGTCCAACACAGACTTGAAGGAGTTAAAACACATTCTGGTATGTAACCGAATTGCTTTTACAGAAAAATGCCGTGTAATTTAGTAAGAGAATATTGCATACTATGCCTTTCACTGGATGTATAGGCTTTGTCAGTGATATCCCTGCTCACCATGCAAGGGATTTATAAATTAATAAACAGCTTTCCACCTTAGTCTATATATAGCTGGATGGTTTATAATACCTTGATCTCCGTGCTTGGTGCTTGTTACATATATTGCTTCGTTGTCTCTTTATCCCAGGAAAGTTTGATGTTTTATAAAGTTGTATTTATTGATTTTTATTTATAAAGCAATATATTTGCTTTAAGTTATGTGTTGTTTGGTTAAATTCCATCACTCAATAATTCACACAGTCGCTAGGCAGGCACAATTACAAGCTAAAAAATACAAAACCAGAGGTACTCATTAACAAACCTGTTAACGTTTACATTCCAACAAAATTAATTAGATCCATGCAATGGAAAGAATGGAATGTTGTAAAAAAAGTATATGTTCCGTATCCTTTCTGTAACGTGCTATAATGTTCATTCGCTTCTTTTCAAGTTTATTAATCATTACCTATCAGTTGGCACCTTTCTACAGATTATGAATTTGTACGTTAGTCTAAAAATTCATTCCTAATCCTTATTTTTACTTGGTACCTTTAGGCTCCCGTCAGACGAGTGCAGCGTTCACGTCCGTGATGGCGCACAAAAGTACGTCCATGATAGCATGACATAAAGGCCAATGGAGTCCCACAAACGAAGTACGTCCGACAGACTCAAGTTAGGCAAGAACGTACAACCCCTAGAATGGCCGCACAAAGTGCGCAGCGTCCGCAACGTCCGCAAAGCTTTGTGTGTGAGTGATGGAACGTGGTCAGACGGACTGCATTTATACATCCAGCATTTTTCACAGACAAAATGGTTTTGCATTTTAATTTATTTTCCCTGCTACATCCGTCAAATAATACGTCAGTGAAAAAATGGACTGTGCGGCCACTACTGCGTCTTCCGTACTAGCGTACGTCCATACTGCACGGACGCACAGTCCGTAGAAATCACGTTCGTCTGACCCTAGCCTTACTTATATCCTTGTTTAACCCTTTTATGCTGCAGGGCGTACTTTGCTGTTCCCGCGGCGGGTGGGACTCAAAGTCGCGGGGCGCCATAGCACACCCTGCTGGCGTCTATGGGTATGTGACAGGCCCGCCGTCCAGCTGGTGTGCGGCGCAGGTCATTCGCTGCCTCGGGACCGCCTGAACTCAGGCCTTCCGTCTGCAGCTTATGACATGTGTCAACTGCATAGGCGGCCAAAGGAGGGGCCCACTGCAGCAGTCAGAGGGCATTAACACCCTCCTGCTAGGGACAACCCACCCGATGGTGATGAGTTAAAAATTCTTTTAAAGCACCTTAACCGTGAAAAAATGCATTTAGAAAAATAGGCCAAGTGATTGGCAACTTTGAAAATTCTATGATTAAACAGTTGTTCCTTCATTGCTAAAAAGTAGTAGCATTATTTCCCTGTAGTTTTTTTTTTTCATTCCACAATATGTCAAAAAAAGTTTTTTTTTTTCTGATTGCATTATTTTTCTGATTGCGTTATTTTTCTTGATTGCATTTTGTTATAGGTTTCAGAGCCAGAATGATGGCTTGACCAGCCATTGTAATGTAGACATTCTTTTCATTGAGCTCTCAGGTTTCATGCATTAATTAGTGTGAGATCTAACCCCTAACGGATGACAGAAGTAGCATTACTATATGGGGGTTGACAGAAGCAACTCGCCAGGTGTTTACCAAACCACAAGCCAACTCTTAGTTACGTCTAATTAGAAAATGTACACAAAGTATTGGTTGTGATCTGCGCAGTTTGTAACAAGTTTTAATGTACAGTAACAACCATGTGTCATACTCTACCGTCATCATTCCTAGAATCGAGGAACAAATGTAACGTCTGCAGTGAAAAAGTCATTTCTTGTTTTCTTGACACCTGCTCTGATCCCTGTTCATTCATCAATGGGCCCTCTTTATGAATTATTTCTCAGCCATCAAAATACAAGCAAGTGCATAGCTTTAATTAGCCTTTGTTGAAGTCATTAGCTTAGGGTTTCACAAACATTTTCCAACCTATATTGTTAATATTTGAATGAAAGATTCAGTACATAGAAGAGCAAAACAATAGTTTGAGTGTTATAGGTTAAAACAGATTGTGTTTGTTGATTACTGTAATGTAGATGAACACCAAACTACAGTTGTGTTCAAAATTATTCAACCCCCAATGCTGTAAAGGGTTTTAGGGAATTTAGTGTACATTTGTAATTGTATTCAGAATGAAATCCTACAAGGACTTTTTAAAGAACCACATGCAACTAAAATGACATCAATTGGTTTTGTAATACAGTAGTAAATGTTTCTTTTGTGAATTCTTCATTGACACAATTATTCAACCCCTTAAAGACTACCACTCTGAAGAACAGAGGTTCATTCAAGTGTTTTCAATCAGGTATTGAAAACACCTGTGGATGTCACGGAGCAGCAATAAAGCATAATAAGCACCAATTAGGCAGCTTTAAAATGACTGTGATACTCAGCTCCTTCTAGACATTTACTGGTGTGGTTACAAACATGGTGAAGTCAAGAGAATGGTCCAGGAAGACAAGAGAAGAGGTGATTACTCTTCACAGGAAGGGCAATGGCTATAAAAATATTGCAAAGATGTTAAACATACCAAGAGAGACCATAGGAAGCATCATTCGCAAATTCAAGGCAAAGGGCACTGTTGAAACGCTACCTGGTCGTGGCAGAAAGAAGATGCTGACTTCGACTGCTGTGCGCTACCTGAAGCGTAGAGTGGAGAAAAGTCCCCGTGTGACTGCTGAGGAACTGAGAAAAGATTTGTCAGATGTGGGTACTGAAGTTTCAGCTCAGACAATACGGCGCACACTGCGTAATGAAGGCCTCCATGCCAGAACTCCCAGGCGCACCCCCTTGCTGTCTCCAAAGAATAAGACGACTGCAGTATGCCAAAAGTCATGTGGACAAACCACAGAAGTTTTGGGATAGTGTTCTGTGGACTGATGAAACAAAATTAGAACTGTTTGGGCCCATGGATCAAAGCTATGTTTGGAGGAGGAAGAACAAGGCCTATGAAGAAAAGAACACCTTGCCTACTGTGAAGCATGGCGGGGGGTCAATCATGCTTTGGGGCTGTTTTGCTTCTGCAGGTACAGGGAAGCTTCAGCGTGTGCAAGGTACCATGAATTCTCTTCAGTACCAGGAGATATTGGATGACAATGTGATGCAGTCCGTCACAAACCTGAGGCTTGGGAGACGTTGGACCTTTCAACAGGACAATGATCCCAAGCATACCTCCAAGTCCACTAGAGCATGGTTGCAGATTAAAGGCTGGAACATTTTGGAGTGGCCATCGCAGCCACCTGACTTAAATCCGATTGAGAACCTCTGGTGGGACTTAAAGAAAGCAGTTGCAGTGCACAAGCCTAAGAATGTGACTGAACTGGAGGCTTTTGCCCATGACGAATGGGCGAAGATACCCGTAGATCGCTGCAAGACACTTGTGTCAAGCTATGCTTCACGTTTAAAAGCTGTTATAACTGTAAAAGGATGTTGTACTAAGTACCACTGGTGTATTTTGGCCTAGGCCAACAAGGCCTAGGCCTAGGGCGGCACTCTCCAGGGGGCGGCGGCCCGCCGGGTGGCCCCACCCCTAAAATTTTTTTTTTTTTATTTTTTTTTACTTTTGCAAACTATTTTACCAGGAAGGAAACATTGAGATGTCACTAATTTTCAAGTATGTCCATGGAGTCGGCCGCTGTATGCTGCCACCGCAAACCCATGGCCTGCTGTTTTCAAAAGAACTACTGAACGAAAATGTCTGGAATTTACATATAAGATCCTATGATTGATAATAAAAAGTTCTGTTACAGAAAAAGAAGAACCGATATTAAAAAAAGGGGGGGGGATTTTGCCCAAAAAAATCTGAAAAATTACTAAATGGTACTAAAAAAAAAATCAATAAATAAAGACTTTTTACTGCAGATTAAAATAATAAGTGGTTTATTAGATATTGCATAAAAACAGGAATTTTTTTAACATTGAAACCTATGGGGTTCGCCTTAATACCTGAACCTGCTGATTGAAACCACCGAACATCAGGGTATTTCTCTGACATTTCTCTGCTGTTTGGTGTTCTCTGAATAGATTAACCATTACTTCTCTATGGGGATTTGCACTGCCTTCCAACAGCACCGTACTTGCTGGCAGTTCGCCAAACTTGTGTGTGAGCATATCACCAGAGCAGTGGTGTACTTAGAGGAGTGGCGGAGGGCGGGCCGCCCCAGGTACCAGTGATTATTGGGGTGTCATTAGGGGGTACTAGGAGGTGCCACTGTCACTGTGTGTCAGCTTTGAGCTGTGTTCTCAAACAACGAGCTCGGAGCATGGCGTTTGCATACGGAATAAAATCAAATAGAATAAAAATCCCCCTCTCCTCCCTCCATAGCTCCTCCCCTGCCTGGGCAGCAGCTCTAGGAGGGGGATGTGATTTGTGTCCAGAGAGAGAAGATGACAGTAAACGGCAGGTAAAGGGGGGGGGGTAATCAGCAGAATATGAAGCCCTGTCTGCTTACTGCTGTTTAAAGTGGACCTTTCCTTAACCAGCACTGCAGTGATAGAAATTTGTCATTGAGCTGCCTGGCTCCTGGTGAGGCTGCGTGCGTGCAGGTCACACTCGGTCCAGCCAGTCAGGTGGTACTGAGTCTCAGTACCACCTGACTGGCTGAACCACGTGACACGCACGCAGCTGCCCACCCTTTCGTTAACATGGACTGTCACTCTATTCTGGACTGAACACCCACCAGGAAGGGAATCAAAGCCACGGTGCACCCTCTGGCAGTGGCACCCCACTGCTGACAAGATGGCTCCACGCACAGGCACAGCCGCGATCCTAACGTGGCCTGGAGGGACCTCCTGCTGAGTCTGTACACAGTCTCTGCTGACTCTGCACACAGCCCTACCGCGGACGGAGGCCGGTAAATGTAGAATAAATAATTGCTGACTGCTCATATACACTCGGTTTGCTGGGAGTTTTATTGCAGTGGATTCTGATGAACTCATACACACCACACATTGCATTGCTGGGAGTTTTATTGCCGTGGATTCTGATACGCTGACACACACCACACATTGCATTGCTGGGAGTTTTATTGCAGTGGATTCTGATGCACTCATACACACCACACATTGCATTGCTGGGAGTTTTATTGCTGTGGATTCTGATACGCTGACCCGCACATTGCATTACTGGGAGTTTTATTGCTGTGGATTCTAATACACTGATACACACTGCACATTGCATTGCTGGAATTTTTATTGCTGTGGATTCTGATACGCTGACACACACCAAACATTGCATTTTATTGCTGTGGATTCTGTGATAAACACTGCATAGTACTGTGAGTTTTATTGACTTGGAGCTCTGGGATACACTCATACACACTGCACATTACTGTGAGTTTTATTGCTGTGCAGTTCTGTGATATGCTCATACACAGTGCACATTTCTGTGGGGTTTATTGCTGTGCAGCTCTGTGATACGCTCATATGCAGTGCACGTTTCTGTGGATTTTATTGTTCAACCAATTAGAGCAGCTGTGATCCAGTATACTTAACATGCGTGGCTGTTCTTTGTAAAAATGCTTGAATTTAAACATTTCATAATTTTATTTATCTCAATAGATACATTTGAAATGGTATACAAAATATACAAGTAGGCACTTGGTATCCACTTTTAAAATAAAGAGAGGAAAAGGCGGAGCTCTAAGAGGAAAAGGTGGAGCTTAAAGAGGAAGGGTGGGGATTAACCAGGAAGAGGTGTGGCCTCGACAGGAAGGGGTGCCTCAAATTTAAATTAGGGGGTGCACGAGTTTAGTCAGGCCTAGGGCAGCACAAAACCTAAATACAACACTGCTAAGTACTAAGATTGAATGTCACTTGGGGGTTGAATAAAACTGATAATGATGTGAGCACAGAAAAGACATTTGTGGTTATTTCAATATAAATGTTATGTTATATTTGTCTGACCTACACGTGCCTCTTTGATTTAATTGTAAGCAAGATGACTGATTGATCAAAATCAATGTCAAACTGGCCAAAACACTCAATTTCAGTGGGGGTTGAATAATTTTGAACACAACTGTAGAATTAAAGACATATATATATATATAGATAAATGCAGTAATTTCTAAAATGTGTCACATACATTTTTGCCACTGTAAAACCTATTACGAGACTTTATTACCTGACAGGAATTGAAGAATAATTGCGTCCCAGGCTCATGTCAGCCATTTGGTGAAAACTTATGGTGATCAAATAAATTCTAGACATACTCCTCAAAATTTGTTGTTTTTTCTCTATGACTCTAGAGAGTAATCCGAAGGTAGAGCCCTTGCTCAAGGTGCGGGGAAGTTATCAGCAATATCCACTTGACAAGGCCTAAGTAAACAAACACGAGCATTGGGGATTGCTGTATCTCACTGGATAAGGAGACTTCTTTAGCATTTCATCTTTGGCAACCCTTTTTGGCGTCTGACTTGCATATGGTAATGTCTTCTCTACAATGGCATCATCAAGCTTATTAGACCTGAGCTGCGACCCACCAAAGGGAAGGCCATTTATGCCACTGCTCGTTCTCACTCTCTCATAAACATGCACAGGTATTTGTTCTAGGGATGTGCATGGCTGAAAAATTTGTTTTGTTTAGTTTCGTTTCGTTACGTTTTTAAATAATTTCATTTTCAGAATTTCGTAACTAATTTTGTTTCATATTTTTTTCGTTTTGATCGATTTGAAATTTCGTATCGATTAGATATTTCTAATCGATTTCGAATTTCATATATCAATTCGATAGTTGATATCAATTTGAATTTTGGATCACTAGATAAAACCCCAATTAATCAAATTTTGCTGTTAAAAGAAAAGCTAGGGTTAAATTTTAAGCTGTATCACAGATTTAGTATTTGAGTCAAATTAAACAGTGAAACAAAATTTATTTGTTTCATAAAGTCCTTTCCTGACCATTACTTGTATTGTAAGTTAAGATCAATTCGATAATTGATATCAATTTGATAGTTCATTTCAAATTCGATAGTTGATATCGATTATTCAAATTTTTCTTTTATGATGATGACACAGTGTAAAACGAAATAAATTTGTTATATACCATTTTGTTTTGTTTCGAATTCGTATCGATTCGTTATTCAAAAGTACTTCCGAAATACGAATTATTGAATTTCGTTCCAAATTCCAAATTTTTCCGAAACGAATGCACATCTCTAATTTGTTCCCTATGGACAAATATGCTGAGAACATACTAAGAGCATTGACATGTAGAAGGAGTCGACAATTTATTCAGACATAGAGGTGTTTCTTACATCAACAACTGTAAATAATAATAACTCAGCAGTTATTAATTTATTTCTTAAGACAGGTGTCATGACAACAATGAAATTTATTTTAAGTGAAAGTACTCGGAAATGTACCTATTTTTGATGCCAGATGGAGAATCTTTTCACTCTAACTTAATTAGCTCTTAATTAACTCTAGGAGACTAGAGTAGACTCTTCCTTCTCCCCTCTGTCTGTTCCAGGCCGTTTGAGGCTAGGGTCAGACCAGCGCACTTTTAACGTGCGTTCTGGCGCACATAATTACGGCCGCACTAGCAGCAGATGACGGGCAATGACGGCCAATATACGAAGTACGGCCGCACAAAAGTCCGGCCGTGCAACGCAAGTGGAATTTGAACGCATTTTTTTGAGAACGCTGAACCGCTAGTACTGACGTACTGAGTGCGCAGCTGCGGCATAGCGGCGTGTTTGCGTGATTAGGAGATGTCAGACGCTGCTAATGTCCAGCCTACATAACGTCCAGACGCAAAAAGAGTTTTATTGACGATATGTATAAAATCACGCCCGAAAATGCACGTCGTCTGACCGTTTTTGCGCATTCGGTGAAAAAATACGTCAATGCGTTCGGACGCACTTTTTCACGTTCGCGGGGAAAAATGTTTTCGTCTGACCCTAGCCTGAGAGCTGTTTAAAGTGAAGGTGCCCTCCCTTTCCTTGTGAATTTCCAACATTGATCTCTGGTAAGCAGTCTTGGAACGTTCGGTCAAACAGTTTCCTGCAGTTAGACATGGTCCTGCGAGAAAAGCCCAGGGGAAAACCCAGGAAAAAAGGCCTCATCGCCAACGCAAAAGTTCCAGGACATGAATGTGTGGCCAGTTCCCTAACAAGGCAAATGCAAATTAGCCAATGTTGGGACTTTTCCAATGAACAAGTTGAGAAACACCGATGGGATGCCTACAATGTGTCCATTGGGAGATCAACAAGGACAGCAATTGTACAGTGAGGCAAATAATGCCTGTGTGGGCAAGGATACAATATCCAGAAAAGACGTTAGATACAGAACTGATCATAAATGGTTATGGTGTTTATAAAATAGGAATTCTGGGTGAAGCAATTGGTTATGAGTATTATTGTATTTAATGTGTAACTATTGGGCATATTTCTGTTCTCCAAAATCGTAACCTTACTATTATCTATGTTTAAATTTCCAAATGTCAACTTAACGAACAAATATCAGATTGGTCTTATTTGTGCATGTCCAAAATGCACTGCTCTTTATGTTTTTCCTCAATTTACATACATTAACATCAAAAGAACACAGAAATGATCCTCGAGAAACTTTAAAAAAACTGTCCTATTCTTCCAGCAAAATATTTTTTTGCCAACTTTCCAGTCACAGTTATGTGACGTTCCAGTTAATGTATATCTTAATCTTCATATGGCATCTTATGAAAAGCTTTCTTTATCTGCTGCAATAACCCAGTCTTAAGTCTATCAGAGTTATTCAAAGAGATCCGAATTGTGGTCGATAGGTAACCGAACAGTGAAATTCAACGTACGGTTACCTTTCCAGGCCATTCGGCTATTCAGAGAGCAGACAGTTCACCAAATGTTGGCGAATTGCCTGCACATATGGTCAGTGGTGTATTTTGGCCTAGGCCAACAAGGCCTAGGGCGGCACTTTCCAGGGGGCGGTGGCCCGCACTGGTGGCCCCACCCCTAAAAAATATTTTTTTTTGTTTTTTTTACTTTTGCAAAGTATTTTGGCAGGAAGGATACATTGAGATTTCACAAATTTTCAAGTATGTCCTGGGTAGGCAAGACCTAGGCTTTCACTTTCCAGGGGGCAGCAAAAAAACCTCACCACTAAGTGGGTTACTCACAGAGCACCGAAATGACGCCAACATTTTGGTGTTCTGTAGTTCCTTGCACTTCAGGGAATAAAATTTCCCCACCCTGCAGTGAATTCACCATTCACCGCAGGGTCCCCAAAGTGCATGGAGTCGGCCGCCGAATGCTGCCACCGCAAACCCGTGGCCTGCTGTTTTCAAAAGAACTATTGAACGAAAATGTCTGGAATTTACATATAAGATCCTATGATTGATAATAAAAAGTTCTGTCACAGAAAAAAGAAAGACAGCTATTTAAAAAAAGGGGGGGAAATTTTGCTGAAAAATTACTAAAAGGTACTAAAAAAAATCAATAAAGACTTTTTACTGCAGATTAAAATAATAAATGGTTTATTAGATATTGCATAAAAACGGGATTTTTTTTTTACATTGAAACCTATGGGGTTAGCCTGAATAAACCTACTGATTGAAACCACCAAACATCAGGGCATTTCACTGCCATTTCTCTGCTGTTTGGTGTTCTCTGAATAGATTAACCATTACTTCTCTATGGGGATTTGCAATGCCTTCAAATAGCACCGTACTTGCTGGCAGTTCGCCAAACTTGTGTGTGAGCATAGCACAGAGCAGTGGTGTACTTAGGGGAGTGGCGGAGGGCGGGCCACCCCAGGTACCAGTGATTATTTGGGTGTCATTAGGGGGTACTAGGAGGTGCCACTGTCACTGTGTGTCAGCTTTGAACTGTGTTCTCAAACAACGAGCAGCGGAGTAGGGTGTTTGCATACGGAATAAAATAGAATAGAATAAAAATCCCCCTCTCCTCCCTCCATAGCTCCTCCCCTGCCCCGCAGCAGCTCTAGGAGAGGGGAGGGGGATGTGATTTGTGTGCAGAGAGAGAAGATGACAGTAAACGGCAGGTAAGGGGGGGGGGTATCAGCAGAATATGAAGCCCTGTCTGCTTACTGCTGTTTAAAGTGGACCTTTCCTTAACCAGCACTGCAGTGATAGAAATTTGTCATTGAGCTGCCTGACTCCTGGTGAGGCTGCGTGCGTGCAGGTCACGCCGTCCGGCCTCAGGTGGTACTGAGTCTCAGTACCACCTGACTGGCTGAACCACGTGACACGCACGCAGCTGCCCGCCCTTTCGTTAATACGGACTGTCACGACCCAACTACGCGCGCTGCTGTGCAAAGACGCCGGGTTAAGCCGCACACTATCTGTCTATCCTAGACCCAGATAGTTACGTGCGCTTCTCTACCCGTCCAGGCCGCACTACCTCTCACAGCAGGCACGTAGGGCGCGATATACTGATCCCAGGATTGCAACGCAGCACAAGTCTTCTCCTGAAGCACGTACTCACTACGTCTCTCACAATCCTGGAACTCACTTTCTTATTCTATTAGTAATGCTGCCACCAGTCCTCACGGACAGTATGCGAGTCGCAAAAGGAGACGCAGGGCTTAGCAACCGCACTATCCTAGACTCTGACAGTGACTACGGATCTCACAATTCCCTGCCGTTTCCTGACGACCGCAACACGCAATTTCTTATATATAACCGAGTTTAAGGCAAATAGCAATACTCCCAATCTCTTAGTTAGCGTGGATTTCATCAGCCAGAGTCAAAACTTAAATATTTTTTGGTTTATTTATGATAGAAAAAGAATCACAGTGCTTGGTTACATAAAAACTTATAACTAGAATAAATCAATTACTTATACAATACACAGCAAATGAAAGAAAAAGGGTTAATCACAGAGCCTTACTTATGACGGACTAATCAGTCGCGGGCATCGGTGCCTCCTGGGATCTGGAGATAGAGCATGGACAGATCAGTCCTGTTTAGAAGGAACCCCAAGTGATCAGCTCTGAGCCATGCTTGATTCAGAATATATATACCCTTCCTGATCTTTCCAGCCCCCACCCACCAATGGCCCAGTGTCCTGGACTCCATTTCCCAGAGTGCAATTCTCGCTCGTGCTCAGTAAGCTTGTCAATTAATCTTTAATTGCCTAAAGGCGTCCCTCTTCCCTCCAGACCCCCTTTAGAGATCAAGGATGTGCTTCCTGTCTTTGAAGATTGGGTCCAGCTCTCTTGGGGCCGACCTGGCTGCTAAGGTGTGATTTTCTAGGTTAGTGTTCAAAGAAATCCCCTTTTTACAGCTACGTGTTATATCCTCCCCCCAAGGGAGAAAGCTAAACATTTTGATTACATTTCAGCTGTGAAAACAGGGCTTCACTTACCAAATGGCCAGACACAAATATGAATATACTCCATATGGAGGAGATATGTATGAACCGGCAGATAGACACATATATACAGGCAGACCCTTATATAGATAGAAATACAGGTCTAATCTGCCACACGGACTCTCACTCTATTCTGGACTGAACACCCACCGGGAAGGGAATCAAAGCCATGGTGCACCCTCTGTCATTGGCACCCCACTGCTGACAAGATGGCTCCACGCACAGGCACAGCCGCAATCCTAACGTGGCCTAGAGGGACCTCCTGCTGAGTCCGTACACAGTCCCTGCTGACTCTGCACACAGCCCTACCACGGACGGAGGCCTGTAAATATAGAATAAATAATTGCTGTGTGCTCATTTTCACTCGGTTTGCTGGGAGTCTTATTGCAGTGGATTCTGATGCACTCATACACACCGCACATTGCATTGCTGGGAGTTTTATTGCTGTGGATTCTGATACGCTGACACACACCACACATTGCATTGCTGTGAGTTTTATTGCTGTGAATTCTGATACGCTGACACACCCACTGCACATTGCATTGCTGGGAGTTTTATTGCTGTGGATTCTGTGATACACACTGCATATTACTGTGAGTTTTATTGCCCTGGAGCTCTGGGATACACTCATACACACTGCACATTACTGTGAATTTTATTGCTGTGCAGTTCTGATATGCTCATACACAGTGCCCATTTCTGTGGGTTTTATTGCTGTGCAGCTCTGTGATACACTCATATGCAGTGCACGTTTCTGTGGATTTTATTGTTCAACCAATTAGAGCGGCTGTGATCCAGTATACTTGACATGCGTGGCTGTTCTTTGTAAAAATGCTCGAATTTAAACATTTCATAATTTTATTTATCTCAATAGATACATTTGAAATGGTATACAAAATATACAAGTAGGCACTTGGAATCCACTTTTAAAATAAAGAGAGGAAAAGGCGGAGCTCTAAGAGGAAAAGGTGGAGCTTAAAGAGGAAGGGTGGGGATTAACCAGGAAGAGGTGTGCCCTTGACAGGAAGGGGTGCCACCACTGCATACGGTGCCTGTTCATTGCCTGTTCCAGGGCAGTGAATTCCCCATAGAGAAGCAATGCTTCGTCTATTCAAAGAACAAAAACCAGCAGTGAAAAGTTGCCGAATTGCCCTACTGTTCGGTGGTTTCATGCAACAGATTTATTCACGCGAATCCATAGGCTTCAATGTTAACAATATTCCCGTTTTAACTCAATATCTAATAAACCGTTGATTATAATATTCTGTAGTAAAAAGTCTCTTTATTTATAGATTTTTTAGGATCTTTTAGGCATTTTTGGGATTTTTTTGCGAATTCTTTTTCCGTTTATTTATTTTAATAGTTTTTTCTTTTTTCTGTAACAGCCCTTTTTATTATCATTCATTGGATCTTATATGTAAATTTCAGACATTTTCATTCTGTAGTTTCTTTAAAAACAGCGTTTCACTTTTCAAACATTCAAGCAAACTGTTTTTTTTATTCACTCCATTAGTCTGCGGTGTCGGCTTTTTCCAGCGGCTGCTCTGCGCTGTGATCGGCTGCTGCTCGGGTTTCTCTGGCGTGTTCGGTGGGGTTATGTAACGTTGGGGGCTTCCAGCCTCTCCGGTATGCTTGAAGGCAGCATGTCTGATGCTGCTCGCTGACCAACGTCCGGTTTAAATAGAGACAGGCAGGGAGGTGGCTGCATGAGGCGCGGCTTGAGAGGGGGGCGCGGTTTGGTGAAGGCCTTTTAGAAACCCACAGTTCCTTCCAAACAGTGCCAGATCGTGGTTATCCATACCTGAGCTCCCTGTACCTGAATTCTCTCATGATTTAACCTGTTATTGACCTCTGCTTGTTTTCTGACCATTCTACCTTCTGTTGCCCTAGACTATTTTCCTTGTACTACGCTACTGCACTGATATCGACCCGGCTATTCCATTTGACTATTCTATACTCTGTATTCCTGATTCTGGCTCGTCTGACTACCCCCGTGTTGCTGACCTGGTTTTGTATTACGACATTGTCTTTGATTAACCCTTTCTGTCTAGCTAGTACATATTTACCTGGCCAATTTTTAAGGACCAGACAGTTAGGGATTTTTCTACAGCTACCCTGTTTGTAGCTTTTTGGCTCTGTGGAGTGTTGGGCTTTAAGGACTGCGTGGTGGGATCCGGGAACCGTGACAGGTTAATCCAGCTGTTTTGCGGGTTTTAGTGAGTGTTCGGCGGGTTTTGCAGTGAGTGTTCGGTGGGTTGGCGGTGAGTGTTCGTTGGGTTTGCGGACGGTTTTCCTTGCACTTCGGGGACCCTATGGTGCTTGCTGAATACACCGCAGGGTCGACGAAATGGGATTGCCAAATCGCACCGAATTGAAGAGAACGAAAAGTCACCGAACGTGCGATGACTTTTCGATTGTCTTTGAATAACCCTATTTATTATTGATGGGCAAGTCTTAATTTAACCCTTTCGCTGTTGAGGCGTTTCACGCCTCTGTGCTGAGGTCATATTTACCGGTTTTGCTCATCATGTTTAAACGTGTTTTGAAGGCTTATTTTAGTATATGACCCAGACATATTATATATCGTTCTTTCCGTCAGACTCGGCAGATTAATAATATGTCATGTATGTCAATGTATACGTCATGACCTGTCTGTATATTACAACAAAAAATGCAATAAAATATGAATTTTCAATAATTTACAACGTGTAAAGTGTATTTTTTTCACATTTTAACATGCGAGCAATTGCGGTTATATTTTGTATGGGGTGCGCTTGTTAAAAAAATTAGAGATGGGGTCTCGTTACATTTTTTTTTGGGGGAAATTACGCGATTTTTAACAAACACACCGCATACAAAAATCGTTAGTGCAGCATCATTCTTCACATTATAATTGAAATGGGAACAATATTGCTGCATTAACAAACCAAAAAAAAAAAAAAACTTGTTTATTTTTTTTTTATCATTTATTTTTTAAATATTTTTTTATTTTTATTTTAAATTTTTATGTTTTTTTAAAAACTTTTTTCACAGTCGTGTTTGGTATCGTTGGAACGGCCATGCTCTGGCCGATCCAACAGTACCAAACTTTAACCCCTAGCTGCCACGGATCGGGAGATAGGGGGTTCATTGGAACCCCCTATCTCCACCGTTGGTGGCAGCTAGGGGTTAACTCCAGGACTGGCGTCATCGTGCTATGCACGATGACGCCAGTCCTCAGGGGGAGTTCCCGGAGGCTTGGCCGACATCCAAGATGTCGGCCAGCTCCGGGAAAGGATCACGAACCGGCGCTTTTCAGAGCCGATTCGTGATCCGGCTCCCCAGGGGTTAATGACAGCCACCGTTTGGAAGGGCAGGCTGTGCCCTTCCAAGCGGTGCCTGTCTTAACCCCCTGCTCCCCGGCGATCGGGAGGGAGAGATGTCCGAAGGACCTCCCCCCTCCCTTTCAGGCGCCTCCTCCGCACATGCGGGGGGGGGGGCCTGAATTAGATGTCATTGCGTCGCCGCGATGACATCTAATGTCCCCGCCGGGCTCCCGAGTGCTGGGCTGACATCCAAGATGTCAGCCCGCACCGGGGGGGGCGCAGCAATCCGCCGGAATCCGGCGGATTGCTGCCTCCTGTGCTCGGACACGCTGAGCGCGTCCGTAGCACAGGAGAACCACTTGGCTGGACGCGCATAGCAGCCAAGTGGTTAAAGAATGTTATGAGAACACTGAGAAAGAATGGGTGTCCCATACGGAAATGTTAAGGAAACCCTCTCTGCACCATCGATACAGCAACCTACTATGATCGTTTCGGCCTGGTTTGGCTTCGTCAGGGTATAGCTATACCTCTCTTGGCACCTCGAGCATGGGGTCCACATATGGGTTTCCCTCTAGAGTCTTATAGTTAGCAAAAACAACAAGAAGAACATTATGGGATCACTGAGAACAGAAAGCAGCCATGATGGCCTGCCCTTCAGTGAACCACTGTTTACATCTTATAAGGATTGAGCTCGATGGCGCTATTACAGAGAGGACATAAACATATGCAAATTAGCTTCTATCACCCAGAAAGGGTGGTTAGTACTGAAAAAACAAGACAGTTCACTGTGCATGAGAGATACAGCAATCTCAGACAATCATGTTGGCCTGGTTTGGCCTCCTCAGCAGGGTATAGTTGTAACTCCATAGGCACCTTGAGCAAGGGGTAACTCTTTTATAATATGTGCGGGCGAATCCACATGTTCATTTAATGAAGACCCTTGGAACTGTAACTCATATTAGCAGGGCTGGACTGGGACAAAAAATCAGCCCTGGACTTCATCCAGACCGGCCCACTTTATACTTATGCAAACACACAAAAATAGTGTATAAACCAACCAGATCGCTCAACCAATCGCTCTACAGATATCAGAGTTGCTGCAGAGCGATTGGGTAAAGCAACGCAGCGGCACTGAGGTTGAGTGCGCACCATGTCTTAAGGTGGGGCGGATGCACAGCGGGTCTCACCAGCACAGTGGCCCCAATATGAGACTGTGGCAGACTGTTCGGTTTTACAGATGGTGAGGAAGTTCTCACCTCACTCATTAAGGGCTGTGCGATCCATGCGATGAACCAGCATTCACACCGGTCCACTGAGCCATCGGCCCACCGGGAATCTCCCTGTAGTTCCTATGGCCAGTACATGCCTGCATAATACTCTCAACAGTATATGCTAGTTTCTGGGAGAGATCACAAGATTTACAAACTGGGAATAATGATTCTTTGGACTGTAACACCAATCATTCTCTGCAAGATAAAGTGAGAATGTGATCTGAATTATAATTCCCACCACCTCCAATATCCATATTTAACTAAAGAGATGTTCTTCATCATGTGCTTCATCATGATTCTCTTTAGGCTGGTGTCAGACGAACGCATTTTGTACGGACTGTGCGCCCGTGCAGTACGGACACACTTTCTGACGGAAGACGCAGTATTGGCCACACAGTCCATTTTTGGGACTGACGGTTTTTTTGATGGATGTAGGATGGAAAATAAATTAATATGATAAACATTTTGTCCGTAAAAAATGCTGGACGTATAAATGCAGTCCGTCTGACCATGTTCCATCACTCACACACAAAGCTATGCGGACGTTGCGGACGCAGCGCACCCTGTGGGTCCGTTCTAGCGGATTTACCTTCTTGCCTAAATTGCGTCCGGTGCCACATCCGTTGTGTGTGCGCAGTTCTGTGTGGACGTGCTTCGTGTGTGGGGCTCCATTGCTCATAATTGTTTGCTATAACGGACATACAAATGTGCGGCAACACGGATGTGATCAGTGCGCTCGTCTGACCCGAGCCTAAAATCTATAGAAAGGCTTGTCAATTAATAGCATTTTTTTCCCGTTTTAGCAGCGCTGTGACCCGTCATTTTGATGACAGAAATATTTTATTTGCAAATTATGTTCTGAGCTTTCAGGGGAGAATTTTTTCTCTTCTTAAATTTTTTTTTGTATAGAATATAAATGGTTTTCTTTGCTGGCGCAGCGAGCAACTGCTCTTCCCGACAGTTAGGTAATCCAGCACTGGACAGAGCTCAAATGCATTTTTACAGAGTCACCAAGCCTTGAAATTAGCATGGGCAATAAGTCTCTACCCTATGTCATGAAAGACCTGTCAACAAATCTCGGCAACTCTACTGAAGGGATCCATACAGTATGTTCAGTGTATGTTCTGCTCTTCCTTGAAGACTGAAAGACACGACAGGTGAATGGATTAAGTAGTTAAAGGGTCACAGAAAAAAGAAAATAAGCAAGGCTCGTCCTGCGGGAAATGCCTGCTTACAGTGAACACAGTGTGTTTGGAAACAGGACATTCAACCCGCTTTTCTGCACCAACTAGTGAAATGCCAAAGACATTGTTTTGTTCATTTGTTGCTTTAATCATTGCTGTGGACAGACCAGGAGACATGGTTCAAAATGCCCGCAGGCTACTGACGAATGGCTACTGGGGAGTGACCTCCTGCTGGTCTTAAAGTGCATTGTTCATTGTAACGTCGATAAACAGAACGGGTTCTACTGAACCTATTGCCAAAATCACTAGCACAAATTATGAAAGGTAAATATATGCGCTGTCACCTAACTGTGCTAACAATGTATAAAATGACTTTAACAAGACAGATTTTGATTGCTGTAGGCATTGCATCTTTGTATCGAACACATTGGGCCACATTACATACTTGGCGTTAACGTTAGCCCAAGTAGTTACCGCTTATTTCAATCCAAACGCTAACGGGTTAAGTAACCTGTTAGCGTTTGGTATCTTGTGCTTTTCAGCGCGAGGTTACTGCACTTTGCGCTCCCCATGTTAAGTATAGGGAGCACAAAGTGTTAATCAGCATTAGGATAACAAAGTCCTAACACTGATTAACGCCTGGCCGTGGTTAACAAAAAGTTAACCAGAGCCTGGACCTGGTGCTAACGCATTCCGCTTCTGCAGAATCCGTTACCACCATGCAAAAAAATAATCATATGCTCACCTCCTGTCCCGCCGCGAGGATCGCGGCTCTGTCCGCCTCCTCAGTACAGCGGGAGCAGGGAGAGACTGGGGGAAAAAGTCCCCCCAGTCTCCCCCTGCGGATCACTACGCTGACCAGCCGGCGTCCATAGGACTCTATTGAGCCAGACGCCGGCGGTCACATGACCTGCCGGATCTCGCCTTGCGAGATCCTGCCGGTCAGCGTAGTGATATGCAGGGAGAGACTGGGGGGACTTTTTCCCCCAGTCTTTCCCTGCTCCCGCCGGACGGAGGAGGCGGTTGGAGCCGCCGGAGTATACAAATTGTTTTTTTATTTTTTTGGATGGTGGTAACCGATTCTGCAGCAGCGGAATCCGTTAACACCAAGTCCTGGCTCTAGTTAACTTTCCGCTAACCAGAGCCGGATGTTAATCAGTGTTAGGACTTTGTAATCCTAACACTGATTAACACTTTGCGCTCCCCATGTTAAGTATAGGGAGCACAAAGTAGAGTAACCTAGCGCTGAAAAGCACAAGGTAACAAACGCAACCAGTTTACTTAACCCGTTAGCGTTTGGATTGTAATATGCAGCAGACACCGCGGCTAACGATAATGCTCATGCAGGCGAGCGTTAACGTTAGCATATACACTATATTGCCAAAAGTATTCGCTCACCTGCCTTGACTCGCATATGAACATAGGCTAGGGTCAGACGAATGCATTTTTCACGTTGTCCGTGAAAAAGTGCGTTCGAACGAATGGACGTATTTTTTCACGGAATACGCGATAGCGGTCATACGATGCGCCTTTTCGTCCGTGATTTTGTACGGATCATCAATAAAACACTTTTTGTGTCTGGACGTTATGTTGGCCGGACATTAGCAGCGTCTGACGTCTCCCAATCACACACACACGCCTCTAGCGGACGCAGCGCACTCTGTACGTCCGTACTAGCGGTTTGACGTTCTAGAAAAAATGCGTTCGTTTGCCACTTGCGTTACGCGGACGAACTTTCGTGCGGCTGTACTTCGTGTGTTCCCCGGCATTGGACATCATTTGCTGCTAGCACGGCCGTGATTTCGTGCGTCTAAACGCACGTTAAAACTGCTTTCGTCTGACCCTAGCCTTAGGGTTCAATATGACGTCAGTCCACCCTTTGCAGCTATAACAGCTTCAACTCTTCTGGGAAGGCTGTCCACAAGGTTTAGGAGTGTGTTTAGGGGAATTTTTGACCATTCTTCCAGAAGTGCATTTGTGAGGTCACACACTGATGTTGGACGAGAAGGCTCGGCTCTCAGTCTCCGTTCTGATTCATCCCAAAGGTGTTCTATCAGGTTGAGGTCAGGACTCTGTGCAGGCCAGTCAAGTTCATCCACACCAGACTCTGTCATCCATGTCTTTATGGACCTTGCTTTGTGCACTGGTGCAGAGTCATGTTGGAAGAGGAAGGGGCAGCTCCAAACTGTTCCCACAAAGTTGGGAGCATGGAATTGTCCAAAATGTCTTGGTATGCTGAAGCATTCAGAGTTCCTTTCACTGGAACTAAGGGGCCAAGCCCAGCTCCTGAAAATCAACCCCACACCATAATCCCCCCCTCCACCAAACTTTACATTTGACACAATGCAGTCAGACAAGTACCGTTTTCCTGGCAACCGCCAAACCCAGACTCGTCCATCAGATTGCCAGATGGAGAAGCGCGATTCGTCACTCCAGTGAACGTGTCTCCACTGCTCTAGAGTCCAGTGGCGGCGTGCTTTACACCACTGCATCATTGCTTTGCATTGCACTTGGTGATGTATGGCTTGGATGCAGCTGCTCGGCCATGGAAACCCATTCCATGAAGCTCTCTGCGCACTGGTCTTCAGCTAATCTGAAGGCCACATGAAGTTTGGAGGTCTGTAGCGATTGACTCTGCAGAAAGTTGGCGACCTCTTCGCACTATGCGCCTCAGCATCCTCTGACCCCGCTCCGTCAGTTTACGTGGCTGAGTTGCTGTCGCTCCCAAACACTTCCACGTTCTTATAATACAGCTGACAGTTGACTGTGGAATATTTAGGAGCGAGGAAATTTAACAACTGGATTTGTTGCACAGGTGGCATCCTATCACAGTTCCATGCTGGAATTCACTGAGCTCCTGAGAGCGACCCATTCTTTCACAAATGTTTGTAAAAACAGTCTGCATGCCTAGGTGCTTGATTTTATACACCTGTGGCCATGGAAGTGATTGGAACACCTGATTCTGATTATTTGGATGGGTGAGCGAATACTTTTGGCAATATAGTGTAGATTGTAATGTGGCCCCTAGTGTTTAGTGGTGCAAAGTGCCTGAATTTGGTGAAAAAAAAAATAGTAGATGCACAGACCATAATTTAGGATGCAAACACGATACATTTGTTACTTACAAACGGTAAATAATAACAAAGTGTTCATTTTCTGTTCTTTATTGTGAAACAAATGAAAAAAAAAACACAGAAATTTTAGTTGGGGCAAAATAGGGTTGGAAAGAATCACAATGAGCCAAGTGGGCTCATCTCTCCGCACGCGCCTGTGAGCGCCCGCTTCCACAGTAAAGTGCGAAAGCAACTAGCGCGTGCCCTGGCACACTCCAATGGGCATGCATGGCATATGGTTGGTATGTCTGCGATGGTCTATGTTTCAGTCATGAAGATGCACCCCGGTGTTTGGGTTTCATGTGGTTGTTCTTCACATAGGTAGATGATATGTAGATGATGCCAGCCTCCTTGGTGAAGCGGCGCTGCTCATGCACAGAGGGCATTTGTGTCGCATTTAACTCTAATGCCCACAGAAGCGGCCAAAATGATTCATTCTGGGCACCAGCCTGGCATGGCTTACTGCAGCAGCTGCAAAGCCTGGGGGATACAGTGGAGTCTCAGCTGGCCCCTGCCCTTATTGTACTTATGGTGGGCGTCTTATTACCTCTGCCCATGTGTCTGTCAGTGAGGAGGATTCTCTGGGTGAGCTATCCCCCCCCCCCCCATTGCAGCCTTGCTGTCAGCAGGCCCCGCCCCTCTCCTCCCTCGCCGGCGCCTGGTTACGCCCACATGCCGGCTCTCCCTCCTCCCCGGCTGTGCTCGCTGCCTCCCCGGCTCCTCGCTGCACTCGCTGGAAGATGGCGGACTGCAGCAGACTGCTGGATGAAGAGCTGGAGTCCCTTGTGTTCAACTATCTGACAGAGATCCCGGTGAGCAGCACTGCCCCCCCTCCCCCCCGCGGGGGGCTCTCCATGCAGTGACAGCCAGTGCACCTGCAGTGACAGCACCCCTCCACATTCTGCACCCCCTGTGCATGGCATGAGAGCCTCCCCTCTGTGCCACATTACTGCCGGGCACCCCCGTGCACACGTGGGGGCATGGCACCCTCATATGACCCAGAGGCATGCACCCGGTGCCCCCTGGCCGTGACGCCCCCGATGGCCTCTGCAGGCGCACATCCTGCCTCTCACGTGTCTGCCTTATGTAAGACTCACCCCCCGCACCCCATGATCCCCAATACTTAAATGCCCCCCTCTCCCCGCATGCCCCCCCCCCTCTCTGAGCGCTGCACTTTCAGCACCACCTCGCGTGGACTGTCCCTGGCTGCCGCCCCCTGCGCCGCGCGGCTCCATTCATCTCACCCTGCGCTCTGACACGTGGAGCCGGGGGAGCCTCACCACGCGGCCACCCGGGACACCCCCAAAACGGGCAGGGGGACGAGGTGGCACAGCTGCAGGCACAGGGGGTCCCCGCTCAGTGCAGGGTGTTCCATTCTGAGTGAAGGGGTGCGAAGCTGCTCTCCTCTCTGGCTTCCTATGAGAACACTCTCTGACACCGAGCACCGCACCGTGCCCCCTCACACCCACCATGTGCTGCCACTGCACCATGCCCCCTCACCCCTAATACCCACCATGTGCTGCCACACTGCACCGTGCCCCCTCACCCCTAATACCCACCATGTGCTGCCACACTGCACCGTGCCCCCTCACCCCTAATACCCACCATGTGCTGCCACTGCACCATGCCCCCTCACCCCTAATACCACCATGTGCTGCCACTGCACCATGCCCCCTCACCCTAATACCCACCATGTGCTGCCACTGCACCATGCCCCCTCACCCCTAATACCCACCATGTGCTGCCACTGCACCATGCCCCCTCACCCCTAATACCCACCATGTGCTGCCACACCGCACCGTGCCCCCTCACCCCTAATACCCACCATGTGCTGCCACTGCACCATGCCCCCTCACCCCTAATACCCACCATGTGCTGCCACTGCACCATGCCCCCTCACCCATAATACCCACCATGTGCTGTCACTGCACCATGCCCCCTCACCCCTAATACCCACCATGTGCTGCCACACCGCACCATACCCCCTCACCCCTAATACCCACCATGTGCTGCCACACCGCACCGTGCCCCCTCACCCCTAATACCCACCATGTGCTGCCACTGCACCGTGCCCCCTCACCCCTAATACCCACCATGTGCTGCCACTGCACCATGCCCCCTCACCCCTAATACCCACCAAGTGCTGCCACACTGCACTGTGCCCCCTCACCCCTAATACCCACCATGTGCTGCCACACTGCACCGTGCCCCTCACCCTAATACCCACCATGTGCTGCCACACTGCACCGTGCCCCCTCACCCCTAATACCCACCATGTGCTGCCACACTGCACCGTGCCCCCTCACCCCTAATACCCACCATGTGCTGCCACACTGCACCGTGCCCCCTCACCCCTAATACCCACCATGTGCTGCCACACTGCACCATGCCCCTCACCCCTAATACCCACCATGTGCTGCCACACTGCACCATGCCCCTCACCCCTAATACCCACCATGTGCTGCCTGCACCATGCCCCCTCACCCTAATACCCAACATGTGCTGCCACACCGCACCATGCCCCCTCACCCCTAATACCCACCATGTGCTGCCACACCGCACCGTGCCCCCTCACCCCTAATACCCACCATGTGCTGCCACACTGCACCATGCCCCTAATACCCACCATGTGCTGCCACTGCACCATGCCCCCTCACCCCTAATACCCACGATGTGCTGCCACACTGCACCGTGCCCCTCACCCCTAATACCCACCATGTGCTGCCACACTGCACCATACTCCCTCACCCCTAATACTCACCATGTGCTGCCACACTGCACCGTGCCCCCTCACCCCTAATACCCACCATGTGCTGCCACACTGCACCATGCCCCCTCACCCCTAATACCCACCATGTGCTGCCACACTGCACCATGCCCCCTCACCCCTAATACCCACCATGTGCTGCCACTGCACCATGCCCCTTCACCCCTAATACCCACCATGTGCTGCCATACTGCACCATGCCCCCTCACCCCTATTACCCACCATGTGCTGCAACACTGCACCGTGCCCCCTCACCCCTAATACCCACCATGTGCTGCCACACTGCACCATGCCCCCTCACCCCTAATACCCACCATGTGCTGCTACACTGCACCATGCCCCCTCACCCCTAATACCCACCATGTGCTGCCACACTGCACCACGCCATGCCCCCTAATAATACCCACCATGTGCTGCCACACTGCACTGCTCCATGCCCCTCTCCCCTAATAATACCCACCATGTGCTGCCACACTGCAACGCTCCATGCCCCTTACCCCCAATAATACCCACCATGTGCTGCCACACTGCACCGCTCCACGCCCCTTCACCCCTAATAATACCCACCATGTGCAGCCACACTGCACAGCTCCATGTCCCTCACCCCTTATAATACCCATGTGCTGTCACACTGTGCCATGCCCCCTCACCCCTTATAATACCCACCATGTGCTGCCACACGCACCGCGCCATGTCCGCTTACCCCTTATGCTACTCACCATGTGCTGCCCCACTCCCTCACCCTAAGAATCTCAGCCTATATACTATTATAGTATATACTGTAGTATCCGCTGTATACAGCGTATGTGGCGAGGTATATACAGTGTATATCATCATCCTTTTTGTGGTGTTGCATTCTTCCCTCATGGCATTCAGAGTTAACGTTACTTCATTGTGCGCTGGCGTGACCGTGTTTAAGGGTAATTCAGTATGCTCTGCATTATTTAGTAGGTGAGGGGATGACAGAAGGACATGTAACCAATATATTGCATTATCAGGAGGATCCCCAAGATGTGATGCATTTGAGTATTTATGTGCGTGCCTGTATTATATTACACGTATACCAGTATCCTGCTTTGGGAATCGTGTCATGCACACATGAAAGGCTCCGCTGTGCTCTGTGAGACCCTCCTGGTAATGCACACAAGCTTGTTTGATCCCATCTGAACCTTCCCAAGTGAAATCCAAATGATCCGTCGTATCATTTATCTCCTGTGTAAGTTCTCGCCTTTGGAACTTTGCACCTACTCCTAGACACGCCACACGCTTCCGCGGCGGGTGAAGCCTCTGCTGGTTCTCGTTAGGTGATCCATTAGGTTTCCATATGAAATGTCTGGCCCTGCTTCACGATCCTCGGCTCTGTGTGTGAGCTCTGTAAACATCAAGCCGTCCACTTGTGGATGCTTCTCCAAGCTGTCAGAATGATAACCGCAGACTAGTGGTTACGGTACAGAAGGATTCTGGTGCTTGTGAAAGGTGCAGGTTGCCAGAAGCTTTATCTGTGGTGGGGGGGGGGGACACACATACTCCCTTATTTATTGAGGTTTATGATGGCTGGTGGCTCTGCTGCAAAGAATCACCACTGCCATCAGGTTTTTAGTGGCGGGATACAGATTGAATCTGGGGGTTCCATTGTTTAATCCAACGGGTTTTTTTTCTTAAGGGAATCCATACAAATAAATGATAATCCTTGTGCAAGAATACTTCTACCCGAGCCTGGTTTGAGCCGGTAATTCAGGATCCCGTGGGAGAGGTGCTGTTCTGAGCCATCAGAGATGGAGCCTCAAACCATTTCCTGATTTGTAGAGCCCTAATCTCCCCGATTTAGTAACACTCAAGGATGTCTTTCAGGATCGGCTTTTTCTCAGGTTGAGGGAACGCTGAAGCATGTCATCGGTGCGTCCATTACAAATGGTTCTGCTGATGCTCCGATGCGTTTTATGTGTAACCAGCAAGTGTGATGCTAATGTGTGCTGTGTGTGTGTGTGTGTGTGTGTGTGTGGTGTGTGTGTGTGTGTGTGTGTGTATAGAACACTTCTTAATGAATGCACTTTAAACATCGTGGTTCCTGGATACGCCTCTCTGGTTCCAAAATCTTTGACAACCCCTGATGAAGCTCCTTGGCAGCCAACGTCATGATAAATCATAACCTCTAATGAAATGGGTTTTACATACATTAAATAAGTGTGTGTGTTTTATACAGTATATGCTTATGGTGGTGGTGAACAAGCTTCACCCTATTCGGATACTAAACATTTGTTTGGTTTATTGTAGGTTTATCTCTGTGGATTTAGCGCTCGCACTTATTTTTTCCTCCCTTGGGTCTCGTTGTACAGGAAGTGTCTTGGAGCAATAATTAACAGAGATCATTTAATAATGCTGTGCAAACGTGTTTGTGTAATGGAAGATAATTAAGCTGCGTCTTCTGTTTTTATTTATTTTTTTTCTTCCGGGCAGTGGTTTGGAAAAACTGATGTAGCATCTAGTGTCACAGGAGCCTGGAGGGTCGGGTAACCGTGTTGGTTGGCGGGACCATGGGAAGGGACGTGTAAGTTGATTTTAGTGTACTCTAGCTTAAACTTTGGATGCTGTACACGGAGCGAAGATAATGAATGGCAATTTGTTACATATTAACTTCTCATGTAGGATATAACACTATTTTCTAGTGAAACGACTCCCAACGCAGACCTTTATCCCTCTGACCATGGTTACGCTTCATTTGGAATTGTTGCCACCAAGCCCTCGAGACCGGCGGAGCGTACATTGGAGATGGTTACAGTGTTTGGTAACCTCGCCATTATGTGGGAATGGACTGGTGTTAGGTTTGGGAGACACCAAACCGTCCATGAAGGCAACAAAGTCCTTAAAGAGCGTATTGATAAGGAGGCAAAGTCATTTATTGGTTTTTGAAAGGTTATATTGTTACAGATCTAGCTTCATACACCTACCATAATGAACCAGCAAATACTTTTCATGGTGAAAGCTTGACTTGGCTGGTTCAAAAAGACAATGGTTGTATGAAAATAATTGACCCTCATCCTTACTTCCAACCAAATTAGTAATCAAATAATACACATTGAACTCAAAGATATTTTGAGTTAAATTTTTTTATTTTTGTTTACCTGGGGAAGTTGTTAGAAGCCATCTTGGCCAATACGTCTTTGCTTGCTAGAAGACAAATATTACATTTGTTCCTGTTGAATGGATGGTGGGATGTTCAACGTGTTCTTGAAGGTGTGTGTTTTCACAACATAACATTCAGGCCCAGTGGTGGACTTCTTCACGGTGACAATCACTTCTTTTAATGTTCTTGTTTGAGAATGGAGAGACACGCTTGGTGATATCCGATCTAGCATTGTTGAATGGACGTGATGTCCTAAACTGGTACCAAATCTTTACAAACCAGATTGTACAGATGAGGATCTTATTTGGATTTTTGGAGGGATTAACTAGATCTAGACTGTGTGCTTGCACGGTGGTCTTGGGGCAGGGAGCCCAATCAGTCAATACCTCTTAAATACTGATTTTTCTTTTGTCACTTCAGGTTGGCGTTTATTATCCAGAATTGTAGGTCACAATGGCTTAATTTTAAGAATAAAATACAAAAAGGACACACTGACAGCAAAATAAATATAATCAATGACCAGAACAGCCACAGCAGTGGCGCTACTTGCATTTTCCTGTACACGGACAGACCCTAAAACCAGCCAGTATCTCACAAATTACCTCGGTTGACAAGGTGTCCCCTGCAAACAGGACAGGTTAAAGGTCAAGTTATCTGCGTGCGAGTGGGGCGACTTCTGACAAGTCCTTCCACTTCCAAAGTGTTTGTTTAAAAGAAAAATAATCTCATTAAAGACAAAATGGATCGTCTGCCGTACCATCCCCCGTCCCATTGTTCTCAGATAAGTCTATCCTGAGGTGCTGCCCTTCACATAGTGTGTGACGCATTCAAAGGGGATGATTATTATTCATACCTTTGTTATGGATGTGAGGTGGCCATTGCTAATATATTAAGACCTGATTCTTGAAGATGTTTGATGTTGACCCATCTGCCATGTTGCCATTTTTTTATATAGTTTTGTTCCGTTAGCATTCTTCAGGTCACGGTTTTATGTGCCCTATGACTTGCCTCCCTACAGGAATAGGGGACCCTCTTCCGGTTTATTCAAACGTACCCGCTCGTGCTGTTCTTAAAGATAGTATTGAACGAAGGTCATAGAGTACATTGCGAAGTGATAAATCCTAGGCTAGTAATTTATAAACATCAATGTCATGGAAAAAAAATCCCATGAAATGGATTAGATTACATGTCTCCGAGGCCTGCTCCAAACCGTAGAGGAGGCTGTAATCTGTGGCCCAAAGTCCTATATGGATTCACTGATCTGATTAGGAATTTTGGAAGCTTTGCCTTTTTTTTTTCTCTTTTGTACAGTATTCTGTGTCTTTAAAGGAACACTCTACTCAAAAATCACCCCCCCCCGGTTTTTTATCCTAACCTACCTCTATTCCCTTAATAAATCTTTATTTTTTTACTTGTAACTGTAATACTTACCCTAAAATCCTCTTGTTTCCAGCGCTGTTTTTTGTTTTTATACTCACCTCCCTCCTCTTTCGCTCCCGTCCTTATTGCTGCGTCTTGGCTTCTGGTTTACGTGAGAAGCGCGCATGCGCGCCTCTCACATAAGCCAGCCAATCGGCAGGCTTCCTCCCGGCTCCCTCTGAGGATTAGTGTTGCGCGCAACAGGATGCGGGCAACACTAACCCTCAGAGGGAGCCGCCAGCTTCTGCGGTGAGTTGGAGACGTCATCGTGCTGATAGCGCGATGACGTCTCCTACTCGGCAAAAGTTGGCAGAAGCGGGAAATATGATTCCCACTCTGCTGACTGACAGCTGGGAGGGCGGAGTAAAGTTCTCCGCCTCTCTCAGCTGTTTTCAGCATTTACAGCTGAACCGCTGAGCGGAGGGAGGGGGGACAGAGGGCGGCATACTCCGGGCATCATGACCACCTAAAAAAGCTTAGGTGGTCATGTTGCCTAGAGTGTCCCTTTAAGTGACTTTGCATTAAAGACAAATGGGTGTTAATCTCTTACCAGCACATTGAATATTGGTGTTCCATTGTCAATCAAGACAGGCATAGGGTAGGGTTGCCAGATCGGCCATTTTTTCCGGGACACATTACTATTTGAAGCAGAGGGAAATGTGCTGCCCCTGCAACATGTATAATTCATATTCTTCAAGAAATCGAGGCAGGTCACTTGAGATTCCTTTTTGATTTCTCAACTGCAACATATGGATTCTACATGCTGCGTGGTGGCATTTTTCATGTTCTGCCCATCAGAATGAATAACCTATACGTGGGCTGGAAAACTTGGCTCACCTGGTAATTCTAGCTCGGGGCCTGTTGTACTGTATATCTTAAAGTACCATTTTGAATTACTTAAGATGTGCTATATCCAACATCCCAATTTTTGTGTGTGTGGGACTGAATTAAAGAGCGGGCACTCGTATCCCAATGTGGGCAGTCCTAGTTAGAGCCCATAGTCTTCAATGCTGCCCCAGTGCAATTTCCCAAAAGGGGATAAATAAAAAAATGAGTGTCAGGAGGCACTCGGGGTCTTTGAAAGTCTAAATTTTATTTATTCCAAATAAAAAAATCCTGATGTTTCAGCCCTAGAGGCCTTTATCAAGGTAGACCTGGTTCTACCCGGTAAATGCGCTCGTGTGCACCCGGCCTAAAAGGGACATATTTAATCAAGTCTTTAATTGGTTCACATGTGAATGAGAACATTAGGAGGTGACTGGGAATGATAACGTATTCTCCACAATCCAGATGGAAGCAGCACAAAGTGTTTGACAAACAACCCAAGGTTGTTCTCCAAGAAAGAAAAAGTTGGGGTTTCGGCCAGAATACTGCTAATTTTGAGCCAAAATAACAATATCAAAGCCTTTAAAAATAAGGGGAAAAAAATAGCACTGAATCATTGTGAGTTCTTATCTTATCTTTTTTTTTTTTGCTTGGCTTTTTTGTCCTAAAACCTGCACGATCATCTTCTTTATATGTCTTGTTCCCCACATTTCCTGGTTTGGCGGGTAAACGTGCGAGACGGCGGCGGCGGCAAGAAAGTGCGTTTCCGTTCGTTAGACGTACCTGGATATACGTCTCCCCAGGCTCTGATGCAATTGCGTGTAAGGCTTGAAGTGCAGTCACATGCTCTGCTGTTGTAAATGATAAATGGGAGGCGTATCTCGTGACTGTGCTGACGTCTCTCCTTACTACCTAACCAGCCCTCCACACTCCCCCCTCCTGCTTTACAACCAGCTCTGCTATCTGAATGGAGACGCCGCTGGGCTGCTGGAGCAGAGACTGCTTGGCTCATATTATCATCCAGTGACATGAAGGGAATAAGACAGCATTTAGAAGCTTTATCCCTGCAAATTAATCCAGGAAATCTCTTCCTCCAACTCACACCCGCCTCCTCCCCTCGCGTATGGTTCCATAACTTTCTTACACTCGGCCTTGTTTCAGGTTTACGGATGGAAATAAATGGTGTATACATGTTGCATCCTATATCCATTGTGGCCTATATATACATTTAAGGCAAAGGTCTCTTGCTTTTGAGGTGGGAAAAAAGGCATTTTCCTCCCTGCATGAAATAGTAATGTATCCAGGAAAACAAGGCTGATCTGGACCCCTATATTGATTTATACTGGGAGCGGGTTTTATAACTAAGAGGTTAAGGCTCGGGTCAGACGAGCGCACTGATCACGTCCGTGTTGCCGCACATTTTAACATCCGTTATAGCATACAATTATGATCACTAGAGACCACACGCGAAGTGCGGACGCACAACGGACGCGGCAAACGGACGTAAGTTAGGCAAGAACGTAAATCCGCCAGAACGGACGCACAGAGTGCGCTGTGTCCGCAATGTTCGCTTAGCTTTGTGTGTGTGAGTGATGGAACGAAGTCAGACGGACTGCATTTGTGCGTCCAGTATTTTTGACGGACAAAATGGTTTTGCATTTTAATTTACTTTCCCATCTACATCAGTCAAAAATAACGTCATTTAAAAAAACGGACTGTGTGGCCACTACCTTGTTGTCAGTCAGAAAGTACGTCCGTTGTGCACGGACGCCCAGTCCGCACAGAATGCGCTCGTCTGACAATAGCCTAAATCAGAAATGAAAGCGTCATTATGCAAGTCGGTGTTCTTGCAAATGTTTTTTTTTTTTATTTATTCGATAAACCACCGTTCTACAAGCGGGGTGAGAAACGCACTGGCGGGTTTGCATCTTGAATTTTCAGGGTCCCCCCCCTCTTCTTAAAGCCGTAAGCATGAGAAATGAAAGTCTTGTATTTGTATGTTTTTTATTTTTTTAAATATTAAGTGGCTAGTGTAAAAAAATTTGTTTTTTGTGGTAGGGAACTACTACACCACCATTACTCATGCTACTAATTTTATTGACACCTTGGTGATTTATTGGCAAGTAGGCCTTCTTTATTTTCAGTTCAAAATACAGACATTTATTGTTCTGTTCGGAGTGATGTCTGCTTTATGGAGGCTGTTAAACCCTTTTTTTTTATTTAAATTGCTCCACTAGTCTTTATTTTTTATTTCCTTGTGAAGGTAATTGCAGGTGTAGCATTTCTCCTATTGTGCTGAAGATCTCCGATTTGCTTGGTTAACCATATCAGCCCAAAATAAATGGTTTTGTAGCAGTCGCTATGGGTTCGAGATCAAAAGGTTTCTGTTTTGTAACACATTCCTTTTGTGTGTTCTTTTTATGGTGTTACCTGGTGGTTTTCTTCCACGGCGCATGTTGCACTTTTGCCTACATCACCTCCAGACTTGGAACGGACAGAATGTAGTGTTAGTTGTAATCTGGTTTCATTGAGGGTGATAGGAGTTGAGTGCATCGATAGTTTAGTGCCACAGAGTTCATGCAGAACTCATTAACCAGTGCCAATAAAGATAATTCAGCCATTCGCTATATACGATCTCTTGGTGATGGTGTATATGGAGATTTTCTCACTAGCTCAAGGGCCCCTTTGACCTATGTAGACCACTTTGAAGCCACTAAGTAAATGTAGGAGTCTGGCAAAGTTTTGGAGTTCGATTAGTGAAGGATAAGTCAGACATTATAGAAACTAGAGGTAAAACTCCTTGGAAACAGTTCTACTTGGATTTTGGGCTCTGGAATTAATGTAGGAATAAAACCTGTATCTCAATTCTCCACCAATGTGCAAAAGGGAGCTGGCATAAAATATAGATAAAAATACAAAAAAAATATGTGAACCAATGGTTGAAAATACATGTATAACATGTGCATATCCATTATATTAACTTCAGTCCAAAAATTGTATAACAATATTCAGTGTTACACAATTTTTGGAGAAAAGTCAATATAATAGTTATGCACATGTTATATATGTATTTTTAACTGTAGCTCACATTTGTATTTTCATCTATACTATGTTATGCCAGCTCCCATTTTTATTTCTTGGGGTTCTAGAGGTCGAGCTTGCACTTTGAGGTAACAGATTTTGTATGTGTTTCCCTTTCTGCTGAGGTTTGGGAGGATCCTCACCTGCTGGTACCACTACCCTAGCAGCATCGTATACCCACTGTTATAGCATTAGATCTGTGTCCACCAAAAAAACAGGTCTCTAGATCGAGCACTGGTTCATATATACATTCCGCGAATATGCGATTGACTATAATTGGCTGCAAGAAAGTAGAGCCGGCTGCAATTATGACATTTCAGAGCTTCTTGTCTGCATTCTAAGTCTAGCTATTTTTTGTTGCACTACACTCACTAGTATAGCTTTAGTATCCCATAAATGACCTATAAAACAAATGCCTTAGGCTATTGGTATTCTGCTTGCAAGGAAAATTACAATAACTCTGCTCTCCATGGCACAACCAACAAACAGGAGTGTTGGCATTAAGCGAGAACTATTATTTATGACCGCTTCTTGTGGCCGGTTTATTCAGTGATATATTTAATTACAAGAAATAGGTTTACCAGATAAAAATAAAATACCCAGTTTGCAGAAAAGCCAAAGCCCAATGAAGACCTATAGCAAATTATGAAATATTGCTTGAATGGTAGGCAGCTATCTGAGGGAGATTCAGAGGAGGCAACTAAGGATGTGGTTGTCCACAGATGACCTCTGCATGAAGATCCTAAGGTGCCACTCGAGGGAGGTCCAGTTGCTGCTCTCTAAAATGATTCAGATTGTGCCTGCATCAGTTCCAGAAGTGACCCTGGAGGGTGGTCTAAGGCTGGGGTCAGACGAGCGTCATTGGAGAGAGGAAGGAACGTCCATGAGAGTGGACGTTTCTTCCACTCAACGCCCGTCTGGCCACAGTTCATGCGCTGAGCACTGCAAGGCTCGATCCTCCTAATGGAGGATCACGCTTTGCAGCTCCGTCAACGCGCGTCCTATGCTTTGACGGGGAGGCCTGCTGCACGGACGCAGCATGACTGCTGTTGCACGTGCAATTTGTACGCGCGCAACAGCGTGTGGCCGGCCCCGTCGCAGCGTCACAATGCTGCGACGGACGCCAGATGCCACGTATGGGCACACCACTATCCTAAATGTGATACCCAAGGGAGTCATGCAAGTTTTAGCTACGGGATTAGTTTAGAGGTGGCACCTAAGAGAGACCTCCCATCCTTGTGAAGTCCAAAGTTGTCACCTGAGAGGTATCCTGGTGATGCCAGAATGAAATTCAAAGGTTGTGTCAGAGACGGATCCCAACAGGATGTCAATCGAATTCCATAGATGGGTGCCAAAAGAATGTCTGGAAGGAGACCTAGGGCTCAATAACTAGATCAACTGAAACTTTATTTACATAGACAGAAAAATCACTATGCGGGAGAGAGAAAATAATTCTATTTATTTTTTGCAAACTGTTGCATATTTCTTTGCAATGACAATGACCCCTTTTCAAATTTTTATTTTTTATTATATTTTTTTTAGGCCTAAGCTTGTTGTGCAATAAACAGGAGGGCTTGTCAGCACATATTGCATGCAAAATTGCAAATCAAACAAATACCCACCAGTGGTTTGCAGCATCTGTACAACAATTATTGCCGTGTACATTGCTAGAGGTTTTAACAATTGCTCTGCTGCAATGACTAAGATTTGCTGCTCCCCACCCATAAATCATTGCCGTAGGGCAGATCTGCCAGTAACAACTGATATGATTCATCTGTCAGGTATTTTCTTTTGCCTTTATTATTTTTGGTACCAAGTACAAACCAGTACAGGATTCTGCTTTTCAGAATTGCTACAATTACGACCGAGCAATAACCTAATACATCACAGAAATAAAACACAAAATCGAGATTTATAAAAATGTATTTCTTTTACATTTTATATTGTATGCTCGCTTGATTTGTTTAGCCTTGTGCAGTGCGTCTTGTAATGTGACATCTCCGAAGGTAATTTTGGATTGTGCTGAGCATCGTGATAAAACACCATTGTCATAAATGACCCAAATATTCAGCAAAACAATAATTATTTAGATAATAATAAATTATTAAGTCCAGGTGGGAAAAAAAATGAAATCTACCTGTTTGACCGAACATGGTCGATTTCCCCTTAAGAATTCCTGACAACTGCTATTTTCTAGCATGTCTAACGCGGCTGAGCAGCTCTGTCTTCTAATTGTGTCCTCGCTGGAGGATTGCTGCCATGGCTTAGAGTTAGTGTTTGCCCCTCAATGGTCTCTGGCGCTTCATGAAGAAATTGTAGCCTGGGATAAGACCATTTCTGCAGAATGTAACTTTATAAACACCGCGAAACAGAAAGACAGCGACAGGCTTTAGTGCTGAATGTTGCTATAGCATAGTGTGCAGAAACATTAACACGTCTCTGCCTCTTCTTCCGAGATCATTCCTATTTTAGTCTACGTGTATGGAAACTCCACGTTGCAGCTATATATTTTATCAATAGCTCCAAACTGGTTTCTGCATTCCCTAGGTAAATAATCCCTGACTCTATGGATATTAGAAAAAAAAAAAGAGCATGCGTTTTTGATGGAGTAAACAAAATTACCATTCCCTTTGCCCTATAAAAAAAATCCTCTTAAATAGTCTACGATGTGTCCTCAGTAATCTCTAACACCATTCACAACTGTCCTCCTTTGTGTTAACTCCCCCTCTGCTACCAGTATGCATTTGGTTTGGTTGACTTTGTTGGGTAGTCTAAACAATCTACTCTGCTCGAGTCCAGAAGTTGGTGTCTAGCACCCCCCCCCCGAGATCAGTACGCCATACTAATTTTTAGGTTGCTTTATCTGAGCCAGACCAAGTTGAGTCAGATTAAAATGTCAGCATGCTAGCAAATCCTCCATAGACATGTTTTTGTTTTACCTGAGCCTAGAAGGTAATCCAGTAGACCGAATCAATTGTCGGGGGTTGCCGTACCTTGTGCAGAGTCTCTTCTTTGGCATTTCAGTTCTGCCTGCCCTTTAGGCTGGATGTAGGTTGATTTGCCTACAGTAGTGTTTCCTCTGTCACTCTGTCCCCCATCGGGCTAAAACATTCGTATGGAAATTTATGCCTTTGCTTATTCTCACTGTTCTCGTAGACCTGTTCATTGTTCTGTAGTTCTTCCATAAGTACGCACATTGAATAATACAGTTGAGCTTTGCAAAAACCATTGGGAAAGTCTGTTGTGATGCTAAATGTCAGTTTCAGTGGATAGTTGTATGTCTGTCCATGTAATAACTAGAATAAAAGAACCTCAAGAGACAAACAAGACCTCACCAAGACCGTTACAAGTATTTATAAAGCCCTAATAAATTCCATAGCGCTTTACAACGGGGGAGACAGAATATCAAATATACATACATGTAAAACACACAGAACAGTATGAGAGAGGACCCTGCTTAAGAGTTTACAAATTAAGAGAGTGGTGACACACTAGGTGAGGGTAAAGAGCAGGGCATGGGAAGTAGCTGGTGCGTAGGGAGCTGAGCGGGAAGATGACGCAAGAAAGGCCAGTGGGGAGATCATAGAGTGAGCTGATACGATTCTTTAAAGTAATGTTTTCAGAGACTTCTTGAGGGACTGGAGAGAAGGAGGAGTCTAATGTTACGGAGGTGGGAGTTCCATAGAAAGGGGGCGGCTCGGGAGAAGTCCTGAAGGTGAGCGTTGGGGGTGCAGGAACGAGGAACTTCTAGCATCAGATCGTTGACAGAGCGAAGTGGACGGGATGCACCTGCTAATAAGGGAGGAGATGTAGGCAGGGGCGCGGTTATGAAGAGCTTTGTATGTGAGCACCAGTATTTTGAATTAAATTCTAAAGGAAACGGGGAGCCAGTGTAGAGATTTACAGAGGGTTAAGGTGGATGAGCCTGGCACAAGCGTTCATTAGACTGCAGACGGATAATCTGGGATCCTTTAAGGCCAGAGAGAAGGAGGTTGCAGTAGTCAAGGCGGGAGATAATCGGCACTCTGCCAAGCTCTTAAGAAAGAGGCAGATGCGTACAATGTTTTTTTAGCTGGAAGTAGCAGGATTTGGTTAGCGACTAAGGCTGGGTTTACACCTCAGCGTTTTTCATATGCGCGTTTTTGGCGCGAGTATCGCGCAAACGTGATGAACTCGCATTGCAGCGCGTTCACGCTGCAGTCTATGGCAGGTGTGAACGGGCCCCTTAGGAAATCATGGGATTTCTGTGTTTGGACATTTTACAGCGCGCAGGAACGCGCTGTAAAACGCTTAGGTGTGAAAGAGGTCTAAGAGAACCTTGAGGCAGCAAGCCTGAATGGTAGAAGTAATGGGGGCACCATTCACCTGAAGGAAAATGGGTGCAGGAATGAAGATTGTAGCGCAATGTTTCCCAAACCTGTCCTCAGGACCTGCTGACACGCCAGGTTAGACAGATATCTGAAGCACAGCACTGGTGATATAATTTGCTGCTTAATGATTGCAGTATTCAGTCTGCATTTCCCCAAGGAGATCTGTAAAATCTGGTCTGGTTGAGGGTTCTTAGGACCGGTTTGGGAAACACTGTTGTAGAGGGAGGGAAGAGAAGTTCCATTTTAGAGAAGTTGAGCTTTAGGAAACTATATTCATCCAGTCAGAGACATCCGAAAGGCAGGCTGTAACACTGTCCACTGGAGGAGAGAGATCGGGAGAGTAAAGGTAGATTTGGGTGTTGTCAGCGTAGAGATGATATTTGAGTCCGTAGGAAGAAAGGAGGTTGCCTAGCGAGGCGCTATAGAAAAAAGTAGGGGACCCAGAACAGAGCCCTGAGGTACCCCAACTGACAGTGGAACCGGGGGCTAAGAGGCACAAGTGAAGGAGACACTGGAGGAGCGAAGAGAGATGGGAAGAGAACAAGGAGAGTGGTGTCACTGAGGTGAAGTTGATGCTGTGTGAGTAGCAGGAGAGAGTGCTCAACAGTGTCCAATGCAGTGGATAGGTCAAGAAGAATAAGCCGGGAGAAGTGACCTATTGGTTTTATCAGTATCTAAATTATTGGTCACCTTGGTCAGAGCAGTCTCAGTGGAGTGCTGGGAGCGAAAGTCGGACCTGTGTAGATCAAGTTGAGAGTTGGCAATGGGAAAATCGGAGAGCTGGTTATAGACCAGGCGTTCTAAGATTTTGGAGGCAAAGAGATGGGACGGTAGTTGGGGAAGTGGGATCAAAAGATGGCTTCTTTTAGAATGGGGGTGATCAGAGCACATTTAAATGCAGAGGGCAAGACTCCAGACGAGAGGGAGTGGTTGACCTGTCTGTGTTGCACAGGAATACAATGACTTAATGTTATGTTCAGGGAACGTCTCTGAAAAAATATACTCATAAAATTTGATATGTAGGGAAGAGGATCAATTAAGAGGATGGTACAGGAGATGGAGACTCCGAGTCATGACTTAAACAGTGACCAAAATATGGGAGAACCGCCAAAGATGAACAGCTATTCTGAAAGGGTACTTCATACAATAGTGGTGATCAACACCTGCTTTTCTTATTGGAATTCAAAAGTCAACAGGTTTTATAGTTGATGGACCATGTAGACTTCAGCATTTGGGATGTAATACAGGAATCCTGAATATATGGTCAGCTTCTTGGATGTCTATTAAAGATCTTGTGATCCATATGTTTACTGACATAGCTGTTATAGGAACCTAAATTCTAAGAACTAAATCAAAACTGGGGAAGTGGAGCGTTCAGGAACTGGTGCTTAACGATACAGCATTTATATACAAAGGCATCTTTATAAAAGCTGAAGAGAAACCTGTTTCTCTGGTGTATAAATCTCATATTAGTCTTCTCTATGATCTGGGCAAGGTCATAAACCAGTGGAGCTAATCATCGATCATGCCTTATCCTTAACTCAACAATCCCTTGGAGGCCACTAGCTGTGGAAATGACCTTGTTTAAGTAAAACCCCAAGTTATTCATTGAAGGAACTGGAGCAACCATGCGTATAACTGGCCCAGTTCCCCATTTCCACCTCACTGAAGACCCTGGGCCTTTTGTTAATTTTGTGCAGATCATTAACAAAGGGAAGAAAGGCCTTCACAGGTGAGTTCATGGGTGCAGATCGGGTGCGTGCGGCCTAGGCCCGGAGCCATTCATTCTGCTTTGCCTGCAGGGAAAAATTGGTCACACATAGGATATATAGTATGCAAATTGCATTTCCTGACTGACTGCATGACGGAGGAAGTTCTTCGGCACGTATTATGGTTTGTTGTTTTTTTTTTTTCCTCTCCATTCTTTGAACTCTCAAGTCCCACACAGACACTACAAGAAAACCGCTGCGAGTTTCTGCTTTTCTGCTGTACACTTCATGAACGAATTCAACTCTTGCTGTTGTGGCAATAATAACCCATATATTCTATGACACGCAAAATCTCCCGTCCTACGGTTTGTATAAAGCTTGTGATCTAATGAGAAGGGAATTTTGGATGTTTTGGTTTTTGTCTTTGGACAATACCCAACTCCCAGGCCTTGGCGGTAATATTCATGTCCTATAAAAGACATTTGCTGAGATTCTTCAGTAAATTTTTTTGCCAAAATTTTCATATCTCTTGTCGATTTGTCATCGTTGAAAGCCTCCCACACTTCCAAAATCTGCATTTTGTGCATCTAAAATAAGACCGAGATCTACTGACTTCCCAGCATGAATCTGGTGACCATAGGACTTGCATTTCAACTGGCTTTTATATTTTGAACATGATTAAAATGAACTGTTCACACAGTCAGAATTTCTCTTCAGATTGTACTGATGTTTCTCACGTGGTGCGTAACTCACAGATTGGACTTAATTACATTTTTCAGCAGGATAGGGAAGAGGACCAAGTTCTTTCCTACATGAGAAATAAAGAAGCCGGAGTACAAAACTCGATGTAAATTATTGGGTGTGAGCGATTGTTTCCTTGTATGTGGTTTCCAAGAGAGCAGAGCCAGGCTTTCCAGATTTAGATTGCGTTCCAGTGCCGGTTAAAGTGCTGTGTGACAAGTCTTGTGACTCTGTATCAGACTGGAATGCATGAGAGGGGCTGTAACGCAGCGTCGCTCTTCAGTGGTGCTCTGTTTCTGCCGGGAGAATCTTCTTTTCTCTCTTTATTTCCTTTTAAAGGCATGATTCCAAACAAAACCTCCTGGTCTTCCCACTGAGGGACGATGGAGACTTATTTTTTTTTTAATGCATTGCAGCTCTCTTTTTAGAGGGCGATCGCCTTGTAATGCGTTCAGGGCTTTCACGCACGCATCTCTGCGACACTAAATAAGGAAAGCGTTGCAATACGTGGCATTTCAATGTAGGCAGCCGTGTGCGGCTTTACTGCAGAAACCTGACACGGAAGCAGCTCGGGGCTTTCGATGACGTGAAGTGCAGCATTGTCGTGCATGGCAATGAACGCATCGCTCCCATGCATGCGGAATTGGAGGCGGGCGTGCAGCCTTATTTGCGTAATCTAAATTAATGATGCTTTATGGCAAAAAAAGTCTGTTTCTGATTTCATTTAACGTTTGTTGCAAGAACTGAATCCTCTTTGTGATTCCATGATATCTGGAAGAAAATGTTTTCAAAATGGTATTTTAATAGGAGCAAAGATTCCCTGTCAGTCATGTTACACAATTCACTTTCACGCATCCAAAGCCATATATTAAGCTACGTACAAAAGGCATTAATAATGCTGTATACACAGCCCTGAAGTTTAAGTGACCCCCTCAATACTTTTGCAGGCTGTGACGCATTCCTTAAGCCACTGCTTTTAATAGTCTTGTTTAATTTATTTTGGCCTGATACATGTTTTGTATGTGCATCGTTTTCACTGTATACGGTTTTTTTTTCATGTTTCACACAGAGTGGGAATCTGCACCTGTTCCATACATCTGGCTTTTCTTGCCTGTATTTTTTTTATATAAGAGCTCGTTCTTTTAAACGTACGATTTTAAAACCAGATGGTTTGGAATGTTTTTAGCGATTTATAAGCGTATATCACCTTAAATACAAACAGTACTAAATGATAAAATTAGTTTATTGTTTATATTAATGTCTTGCATCTATGCGGGTCTGAAAGTTATTGTGATCTTAATATTCACTAAGAGCACATTGTTCCCGATTTCCATGTTTAGTGGATAGCTATACCTGGGGAAAAATTGACAAACCTCTCACCCCTACATGGTATAATCTTACTCATGGTCCATCTCAACATTGTAGCCACAGGAACAATGAGCTTCTTGGCCGTCCATCATGTGCCAACATTAGTACCATAGGTATGAGTGAATATACGTCTTTCCATCAAACCTCTCAAGCGATGACGTTTGGGAAATGAAAAATTAAGGCAGAAGTTTAATTATCATTACGATTCTGCAATTACCATTTAAGTCCTACATGCTCATCTGGAGCTATATATTATGTTGGAATGGTAAGGAATTTGATGTGGGACAGGGCTCTGCATATCCAGGAGCCAAGTAGCCACAGGCTCTTACAATTTTTACCCTATTTGAAAATGATTTCAAATCCCAGCTCTGTAGACTTTGTCTTGTGAAGCAAAACTCCAAGGGCCATATTACAATGTTGGTGCTAACTAAGGCTAGGGTCAAACGAAAGCATTTTTACACGCGAACGTAAAAAAGTGCGTCCGAACGGATTGATGTATTTTTTCACGGAATGCGCGAAAACGGTCATACGATGCGCATGTTCGTGCGTGATGTTTTACGAATCCAAACCAGGAAACTTTTTGCGTCTGGACGTTATGTTGGCCGGACATGAGCAGGGTCTGACGTCTCCAAATCACACACACATACCGCTAGCGGACGCAGCGCACTCTGTACGTCCGTACCAGAGGTTCTGCATTCTCGAAAAAATGCGTTCATTTTGCACTTCCGTTGCGCGGCCGGACTTTCATGCGACCGTACTTCGTATATTGTCCGTCATTGCCCGTCATTTGCTGCTAGTGCGGCCGTGATTAAGTGCGCCAGAACGCACGTTAAAAGTGCGCTGGTCTGACCCCAGCCTTAACCAGAGCAGTTGTAAACTGAAAACCTCCATAGGCTATAATGGCTCTGGGAAGTTTACAACAGCTCTGGTTAAGTTAGCACCAACTATGTAATATGGCCCCAAATCGCTTAACTTCATATTTTAACACTTGGCTGGTGCTTTGCCATATGGATTATTCTGAGTCAACGCCGTAATTTTATATAAGCACGCTGCTTTAATAGAACATACCGGACAGTGTATCCGACGCCTAATTAGCTCTCCCAGTACTTGATGCTAAAGCTTTCCCTCCTAAATATGGGCTGAAAGCCAAGTGGAAAGAATTTCATCACTATAGTTTTACTTTCTGATGCCAAAGTTCATTGACTGATCCAGATATGCTACTTTTTATTGCAGACCTTTTATTGTCAATTTATTTTTTATCCTTTGGTGCCATATACTAAATAATATTGGATCTTTGTATAATAAATCCTACGTATGAAGCTCTTTACCTTTGATCTATGGGGTGATTTCTAATTCTTATACATTGACTAACTTATTATGAGGAAAAAAAGTGTACACTCGGATATGAGGTTTTTTTTTTTTTCACGCAGACACCTTTTTATCATGACAGCTCTTAAATCTACTCTGCATGAAAAGGAAAGCCATTTCAATTGCAGTTTGATATCCATTTTTCATGCCTTTCGAGATCTGCCATAAAGTTCAAAATTCCATTTCTATTCTAGGAGTACCTAAGATCACCCCCCCGGTTGTGTGCTGTAGTGTGATGGCAGTTCCTCAATCTCACCAGTAGGGGTGCAGCACTGATAATCTTCTTTTAATGAGTTTCAGTGCCTGTTGTTACGTATGAGACATTGTTCCAGGTCTATTTTTATTTAAATTTTTTTCCTCACAAGACCAAGTAAATATACAGAGCTAGTGATGTCATGACACAGATGGGAGTACCTTTCAAAGTATCTTCTCAAGTAAATAGGAAGAAAAGCAACATTTCATTTTTTATTTCTATTTTTTTGCAGAGTAAGCGGAACCGGTTTTTTGGCAAAAGGATGAAAGCAACTCTACGGTATCCACTGAGTTGTATATAAATCATATTTTGGGTCACAGTAAATCTAGATTGCATATTCTAGAGGATTCAGGCTCCACACGGCCGATCGACGTCCATCTCTGGATCTAGTAGAGCAGAATAGACAAATTGCCAATTTGACGGATGTCTAATAAAAAGCTTGCTCAAACAGGAATCTTTCTCGAAGTGCGAAAATTAGAAGTGACCATCATTATTAATAAGTCAATACACCGTATACCCGCCGGCTGCTAACTAAGCACAATTCTCTCCTGGAATTAGCAGGCAATTAACCTATTAACTTTATTCTATGAAATTGTTGAGGTGCACATTTTCCCAAGCTGTGGCCTTTCCACGTATCTGGAGAGGGTGACAAACACTTGACAAATTGTAATTCAGAGTAGCCCAATTAGATAAAAAAAAAAAAAAATCATTACTTTAGAAAATGATTTCAACGTGGAATGTGCGGACCAAACCTCAACCCATTTAACCTCGCAATGGAAAAAAGTATATACTGCTTAGCCGACCAATTAAGAATAGGAAACCTGTATTAAGTGGGTAGCATTTGCCAACATTCAGGTTACATTAGTTCTTAAATAGGTGGTGCAGGAGCTAATGTAGTCCGTGTCTGATGTATAATTACACGAATGTTCCTACTGCCTTTTGATTCCAGGATCCCCTGTGTTTTCTGGTTTTAAAAGGGACTCTCTAGGGAAAAACCTAATGCGGTTTTAACCACAAAATATTTTTTCTCGTCCTTTAATCTATCAAGAGCGCATGACAGGCATTGGGAAGTCTGGGAAACGAGAGAAATCTCAATGTATCCTTCCTGGAAAAAAAAAAGCACAGTTCTGTACATTCCAGACCTAAACCCCGAAAAGGCTGATCACAAGTTTTCTGGGCACGGGGAATTCTCCCACCATTTGGAAAACTGAATCCACATTCGAGGACACTTGCATAGGAAGGAAGGCAAAGAGCCCCATTGACGTTTAAATTGCAAGAAAGGGTTTTTATGGCTAGAGTGAACCTTTTAATTGTTTTGGGGTCTGTAGGTAATGGAGACCTGATAGAGTATTGTTAGACGTCACGGAGTGAACGACAGCTATGTGCACCAAAGGGTGATGTCATCATGCTGCTCTCCTAGTCTGTCCAGAATTGTCCCCTGAGCTATGTTTATGATGGATCGTGTTATGGCATATCACTCCTTCTCCTACACTGATCCAGAGCCAATGATCAGATTTAAAACTTATTTCCTGGGCCGAGGCCTTTTATCCCGCCATTCAAAGTCCCTTCCATTGGGTTTATTTTTTCTTCTTGTATGCACACGATGAAGAGACATCTTGTTCTCTTTTGCTCGTCTCCACTTGCTTTAAACATTGAGTAGCCTAAAGTATCATTAAAGGAGTTTGTATGTAAATATTAATCTTGGAAAAAGAGGGGAAAAAAATTGACGTCAGCCATACTATTTTTTTTTTTTTTTTAAGTATACGTTCAATGGGTCTTACGGTTGTCTAATTCTAGATCACTTTTTTTCACAATAAAATCTTGTTGAAAATGCTTTTGAAGTACTGGGTTAAATTGTGTGTGGACACTAGAATATGCTCTAAATAGAAGACCTCTATTCCACTGTGCCCCTGTTGAATGATTCCCAGGAAGCAATAACTGGTATCTGCTAAACAGGTTGGATTCCTTTTGTTGATAGGACCATATACGACGTGATCAGAGCTGTCAAGAAAATGGTGGTGTCGTGTGCACTTCAATGTCCCCTTAGGTTCAACAACTTTGGTTTTGATGTCAATTTATTATCTTTGTCTTCAGCTATTCAAGGTGTACTGTGTTTGGTATCAAATTAATTGGCTTTATTCCTAGAGTTGATGAGACCAGGTTGGAATTACATCTGAAGGATCTGTGCAAAAATGACGTGGTCCTTCAGCTAGATTTGGGAGGCATTCATTGCCCCTCCAAAAAAAATAATCAGGATTTCTACTCCCTTCCTGGGTGGGCTAACTTGGCAAGTGCAGATGAACCAAAAATATGTATATTTTATATGTAAAAAGACTTTTAAGAGCCAAACAGAGATTGCAGTGGATTGCCATTTTCTGTGTAAAGCTCTTGAGACAGAAAAGCAGTATATCACTAACAGTGAGTGTTGGGGCTTTTTTATTAAATTCGTATACTTGATGTAAGTGTGTGTGTGTTTGCCCTGTATTTTTTTTATTCATAATAAATGTTCATATTCTGCCTTTGTCTGTTATAAGATTCACATTACCAAAGAGACCTATATAATAGCATATTTGTGATTTCTGCTAAATTGCGATTTGTGGGTTTTTCTCGAATGGCCGTAATCAAGGACTTCCCATTTGTAAAAGGTTAGTTGCAGCTTTTACAGTGGACCATGTTGTCAATGGGGATTTATTTTTTTATTTTTAAATCCTTATTTTGGGTCTAGTACAAGCGAATAGTGATTTTGTGACCCTTTCCGCAATGAACCACGCCCCGAGCAAACTTGGAGTACATTGTGAACGTGACATTTATTCCGGTGCTAGAATTCTTTTACTTGTGTAATGTTTTCTATTTGAAATTAATTTCTTGCATACCTCAGCCAGAATTGTACAATTTAAGCAGATTGTAATTGTAAAACTTTTATTCCTAAAGCTGCATTTACTATCACTATGAATTCTTGGCTGGGTGGGGATTTCTAGAAGGCATACCAGTATGGGCAGTATTACCTACTGCCCGCTAAAGCGGGGACGCTAAGGAGGAAAACCTGTGCCTGCAGGTCTCAGCGTCCTTGTTTTGACTCCATATTACAGGGCAGGCGCTAAATCAGCAGCCTGCCCCATAATGCAGCGCTAAACTTGAGGATTATCGAGGCAGCACTAAGCACCGCCGCCTGCATCCCCTCCATGGCGTCCATAGGACGCCATTGAGGCTTCGACTGCTGGTCACATGACCTGCAGGATCCCGCCTCTTTTGAGATCCTGCAGGTCGGCGGAGTGATTGCAGAGGGAGACTGGAGAATTCCCCCCCCCCCTAGTCTCACTCTGCTCCCAGCGGGCAGAAGCAGTGGATCGGGCCACCGTTCTCGCCGCGGGATGAAAGGTGAGTATGGGATTTTTTTGGGGATTTTAAAGCTGGTGATAACTGAGACCGGGGTCAGATGAGCATTTTGCAGAGCTGAAGGAACGTCCATGAGAGTGGACGTTCCTTCCACTCTGACGCACGTCTGGCCACCTCCCTGAGCGCAGGAGGGTGGCCAGACGTGGAGGATCACGCTTTGCAGCGTGTGCTGTAGCGCTTTGACGGGGAGGCTTTCAGCACGGCTGCTGTAGCACCGCAATTCATGCGCGCTCTACAGCGTGTGGCTGGCTCCATTTGAAGCGTCACAACGCAGTGACTGACGCCGGGAGGCACATCAGTACTGGCGCACATAGTGCAGTCATCTGACCCCGGCCTTATTCTGCAAAAGTGGAATCGGTTAGCACCAGCTCCTTGCTGTGGTTTACTTTTGAGTTAACGCAGCGGGATGTAATTAGCGTTAGGACTTTGTAATCCTGACTAACCCTCTGCAGTCCAAATGTTAAGCATAGGGAGCGCAAAGTACAGTAAGCTTGCACAATCTCCAAATCGCTAACAGGTTTCTTAACTCGTTGGTGTTCAGAATGTAATATGGTCAGCCCACGCTAGGGACACGTAACCGAATGTTAACGCTCACACAGCTGAGCGCTGATGTTAGCGTTAATTCTTTAATAGGGCCCTATATTTTTACACTGAACATTGATACAGGGTCCTGATTAACACCCCTCGCCTCTTAGATTGTAAGCTCTCGAGCAGAGTCCTCTCCTACTGTTCTGTGTATTTAACTTGTATGTATGTATATTTGTTATTCTGTCTCAACCTTGCAAATTTCGATTATCTTTTAAAAGGTTTCACAAGTTCCATAGCGCTGTACAATGGGTAAGACACACGGTTTTTGTATTCAATCGGGACAAAATGATACGCTCCAATGATTTAAGGCATTTATTTTATATAGGATTTTGTATAGGATTTTACCAGGAAGGATACATTGAGATTTCTCTCGTTTTCAAGCATGTCCTCTTTGAACTGGGAAAACCCTTCACCTATTTAGTAAGCTTACCATTAGACTGGGTAAAGACTAACGAGTACTGTGAGTGGTCAAAGCAAGTAATTTGGAGGGGCGGTCCTATTTACCTGTAAAGTATATAGTGGGATGATTTGTCTTTATGTTCTCTCTTCTCTCTAAAGCTAGAGTCAGACGAACGCAGTCTGAGCGCACTCTGTGTGCGTGCATAACGGACAGACTTACTGACGGAAGATACTGTAGACACCATACAGTCCGTTTTTTTGACGGACATAGAAAAAAAAGGGAACTATGGGAAATAAAATTAATATGAAAAATGATAATTTGAAAAGGATATGAAAAGCCATTTTGGCGTCAAGGTGCTGGACGTTGCAAATGCGCTATGTTCGACGACATCTCACTCACACAGAACGCTACGCGGACGTGGCGCACTGAGCGTCCATTTAGCGGTTTTACGTTCTTGCCTAACTTGCGTCTGTTTGCCACTTGCGTTGTGCATGCGCCTGTTCGGTGCGCACGTACTTCGTGTGTGGGTCTCTATTGATCACGATTCTGCTACGATGGACGTTAAGGGAGGCGGCGCACGAGCATACTGTACTGCGTCCATCAAGGCACTTTTTCACGGTAGATATTGTGAGTACTGCATAAAGTGCGTCCGTAATGTCTGATGTCTCCACACCCTAGGAAAATACATGGCAGCGTTGTTTCTGCGTCCGTTTAGCTTTTTAACATCAATGTTATTTTTGCGTCTGTGGCTTTATTCTTTGCCCGTCCGTGAACAAGTGCGCAGGGGCTTCGTGTGGTGTGTTTAATTGACTCCTTTATAAAGCTACGACGGACAGCAAACCGTACGGTCAGACGGACGCAAAATGTTTGCTAGTGTGCCGCCAGCCTAAACTGTGCAGCAACACGGGCGTGATCACTGTGTTCGTCTGACACAGGCCTTAATCAATCCCAATTTGTAAAATCCTATTTTTCATTACATCAATCCACCATTTTTCTTTAGCCTCCACGCAGGTTGCCATGGTAACTTTGTGTATCATAAAGCAGCTTTTTGATATGATATACTTGAGAGTGATATTTGTTGCAAAAAGGGATCGTTTATAAAGGCCTAACAATGAATATGTTTCCGACGCCCATTCACTTAATTGGAAACATACTGGAACATTAAGCATTAGCTGTGTCGCTTTTTGAAGCGTTTTCTAACGCTGCCTCTTATTACACTGGTACATATACATGTGAGAGGCCATGAACATGAGATGCATTGAAGTAATTACTGTGTGCTTGTATTTTATGCATGTGTAAAAGGTAGTACTACTGTAGTGAAATGAAAACATTTTTAACTGGTTGAAATCATTCACTCATTCCTCAGTTTCATGTTGCACTAGAATCAAAGAGCATGGATAAACCTGTGTTTGAGGAAATAACCTTTTTTCTAAGGTTGTGGTTATTTGATAAATAATTGTTTTGTCCTTTAAGAAAATAGGTTAGGCTTACATTAAGCTTAAGAGCCATGCTCATGTTAATCCAAGATAGATGGATGGGTGGGAAAAGCTCAGTAGTGAGATCATTTTGGTTTGTTTGTCTCCCATGATGCTAATAAAGCTTGGTGGCTGGAATATATGGCTATGAGGTGGCGTTCGCTGCTTATCAGTGATATGGTTTTTACCTAGACGCTTTTTAGTGGGTTCAAAGATGGTTATAGGGACAGGTAGTGTTCAATCATTCTTTGCATTTACTTAAGAACAAATATCTTCTGTATGAACCTCACTACATTAAGATACACGCAGACTCAAAGATGCTTTGGATTTTACATGGTTTCTGGGACTTTTGATTTTTAGGACCATAGCTCGAGGAAGTTGAATAATGGCCAAATTGGAAGTCAACATTTTTGTTCTTCAGATTCCACATACACAGGGTTATTCAAAAAGAACCAAAGTCTCCGTACGTTCGGTGACTTTTTGTTCCCTGCACTTCGGGGGCTTATCTTGCGATCCTATTTCGCCGACCCATGGTTAAAAATTGAAACGCTGTTTGCAAAAAACTGCTGAAAAAAAATGCCTGGAATTTACATATAAGATCCAATGAATGATCATAAAAAGGTCTGTTACAGAAAGAAAAGACCATTAAAAGAAAACGGGAAAAAGATTTTGCCAAAAAAATCCCCAAAAATGCCTCACAGATCCTAAAAAAAAAATCTATGGAGACTTTTTACTGCAGAATATAATATTAAACAGTTTATTAGATATTGAGTTAAAACGGGAGTATTTTTAATATTGAAGCCTATGGGATTCGTCTGAATAATAGTGCTGAATGAAACCAGACTAGCAGGGCACTTTGGCAACTTTTCCCTGCTGATTGGTGTTCTCTGAATAGACGAAGCATTGCTTCTCTATGGGGATTTCACTGCCCACGAACAGGCACCGTATGTGCAGCCAATTTGCCAGGATTTGGTGAACTGCCTGCTCGGAATAGCCGATTGGCCAGGAAAGGTAACCGTACGCTGAATTTCAGTGTTCAGTTACCTTTCAGCCACAATTCGGATCTCTTTGAATAACCCCCACAGTTACAAGTATTTATAAAGCGCTAACAAGTTCTGTAGCGCTGTACAATGGGTGAGACCACGTAGCAAATATACATACAAGAAAAAACACACCGAACAGTAGGGGAGAGGACCCTGCTCGAGAGCGTACAACCTAAGAGGAGTGGAATGGCACAATAGGTGAGGGTAAACGGAGAACCTGAAGGCGGGGTGCATGTGTGCTGGGTGGGAAGATGGTGCAAAAATGTACAGTCGGGGGAATCATGGAGTGCGCCAACAGGCTTCTCTGAAGTATTATGTTTTCATAGATGTCTTGAAGGACTGGAGAGATGGGGAGAGTTTGTATGTTGGAAGGGAGTTCAGTAGAAAGGGGGCAGCTCAGGAGAAGTCCTGAAGGCGAGCGTTAGGGGTGCGGGTACGTTGAGCTGATAGCATCTGATCATTGGCAGAACGTAGTGGTCGGGATGTACCTGCTAATAAGGGAGGAGATGTAGGCAGGGGCGCAGTTATGGAGAGCTTTGTAAGTGAGCCCCAGTATTGTGAATTTGATTCTAAAGGAAACAGGGAGCCAGTGTAGATATTGACAAAGGTGAGAGGTGTGTGAGGTGAGATGGATGAGCCTAGCACAGGCATTCATAAGACTGCAGAGGGAGAATCTGGGACCTCTTAAAGTCAGAGAGCAGGAGGTTAAAGTTGTCAAGGTGGGAGATAAGAGCTTGGATAAGCCTTTTAGTAGAATCCTGATTTAAGACCGGGACAGACTTGTGCAAGTTTTTTTTCTTTTTTTTTTAAGGTGGAAGTAGCAAGATATGGTGACTGAATGTGAGGAGTGAAGTAAAGATCAGTCTAAGAGGACACCAAGGCAACGAGCCTGAGCGGTAGATGTAATGGGGGCACCATTCATGATATTGGAGTCCATTATAGGAAGAAATGAGGTTGCCTAGAGAGGCAGGATTGATCGAGAAGAGTAGGGGACCCTGAACCGAGCCATGAGGTACCTCTACACATCACTGTATTGGGCTCTGTATCTCCTTTACACTGAACCCATGGCGCCCTGCTTGGCTGAACCAGATCTAACTAGAACAGGTCTAGGCAAGCTAAAATAGTAAATTAGTATTCATACTTTTTGAAGGATTTGTTATTCCTTTCACTTCACATGCAAGCATATATCGTATGGGCGCTGTAATGTCTTGGGTGGATGCCATTTATAAATTCCTTTAAAACTGTTGGTTAATGGATTTTCAAGAACTGGCACATTGCCTTCAGTGTCCTCTACCAATGTCATTGAGCAAGATCCTTTAACGTCTTTACATTATTCAACTGGTTGGTCTTCTTATGATTTGCTGTACTTTGTTTTCTATTATTTATGGAAAGGACTGGTTAGTTTGGGATAAGTAGATTGTTCTGTTCTATCCAGTTATTGTTTTAATGAAGGTTTATACATTTACTGTATATATATATATATAAAAAGACGAAAAGTAAGTGTGACATCTTTGAAGTACTGATCAGCGTTGTCTAGTATGAGTGATTTGGGATTCGTCTATTATATCCCGATCTGTTACCATGTCTGAAAGTTAACCTGTATAAAAACAGCAGTGAGGGTTAATGGAAAAAAACGTAAAATAAACAGCAAATAAACGTAAATACGTAGCTTGCTAGTGAAGACTCCTAAGGCATGGCTCCTCTTCATCCGTCAATAATAGATAAATAAGAATATAAGGAGTCTCATTGTAAGGCCCCGTTCACACTGTGCGATTTATCGCTGGGATTTTGCTGCAATTTCAGTGCATTTCAATGGAGCTGTTCACATCTTGCTGCGCCACGGTAGCATGTCGCTGGTACATGACCCTTTTTTTGCGATTTGCTAAATCGCGACATTTGTGAATATGAAAATCGCGCGGAAAAACGCACGATTTTCAAATCGCACAGTGTGAACGGGGCCTAAGACAAATGAAAAAAACATACGGCAGAACTGCAAATATAAATGATACAGAAACCCCTGCTCTTATAACATGCTCACAGGATATTAATGCAATAAGGCAGGGCTCAAAATTTCAAGTCCCAGGCTACTAACCAGGCCATAAGAGTTGCTCGCCACCAGTTGCTCCACCTAACCCCTACCCAGCCCTTAACTCTGCCCCTAAACACACACCCTTAAATTATCTTGTGAAATTACACTGTTAAAGGTTTTATTTAGAATAAAGCTACAAAAATAACATTAACACCCAGACATCAGACCCCAGATACAGGTATACCCAGTCATCAGACCCCAGCGAGAGCAGAGTGAGGAGGCAGGGAAGCCAGTGACAGAGACGAGCTGGGTCAGGTTAGGCAGCTGATCCCTGCCACCGTGTAGCCTGGGGAAGGGGGGGCTGCACCGTGGCACCACCGGAATACACAGCAAAAAATAATTTATTGTGCTGCCTGCGTGTGCATTTCCACTCGCCCTCACTTAATTTCCACTCGCCAAATGCGAGTAGGCGAGAGGAAATTTTGAGCCCTGCAATAAGGGCACATCAATCAATATACTCAGCCGCTGTAGTCCGCCTGTAGACCTGTGGTGTAGCTGGAAACCGCTGGTGAATCAGCTTTCAGAATCACTGAACACCATATAGGATGCAGGATACAACAAAAAGGTTGGACCAAATAAAAGTATTAAAATCTAATTTAATAGGACATAAACGCTGACGCGTTTCGTTACATTAAAAGTGACTTTGCCAGGGTAAAATAGCACATATGGACATTATTAAATTTGATTTTAATACGTTTATTTGGTACAGCCTTTTTTTTTTGTTGTATCCTGCATTCCTATTCAGTGATTTCACCAGCGGTTTCCAGCTACACTACAGGCGGATTACAGCGGCTGAGTTTATTAATTGATGTGCCCTTATTGCATTAATATCCTGTGAGCATGCTATGAGCAGGGGTTTCTGTGTCATTTATATTTGCAGTTCTGCCCTATGTTTTTTTTCATTTGTCTTACAGTGAGACTCCTTATATTCTTATTTGTTACTGGAAGATAACCTGCTTTACAAAAGTTCACATTACCTTAAATCAATTTGGTAATCCTGTGCAGTCTGTGCCACAGGATTGATTGACAGAAAATTCTTTGCTAGGCGATATTCCTGCTGCTTCTGCTGGCCAGACAGTGTACGTTTTCTTGGAAAGGCCAGTCAGTTGTTAAGGCATTGCAGATGAGCGGTGGTGTATTCAACATGGAGACCTCTTGATGTATGCATAATTATAGATATAATTGCATTAAGTAATGCTATATCATTTATCTTGATGATGAGTTATATATTTGTGCCATAATGAAATTACATCAAAATTTTCACAATTTCTATTTTTCACGCTCATTAAAGTCTAACCTTTTATAAATGTATGCCATTTAGTGTGAAAAGGACAGTTTATGGTTGTAGTCAACTGCTTCAGGTTAATCCAGCATCTCTACCATCTCATAAGAACCATTGCTCGGTTATAAATGTAGCGCATCCAACGTGCAGCACTTTGCCATTTAACTTTCCATTGTGCAAAAGCCGAGGGAGTCTGCTGTTGCTGTAGGCCGTGTTTGTGAATCTGTGCCGCACAACAGGTACTACCAGTAAGGAGGTAGATCTCACGTGCTGGAACAGATCTGTGCTACGTGCAGTTTGTAAATGCAAGGTAAAGATGACTAGGTAACATCTTTTATTAACTCGAACTTTGTTACTAGAAAAGCCATGGAATTCTTGTATTCCTGCCAAAAATCTGCACCTTTTTAGAAGAATATATATTTTTTAACGTGCATCAACGTTCCATTAGATGCAATTAGATGAACTAGAATGTGTAGTAGAATGTTTTCAAGTTCCACACATTCCAGAGTCAGACCGCCTGGGACCAAGCATACACCTAGAACAGTTCTGCTAGAAGAGCTTTTTCGTGTTGTATACTTGGCACAGTTAGTGTTGTATAATGGGTGCCTTTTGTTTATTTTTAGTCTGGTGGTTGGCAGTTGAGTACAAGGCTAGGCTATTAAGCAAGGCTGTTAACATATTCTGAAGAGCACAGAGGGATTCTTTCTGCCTGTGAAATGCCCTGCGTGCAGCCTCTATTATTCTCTCATACAGATTTGATCAGTTCTTGCAGATCTTTTTTCCCTGACTTGATTATCAGGTGGACTCTGTCTGTTCAAGTCCGACCTGGGCAATGTTATTTGGACTTGAAATCTACAAATGTTGGATCATTTTCAGTTTTTTTTTTTTTTTTTGGTCCAAATGCCTCCTCAATCGGTTTCGGGTAAGAATTTCCATTCTGATGCAATAAAATCCCATCTACCTCGTTTTCTGCTTAATATATCTTTAAATTCAACTGTCTAAAAAGCCTGACCACTTTAAATTGTAATTTCCTGGCTGCCCGTCACCAGATTTGTCACTAGTGACGTCAGCACGCAGAGAGCATGCAGGAGTCACCCTCTCCGAGAACGTCCACAAAGCCCATCGGTTTTGGAATGGCAGCCAATGGATCGGATCTCTGCATGCGCGCAGCTCTGACCCACTGTTCTGCACAAGCGCTACAGAACTTGCGTACGTAAAGTGCGCAACTCTGTCGCCGTGTGGAATCTGCAATTCCCACTCTACGTAAATTGGATAGGAGCACAAATTGCATAGTAAAGCATCATGGACTTTCACGTGGAGGAATCCCTGAGATGAAAAGGAGAAGCTGCGTGCACTGCGGGAGTAAATTCACCTACAATGAAAAAAATTAATTGGGCAAATGCTGTCCTCATCATCGGCCCAAGTATTTAAGGGCAAAATGGGGAACTCCATTTTTAATATCTCTTTTTAATGAGCGTAAAGCAAAATTAGTATAATTTTAATAAAAACGTGTGGTAAGCAAAAACATCACCGGTTTTAAAATAAAAACAAAAATTTGTGATGCTCAGAGTGGTTAGGTGAACATTGATCTTAAAGATTCCCTCGGATTGGGACTCGTTCATGTCATATTTTTTTACTGCTGTCGGCTTTATGAAGCCAATCTGATCCCAGGCTCCTACGTATGTCAGGCAGCCAGCCTCCCAGCTGGAATCCCAGAGCTAATGCAGAGGCTCCTGTATTCCCTTAACTAGGGCACCACAAATCCGTGGCGTCTGTGCTGTATTGAATCAGGACTCTGTATCGACAGTATGGGTTATAGTGGATATAATTTCACTGCATTATGCATCCTAGGCCCCCCCCTTTTTTTTTCATGGTCTGTTTGAAGCCGGAGCCAAACGGGATGTCTAAAGCCCTGTGGGAAGACTCCAGGCTGCTGCCGTTAGGACTCCGTTATATTGAAATTGGATGCATCATCTAAGTGGTTGTGGGTGATTAGATTAAAATATAAGCTATTTATTGCCGCAACAAATGTCCTTAAAGTAAACTAATGTGACATAAGCTCAACCTTTCATCAGTTGGATTTTCGGCATACCCTGGCACATTTCTTGCATTCACATGTGATGCGCTCCAGACAGGTGAAAAAGCCCGGCTGGCCAAATTAAGTCTTTTCAAGAGGACTGCAATCAAGACTTGGTCTTCAAATCAAAACAGCAGAATTAGCATTCCTTCTGGATCTGTGATTGCCGTCGTATTAGCATAGAGCTTAGTGGAAATGTGCTTTTTTTTTTTTCCTTTCTTTCGTCATTACTGCGCTGGGGAGTTATGAAACCCATAATGAAGCCGAGCCGGATAATCAGATGTCCATGATTTTACCACTAATGTTTTCGAACAATAAAGGCCACCGTGTACAGCATGATTTTTCCCTTACATTGATTCTCTTTAATAGTAGGAAAATAATTATTCTTGCACTTATATTAAACGTAGTATTCTCAGTTTTATTGTTTTTAGAGTGTGATGTTATAGTTGGATATTGGAAACCTACAATGTTCTTTTTATTTGTTGATTTTTTTTATCGTTCCTACAAAAATAAATTTTATTTATTTTATTTATAAAAGGATTTTACCAGGAAGGATACATTGAGATTTCTCTCGTTTTCAAGTATGTCCTGGGTTCGAGAACATTGAGTGGTTACAGAAATACAAAAAAATAGTAAAATGCAAGATATTAACACAAGACCAAATATACAGATTAACAGAAAAATAAATATGGAGGAAATAAAGTCATTATGTTACATGTTTACAGGTGCATTCTGTATATAGTCACTGTGTTACATGTTTACAGGTGCATTTCGTATTGAGGTATGTTAATAGGGAAGTCTTAAGGGACTTTAGACTGGGGGAAGATTTGATGGCGTCTGGGAGGTTATTCCATATTTGCGGTGCTCTGTAGGAAAATGAGGATCGAGCCATTTTCTTTTTGTATTGCAAGTAAGGTGCTGGTCCTGGATCTGAGGTTATAGGATGGGGGAAGCAGCATATTCAGATAGGGTGGTAGCTTCCCAGAAAAGCTCTTAAACACCAGGTTGGAAAGGTGAAGGGTGCGTCTAGAGTCCAGTGATGGCCAGTTTAGTTCTTTTAACATGTCACAATGGTGTGTCATGTAGTTACATTGTAGCACAAAGCGACAGAATGAGTTATTCAATGTAGTAAGTTTCTGGAGGTGTGTTTGTGGGGCGGCTGCATACACTACATCTCCATATTCAATGGCTGGCATAAGCATTTGTTGTACAATCTGCTTTCTTACCGCGGGGCTCAGGCAGGATTTGTTTCTGTACAGGGCACCTAGTTTGGGGTAGAGTTTAGATGAGAGTTTTTCGATGTGGGGGCCAAAAGATAGATTTGGGTCTAACCACATACCTAGGTATTTGAGAGAAGTGACATTTGATTTAAATGTCAGAGAATTAACAGAGTTTTTTTGTTTGCCCTTTAAATTTTGCCGACTTTGCACTTTTGTTCACGCCGCCCCCTAGTGGGTGCTTGTAAAAGCAATGTGCTTACCACTGACAGATTATTGGGCATCCAGTAAAGTGTATTTTTAGTATGGCTCATTGAACTAGTGCTAATTTACGTGTTTAAAGAACGACATGGCCAGGGCGGGGAGCGATTCTACTGACCACTTAACTAGTAGTACGACAGATTGTAGTGGCTAGATTTTTTTTCTTTATTTACACAACTACGTGTTTATAATGGCACTGCTAATTCTATGTTCTACCATGCACTCTCCCTTAATTTGAATATAAAGGACTTCCCGGAGAACAAGCATTTAGATGAGTCGGTAGGGAGTTCTCGCTGGCATTCCCATAGTTTGCTTTTTCTGTACTGTGCTGTGATTGGACAAGTTATACTCCAGTGAATCCATTCAGCCATATGTGAGTAGGCTATAGCTGACATAACTCTATAATGTGTGTACCACAAAAGTACAAGACAGTAAAACAAGTGGATTCAACACTTAGTGAAACCATAGTGTCAGATTAAATGGTATTTTTCCTTATAGGGCTTGTGTGATTTTCATGGAGAGAAGTTGTAGTGTCCAACATTGTATGGGATGTTGGCATGGTTTTCTACAACACCATAAATCCATGAAATCATAGGCTGTAAAGCTTTTGTATTACTGACGTAGTCCTCTGTACCTCAAGACCTAGAGTTTCCTGCCATTGTTTTATAATCCAGCTGTTTCCCGTTGGCTGTTACATAACGGAGTGCGCCATGATGCCTCTGACCTCTTGCAGCTTCTGTAGAAGGTCTGTGTAGGGTTCTACCCTTTTGTACTCTCATCATGTATGTTTGAGATCAGTGAGGATGCCTCTCCTGGTGACATATGCCCAAAGCTGGAGAGATGTGGCATCAAGGATGGAGTCAGGTAGTAATACCATGTTACTTCTACACCAACAACGTAACGGAAACAAATCAGTAATTCAACCAAGGACTCCATTTGATTATTTTTTTTGTTACTTTAGTTGATTGCTTGAAAGGAGTTACTCTACCATTCAATGAGATTTTATTATGGGCTATTCAGTTCGTTCATTTCATACAGAAAAATGCAAAGGCAATATTAAAATAATTATAATCATCGGCAATTGTATGGCTACAATTCTAAATGGATAAACTGTCCAAGGGAAGAACGTCAACCCCTTGTCACATGGCACACTCTTCAGCAGTGTTTCCCAAACCTGTTCTCGAAACACTAACAGACCAGGTTTGCAGGATATCTGAAGCACAGCACAGGGGATATGATTTGCTGCTCAGTGATTGCAGGATTCAGTCTGCATTTCCCCTAAATGATCTTTAAATTCTGGCCTGCTAGCAGGTCCCGAGGACCGGTATCGGGACGCACTGATCTGCTGAATGTGATAAGTGTGTCAGGGTTAAACCTTCCTGCCTTGCATTGAAATGCCGATACACTCTGACCATTTTTCTTGTTCAACCAGTTTTGTTGTAGTTTGGGGTTTTTCATATTGATAAAACAGGATAAGCTGGCAAGCTCAATCAGGTTGCTGCTTAGCAAAATCAGGTTTTGTATACATGCAAACACACTCCTCGAGCTGGGATACAGGTTCAGCCGGCACAGGGCTCCAAATGTTCTGTAGACCATTGTCTCTTATTTTCAGTTGGTTTCTTTCTCAGACATAAAAGAAGGCATGGCATACACATCATGTTATAGGTCATGGCTGCTGAACACAAGCACAGCCTCTGTCAGTTTACCTGCTAATCATTAAGTAGGAACCAGAGTCGAGTTTGACAATATTTTTATTATGTATGTATGTACCTTACCTGTGCGTGTGTTCACCCTATGACTGATCCAAACGGGAGTATCACCTTGATCAACGTGCTACATAGACATTTGTCTACCTCCCATAGGATACCATATTATGTATATGGGCCATCAATGGACTCCATTACAAGTTAATGAGTACTCCTAGCTTTAGGATTATTATTCCCGAACGTCCGTGTAGGAATTGGGTAATGTGAGTTTTTGTATTGTAACAGTAATCTCCTTAATTTGTTACTAGTGAATCGATACGTTGAATGCATCCATGGAAGCACCTCTTCCTTGACTTCTTAAATGAACCATGTCTGAGGTTTATCACTGTACAGTATTCATTGACTTATATTTTAACCTCCATCATGGTGGTTAATCAGAAAGTCCATAGATTTTACGTACCCGTCACTTAACATTCATAGTAAGTTCATATAATGCCTTCAGGATGTGGACATGCAAGTCCATATATAATGCAATAGTTATGAGACCTGCATAGATTAGTTTTGTATAAATATGTATTTTTATTTTGATTCATATTATATTTATAAACCATATCAATTAAGTGTAGAAGTCTAATCTCCACTCTACTGAAGGTCTGGCAATGGTTTTTCCATAAATAAATAAAAGCAGTCAAGACACACAGTAGCTTAAGATGAATTGCTGTATTTCAGAGGAATTGTTGAAGAGTGAGTCACATCATAGTGAAAATGATTTTTATTCACTAGCTCCATACTTCCAGTTAACCTGTTACCTTGGTATGGGGCGAGGGAGATAAATGGAATGGACCCTTTATTTTTATTTCTAATTTACTTTTGGACAACCTGATAAAAATCTTTAAGTGTGGCATCTACGTTTTTAAAGAATTTGTGTCTCTACTTAAAACACTTATGGTTTGAACCCCAAATGCCAACTTAGGCCTTAGGAATAAGTGGGAAGTTGATAAAGGTTACAAACTCCTTTTATACGCCGTATATCAGATTCTACAGCATTGTAATGCCTAATGCACACTCAAGGATTGGAAAATGGTACTCTAAAAGGACATTCATGACACAGCCTAGTGAATGGTAACCATAGCGTTCAGGTGAGTAAGCAATAACATCAGCATAAGGGACTTTAACGCATGCCCCCCTCCCCCCCATATTCCTTCTCAATGCTAAACCTCACAAAAATCAATTTTTGCATCGGTGATTGCGCTACCTTGCGCAAGCTTACTGTACTTTGTGCTCCCTATGCTTAACATGGGGAGTGCAATCAGTAATTAACATTAGGATAAGTAAGGTATTACAAAGTGTTAGTGCTAATTACTGCTTCCATGCATTAACCAAATAATTGGCAACATCTAGAAGCTGGTGCGGACTCCGCTTTTGCAGACTCATTTAGCACCCGCTAAACCCTCCCCCAATAAATCAGATACTCGCCTCTCATCCTGCGGCAGCGAGAATGGTGGCATGATCCACTGCTTCTTGCCCCAGGGAGCAGAGTGAGACTGGGGTCATAGGGACGCTATGGGGAAACCTGCAGGCGTAGGTTAGCATTGATAGCGCCCCCATTTTAGCATCAGGAAGGGAATAGGGCCCTTTGTTTTCAGCCTTCCTGCTTTATTTCAAGTGTTACACCTCTCTTGGACACTAGAGAAAATCACAAAGCATAATGTAAGTTGTTGATGGACATAACCATCAGCGCTTCTTAATGATCTGCTTACTAAAATGAGCATTCTATTCACCATAATGTTGGCTTACAAAATAGGATATATATATTTAATAAAATTGAAGCAGAGATTGACAGGGCTTCTGGTGGAGTTACATTCTGAGAGACAGAATTAAGTTTCCCACCCTCACCCGTAAAAGACTTTGCTTTTTATGATACCGGCTTGCAAAAACATATTTGTCTAGAAAGTCCACTCAAGGTCTGGCTGTCTGACTAAAGTCCCATCACTAGGCTTGCTCGCTATCTTGTGTAGCCATACTGGAGTACATTCAGATGTTTCCACACAAGGCCTCATACACCAAGGTATAATGCTTCACATGTTTTTTAAATTGAGGGTAGAAAGTACCTTTTCTGTTAAATGCTTGATGCTATTAACGCAGGCCGGTTATATCTTCCGTTTGGTACTATGCGCAGGGTTGCGTTGCAGTGAAGCAAGGTTTTGTTATGCAAGAAGTATGACACTTGGGCCCAGCTCCCCATTGATCCAGCTGTACTAATATTGCAATATTGTGGATTCCCAAAAGAACTTTCTACACTCCAGTGACGGCAAGGGGGTAAATAGTGAAAGGTCAACATATGACTAGATATGCACAGTCATTTTCATGTATATTCAGGTCATGTACAAGGTATCATTTCTTCAGGGTGGGAGACACTTTGAATGCTTAACATTCCAATTAATTGCTTTTTAGTGTATGAACTGAGGACATTATTGTATGTTTTGGCATCTGTTTCAACCTACCCAGCATGTGGCACGGTCATAGTCAAGACTTATGACATTTGACATCAGAAGTCATAACTGGCTCAGCCGGAAAGGAACATGTAGGAAAACACGGATGGTTGTTTTGGAATAACTCCTGGAAGGTTCCTGGGGTGCTCTGAGAAGAACGTTCGGTTTTCACGTCTTTATCTGCTCTTTTATAGAAACCCATAGGTTTCTGGATCACCAAAGAGATCTAAAACAAACCTTTTTGCCATAAAATTAACAGGGCCACATGTCCTTTATTTTTTTTAATACATATTTGTTTCTCCTCCTAGTGAGTAGATTATGCTTAGATTAGTTTTGAGGGCCTCTACTTGTGACTGTGACCTCGGAGGATACACTTCTGACAAGCAGAAGGGCTGTGTCCTAATTTCAGTTAAATCATCCTGTCATTCTTAGAATCATGGCAGGATTTATGCAATACTGTACTCTCCCTTTTATAGATGAGGCAATCCTTCAAGGAAGGAGTGGGTGAAAAAGAAACTAGCTGAAGGCCAAGTATGTTGCATTAAAGGAACACTCCAACAAAAAAATCACCCCACGTTTTTTTTCCTAACCTATCCCTATTCCCTTAATAAAACCTTCTTTTTTTTCTTTTTTCTTGTAACTGCAATACTTACCTTAAAATCCTCTTGTTTCCAGCGGGGTTTTTTTTTTTTATACTCACCTCCCTCCTCTTCCGCTCCCGTCCTTCTTCTTGCTGCGTCTTGGCTTCTGGTTTACGTGAGAAGCGCGCATGCGCGCCTCTCACATAAGCCAGCCAATCGGCAGGCTTCCTCCCGGCTCCCTCTGAGGATTAGTGTTGCGCGCAAGAGGATGCGCGCAACACTAACCCGAAGAGGGAGCCGCCAGCTTCTGCGGGGAGTAGGAGACGTCATCGCTCTGAAAGCGCGATGACGTCTCCTACTCGGCAAAAGTCGGCAGAAGCGGGAAATATGATTTCCGCTCTGCTGACTGACAGCTGGGAGGGCGGAGTAAAGTCCTCCGCCTCTCTCAGCTGTTTTCAGCCTTTTCTGCAGATCGGCTGAGCGGAGGGAGGGGGGACAAAGGGCAGGATACTCCGGGCATCATGACCACCTAAAATAGCTTAGGTGGTCATGTTGCTTAGAGTATCCCTTTAATTCTTTTTTTAAAATTTTAACACTAGTCACATTTTTTTCTGGTACAGAGCAGGTCTGCACTAGCCAAGGGAGCATTTAAGTATCCAGGAAGATTTTTAACATGAAATATAAAGGTTTATAGCATGTCAGGTTAGTTCATGTGACATACAATGATTAAAGGAAATGTATGCTTTCTGGACAAAATACTTAACCCCTGAAGGAGCATGTCTATTTAGCCTTGTACTCGTTAATGACCAGGACCTATTGTTATGTACATTTCCAACTGAGATGCTCCTTTCATATTTTGTGTATCTCCACATATCCTATACCATTTTGTAAACATACAGGTTTTTATTTACGTTCGATATTGGGATGTCCCGATCATTGTTTTTGGGCCACCGATCTCAGTTGTGCAGTATTCACGATAAGGATCCAGATCCAATACTGCATAACCTGTGACCGGACAGACTGCTTTGCTGTTAAAACGAGTCCTGGTGCCTCGATGTCAGCTTCATGATTCACAAGAAGGTGCTGGGAGTCTTGCAGCTTTACAGGTCCCAGACTCTGAGATTGGTTCGACTTTGAAAAAGCCAATCCAATCTCCAATCCCCTCCCCCCTCCCTAAAAAAAATAAAAAAAAAATACTGTGATTGGGTCACAGAATTGGAATTGGATCTGGACATACCTAGTTCAATAGATTTATATATGGAATTATTTTACACGGGGAGGGGGGGGGGATAATTCAAAGACATTTTTTAACTGTTTTGGATTTTCTATCTTATAGTCACATGGTGCAAATGAAACAGTTACTCAGAACAGATACAGAGATTTGTACTGAATGCAGGAATACCTCATCTTGAATGTCTCTGTACTGTATATATCACAAGAGTCATTACTGGTTTAATGCTGAAATTTTGTATTTTCGATGGATTGCCAGAGTGATTATGCAGCCAGTAACACTCACTTGCCTGGCACGGCAAGCAGTCAGCAACAGCAAAAAACACTATTTCTAAGAACTCTACAGCCTGTAATGCGGATGTCCGTACATGACTAGCTCTGCTTTCACTGGGTGTTAAAGCTTTGCACTGTATGATGACATATTTATTTATAAAGGATTTTACCAGGAAGGATACATTGAGATTTCTCTCGTTTTCAAGTATGTCCTGGGTATATATATAGTGTTGTGCTGTCATAAAAGAGGTTAAATTGGGGATCAACACTTTTACCAGTTCAGGTTTGTATACTTTTAGGTTAGATAGGGCCTAGTCTTGGTTTTATTTCTAGGTTCTGTTATTGTGGGGCCATACATCTTATTCATTTCAGTACATAGTGTTTTTTTTATTACAGTAAAGAGCGATTTATTGAAAACCTGACTAGGGAATTGTAGAAAATAGGGTTGCACCGATACCGATACTAGTATCGATATCGGTGCCGATACCGGGTACTGCAGGAGTACTTGGTACTCGTGCAGTACCCCCGATATTTTTTTCCGATACCGGAAGCCGGCATTGAGCCGGCTTGCCGGTATCCGAGGGGCTGGGGCGGCTGTCTGAATGCTCTATCGGCATTCGGACAGGCCCTGCAGCTGCTCACCTAACTTTGTTTAATACTTACCTTCCTTTAGCGACGCCGGGAAAGTCTTTGCGCGCGCTCCTTGGAAGGTCCCCAGCCGCGACCACGTGGGACCATGTGATCGCGGCTGGGGTCCTTCCAACGAGCGCACGCGCGGAAACTTTCCCGGCGTCGCTGAAGGAAGGTAAGTATTAAACAAAGTGAGCAGCTGCAGGGCCTGTCCGAATGCAGATAGAGCATTCAGACAGGCCCTGCAGCTGCTCTCCGCTCATACTTACCTTCCTTCAGCGACGCCAGGAAAGTTTCCGCGCGCACGCTCGTTGGAAGGACCCCAGCCGCGATCACATGGTCCCACGTGGTCGCGGCTGGGGTCCTTCCAACGAGCACGCGCGAAGACTTTATCGGCGGCGCTGAAGGAAGGTAAGTATGAGCGGAGAGTGGGGGGATCCATGAGCTGGGGGGCATATCCATGAGCAAGGGGGGCATATCCATGAGCAGGGGGGGCATATCCATGAGCAGGGGGGGGCAATGATCCATGAGCAGGTGGGGCAATTATCCATGAGCTGGGGCAATATCCATGAGCTGGGGCAAATCCATGAGACCTGGGGGCTTTATAGGAGGTCTGTTCTTATTGGAAAGCGTCACATGACATAAAATAAAAGTATCGGTGAGTACTTGAACAAAAGTATCGGTACTCGTACTCGGTCTTAAAAAAGTGGTATCGGTGCATCCCTAGTAGAAAATCACCAAAACAATTCTAAAATAATAAATAATTGGGTTGGGTTTCAAGATTGCCTGTTTTGGCCTATATAAGTGTACATTTTTTTTTTTTGCAATCTTTGATCATGTGTCAGAATAAATTCTAGATTGTTGGCACCTCGGCTAAATCTAGGAGACAAACACAAATTTTCTAAATTGCAAAATGTTCAAAGTGAGATAATATAGGGTATAATCGGATGACTTCTCACGTGGTAAAAGGAAGGGTCCGGTATCGTGACTTAATTTACCGGCTAAAGCGGCTTCTGTTGGAAAATATCGAATTGTCTTTTCTCTTGGGCTTGCTAGATTTAATCTGATGCTTCCTCGTTTCAGCTTAGCTGCTATATTTAGTTCCGATCGCCTCCTCTTTTATCCCTGTGTGTTTACTGGAGACAGGAAAATAGCCTTGATTTTGTACTATTTTGCGCTTTTATTTATTTTCCCCCCCCCTTCATTTAGACTGCTATCGTATAGCCGGAGGAAAAAATGAAAGGACTCATCATTCGACTGTAATTGCTTGATTAAAAATTGGAAATGATTAGCGTTTAAAAAATAGTAAAGAAAAAAAAGTCTTTTATTGGCACAGATTACTTTTAATTCTTTGCTTGTTCAGAGCAGAGAGGTTTTACTATAGTGACAACTACATGAAAATGATTTCTGTTTTTTCTTCAGCCTCTTAGATCAGCGGTTTGTCTCTTGCCCCCGAATACCCAGAAAAGCTAGTGAATCTGGTCAGTTCATCATTGGGTTAATCTGCTTCTGCTCCTTCTGCCCTCCTAGCAATTTTAGTTCTGATTAAAAGGCAAAGGCAACCTTCGTCCCCGTTTCCTTTTACAGTATGGCTTGGAGGCTGTTGGCTCTGGCGTTCGGAGATCTTTTGCATTCCTGCTACTTGCCTTGTTTGGTCCTTCCTCGTTCATCCTAACTGCACACACGTTCCTGATTTCTCATTATGTTCCATCCAACGGCGTGGTCAAATTCAATTGTTTCGCCGTGAAAAATCACACTTCTGAATGTGAGAGAGCGAACACACTACCTCATTACCTTCTCCTGTGTTATTTATACACCTCCACCGAGGATCGGCTTTGGAAAGATTAAAAACAACACAAGAAAAGTAGTCCTTTGCAACCTTTTTCTCGTCGTAGGCCATCAGGTTATTTTGTATTACATTACTCTCGGCTCATTCTAAACAAACCTTTTCTGGTAAATCATTCCTACCTATAAATGTGAATCTTCATTTTACCACAGATATCGACCACGCCCCATGAGCTATATTTCTGCGAATCCACCAAACATTTTGAGACCTGTTGATTTGTTGGCGTATTCATATGCAGTAGATCAGAGCTTTAGAAAGCCAGGAGCCATTTACACAATGACTCTGAAAAGAGTGGATATTTTTACACAAATTTAAACTTTGCAAGGCCCCTAAAAATTTGTAATTGGCTTCAAAGTTATGTATAGGTTTCTTTAGATAATTTACTGTTAAGGCCAGGGCCACACAGTCGTACTAAGTGTGTCGTACTAAGGTAGAGGAAGGGAGTATATTTTTAAAAGGAAACAAAGTAGCAAAACAAGAGGACATAGTCTTAGATTAGAGGGGCAAAGGTTTAAAAGTAACATCAGGAAGCATTATTTTACTGAGAGGGTGGTGGATACATGGAACAGCCTTCCAATAGAAGTGGTAGAGGCCAGAACAGTGATTGAATTTAAGCAAGCATGGGATAGGCATAAGGCTATCCTAAACAAAAGATAAATCCAGGTAAAGTATCCATGTAATTGGGCAGACTAGATGGGCCGAAAGGTTCTTATCTGCCGACATTTTCTATGTCTCCCCCTCCTAGCATCCATCGTAGCATTTTCCATGAATCGACTACAATGGATGTCTGACGGGTCTACAAAGGGCAACCCTTCATAGGAGGCTCACGTTTTGTAGAGAGGTGGCCGCATGGGCATCAAAGTGGAAAGAACGTTTATTCTCACGGATGTTCTTTCAGCACCCGTGTTGCTTCATCACTAATCGTATTTACTTGGTGATCTTTGGCCAGGTTTGGAAATTACTCGGTCAATATTGTTGCTCCTTTATATCTTTCTGGAAGTTTTGTTTTCCCTTAAACGTTTGAGGTAGCATTTCAGGAAGTCCCAGGAACATCCTAGTACCACATCCTACTACTCACTTTATTCCTTTGCAAGGTCTGTAACATATATATATATATATATCTCAACACAAAGGTCTGTAGACATGCTTCTTTTAAAAAAAATATTTTATATAGGTGGGAGAGCACCTCTCCACCTGCCACGCAAAGTCATTTTTGCCATTGGTTTCTCTGTGGTATGGCCACATGTTCTTCCCTTAAATGGTTAATCAGTTTTTTGTTTAGTGCCCTTGATTTGAAGCTTTGCACAGAGTGCAGAAGTAAGGTTCAAAGTCTGCATAGAATACCTGTTGATTAACCAGACTTATTTGCCGAAGGCTTCGTTCACGTAAAATGTGCAATTTAATAGATCCTGTGCAAAAGAAGCCAATATTCAGTAATGAGACCCTTCTGAATCGTCTCATCCCTCCTTTGATAAGGTGACCATCTGCCAACTTCAATCAACCATTTCCCAATTTTTACATAGTAACCCCATACGCAACCAACATTATGCAAACAGTATAGTAAACGCAGATAACCGCTACATCCCATGACCTGTCACACAGATACCAGAGGCAGCAGCATGCAAACTACTTGCAACATGATGGGAGAAATACTAGGTGAAATGTCTCTTTCTTGTTCATAAAAAAAAGCTCGCCCTTAAGGGTTTGTAACGTAAAGCTGTGCAAGTCTCTGGCCATGAGAGCAGATTGGGATGTTAGACTTGATGGCAATTTATTAGAAATTCTCTATCGTGGTTTCCTTTGTAGATGCTCAAACTAGTCCCGGCCACCTGACAAAACCCCTTCCCCGGCCTTACTTTGAAAACAAAAAGCAGGCATATATGTCGAATGATGTAGAAGGATTGTGTAGGAAGAGTGAAATGTTGGTTGGCATCGATCCAGGAATCCAAAGTTTTTCCGAAAGTTAAATCTGCTTGTATTTCATGAGACCTTTTTCATTTGGTACAATATGCTAATTTTTCATGTGGTAAATGGGAAATCCAGTCCTCCTAACCCATGACATCATTACACAATAGCTGTTCCTCTTCAGTATGTGTGTGAAAAGTAAGCTGTTACATAATAAATTCATTGAGTGCTATTGTAAGTTATTTTAGGACATGTGATTCCCTGTTCCAGCCTTGTCAGTGACAGAGAGCCGGTAAAGGTAAGGATTTGTTTGTGTCGCTAACCTGTAGAGACTTTATTGCGACCAAGCCACTGTGTTGCACATTACTGGCGACCCCACCTGGAGTACCTGCTCCTGGAGTCCATAGAATTTCATGGAGACAAACCTGATCGTAGGAGCTCGAGTAATTGGGGTTGTGCCGGGGCTGCAGAAGGACACTGGGAATTATTTTGTTCCTAGTTCTTCTGCATATGTCCAATGGCAGTGGATTGCTCCCTCTCTGCAACGTTGGGCCAGATGCAAGGACAACATTTATTTTTCTTTCTTCAGTGGTTTTAAGTGATTTTAGCAAAACCACTCGTTATCCGTGCTGGTATTCATTCTCGACCATCGTAATGAGTTACCAGGTAAGGACGGGTGCACACTACGCCCCGTGCGTTAAAAATGATGGAAGAGATGGTAGACGCCAGACGATGCGTTAATTTTGACGCACGTTGTTAAAACTGTATTTGAGTTGAATGGTGGAAAAAAAGGCTGGGCTGGTTCAGCACGCGGCCAACGGCGCGTCAGTCCTAGCGCACAAGCCTTGGTGTTTCCATGACTGACGTCTTCAGTGCGCGGTATGCGTGTGTTCTCTATCCGCGTGATTATATGCTGCGACACGCCGGTAGGTGCGTTTTAATGCACGTTAGTGCACACACAAAAAAACGCCTAGTGTGCACCCAGCCTAATACCTCGATATTCTCTGGCCTGCATGTTGTTAATGATTTCTAATATAAAGTACAGGTGGCGCTGCTCAGTTTAGCTGGTCTACAGTGCCATATTTTTTTGGGGGGAGGAGATGTTGTGATCTTTGTAGTCTTGAATTTCAGACCTATGACTTGTCCTTATAATTTCACCAATGAAAATTTAATTATTTCGATGGGGGGGGAGGGTGCAATAATCCAAGAGGTAAGTGCTGTGCTATAATTGGCTGTGAAATTAATCCAAATGTTTTCTTTTGTTAGCTTTTTTATACAAATTTAGCTTGTTGGAATGTTAGGAAATACATGTTGTGAAAGTTTATCCCTCAATAAAAACTGTCCAAACCTTAGTTTGACTGTAATAGCTTTTTTTTTGTTAAGATGAATGAATATGTGGTATTGTGGGCATCCAGGGGGCAAATAAATTCTACCTCCAGTTTATTTTTCAGAGCCAGCGGTGTTAACAATCAGGAGGCTGCTATTTTCAATTTACCTTCCTAAATTAGACTTCTAGATCACATTAATTGCAGAATTACATTAGATAGATATTTACTGGATTAAACCCGTAGTAAAGGGGATTGCAGGACTGTAATAGGAATTGACATATTAATCTAAAACATGGCATAGCGATAGCCGATATTCCACTTTTAAATCGCTTTAAAAAGGATTCTCAAAATTGTAATTAGTAAATGGAAGCTTTTAGCTACTTCCACGTGATTTATTTCATTTTATTTTTCTTTATTTCCATACCATGTAGATGCTGGTCAAACAGTAACTATGAAAGATCAAAAACATAAAACGAGGTTTGTTAGGGCCGAGAGAATGGGCAACAGCACAAGTGGCCTGCCCACATTGGGTCCCTGCTTAGGTTTCACATGGTTTTAGCTTGATGGTGTCATTACAGAGAAGGCTAAACCATATGCAAATCAGACCATTATCACCCAGAAAGGTTGGCCAGTACTGAAACACCGAGGCAGTCTGCTCTGCACAAGAGATACAGCAACCCCCGAAAACCCATTATGATTCCACCTTCATAGAGGAACATGTCCCACTGACGCCAATGACCAGATATTCATTCTTAAGCCAGTCATACTTTGACCTTCCTATTTTTGTTTAATAAAAAAATATAGCCACATACCGTGATAACAAGGCCAAAACGGAATTTGTAATTGTGGTATCCGTAGAAGAAAATGGGATGTTACCGACATGGATGGTGGACCTTGACTGTCTTCCCAAAATAACTACATTTAAAGGGATTTAATGGTTTTGATGTAATTATGTGTGTATGTGTGTGTATGTATATATGTTATATTTTGTAGTTTAACTGTAATTTTAGGAACTTGAGGTCAAAATGGAAGCAAAGATGGTGATTACTTTAGTGATCATATTCTGGAATCTAGATATAATCATTGTTGAAGGTTTGCCAATCCAACTTTGGGTCAACTTTTCACACACAAATTCTTGCTGTTCCACCAGCTGAGTGTTTCCAGATGTATGTAGTATGTAAATAATGGTATGTGCACAGTGTAAACAGTGCTCTATATGCTGTGCCTGTGCTAATCTGTGTATAGTAGACACTCGTCTGTGTGTAAGCAGACTGTTTGGTGTAAACACTGTCTGAGAGCTAATTTATAATTACTTTTACAAACATATACAAAACACAAAATTTGGATTCAGTAAACCCACAACATAATACAATATGCTAATGAAGAACAATGAATGTAGTTGTTGGAAAGTTTTAATGTGGTGTATAATAGTGTGTACCTTACAGTAGTTTTGTCAGAAAACCTTATGCATTGATAGAATTAATTTTACATTTTGCTTTTGTTGACATCTGTTCTCATTATAGCTTGGTGGCCATTTTGCTGGGCACAGAGGAAATCATAAGGCCCACATTGCATGAGGTTTTACAGATACATGGTATGGTTTACATTTCTATACCTCCCTGAAATCCTATAAGGTGACTAAACCTCATTGCTCAAGATACAAATCGGGGATTAGATTGTTGGAAAACCTTACTTGTTCTATTGAATCTTCAATGGTTTCCCATAATCTCAAATCATTGAACCACATCTAAGCAAGTGCAACTTGACTATAATTGCTAGGTTGCATTACCATAGCCTTTTTGTTTAGTGATTGCATCCTCTTAAGTGTCTTTATTTTGTAGGTAATGGTGTATGTTGCTGAAGCCTACAATGAATAGATTCCTTTTTATTACAACTGGTTTTTATTAATTTAAGGTTTGTTTTGTGTACTCTTGAAGTAAAACCTTTAATTTCATATTTTTATCTTGCTTGAATAAAGCTTAATTTACTGTCCAGCGTTAATAAACTAGTCTTTATTTTTGAAACCTCATAGCTGATTCACACCCATATAAATGATGGCATATAAAAAGTAGTTTCGTACCTGTTAGTTTGATTTTATTGGATATTTGGATTTTTTTATGGTTTACAACTTGTAGTTTGCCGTTTTGCTACCTGATGTGTGCTGACTTGCTGTAAAATTATATGTGAAAAATAAATGCATATTGCGTAAGACACACAAATCTACAATCGAGATAATCCGTTCAGGATCTTCCTTTTTTTTTTAAAATTCAAAGTTTTTATTATTTTTTGGAGAAAAAAAAAAACAGAAATGTATAACAGTTGGGTACAGAAAGAAAAAACAGGGTAGTCATTACCTTTCTAGTTACATATAAGGGGAACAAACATACAGTAACTTACAAACAAACATACACAGGCCACCAGCCCGTAACTGAAGAGTAATACCTTAGAAAATGACATGAATTACAATCCCAACGTCCCAACAGTATTAGGTGTTGCGTTAGCCAACGTACATTACATTCCAACCTGGCCCGGCCCCTCTGAGTCTGCGGTACATTCCGCAGCCAACATAGAATCCCAAAGGGACCAGTGGTCATTTTCCGGCTGTGGGAAATCATAAATATGTCTAGCCATCAGCTCATATTCCCTAATATTATTCACCATATCCCGTACCTCACGGACAGTAGGAACCCGCTGTTGCTTCCATCTCCGAGCTATCAACAACATAGTGCTAGAGGTTATCGCACAAAACAATCTCCTTTGCCACTTGCCCAACCTAACCTTTGATATACCCAATAAAAAATCCGCAGGAGCAAATGGTATCCCCAATCCTATTGCTTTTTCCACCAGACCTCCCACTCCTCGCCATAATGGCTCTACTGCCACACAATCCCACCAAACATGAATCATAGTTCCTTTTAACCTCTCGCAGCGCCAACATATTGGTGAGACTGTTTTATTCATATGACATTCCCTTGCTGGTACTAGGTACCAACGGTATAATACTTTACGTCTCACTTCCATCAAAGAGGCACATCGGTACGCTCCCCTGTCCAATTCAAACGCCCACTCCCAAGCTTGAGATGGTATCCTAATACCCAACTCCCCCTCCCAAGCCTTTTGGAATGACCATGTGTGATCCGGTGATGGAACATTTAGTGCCGCATAGCATATAGAAAGGAGTTTTGCCTTTGTGCTTGGTTTTACCACAAAACTCGCAAATGGTGACAATGGGGCCTGAGGTAAGGTAGGTGGGAAACTCATGCCTGGCCGACGTATAACCGAAGCTATTTGGTAGTAAGAAAGCCGCCATGCCTCCGTTAACCTATAACGCTGCTGTAGCATTTCGAAGGTCATCATTTTCCCTCCCGATATCAATTGGTGGAGATGGCCAATCCCCCTAGAGGTCCACCTAGCCCAGTCAAAGTCTGCAATCCAATGTGTCAAGACCTCTAGAGGGGTTGCCAGCGAGAGAGAGGTAGTATCTAATAAGAGGGTACGACTCATATCCCAGACGTGCAAATACCATCTAGTTAGTGGCAATATATCTGGTAGAGGGGGCCTCTGGCGGCGTGTGAGCCAAATGACAGTTGTTATTAGGTATTGTTTCGCAAAAGACTGTTCTATGGTTGTCCACTGTGGAGGGCGCGGGGAGTGGAAGTATTCTGCTAAAGACGCCAGCACCGCAGCTCTGTGGTACAGGTGTATATTAGGCATAGCCAGCCCGCCTCTCCGTATGGGGAGGTTGAGCAACCTAGTGGGGATCCTAGGTCGTTTTCCGTTCCACACATAATGGTTCAAAAGAGATTGTATCTCATCTAAGTAAGATTTAGGTAGACGGATCGGAATGGTTCGAAAATAATATAGTAGCTTGGGCAGAAGTGACATTTTAATAGCAGCCATCCTACCCATCCACGATAAGGACGTCCTTTTCCATTTAAACAAAAGCTGTTTTATATGAGATAAGAAGGGTTTGTAATTTAGGTCGAATAATTGGTCAGGAGATTTAGAAATTTTTACCCCTAGGTACTGCAGATAATCCTCCCGCCATTCAAACTGAAAATGCTGTCTTAGTGATTCCCTAACCTCCCCAGGGACATTGATAGTTAACGCCTGCGACTTAGGTAAATTAATTTTATGAAAAGATACCGCACTATATTCCGTCAGGAGTTCACTAAGTCGAGGTAAGGAGTCTGTAGGTTCAGCAAGAGTCAGTAAAATGTCATCTGCGAAGAGCCCTATCTTGTACACTGTTGGACCCACCATAATCCCCGCCACCCCATCGTCCTGTCTTATTCGCTGCGCCAATGGTTCGATCACAAGAGCGTACAACAATGGGGACAGGGGACACCCCTGTCTAGTCCCATTTCTAATGCCAAACTGAGTCGATAAAAACCCTGCCGTCAATACCGACGCCGTCGGGGAAGCATATAACGCGAAAATACTCTGCAGCACCGAGACCGGAAAACCAAACTTCAGCAACACCTTACGCAAAAACATCCAATCCACTCTGTCGAACGCTTTTTCAGCGTCTAGCGCCAACAGTACGCTCGGGAGGCGGTGTGTCTGAATTACTTGTATTAAATCTATCAGTTTTTTAGTGTTGTGCGGCCCCTGTCTCCCCCTTATAAACCCCACCTGATCTGAGCAAATCAGTTTAGGCAAGAGTTCCGCCACCCTATTCGCTAAAATTTTGGCATATATTTTGACATCAACATTCAATAAAGATATCGGTCTGAAGTTTGGACACAGAGTAGGGGATTTACCGGGTTTAGGGAGTGGGACAATAGTAGTACGTAACATTTCCTCAGGAAATCTACCTTCCTCCGCGGCAGAGGTGAAAAGCGAGAGAAGGTGGGGAGTCAACTGAGCAGAAAAATTCTTATAATATATGTCTGTAAAGCCATCTGGGCCTGGGGATTTATGGGATGGAAGGGACTTAATGGTCGTCGCTATCTCTAGCTCCGTAAAGGGAGACGATAAACCGTCCCTCTGGGTAGGAGTCAGGGAAGGCAGATGGAGATCCGATAAATACCGATCCACCCGTGCCTCACAAAAGGAGGAGGGGAGCGGGTCAGGTTGTAAATTATACAGGTCCCCATAGTACGCGGCTAGGGCATTCCCTATTTCCAGTGGTTTATAAACCGTCTTCCGACCAGAATCAAGCACCAGGTGGGAAATTCTAGTGTTCGCAACCATAGGCCTAAGATATCTGGCCAAGAGCCGTCCCGGACGATCCCTAAACGCATAGTACCGTGCCTTCAATCTGCGCTGAGAATAGAGAAGAGCCTTGTAATTCCAGTCGGACAGTCGCGCCTGCGCTTCTAAGAGTATTTTCAGATGGGCCGGGGTAGGGTTCGAACTATTCGCCTGCGCAGCTATATGGATTTGAGACAATATTACAAGTTTATCAGCCTGACGAGCTTGGTTCAAACGGGAAGCCCATTTGATGCACACACCCCTCAGGACAGCTTTGTGCGCTTGCCAAAGTGTTTCCGGCGTGACCCCTGGAGTAGTATTCAACGTAAAATATTCCGCCAACGTCTTTTCTATTTCAGCCAAGGCACCAGGGTCAGACAAAATTGAATCATTAAAACGCCACATCACCTTCCCCGCTCCTCTTTCCCCGCCCTCTCCAATTGTCAAAAAGATCGGCGCGTGATCCGACCAGGTAATATCCAAAATCTCGCATTTAAGGACCTGTGACAAAGAGGAGCCCTGTAACAGAAAATAATCTATCCTACTATACGTATTGTGTACCCTTGAATGGAACGTGAACTCTGAGTCGCCCGGGTGCCATAAGCGCCATACGTCATATAAACCATGGGAGGAAAACAGGTCTCTCAATTTCTGTCCCTGTCGTATACTACGCTTGGTCGGAATCGGGATCTTAGGGGACCGGACATCTCGCGATGGGTCAATACTGTAATTAAGATCCCCGCATATTAGCAATACACCAGTCGCTACAAGGGACACCCTATGCAATACTCCAGAGATAAAAGAAAGTTGTTCAGTATTAGGCGAGTATACATTCACCAGCGTATAAGTTTTGTGATTCAGCGAGCAGACCAAAATGAGATATCGGCCCTGCGGATCCGAAATCTTTCTATGTAATTGGTATACGACATCAGATCTAATTAAAATCGACACCCCTCTCGCTTTGGCGTGGTATTGCGTGGAAAAGTTGCGTATTCCTAGCGGGGGATGGGCAAGGCGTTTAAAATGGGTTTCCTGGAGGCAAACCACATCCGGCTTTAGCCGCAACACATCCGCCGCCAGAGAATGACGCTTAACCGGAGCGTTTAGCCCCTTAACATTGTATGAGATTATCTTCAACATTGCGCTTAATATCGATATGTGGAAAGTGCACTTTTTTACCGTTATCTAGACAACAAGGAGGTGGCCACACATAACAATCACAGAAAAAAAACCACACAAACCAGGTATTCACCTGGGAACTATGTACATCCATAAACAGAAACATCTCCAACGAGAAGCCCCAAAAATAAGGGGAACCTTCTCGTACCCCTCACGGGAAGAGGGAGGGGGGGAAACCTCGAGGTCTGCGGAGGATCAGGCCCGCAAAACCAAACAGTATATAGAAGAAAAAAAAGCAAAACGGTGAGAGATCTCAAGGAGCCCAGTTTCGGGGCGCACCTGTCCAAATGACTTAACCCTCGCAACGTAATGACCAGTCCGACGTTCCTTTTGCGGGTTTACATCTTAGTGCCCTCTATAAAGACCAGGAAGGAGAAGCCCAGGACATTAAGGCCTTCAAGTCGGACCTTCTCCTATTTCCTCCCACTGGAGGATCAATTCTTCACGGCCAGCTGTCATGAACGCCTAACGTTGACTTTATCTCTTACGCCACTCCGGATCCAGACGTTGAGTCGAGCCCCGGGCTTGAGTAGCCGGAGGAAAAGAAGGGCCCTGTTGTTCCATGCCCCACACTTTAAGAAGCCGTTTCCCAGCTTCAACCGAGGTGATTACGTGGAAAGCTCCGTTTCTGGCCACCAACAACTTAACCGGGAATCCCCATCTGTAAGACACTCCATTAGCGCGTAAAGCCTTAGTCACCTGGCGGAAGTTTCTCCGGTTTTGTAACGTAGCCTTGGACAGATCCGGAAAGATAGAAATGTGATCATACTCCGGCTTAAGAGCATCAGGAGACCGCAAGGCCCGAAGCACGTCTTCACGCGGTTTGAAGTAATGGAGTCTAAGTAAAACATCTCTCGGTGATCTCTCGGGCGCCGAGGGGGGTCTCGGTAGCCGGTGAATCCTATCAAAGAGGAGAGAATCAGGGGTAGCATCGGGGAGAAGGTGTTGGAAAATCTCAGTCACATATTGCGACAGGGCTTGCGTTGTCACTGCGTCTGGCACACCTCGTATCTTCAAGTTATGGCGCCGTGATCTGTCCTCCATGTCTGCTACTTTCAATAAGGCCCCCTTCAGTTGTTCCTCCAGATCATCTACCCTCTCCGCCATCTCGTTGTGAGCTCCAGCTTGTTCCGCCATTTTCTCCTCCAATTTGTCTGTGCGATCTCCAATCTCCCGAATCTCCCTCTTAATATCCGCCGCCACAGAGTCCAACCGGGAGGTCAGTTTGTCCGAGAGAGAGGTTATTAAGCCCTCTATGCGTGCAGTAAAAGCCTCCATACCTTGCAGGGCCAGTCCTGGGTCCATCTCCGCGCCCGGCGATGTCTGTGTGGAACCGCCGCCATCTTGGGTGCCCAGGCCTTCTTTCTGCTTCAAACCCCGCGGCGTAAAAAACTCAGCCTTTGACGTTTTTTTTGCGGTTTTTTGTGCTGGCATCATATTCAGCCGACCTTGCCCTGCCTGACAGGTACTTTTTAGGGTAAATTTGCTTGATATATCCGCTGTTTCGGTGTCCCCTTTGCCGGAGCTCTGCTCTCACGCGGCCAGCTCTCTCCGCGGTCAGACCACGCCCCCCGGATCTTCCTTTTTTGAAGAGCTGGAGGTGACTTTTCAAGATACACGGATCAAAAAAGAGAATATTGTATTAAGCCGGCATGGCCATCATACCTGGATTTTTTTTTTAAAAAGTTTGCCATCAACGCAGGAATAAATCTCTTTTTATATCCCGCACTATAACTTCAGCAGTAGTGCCAAATTTTTTTTGGTCCTCTAACATAGTGGAAAAGGACTTTGTTTATTGTCTATGGACCATTGGCGTCATGTGTGGATTGCTCCATTCTCATTTGCTGAGTTCTTTTGGCATAATCTAAAATGTTTTAAATTTCTCGATCGGGACCCAAAATGTAGCCCCTAATTCCAATGTCATTGGTTGGAACTGGCACATCATATTTTCCAGATGCAATGGCCAAATGAATTCCCGTCTAGCAACACCATCTTTCCTGGCCTGGCCTAGAGAAATCCTTTAGTACAAAGGAGGGAGCAATGGAGGGGTTTGACGAATTTATAATACCGTAATTTACAAATACAAATGAAGATTGGGTTAATGAGCTGACCTTAAGGCCGGGTGCACACGAGCGCACTCAGAGTGGAAGGAACGTCCGTGAGAGTGGACGTTCCTTTCACTCGACGCCTGCCTGCCCCCCCCAGTGCTCCCCCTCAGCGCTGCAAAGCGCGATCCTCTTATGGAGGATCACGCTTTGCAGCCCGTCGACGTGCATCCTAGCGCATCGACGGGGAGGCTTTCTAGGTGGATGCTTGCTGCGCACGTACCTCCTACGCGCGCACAAGCGTGTGACCGGCACAGTCACAGCATCACATGACTGCGCCGGGGTGCACTAGGTGTGCTCGTGTGCACCCGACCTAAACCTGGGGAAGGTGCTGAGCTGACAGCATGTCTATCATATTTGTTTTTGCCAGTAAAGGGTGACCATCTCTGATCTAGGCTGGCCTCACCGGAGAAGTTTATTATCAAAAGAAAAATGCAAGAAAGAAAATTTGACAGATAAATTAGAATATTTTGTCAATATTCAACGATCTCCTATCTAGGTGGTTTATCTTACTACAGTTGATGGGTTTTACTCAGCAGCTTTTCCAGTTGCCCATACGCTGACACTTCTGGCATGTGCCATCATCGTAGATATGACGTCCAAGGTCTTATAATTGTCACACTTTTCCCTATTCTACGTTTTTTTACCAAAGTGAGCCTCAGCAGTATTCCCCTCCACCTTGTATCGTCACACGCCGTAAGCAGCCTACGGCAATGCAGGTTTTCTGGAAGGAGGTGAAAGAGCCATCCTCCGCATGCGCTCCATCGGGCAGTGCTAATAAATGAGGTGGCTATATTTAGACACTCACTCTGTAGTATTGTCACGTGGCTGTCAGTACACTTTACTATAGAGCTCGAACAGAGTCACCTCTGCGCATTGTCCTGGCCCCGCTCAATGCATCTTCAGGAAGGCATTTAGTATTGTGTCAGTGGAAGTAATGGAAGAGACAAAGGTCTAGAAGAATGGGATTGAATGACAAACTAGCTCTGTAAATTTGTCTCCCGCCTGCAAACGTTGTCTTTTTCTGTGATAAAGAGCACCAGCGTAACCCTTTACAGAAATGCCATTCATTGATTCATGCATTAGTGAGTGTGTATATATTTTAATAGGCATACACAAAGACGCAGTGTGTGTATGTGTATATATATATATTTCTCCAATTTTGTGTATGCCTAATAATAAAATTTATTCTTTTTAAATGCCCATTGAGACTGGCTTAAGACATTTACATTTTTCTATATTCAAAGTATGCCAATTGCGCACCGTTAATTCTGGAGTTCAGATGCCTTTTTTCAGTATCAGTCTTCTCTCTTTTTTTACTGCGACATTGGGGGTTAACCAGAATCAGCCTGTCTCCATTAATCACGCTGTCACACTGCAGTATTTTTTATTTGGGATGCAGCAGCTGCACAGGATCAGAAGTAACACACACTCATTGTATTGCATTGTCTTGTGCCTTGCACTATTTTGTATGATACTCAGGCCAGGCTGCTATATGCCATGGAGATGTTCAATATGGTGTGTGCTTGAAAAGTCAATGATTTTAAATGGACAGTTGTGTAACTGTCATTGTTTCCCATAAGAGAAGTTTAGGTTGTTATTTATGGCTCGCCTATCTGAATATCCGTAGTAATCTGAACTCATTAAAACAACTTGCCCTGCTACTCACCCAATTGTAACCATGAGGTATCTGTTCCAGGTAGGAATGTCCCGATTACTGATTTTGTGCCTCTGATGTGGACAGTGTAGTATTTTGGATTGGCAAATACCAAATCCTGAAACGTTACTGCGTAGATTAAATGCCCCCCTGCCCGATCAGAGGCTCCCTAACAAAAGGGAACCCTGGAGCCAATGCATTGCCTTGCATTGTCTTCCCTGCTTGCTCTTGACCAGCAAGATGCAGAGGCGACAGGGTTTTTATCTGGGGTTCCTGCTGCTCAGATTGGCTTGCAAAAGCCGATCCCGAAAAATGACGAGATTCGATCCCAATCCTAGGGATCAGATCTGGACATCACGAATTACAGGTATGTAAGCTTTTCGGGAACACCTGTAGGGCAATAACTGTCTTCTAGTCCCTTCATGATCAGCGATCGCAAGGGTCTTCAAACAACAGTGAGCTGTAACGAAATGGCTTTTCTCTGTAATTAACTTTTTCTCCCTACGAACCTCTTTTGTGAGTATTCACTTCGGGTGTTTGAAAACTTTCTTCATTTCAAGGGTGTTAAAAAATCCTTTATCCATTCAAACCAAGCAATAAGGAGACAAAAGGAAGTGCCCTACGAGTAGCCTTGATATCCGTATAAATGGGTGGTACTGCGTAATAAAGGGTAGGCCGTCATAACTTCCAGGAAGTCTTTTACATTTGAATGTTTTTCAAAATGTCCCCTTTGAACATTTTGTCCTTTAAGCAGAAGGTAGCAGAACACAAATGGGTAAAGCCACTTAATATGTATCCATGTACCCATCCCCATTACTCATACGGAATATATCTCCAAAACCGAGACATTTCGCGATGATCCTCACTCCTTGGATAGAAGCACCACTACCCTTCAAGAATTCTGAATGAGTTTGCATTCCTTGTTCATTTATTGTGTTTGAAAGCTTTTCTTCGATATATACATGAGTGCTGCCAGGAACCAGGGCTGGAGGATAATGCAAGGACTGCTTATTTTACTGGCACGTCTTCTTCCTCTAGGGATATCTTCTGAACGGAGGCCACTCTTTATACTAGATTGTGAATCACGAGCAAAAGCTACAGCAGATATTTTGCTTTTGGCACATTCTTAGAGACTCAGCTTGTTCTTTTAATATGTAAATTTCATTAAACATGGCAGGACACGTGTCTTCATGTGTGATCTGAAAGCCACTCTTCAATCGATGAACCAGTATTGTTTGTTCCGTTGTGAGCCGAAGCCTTGTTTTCCTTTCTCAGCTGTGCTAGAAATATAGGCACGGTGCGCTTTGATTTTAATGCATATTGATGGCGCTTACTTGCTCGGACTTGGTTATATGCTGCTGAGTCAGGACGAAAAGTCGACTGAGCTTTATTAATTCATTAGCTGAAAAGTAGCACAGCAAAGCTGGTTTCTGTGGGAAAAGTAGCACTTTATAAAACGTGTAAGACAGATCTGGATATCAAAGAGGACATCAACATGAGCCTCCATTCAAGCCAACTGTCTGGAGATGTCTTATTAGACTCAAATTAGATGTGGTTTCTCTGTTCAGTTCTTGTTAGTAAAGGCGCACAGAGGAGTAACTTGGAGCTGAAATCCTTATAAGATGGAAAGAAGTCTTGGTAAGAATGAACTCCTGTTAGAATATGCTTCTGAAATGTCACTATAGTGTCCGCCTAGCTGAGAACGCAGGTTGTTTTGATAATCCCAAAATGGTAAAGCTATCATTCTTTAAAATACAAAAAATATTATTGATCGAAACTGTCAAGGGGACAAAAAGCAAGTGTCCTTCATGTAGGCTCGATCTCAGCAGAAATGGGTGTTTTTTTTTTTTATATTCGGTGATGGGCAATGATGATCTCCTGAAGGTCCTTTTAACACATGTTATTCAAAATGTCCTCTTTGATTATTTTGTCTTGAAACTCGCAAAATCATTGGTAGTGAAACACACAGATAATGGCACTTTAATTTGGACCCATTTACCTACGTATATCCATTACTCATTGAGAGCCGTTGCATTTGCTGGACATGTGGCGTGCAATTTTGGGCACCCAGTTTACAAAAGGATATTGTGGCGCTAGAAAATGTGCAGAGACAGGTGACTATATTAATAAGGGGAATGGAAGATTTAAGTTATGAGGAAAGACTAACCAGCTTAAACCTGTTTAGTTTAGAGAAACAGCGCCTTAGAGGGGGTCTGATAACTTTATATAAATATAGGGCCCTGTTACATTCTTTGCGCACAATTGTGTGCGTGCGCAAAAAACGCATTAACGCGAGGGGCAAAACCCTTTGCGCCGAACGTCGTATTACGACATTAGCGCACAAAATGCGCATTAATGTCTAACGCGAGTGACCCTGCGCGAACCCTTTGCGAGTGCAATTTAGTGCGCGCATCCTATACTTAACATTGTGAGCGCAAATGCATTTGTGCGCTGGTGCGCACAAGGTATTATAATCTTAGTGCAAAATTTAATGGACAACGTTTGCACGCATAATTTTAAACTTCTTTGAAATGCTGGTGGTAACGGCAAATTGTATCAACCTGGCCATACCAAACTGCGGATTCACAACGGAAAACGTCGATGCGAACTTTATTTTTACTAGATTCGTCAAAAATGACGGTCACTACCTTGTCTTCCGTCAGAACGTATGTCTATTGTGCGCAGTCCGCACAAAATTACGGGCTCGCTTTAAAAATTACATTGCGCTCACTGATATCTGTGCGCAACGGTATTTTGCGTGCATTTTTGTGCTTCGGTTTTACGAGCGCAATTTCACGACGGATGAAAAAATGCACGAGGAATTAATTCCAACGGTGATTTTCGTGCGTTAACGTTTAACGCTTTGCGCAAAGAAACATGCGTTTAGCGTGCGTTTTTGCATTAAGAATGTAATAGGGCCCATATACGGGGCCATTATAAACCATTGTCTGGAAACCTATTCATTAACAGGCCTATGCACAGTACACAAGGTCACCCATTTAGACTGGACAAAAGGAAATTCAGCCTAAAGCATAGGAAGGGTTATTTTACGGTGAGAACAATAAAGCTGTGGAATTCTCTGCCTGTTGAGGTGGTTGGCTTAGAGACTGTACAGACTTTTCAACAACGGCTGGATGACTTCCTGCAAAAACATAATGTTAAGGGTTATAATATTTAATATGTGGGTAAAAACTGCTTGTTACAGGGAGAAATCTGACGCCATTCTGGGGTCAAGGAGGAATTTTTCCCCAGTGTTGCATATTGGCAAGCGTTTCAGACTGGATTTTTTTATTTTATTTTTTGCCTTCTTTCGGATCAACAGCAGTAGGTGATGTGGGAAAGGCTGAACTCGATGGACGCATATCTTTTTTTCAGCCTATGTAACTGCATGTTCAGCCTTCCCATGGCCACATGTCAGATGCGGTTTACAGGAACTTGGCAGCCTGTCACGTCTGTAACAATGCTGAGGGAACCCTGTTCTGGAATAAAGGCAAACTTAAAATCCGTCTGGGAGGGGTTACTGTTTAACTCCCATATTAGCCATAGCCTTCCCCCTTTTAATACTTTATCTTCATTGCAATGAAATTGATGCAACAATCACCACTACTTTGCAGACTCCAAATAGTTAAGCAAATCGCATATTTTCATGGCCATTAAGCAGAGACTGGAGAACATCTTGTCTTCATCTAAAATGGTGGCAATATGAAGAACCTTTCATCAAAAGCCTCTTTCATTTATTCTCTTATCTCAAATTCTGATGCCTGTTCCACGGACATTCATTAAGTCTTTCTTTTGAGCAATGAAAGATCACAATGTGCACATTGTAAAACGTTTGATTTTTCTCCGTACGAAGAGAAAAGAAAATCCCTTAAAGTGCACAACGGCATCACTTAAATAAAACCACTTACATTGATTGCAGCTGGCTACAGCAAAAGATACTGAAAATGGTGCTTAACATCAAGTGTTACATGGCACCATATAATTACTGATACAAGAAGCCCTGTTGTGTTCGCTAAACTTTTCAAGTTTCCGAGGAAAGCTCGTGGAATATGTGTTTATCAAAATGCTAGTCTAAGGAGCTGTATTTGCTAAACTGAGAATGTTCTGGAAATTTATGAGGTAATTGCCTAAAATTGAAGACCGTGCAGGGAATTGATGAGTTAAATGTTAATTTTCAGACCAAACACCCGCGCTGGAGAATTTATCTATGCAGCTTTTTACCCAGAATCTGGAGTGATACGTTCTCTTGGAAAGTTTTTGATACACCCCTGCAGGTTTTATTAATGTTAATAATGGCCTTTAATTCTCTGCATTTATTTCGTGAGCAGTTCATGCTTCCCTTTATACTTGAGCTTACTAGTTGCCGCCAGTTCTCTACACTCTGCTTTAGTTGTGGTTCTGGCACTTGGACTATCATGGAGAGTTTTGCTGTTGGATCTTGAATCAGGATAGGTAGGGCACATGGTTCCACTAAACACTTCTATTTCTGGTGTCCATGCGAAACACGGTTGCCCAATCCCACGCAGAACAAAGTAAAGAAAGATGAACTGACACTCTGAGTGTCTTTTATTATTTTTTATTCTTTATTTATAAAGCGCCAGCATATTCCGCAGCGCTGTACAATAAACACAGTATAGACAGGGTTACAATACATTAAACAACATTTGACAAACAGTACAGGAGGAGATGAGGGCCCTATTCCCGTTGGAACTCACAATCTAGGAGGGTTGGGGTTGGAAACAGGAGGAGAGGACTGCAAGGTGAGAGTGATTGATGGTTGCGTCAGTGAGTTGGGTGGTAGGCTTCCCTAAATAGGAACGTTTTAAGGGAGCGTTTGAAGGAAGAGAAGTTAGGGGAAAGTCTGACAGTACGAGGGAGAGCGTTCCAGAGAGTGGGGGCTGCGCATGAGAAATCCTGCAGTCTATCATGGGAAGAGGTGATGCGGGGAGAAGCTAGGCGCAGGTCGCTGTTTGACCTTAGGGAGCGGGCTGGGGTGTATTTGGTGATTAGTGAGGACAGGTAGTGGGGAGCTGAGTTAGTGAGGGTTTTGTAGGTAAGGATAAGGATTTTGAACTTAATTCTGCAGTGGATGGGGAGCCAGTGCAGAGACAGAGCGGCGGGTGAGGTGAATTAGCCTGGCGGAGGTGTTCAGGATGGATTGTAGGGGGGAGAGGCGGGACAGAGGGAGGCCAGATAAGAGATTATTGCAATAGTCGAGTCGGGAGATTACCAGGGCATGTATGAGTTGTTTTGTGGTGACAGCGGTAAGAAATGGCCGAATTCTGGAAATATTACGCAGTTGGTATCGGCAGGAGGAGGAAAGAGACTTGATGTGGGGGACGAAGGAAAGAGCAGAGTCAAGTGTAACTCCAAGACAGCGAACTTGGTTTGATGGGGAGATGGTGATACCCTCCACCGTGATAGAGAAGTCAGGAGGTGGGGAGGCATTGGAGGGAGGAATAAGTAGGAGTTCAGTCTTTGACATGTTGATCTTTAGGTGGTGGGAGGCCATCCAGGAGGAGATGCCAGATAAACAGTCACTGACTTTTGAAAGGACAGGGGGAGAGAGATCAGGGGTAGAGAGGTAGATCTGAGTGTCATCAGTGTAGAGGTGGTAATTAAAGCCGGAGGTGTAGATGGAAAAGAGCAGAGGACCAAGGACAGAGCCTTGAGGTACACCAACAGATAGAGGCAATGAAGAGGAGAAGTTACCAGCAAAGGACACACAGAAGGACCTGTTGGATAAATAGGAGCCAACCCAAGCAAGTGCAGTGTCACCGAGACCCAGAGAGTTGAGGGTCTGTAGAAGGAGGGGGTGGTCAACAGTGTCAAAAGCAGCCGAGAGGTCAAGCAGGATGAGAATAGAATAGTGGCCGTGTTTTTTAGCAGTTAGGAGGTCGTTGGTGACTTTGAGGGCAGTTTCAGTTGAGTGTAGGGGACGGAAGCCAGATTGCAGGGGGTCAAGTAGGGAATTGGAGGACCGGAAGAGGGAGAGGCGGTTGAAGACTAGTTTTTCTAAGAGCTTTGATGTGAAGGGAAGCAGGTAGTCTGAGGACACCTCTCAAACAGCGTTTCGCCCTACACTGAGCAGTTTTTGCTTTTCTTTTGATATCCCATCAATGATCACATTGATAGAGACCCTGTCGAGATATCGCAAGCTGGAATCTTGATTTAGAGCCTGGAACTGCCATGTATTCTTACTTTTTCGGTGTGTGATTGTAGAAACGGAGTTCCTTTGCTGGGTTGACCCTTTACAGTAAAGTCCAGCAAGAATGAGCAGGTGTCCTACAGTCCTACATCTGCTTCAAGGTTGGACATGTTGTGTGTTCAGAGATGGTATTCTGCATAACTTGGTTGTAATGAGTGGTCATTTGAGTTACTGTTGCCTTTCTATCATCTCGCACCAGTCTGCCCATTCTCATCTGACATCAACAAGGCATTTTCGTCCACGCAACTGCCACTCACTGGATATTTTCTTTTTTGGACCATTACTTGTAAACTCTAGAGATGGTGGTTCGTGAAAATCCCAGTAGATCAGCAGTTTTTGAAATACTCAGACCGGCCTGCCTGGCACCAACAACCATGCCACATTCAAAGTCACTTAAATCCCCTTTCTTCCCCTTCTGATGCTCTGTTTTAACTTCAGAAAGTCGTTTTCACAACGACTAGATGCCTAAATGCATTGAATTGCTGCCATGTGATTGGCTAACAATTTGTGTTAATGAGCAATTGAACAGGTGTGCCTAATAAAGTGGCCAGTGTGATATACTGTATATAATATATATATTAACCTCCCTGACGGTGTTCCAGAGTGTGTCTCAGGGTTAAATTTCACCGCTGAGAGCAGTAACCCCGAGATACACTCGGGCTGTATACATTACCTCTCCCTGCTCTCCCTCGATCTCTGCAGTCTCCTCCAGTGATCGCGTTGTCTTACTTCCTGGATTCCTTCTCGCGAGGAAGGAACCAGGAAGTATAAGGTCGCGGTCGCCGGAGGAGGCAGCTGGGGACATGAAGGGAGTGCAGGGAGAGGTGATGTATCCAGCGGCATCCTGAGTGTTGCTCGGGGTTACCGCTTCCAACATAGGAATTTAACCCGGAGCCAGACTCGTGATGCCGCTGGGGGGGGGGGGGAGAGAGAGAAATAGACTGCTTTTAGACGCGTTTTCCCCCAAAAATTAGACTGCCAGGGAGGTTAAATATAATGTCGTCTTTATATCTGTGTGGAATACACAATTCTGGGCATTTCGTGCAAGTCCCCATATTTAGCCTCCCTTTAGGGTCCCATCGGAATGAATTGCTTAGGCATGCACGGTGATGTGAATCTGTTGTGACTTCACTGTATCGTCCACGAGGCTTCGTGTGGATGCAGTAACCCTCCATCTACGCTTTCACCTTGTTTTCCCTTTTCCCTTGATGTAAATGTTTGCGAAATGTTTAGTGGCGTCCAATTTATTGCGTCTGTGCGAATCGCTGGGAGAAGAAAAAGAGTAGATATTGTAATTTCTAACCTAATGCAATTATTATCTAATAACTTTTTTCTTCTGTGAGTGATACAGAAATCTAATTTCTGCGGCTGGCAGAGCAGGTAATTTATGTGAGTACTGCCCGAGGAACGTACAGGGCAACGGCGTCCTCCCATGCATTGTCAGCAGATATTAAAGGCTTCGGGAATTGGGAATGAACAGGACACTAAAAGAGAATTTTCATCAACATATAAATAACATTTTATATAAACTGTGTCTAGAGACTCTTTCCATTTGTGTAATTGAAAAAAAAAATACTATCTGTGGATTACTACAAATACACATACAGTGGCAAGAAAAAGTATGTGAACCCTTTGGGATTACGTGGAGTTTTGCATGAATTGTTCATAAAATGTGCTCTGATCTTCATCTAAGTCACAACAATTTGAAAAACACAGTCTGCTTAAAATAATACAACACAAACATTATACAGTATGTTTTACTGTTTTTATTGAACAGAACATGTAAACATTCACAGTGCAGGGTGGAAAAAGTATGTGAACCTTTGGACTTAATAACTGGTTGACCCTCTTGGCAGCAATAACCTTAACCAAACGTTTCCTGTAGTTGCAGATCAGACCTGCACAATGATCTGGAGTAATTTTGGACCACTCCTCTTCACAAAACTGTTTCAGTGTAGCAATATTCTTGGGATGTCTGGTGTGACTCACTCTCTTAAGGTCATGCCACAGCATTTCAATTGGGTTGAGGTCAGGACTGTGACTGGGCCACTCCAGAAGGCGTATTTTGTTTTGTTGAAGCCATTCTTTTGTTGAATTACTTGTATGCTTTGGGTCATTGTCCTGTTGCATCACCCATCCTCTGCAGAGCTTCAGTTGGCGGACAGATGGTCTTACGTTTTCCTGCAAATTGTCTTGATAAACTCTGGAATTAATTTTTCCATCAATGACAACAATCCTTCCAGGCCCTGAGGCAGCAAAGCAGCCCCAAACCATGATGCTCCCTCCGCCATGTTTTACAGTGGGGATGAGGTTTTGATGTTGGTGTGCTGTGCCTTTTTTTCTCCACACATAGTGTTGTGTGTTTTTTCCAAACAACTCAATTTTGGTTTCATCTGTCCACAGAATATTTTGCCAGTAGTGCTGTGGAACATCCAGGTGCTCTTTTGCAAACTTCAAACGTGCTGCAATATTCTTTTTGGACAGCAACTGCTTCCTCCGTGGTGTCCTCACATGTACTCCATTCTTGTTTAATGTTTTCCTTATTGTAGCTGTGTCAACAAAAATGTTAGCATGTGCCAGAGATTTCTGTAAGTCTTTAGCTGACACTCTAGGATTCTTATTTACCACATTAAGCATTCTGCGCTGTGCTCTTGCAGTCATCTTTACAGGACGACCACGCCTAGGGAGAGTAGCAACAGTGCTGAACTTTCTCCATTTGTAGACCGTCTGTCTTACCGTGGACACATGAACATCAAGGCTTTTGGAGATACTTTTGTAGCCCTTTCCAGCTTCATGCAAGTCAACAATTCTTGATCGTAGGTCTTCTGAGAGCTCTTTTCTGCTAGGCATGGTTCACATCAGGCAGTGCTTCTTGAAACCAGTAAACCCAAAACTAGTGTGTGTTTTTAAAGGGCAGGACAGCTTTCAGCAACACATCCAATAATATCACACTGATTGGACTCAAGGTTGGCTCACTCCTGGCTCCAATTAGCTCTTGGAGAAGTCATTAGTCTAGGGGTTCAGATACTTTTTCCACCCTGCACTGTGAATGTTTACATGTTCTGTTCAATAAGCACATGAAAACATATAATGTTTGTGTTGTATTATTTTAAGCAGACTGTGTTTTTCAAATTGTTGTGACTTAGATGAAGATCAGAGCACATTTTATGACCAATTCATGCAAAACTCCACGTAATCCCAAAGGGTTCACATACTTTTTCTTGCCACTGTATAATTTGATATATCTGTATCTTGCACAAATCTCTATTGAAAGGCTGTTAGTAAATGTCCCCTACTGTTTCCTTCTGTCTCAAAATATGGTATAAATGTGTAAAGTCCTGATTAACAGCATAGTTCTGGATCACTGGTGGATGAAATTTGCCCTGCAATGTGTAATGCCCCCATACCCGCACTATTATGTGATTAATTTCATTTGTCACTTTGGGAAAGGGCACTTACAATTTTGCCTGCTCTTAACGTATGGATATCATTAACAGAAGATGTGTTTGGCAGGTTCTGGACCAGAAGGCAGGTTTGTAGGCTCTGTATATAGTGCATTTTATTATTCATGAGAACGATTGCATTTCCGTCCTTTTATTTTTATAAATGCACCATTTATCCCAGAGGAATCTTCCTTTTGCAATACAACAGTAACGCTACACCTCCTAAAGCTAAAATTGCATTGTGTGCCGTATGAAATATCAATTCTCATGTTTCACGCATGTTGTGATATATCAAGTTGGTAAAGAAACAGGCAGAGCCGGAGCTATGATCTTGATTTGACCCCCCCCCCCCCCCCCCATAACCCATAGTGAGCTGAGATTTAATTTCATAAATGTTCATTCAAGAAATAACCTGTTTGATGCCCCCAAGATCTGCACTACCGATTTGTTTATACCTATAGATTTCAGGATATATATTCTATTCCTTGTTTCTGTTGCCTTGTAACATCTTTCATCCCCTCAATAATTCAACGTGCTGCACATCAACCTATGAGCTTGACTTGCTAAACAGAAAATTGCATAGACTTTAGAAATGACTTGCAAAATAAAAAAGGTCGGAATGTCTAAATGCCCAAGTTGGCTGAACTATCGATTTTCTCCCCCCTCCCAACTTTACTTATTTAGGCATCCTATATATTTCTGTAACAACTGTAACATTTTAATGTTCTTGAACCCAGGACATACTTGAAAACGAGCGAAATCTCAATGTATCCTTCCTGGTAAAATCCTTTAAAAATAAATAATTAAATATTCTCTGGCTTCTGCTCACCAGAAATTTCCATTCCAGAAATACATCCCTATACTTCTGCTAATATTCAGTGTATATAGCACTAAATATGCCTTCCTAATCTTAAGGTCATTAGCAATACTTGTGTGACATATTAAACCTAACAAACTACTTGTATGGCACATTTTTTCACCCATGAGGGGATTCAAAGCACTTAACACATGCTCTGAGGCTTAACGGATTCGCCAAGTGATTAATCGTCGCCATCAACCTTCTTAGTGGTGCTTCTTTTATTGTCTTCATGAATGAATGAAGCACAGGTTGGTTTTGGCGAAAGTCAAACGTGCAACCCCAAAGGTTGAGACCATGTAGGAACTGAGCATTTCCTCCAAACATTGATCAATTGCTATTCAATCTAGAAGATTGAAGCATCCGCTTTCCGTAACCTTTTAGGTGGTACTTGATTGTATGTCAGGCCGTTGTTGTTCAGATGGTAGTGGTGGGGTGAGGTGGAAGGTGCTCGTCTCACCGATTCTTTATCTCTGAAGTGAATTTTCAGAGCACTTCCTAGCAATTAACTGTTCTCTACTGTATAAACCTAGTCACTCACCCGCGTCTGAGTTTCAGGTCACCGCATAGATTTCACAAAGACTGAGCCAGCTCAGTGAATTTTAATGTTTGGGGAGGGAAAAAAGAGGAAAAAAATTTACTTGTATGGCTTGCCAGTAAAATACTCGAGTTGGCTAGTTTGTCCCAGTTGTAGTTGGCTCTTAAAACTGGAGATGCCCCAAAAGACCGGTTTTGCAAGGAAGAACAAGATCTGACTGGCTTGTTATGCAAGCTATGTTTAATGTGAAGACTTCGATTATTATGCTGTGGTTGTCAAGACTGGCAGATAGCTGGAAGGGTAGTCAGGTTGTACCTTCTCTTTGTGATTAAAGAGAAATATATTGATTAAAGTGAAAAGGCGTAGTCCCATGTATTTTCGCGGGTTGCTACTGCAGGGGCTATACAATTCATGGACACAAACAAAGGTGATGGAAGACGAAAGTGAGTATATACACAGTCTCCATGTTCTCTCAAGGCTTGGTATGAAAAGGAGCTTTAATATGGAGACGCAACGATTTGGTCCTGCACAGAGGACCTTTCTCAAGTGTCTTTTAGAACTTCCCTGTTTTCTGTCAATCCAACTTGCATGACTATCAACGGGCAAAATTACTCAAGGTTGTTGATGGGGAGAGATGCGAATGGCAAGGGTTAATGGAAGGCTATTAAGGGTTTGTAAGTGACACAATGGATGTGGTGGGGGGCACATATAGACCCTCCTGACAAATTCCCACTTGTGTATCGACAAGACAAAAAAATCTAGTGCCGGATGTCTTTCAAAGGCCACCCTTTATCTGCACACAGACTACACAGAATCTCCTGCAGCCACACACAGCTGTTAATGCTCATAATATCCATTTTAAACAGTTTACGAGAATCTGAAAATAATATATTTTTTTAAAACGTCATAAACATGCATGTGATGGCATTGCTCCAGGTCCGGGGGGGGGGGGTGGAAGAACTATGTTTTATCTGTATAATATATATTTATAACAAAGTAAAAACAAAACTGGTAGAACAAACTAGCCTGGAGTGTTCCCTTTCAGGCTGTTCGCTCTGAAATAGATATCATCTTGTAATTGTAGACAAGGTTGCAAAACCATGTAGTTGCAGTTTTGTAACGTTTCCTTGGTATTCTTCCCTTCCTGGGAATTCGAGGGCATGGCAGCTGCATTAAGTACAGTAGGTGTTTTGCATTTTTGCAATGCTTGAGAAAGTATGGAATTCTGTGGGGAATACAACCACGATTTCTGGTAAATGGAACATTTCTGGGAAGGGGCCAATTCCTACCAGAGGACAAAATGATTAAAATTGTAATTCTTTGAAATTCTTGATTTAAATGAGTAAGCAGTATTTCATTTAATGGTTTCAGTAAATTTTTGGTTTAATTTCTTCACTTTTTTTATTTTCTGGCAAATAAACCCCCACACTTTAATCAAAAACTTATTAAATTTACTGATAAAACCCATTTTTACGAAATATTGGTTTGCACAATGCCATTTTGGAGAATCTGTGACTGGACTGGTTTTAATATCTTTTTATATAATTAAAAAAAAATATTTTTATATTTTTTTGATTTTAATATAGATATTCCTCACAAGTGAAGCTCAATGATATTTTTTCTGTATCTCTTTAGGAGTGATATATCTGTAGCATATTATTATTCGTACTACTTTCCTTACCTATCCTATTATGTACATTATTGTTAGACATTGGATTGCTAATGGTCGTAGACAGCTGAGGGGAAATATCTGCCATTTAAAGCTATTTAAAGGACCCATCAAATATAGCCGTCCAACTGCTGCAATTCTTTCCATTTTCTTTTAGCTATTTATAGGCTGGGTTTGGTTATTCTTGGCAAGTGCCGTCATACCTATACATTTTATAATTGCCGGGCCATAAATCATTTTACATCTTTCTTCCTGTCCGGACCTTGTATATAAACTCTATTGAGGAATATACATTTCTTTAAATTCAACAGACGTATAGAAAAAGCTCATTGGCTTCCACTTGGAAAACCCTTGCTGCTGCACTTACTGTAATAGCCTAATATGTTATTGAATATATTTTGTGATCTAGACCATTTGGCATCTCAACAGTGCTCCTCTTCAGGGACTAACCCGTGCCGCAATCAATATTGATGTCTTTGTTTCTCAATGGCACCTTGGGCTGTTCAAGGGCAAAAACCGGTGGGTGTTTAGACTCCTTATAAACCAGGGAAAGTGGAGTCTGCTTTCCAGTATGTTAGATGTCTATCACATGTATGTATAAGGTGATAAGGTTTATTTTCCCATGGATTGTAAAGTCATTAAAAAGTCCTGGTTTTGCTGCAGCGGGCGGGTGAGTAGCAGAAAAGGTGTAGTTCAGTTCCTTGGTGAATTAGTCATGGGAACAAATAACCACTTTTATTTTTAATCTTTTGGATGTATTTCCCAGTATTTGGTATCATATTTACATGATATTGAATCTGTAGGCATTTCATATTCTATAAAATTATGAAACCTTTTAAAAATGCTTGTCATTATTTAGTTGTGAGGATGAAAGAAGCTGCTTTACTTTAATTTGCTTAGATTAAACTCATCGTGTGTGTGTGTGTGTGTGTATAACAGCTTCTTTTTGTTCAGTAGTACTTTTTCTAACCGCCATAGGACAGGTACAGACCCACCATAGGTGTATGACGGATTTGTTATATGGATTTATTTTATGCTTTTATGTTATATGGATTTATTTTATATTCCCAATTTATGTGTCACTCATGGAGACCAAGGGTAGTAAATTAAACGGTAGTTTGACTTTATTCTACCTTATCTCTTCTAGAGTAAATTCCATTCGTATTAGGGGTGTGCCGATACTAGTATCAGTACCAGCATTTACACGATTAGTTATAGAGACTGTAGATTGTCTGCCCTGATTAAAGTTTCCAAGGGAACTGAAACATGGACTCGTGGCATGATTTATTTTTTCATTGATAAAAAATGTGAAGTTTTAAAGAAGCCCTGGAGTGCTGATTACCAGTGTGGAGTGTGTATCCTTGGCCATCAAGCACTGTGTGTGTGTGTGTGTGTGTTACAAATATAGAAATCTCCCTATGAAGAACATTTTCACCCTTGTTCTCCTGGGCTCTGTGGGAGAAGGGCTTAGTGCTTCCTATTTAACATTAAATATTTAGATATGGGAGCTCTCCGTCTCCCTGAGAGCAAGCCTCCGTCTTTGTTTATAATTATAATTCACTGGTTGGTGGCATTCAGACAAAGGGCCCAAACGATTCCTATTAACTGTGACATTTTATCCAATACCATAGCAGGAGGTCCCTTTTGCATTTAGCCAGTGTTTGCATCTGACATTAAAAGCTAACAAATGCCATTCTTCTTCTCAGTGGTTTTGTGTATGTATTGCTTTTTTATTTTCCTGGTGCTTAGCGACGACCATTCTTTAATAGGTGTTAACTAGACAGGTAGCCCTGGCTTTGCCAACTGACATTTTTTTTTTGCATCAGAATATCAGTCCTATAAAACAGAAGGCACAAGACACATACATACATATATATATATATATATATGTGCTTTGTTCCCTCACATCTACCTGTTTTTTTTTTGTTTTTTTTAAAGTATTTTACCAGGAAGGATACATTGAGATTTCTCTCGTTTTCAAGTATGTCCTGGGTGGCGAGTATGTACCGTTAGGTGTCTTGCCCAAGGACACTTACTGGAGAGGTTGCTCGCTGGGATAGAAACATAGAAAAATGTCATCAGATAAGAACCTTTCGGCCCATCTAGTCTGCCCAATTACATCGATACTTTACCTGGATTTATCTTTTATTTAGGATAGCCTTATGCCTATCCCAGGCTTGCTTAAATTCAATCACTGTTTTGGCCTCTACCACTTCTACTGGATGGCTGTTCCATGTATCCACCACCCTCTCAGTAAAATAATGCTTCCTGATGTTACTTTTAAACCTTTGCCCCTCTAATCTAAGACTATGTCCTCTTGTTTTGCTACTTTGTTTCCGTTTAAATATACTCCCTTCCTCTACCTTGTGGATTCCCTTTACGTATTTAAATGTTTCTATCATATCTCCTCTGTCTCGTCTTTTTTCCAAGCTGTACATGTTAAGATCATTAAGCCTTTCCTGGTAACTTTTCTCCTTCAAGCCGTACACCATTTTAGTAGCCCTTCTCTGAACTCTCTCCAAGATGTCTATATCCTTCTGGAGATACGGTCTCCAGTACTGCACACAGTACTCCAAGTGAGGTCTCACCAGTGCTCTGTACAGTGGCATGAGCACTTCCCTTTTCCTACTGCTAATACCTCTCCCTACACAACCAAGCATTTTGCTAGCATTTCCTGCTGCTCTATTACATTGACTACTTACCCTTAGATCCTCTGAAATAATGACCCCTAAATCCCTTTCCTCAGATGTTGAGGTTAGGACTGTATCAAATATTCTATATTCAGCCCTTGGGTTTTTACGTCCCAGGTGCATTATCTTGCATTATCTTGCACTTATCCACATTTAAACTCAATTGCCACTTCTCCGCAGGCTCTCTCCATGCAGAGCAGTGATGTTACCTCTACTCCACCCAGCCGATGCTTGATGTCTTCTTTAAAATCCCACTACCATACTTTAGAAATCATGTTTAGAAAATAAACCCCTGAGGTCTGTATTCGTTACCACACTAAAGTGTCAGCTCAGGCAACAGTTACCTGTAACGTGTAAAATCACAGGCTCATTTGTTACGGTTCAGGCATGTTTGCCCGAGCCAACATTTTATTGTGGTATTTGATACCGACTGAGAACGTATCTTTATTATATTTACTATTGATTTGAAATCTGCAAACTTTACTATACTTGTAGTATTGTTGGTTTGAATTGATACATAGTTACGGTTACATTTGGCCTCTCCCCAGTGCAGAGTCCAACATAGTTGGCAGCCTGCAATTCCAGAGAAATCTAAGACACAAAATACATATTGATACATGTCACCTCATGGTTTTAACGGCCATTGGTGATTTTTTTTTTTTTAAGTATTTTTCCTGTTTATTAGGTAAAAAGAATAGCGCACAAAAACCAGAATGTTGCCTAGCGGATGTGCTGGGTACTACCAGTCCTCATAGCTTTCATTCATTTATGCCCAATCTAGCCGTTGATTTCCGTTGATGCCACAATTTAGTGATCAAACCCTTTATTTTACCATTTTTCTGCCACAATGCTGATTGTGAATTTCTGACATTGCACTTGGCTTGAAGCTCACCAGTAATACTTGCCCATATAGGAAGCAGAATCGGTTGCTCAGAGACCTTGTTCTCCAAGATATGAACGTTTACCTATCAGGTGAGCACAGAAGAGCTGGTGTATAAGACAGGCAGTGTTGTGCACCAGGCAGGTAAGCATGACAGGAGCGCTTTGAGTTTGTGGTTTCACCGTTTCTAATGGTCATTTCATCCATCAGTAAGGTCCTAGCAGATGCTATATTCCTGTGGATCAAATAAAGTGATATTTCCCTTAGTCCAGTTTAGTTTGAATGAATTATCACTCACATTATTTCTACGTACAAAAAAAAAATCTCTTTTTATTCTTGGGAAATCAGTGCCTTGATCTTCAGAACCTGTAGAACAGGAGAAAGTCCCTATAAAACCTTTTAAGGAGACATCACAAGATCAAATTTGTAATTTTTCTTTCTTTTAATTTGTCATTAGTATAATGAAATGATACAGCTTAATTACCCTCATAAAATTCATTAGTCAACTGAAAATATTTGCTTTCGTTTGAGCCAGAGCTTGACAATTCCAAGGCGCCTTGGAGCCATGGTTCCTCATAAAATAATCTGCTACAATCAAAAGGTCACCTTCTTTACATTGTTAAATATGGATCCGTGCAAGGAACACCTGTCAGCACTTCAATAGCTTAGATATAAACTGTGACGCTTGCATTAGCTTCTTCAAAATGGCCGACCTATTGGATTTGAGCAAATGGCTGCATCCTCTCGTACCACATATTGATGTGGTGTCCCACAATCCGAAGCTGAAGCATGTGACAAAACATTTATTTTTATGTGGTTTTCACCAATCTAGCTACAGCATAAAGGAAGAGGCTCACAACACAACACGGTTGACAAGCTCATACCATAGGAAGCATTGTTACCAATTAAACTCGGGACAGGAGTGAGCAAGCTTTGAAGCTCGTTTGTCGATGACAGGACTTTCCTCGCTGGTAATTTTCAAAAGGCAGGTCCAGCTGTCACATAAATAGGTGCATCTGGCTAGAATGGGGCAGTCCCATTTGAGGAGGCCACATGAAAACAGGGCAGATTGTATTGTTGGTGGGACAGCTGGGGTCTATGAAACTCCAATAGACTGTTCAGTGGTAGCTGATTGGCATCCTTCATGGTGGACAGAATATCCTCCATTTTGAAGGACTGGCACCACACTCTCCAAAACCCAGGCTAAAGAACACTTGACACACCATTAATAGTTAATGTGGTCATGGTGGCTTGTGTGTCTCACCACTGAAATTGTAGCAGTTTGTCTCTGCAGTGACATAACCTCCAGCCACACCACACCAAGCATTATCTTCCACTCATCTCATTAACCTGGTCATATCCATTTGGCTAACTACTTGTTTTTGTGTTCTATTGGGATGGACCTCACAGCTGCCGTTTTTGTAGACTTTTTCATTTTTATATATGTATATATATATATTGCCTTTAAGACAATTGTGATATGAAGAGAATATGAAGTCGTCCTTTAAGTGTCTGGGTTACGTCTTTATTAATGTCTGTGGCATTTACTGAGTGCAGGGAAATGCAGTTCATCCATCCAATATTGCTCTGTAGCACACGAAACGTTTCCAAGGAGGAATCACCATAATGCTCTTCCGTTCCCCTGTCATTTTAATAAGAGCTCTGACTGTGTAATGTGGGCATTGCTTTAAGCTTTAAAGCCAAGCAGATGGTTTGTAGGAGGCATTAACCAGGCTTTTAGAAAACCATCCCTCCGACTGCACAACTATAGATCACGCGGATATTGATGGTTTGCCAGCTTATTTTTTTTTCTATATTATTTTGTCTTCTCTGGTAATATTCCAATAAAGCCCTGTAAGAATTACTTACGCCCTTGCTGTGAATATGTGCAACGGTCAAGTGCTAATTACTCTGAACCATATTGTGCTGATTTGGATCAACTACTTCTGACCTAACGTAATCCACACTGCTCGTATGTCTGACCAGGCACGAGAAAGAAATTGGTAACCTTTAAAAATAAAAAACCTTGTAAACTCTCTGGATCAGATTATAGAGAACAATTGGGCTAAGTCACGAATTGAATGAGGTGCTGCCTGGATAGAGGAATCCCCATTATTACCCATTTTTTTCTTTCTCTTCTTAATGATTTATTGGTGGCTGGGTTTGTGTTTTTAGGATTTGTCACTAGAGACACATTCCTTGTTTTCAATTAAAAGGCAACAAGTAAAAGAGTTTTTGCGATTGAAACTTTATTTTAAACCTACGAGGAGTTAACCCTATGGGTTGAGTAGTTTTCTGTATCCAGTTGGCAAACGCTCTGGTCGCGATCTCACCTGTTCACAGGGGGGGTTTGCAGCTTTATTCAATATTGAAGAAGAGGACGTTGATCAGATGGGAACGGTGAGATCATTTTACAGATGTACAGAGGAAAATAAGCGACCGCAGCAAACCTGTAGTTTGTCGTCTTGTGTTCAACTAAAATTGTCATTATTTGGCACACCTTTTAGAAAGACTTTAACAGACTTATGATCATATTGGTGGTATATTATTATTTATGAATACCATAGAAATAAAATTTGGATCGAAATGGATAGGTATCGACTAGTAGATTCTTAAAGCCTGCATAAGACTGGTATTAAAAGTATCTTGAAGATGATCGAGGGTGCTGAAATACATTTTAATACAGTACCTACATAGTCTGTTTCTAAAGTACACCTGTACTAATCATTCTGTTTCATGCAGAACAAACACTTTGTTGTTTCACTTTACATGGTCTTCATTCTATAGATAGGAGGGTCCTCATTGTCTTGAAGATGTCACCGCCACTCGACAGAGTCTGGTGGAAAGACTGTTTTCTTCCATTGTCTCTGCTTAATCTTCATCTGAAATTATTGTTATAGAATGTAAAATCAAGGGGATTAAAAGACATTGGGAAAATGAGATCCGTTCGCCGAAGCAGCTTAGGGACGCAGGGTTTTTATGCAGCTTCAAAGTATTGCATGCAAAGTTATACAATTGTAATATGGGATTCAGCATACAAATGGTTATTTCAGGTTAGTTGACAAGGAAACCGATTGCATGTCTTTTGAAAATATAAAAAATATATATAATTTGTTCAGGGACATCCAGAGGAAAAAATGATTTATGTTCATGTGCTAGACTTAAGAGTGTGCCCTCAGCTGAACGTCCATACATCATTCATGGCTTACTACAGGTAATATTTACTATATCCTCTACAGGAGCCATGTATCCATACAATGCACCTAAAACAGTGTTTCCCAAACCTGTCCTCAGGACCCTCCGCGTCGCCAGGTTTGCCAGATATCCGAAGCCCAGCACAGGTGATATGATTTGCTGCTCAGTGATTGCAGGATTCAGTCTGTATTTCCCCCAAGGTGATCTGCAAAATCTGGCCTTTTTGAGGGTCCGGAGGACAGGTTTGGGAAACACTGACCTAAAAGGTAATATTTACTATATCCTACGGTTGGCTTTAGCCACTCACCAGATGAGTGTAATATTTAGTATGTCACTTATGTTGGCTCTGTATCCATACCTCATACAAGGAGAGTAGTAACTGCTCTATCCTCCATTTTGTCTCTCTACACCACACACATACAGAGTAATGCTTACTATTCCTTTCATGTAGGCTCTTTATCCTTACACTGCACATGGAGAGTAATGGTTACACTGTCCTCCATGTTGGCGCTGTATCCATACATTGCACATAGAGACTAATAGTTACTGTCCTCCATGTTGAATCTGTTTATTCATCAGTCATGGAAGTTATTGGTTTCCATATGCTGCATGTTGACTGTGATTCGTTCATAACACGGCCATATGTTTGAGGGAATTTCTCTTTGAGGTTAGGCCACTCCTCGTCTCTCTATATTTAGGCAAGCATACATACTGAGAAGCATCGTGGGAGATGTTGTCTGGAGTGTATGTAAACAGGCATGACTATCACCTGCATATATAAAATTTGAGTTTTCCTAGTGCTAAACTGATGCATCTACCAGTGGGGTGATGCCGCACTGGATGTGCGATATTGAATTGTTGATAGGGAATTACTTAAACATGTCCTTTATATATTGTGTTGTGGAGTAAATCTAGCACTTCGGAAGGGAATTGCTTCCTACGTAAGGATGCCAAACAAGCTGTGCAGAAGAATGGTTTCCATCAGGCCTCTGTCCCATGGGACTTGGTCTCCCATCCTCTTCTCCTTTTACAATTGGTGCAGAAGAGGCTGAAGACTCATTCTTGGATGGTTGAGCTTGCTCTTTTGAGCTTGCTGACTTAACCATATTATATTCAATGATGCAAGATTACAACATTGCGTGCAGAGGGGGAGCGGTCAAGCCAGGTACTGGCCTTCCAAAACACATCTAGGTATCCACATGTTCCTGTTGTCTGCATCTGTACTTGACTTGAAAGCAAGATATTTGAACGTATAGAGCCTTTTACAGCACATATTAAATGTGCTAAATCCGGAGTTCTTTTTCATTTTGACTTATGCAGTTCCTCTCAACATGATTACCTGTGAGTAAGAAGGAAACCAGGCCCTCGCGTGGATAACTACGAAGCCTCGGCGGCTCTGGCAATCATTTTGTAGCAATAATCACGTATTATAATTAATTAATATCGCCAGCTTATTTTATTCAAATGCAGAGTGCTGCTCAGTGTGGAGAAAAACACCAAAGCAAGCAGATTACCTGTGGCTCTTTTGTCTCTCTCTTCCCCCCCCCCCCCGGAAACTCCAAAGTCCACAGAAATGGCTTAACCACCAACCCTATCATTAACCGTGCTGTGGACTTATAGCACAGTAACCGCTGACCTCAATACCGACTGATCGTTTTAGTTCACAACATAAAAAATTCCTACTACTTTCACAGCCAGGGCTATAAAAGAGCGGAAAAGGGAGGTATAAAAGAAAGTCTTGTAGTGCATAATAGTCAAGCTCCGTCAGTGAATCAGAGAGGTCCAGCATTGAAAATATTTGGCGGCGGCTTTGACAAACCCATGGGATACGAACGAAAAATGATTAAAAGGAAAATAAAATAGAATTTATTATTCAACATGCTCCTTTTATCTCAGGGAAAAGACCGCAAGTAATCATAAGTATATCTTTGTAGGAGTATTGTATTTGTTATTTCTGTTATTACTGTTGTGGCTATGTAGGAACCCATCTCGCATTCCTCTCAAAACTGGGTTTGTACTGTGTTGCAGGACAGGATATTTCAATCTTTTGAAAAATAGAGTTCCCTTTTTGGGCCCTTAAATAATTGGGCAGATGCTGCTGACAGCAGGCAGCTCGGCCGGCCCCCAGGCTCAGGCGAGCCCCCCGGCTCGGCTGGGCCTCCAGGCCCTGTTTTGAAAGAAAATTTTTGGGCAATTTTTTTTTTCGGCTGAATTTTCCATTTCGTCCGAAAGCACCATTTTCGGCTGATAATTTCGGTGGCTGAAATTTCGGTGCATCCCTAGTTGTGACGCTTCGGAGCCGGCCACACTCTGTACCTTGCGCACAAATTGTGTGCGCTAAAGCAGGCGTGCTGCGGATGTCCTGAAAGCCTCCCTGTCGAAGCGCTACGACGCGCGTTTGGGGCTGCAAAGCGTGATCCTCCATATGAGGATCTGCACTCTCATGGACGTTTCTTCCGCTCTGAAAAATGCTTGTCTGGCCCCGGCCTTAATTCTGGGAGTTCTTTTACATGAATTAATAATGATTATATGTCAATCACATCAGGACTTGAGGAGTCGTCCTCCTGCCATGGCTTATGCGCCGGTGTGCTTTAATCCTTGCTTGCAGCAGGAATCGCACCAATTCTCACATATTGGCACACTGCTTTTCTGGCCCTTAAGATTGATCGTGTTATAAAAAGAACGTATTTTGTCTCTCTTCTAGCGCTGTATAATGTGTCTGATGTCTATAAGATACACTATGAATATTCCAGTTCGGGCATTGCTCGCTGTGCCACTGTGCATTCAGTTAATTTTTAATAGTAGCGTGATCAGAGAGCAAAATCACCGGGTGCTTTCACATTCTTAAAGCGAATTCTTAATATTCTTAACAGCTTTATAGACAGGTAGCAACGCTATATTTATCTGCCTATATTTAGGGGTATAATTGAGCTGAGTGGGCGACGCTTGTGAATGTTATTTTAAAAAGAAAAAAGGGGGTGAAATTTAATCTCTGCATCTCACGCTGCCTTGGCTTTCTGTGAATATTTATACACTTTGAGGTTCTTTTTTTCTTTTTTATATTTACTATGTAGATAGTTTGCAAGAATTCCACGATGTATAAAATTTGGGATTTTGGGCTGATTGTGGACATAGAAAGGAGTACGATTCACAGAAAGCTGCCCTAGTGATCGGTCAACTTTTTCATGCTCTTGTATGCTCTTGTATGTGCAGTGATGTATGCGTTTCCCATCACTATGGGCCCTCTTCCCTGGTGGACGCCAAAGAGCAAATCTGCACTTGCAGGTTTCCCCCATCGCGTCCCCGTTTTACCGCCATATTCCGGGGCAGGTGCTGTCTCACCGTCTCGCCCTGGCACGCAGCGCTAACCACTGGGATACTCATGGTAGCGCTTCTGCGTCGCTGCAAATATCACTTCCTGGAGTCTGTAGGTCTCCATGGAGGTTTGCACTTCCAGGCCTCGAACCCTGCGTGATCTCGCTTTTGCGAGATTGTGCAGCACCGTGAAGTGATAGCAGAGGGAGACTGGGGACATATAGTTCCCAGTCTCACTCTATGTCCCCAGTCTCAATCTGCTCCCAGTGGCAAGAAGTGGCGGATCACAGTTCTCGTCGCGGGATGAGAGGGGAGTGGTCGGATTTCGAAATTTTTCCTTGAATTTTGCGCATCCCTGTGGTTATTGGCGCTAGCACTTTATCAATGCCAATTATTGCTCGCTCTCCCATGTTAGGCATAGGATGCTTTGCAGAAACTAGCGCAAAAAACGGTGCGCTAAGTGATTTCACACTGGTTCAGCGTCGGGAAGGTAATATGAGGGGCATGCGTTAAAGTCACTTATCCAGGTAACGCTTACACATCCAAAAGCTTATGTTGGGAGTAGTTACCTATGTATTTTATGTAATGTGATAATGCATAATCTGCATAATGCACGTGGGGCGTAAAAACCCAAGGGCTGAATATAGAATATTTGATACAGTCCTAACCTCAACATCTGAGGAAAGGGATTTAGGGGTCATTATTTCAGAGGATCTAAGGGTAAGTAGTCAATGTAATAGAGCAGCAGGAAATGCTAGCAGAATGCTTGGTTGTGTAGGGAGAGGTATTAGCAGTAGGAAAAGGGAAGTGCTCATGCCACTGTACAGAGCACTGGTGAGACCTCACTTGGAGTACTGTGTGCAGTACTGGAGACCGTATCTCCAGAAGGATATAGACATCTTAGAGAGAGTTCAGAGAAGGGCTACTAAAATGGTGTATGGCTTGAAGGAGAAAAGTTACCAGGAAAGGCTTAATGATCTTAACATGTACAGCTTGGAAAAAAGACGAGACAGAGGAGATATGATAGAAACATTTAAATACGTAAAGGGAATCCACAAGGTAGAGGAAGGGAGTATATTTAAACGGAAACAAAGTAGCAAAACAAGAGGACATAGTCTTAGATTAGAGGGGCAAAGGTTTAAAAGTAACATCAGGAAGCATTATTTTACTGAGAGGGTGGTGGATACATGGAACAGCCTTCCAATAGAAGTGGTAGAGGCCAGAACAGTGATTGAATTTAAGCAGGCATGGGATAGGCACAAGGCTATCCTAAACAAAAGATAAATCCAGGTAAAGTATCCATGTAATTGGGCAGACTAGATGGGCTGAAAGGTTCTTATCTGCCGACATTTTCTATGTTTCTATGTGATATAGTCGCTGGACAGACCATTCAGTGTTCAAGGCTTCGGTTTATTCTGCAGGCGGTATATCCAAATAAACAAGCAAATAAAACAAACAAATCAAAAGCCCACTCCTCAGACTATCTGAACATTTGTCCTCCCCTCACTTATAATACTGGGCAGCTAAATTGCTTACCAGTAGAGTAAAATAAAGAGGTTGTACTTCCCTTAGTGACTTCATGGCTTGTCTCCTCCCCTACTGCTCCCAGCAAAAAGACTGCTGTCCCAGAGGGAACACCATTACCTATAAGGCAGGGCAGTCTTAATCAGCAGACAGCTGAGAACCCTATGTTGGAAAAGGGCTTTCTCATTTACCTGCTGACAAAACTGTGGTCTGTCTCAGTATGTGTATATGTACTGCTGCAAAAGCATTATTGTTATTGAAAGCACTAAATGAATGGGGGACAGAAATTCTCATGAAAATTGAGCGAGGACAGACAGCTCCAAGAAGATTGTAATTGCCTTTCCTTCCTTTAGCCCACGCCATGAGATTTCTCGAAGTCCATGCACGTCAGCGGGACCTCGGAAGGCAATTACTTGAATTGTTTGTCAATAGAGAGTATTTTTTTTATAGTCTGTGATGCATTGTAAAACAACCTAATCAGCGTACAAATGAAAACCTTGCCGGGGAAAAAATTAAAAACAAAAACCGTAAAAAAAAAAAAACCCACCACGTTACAGGCACATAGTGTCACATGCTGATACGCATGCTGAATCCCATGAATGTACACGCCAATAAATGTCAGCGGTCCAATATTTTCATCACCGGAGCGTCGTAGATGCATGATAAGGATCATAGTAAAGCAAAGGGTTCATCAGCATTTCCGTCATCACTGCGGATCAAAAAAGAAACGCACAATAAAAATGATGCAAACCTATAAACGTGGTGTGGCGACCTTGGGCATACAGGCGTGAAAATAAACATCATTCAGCATCTATAAATGCCAATATTGGCAGCTTAATATATATTTATGCAAATGAGTGTGTGTGTATAAGACCGAAAGAGCTGTCCAGGAGTGACTGTGGACTGGTTGCATAACCTGACCTTTGCTAAAAAGTCCTCTAGTATGGCATTGCACTGCCAATGAAGGCTCTGTGTGAAAACAGGATGGAAAAAAGGGAGAAACTGCAGACTTCATTTGCATGTGCTTCCCAGAGTCCCTTGCTGCATATGGGGAATGTAGCACATGAGCTCTGTAAAGCAGTTCTCTGAATTGCTGGGATGTGTAAATGTCTTCCACAATTATAAACTTGATTTTTATATAATAATTTTTAATTAAAAATATATATACATAAAGTATTGTCGTTTACACACTATCGATGACATTCTATCTCAAGATATTGGAATTTTAAAAAAAAAATCCCTTTTTTAACATTTTTATAATGGGATTCAAAGGAATTCGTTTCTGCCATGTATCCTGCCTCTTTTTTCGAGGGCAGAGAATGTACACATGTAGCAAAGTGCCCGGCCTTACACAGGATGCCCAGGCAGCCAGGAACAGGGTTTCTGTGGTTTCTTTTTGTTCTGTTTGGTTATGTCAATTTAAAAGGGAATACTGCAGGTCAAATTAGCCGACTGCTGAATAAATTCTCAAACTCGGTGTCTTTTGGACATGTTTTTTTTTTTCTCTTAATATACATTTTTTAAAATTCTAGTAACCACATGCAGCGTGATTGTCTGTTGTGATTCCCCTTGCAAGTCTCGTGTCTGTCGAAATGCAAGAAAAAAAGGTCCATTTTTATTAGGATTACTGAGCAGAAGGACCCACTTTTCCCCTCCCCCTTCACTTCTTTCATTAAGCCCTCCAGTATGATTAGTATCTCCCTCCTCACTGCCCTGGGTAATTCATTCCTGAAAATGTAAAGCATCCTCTAGACATGTTTCACACATACACCTCCTGCCTTACGTAATGCAATCAGTCGGTGAGAGTGAAGAGGAAGCAGCCAGCGTAGGTACCAGCTGCTTTCTGGAATTAGAAAGATATATTTAGCCATGTTCCCAGAGCACGGAGCGGAGTCCTACACGCTGTATCCATCTCCTCTGCGCATCTCATGGTGGGAGGGAGAGCGCAGGGATGTCGTACAAAAAGCTCAACTGTAGACAACTAACATATTATGTACATTATAGTGATTTAATTTCAATTCAATGTCACTTAGGTGAGTTGCACTTGCCAAGGAGGTCAGCAAACCTTTTAATTATAATGCAGTACAAGCAAAGTATAGTATCCTTTTTTCTTTCGCTTTTTTTCTCTTCCCTCTCTCCCCTTACCTCCTTTCCCCTTATTCATTCCCTTCTTTCTTCAAGTGTTCCTATCCTCCTTCTTTCGCTTTTTTTTTTAACTAGTTTACCATTCATACCTTGGCATATTTTTTCCCTTAACTTGTGTCACCCTGTACCTTTTTAATATTTCCCATTCATCATATTTTTATCCTTTTTTTTGTTTTGTTTTGTACTTTCCTTGCTTCATGTTTTCTCTCCATCCTTTTCTTGTGTGATCCCTTATATCCCGCTCTCCCCTTTTCCTCCCTCGTTCTCCTGCAGATAGGTGTTGCTGCCTTTGCATTTTCCACTCTTGCAAAAATGCAATTGTATGTGTAAAGTGTGGCTTGGTATAAGTAGTGTCAATCCGCACGATCTGATTCTTTAACCACCGCAGTTAAAACCAGATTCTGTCATGGTATTGGCACGTCATACTGACATTGTGTATTTCTTTTGACGAAATACATATTTACACAAACGTGGGTGAAGCTGCAATCAAACCTGATCATGTAAATCTCCATTCTAAATATATCCTCAACCAGGTGTTCTTTAAAATCTGTTATAGTACATTTAAGCACAATGCCCTGTATAATATACTCTATTATATATGGCTTGTCAGTTCCTTGTATGGTTATAGTGCTTATGAATGGTCACACATGGATTTCTAAAGACCGGTAAAGGAAAGGTTAATTTTACCGCTTTGGAGTAAAAAAAAATAAAAAAAAATTATTTACTACTGATGATCACAATATTAACCCCTTCACTGCTGAGCCATTTCACATCTTAAAAAAATCTAATTTTTCTTTTTTTTTATTATTATTGTTATTTTTTTTTCTTTACTTTAAACATGGTCAGGTTTGGTATCATTGGAAAGGCCATGCTCTGGCCTTTCTAATGATACCAAACAAGACCCTGCTAGCTGAAAACAGTTGGGAGATATATTGAGGTTCAAAGGAACCCCTATCTTTCCTTAGGAGTCAATGAGGACGTTCCCCACACGTCCTCAGCAGTGACAGGGTTAAAAATGTAGAGGTGCTGGCTCAATGAGAGATGGTAAATTTGCCTATTGGGTGTCGTGTCACCTTGTTTCACGTGCTTTTCAAGCGCTAAGAGCGTTGTAAACACTTTACACTTCATACGTTTTCTAAATGTGGGACTTTCGTTAAGAAATCTACCCCCCAAAATAAACCCCCCAAAAACAACGCCCTTATTTACATCAGAGGTTTTACCGATCACAGAATGCAGTCAGGAACGAAATAAAATCACAGAATTGGGATTAACTTGTACTAATGGCATTTAGAGACCGAATCCTCCAAACCGTACCGAGGATTCTCACTTCCAGATTGTGGGTTCATGGGCCTGAAACTGCAGGTTGTGTGTGTGTGTCCATCCCTTTTATCCCCATTGTGACACGCTCCATGCCATTCACTCTCCTCATACACCTACCCCTTCTCTTTCACCCATTGTGCCTTTGCCCCTTCCTCTTCATGCTTGTGACATTGCTTTTTCCCATTCACCTGACTATACTCCTTCACTTTCATTTATTGTGCCTCTGTGACATTCCCTTCACAATCATTATACCTCTCTAACCCATCCCTTTCACCCGACTGTGGGCCCGATTACATTCTTAACGCAAAAACGCACGCTAAATGCGTGTTTTATTTTGCGAAGCGTTAAACATTAACACACGAAAATCACCGCTGGAATTGCATTCCTCGCACATTTTTTCATCCGTTGGGAAATTGTGCTCGTAAAACCGACGCACAAAAATGCGCGCAAACTACTTTGCGCGCAGAAATCAGTGAGCACACAATGTAATTTTTAACGCGAGTCCGTCAGACGAACGTATTTTTGTGCGGGCTGCGCACAACAGACGTACGTTGTGACGGAAGACAAGGTAGTGGCCGTCATTTTTGACGGATCTAGTAAAAAAACGTGCGCATCGACATTCTCTGTTGTGAATCCGCAGTTTGGTACGGTCTGGTTGTTACAATTTGCTGTTACCACCAGCTTTTCAAAGATGTTAACCTTAAGCGCGCAAACGTTGTCCGTTAAATTCAATTTTGTGCTAAGATTGTAATACCTTGCGCGTACCAGCGCACAAACGCATTTGCGCTCACAATGTTAAGTGTAGGATTCGCGCACTAAATTGCGTTCGCAAAGGGTACGCACAGGGTCACTCGCGTTAGATGTTAACGCGCATTTTGTGCGCGAACGACGTAATATGACGTTCAGCGCAAAGGGTTTTGCCCCTCGAATTAATGCGTTTTTGTGCGCGCGCACAATTGTGCGCAAAGAATGTAATAGGGCCCTGTATGTTTGTTCCATCATTTTCTCTCTGCCTCTTCTCACCCCATTGTGCCTCTACCCCGTCACCCAACTATCTAGAAGATTAAGGGAGGTTTGTCTTAATGGATAGATAGGGCAGTCGGGCAGACAGATTCCTCGTGATTTTTGTGGGTATAGACGCGGCACAGTACGGTATATTCCCGCTTTAATTGAATCTTTAATCAAGGTAATGACCATGATGTTTAATTGCGTGTTGGATTTGTTCATTTAAATATCAAATGTAATTGAACTAATAGTGACTCTTCTGAGCTCTGCATGGTGTGATCTAATGTGAAGGGACAAACCTAATTTAAATTGATCTTCAAAACGTATTTTTTCACACTTTTTTCCTCCAGCCAGGCTGTAAATCAAATTAGTTTTTCATCTGATCACAAGTGGGAGAAAAAAAAAAAATCTCTTTCTGCAACATATTAAAAGGTGCACCCTAATGCAAATTTACCTCCTCTTAATGCCCTTAAATAAGCACATGCCCAATTGTTTTAATTTTTTTTTCATAGATTAGGTGAAAATACTCGCCTTTTCCCCTTGATGCACACTGCTCCTCCCCTCTAGCTTAGAGCTTCTGAAATATAGAAGTCCCTGCATGTTTTATGCCATTTGCATACCTGAGTACAATATGCAAATCGCGCATCGCTCTGAACCTGCATACTTTTCTACAGAACGACAGAACGAACGACAGATTGGAGCTGCGCATGTGTGCACAGAATCAGTCCTTCGGCTGCATTTTCTGTTAGCAGTCTGAAAGCGGATGATGTCCAGCGCTGCGGAATATGCTGGCGCTTTATAAACAGAATAATAATAATAACGTCCGCACACTCTGCAGGCTGACATCACTGACCAATCTGGTGGCCGGCAGTTCGGAAATTCAAAATTGCGTTTGCCTGGTGATGCATGTGAGGGAGGACACTCCACACTGCCTGGCCACTTCAGATTTTTTGTGTCCCTTTAAGCGTAGTCTGTAGGTCATATGTATGAATTCTTTTTTGGAATGTTGACTTACACAAAACCATTAAGCCAACCTAAAAAGGAAATCCTAAAAGGTCTGTCCTGGTCTTGCAGAACTTTTCGGTGCGTCGTCATGGGATATGATTTATTTGGAAACTTGGGAATGATACTTTATATAGTGATTTAGAAACTTCTCATGCAGCAGAGGGCTCGAACATTTCTAAATAGGATGTGTGATGTTTAGTTTCTCACCCAATGTATGTTTCTTTCTTTTTCCAGGAGCCTGGAGTGGAGAATCTCTTGCTGGACTTCTCTGAGATTGATCTGTCACAGTTGGACGTTGGGGATTTTGACTCGAATAGCTGCTTCAATGAGTTGCCGTGGTGTAATAATCACTCTGAGAATGAGTCCAGCCAGTACAGCACAGACGACGAACTGTTTCAGGTATCTCCTCCAGACATTCCTCTTTTAGTCACGATTGTGACAGTCTCCAGACGTGCGATTTGGAAGCCTGTTTTTGGGTTTCATGGATGTGTTTTAGGAGTTATGGTTAAACAGGAGAAAACGTTTAGATTCACTTCTATTTTTCCCCAGTGACTTTTCTGCTCTTTCGGAAATATTATGTATAAAAATACAGAGAGGAGGGGAGACCTCGGCTTTAAAGTTCTGCAGCAACGCTAAGGGTCAGCACGGTGGGGGAGGACACTCGGCACGCTATGACCATTTTCTTTAACTTAACAGGTCACTATGGGCACTGTAATAATTCAATGTAATTTGAGCGGTCAAGTGACCTGAATGCGCCCACACTCCTCCATTGCGGTGAGGGGCACTCAGAGGGCTTAACCCTTTCACTGCGGAGCACGTGTAGGGCACGTCCTCATTGACTCCCACTATATGCGGGGGATGTTCCCCACACATCCTCCACAAGCGGGAGCCCCCTCAGAGACACTCCACCTCTCTGTCTGGGGCTCCGCGGCTTTCTGACTTCAGCAAAGTCAGACGCTGAATTTAAACCACTCCTGACGTCAATGATGTCATTTCCAGGCGGCGACCCCTCCGGCAATGCCGGGAGATCACCTGAAGGGGGGGGGGGGTCCGTTCGGTTCCCTCACCTGATCGGGAGGTACCAGCGCCGCAAGCCAGGCACCACTTAAAAGGGGAGCCTCAGACATCGGGTCGCGATTCGGCGCGGGGAACCCCTAGCTGCCTGGGGATTTCCCAAGGAAATCCCCTGGTGGCGATAGGGGTTCCTTTGAACTCCAATATCTCCAGAACCGTGGCAGCTAGGGGGTCTGAGCATGGCCTTTCGAATGATAAGTAAAAAAATATATATGTTTTTTAAATAAAAACCTGTTTTTTTGTGTTGTTTTTATTAATGCAGCAATATTGTTCACATTTAAATTATAATGTGAACAATGATGCTGCACTAATGTTTTTTTTCTATGGGGTGCGTTTGCTAAAAATCACGTAATCCCCCCCCCCCCAAAAGAATGTAACTAGGGATGCACCGATACTAGTATCGGTATCGGGGCCGATATTGCCGTTTGCACGAGTACTTGTTACTCGTGCAAACGGCCCGATACATCCCGCCGATACCGGAAGCCGGTGCGGGGCTGGCCGCGTGCATGAAAAGCACGCGGCCAGCGTTCCCCTCCGGCGCGCCAAATACTCACCCTTCCTGAAGTTCCGGTCTCTGGGCAGTGATGCGTTCCCGCAGCCACTGGGCGCTCCTGTGACGCTGCCTCTCGGCTGGAGGCAGCGTCACAGATGCGCCCGGCGGCCATGTGACCGCATCACTGCCCAGAGACCGGAACTTCAGGAAGGGTGAGTATTTGGCGCGCCGGAGGGGAACGCTGGCCGCGTGCTTTACATGCACATGGCCAGTTTCCCCAGCGTTCGAGCGGGGGGTAAATCGATGAGAGCTGCGGGCAAATCCATGAGACCTGGGGGCCAAATCCATGAGACCTGGGGGCCAAATCCATGAGACCTGGGGGCCAAATCCATGAGACCTGGGGGCCAAATCCATGAGACCTGGGGGCCAAATCCATGAGACCTGGGGGCCAAATCCATGAGACCTGGGGGTAAATCCATGTGAGCTGGGGGCAAATCCATGAGACCTGGGGGACATCCATGAGAGCTGGGGGCAAACCCATGTGAGCTGGGGGCAAACCCATGTGAGCTGGGGGCAAATCCATGAGACCTGGGGGCAAATCCATGTGAGCTGCGGTCAATCTCATATAAATTTTTAAATGAGGTCTGTTCCTATTGGAAAGCGTCACATGACATTAAATAAAAGTATCGGTACTCGTACTCGGTCTTAAAAAAGTGGTATCGGTGCATCCCTAAATGTAACGAGTCCCCATTTCTAATTTTTGAACAAGCGCACCCCATAGAAAATATAACCGCAAACGCTTATGTGATAAAATGGGAAAATAAACACTTTACACGCTGTAGATGATTAAAAATTCTAATTTTATTGCAATTTTTGTTATACTATATAGGCAGGACATGATGTATACATCTAATAATGATATATTCTGAATCTGCTGAGTCTGCCGAAAAAATAAATATATATTTCTGGGTCATATAATAAAACATGGCTTCTAATCGCGTTTAAACATGATGAGCAAAAGCGGTAAAAATGAGCTCCGCACACAGACGTGAAATGGTTCAGCAGTGAAGGGGTTAATCAGTTACGGGATTTAGCTCGGCTCAGAAGCTGAGATCCGCATGCACACATTATCACTTTATGAATTGAGATCTGGAAGACGCTACTTACATTGTGGGTGAGCTTCCCCATGATCACCTAACCTCTGCAGCTCCCAGGAAGTCCACAGCATGTCTCTCCCAGACCAGAGATGAAGGAGCCAGGTGCTGGAATAAAGAGATTTTTGAACTAGCAAAAAGGAGGGGTTGCAAATGAGGTCAGGAGGGTGTTAATGTTTAACCCTAGAGCAGCGATAGTGAACCTATGGCACGCATGCCATATGTGGCACACGTGGCCCTCTCTGCTGGCATGCGGGCCATAAAATAATAAAATTGGGGGGATATGGAAATGCCTAATGGGGGGGGGGAGAGGAAATAATAAAATTGGGTGTAGAAATAATAACATTGGAGGAGGAAATAAGGAAATAATAAAATTGGGAGATTAGGAAATAATAAAATGGGGAAAAAAATGGAAATCATAAAATACAGGTACATAAAATAAGGAAGAAAAATTGGAAGCGAAGGAGTAGTAGACATGTACAGTAGTTTGAGTCTATTTGGACGAATTGCAGGGTTGGCACTTTGAGGCACATAATTTGGTTTAGTGATCCAGTTTCGGCACTCTGGCTCAAAAAGGTTCGCCATCACTGCCCTAGAGTCTCCCTTTAAATCAGTGCTCCCTATCCCTGGTCCTCAGGGCCTACTTGCCAGATTTTAAGGATTACCATGTGGAAACGCAGACTGAATCCAGCAATCCCTGAACAGCAAATCCTGTGCTGTGCTTCAGATATCTGGCAAACCTGGCCTGTCAGCGGATCCTGAGGACCAGAGTTGGGGACCCATGCTTTAAATGATCATGGTGGCTAAGATGTCCATTTAATACTGTAAATGTATGACGTAAACTGAGTAATATTTCTTTACTATTTTATATATTTACTTTTTATTTAGTACTCAAAAAAAAACTAAAAGGAAAGCAAAATTTATCCATGTTCTCCTTAAACCCCTTTAATGTCTAGCATTACAGAGAAATGTCTTCAGCAAGTCTGGAGCCTGGGTGCCACCACTCTGTCAGGCAATATATATGTTTTTTTTTTCTTCTTTCACTTCATGGAATAATCAATTGATTCCACCTTCATGTTCTCTTAACCCTGGAGTGAACTTTCAACAGCTCGTCCTGCTGGGGATTGGGGAAAAAATAAAGGCAAACGATTTGGTAAATAAACATAAAACATAAGTGCGAGATTTATTTATTTTCTCGGTGTAAAGCGATAATATTTCAGGATCTAACACAGTGTTGTACAAAATGTCTCGTGTCAGCAGCTAATAAACCTGTCAACGAGTTTACAAGGGTCCCCCCCCCCCCTCCTGTTAATAATTTCCCTTTATAGCGCTGTAGAGGTATTTATTTCACAGTCTGTAACCATTAGTGAATGAAAGAGCTAGAGTTTTGAGTTTAGGGCAGAACATACACTTCCTGTCCATTGTTAACCCTTTGCATAGTGTGGGATATGTGCTGTAAATCACTTATGTAATAATAAAATGATGATATAGATGTCATTGTAGATGGGACGTACTCCTGAGACTTTTATTCTGGAACATTTAAAAGTGTTGTTTGGCCTTTTGAACCCTCACAGGGATCTCATTTTCATATTGAAAAAGAATGCGAGCCAAAACATCGATCCACAATTTTAAATGTCATAGAATAAAAGCCACGTTTCACCGATGTCCCAGGAGTACTTCTAAGCCCAAATATATCCGCAAATGTTTGATTTACAGCACATGACATATAGTGCATTGGGGAAAATAAATTATATCATATATATATATATCTCCATCTCCTCCTTTATGTAGTATTGAGGCATGTGACTGTAGCCACCTTGGACTTGAGGTGCGTGGACTGGGAGAGGTGTTTGGGAGATGCGGGTCTGGTGTTTTGTTGCGTCCTTGCCATCTCGTATGTTGGATTCACTCCTGCCTGTAGGTACAGGCTGTGTGTGCCATCTGTACCCAATTCCCTGATGACTTTGATATGTGTTTAATATTGTTAATATCTTCATTGTTACTGGCACGAAACCCCATGCTTGGAATTGTCCTCCTGAGATTTTGGTAGTGTTGTTTTGTGTACAGGGTTGTTTTTAGCGCCACCTCTTTCCTGACCCCCCCCCCAAAAAAAATTAACCACTAAACATGGACCCTTTCTCTGGCTATTGTGACTGTGCTGGGTGGACCTGATGGGGAGCAGGTTTTGACTGCTTTGCTGGGATGTCTGGGTCGGCTGTGAGTTTGGTAATGATTAACTGTTATCTGATTCTGTACCAAATAAAAGGAGGCCTGCTGGAATGGACAGGCAGTCTGGTTAACCGGTGTCGTCTGCTTTATTGGGAAAAATTAAAAAACTGGCATTTATGCAGCGCTGCTTGCTGAGAGAAGAATCCAGGGACTAGCGGAGGAAACAAAGTACGATAGCCAAGGGACAAACAGCGGCCTTGGCTCCCGTAACAAGGCAGACCTGTTCTTCTTTCATAACTTACTATCACACAGGAGTGAAAACACATCATTCGTTTTGCACAGGGGTCAGCACCCTTGGACCTCCAGTTGTTGGAAACTACATTACCCATGAGGCTCTTCAAACATAACATGTAGCTAAGCATCAGAGGGAGATGTAGTTCCAAAACATCTGGAGAGAAAAAGTTGCTGACGCCTGGTTTACGATTTAAGACGAATGAAACGCAATGATCCAACTCACCTGCCTTGTGTTTTTTTTCTTTCCCCAGATCATAGACAGTGAAAATGAGGCCTTGCTGGAAGCCTTTACAAAGACACTGGATGATATACAGGAGGATGATATCAGCTTTTCTGCCTTCATATCCTCTGGAGACAGAGACCTCTGCCCCTTACCCGGCCACCTGTCCAAACCCAGCTTCCCAGCTGAATCCCCTAAGAGCCCAGAAAATGAAGATAAGCTGTCTATAGTAAGAACCACTTCCTACTGTTTAAAGTGGAAATGGATGAGACCCTGAATAGACGCCTGCATGGGTATGATAGGCAACAAAGGTCTGAATTTTTTCATTTAAGGCTTTAAAAAAATTTATTTTTACAAATCTCATCCATATGTTGTATGTGTAAATGTGCATTGATCTATATATCCGACAATGGGTTGAACCACACCACTTCCAGAAGAACAATTATGAAGTGCTCTAATGAAGTGCTGTGGACCCAAGAGGCTGTTGAAGCTCTGTTACTGGTTGTGGGTTTGACCTCTTATCCGTTTGAATGTAGGAGGTGCCTAGAAAGATCCAGGTTTCATTCCTCCTCCACATTCAAACGGATGTTCTTTGAGGAATTCTATGCAGCGGAGTGATTGACAAGAACACGAAATGCAAAATGTTGTTTAATTGCATGTTAGTTGAAGAAAACCTTTAACATCCTGCCTTAACTGTCTCTTGCGGACCAAGTTCAAAACCCCTGATCTAAAGATTATACATGTGCGTGGATTATAAAGAATTTCTATTCATCACATGTTAAGAATCATCTGCAGACGATCTGCTGATACACTGTTATAAATGAGGATAAAATCTTAAATGATAGAGATATATCAGTCTGTCATCCATCCATATACTATACATCTCTCTCGCCTATCCTCAATCTCTCTCGTCTATCGTCCATCTATCCATCACCAGGTGACTTGATTATACATACATATCCTTTTGGCAATTCTAAAATAAAATCTTCCTCTTTGTGTATATTGGGATAAAGAGCGAAAAAAGAAAGTCCAATATAGTGTAGTTTGTAAATATAGAAAGACATAGGAGAAAATAAAACGCTTCTATAGTTACTCACAATTTTATGAGCCATAAACCTGCTCTAGGTGGAGAAAGCCTCTGGGGTTTGTTTCTTCACTATTCACAGGTACCCAATAATCTTTATCATGCATGGGTCTCATTTTATTTCCTTTTTAAATTTGAAAAATAAACATACCAGTTCCAACCAATAGCATAATACTGCATAACATTTGGAAAAGAAAGCCAATTGCCAAATTACACTTGTTGGAGGCCTCCTAGGCCTTGTTTATAATGAAAAACCACTAAACTCTCCAGATAACGGCAAGCAGGATATATTCAGAGCACTTTTATTTAAAAAAAAAATATATATATATATATCCCAGAAGAACGCGATTTGCCATAGAGTGTGGCTTCTTCAGCTGGTATCTCTGTTCTAAATCTCCTGCTGCCCCATATATATATATAACAAACCATTAATCCATTCATCATTTAAAGTATTAATCCATCAATTATGTTTTGCATTCCAAGTCTCTGTTTTATGTTCCATCCATAGTCTTAGTCATGCGCATCCCTCTGCGCTCCTTCATGGGGTACAGAAATATAAAAACGTCGTCCGCCATCTCGAACATGCGCCGTAAACGAGCGTTTTTTACATTTATCAATCTCTCTCGTCTATCATCCCTCTATCCATCTGTCTCTTGCCTGTTATACATATGTCTCTTGTCTGTAATCCATCTGTCCATCTGTTTTCCGTCTTTCGCCCCATCTATCGTCTTTCGCCCCATCTATTCGCCCCATCTGTCGTCTTTCGCCCCATCTATCGTCTATCATCCATCCATTTATGTCTCATCCATCATTCAGTCTGTCTATCATCCACCCATGAGTCTCTTATCTCATCCATTCATCCATCTATACACCCATCTGTCTGTTTGTACGTGTATCTGTCTATCAATCCAAGGAGTTTACCCTGGTTTATAACATTAGGTATATAAGATACAGCATATATAGTGTTCACTCATAACTGCCCTAAGGAGGGCTTCGTGCTTTTTTCCCTGTTAATTGTTTTTGTACACCTTTTGTATTTCATTGGGATTGCTGTTTAACACCTGGCAATCACTTTCCTTTTAACTATAGTATTGGTGTCCTTTATTTCCCCCATTATAACATACTGTCCTGTGCAGGTACCTCCATGAAAATGATGAGGCGCACAGTAGTTTATTTTCGTTAACCTTTGTTCACGTAATGATCGAACTTCTTTTTTTGTTGCGGTTACATCTGCAGGCTCTGTGTTATTATTTGGTATTACACATCCATTGTTCGGTGTCGGTTACTTGGCTGATGGCAGACCCTTGATGCAAACCACAAATGGTCCATCTAGACGTTTCTGATTGCATAATTTTTTTCATTTAATATCACACGAGTGGCTCTTGTTAATTTATATTTTCAGCTGTCATGCATCCAAATAATTTCCCATTACACATTTGTAAAACATTGACGAATTACCTCAGAACAAGGCTCATTTGTCAGGAGTTCTCGGATGGCGATTTTGCTGAATGTTGAGCCAGTGGAGCACATTGCGTGCTCCTTCTGATTCTATAGCTAATAAGTATTTCATGCATGTATTATCTGTGATTGGAGAAGGTTCTGCTCCAGCTAGACCTTTCCTTATGAAAACCGATCACGTTCTAGTTTATATAAAGAGATTCCCAGCCTCATACTGTAGTTACAATTATTATTGCTGGAATGAGGCTTTCTTGTTAATACTAGATTATTTTCTTTCGCACATCCACGTCGCGAATACCTATTAACCCTGTGGTGAATGTCAAGCTTCAAATTGAATGCATATTTGGGGGTAGTTTACTATCCATCTCCCCTAATAAAATACTTTCATTACAATAGGCACAAGGAGCTATATATTTATTCATATCATGTAATGGAAATTGTTGATTATATTTTCTCTAGTGCAGTAATGGGAACTCTTAAATTCTCATCATAATTACATATCCATAATCATCATTGTAATGGTGAGCGCTCACACATACGTTGTCTAAATCTGGATTTATGGGTGATGTTTCTTCACTGGAGGCTTGTTGCCACTGCATGATCATCGATGTCACCATCCAAAGACCATATAGAGAACCTGGAGCCCAGGGATCTCACACTCTGCCACCCAGAGTTTGACTGCCTACAACTTCCAGAATTATTTGAATGCATGAGACGGCTATGGAAACCTGGGCGTTGTAGATCAAGTTCGAGATCCCTGCTGTAGAGCCTAGATTAGATATTTTGCAATTCCATATCCCGTGATGCTTTGGAAGTGTTGAAGTTGGCTAGTTGTTGTGGGACGTGTCTTCAGGTTATGTAGCATTGGCTTCCCTAGCTCGAGACTTTCTGTGGGCCAGTAAAATGGAAGTTAAGCACCGACACTTGAGTCCAGCTCACGTGACCTAATTTTCCAAGATGCTCCACCAACCACTTCCCAGCCCAACATCTCCAGAAGCCTAACCCTCCAGACTATATCATAACCACAGATATGATGTTCTTAAGAAAAGTTGGTATTGTGGGATTAAGAGCACAATACCAAAATACAATGTGTCGACAAACACTACAGGAAACCAAAACTCGAGTAAAAGTGGCACCTCAATATATGTGTATATGGGCAGGAGTACCATGAAAACTATATTCATTCCTGGACATGTAATGTCTAATTCTTGGTCCAGATCGCACTTTGAAGAAGAATCTACCCACTAGTCCTAGTGGGTAAATGTATGATCTTTCAACACTGTGAATTTATGTCATTGCATGTCAATGTATGTGCCTGTGTGCTGTTCTATACAGTATAGCATCTGATGTGTCTTCGCATGATGTTTTGCAGCTGAAGAAGCTACTCCTTTCTCCAGCTCAGGCTCCCACCAGTAATGACGCTCAGAATGATGGCTGTTCTCGGCGCCAAGGAACCTCCAAATATCGCCCTCAGAGAGATTTTTCAAAGGTAGTTCAAGATCTGACCTCCCTTGTCTCGTTTTTTTTTTTGCAGTGATCGAGCTGAACACGTTGAGCTGTATTCCAACCTTACACGTGCTTTTCCACCTGACACAGGTAGAAAAAGTGGCCCACCTTAATATCAGGTGGACCAGCACGTCTATAATTCGAAGGGTTAACCCCGGATACTCCTGCGATCATTAATATATATTTACATCTATTTTTCATTATTTTGTATTGCATTACTCTATGTTTATGTAGTGGATATTCCATTGTATTCCAACCTTGGTGTCAATTTAACCAGAGCCCTTTGACAGTTCATTGTGATGTACAGTGGTGTAACTCCACCGTGGAAGGATATACCATTTGTGTTCTGCTTTAGGGTCTGTGACACATCACATTATATACAGAAAGATTCAGCTAATGGCTTTATTATAAATGTGCTAATTATCTCCACATGGAAGTGGAAAGCTTTCTTCATTAGCCATAATGATCTATCCCTCTCAAACCTCAGCTTGTATACAGAAGGAAGTCTGTGCTTATCCTTTCAATCCTTTAGCTCTGTTAAATGCCCAGTCCAAAAACTACATCTAAATGTGCCAATTTGCCAAATAATAAAAAACTCAAATGGAAAGGCCCCCCCCAAATCATTTTTCACCAGGGGTATAATTAATATCTCATTAGGAACACACTTTCCGGGCAGCTGGATTCACTTACAGCTCAGGTGCTTTTGCTGATAGGATTGTGCCGACGCTGGGATAATAATATTGGACTATGTTCTGCTGGGGATACTTAAAGATGGATGTAAAGTCCATGATCTAGTTCAATTTTTCTTTGCCTTCTTTCTCTTGAAGCAGTTGTATAGGGCTGCTAATATTGATTATTTTCATAATCCAGAAGTTGAGTGTGTATATATATATATATGTATATATATGTATATATATATATATATATATATTCGATATTAATCGGAAAAATAAATCTGGAATATATATATATTCGATATTAATCGGAAAAATAAATCTGGAATATATTTACTTTAAAAAAAAGCAAACAATAGTGCAAAACCACATGCAAAAATTTTAAAAACTAGATAGGTAAAATGCAATCCCAAAGGACCTCTAGAAATCTGCCTAGCAGTGCCTAACTACACTTAAATCACCCAAAGGTCTCTCCAAGATATCCAGAAAGCTTTAACTTTAATGAACACTCTATGTAAAAACCAACCCCTCCCTTTTTTGTATGTAACTTTTGTCTATACGTTCGCAAAATTGCGTGACTCGCATACATTTCACACACAAAGTACGTGAGCGCCTGCTGGAAGAATTGATGCTTTGTGCGTGGGTCACGACCATGTCTCCTTTCTCCTTGAACGAATGCTGGTACATGGACTTGATAATCTAAAGTGGCTAGGTGCATAGTGTCCCTTTTTAAAATAATTTCATGAAGAAACTGAGTGGGGGTGGGGCAGGAATTGGGAGTAGGGATAGACCGATTTATAATTTTTTCAGGGCCAATACTGATTATCGGCAGCTTTTCTGGCCGATAACTGATATCTGGTGCCGATATTCTGTAAATGTTAAAGTTTGTGGGAGAAAAAAAGGCACAAATCTGACATTATGCCATGAACTCCATCAGGTCTATTCAGAGAGCGTGAAAAGCAGGAGAATGACTGGAGAATGTAAAATTCTAGGTCAAAATAGCCAAACCAGAAAAATTCTCCCATTCATCTCACTTTCCAAATCGGCTATTTTGACCTAGAATTTTACATTCTCCTACTTTTCACCGCTCTCTGAATAACCCTGAATGTGTTTAATAACATTTAAACATTGCACCACGTCCACTTCATTTATTAAGTTGAATTAAAAGTATTTTTATTTAAGCTTTTATTTTTACAAGCAATAAGAACGTGTCTTTGGCTTTTGCAATGATCCCTCATATGACCCTGTATGTAAGGGGTTCAGCAACCATGGCCCTCCAAGGGTTATATTACAAAGTTGGTGCTAACTTAACCAGAGCTGTTGTAAACTTACCAGAGTCATTATAGCCTATGGAGTTGTTAAGTTAGCAGTGACTTTGTAATATTGCCCCACATGTTTTGGAATTACATCTGCTCAGCTACTCATTAGCTTCTTGGACTCTCATGGGAAATGCAGTTCCAAAACATCAGAATATTTAATATTACACTATGTCATTTTGCTGCCCTGTCCTGGGATACGGGTAATTAATAGAAATCCTGGTGTAATTTGTTTCCGATAGATATTTATAAAATGTGTATCAGAAACAAATTACACCAGGATTTCTATTAACGTATCCCAGGACAGGGCAGCAAAATGACATATTGTAATATTAACAGAATAAGGACCAATGCCCGTAACCTTTACTTCATAAATAGAAACATAGAAAAATGTCGGCAGATAAGAACCTTTCGGCCCATCTAGTCTGCCCAATTACATGGATACTTTACCTGGATTTATCTTTTGTTTAGGATAGCCTTATGCCTATCCCATGCCTGCTTAAATTCAATTACTGTTTTGGCCTCTACCACTTCTACTGGAAGACGCATTGACTTTAAAATGCATTGACTTTAAAGACCCCCGGTCCTTAAGGGGTTAAATATTCATATAAATCAGGGGTCGGCAATCCTGGCCCTCCAAATGTTTTGGAACTATATTTCCCTTGAGGCTCTGCAAACCTAATGAGCAGCCGAGCATCACGGGAAATGTAGTTTCAAAACTTCTGGAGGGCCGTAGTTGCCCACGCCTGATCTACACCGTGTGTGCTGTACACAGACTGATTCACCGTCAACTATTCTAATTATCGATTGGTTGTCGATTTAATCGATTAGTTGTTTCAGTCCTACAGTTGTAGTTTTGCACGTTCTATCCCCCAATGACAGCGAAAACACTAATGTATAGGATGTTCTCAAGAGACCAAAAGGTCTAGAGCAGGGATCTTATACCCTGGATCTTTAGATGTCTATTGCCTAGTGTTCCCAGAGAATCATGGGAGGTGTTGTTCAGAAACCTCTCGGGGGGGGGGCAGATTTTGAGATCCCTTTCTAGGGTTTTGACACAGTAAAACTGAAATCGAGCAAAATGTTTCCAGCACGACAACGTTTTATTAAAATTTTCGTAGAAAATCTCTCCGCGCCATGCAGTTCTTCAGAATATCCGTTTGATAGTATCCTTTTGTGGATTATTTGTAGCATTATTCTGGTTTTAAGCATGAATAACTTTTTATTTGCAGGTGGAGAGCCCTATGGACAGACAGGCTGGGTTACCGCCAGCTCAGAGCAAGACTCGCACAGAGCTTCACCGACATTTGGTTTCAGCTGTCCCTCAGACCAAAGTTTACTCTTCAACAGAGAGTAACCGGGACAGTGTTAAGGAAGAAGACAATGATTCCCATGATGAACAATGTGTTGATGACTGTGAGTCCCTCTCAATAACGTCCACTTTAGGGACTCAGAAACCACAGTTTACCTCTGAGCGTGAGAAACGGGCTGTGGTGGACCTCATCCGGTATATGCACACCTACTGCCTACCGGCAAAAAAGCAACACTCTAACGACAAGCACCAGCATTGCAACAACATTTTAAAGAGACCTAAACTGGAATCTGTTCAACAAATATCTTGTTCTGATCAAACCAGCAAGGTGGATTCCATGAGTGCCAAGGGAAGCCGTAAGTATAAATGTGTGAAACCAACCCCAGTACGTTCTTCAATCCTGAAAGAACTTCTAGCAAAAGACATTTCTGGTGATGTGAGCAAGCCATACAGACTGGCTCAACCAGTATATGCAGAGTTCTCTGATTCTTGTGGCAGTCGTCTGTCGCTAGGAAGATCTGAGCAAAGACTGGTCAAAAACCTCAAAACTGAATCGGGGACAACTCACAAGACATGCTTGACCATTAAGAAGGAGAGCAGACATGCCGAAAAGTCGTTAAAATTTGCCGAAGAGCCTATGACTTTTAAAATGTCTCCAAAACCGGAGAACTCCATATATGCCGTCAGACGGTCATGCAGATTAAATCCAGAGTTCAGCGAATGGCTCTTGTTTGAAGATGAAGCTTTTCCACAAACCGATGTTGAGCAGGCGGCAGAAGAGGAGAAACTGACAAGAGCAGTAGAACCTTTTTATGAAGATGAGCAGGTGGCTGAACTTGAAGTGGGAGAGTTATTGGACCCCAGAGCACAAGAGAACAGTGTCAACGTAGATGTTATCGAAAGGGACTCGTGTGACAATGGGACCCAACAATTCCACCCTTTAGGTATGCTGGATCATTAATTACAGAATAGTAATGGGTATGTTTTCAAAAGACTTTAATCATTTTTTTTTTCCCACCAAAATGATACAAGTGGATACTGGTGCAGGTGTCGTGTGGTTAGTAATGTTTATTAAGGCATTTTTACACTTGTCATTTATTTATAAAGTATTTTACCAGGAAGGACACAATGAGATTTCTCTCGTTTTCAAGTATGTCCTGGGTTCAGGAACATTAAAATGTTAGTCGTTACAGAAATACAATGCTAATAACATTTAGCAGGAGCCATCTTGTACACAGAAGGGAATACAATAAATGGGCTCCTGGGTGTAGTTTACCCGTTTGTAAGCGATTACTCCTTGAGAGTATTATCCTTACACCCTGCTAAATGGTCTTGATTTCACAACGTTGTCTTTATCCTGCAGAGCACTAGATAAATCCTCATAAAAACAACTATTTGTGCCAATCTTTCCTCATCTCTCACCACTTTTATAGGTTTGTGCAACGTGTAAACAGAGGACAAATGACCCTTCCAAATTCCAGGGCATCCTATATTGTGTTTTTCGTGCCCAAACACTTGCCATACAAAAGTAGGGGAAAAATAGGGTGCAAATAATTCAGTATACAGAACGTAAAGAACAAGTATTTGGAAAATTACTACTAGACTATAATGCTTTTCTAGTACATCCCCTGAGTAGGGAGATTTTAAGGGACACTCGAGGCTCTGTGAAATTTAATTGTCAATGACCTGAATGTCCTCCCTTCTTTACCCCACTGTGCCGGGGGTCTGGAAGGCGCATTCAACCCTCTAATACCCAGAAAGGTTAGATCAGGGAGTGCTGATCATGTTTCCTTGAAAAAGGTCAGGAATGAACGCTACTTCATTCCTGCCTCTAGCCAGTGACTGTCAATGCATTCACTTTGAGAGCCATTGGATTGGCTGGACGCTGTCAAGTGACCAGCCTCCAGCCAATCACAACAGACGACCGCTGTAGCTTGAGAGGAAGTTGCAACATGTCAACGTCGGCAATGCCAAGGGAGTGAAGGGGAGTTTTACCTTCACTAAAGGGGCAAAATAGGACATGGGTGCAGCAAGGGTCAGCAGAGTTTAATGATGAACCCCGCTGTCACCCCTTCCCATGTACAATGTCCCCTTAATTGCCATATATTTGAACTATTAAATTATCTGGTATGTACATTTATTTACTTTGAAATACATTTCAAACAATAAATTAGTTTTTATAATTTTTTTAAAAATTTTTAATGAACCATCTTTATTTTTACATTTACAGAAAATTCCAGGAGTTCTCCGATTTCAATGACACAAAGGTATGAAGATTTGATTGATTTAAACAGTTTGTTGAATCCATACAATGACTTATTGTTTACACCTTTGTACAAGATGAAGTGTCGCTAAAACATGTTCTACTATGATAAACCTAAAATTGGTGATCCTGTGACTTTGTCCTGAAAGTGAAATGTGACAGCCGTGCTCCACAAAGTGCGACATTGTACAGTTGTGTTCAAAATTATTCAACCCCCAATGCTGTAAAGGGTTTTAGGGAATTTAGTGTACATTTGTAATTGTATTCAGAATGAAATCCTACAAGGACTTTTTAAAGAACCACATGCAACTAAAATGACATCAATTGGTTTTGTAATACAGTAGTAAATGTTTCTTTTGTGAATTCCTCATTGACACAATTATTCAACCCCTTGAAGACTACCACTCTGAAGAACAGAGGTTCATTCAAGTGTTTTCAATCAGGTATTGAAAACACCTGTGGATGTCACGGAGCAGCAATAAAGCATAATAAGCACCAATTAGGCAGCTTTAAAATGACTGTGATACTCAGCTCCTTCTAGACATTTACTGGTGTGGTTACAAACATGGTGAAGTCAAGAGAATGGTCCAGGAAGACAAGAGAAGAGGTGATTACTCTTCACAGGAAGGGCAATGGCTATAAGAAGATTGCAAAGATGTTAAACATACCAAGAGAGACCATAGTAAGCATCATTCGCAAATTCAAGGCAAAGGGCACTGTAGAAACGCTACCTGGTTGTGGCAGAAAGAAGATGCTGACTTCGACTGCTGTGCGCTACCTGAAGCGTAGAGTGGAGAAAAGTCCCCGTGTGACTGCTGAGGAACTGAGAAAAGATTTGTCAGATGTGGGTACTGAAGTTTCAGCTCAGACAATACGGCGCACACTTCGTAATGAAGGCCTCCATGCCAGAACTCCCAGGTGCACCCCCTTGCTGTCTCCAAAGAATAAGAGTCGACTGCAGTATGCCAAAAGTCATGTGGACAAACCACAGAAGTTTTGGGATAGTGTTCTGTGGACTGATGAAACAAAATTAGAACTGTTTGGGCCCATGGATCAGCGCTATGTTTGGAGGAGGAAGAACAAGGCCTATGAAGAAAAGAACACCTTGCCTACTGTGAAGCATGGCGGGGGGTCAATCATGCTTTGGGGCTGTTTTGCTTCTGCAGTTACAGAGAAGTTTCAGCGTGTGCAAGGTACCATGAATTCTCTTCAGTACCAGGAGATATTGGATGACAATGTGATGCAGTCCGTCACAAACCTGAGGCTTGGGAGACGTTGGACCCTTCAACAGGACAATGATCCCAAGCATACCTCCAAGTCCACTAGAGCATGGTTGCAGATTAAAGGCTGGAACACTTTGGAGTGGCCATCGCAGTCACCTGACTTAAATCTGATTGAGAACCTCTGGTGGGACTTAAAGAAAGCAGTTGCAGTGCGCAAGCCTAAGAATGTGACTGAACTGGAGGCTTTTGCCCATGACGAATGGGCGAAGATACCCGTAGATCGCTGCAAGACACTTGTGTCAAGCTATGCTTCACGTTTAAAAGCTGTTAGTACAACATCCTTTTACAGTTATAAGTACTAAGATTGAATGTCACTTGGGGGTTGAATAAAACTGATAATGATGTGAGCACAGAAAAGACATTTGTGGTTATTTCATTATAAATGTTATGTTATATTTGTCTAACCTACACGTGCCGCTTTGATTTAATTGTAAGCAAGATGACTGAATGATCAAAATCAATGTCAAACTGGCCAAAACACTCAATTTCAGTGGGGGTTGAATAATTTTGAACACCACTGTATATCCAGTGTTAGATTCTGCTGTCCTCAGACCTTCAAGGTTATTTCTTAAACCAGTGACTCTATAGAAGTCATAATTGCACATTTTGGATTAAAATAAATTAGTGGGAAAGAAAAAAAGAGATTAGTGTTTTTTTTTTTTTATAGCATGTAGAGGGGTTTTCCCCAGGGATGGTCTTTCATGGGTGTACGTTTATCATTATATATGAGAGTTTTTGTAGAAACAGATCTGCTGAGTACCCTGAATACATAACTGTGTATGGAGTTTACATTGATCCCTTCACCATGGTCAAATATCCTCCAAAAACTCCTGCGGGATCTTAACCTTGGGTAAGCTAGATCTGGCCATATTCTGGAAATGAAATTCTTTTACAAATGTGCTTCAAAATATGCCCTCAGGTTTTCAGCACCGTGGACATGTCCTCCAAGGTGCTGAAGCTGTTTCAACAGAACGAGGTTCCTTTTTTTTCTCCTTCAGCTTTAACTTGGGGTTCTGTTTTTTTTTTTCTTCATTATACCTGTAGTATACATTTTTGGCCAGCAGGGGGCCCCTCTACCTGTCAAATAAGCATGCTGCCTTTATAATGCGTTTTATGAAGGATAGATACGTTTTTACTGTTTGCATTGGAAAGTTGTTTTCCATAAATCCGCTGGGTCATGGCAGCGGGCTTATGGAAAACAACTTGGTAGTGAAGGGGTTACTATCAGTAAGTATATAGACCTTGTTAATATATGGATACTTCAAGGTAGGAATCAGCAGTATTGAAGTAGAAAGGACCCGTGCACCCTCATTTGATTTGTGCTTTTGATGCATGTTGTATAATCTCCCCCCCCCCCTATAATCACATGCCTTTATATTATTATGTCCCCCCCCCCCCCCCCAAATCCGATCTCCAGTCAGTCAACTGGCCAGAGATTAAATTACACCATAAGGAAAAACACTTCACTTTTTAAAGCAGAGTGACCTACCGGGAATGTATTCAAATTGTCCCTTAGGAAGAACAAGTCGATCTCCTCTGTCATCATCCTAATCATCTCCTCCAATGTTTCCATCTGAGTCTCTTAAACCTTATTCGGGGAATATCTTGCAGGGTGTTTTGTATTCAGTAAGGAGATTGACTATGGTATTGGTATACCAATGTGCTTCATGACATCCCCTAGTGGATCACATGCGTTATTACAGGTGTTTACATAAACTCAAATGTACAGAAAAGAGTTTTCATGAGCTTTTATGTGATGGTGTGAACTAATACATATTCTTTGTACTTGCAGTGTTTCTACATTTGAGAAGGGGAATTTCGAGCAAGGCCTTACTGTTGAGCTCTGCGGGACAGCAGGTATTTTATTTTTTTATCGAAGAACTAAATGGGGTTATTCAGAGAGCGCTTTCGTTCGCCACACTTTGGTGACTTAAATTCGCCAACCCTGCGGTGAATTCAGCATTCACAGCAGGGTCCCTGAAGTGCGGTGAATCGCCCCGCCGAAGGCATCCGAAAAACGGCAGAACAAATCAAAAAAAAAAAATGCTCAAAACTGCCGAATCGATCGGAAAAACCGCCGGATGAATCGAACGATCTGCCGAATTGCTAAAAAAAAAAAGCCAATGACCTGCCAACCGAACGCCGGAAAAAAGCCGACAAGCCACCGAACGGGGTTAAAAAAATAAAATAAATAAAAAATCGAACTTTTAAAACGTGTTTGAAAAACCAAACAAAACAGTGCATGAAAATGCCTGGAAATAATATATAAGGTCGTATCAATAACAATAAAAAGGTCTGTTACAGAATAAAAAAAACACCTACCTTAAAATAAAAAATGGGGGGGGGGGAGACCTGGAAAAATGCCACAAAAATAGAGTTTTTGCTGTAAATGAAAAGAATAAATATTTAAGAAAAATAGGGCTTTTTCTTCCCCCCCCCCCCCCACTGAAACCTATGTGATTCGCCTGTTTAAACTTGCTGAATGAAACCACTGATAATCAGGGCATTTCAATGACATTTCTCTGCTGTTTGGCATTCTCTGGATAGATTAATCATTGCTTCTCTATGGGGAGTTCACTGCTGCCGAAGAGCACTGTATTTCGCTGGAAATTTGCCAATGTTTGGCAAGTTGACAACTTTTTGAATAGCTGAATGGTTCCGAAATTGCACCATACTGGGAAATTCGCCATACGTGGCCAGTTCGGTGTTCATTGAATAACCCCTTAAGCTACTTCCTTTTAAAATGTCTATTTAGAATTTAATCTTCTTTATTGCAGGATTCTGATCCATAGCTGCGTTTCATGAAGGGTTACTTATTACAGTGGAGAGAATGTATGATAATTTTTAATGGGAATCCAATACCAACATGAAATGAAACCTCTATATCCGGGATCTCCGTCTCTGACTCCCCCAGATGTTTATTGGCTACAAATCCCAGAATGCTTTGAGTGCAATAAATTGACAGCGAATCATGGGAGGTGTAGTTTAGAAACATCTGGGTTGGGGGAGCCAGCGTTTGAGATCCCTGCTTTATAGCTTTTTCAGCAACGTGTAAGCAATGCTTTTTGTGTTCGTTTTTAAGGATTGACACCACCAACCACCCCACCCTACAAAACCACAGAAGAGGACCATTATAAGCCAGAGATTAATCAGGACTCTGTAGGTAGCGGAGTTCTGATTTCTTCTCCCTCCACAATGGAGGCAAGTGGAGAACATCTGATGATGTACAAGAAACAAACAAAAAAACAGCCAGAAAGGACTGAGCTATTGGCGCACTTGAGCAGGACTGGGGATATTCCAGCAAACTGTGAGTCACAGGCACTAAAGAGGCCTTTTTCCAGGTCGTTTGGAGACCATGATTATTGCCAGGTTAAGAAATCAGAGATTGGTCTTCAGAGAAAAGTCAAATCCCTGGATCTGCCTGGCCACGTGGAGAGAAGGGACAAGCCATCCGCTGTTACAGAGCACCAGAAACCGTTCGAGGACAAGACAGACAGATCTCACAAAACGGGCAGCAAACCCCTGAAGGACCATGAAATTCGAGCAAGTCTCACTAAGCACTTTGGCTTTCCCGATGACAATCTCAAAGAGGAGAATAACCGCGTCTGCAGCAGCCCAGAATACGATTCCGTCTTCGAGGATAATGATAGTGACAGCAGTTCTCCTCTGGAGGATTCGGTCTGCCTGACACCCCACCGAACCAAAATATACTCTCGCATGAGTCCTCCTTCCAAATCCAAGTTCCAGTGCTGCCCACGGACTCGCAGCAGCCCACGATCTTCACGTCACAATTCGCCAGAGAACAGGAAGAGTTCCAGGTGCATTTTGTTAGATTTTTTTTTAACCCCGCACGGCTTAATTCGTTATGATAATTAATTTCACCTTCAGAATTTTCTTCCAACATTAGTTTATTTATTACGCACAGGATACTGACAATGTTTGAGGCCCCTGGGCAATAGGTCATAGGGCCCACCATCGTGCTTCCCACATGCAAGCTGTACCCACATACAAACACCACCCATAAGTACATTGTTGTATTACAGATTTGTTTTGTCACAGTTATTACCCACCAGATTTCCCTGTCATAGCGGGTGAGCTTATACTTTAAATGGCCTTGGCAAGTAAACAAAAATTCTCGTTTTGTAGTCTCTGTTGGATTTTTGAGCACATGTGACAAAAATTACATTTTTCTTCTGTAAGAAACACACGGAACAGGCATACTCACTGACAGATACCTAAAGGCGCAGATAAAGACATAGACATTGATAGACACTGGCAAAGACACAGAAACTGACGCAAACACAGGACCACTCACAGAAATGGGCATTAAGACACAGACAATGACAAACTGATACCTCAGTGACATATGCAGAGACACACAGATGCTAATGGTAGGACAGGTGATTTTTTTATTTTTTCCTCTGGTGGCACGGGGTTTGCGTAAAGGGTAGACCTGACCAAGCCTTTGGGGGGCTTTCCTAGGCCAGGGCCCTCGGTGCCCTAGTGGTCATTCTGGCCCTGTGTACAAAGTATCAATAGCTTCAAAATTAAGTCTTTAGATGTCCCGTCCCCTCTGATGTCCCGTCCCCTCTGATGTCCCGTCCCCTCTGATGTCCCGTCCCCTCTGATGTCCCGTCCCCTCTGATGTCCCGTCCCCTCTGATGTCCCGTCCCCTCTGATGTCCCGTCCCCTCTGATGTCCTGTCCCCTCTGATCTCCGATCCCCGTCCCCTCTGTCCCTGTCCCCACCCCCTTTATTCTGTCCGTCCCTCTGTCCTTTTACCTCTCTAAGTCACTCATATGGTCTGGCCTCCTGTTAATTTGGTCGTTGTGTATTTGGAAGAAATGGTATGATTTTTAAAATTCATCTAGTGATTACATGTATTCTGTGTGTGATCTATCTAAGGCTATTCTGTAGGTAGTGGCACACCGTGCATGCTAAAGTTGATGAAAACGTGTAGTTTTAGCGGATTTTATATGTATTCATGTTACTCACATTTGATTTTTTTTCGTATATCTTTTATTGTAGAGCTAAGAGCAGCGAGAAGACTGGAACCTTAAGCCAAAGGCAGATTCAGAAGCGGAGGGAAAAGGCGATTGTAAGTTGTATACCATTATATCATTTGATACCATAATAACAATTCTGAAGGAGACGTGACCCAAAATCTATAATTGTTCCTATCCTAGAAACCCAAAACATGACAGGAATTGTCAACACGTACTTCCAGCTTCAATTTGGCCATAACCTTTGCCTTAAAGACAGTTCTAAATCGCAGAAACAGATTACCTATTCTTGAACGTCTGTCAATTCCAGCATCCATTATATATATTTTATTATTTAAGCGCAGACACATTCCGCAGCGCGGTACACCGGGTAAAAAGACATTTTTACAATACACCGAACGGGCAAGTTAATATTTCACTAAACAGATACCGTAGGAATTGCGGGTAATTTCAAACCGTTGATAGGCTTACATAGCAAAAATCTCAGCATCCCCCCCCCCCCAAACATTGATTGTAATCCTAGGAGGACTGACAGATTGTAGTCTGGGGAAGGAGGGGGGGGGGCAAGTTCAAGCCCAAGCTCTTCTGTGGCCAAACTAAACCATTAAATCATCAGAAGACTGCTTTTCCTTCCCTGTAGTTATAATCATACAGATTATGCCTAAAAAGTTCCCATCTTTAGGGGTTGGCTGTTGTTTGTTTTATGGTCAGAGATCTATATGTATGTGTGTGTGTATATGTTGTCATGCACACGGCTTCTCGCTGAAACTGTGCTGGGTGCCTGTCACTCGGCCCAAAATCGACATAAATCAATAAACAAGCGTGGCGGCACTCCGGGACTAAAAACAAAAATGCTTTATTGCTCCATTAAAAGTTGCAAACGGTCAGCGTTTCAGCTGCAAATAGGAGCTTTCTTCAGGACGTACAAGTGTGCAGGTCCTAAAGAAAGCTCCTATTTGGAGCTGAAACGCCGACCTGTGACTTTTAATGGAACAATAAAGCATTTTTGTGTGTTACTCAAAGAATGAGTATTTTGTTCTAAGTTGGCAAATGTTTCCAGAGTTACTCTCGAAGAACAGGAACTCAGACTAAGGCCCTGCAAACTTGACCTAAAGTCATCTTTTGACATTACCTGAATAATAATAGATCACAAAAATCAGGCCACATTTAAGAAAACGAATGATTCCAGCACTAAACATGATCTGAGTTTTTATTAAGAAGCAATTGTACCAGCAAAGGTTTGTGTGTGTGTGTGTGTGTGTGTGTGTATATTCGACATATTTTCCTTATTGCCCAGCTCCTTAAAAATACAAGGAATGTCCTTCTAAAGAGGAATTGGACCTGGCCTTCGATGAGTTAACAGGATGATGATAAATAAATAAAAAAAAATGCTATGAGCCGCGTGAGTTGAAAGAATAAATCCAGCTGAGCCTATAATACATGTGCTGCATTTACTCAGCCTCTATTTATAGCTTGCTCCGAGGGAGACGAGTGATTAATTCTGTTGAAGAATTTACGTGATTGCATGGAGTGAAACGTGGGGTATTGGCACAATGGATGCAAATAATAAATGCTTTGAAATGAGTAAGGTGGTGTGCTCGGGGTCACGGTTTAATGAAGGCTGGAAAAAAAGAATCCTCTAGGTAAACCGAGAAAAGCTCCAGAAGGCAATGAACCTGCCCGACACAGCAGGAGTTGGATTCTTACACAGAACAGGTCACTGACAGCGAAAGTGCTGAGCATGCAATCCACATATTTGTACACACACATCCACTGGCACAAAAAGTCACTCAAAGGCAGTTTATGTGCTCAAAAATACACTAGATCTCACACCTGCCCTCATTATACACCTTTGAGCATCACCCACAGACTGAACAAAAGCTATTTCATGTGCCTGCTGGTACATTTAGCTCAAATAATGCAGTCTCCCCTCAATGTCCTCTTCTCAAAACAAATAGGGGGTTATTCAGAAAGCATATTTGGAAACCATGGCAAAAGTCGCTGTTTTTGCACCCACAAGAAACATCAGCGTTTCACAAAAGAGAAATTCTAATGACCGCAGGAGAAACTTCACCGTGCCTTTGCACCAAAGTTGATTTTTGGCGGTGTTTGTACTTTTGGCAAACACCAGCGCTTTCTGAATGTCACATAATCCCACAGAGGGTCAGAAAGTCTGGTACTCGGCCCCCTGCACGACCATTGTATGTAATGCTGAAAGAACATCATGTCGGGAAAATAGGTTGTCTTTTTATTCATTGCTGAGATTTCAGGGATTCTGTTATCCCGTTCTGAAGACCTTTTCGATTTCATAATTGATACATTAACTTGAATAAAAAAAACCATACTGTTGATAATTAAAGCCCGGGAGTGCAATTCTTTCAGCATTTTTTAACATATATAAATAATATGGCAGTATTGAGTGGAGTGCTCATACCTCAAGCTTCCCAAATGGAATCCTCCTTAGGCTGCCAAGAGAAACACTACAGTTTAAATAAACCATAATGTCCTTTAAAATTACACCGCTGTGAGCCAAATGTATTAAAAGTGCAATAAAGAAGAACAGGATACAAACAGAATTACTCCTTTTTGTTCATAAGTCATATTTAATAATTCAGAAGATGTTAAACATTTTTTCAATTTTGACACTCCCGAGCTGTGTGTATGTATATAGTTATTATGTAGGAATTATTCTGTATATAATCTGTGCAGCTATGCATATAAATTCTTGCGAATATACAGATATAACACTTGTCAAGGTGAATGCATTGAGGGACATGCTATAAATGATTACTTTGATTAAAGACTAGAAATAGCCTAAATGGATGATTTTCATTAAATTTAGATTTTTGTGTGTGTTTTAAATAAAAATAGTGAATGTAATCTTTACAAATGAAAAGCAGAGGGTGGAATCCCATGATGCGGTGTGTGTGTGTGTGTGTGTGTGTGGGTGTGTGTGTGTGTGATGGGATTTAATATATATATTTTTATCAATCTCATGAAGTCACCTAAGCATGATGTTTCTATTTCATCTCTGTGATGTTAATGTGTGGTATATTGTTCCTTTTTGGGCAGGATGAAGGGCGTGTGATCTACATCCGAAATCTCTCCAATACCATAAGTACTAACGAACTCAAGAGAAGGTTTGAGGTTTTTGGTGAAATCACAGAATGCTATGTCCTCAATAGAAGCAAGTAAGCAACCAAAATTGTATTTAGCCGTGCTGTAGCGGAACCCATTCCTTTGCAAAGTGTTATGTTTGTATGGAGCAGACAAACCTGTGCTTGAAAAATACAGCCTGTTCCCGTACATATTGAGTGTAAATGTTTTTTCTGTTTCCGCTTTATGATGGTGGTACCAATCAATACTAGCTGCTGCCTCCTTGTATGATTGCGCCCAAAAGGGATAATTGGGTTAGTTAAGGTTAAATTAAGGTGGGGCTTGAGTGAAACCTGCACCCAGATTTCTATTATCAGTGTATTAGCAGCAGGGCAGCCATTAGAAATGATGGGGCCCCTTACTAAACCTCACGATGGGGCCCCCCAGGGCCCCCCCCCTCAACCTCTAACAGCTTTTCTCCCCCTTCAAAAAAAAAGGACATAACATAACACCACAGCAATAAAACTCCCAGTAATGTGCAGTGTGTATTAGCTTATCACAGTATCCACACCAATAAAACTCACAGTAATGAGCGGTGTGTCTGAACATATCACAGAATCCACAGCAATAAATCTCACAGAAACGGGCTGTGTATGATGGCCTTTGGGTCTGGGGTCTGGCCCCTGGGTCTGGTCCCTGGGACTGGGACTGGGCCTTGGGGTCTGGTCCCTGAGGTCTGGGCCCTGAGGTCTGGTCCCTGGGGTCTAGCCTGGGCCCTGGTCTCTGGGTCTGGTCCCTGGGCCTTGGGGTCTGGGCCCTGGGTCTGGGCCTTGGGGTCTGGGCCCTGGGTCTGGCCTTGGGGTCTGGGCCCTGGGTCTGTATTTGGGCTTTGGGGTCTGGGCCTTGGGGTCTGGGCCCTGGGTCTGTATTTGGGCTTTGGGGTCTGGGCCCTGGGTTTGGCCTAGGGGTCTGGGCCCTGGGTTTGGGCCTAGGGGTCTGGGCCTAGGGGTCTGGGCCCTGGGTTTGGGCCTAGGGGTCTGGGCCTAGGGGGTCTGGGCCCTGGGTTTGGGCCTAGGGGGTCTGGGCCTAGGGGGTCTGGGCCCTGGGTCTGGGCCTTAGGGTCTGGGTCATAGGGTCTGGGCCCTGGGTTTGGGCCTAGGGGGTCTGGGCCTTGGGGTCTGGGCCCTGGGTATGGGGTCTGGACCCTAGGGTCTGGGCCCTGGGTCTGTATTTGGGCTTTGGGGTCTGGGCCCTGGGTTTGGCCTAGGGGTCTGGGCCCGGGGTCTGGGCCCAGGGTCTTAGGGTCTGGGCCCTAGGGTTTGGGCCTAGGGGGTCTGGGCCTTAGGGTCTGGGCCCTGGGTCTGGGCCTTGGGTCCTGGGTTTGGGCTTAGGGGTCTGGGCCCTGGGTTTGGGCCCTAGTGTCTGGGTCTGGGTCCTGGGCCTTGGGGTCTGGGCCATGGGTTTGGGCCTAGGGGCCTGGGCCTTTGCCCTGGGTCTGGGCCATAGGGTCTGGGTCTTGGGGTCTGGGCCCTGGGCATTTGCCTTGGGTCTGGGTCTGGGCCTTGGCCCTGGGCCTAGGGGGTCTGGCCCCTGGGTCTGGGCCCTAGGGTCTGGGCCTTGGGGTCTGGGCCCTGGGTCTGGGCCTTGGGGTCTGGGCCTAGAGGTCTGGGTCTGGGCCCTGGGTCTGAGCCTAGAGGTCTGGGCCTAGGGGTCTGGGTCCTGGGCCTTGGGGTCTGGGCCCTGGGTTTGGGCCTTGGGGTCTGGGCCTTGGGTCCTGGGTTTGGGCCTAGGGGTCTGGGCCCTGGGTTTGGGCCTAGGGGGTCTGGGCCCAGGGTCTGGGCCCTGGGCCCTAGTGTCTGGGCCTTGGGTCTGGGTCCTGGCCTTGGGGTCTGGGCCCTGGGTTTGGGCTTAGGGGTCTGGCCCCTGGGTCTTGGGGTCTGGGCCCTAAGGGTCTGGGCCCTAGGGTCTGGGTCCTGGGCCATGGGTTTGGGCCCAAGGGGTCTGGGCCCTGGGTCTGGGCCATAGGGTCTGGGCCCTGGGTCTGGGCCTTGGGGTCTGGGTTTGGGCCTAGGGGTCTGGGCCCTCGGTCTGGGCCCTGGGTCTTAGGGTCTGGGCCCTGGCTCACCACTCGCTGTCTTCTATCTTCTTTTCTTCTGTCTTCAGCTCTTCTTTTCTTCACCTTTTCTTTCATTTTCTTCTCTTCTTTTCTTCTGTCTTCTTCCTGGTCCCTCCAGCTCCGGCGCGCAGCTTCACTGAGTGGAGGGGCGGAGCCAAAGCAACGTGCTTGGGAGGCCCCTCACACGCTGCTTGGCCCCGCCCAGCCAGGAAGTGAAGCTGCCAGGAGCCGGAGGAGACACAGTGTCTCAGTCTCCTCCGGCAGCAGCAGGGACACAGCTCCGGATTCGGACTCATCGAGTCTGATACCGGAGCTGTTAAAGGGCGACGCTGCTGCCGTCGGGGGCCCGGGATCCTCCCCCCAGGCCCCAGCGGCCCGGGCCCCCAGCGGCCCGGGCCCCCACCGGGCCCGGGCCCCTTACGGCAGTATTGGGCGTAATGCCCTGATGGCGGCCCTGATTAGCAGTAGATACATCATTAGTATTTATCATTAGTGGTTTGTATGAATAAACTGTAAATGGTTTTAAATTCACCCTATATTCGTTAGGGACTCCTCTAAGAGGTTTGTCTAAACACCATGGCAAGGGAACTGAACTTCTTTTGGACAAAATACTTTTTTTGTTTTTCCTTTTTTCAAGTAAGGTAGGAATAGTGTGCTGGTATTTGGGTTTTTTCCCTTCTGTTTGCAAACAGAAAAAATGCCATATTTTACAGACACCCATAAATAAAAGGATTGAGCAAAATCATTTTTTCATGTCGTGCTCAGTGCGTCTTGTATTAATTTCTTGTATATGGTTATTTCTTCCCTCTTTCTTGACATAAAAGATATCCAGTCTAATGATTTAAAAAGTATGAAATGACCTAGTATATCTATCTAGTCGGCGTGTCTATTCGCATTATATATATATATATAATTGCAGAAGTCATTTACACATCCCAGCAATTCAGAGAACTGCTTCACAGAGCTGATGTGCTACATTCCCCATATGCAGCAAAGAACTCTGGGTAAGACGTGCAAATGACATTTGCTATTTCTCTTTTTTTTTTTTTTTTTTTTTTTTTGCATCATTTGTCCGTTTTAACACAGAACCCTCTTACCAGCGCCATGCCATACTAAAAGACATCTAGTATAGCAAGGCACCGGTTAGAGGGTTCTGTGTTAAAACAGACACAGGATGCAAACGTTCTTTACTTGTCTTACCCAGAGTTCTGTGCTGCATATGGGGAATGTAGCAAATCAGCTCTGTGAAGCAGTTCTCTGAATTGCTGGGATGTGTGTATGACTTCTGCAATAATAAACTTTATTATTTGCTGTGTGGAGGCTTTTAATCTCACTTTTTTGCCCTCCACCACAACTTAAATGAGTGTGTTTATATACAGTATGTGTATATATATATGTATTATTTCCTGAGCATTCCGCAGCTAGTATATTCAGCATTTTCAGAAGTTGGAAGCACAGACAATGCAATTGAAAGCTCTATTACCTTAGGCCTCAAGTGTTGGACTCCTTTTACGATTGACTTGTGTTAAAACGCTCCCTGACGCTCACCTCTTATATTGTGTTCCTAGGGGAGACAAATATGGCTTTATAACTTATCGGTGTTCAGAGGACGCAGCCATGTCGTTAAAAAAGGGTGCTTCTCTGCGAAAAAGGAATGAACCCTCCTTTCACCTGAGCTACGGAGGAATCCGGCATCTATTTTGGACCAAATACAATGATCTAGGTAAAATTATTGACCACGTAAGTGAGCTTTAGGACCTTCAGGAATATGAGCACTGCTGTTAGGGGAGATTTTCATTAATAAGTGTATTTTTTTGTTATTAAAATTATTATTTTCCCCGACATGGAAAGAAAAAAAGACAGTTCTGTAATTTATTTTTAATGAACTGAGAACGTTTAATGCAAGTAAATCTGTTGGTAATCGCTGCCAGCCTACAGTCACATGCGCAATCATGACAAAACCCCATCACTACCATGATCAAGTACACTCGGTGTTCAGAAGCTCCTACCGAGCCCAACATTGAGTAAACTTGATCTTGTTATCTGGAGCAATGCAAATTAATTTTATTTACTGCAATCAAAATTAGTTTTCAAATGAGCTCCAGAATGCCCCCAAAATTTTCAGCACCTTTGCTGACCTGCTGAAACTGTTTGAACAACTTGGACTTCCATTTTTCTTTTCTTTTAAAGATGGTTCTCCAGCTGTAATAATATTATGCGTGCAGTGACGCTTTTTGGCCTGCAGAGGGACCTGTCAAATACATTTACTGTCTCTAAAAAGGATTTTATGAAGGGTATATCACTGCGATATAAAGTGGATTTCGAAGAATCCACTGGGTCCTGGCAGTGCCTTTATGGAAAACCACTTTGTTCTGAAAGGTTCAAGTTGCCTTTCCCTGGCTTTGTCATTATACTGTATATACAGCCCATAATAAATCAAGACACTGTTTACATGGTGGCAGGAAAACAAGACTCTGGTTACTTGCCTTGTATCTAAAGATGCTGTATATTGGAATGCAAGATACCGTATCTTAAATTAGGTGAGACTATTTCGCTTTAATGAGAGGATGCTGCATATTTGCATCTGAAAAATGCTAATTAGATGGCCATTTAATTATTCTGCACTTCAGTACAGATTGAATTCAATATAGGAGCAAGTTCTTTAACGTATTGCTGGGTAGAGGCTATCCAACCTTTATTATATTGGAAAGTGGAGCTATATGGGCATAGTTTTTGTATAGAATGAAAGTAGACCTGGAACGTGTATCTCCTTACATAAATATTAGTATGTGGAAGTTTAATTTCCTAAAACTACCCCTGGGGTATATTTATAGTTAGTAGAAATTATTAAAAATATATTCTTGATCATCTTTCTCCATTTTAAACACACACACACACACACACACACACACACACACACACACACCACACACACACACACACACACACACACACACACACACACACACACACACACTCTTTGTATTAAGGGGGTTTATTATTGACACACCGGACGCCATGGAGGAATCCATGCAGCGGAAAACCTGTTATTTAAACATGTTTCCTAATATTACGACACGGGGGGGGGGTGTATTTCACATGGAAAACAGCACCGTACAAGCTGGATTTTACTGACACCGGTAAGGCCCCGTTCACACTGCGATTTGAAAGTCGCGTGATTTTCATGTTTGCGACATGGTGCGATAATGTCGCGCGACATCGCTCTTTTGTGCAATTTTTGCAAAGCACCACCAATACAAATCGCAAAAAAAAGGGTCATGTACCAGCGACATGCTTCGGCGACATCGCGCGGCAAGATGTGAACAGCTCCACTGAAATGCATTGGAGAAGCTACACAGCGTGACGTCGCGCGGATTTTGCTGCGACGTCGTGGCAAAATCTGCGCGATAAATCGCACCGTGTGAACAGGGCCTAAGATGCAAAATTGATGCTGGTGTTCGTTTTAGGTTTTGAGGTAAGCTTAAACTTTGTCCTAAAATGAGCACAAATAATGACCCTAACCTATTACTAACCTTAACTCCAGCATCAATTTTGCTCCTTCCTGGCATCAGTAATCTTTCCCTAGTATGGTGCCAAGTTCCACAAGCCCGTCATTTTTCTAGGCGAAAAGTAACTTTTTTTTTTCTCCCCCCTAATGTCCTAATATTACCATTTTTTTTTTCTACGTCCTACCAGGCGATATTCACAAGTTGGCGGGATTCCTATTACAGGAACGTATCACATAGCAATGGGGTAGGGCTCTCGTGAAACCATTATAGACTTTAACAGAAATTCCAGCAGGAATTCATCAATCAGCAGAACAAACATGCAGCCTTTACTGCATGAACATTGGTGGCAAGGTTTCGGACAGATATTGGCTTGGCAAAGGTCATACCTGGCTGAAATGTTGCACCAATGTTCATGCCATAAAACCGGTACGTTTGTACTACTGATGGTGCTTGGATCCTTTTTCTTTGACGTAATAAGGGAGTAAGCTTACAGTTACCCCTCAATCTCCTATAATAAGAAACACAAGCTTTGATAGTGATCAGTGACAGGAGTTTTATTCTGTTCTTTTATGAATCACGGCCATATGGAACGCATGTCTAAAGCATTGTACTCTCTCTTTTCACCAGATTCAAATGCTGAGTCCTCGCCAGCTTTAATCAAAAGTAAATACGAGTCTATGGATTTTGACAGCCTGCTGAAGGAGGCACAGCGAAGTTTGCATCGATGACAGCCTTAACCAAGGAGGATCACCTCAATACCTCAGTCAAGGCACTTCCGACATGTTTACGTTTTCGAAAAAAAAAAATGGAATACAGAAACAAAACAAAAAGACTTTTTAAACTTTCAAATTGATGTTTACATTGAACAAAGCTGCTTCTGTATGTGATTTGTTTCCATGGTGTTGCTGTCTCACTGCCACATTTTAGTATCCTTGCTTTTTCCGCGGGGGAGTCCCTAGGCGTTTGGTCTTCCCTTCCCTCTCTCCTGTTGTAGTTGCAGCCGTGTTCTCCATATCATTCTGTCTGTAGTGTGTAAAAGGAAAACAAACTGAAAAAAGGACAAAAAATTTCCGAATAGTTTGGATTACAATCTAATTTGAATAGGAGAAAATATGTATATTCTTTAAAAAAAAAAAAGGTGTATTTAAAGTTTCACAAGTACTGTATTTCAGATTGTCGTATGCTTCGTTTTTAAACTATGCACTGTAGTGAGGTGTTTGCAAAAGATAAGAATTAATCCTCAGACATATATAAAAAGAAAACCATCACTGGGCATTTGACTCATGTCAAAGCGCTTGGGGCATTTGAAACTCATATTGTGGATTTCTAGTGGGAACAAATATATATATATATGTATATACACGGCTGGTTTTCCATTGGTATACCGCAACATCTTTGTAACCCCTAGTTATAATGTACTGATAATCTGGATTTAAGAAAAACAAAAGTTCTTTTTCATCCATATCCTGAAAGCTATAGATGTACACATGGAACGAGTGCAAGATCTGTCCTGTCTTTACCCGGTCAGATATGGTTTTCCTTGTTCTTTTTATCTGTCATTTTATATCTTCCTCCTCTTATACAATGAACATCCCATATTATTCGCAGCCATGTCCATTGCTTTTCCTAGTGATAAAATTGCATTAATCACCTTTAACCGGTCAATATTTTGTTCAAACCTTTTTAAACACCGTAGGTGGAGGTGCAAGGGAAGGTCGAAAGAAAGGGTAAGACCTTGTCGTTATTGTGAGCACCATTAATATGTAGCTAGTGACAAATCGAGATAAATATTAAGGTGTCAGGCTCTTGAATTATGGCATTATCTCATATTACTATTATCCTTTATATCGCACTGGCGTTTTCTGCAGGGCGTCTCAATATGAAGGGTAGCATTGGACTGCATGCATAAATACTAGGAATTTTATGATTGTTTCATGTCTGCACATAAAGGGGCTTGGTCCTGGGTAGAAGAGGATCTAGGTCTGTGATTGCCAACTTTGGCACCCTAGATGTTTTCATACTAAATGTCCCATAATGCTCAGTAAGTCTTGAGCTCAACAGGACATTGGAGAACGAATAGTACCAAAGCGCCAGAGGTGCCATCACTGGTCTAAGCTAAACACGTGGGGTAGCTTTAAAAGAGCATACAATCTACAGTTTATTATTCATTTACTTACACCTTTTCGTCTTTACAGCATGATACATTAATATAAATCCCTCTGTGTGATCACATTGCTGTGTATTTGCTTCATCCAAACTTGAAGGGCATTCTTCGGTAACTTAATCTTAAAAAATGTTTTTTTTGTTTGTTTTTTTTAAAGTGATTTCTGCGATTTATTACCTAGCTAGTTGATTAAACCGTCAATGTGTCGACACACGGGTTTATCCATTATCTCCCTAAAACCACTGTCATTTCACCCTCATTACAATGTGATTCCTAAAAACCTTGTACCAGCATGGCATGTCCTGCTGATTTCCCATTGATGGTGTGCGGGTATAGGTTTGTTTTTTTCACATTCTATTGTTTTTATCCTCTTCAATCATTTACAGGGTTAATCAGGGAGTTGCTATTATTTAGTAAAGTCTTGTGGCCTTTTCACTACATATTGCCGGGAAGCAGAATTAATGCAACACGACTATAAAGCACCAGAAACATAATACTTGTTCTTAAGAATTGGCTGCGTTTTTCAGATTTTCCAGTCCCCAAACTGTAGTGGAGTTTGTGCAAAAAAATAAATAAAACTTTCTTGTAACCCCTTCATTACGGAGATCATGTGTACACAGCAGCCCGAGAGAGTGTTAACACAAACTAGAGCTATGCTGTATCATTACATTTTTTTTTTTTGCAAAGAATTTAATTTGCAGTTGACCTCTAGGACATGCTCCCAAAGTTTTAATGCTAACACTTTTTAAAACCAGCTGAGGATCATCTGTAACAGACTTTTTCCCAGCTGATCCTGCAGAGCTCAGAACTGCAGTAACTCCATTTGGCCAGCAGATGGTGACAACTTCCTGCCAAATCGGTTATTGCAGTAAGAAATACATTCGTAATATCCAAGATATTTCTTACTGTATAATTAAAAATTATTTTCCAAAAAAATACTGTTTCCTGACTGTATGCGGGAGATGTATATTATATATTTTTTAAAATATCTTCGTAGTGAGGGGGTTATATAGGCCTTTGTGTTGGTCTGTTTCCAATTTGACCTTTATTCTTCAGGTTGACTGTCAGCTCTCTGTACAGCATCCTTCATTTTTATAATTTTTTTTTATAAGCTACCCTTTATTTTCTGCAACATGTATTGTAAATCCGTGCACACCTTTTCATACCAAGTTTTGAATCCGATACATGCAACTTCATATTGAATTACGAATTCCTGCAGCAGCTTTTCGTGATTTCTCCCCCCCCCCCCTTTGTCATTTTCCAGCTGTAATGTGACGAAATCCCCTATACTACCAGCCATATGTAAAAGCAACCGGCAGAGGTTAATGGGAATACTGTGGTTTTCCCAGACCGAAGATGATATTCCAAAATTGGTGCTATCTTAACCAGAGCTGTTCTGAACTTAATTCCATAGACTATAATGGCTCTGGTAAGTTTACAACAGCTCTGGTTAAGTTGGCACCAACTTTGGAATAGGGCCCTTAGTTTTTACATAATTCTACAACTAAACGTCCATCCATTGTTGCATCTAAATCCTGTAGCCTCTTGTCATAGCAAATTCATGTTTTACTCCAAAGACTTAAACGGAGACTAGTCACTTTATAATTGATAAAGCGCATCATAGCAATATATTTTCTCCAGCTGAAACGCTAAAGGCCATTCGGTAACAGGGGCATGATTGTCTCCGGCTGAGATTTCAGCATTGTATAAAAAGCCATTATATCCACTTCGGTGGAGTCCGTCATGTACGTTTCGGGCATTGAGGCTGCTTACTCGCTTCTTACTATAAACAATAGTATATATATATATATATATATATGTTGGAATACTTACCAGGGTAGCATAGAATGTAGGATTAAGCCATTATGTGTAGTCTAGGATAAATAGCCTTACTTCTGTACTCGTTGAAATATATACCGTTCCTTTCGGGGGGTTTTATCCTTGTTTTGCCAAAGTTTTCAGCAGTTCCCACTGACACTTCACTCGGATTAAGTGTACGTCTTTGGCAAACACCTATTTTTGTAGATCTGCCTTTTCTCTGTCATAGTATTCCCACACAAAGATGATGTTTACATGTGATTGCTAGAGTTTACTGTAGAATATATATAAATAATATACATCTATATGATGACCCTTTTTAGGGTGAATTGTACTGTCCTGTGCTGTGAAAAATCTTTTTTTTTTTTTTTTATTATATATAAAAAAACGTGGAATCTATTCCTTTGGTTTAACAAGTACAGTATATTCAGCAGATCTGTTGTGATTTAAAAAATAAAAAAAAAGGAATATATATTTACGTAAGCCTCTTAACATTAACCCACCGGGGGTGCCATGAATATCACTACTCTGGCGTGAGTCGGATCAATAATCCCCAGTGCGGCCAGCTCTTCGGAGCGGAAGGCTAATGACTCTTTGAGATCTATATTTGGTGGCTGTACCTCCTGCTGCAGAAGGTCGGCCAGGGCATCTTTCTATAGTCCAGAATTAATCTGGCGTTGGACAGGCAGTTGACAGAATAGGCAGTGCTTTTTATTTTTCAGATTGCTTTTTCTAGAGCTTTGCTCCTTTATAGTAGGTACACATGAGCAGTTTCAAATAAAAATTCCCTGAGGCCTTTAGACAATTGTTTAGCAAGCTTCTTTTCCGGCACTTATGCAAGCCGTAAATACCTGCACAGACACATACGCACAGATAGGTGGGCAGCGTATCCATATCTACGTTTTTAGAACTTGGTTTTAATTTTGTGAAAGTAAAAAAAAAATAGGTTTGTACTGTATTTAAATACCTATGAATGTAAACCAAGGTAGACTGTGGCATGTGATGAAATGTTATCAGTGGCTAAAAATGTATTTTTCAGTCTTTTTTTTTTATTTTTCTCTGTACAAATTTAAAAGCAAAAAAAATGCTATTATCATTTCTAAAACACACAAATTACCGCTTTGTAATCTGTGGACTAAAGTCTCCTGTTGTGCTTGACCTGTGAGTGAAAAGGTGTTTTTTTTTTAATTATTTTTTATTTTATCTATTTTGTATAGTCGTCATATATTTTTGTTAATGATTTTTTTTATAGAATTAAATTAATATTCATTTTAATGTATCATTGTCCTGTGTACTTGAGCTTTTTATAATTATTTCTGGTAAATTTTCAGTATACCAATGACGCCATGTCGGGTAACAGACATGGCGCCAGTGGGACATTGGAGACGACAGATTGGCATTATGGTTCCTTATGGCAGTCTGTTGAATTAATGTCTATTAGGTTATGGTTAGTGGTGATTAGGCAAAGCGGCGGAGTAGGAAATCTGACCATAAAATTTAGATTCGTTAAATCTTTAACGAGGTTGTTCATAAGAGTTGTAGGAGCTGGTGACAAGAAGAAATCCATGGTGTTTCGAACAATGGCTTGCGGCCATTGCCACCCAGGATGCTCTGGCTCCTACATGTCCCCAACTATCTGCTGACCTATAAGGTTCGAACACACCTTTCTACGCCACATTAATATTGATAAGGACATGTAACTTTGGTATGCCTTGGCATACTCGGTACAGCGTTATTGGAAGAGGTTATACTCAATTTCATCTTGAAAGGTGATGTGATGTTACCATACTAATGACTTTCGACATCACAAAGTATTTCTAGCTCACTGCTCAAGAGAAACTCCTGGCATCTGTTTTTATTTCGTAGTGTACGTTGTGTTGTTTTGACAATATTCCCAGTAACTAGAATGTGCGTGTTCAGTGAAATACAGTTAACCGCTTTGAAATGTGAGATGTAAGCCATTCAGTAAATGTGAAAGGCACAGACAACCTTAGATATCCTTACAGCTACTGAAATTTGTATTTGCATATTGAACCATGGTATTGGTGATCTAGAACATCAACTACCCAGTTGCTTATGCACCATGTTTTCTACAGTACTCCACTTGCTATGATTTAGGATCATGGGAGCCTAGGGACTGGTTACACTTCACGAGAATGTAATTCACACGTATCTGCTATTCTAACGGTTACATTGAATGGTTTATACCCAATTAATCTTTGATTTGAAGACTGACTTAAAAGTTTGTCATTTAGTCGCCACTCTTTCAAAACCATATGCATAATGCAGAATTCCTTAAAAACAAATTGACAAGTCGGTAGAGCAGTATCAACGGATTCATGTTCATCTAAAAGAGCATCTTGCTTTGGTGGTTAGGGAGGTACAGTTGCTTGAGACAAGCAATGTATCAAGTGGTGGTGGAAGGAACACTGAGGACATAGGCTGGTACAACCAGCCCAATAACCCAAATTTGAACTTAAGTGTATAAAACAGGTAGTATAAACGGTACTACAAAATAGTGCAGGTTCTATATACTTTACTTTCTTTATTCTCCAGGACATCACCTTTCAAGATCTGTTGACATACATCTTAGAGATCTTTAACCCATAGACTACTAGCTACAAGTAATCTCCACCAGGTCATCCTGACTGACATTTATTTTAGACTTATGCTAGTTTAATCCAGCTAGGTTTTTCTTTCAACGTATTTGACAAAAGTACAGGATAAAAGTCATTTTATGTTCTTTTGATTTGTCGTAAAAGTGTACATGTGTTTTTATACCTTTTTTCTGATTTGGTAGTGTAACTAGAAATATATATTTTTTATTATTCGTTTTCACTCTAAAAAAACATTAAGCAATATTATTCAAAGAACAATCAGTTTTTGTTTTTTTTTTCTACTTTTTCTTTTGCTTTTAGTGTATATTCTCCAGCGCAGAATCTAGAGTCGAACACAACAGGCAGAGCTCACTAAATTTACCTGGTGTGGACCTTTTTAGTCCACACTTAATATCCTGGTGAGCAGTAGGGATTGACACACCTATCTGGAAAGAAGGCCGTATTTTGTTTTAGTTGGACAGCAGTGTTCTAGAGCACAGACTCTAGAACGAAACTCACAAGTATGAAGCACTATTGTCAATGTAATAAGGGTTTATAAAGGTGACATGTTTATATGTGATTTATTTCCGTTCACAAGGAATGTATGAATTTAACCACACTGGGGGCACATCAGTTTCTCTTATTTATAATTACCGGATTAATCAGTTTTATTTTAAACACTGCTTATAATTGACTTGATGGTTAATAAGATTTATTGTTTTATTTTATAACGGTAGAGGTTTTTTTTTATATTTCACTTTTAAAATTTAGTTCTATTTTGCCTTTATTTATGTATCATATTTTTAACCTCCAAATGGCATAACTTTATGCCTTTTTTTTATTATTTTTTAGTGTGATTTAACTGTCTACCTTATAAAGAAAATTTAAAAAAAAAATGTTTTATTGTATTTTTACATTGTCAAATCCTATAGTTTCGTAGATAATTTAACCAAAATGCTCAGTGTGTTATCCAGTGAGTATAAAGTCTATTTTAAATTGTGTAAATACTTTCTGGACTGGCTTCTTTTATTCAAATTCTATTCCTCTGGATAAGGAGTTTCTTGTTTACATCGCAAAATAAATTGTAGAATCTCTACATTCATGTACTGTAAATAGCAGATGTGTTCAGCCTACGAATAAAACTAAACCGTGTATGGTCTAAATTAAGCCACGAAGTTGTGTCTTTTTATTTTAGTGCTTAAGACAGTGGGGTATTATGTACAAAGCAAATGTAAATCACATTTTACCTTCAGAGCAGTTATCAATGCAATTAGTGGACGTTTCCTACCTGTTGGTCAATTTTTTGAAATTTTTTCCCCATAATTATTTTTTTAATTAACAATATAATCCTCTAAGAACTGAGCTAATTTAGACTTTTTTTGCTCATTATTTTTAAACCCCATTTAATTTGTTTAATGACCCAAACAAAACATGTAAAAATACATGGGAAACTGGTATAAAGTAATTCAAATTAAATTCACAGAACTGGTTCAACCAATGATTGGAATTGGTGCAAAACAAATCGTATTTTTCTGTACAAGACTTCATTAAGAAACAGAAAAATAGCGAAAAAAAAAAAATGTTTTGGGGAACTACAATTTTTTTTCTCTCAATCTATAAGAGCTATAGAATTGGTTCTGTCATTTAACACTCTGATAGGCTTGAGCTGAAACCCATTCAAAGTTCAGCTACTGTTCAATTATGCCATCTCCCCCAAGACAGATGTTCTGGAATCTAAAAAGGGAACATGTCTTCTAAGGTGTTTGGTCATATAGACAACATGGAGCTTAAGCAAAAAGTTCCAGGAAAATGAGAGAATCTCCTGGTGTAGTGTACATGGATCTTTATTGGAGTATGGATAAAGGTGACGTTTTGGCCCTTATGGCCTTAATCACGCCATGATTAAGGTCTGAAGAGTTGAAACCTCGTCTTCGTACACTACACCAGGAGAGACTCTCATTTTCCTGGAATTAGAATATAGCAGTGTCCTGTGTGCGTGCGTGCGTGCAAGGAAGAGGATCTCGTAGTTTGACCCTAATCACTTGTTCTCTTAAGCCATAAGGTGGCAGAGGTACCAAATATCAACGACACTTTTCAGCTTGTGCTCGTGGCACATTTCTTCAAAACAGCCCCAGAAATCCAGGACCGTCGAATTCTGCATACATTACAATCTTGCTATTAAGGGAGACGCAAAGGTGGCTGGTGTGTATGTTGAAATTTGCAGAAGAGTCCTGCTACCACTCTGAATGCAATATTTTCATTTAAATCCCTGTCCCAATGAGCTCCCTTTGGTCAGGACTTGACACGGACCTCTTCAGCCCTGCATCCACAATGCTATCTACATGACGTCAGGGGACAACTGGGATCATCAAATTGTGTTTGTTAATAGGAAACGGACAAAGTGGAACCTTCACTTTAAAAAAGCCTCTTTAGGTTCATGATGGATTACAAAATGGACGGGCCATGGTGATAAGAGCAGTGGAAGTAATCCACACACCCACTACTAAAGTGCACTTCATCTGGGAAGCCAGGACTGGAGAAATGACCATGAGTGTTTTGAAAGACGTGTCCAGTAACCAACGCTGGGCTAGAAATGACTTGGGCCACGTTCCATCTTTTATTACAAGGTGACCCAGGTTAGCCCCGTCCCCAGACAGAGCCATAGGCTAAATCCCATCTAACATGGTTCCTCACTGATAAAATACCAACAACTAACTGGTAGTGCCACATATATATCCAGTCCATGATTTGGACATCCTAGGAACAATAACCCACCCAAGTGTAACCATTCAAGCAATTTTCTGGTCTGGAGTACAGTATCTGACAATGTGCGACAGATTCTAGAGAACCAAGAGCACCCCTCTGCACCTTACTCAATGTCCGTAAACCCTTTTAGCATATACCTGTAGACGAGACCTAATAGGGTCGAAAAGATTGTCGGTGGTTGCAGTTCCTCTTGTGCGGAGGAGGTTGCCTTGGTATTTCAACTCTGGCCACCCTTTCTGGGTGATCGCAGACTGGTTTACATATGGTATAGCCTCTAATGGCACCATCAAGCTAAAACTGTGTGAACTAAGTGGGGAACCACCTTAGGGCAGGTCACTTATGCTTTTACCCATTCGCAACACTCTCATACACCCATGTTTTGCTTAGCGTTGGTAGGTACTTTAGTGGAGAATATAATCTGAATGGGAATCTCCAGTTTAGTCGCTTTATGTAGTATTGAGGTACGAGTAATGTTGTATTTGTAGGAAAGAGAACCACAAGGATTTTAGAGGGATCTTTTTCGATGATGTACATATTAGATAAGTGAATTTGTTGCATCTGTCCACACGGTCCCCTGTGACTTTGTGTCACATGGTTTACCACTAATGGTATGTATAGTTGGCCTCTCCATTATGGGAAAGGAAAGCAGTCATGCTATTTTGCATAAAATTTTCACTGTTGAGGCTTAGTGATAATGTAGCTGTAGTTTCACAAAGAGATTCAGGGTCAAGTTTTTGGACACATGTATACGTAATTTTTCATTGGCAAATGTGTACATTTGGAGAGGATATTGCAGTTTGGGTATATTAATGTGGACTGTTCATAATTGGAGATCTTCCCAAGATTGTATAAAAAACACTATCTGATTATTTTAGAGACCCCAAGGGAACGAGACAAGAGCCGTTCAGAGATGAATATTCTTAACTAGTTGATGTTATAAATGACAAGTCTCAAATCTTGAAAGATACAAAGGATGGAACCTTGTTTGATAAACATTGCATTGAGGTCAGAAAGCTGATGTCAAATGTAGAGGGGTTATTCACAAAGCACCACATTTCACTGCTTTGTACTTTGGTGCAGTTCGGCGTCCTGTGAAAAGATTAACCATTACTTCTCTATAGGATATTTTCACTGCCACCAATGATCGGCGATCTGAGGTGAAGTGCACCATATTTCGCTGTCAATTCGGCGAATTGATGTCACGTTCCCATGTTCCAACCCTGTCTCCCTGCCCTCTGTATTCCTTATGTCTGTGTTTCCCTGTGCGGCTTTCCCTGACATGCAGCTCAGGGGTTAAGTTCATTGCTCGTTGAGCTTCTGCTGGTGATATGGGCTGATTACTCCCCTATATAAAGCCATGGGCCCATATCACCATGCTCTTGCATCCTGGTTCACTTCAGCTACAGATTTGTTCCTGAGAGCTCCCTGTTATTCTATCCTAGTGCTTTCTCAGTGTTTCCCCCTTGTCTGAGTTCTAGGTTTCTGATTGACTTCCTGGTTTTGACCCTCTGGCCTGGCTGACGGATTTTCTCTGGTGCTATATCCCCTCTTTGGCTCAAGGTATACGTTTTGGTTTTGACCCCTGGCTTATTTATTGACCATTCTTCTGGACATCCCTAGCGGTTCTGTGCTTATCGTATTATATGTTGTGTATCCCTGTAGACCACGGCTTTAGTTTATTGAAGTCCTTCCCTGCAAGTTATTGAGTATATCTCCTTTAGGTGTCTGTGTTTTTCCCAGGACTCTACACGGGTACAAGGTAACCTTTTTTCTATTAACCCTTTCGCTGCTGAGGCTTTTCCCGCCCCTGTGCTGAGGTCATTTTTACCGGTTTTGCTCATCATGTTTAGGCTAGGGTCAGACTGAGGCAGTGCGAACGCGCGTGCAGGCGCACTTAATCACGGCCGCACTAGCAGCAAATGACGGGCAATGACGGCCAATATACGATGTCCGGTCGCACGAAAGTGCGGCTGCGCAACGCAAGTGGAAAATGAACGCATTTTTTCGAGAACGTAAAACTGCATCCACTAGCGGCGTGTGTGCGTGAATTGGAGATGTCAGACGCTACTAATGTCCGGCCAACATAACGTCCAGATGCACAAAGTGTTTTATTGATGATCCGTACAAAATCACGGACGAAAAATGCGCATCGTATGACCGGTATCGCGTACTCCGTGAAAAAATACGTCCATTCGTTCGAACGCACTTTTTCACGGACAACGTGAAAATGCGTTCGTCTGACCCTAGCCTTAAACGTGTTTTGAAGGCTTATTTTAGTATATGACCCAGACATATTATATATCGTTCTTTCCGTCAGACTCGGCAGATTCATAATATGTCATTATTATATGTATACGTTATGTCATGTCTGTATATTATAACAAAAAATGCAATAAAATATGTATTTTCAATAATTTACAATGTGTAAAGTGTTTTTTTTTCACATTTTAACATGCGAGCAATTGCGGTTATATTTTGTATGGGGTGCGCTTGTTAAAAAAATTAGAGATGGGGTCTCGTTACATTTTTTTTGGGGAAAATTACACTATTTTTAACAAACGCACCGCATACAAAAATCGTTAGTGCAGCATCATTGTTCACATTATAATTGAAATGGGAACAATATTGCTGCATTAACAAACCAAAAAAAATAAAAAAAAAGTTTTTTTTTTTTTTTTATAATTTTTTTTTTTATTTTTTTTTTGTTTTTTACAACATTTTTCACTTTCATGTTTGGTATCGTTGGAACGGCCATGCTCTGGCCGATCCAACCATACCAAAATTTAACCCCTAACTGCCACGGATCGGGAGATAGGGAGTTCATTGAACTCCCTATCTCCACCGTTGGTGGCAGTTAAGGGTTAAGTCCAGGACTGGCGTCATCGTGCTACGCACGATGACGCCAGTCCTCAGGGGGAGTTCCCGGAGGCTTGGCCGACATCCAAGATGTCGGCCAGCTCCGGGAAAGGATCGCGAACCGGCGCTTTTCAGCGCCGATTCGCGATCCAGCTCCCCAGGGGTTAATGCCAGGCATCATTTGGAAGGGCAGGCTGTGCCCTTCCAAATGATGCCTGGGTTAACCCCCGCAGAGCCGCTGATCGGGAGGGAGAGAGGTCCGAAGGACCTCCCCCCCTCCCTTTCAGTCGCCTCCTCCGCACATGTGGGGGGGGGGCGCCTGAATTTGGTGTCATCGCGCTGCCGCGATGACACCTAATTCCGGCGGCTGTGGTCCCGGATGCGCGGCTGACATCCAGGATGTCAGCCCGCACCGGGGGGGCCAGCGATCGGCCGGAACCCGGCCGAACGCTGACCCCAATGGGAGGACGCGCTCAGCGCGTCCTCCGCATACCAGCGGGAATGCTGAGGACGCGCTGAGCGCGTCCTCAGCATCGAAGTGGTTAATGCAGATTCGGCCACTCTAAGGACCGATCTATCAGTATAGGGCTCCTTCGGTATTAGCCGTGCAGAGGTCCCCAGTGTCTTCTGTGGTTTATTTCCTTATCCTGATTGTTGTGTCACGCATCTCTGCGTATAGCGGCTTTTCCTCTTACCTGGGCCCTACTTGGCGAATGCCAGGTACCGCCATTGTGGCTGAACGTGACAATTGACAGTTTAGAGAATAGACGAACTGCCCCAAAATTGCACCGTATGGAAATTCACCATTTGCTGGCAAGTTCAGCGATTAGTGAATAACCCCTTAGATATCTGGCCAAAATTGTTGTATGGTTTCAATGTTCAGAAAGAATGCGAATGTGTAATCGCTAATATATAGTAGAAGGTCATCTGTGAAAGCCATGGGTTTGATGTGATTATATGGACCCAGTGAATGCTGACAGATAAGCTCGGATGCTCATACTGAGCTCAATTGTCTTAACATGTTTGAGATGATATGTTTACATTTATTGCTGTGTAGACTTCATCAATATAGTGTCGCCACCTCATTATACTTAGATGCTGTGGACAGCGTTCAGATGGTAACATATTTTGATGTACATCAATGCACGTGCATGTTAGATTCCAGCTGCATGTTTATTGCAATCGGTGACCATGTTGGGAAATTAAATTCATCCCTATAATTCAATATTGGATTATAAAGTTTTATAAACCATATATTACTATCTAATATACAGTCTTGTTTTCTTATTATGTTTTCCAGGCTACTTAACCCATACAGATTCCTCAACCAAAAATGACCGTTTGACCGGCATCATTTTATATACGAGTTTTAGTTCAATACTCGTCATCTTTCTTATAGCGGGTCGGTTGTTTTATCCATCTCATCAGACCACTGTCACTTGACCTTCCCACCTACCTGGCGTATACATAAACGCTGTTTCCTAATGCATCTGTATGTGTGCCCTCTCCTTTTTACCAATTTCTTTTTCTGATACTACTCCGTGACTATAGCAAATCCAATTAACCCATTGTCAATATTAAAACTAGATCTTTGCAATTTGGTCTTCATTATATATACATCCAATGCATATGGTCTCTAATCCATTTGTATCTCACACTAAATTTTAGGTATACTGATTTTTCTTCCTAAACGTGTAATACACAATTAATTGATCGCCCAAATTAATTAATATTTCATCACCAGATGACTCTCAATTTATGTTTCAGTTGATCTGATCACCTTCATGTAAATCGGTTGCTGATTATTTGTCTTATAATTGAGTATTCTCTATTTATACAAGTCACTTAATACTATCAGGCAATCGATATTAAACAATTAACCCCATTGGTTGAAGGGCACATCAATCTTTGCAGTAAACCAATTGTCATGTTAACCCGCCTCCTCTGTGACCGCATTGGCCAACAAGCCCATCCCTAATCACACAAGCACAGTTTAAACGGCACCTTCTTTCCTTCTCTCGGTTAGCACTCCTGACGAGCCATTCCTGGCGAAACGCGCGTCGGGTGCGGCAGCAGGCAGGGACTTTCCACCCATATACTGTCCATTCCATTTTTGGCAACCGTGTCAAACCTAAGTGGTCTCTGATATAATCATTGGTTAACCATTGCGGTAGATTTTGAGCTAATTTAGCTAAGTATTGTGGACATAAGTGTATCCCTTGCCTTGTTGCTTTACTGTGGTCGTTCTTGCTGCACAATTATTATGCTTTAATCACCATCTCGGTTTTTCATGGTAGTTACCACCAATTGAGGTGACCCTTGAAGGTCACTTATTGAATGGTTTCCTAATCTTCATGAATTATTGCAAGAAAACCACCAATTTGTTGTTGTTTTTATTATGTTTCCTTGTCATTGAGCACTTCTCACTGAATTGTTTGTTTATTTATGTCTACAAGATTGTCAATCAAAACCTTTTTCTTAAACTCTTTATTAAAAGTTATATTTTATATTGGTCTCTGGGAGACACCAGTATTATGATGATCTCATCAGAATAATTGTATTTTATTTTGATGTACAGCAGCAATTTTTGTCAAGAGTATAACGTCCAAGTCCAGAAGTTGTGTCTTTCAGTGTCAAATGTGTTGAATTGCCATACTGTTTAGGAATCAGGATTGTTTTAGAGGCCACAAGGAAAAAACGAACAGGTGGTGTAGATACACACTATCACCTAGGGAGCATGTAAAAACACTAAATTTTATTATTCACTTAAAATAACTGAGCATAGACTGACTCACAACATATGTAAGGGCAGAAGCTTGACCCTGTGTAGTGTTGTGTGTATGGAACCCGGTGGCAAGCCGAAGGAGGAGACCAGAAGGGATATAATCAGTTGAACCTTTACTGGGTGAAACAAAATATAAGTCCAGAACAAAAGGAATGCAGGATGTCTTTGACAAAGTAAAGCCCAGAACGGAGGGTTGTAGGGATAAATAACACAAATTGTAATCTTTGGAAATAGTCCTGGGACAAGGAATTAGACTGAAGACAGGATCTGGAACCGGTACCAGAGGTATTAAGGCAAGCCTGAAGATGGAACTGGTGCCGTGGAAGCAAGCCTGGAGATGGAGCTGGTGCCGTGGAAGCAAGTCTGGAGATGGAGTTGGCGCTGTGGTAGTAAACTTGCAGATGGAGCTGGCACTGTGGTAGCAAACTTGCAGATGGAGCTGGCACTGTGGTAGCAGGTCTGGAAGCGGAACTGGCACCGTGGAAGCAGGCCTGGAGGCGGAACTGGTACCGTGGAAGCAGAGCTGGAAGCGGAGCTGGCACCGTGGAAGCAGGCCTGGAGGCGGAACTGGTGCCGTGAAAGCAGAACTGAAAACGGAGCTGGTACCGTGGAAGCAGGACTGGAAGCGGAGCTGGTACCGTGGAAGCAGGACTGGAAGCGGAGCTGGTACCGTGGAAGCAGGACTGGAAGCGGAGCTGGTACCGTGGAAGCAGGACTGGAAGCGGAGCTGGTACCGTGGAAGCAGGACTGGAAGTCAGGATACTCTTGGAGCAATACGAAGGGGAACAAATGGAGAACGTGGTGGTGAACCACAGTATAACCTGGTTAATGAACTGGAGAAGACGGCAGGTTTAAATAGGGTTCAGAGAATCATAAGAACACCGCTCACCTGGAGCTCGCAGGTGGAATTGGGATACCTGAGTACTTGATGGATTAATTGGTGGTATACGAGGATCTCCAGTGCAGGTGGAATGCAGTACCTTTACTTGACCAGCAGAGGGCGCCAGAGTACCTAGGTCTTCATGCTCTAGGATGGACGATCGCGCATGCGCGCTTGCCTTCTGTTCAGTTGGATCCCGGAGACGGCGTGGGACACATCCTGGCTCTCCTCCCTCGAGCTGAAGATCGGAATCAAGGAGCGACGCGCCACGAGGGACCTCAGGTGAGTCTGCCAGGCGTCCCAACATGGCGGCCACGGTCCGACCGCGGCGTGGAGCATTACAACATATCAATAAATATCAAAAGAGTAAAATAATGATATAGAATACACAGACACCGGGGTTAGGCCACTACTGCCTCATACTGAATCTCATGGCTGCGGTGCGTCTCCAATAACACCCTCCCCTACCTCTTCATATGTCAAACCCTGTGACCAGAGAAAACGAACAATGAAGCACCTATATATACTTAAGCACAAATAAACAGACATCGTGCTCATGTAAGCAGAGATCTCACTCTCAAAGTGTTATTATTATACTTTATTTATATAGCGCCAGCATATTCCACCGCGCTGAACAATGGGCACAATATAGACAGGTTTATAATACATTGAGACTGGACAACATTTGACAAACCAGTACAGGAGGAAACGGGCCCTATTAACGTGGGAATTTACAATCTAGAAAGGTTGGGGGTGGAAACAGGAGAGGACTGCAAGGTGAGAGTGAAGGACTGGTTGAGGCAGTGAGGTGTATTAGTGAGTTGGCTTCCCTAAATAGGAAGGTCTTAAGAGCGTTTGAAGGAAGGGAAACTTGGGGAAAGTCTGACAGTACGAGGTAGAATGTTCCAGAGGATGAGGGCTGCGCATGAGACATTCTGCAGTCTATTATGGGAAGAGGTGATGCGGGGAGAAGCTAGGCGCATGTCACTGTTAGACCGGTCCCCTCTGCGAGTCCCTTCACTGGCTCCTCATCCACTGTAGAATTTAATTCAAAATCCTTATCCTGACCTACAAAACCCTCACTAACTCAGCTCCACACTACCTGTCCTCACTAATCACCAAATACACCCCAGCCCTCTCCCTAAGGTCAAACAGTGACCTGTGGCTAGCTTCTCCCCGCATCACCTCTTCCCATGACAGACTGCAGGATTTCTCAAGCACAACCCCCATCCTCTGGAATGCTCTCCCTTGTACTGTCAGACTTTCCCCTAGTTTCCCTTCCTTCAAACGCTCACTTAAGACATTCTTATTCAGGGAAGCCTACCACCTGACCCACTAATACACCTCCCTGTCCCAACCAGTCCATCACTCTCACTTTGCAGGCCTCTCCTTCTGTTTCTACCCCAACCCTTCTAGATTGTAAGTTTCCACAGGAATAGGGCCCTTGTTTCCTCCTGTACTGGTTTGTCAAAATGTTGAGCAGTCTCATTGTATTGTAACCCTGTCTATATTGTGCCCATTGTTCAGCGCTGCGGAATATGCTGGCGCTATATAAAGAATAATAATAAAATAATAATAATCATAGGCAAATTATTATACTTTCGTTTACACAAAGGTGATTTGTTTGTTATTTGTATTTTGATTTTTCCTATTGGTTTATTTTTTTTATTTTTGTTTGAGGGGGATTGTTTTACTATTTGTTTTATTTTTCTTGAGTCAAATGTGTTCTATATTATGATTTTAATGGATACAACAAAAGTGAATTTATTTTGTCGCTCCGATTTGGCCTTTCCTTGAGAGGTGCAGTGTGTAAAATCATGTTCGGTTCGATCATGTTCGGTGTCGTGCTCTGGCCTTTCCAAACATACATCACCTGACCTTCTAGTTGTTTATTCCAGAGATAAAGGGGTCCAAAGGACCGCAATATCTCTTTTATAGGGACCTCTGCTGCCCAGCAGGGGGATGTCCCGATATGGTGTCAGTGGACAATGATGTCAGTGGGTGGGGGGAGGTCCCAAGGCGTGGTCTGACTTCCAGGAAGGCAGAACACAGTGGGATTCTCTCCAGAGTAGCAGAGATCTCCCCCCAGCATTGCTAGTAAGTAATGATGTCAGGTGGATGTCCTCGGCATGTTGCGGTGAAACACTAGGACGTCCCCCACATGTCATCCGCAGCCAAGGGGTTAAAATGTATAGACAACTCCTACATCTACCACACATGTATGTGCCCTTCAAACTAGTTCTCAACCAACTTGTACCCCTCTATTTGGTGGACTGATAGTGGCTCCTCACAAGCAAGTCCCTCAAGTTTTTACATCTTCTAGATGTGTTGGAGGCATGTGGAGTAACTACACTCTTAAGGTGTGGATCCAACGTAATTAGGGGCCAATACCGCCACATAATGTCTCTAACTTGGTACCATCTACTATCAAAACTGCCAATACACCTAATGGTGTGGTCATTGTCTTGGCACTTCGAGATTATAACATTTCCCTTTACCTAGGGCCCTTTTATATACCCATTTTAGGAATCTATTGGGATACCCTTTCTTGTTAAAGTTCATTCTCAGTTTTTTAGCCTTCAAACAAAATTCCTACGTGAAGGAACAAACCCTCCTCAGACGGAGATATTGTCCATGAGAGATTTCACTCATTTATGAACGAGGATGGTGACTGCTCCAATTCAAGAGACTGTTGGAGACAATCAGGACTGTTTTAAAGGTCATTATGGAGGAGAAAGGAAGCCGGTCTATATGGAAGGCGTTATAAAGGTCAGCGAGAGGTTTGCATGTAAGAAGTTTCAATCGTTTATAGAGACATAAATGGAGCCATTCTGTGCAGGTGCCTTGTTGGAAGGCTGCTCGGATGTTATGGTTGAGACTTCAAATTTGTTGGTGAGGACATTAGTCATTGTTAAGTCACTAACGACTGCCCTTTGTTAGCATTTGCCTCGTGCAACAGAGGTCTTGTACGGATTTCTTTCCTGTCTTGTGAACAACTGAACTGAATATATATTTTTTATTTTTATTGGAAAGAAAAATATTCAATGCATCTTTGCACTTTGAATTGTGCCTTGACATAATTGTCCACATAGAAACTTACTGATCCAATAATCAAAGTACTGCAAGACTCCAAGTCAAACTCAATAAGCTGCCACTCTTCAGGGCATCCTAAAACATGTAATGTGAAAATGGCGTAATGTGGCTTAATGTACCATATTGTGGCTAAACCTCAATCAAATGCCTTGAAACTTTGCACAACCTACGTTCTCAGCTTTCCAAACCAATCCTGGAGGTTTCATGGATATTGGTTTCCCACAGGACTAATGAGTGACATTAAGGTGTTTTTGGAGCTTAACGTACCAAAAACAACTTAGATGTTAACCAACTTCCCCCAAACGTCCCATAATATAAGACTTTATCTATGCCAACATATTCTGAAGATTTGGGGTCATTTGATAAAACATACCAAAAGTTATTCACATTAAACTATTTTATTACAATCCTAAAACGTTTAACGTGAACAGCTTATTGTAAAAAGAGCTGTAAAAAAGTATCTTCTATTGACTTGTGTATTATGTGAAGTTTGGGGGAAATTGGTTAAACTCTAAGTTCTTTTACGTTAAAGGAGAACGATGGGGTCAGGGCTTTTGTTCCCCATAGTTCTCCTAAAGGTAGCGGGAGGACTGAAACTAGCATCCTCCCTTCACCCAAAGCTCAGTATATCGCGAACTACAGCTCGCAGTATACTGAGATGCAGCAGCCGGAACGCATCCCGACATTACTGTCGAGATCAACCCAGCTGTGTCATTCACAGCTGGCTCTACCTATCTAGAGGCAGAGCCAGCTGTACCCACCCCCTCCCCCATCAGCACTGGAGGATTGGACAGGGGGGTCCCTGCAGGGAGCTGTGAGTGACAGTCACGGCTCTCTGTAGGGATAGATGAAGAAGTGAGTGAACGATGGGTTGTGTTCGCTCACTTCCCGATCTACTGAGCCGACCTGTGACAGTTTTATTGTCACACGTCGGCTCCAACTATGAGGCTGAGTGATTTTCACTTGCCTCATAGGTCTCCTTTAAGCCACATTAAGCTCCCCAAAAAACAAGCTTAATGTCACTCATTAGTGCTGTGGGAAATCAAAATCCATGAAACTTCCAGGATAGGTTTGGGAAGCTGAGAACGTAGGTTGTGCAAGGTTTCAAGGCATTTGATTGAGGTTTAGGCACATTATGCTCTTTTTACATTATAGGCTAAATGTTTTCCAAAAGGAATAAAATAGTTTAATGTGAATAACTTTTGGTATGTTTTATCAAATGACCCCAAATCTTCAGAATATGTTGGCATAGATAAAGTCTTATATTATGGGAAGTTTGTGGGAAATTGGTTAACATCTAAGTTGTTTTTTGTACGTTAAGCCACATTAAGCTCCCCAAAAAACAAACTTACAGGGTTATCCAAAGAGATTCGAATTGCTTGAGAAAGGTAACCGAACGCTGAAAATCAGCGTTCGGTTACCTTTCCTGGCCATTCGGCTATCCAGAGAGCAGGCGATTCGCCAAATCCTGTCGAATTGCCTGCACATACGGTGCCTGTTCGGTCCCTGTTCGAGGGCAGTGAAATCCCCATGAAAAAGCACTGCTTCGGCTATTCAGAGAACACAAACCAGCAGTGAAAGGTTCCCCTAATGCCCTGCCATTCGGTGGTTTAATTCGGCAAGTTAATTCAGGAGAATCCCATAGACTTCAATGTTAAAAATATTCCTGTTTTAATTCAATATCTAAAAAACTGTTCATTATAAAATTCTGCAGCAAAAAGTCTCTTTATTTATAGATTTTTTAGGATACTTTAAGCATTTTTCTGAATTTTTAAAAAAAAAATTAAAAGTCCGATTTTTTTTTTTTTTTTTTTTAGTTTACTTATTTTTTTTGTAACAGCCCTCTTTATTATCATTCCCTGGACCTCCTGTGAAAATTTCAGACATTTTCGCTCAGTAGTTTCTTTGCAAACAGCGTTTCATTTTCCCAGATTCATACAAATGGTTTTTCTAATTTATTCACCTCCCTAGTCTACGTCACAGCTGCTTCGGCTCTGTGTGATTCGGCTCCTGTTCGGCTCCTGTTCGGCTCCTGTTCGGCTTCTTCGAAGGTTAATCCAGATGTTTTTGCTTGTTTTCAGCGTGCATTCGGTTAGTTTTCGTCAGGTTTGCGGCAGCTTTTCCCTGCAATTCGGGGACCCTGTGGGACTTGCTGAATACACCGCAGGGTCACCGAAATGGGATCGGCAAAAGGAACCGAATTGAAGAGAACGAAAAGTCACCGAACGTGCGGTGACTTTTCGAATCTCTTTGGATAACCCTGTTAATGTCACTCATTAGTCCTGTGGGAAACCAAAATCCATGAAACTTCCAGGATAGGTTTGGGAAGTTGAGATCTTAGGTTATGCAAAGTTTCAAGGCATTTGATTGAGGTTTACGCACATTATGGTACATTAAGCTACATTAAGCCATTTTCACATTAAGTGCTCTATTACATTCTTTGCGCAAATGTTAATGCGTGCGCAAAAACGCAATAATGCAATGGGCAAAACCCTTTGTGCAGAACGTCGTTTTACAATGTCCGCGCAAAAAATGCGCGTTAACGTCTACCGCGGGTGAACCTGCACGAACCCTTTGCGAGCTTACTGTACTGCACGCGTCCTATACTTAACATTGTGAGCGCAAATGCCTTTGTGCGCTGGTACGCGGATGGTATTACAATCTATGCGCAACATTTAATGGACAACGTTTGCGCGCATAATTTTAACGTCTTTTAAAAGCTGGTGTTAATGGCAAATCTGAACGTCCTGGCCGAAACCAAATACAGCAGCCCGAAAAAAAATACAGCAAAGTATAGTTACACATTCTACACATACCCAAACAATAAAATTGAGAGGTTGTGCGTGTTTTTATTATTGCTGCAGCATATATACTCACATTGATTTTGGCAGGTGCAAAAACTGAACGGGAGACAATTGTGGTTCTTAGGCTAGGGTCAGATGAGCGCATTTTGTACGGACTGTGCGTCCGTGCAGAACGGACGTACTTTCTGACTGACGACAAGGTAGTGGCCACACAGTCGGTTTTTTTCACTGACGCATTTTTTGACTGATGTAGCAGGGAAAATAAATTACAATGAAAAAACATTCTGTCCGTCAAAAATGCTGGACGTATAAATGCAGTCCGTCTGACCACGCTCCATCACTCACATACAAAGCTATGCGGACGTTGTGGACGTGGCGCACTCTGCACGTCCGTTCTAGCAGTATTACGTTCTTGCCTAACCTGCGTCCGTTTGCAGCGTCCGTCAGCCCCCGCACTTCTGTGCGGACGTTCTTCGTGTGTGGGGCTCCATTTAACACAATTGTATGCTATTACGGACATACTTATGTGCGGCAACACGGACGTTAACACTGCGTTCGTCTGACCCCAGCCTATTTCTGATTGACTGAATCGCGTGAAAAAACAGTCCGCCTACCGATTTCTGCGCGCATTGTTAATGCGCACGCTTTTTTGTGCGGCTTTTTTCCGCGCGTTATTTTTTGACGGATGACAAAATGCGCAAAGATTGTAATACCAGCGGTAATTTACACGCGTTAACGTTTAACGCTTCGTGCACAAATTAACGCGCTGCGCAAGCTTTTTTGCGCAAGGAATGTAATAGAGCCCTAAATATTTTAGGATGTCCCCACTCTTCCATAGATGTATTTTGTCTGTGCACGTACTTTAAATGATCTAATTCATGACTCTGCAGGCTCATACAGTGACCACAAGAGGGCACTGCTAAGCAACACATATCCATTCTGTACTCCATGCTTTTGTATTTTACTTTGTGTTGAGTTTATCAGTAATCACGAGAAACACCAACTTATTTCATACTTCTATACAATGGATAAAATGTTCCTCTCTTTCTGGTTTACATAATAAAATAGGTAATATGCAATTATAAGCCTTCCTATAACTGCTAATGATAAAAAGATTCATGTTCACTATTGTATCTCTGCAAAATAATTATATTTTTCAATAAGTTTTACAAACAAAATACAGAATCAGATAAAATGATCTCTCCAGGCACAGGACTCCACTTCTTTGTTGTTCTTAGGCTAGGGTCAGATGAGCGCATTTTGTACGGACTGTGCGCCCGTGCAGTACGGACGTACTTTCTGACTGACGACAAGGTAGTGGCCACACAGTCCGTTTTTTCACTGAAGTTATTTTTGACGGATGTAGGAGGGAAAATAAATTACAATGAAAAAACATTCTGTCCGTCAAAAATGCTGGACGTATAAATGCAGTCCATCTGACCACGTTCCATCACTCACACACAAAGCTATGTGGACGTTGTGGACGTGGCGCAATCCGCACGTCCGTTCTAGCAGTATTACGTTCTTGCCTAACCTGCGTCCGTTTGCCGCGTCCGTACATCTGTGCGCACGTACTTCGTGTGTGGGGCTCCATTGGTCAGAATGCTATGCTGCCACGGACGTACAAATGTGCGGCAACACGGACGTGATCACTGCGCTCGTCTGACCCGAGCCTTAGGCTAGGGTCAGACTGAGGCAGTGCGAACGCGCGTTCTGGCGCACTTAATCACGGCCGTGCTAGCAGCAGATGCCGGGCAATGACGGCCAATATACGAAGTACGGTCGCACAAAGTCCGGCTGCGCAACGCAAGTGGAAAATGAACGCATTTTTTCGAGAACGTTAAACCACTAGTACTGACGTACAGAGTGCGCTGCGTCCGCTAGAGGCGTGTGTGCGTGAATTGGAGACATCAGACGCTGCTAATGTCCGGCCAACATAACGTCCAGACGCAAGAAGTGTTTTATTGATGATCCGTACAAAATCACGGATGAAACTGCGCATAGTATGACCGCTATTGCGTATTCCGTGAAAAAATACGTCCATTCTTCGAACGCACATTTTCACGGACAACGTGAAAAATGCGTTAGTCTGACCCTAGCCTTATTGTACAACATTTTTTTTTTTGAGATCTGCTAATGAAGAAATATAGATTGGGCCAGTTTTCCTCCTATAAGGCAGAATCACAATTTTCAATGAAGTTCATGTCTTAAAAGGGATTCACTAAAGGGCTAGCAAAGAATTATTTCAAGCTGTTGTTTGATTTCAATCTGCTCATTTTCATTTTATTTTGGTAATGTGATAAATAGTGTGTTCCGATCATATTTATACTTTGTGCTGTCCAAATTCTATCAGGGTTATTCAAAGAGATCCGAATTGCTTGAGAAAGGTAACCGAACACTGAAAATTACCTTTCTTAAAAGTTACCTTTCTTGGCCATTCGGCTATCCAGAGAGCAGGCAATTCGCCAAATCCTGGCGAATTGCCTGAACATACGGTGCCTGTTCGGTGCCTGTTCGAGGGCAGTGAAAACCCCATGAAAAAGCACTGCTTCGGCTATTCAGAGAACACAAACGAGCAGTGAAAGGTTCCCCTAATGCCCTGCCATTCGGTGGTTTAATTCGGCAAGTTTATTCAGGAGAATCCCATAGGCTTCAATGTTAAAAATATTCCGGTTTTAATTCAATATCTAATAAACCGTTCATTATAAAATTATGCAGTAGAGAGTCTCTTTATTTATTGATTTTTTTCGGATACTTTAAGCATTTTTCTGAATTTTTTTTTTTTTTTAAAAGTTCGATTTTTTTTTTTTTTTTTTTCAGTTTACTTATTTTTTTTGTAACAGCCCTTTTTATTATCATTCCCTGGACTTCATATGTAAATTTCAGACATTTTCGCTCAGTAGTTTCTTTGCAAACAGCGTTTCATTTTCCCAGATTCATACAAATGGTTTTGCTAATTTATTCACTGCCTCCTCTACGTCACAGCTGCTTCGGCTCTGTGTGATTCAGCTCCTGTTTGGGTTTTTCGAAGGTTAATCCAGATGTTTTTGCTTGTTTTCAGCGTGCATTCGGTTAGTTTTCGTCGGGTTTGCGGCAGCCTTTCCCTGCAATTCGGGGACCCTGTGGTGTTTGCTAAATACACCGCAGGGTCACCGAAATGCAATCGGCAAAAGGAACCGAATTGAAGAGAACGAAAAGTCACCGAACGTGCGGTGACTTTTCGAATCTCTTTGGATAACCCTGCAGATGTTTTTGGGGGTTTTCGGCGTGCATTCGCTGGGTTTTGCGGTTCGTTTTCGTCGGGTTTGCGGCAGCTTTTCCCTGCAATTCGGGGACCCTGTGGTGCTCGCTGAATACACCGCAGGGTCACCGAAATGGGATCGGCAAAAGGAACCGAATTGAAGAGAACAAAAAGTCACCGAACGTGCGGTGACTTTTCGAATCTCTTTGGATAACCCTGCAGATGTTTTTGGGGGTTTTCGGCGTGCATTCGCTGGGTTTTGCGGTTCGTTTTCGTCGGGTTTGCGGCAGCTTTTCCCTGCAATTCGGGGACCCTGTGGTGCTCGCTGAATACACTGCAGGGTCACCGAAATGGGATCGGCAAAAGGAACCGAATTGAAGAGAACGAAAAGTCACTGAACGTGCGGTGACTTTCGAATCTCTTTGAATAACCCTGTATGTATATATTGTAACAAATAAATTTGCTATTATCACATATCAAATATTCATGACCTATTAACCCTTTCGCTGCTGAGCCATTGCAGACCTCTGTGCTGAGCTAATTTTTACTGGTTTCACTCATCATGTTTAAACATGATTTGAAATCACATTTTATTATATGACCCAGACATATTATATATCGTTTTTTCTGGCAGACTCAGCAGATTCATAATATATCATTACTATATGTATACGTCATGTCCTGCCTGTATATTATAATAAAAATTGAATTTTCAATTATTTACATTGTGTAAAATGTTTTTTTTTTCACATTTTATCATGCAAGCCTTTGCGGTTATATTTTCTATGGGGTGCGCTTGTTAAAAAAATTAGAAATGGGGACTCGTTACATTTTTTTGGAGGAAATTACGTGTTTTTTAGCAAATGCCCCCCATAGAAGAAATCGGTAGTGCAGCATCATTGTTCACATTATAATTGAAATGAGAACAATATTGCTGCATTAATTAAACAAAACAAAAAACAGTTTTTAAATTTTTTATTTTTTTAATTTTATTTTTATTTTTAATTATTTCTTTTTACATGGCCATGTTTGGTATCATCGGAAAGGCCATGCTCTGGCAGTTCCATTGATACAAAACATACATTAAACTGTAGCTGCCACGGATCGGGAGATAGAGGGTTCATTGGAACCCCCTATCTCTGCCATAGGTGGCAGCTAGGGGTTAATTCTAGAACTTACATCATCGTGCTATGCATGATGACGCCAGTCGTCAGGGGGATATCCCTGAAGCTTGGCCGACATCCAAGATGTCGGCCAGCTCCGGGAGGGGACTGCGATATGGCGCCTGTTGGCACCGAATCGCGATCCAGCCCCTAGGGGTTAAAGACAGCCACCATGGTCCAAAGGACCTCCCGCCCTCCCCTTCAGGCACCTTCAGCACACTGGCGGGAGGGGGTGCCTGTAATAGACGTCATCGCGCTGGCGCGACGACATCTATCGTGCCCGTCTGGGTCCCGGAGGCTGGGCTGACATCGAGGATGTCAGCCCGCACTGGGGGGCCGCCGTGATCGGCCGGAATCCCAGCCGATCGCCGCTGCAAAGGAAGGACGCGCTCAGCGGGAGGACCCGCTCAGCTCAGGACCCACTCAGCGGGAGGACCCGCACTGAAGTGTACATGCGGCAGGACGCGCTCACATAGGGGTTAAGATAGCTATGTGTGAGACTTACACCCATTTCCTTCTGTTAAACCTGTTTGTTCCGTCTTACATTTACTCCAGTCCATCTTTCCTCTCTCCATTCTACTACTCCTTGGCTACCTCCATCCCTGTGTTTCCCTTCGCTTGCTGTATCTGATGGCCCACCTGTGCAGCCAGCTATATATTCTGGTCACTCCCTTTCCTCCTCGCTCTCTCATTTTGTTTGTTGTCAGTTTCCCTTCCTACTCTGAGGTCCTGTGAGCTCCCTCTCCTTCTTGCCGTGCATATTCCTTTATTCCTCTCAGTCCAGTCTTAGATTACATTCTTGTCATGTATTTTCTTATTAATTCAGTCTTGTACCTTTTTGTGTTTTTCTTTAGTTCTGGTTTATGTTCTGTATTCTCTGTTTGCTATTGTTTATTTCTGTTTCCATATAAATATGCATTTAATCTACTTGCCTGTGGCTTCCAGGGTTCCTGATTTCTCACCCTTTATCTGACCACCTTCTTATCAGTCATTTATTTGCCATAAGTTCCTGGATCCTGTACTGCATAGCCCACCATCCTCTTGCTTGGAGACATTACTTGGGGCTACCAGCAATCCAGTGAACTCTATTTACACTGTATTCATGTAAGGCTAGGGTCAGACTAATGCATTTTTCGCTTTGTCCGTGAAAAAGTGCGTCCGAACGCATTGATGTATTTTTTCCACGGAATGCGCAAAAACGGTCAGACGACGCGCATTTTCGTGCGTCATTTTTTACGGATCCAAACTAGGAAACTTTGGGTGTCTGGACATTATGTTGGCCGGACATGAGCAGCGTCTGACGCCTCCTAATCACGCACACATGCCGCTAGCGGACGCAGCGCACTCTGTACGTCAGTACTAGCGGTTCTGCTTTCTCGAAAAATGCGTTCATTTTCCACTTGCGTTGCGCGGCCGGACTTTCGTGCGGCTGTACTTCGTATATTGGCCGTCATTGCGTGTCATTTGTTGCTAGTGCGGTCGTGATTAAGTGCGCCTAAACGCACGTTAAAAGTGTGCTAGTCTGACCCCAGCCTTATCTGGTCAACACCTCCTGGTTCCTGTACAAGTGGATGCGATCAACTGCATAGCTCACCATCCTCTGGGCTTGGGTACTTAGGCTGGGGTCAGACGAGCGCACTGACTGCGCACAGTAACGGACGTACTTTTTAACTGATGAGATTGTGGTTACATTGTATCAGTTAATTTTGACTGATGTTGAGAAAAAAAACAAAAAACTGTATGCAGTTGTGTCTCTACGTCCGTCTAGCTTTTCCATGTTGATGCCATTTTGGCATTCGTTGCAACATGCATTGCGCGCGTGTGAAAAAGTGTGCACGTGCTTCATGTGGTGTTCTCTATTGACTCCTTTGAAAAGCTACAACGGACAGCAAACAGTGCGGTCAGACAGACTCAAAAAGTGCACTCTGACGCGGGTCTAACCTGTGGCTGCCAGTTATACAGCTTACTCCATCTATGCTGACCTTCTATCAAGCTACTATTGCCAGAGGACCTGGTTTCTGCTCAGGTGGATCCTGAGTGCAGTCTGAGACTACGTAGCCCACCATCCACTTGTTATAGTAATTGCCTGTGTTGTTCAGTATTGAGACTTCCATTTGTGTAAAGAATTTTTTTGCCATTGTTTAAGCTGGACTGGCTGGATGGAATAGAGGTAACATCACTGCTTTATAACCGTGGAGACCCAGGTTCCAATCCCAGCCAGAGCGCCTCTCCAGTAAGTGTTCTTGGGCAAGATACCTAACGGTACTTACTTACCTACCACACAATATCAGCTGTGGAGTCCAGTGGTAACATCTCTACCCTTTGACTGTGGAGAAGCAACTCAAGGTCTCGTAAGGCACATCCCTCCAGTACAACTGTGGAGAAGTCTCGACTTTACGAGAAGCGGGTTCAACCTAACCACCAGGTCACTGCTCTACAATCATGGAAAGACGACTCCATCCCACTCAGAAGTCACCACCAGCGAGTGTCCTTGAGCAAGGCACCTAATGATATGGATGCGCCTACCTCACAAAATACTTGTACATCTCATAGATTGTAAGTTCGCTTGGGAACAGGGTCCCCGTGAATCAGGTCATCATCCATGTGTGGTATTCTAATGTATCAACACCTTGTACACTGAACTTGTAAAGTGCTGCGGAATATGTGGCGCTTTATAAATAAAGGATGATAATAATAATAATAATAATTATTATCCTTTATTTATAAAGCACCAGCATATTCCGTAGCGCTGTACAATGGGGAAGCACAAACATGAGACATACATGATAAATAAGGAAAAGACAACCCTGCCCAAAGGATAGCTTGTCTAGAAAGTACAGCACTTTAACCAAGTGCTCAGCCAGACATCCTGTGAGCTTACAATCTAAGGGATGGGGTAAGTGAAACAGATGGGAGCAGAGGGAAGGTGAAGCTTGTTGCTAGAAGAAATGTTGTGACGGTTGCATGGGAAGGACCAGAAGGTTGGGCTGAGTAAAGGTAATTAGAGAGAGGAGTGGAAACAGCTGTAAAGGAGCCCTTAAATTATGGACCGGGCCTGGGTGGGAGGGTAGATGGGACTGCAGAGTGGAGAATCTTGGGTCTGTGATGGTTAGTGTATGCTTAGGCTCGTTCCGGGGTGCTGGTCAGTGTATGCTTATGCTGGTTCTGGGGTGCAGAGTGGAGAATCTTGGGTCTGTGATGGTCAGTGTATGCTTATGCTCGTTCTGGGGTGCTGGTCAGTGTATGCTTATGCTGGTTCTGGGGTCCAGAGTGGAGATTCTTGGGTCTGTGATGGTCAGTGTATGCTTATGCTGGTTCTGGGGTGCAGAGTGGAGATTCTTGGGTCTGTGATGGTCAGTGTATGCTTATGCTCGTTCCGGGTTGCTGGTCAGTGTATGCTTATGCTCGTTCCGGGTTGCTGGTCAGTGTATACTTATGCTGGTTCCGGGGTCCAGAGTGGAGAATCTTGGGTCTGTGATCGTCAGTGTATGCTTATGCTAAAGAATCACATCCTGTATATTTGTGTTCTGTCTTTTAATATTTTGCATTGTATTTTGTATTTCTGTAACATTTCAATGATCGTGAACCCAGGACATACTTGAAAACGAGAGAAATCTCAATGTATCCTTCCTGGTAAAATCCTTTATAAATAAATAAATAAACATCCAGTTCGGTTTTCTTTCATTTATTCACTCCTGGTCCATCATTAAGTACACTTAGTTGACTGGTCACTAGGTGGCGATGGAGCATGTTGTTATATAAGTACATTTTAATTTCTTCCTGTGTGTGCATTGTCCTCCCTAATTAACTCATTTTATTCTTCCATTTTTAGCTAATGCTTTTCTAACCAATTTAAGTTCAATTATCTGCATTTATATAAATAGAACTATGTTTAGCTAACTTAAGGAATCACGCTATGGACCCAGGATTACCTGTAATAAATGCAGAACAAGACGCTCTACTACAATATTGCACAAAGGATTGGAGCCTGGATCAGTATTAAAGTGGGCAATGCTAATGAATGTAAACTCTCATCTGTGAATATACTAACAGGGTTATTCAAAGAGATCCGAATGTGGCCGAAAGGTAACCAAACAGTGAAATTCAGCGTACGGTTACCTTTCCTGGCCATTCGGCTGTTCAGAGAGCAGGCAGTTCGCCAAATGTTGGCGAAGTGCCTGCACATACGGTGCCTGTTCGAGGGCAGTGAAATCCCCATAGAGAAACAATGCTTTGGCTATTCAGAGAACAAAAACCAGCAGGGAAAAGTTGCCAAATTGCCCTGTTGTTCGGTGGTTTCATGCGGCAGATTTATTCAGGCGAATCCCATAGGCTTCAGTGGTAAAAATATTCCCGTTTTAATCCAATATTTAATAAACCGTTTATTTTATTCTGCAGTAAAAAGTCTCTTTATCTATAGATTTTTTTTGGATCTTTAAGGCTAGGGTCAGACTGAGGCAGTGCGAACGCGCGTGCAGGCGCACTTAATCACGGCCGTAGTAGCAGCAGATGACGGGCAATGACGGCCAATATACGAAGTACGGTCGCACGAAAGTCCGGCCACGCAACGCAAGTGGAAAACGAACGCATTTTGTCGAGAACGTAAAACCTCTAGTACGGTTGTACAGAGTGCGCTGCGTCCGCTAGCGGCGTGTGTGCGTGAATTGGAGATGTCAGACACTGCTAATGTCCGGCCAACATAACGTCCAGATGCACAAAGTGTTTTATTGATGATCCGTACAAAATCACGGATGCAAATGCGCATCGTATGACCGCTATCGCGTACTCCGTGAAAAAATGCGTCCATTCGTTCGAACGCACTTTTTCACAGACAACGCGAAAATGCGTTCGTCTGACCCTAGCCTTAGGCATTTTTCAGGATTTTTTGCGAACAGCGTTTCACTTTTCAAACATTCATGCGTACTGTTTTTTTTTTTCTCACTCCATTCATCTGCAGTGTCGAGTTTTTCCGGCGGCTGCTCTGTGCTGTGATCGGCTCCTGCTCGGGTTTCTCCAGCGTGTTCGGCGGGGTTAATCCAGATGTTTTTGCGGGTTTCAGTGTGCGTTCGCCGGGTTTTTCGGTGAGTGTTCGGAGGGTTTGCGGCGGCTTTTCCCGCAATGCTTCCTCTATTCAGAGAACACAAAACAGCAGGGAAAAGTTGCCGAATTGCCCTGCTGTTCGGTGGTTTCATTCGACAGGTTTATTCCGGCGTATCTCATAGGCTTCAATGTTAAAAATATTCCCGTTTTAATTCAATATCTAATAAACCGTTGATTATAATATTCTGCAGTAAAAAGTCTCTTTTATTAATAGATTTTTTTAGGATCTTTTAGGCATTTTTCAGGATTTTTTAGCGAATTGTTTTTCGTTTTTTTTTCTTTTTTTTAAATTTTTTCTTTCTGTAGCAGCCCTTTTTATTATCATTCATTGGATCTTCTATGTAAATGTCAGCGTTTCACTTTTCAAACATTCAAGCGTACTTTTTTTTTTTTTTTTCACTCCCTTCGTCTGCGGTGTCAGCTTTTTCCTGCGGCTGCTCTGCGATGTGATCAGCGGCTTCTTGGGTTTCTCCGGTGTGTTCGGCAGGGTTAATCCAGAAGTTTTTGCTGGTTTCGGTGTACGTTCGCCGGGTTTTGTGGTGAGTGTTCGGCGGCTTTTCCCTGCACTACGACGGCCCTGTGGTGCTTGCTGATTACAATGCAGGGTCGGCGAAATGGGATCGCCAAATCGCACCGAATTGAAGAGAACGAAAAGTCACCGAACGTGCATTGACTTTTCGCTTCTCTTTGAATAACCCTGTAAGTATACAATCATGTAGTTCTAAACACATGTAGCCATGATAAAACAGAATAGGCATGAATTATAACATGACGTTTATAGAGTTTCTTTTACTGTGGTGATTTTGTTTGTATTTTTTTCCCCCTTTCTTTGTATATTTATTGCATGATTTTACACTTTATTAAAGAAGGTTAATAAAAGGGATTTCATGGTGTCACTCTATTTTATCCTCCTCGATTTAAAACTTGTTTTCTACAACTATTCTCATGTCTGAAACCCTCTGTACCGACCCGGCTTGACCGCGATCTCTCTCTCTCTGGCTGATCTAATATGTACCAACCTGGCTTGTCCTTAACCACTCTTTCTGATTTATTCCCTGTTTATTGACCCGGCCCATCTCAACTACTCTTCTAGCTATTCTGTACCTTCTCTCATGGTGCCTATTTCTATCTGTGCTGAGGGCATCTCTGTAAAGTTGCTTTGCCCGACACGTTTTAAGTTCAGCCGTTCTAAGGACTGGTGATCTGGTTGGGTCCAGTGTCCTCAGCCCTCAATATTGCAAAGACCATCCACTTCCACGACCAGTATTGAGCCTTAGTAAAAGGGTTCCTTGCGCTATGTGTTGGGGTCAATAGCCAGCAGTCGCAATCTAAAGGAATGAGTATACCGTATAAGCCCCACACGACTGACACCTTATTGGATAACATTAGTATTGAGATCTAGAACAACGATGATGCAATATTGAGACTAGTTAGTAACAACATGCAGAGCCTCGTTCACATGCGCAGAAAACAATGGCCACTAACAGTATTTGCTGTGATGTGATGTGCTCAATATAAGAGGAGGTATGAAACATAACAAGAGGAAAAAGGTGTCATCTGCGCTCATTTCTATGAGGTTTTAGTTTGTTTCAATGGCCATTGCAACGTAAGCTCACTCGCCCCTTCAAGGCACCTCTTTGTAGAGTGAGTACCTAACCAATGTACCAAAAGCCGCTCTACTGCGCAGCTCCATGCCCCTCCTGCTGCTTTTCAGCTAAGGAGAGGCAGAAAGATGGTGGGTTTTATTTATACACGCACCAAACACTTCCCATTTGGGGTTAAAAACAAAAACATGTGTAGCGCTGTGTTAAAGATCTTGCTGTGGCATTACCTATTTTTGGCCACAAGATGGAGACAGACGCGATTAGAGACACTGGACATTGGAACTACATTTCCCGGCATGCTTTGCAAGGAGACAGGAAGTGGGTGGGGACTGGACACTTACATCCTCCACCTCGTGGAGAACGCGCCAGAGCGCGCCAGGGAAGGAAAGAGAGCAGACGCATTGAAGAGATCACGAGAGGGCCTAGGCCAAAGACCAAGAGAGACCTGTTAGTCCTGAGAGGATCACCTAATCTGAGGAGAAGGAGACTCGCCGGAATCCAGGCATTGCTGCAGACCGGAGGAATCGAACGGAGAGCAGGCGGTGAGCTGGATAAGCTGTATGGAGTCAGACAACGGATCCGGCCGCTAGTATCCCCAGTCCAAATCGGGTGGAGAGACGTCCTGGGTCAGCGGAGCCTAAAGCAATCGTCGGATGGGTGAGAGGCCTCCAAGGCTGTTTTATGATTAAAGGACGCAATGCTGTTTTCTCTTTAAAGTCCACAGGGCCCCAACTGACTAGTCGAAGACCTTCCTTTAATAAACTCACTGGCCAGTTGAACAGTACCCGGGTACCACACACACATATACACCTTTCACATTCTGGGACTTAACTTGTGCAGGACTCATTTCCTTTTACGAATTGGAACAGGGGTTAAAGATAAAGATACGTTCCGAATATATTTTTCTCTTTTCCGCTGCGCGTTTACCGTAATACGAAGGGATTGTATGTTTGGGGTTTTGCTACGTGTCCCCTTTTCTGAACTATCGGGAAATTGCATTTCTTTTATGTTCGGTTGCGAATATTTTATTTTCCGAAATACGAAGCCTCGTGTTTCGTTTCTTTTCCGCTACGCGTTTTACCGTGATACGAAAATACTGTAATCATACTTGTGAATACCGTGTCTCAACATCTGCTCAAATATTTTAGTAAACTATTTAAATGATAAAAACTCACAACTGTGTTGGAGTATATTTATTCCCTAGTGCGGGGAGACTGACCCGTGGTTCATTTTCAGCGGCTCCTCCGGGAGTGAGCGCTACACATGGAAAAAGGAACAGCTGAAAAACGACGAACTGGTGTTACAAGCATAATATACATACATAATATACATTATGCTTGTAACACCAGTTCGTCGTTTTGCAGCTGTTCCTTTTTCCATGTTTTTAACCCCAAATGGGAAGTGTTTGGTGCATGTATAAATAAAACCCACCATCTTTCTGCCTCTCCTTAGCTGAAAAGCAGCAGGAGGGGCATGGAGCTGCTCAGGAGAGCGGCTTTTGGTACATTGGTTAGGTACTCACTCTACAAAGAGGTGCCTTGAAGGGGCGAGTGAGCTTACGTTGCAATGGCTATTGAAACAAACTAAAACCTCATAGTGTTTTGTTGTACATGGAAATACATAGAAATGAGCGCAGATGACACCTTTTTCCTCTTATGTTTTATACATTAACTGGGCTGTTACGGGAGCGGCTGCAACAGCCAGGAGTGAGTATGGGCGCGACGCCATAAGAGGAGGTATGTTTTCTGAAACTCTCGATAATTTCCATTCATTCCTTTTAAGATCTATAACAAAAGCATTGGGTTCATGTCCATATGTATCACTCTGTACAATGCAGCAGGTAATTAACTATCTCTATTTTAATGGAAAATGAATAATGATGAGAGAGGACAGAAGATACTGGTGGGAGAATGTGGTTGTATAAAGGTGACCTTGTTAACTGCTGCAGGTGATCGGGGGGGAAATATTGATATTGATAGTTCCCTCTTACAGCTTCATTAGCTCAGAGGCAAATATCTCGGCTAACACTTCTTGTGTGAGAGAAATCATGTCCACAATAGTGATGATCCATCAACGAGGAGCTAACTATCTTCCTTCAGGGACATAAATAAAATGAAAATTACGATATGCAAAGTGATAAGGTGTTCTTTTTTCGTTTATCTTGTTCAAGTTAATGTAATAGAGTTCTTTGAAAAGGCAATTTCCATGTTACAAGATCCATCGTCTGTGTTGTCATTGGAGATAACAATTATATTCATTTGTGAAAATGCAAAACCTATGTTTAATTTCAGAGCAATGACTAAACCCAGGAAATCCAGTAATTTGAGCAGTCAAAACATTATTTTTCTGTTTTGTGTCATAAAACTGTCTGCCAAGCCCCCAATGGAATTACTGAAGCCCATGAATACATCCATAATGGATTAAAGGCATTATTTAAAGTTTAGTTCTGTCTATCCAGTACATCCAGATTCGTTTTCCGTTTCATGTGATGTCATTTTGTTTAGGATCGACATGAGCACTGTAAAAATATTCGGTTTGCAACTTTTGTTTTGTTGAAATAGATTTTATTGCTGCGTGCGTGCTTACTTGCTGCAACACAACGAACTTTGTTTCTTAATTAAAACCTCACACATTGGCAATGAATGAGGAGTTAATTCATAGATTGGGCGGGTCTGCAAAGATGACGGGGGAAAGCCTGCCCCCCACATGTAAATCCCAACCCATAGCCAGCAGTTAAGGAGTTAAATCAGAGTAGGCCAAACGGCCCACCTGCTCTGATCTTTACCCCGCAACCTCTAGTCATGGGTGCTTGTTATGGGTCAGGACTGGTCAGCTGCCAAGCAGCCAATTCACTGTGTTTTCAAATAAACACAAGGCAGTCACAGGTTTTACCGACACAAACTAAAACAAATCGCACAAAGGAAATTCATTCCAACTCAAATTTACTTTTAGTCTTGGTGTCCATTCATTGGTTTGTGTTTCTGATAAAATGACAAATCCACTCAATATGCATTCGTTGTGGTGTCCAGTCGTCAAGGTGTCCATTCATTGGTTCAGTTTTCTGACGTATTGAGTTGACAGATCACTCAAGATTCGGACAAATCTCAGATTGCCCGAAAAAGAAGGCATGTGTCTATTTGCAATGGAATTGTTGTTGTTATTCAATCTATGTAAGTATTCAATACAGACAGAGAGAATGGACAGCAGGGGTCAAGTCCTAACACAATAAGGGCTAAATTACAATCTTAGCGTTAAAATGCGGGCGCAAGGGAGGAAAACTGCGCCCGCAGTTTTCCCCCTTGTGCCCGCGTTTTATCGCTGGATTACAATACAGGCGCAAAAAATGCTGTCTGCATTGTTATTGCGTGGTATAATCAGGGATGCTCGCGGCAGCGCTGAGCGCAGCCGTGAGCATCCACTCGATGGAGTTCGTAGGACTCCATTGAGTTTCCCCCTGCCGGTCATATGACCAGCCGGATCTCGCCTCGCAAGAACTGGCCAGTCAGCGTAGTGAGTGATACGCAGGGAAAGACTGGGGGACTTTTCCCCCCAGTCTCTCCCTGCTACCGCCGGCCGGAGGAGGCGGTTGGAGCCGCTGTCCTCGCCGCGGGACAGAAGGTGAGTATGCGATTCACTTTTTTTTGTTTTTTAGGCTGGTGTTAACGGATTCTGCAGAAGCAGGATCCGTTAACACCGAGTCCTGGCTCTGGTTAACTTTCCGCTAACCAGATCCAGACGTTAATCAGCGCTGGGACTTTGTAATCCAGCGCTGATTAACACTTTGCGCTCCCTATACCTAACATGGGGAGCGCAAAGATACCAAACGTAAACAGGATACTTAACCCGTTTGCGTTTGGATTGTAATATGCGGTAAACACCGGAGCCAACATTAACACTCACTTGCGTGAGCATTAACGTTTGCTTAAAGAATGTAATTTAGCCCTAAGTGTGGGATTCGCATGACTTCTGCCCCTAGTTAACCAAGTCATTTCTCACTTAACACACCACCCACACTCTAACTTGCTGTTAATGTGTTTATTGTACATTTTCCATAAAAATGTGTTTTATATAAATAATATTTTTATGACTTCTCATGGAAACATATCATTGAACACTGAAATAAAGCTTTATAATGTGTGAGACCAATGCGTAAAAACTGGAGGAATTGTGTTCCCACGTGTTCCTGCTCAACCTAACCCTAACGGAAAATATTTATGAATGATTGTAGATCTGTAGACCTCCTCATGGATGAAACCAGAAGGCTCCACCATAATAAAGGTCTGTTGGTAATATTTTTCCTTTTTCCCCCACATTGATGGGGATGGAACATCTACAGGATCTGCTTCCATCCTTTATGTGTGTATTGTTCTTGGGTTCATATTTTTTGTGCATACACATATATACATACACACTCATATGTATTTATAAAATATATTTATTATTAAGTAAACAGAATCATTAGAATGCTCTGCAATACTCACTTTCATTATGCTTCATTTGAAGAGACATCATATAAGAGGCTACTTGCATAGGTAATACTTTAAACGCGCAGCTCCTGTGCTCATTATTTTAATATATACAGTCAGGTCCAGAAATATTGGGACATCGACACAATTCTAACATCTTTGGCTCTATACACCACCACAATGGAGTTGGAATAGAACAAACACAATGTGATTTAACTGCAGACTGTCAGCTTTAATTTGAGGGTATGTACATCCAACTCAGATGAACGGTGTAGGACTTACAGCAGTTTGCAGATGTGCCTCCCACTTGTTAAGGGACCAAAGGTATTGGGACAATTGGCTTCTCATACTGTACCAGGGCCAGGTGTGTGATATTCCTTCATTACCCCAATTACAATGTGCAGATAAAAGGCCCAGAGTTCATTTCAAGTGTGCTATTTGCATCTGGAATCTGTTGCTGTCAACTCTCAAGATGAGATCCAAAGAGTTGTCACTATCAGTGAAGCAAGCCATCATTAGGCTGAAGAAACAAAACAAACCATCAGAGAGATAGCAAGAACATTAGGCGTGGCCAAAACAACTGTTTGGAACATTCTCAAAAATAAGGAACGCACTGGTGAGCTCAGCAACACCAAAAGACCCGGGAGACCACGGAAAACAACTGTGGTGGATGACCGAAGAATTCTTTCCCTGGTGAAGAAAACACCCTTCACAACAGTTGGCCAGATCAAGAACACTCTCCAGGAGGTAGGTGTATGTGTGTCAAAGTCAACAATCAAGAGAAGACTTCACTAGAGTGAATACAGAGGGTTCACCACAAGATGTAAACCATTGGTGAGCCTCAAAAACATGAAGGCCAGATTAGAGTTTGCCAAACAACACCTAACAAAGCCTTCACAGTTCTGGAACAAGATCCTATGGACAGATGAGACCAAGATCAACTTGTACCAGAGTGATGGGAAGAGAAGAGTATGGAGAAGGAAAGGAACTGCTCATGATCCTAAGCATACCACCTCATCAGTGAAGCATGGTGGTGGTAGTGTCATGGCGTGGGCATGTATGGCTGCCAATGGAACTGGTTCTCTTGTATTTATTGATGACATGACTGCTGACAAAAGCAGCAGGATGAATTCTGAAGTGTTTCGGGCAATATTATCTGCTCACATTCAGCCAAATGCTGCAGAACTCATTGGACGGCGCTTCACAGTACAGATGGACAATGACTCAAAGCATACTGCAAAAGCAACCAAAGAGTTTTTGAAGGGACAGAAGTGGAATGTTATGCAATGGCCAAGTCAATCACCTGACCTGAATCCCATTGAGCATGCACTTCACTTGCTGAAGACAAAACTGAAGGGAAAATGCCCCAAGAACAAGCAGGAACTGAAGACAGTTGCAGTAGAGGCCTGGCAGAGCATCACCAGGGATGAAACCCAGCGTCTGGTGATGTCTATGCGTTCCAGACTTCAGATTGTGATTGACTGCAAAGGATTTGCAACCAAGTACTAAGAAGGGAAAGTTTGATTTATGATTATTATTCTGTCCCATTACTTTTGGTCCCTTAACAAGTGGGAGGCACATCTACAAACTGCTGTAAGTCCTACACCGTTCACCTGAGTTGGATGTACATACCCTCAAATTAAAGCTGACAGTCTGCAGTTAAAGCACATTGTGTTTGTTTCATTCCAACGTGGTGGTGTATAGAGCCAAAGATGTTAGAATTGTGTCGATGTCCCAATATTTCTGGACCTGACTGTATATATACCTACTTCATGTAAACAACTGAGCTGCATCTCAGCAAAGAGGAATTTTTACCCTGATAACGTTTTAGTCAGTAAAAGATATATAAGTCTAGTCCTTTCCAGGTAAATGTCTCTTTATAAAGACAGACACATGTTCACCAAAGGTTTATTTAAAATGTACACGAAGGAATGTAACAGCACATTTTCATTACACAGTTTTTTTTCATTTATACATTAACATTTTGTAGAAAAAAAATGATTTAGGGATATATCTCTAATGTCTGTCTAAAGAATGTCCCCACCCCATAACAATTACCAAAATGCACCATAGTGTTTGGTTGCTACGTTGTGTATTTTTCTATATGGCAGGGGTCAGCAGCTTTGGCCGTCCATATATTTTGGAACTGCATCACCTATGATGATTATTCAATCATTAGGTTGGCAGAGCTTCAAATGACATGTAATTCTAAAACATTGGGAGAGCCAATGCTCCTGACCCCTGGTATATGGGATAAGATGCTTTTTCCATAGAACATGGAGGGTTCAGTATAATTCAGCTTACTGACTGTTTAGGTACAGGCTCTTCTGGGGAACATGGACACAAACATTGAACATTTCTCACCCAACTTTATGCACACAAAAATCTGTCCTTCTGAAGGCTTCACTTGGAAGACTATAATCATGATGGCAGTGGTGGTTCATCACCTCTCGTGTCTTTTATCCTCTTCCTCATCATCCAAATCTTTCCATCTCCACGCACTTCCATAGTTTTATTCCCATAATGCCAACCCCTTTTCTCAATGGGCCAAATCATCCTTCCTTGTGCCTCCCCTTTGTCTTTTGCCAATGTATCTCTCCTGGCCAACCACATATATCTATGGCCTTAAGCCTTCCTTCCTTCTGTATCCCCTTTGCTTCTCTCCCTCAACTCCCCTCATCTAATAATGTCTCTTTCCTACCAGATTTGTAGACACATGTGTATATCTATATCTTGGTGCAGCAAGTCAATGTTTGGATTCGGTTTGCGGTAGTTTTATAGTGTTTAACTGGAGCACAAGTGAGTTATAGTGAAACATATTATGCTGAAGTATATACAGTGACTGCATAGTGTGGATATATTTACACGTGTCCCTTCCTCTTGATTCTATTACATACAATAATAATTCTTTCCCCTACATCATTCACACACATTTTCATTCTTATTATTGCCTTTATTTACATATTAAAGAGGTTAGCCATTCATTCTGGGACCAGAGGCTGATCTGAGCCAGTAAGGAGACACAACAACCAACTATCATCCCGTGATGCCAGGCATCCATTGGGCAACCTCTCACCAGATTAATGAGGTACTATTTATTATTTGGGGGTGTATGGCAACCCCAAAGAACCACCACTGTCTGAAGAGATACATGAAATAAGATGCAGAATTTCAGTTGCCACATTCTTTGAGTCAATCTGAAAGTTTTAACACGCCATAGAAATATCTCGTCTCATCACCAAAGTAGCTCTCTGGGCATAGGGATTGTTTGCAATGCCCTCCAACTGGAATAACTCTACCTGTCCTATGTCATCACAGGATTTATTCAATAGCTTCTCATCCACTTATAAGTAATAAAGAGCTTAGTAATGGCACAGGCTTTAACACAGAAATAGCATGCTGTCACTAGTAATAGAAGAGGCTATTGTGAGTTGGATGATTGTCTTATGGCCTATACAGGGCAACGGAAGTCATTTCCAGCATTGCGGCCCAGGAGCATGCTCACATTACAATGTCACGTATTATAACACAAAGTGAATACGCAAGTTGATAGGATTTGCAGTACATTGAGAAGTGATTAGCTAGGCCCTTTATCTTTTAAACACACAGTCGTCAAGAGATAGTAAACTTCTCTGAATAAAATAGATACCCATTCGTGTTATAGTGAACTTTACAAACTGCTCCTTTGTGTTTGGGATTCTCTTAGGGAGTAAGTGCTAGCATCCTGCCTCTTTAAACCAGCTTTCAACAATCTGGTAATTACAATCAAGCATGTTTTATTTACATATCACACTATAAAATACATCTTTTACTGGATATTTGGGTGGTAATTATACCTTTTCAATAATTTTACATGTATTTCAAACGTGATTTAATCAGAACAAATCACAGTTCTTTTCTAGATTAGTACCATATACTTGTTAGCAATACCCTATTGAGAAAAAAAAAGGAGTAAAAGAAAACAAAAAGTGGAAATAAAGTATTTACAGTCTTATAAGATAGAACAGCTTTTTGACTGTGGTGCTTGTTCACCTACTGGGACATTTCCACCGTTTTCTTTCCCTGTAACTGCTGGAACTACTAAAAGAGGAAATAAAGAAGGATTAATCTTAATGTTGCATCATGTGTGGAAAAATATAATAATGTAATTAGTGTATTCAACCATAATTATCACGTTTCCCTGTTCCCTGTCTGATGTTGCTATAGTTTGTCCAGGTTCTAGTTCATGTCCAGTGTTTCCTGTGTATTAGTTCAAGTGTTTCTCCTTTGGTTCATGTTATATGTCTGACTGATTCCCTGGTTCTGACCCTCTTGCCTGGCTGACTGATCTTCTGGTTCTGGACCCCTTGCTCTGTATAAGGTATATGTTCTGGCTTCATGACCCCTGGCTCTCTTTAGTACTATTGTCTCGTGTAATCCTTGACTGTACTGTTTATGCTTTCTTATATATATTCTTGTCAGCTCTGTATAGACTCTGCACGGCGCTGTTATATTATTTTCCTTAGAGCAGATCCGGCTATTCTTTCAGAATAGGGCAGCTGTTTACCGTGCAGGGTCTCTAGCCTAGGTTGTCTACTCTGTATGATCTGCATAGTGGGGCTTTCCTTTGTACCAGTACCTCACCTTGGCTAATGCAAGGAGCCCTCCCTGTGACTGATTGTGACAATAATCCATACAATGTTGGGTATAAAGGCAGGACAGGGATGGGCATGGCTATCATATGGTGTGCCCAGTCCTGTGATGCATAATCAGTGTTGCGGCAGGGTCATTGTTCTACCCACTGTATGTTCTAGACTGGCTGGCACACATCTTAATAATTGACTATGTTTAAGCAACCACATGAAATATGACAAATATATTAAACATCCCTTATCTGAAATATTCCAAAATCCCAATTTTTTTTTGGAGCGCCGACATGACACTAAAAGTGAAAAATGCCAAACCTGGTCTTGTGTGACTCACGACAGAATTATTAAAAATATTGAGCCCTATCACCTCTTTAACGCTAGCGCTCGCATACGTGAGCGTTAGCGCTAGGTTAAAAGAGGCTACTGCAGACCATCCAGATCAGATCCCGATCGCTAACGGGTTACAAAATACATTAGAGCATCGGTAATAGCGCTTTCTAGCGCAAGCTTAGCTTATTGTACTTCGCGCTCCCTATACTTAACATGGGGAGCTCAAAGAGTAATTAGCGGTAGGATCACAAACTCCTGACGCTAATTACCGCACTTCTGCGGCTAATTGAAATGTTAGCTACAGCTCTAATCTGGTGCTAACTGATACCACTTCTGCGGAATCAGTCAACACCAGCTGGAAACCCCCCCAAAAATCAGATACTCACCGCTCATCCCGTGGCACGAACGGCGGCCCGATCCGCCACTTCTGGCAGCCGGGAGCAGAGTGAGACTGGGGATTATTATGAATTATGTATTCATATTGAGGTCATGATGCCTATGTATCCTGTACAGGCCTTCTACAGGGTAACTATTGGGTGCTCTACACTATATGTTTTTGTTGTTGTTTTTATTCATTTCTTTATCGTACTGCTGGTGCAAAGCAATATTTAGAATTTCATGCAGAAAACTATTGGTCACTTTTTTCATGGAGAATAACCGCCATTTTGTTTTCCCCATGTGTTACATGTAAGAAGGATTACAAAAACCTACTGCAAATTTAGAATATTGTTTAATATTTTTAAAAAAATGCATTCATTAGTAACTGTTTTTACTTTTCAGAAACATGAAATAATAAACAGGAGGAGCTGATGTGAATATTTGTTTTATTTACCTGGTTTTGGTGCCTGGATGGGTTCTTTCTTTTGTCTTTCCTCTTCCAAAGCTTTCATTTTTGCTTCATACTCATCAGCTAGCGCTTTCCATTCTTTCTTGTTATTTAGGATATTGTCATACATCGGCTGTATCTCTGAATGGAATCGGGAAAACTCCTAGGTAAAAAGATTTACGCATTTGAATGAATTATATGTACACATACATCTAATGTTCCATAAACAGGTGTATGTACGTCTGAAAGACACAGAATATAATTCCTGATGAACGAAAAAGAGATTATAAAACTAAAATATTGTTTGAAAAGTTCAGCTTTGGGTGTTATCCTCCAAGAACCTTAGTCACTGGATTGTGAATACTGAATTACTTTATTTAACTCTCTGTTCATCGCCAACAAATGTTATTATCTGTAGTAGTCATAATATAACTGGATAGCATCTTGAATAAATTATGACTGAGTCTTCTTTATGGGCAAATCTTTAGTGGGTCTCCAACTCTTTGGTCTCACCTCACTGTATCTCTGCCTCATACTTCTCGCTTCCATTGTGCCTCTACTTGTACATCTACCCTATCATCGCCCCCACTAATACCAAGTGCCCATGTTTCCAGTTGACAAAGAGCTGTGATCCTGAAACATTTGTTTGTTATTCTGATGCTTGAAATAAATGATGGGTGTCACTAGATATTTACCGAGCACCTTCTATTCTTGTTTTGTGGAGATACTGATGGATATCACTAGAGGACCCTGAGTTCTAGAAGAGATGGGCTGCTGGCTAACATTGATCTTGTTTCCGTGGGACACTATACCTTGGTCCTCCCTTTATCTTTGTACCCTATCATCACTGTTATGCATTTGCTGTTTCTTCCTCTCCGCCATTGACACTCTGCCCCATCCCTCATTTTTCATCAAACCTTTGCCCAGTCCAGTATTAATATAAAATGCGAAGCTCGCAATCGAGATTGTACTTACCTTATATACAAATGTACACACAAAATCAATGAAACCACACTGAAGCTTTGGAAGTTCAGCTGCTTTGTTCCTGTCCATCATAGGCTGAAAAGAAAGAGATAAACATGGTGAGAGATAAGAACCACATTATACTTTGTTTCATTATTGACTCAAAGGAAAATGTCAACTAGACATAAACATACAGTGCGGTCTTGTTTTTAACTATTAAATATAGTAGCACTGTGTATATATATAATCTACATTATATATATATATATATATAGTAATGTAGATTAGGTAGGCCGTGTTAGTCCAGATGACAAAATCACGAGTATAGCAGTCTGTAGTGATACCTTTTTTATTGGACTAACGTTACATTTAAAGTACAAGCTTTCGAGAGGATACCTCCCTTCGTCAGGTATAGAAGCTAACTGATCAGAATAATAGAATTAAACATTGGGACAGTCATAGGGCTCACAGTTGGGGGTGTTAGATGTTGTACATCGCCAAATGGCATGGTCAGAGGGGGAATAAAAAAAAAAAATGGAAACATTAATTGTCTCAGGCAAGATGCAATCATGTCCACTTCAAAGGGAATGTGAAAGGACAGAACGAAAGAAAAAAAAAACACCACACAGTGAGTATGGGGAAGACACAGAAAAATAGGAATTATAAATATTACGTGACGTTATTATAGTGGGTTAGAAAACCCGAATCTATTAAGTCCTTGTTTTATATTGTTGAAATATGTGATCATTTTCATTTCATATGTTTTGCGTTCCCGGTGATCTTTAAAATGTCCTTTGAGGATTTTGATTCTGAGGTTTTGGATGGAGTGGCCTGCTAGATTGAAGTGATGTCCCACTGGGGTACAATATGTGTTTTCCTGGTGGTTCCTGATGGAGTGTCTGTGCTGGTTCATCCTGAGATTTAGTTTAAGGCTGGTTTCACCAATATAGCAGCCCTTATCACACGCCGTGCACTGGATCATATACACCACATTTGCTGACGTGCACAGGAATGATCCCTTGATGTTGTGAGTGGCGTTGTTGTGCCGCGCAGTGCTGCTGTCACATATATGTTGGCACAGTTTGCAGCGGGGTTTGTTACAGCGTTTGGTCACATTCTGTATGTCATCCTGTTCCAGCAAACTCGCTCAGGAACAACATATACTATAATAACGTCACGTAATATTCATAATTCCTATTTTTCTGTGTCTTCTCCATACTCACTGTGTGGTGTTTTTTTGTGTTTTTTTTTTTCTTTCGTTCTGTCCTTTCACATTCCCTTTGAAGTGGACATGATTGCATCTTGCCTGAGACAATTAATGTTTCCTTTTTTTTTATTCCCCCTCTGACCATGCCATTTGGCGATGTACAACATCTAACACCCCCAACTGTGAGCCCTATGACTGTCCCAATGTTTCATTCTATTATTCTGATCAGTTAGCTTCTATACCTGACGAAGGGAGGAATCCTCTCGAAAGCTTGTACTTTAAATGTATCACTACAGACTGCTATACTCGTGATTTTTATTTATATATATATATATAATATATATATATATATATATATATATATATATATATATATACAATCGTTGTGGTGGAAGACAAAAAGTGAGATAAAAAGCCTCCATGCAATAATTAATTAAGTGTATCATTGCTGAAGCCACTTGCACATCACAACAATTCTAAGAACTGCATCCCAGAGCTCCTGTGCCACATTCCCCAGTATGCAGCAAAGAACTCTGGGTAGAACATGCAAATGACATCTGTCTCACTTTTATGCAGGTTTTTTGAACTTTTGAAATGTGTTTTTTTTGTTGCAGAAAATGGTGGATGAAGGTGGTCATTCATATGGAGTGCTCTTTCCTGGTGTTTTGTATTTAATGTCTTAGATGCACCCGCTTATGTTGCGAGTTTAGGTTGAGTGCAACCCCCCTGTGGTTTGTATATACATACATAAAATAGAAATAGAGAGAGCACTCAGTCCTATAGAGTGGAAAAATATATAAATGGCCCAGGTGCTGCTCAATGAAAACTTGTAGAAGATCCAAAAATAGGCGCACTCCGGGTCTTTTTCCAAAAATAGGCGCACTCCGGGTCTTTATCCAAAATAGGCGCACTCCGGGTCTTTTTCCAAAAATAGGCGCACTCCGGGTCTTTTTCCAAAAATAGGCGCACTCCGGGTCTCTATCCAAAAATAGGCGCACTCCGGGTCTCTATCCAAAAATAGGCGCAATCCGGGTCTTTATCCAAAAATAAGCGCACTCCGGGTCTTTAAATTTTTTTTTTTTACTAAAGACCCAGAGTGCGCCTATTTTTGGATCTTCTACATATATACATATATATGGAATACAGAAGGAAAAGGGCTGACACCCCTTGGGCAAACACCCCTCCTTGTCACAGGTGTTCCACCTACAGGATCTATTTAACCTTGAAATGCAGGGATCTCCACAAAGGAATTTGTTCTCGGTAAGTGAGTTGATCCCATAAGAGCAGTCATTAGGTTAGCATGATAGGAACCTGCCAAAGGTGGAGTACATTGACATTTGATGGTAGGCTTAAGCAATCCATGGCCATGCATTGTGATCTAAATTTCCACCATTTTTTATCAGCGTTTAGGGTTATAAATCTAGAATGTATACATTTATAAAGGAGCAGACAAAATTCAAGAAGACAATGTTTGCTTACGATGGGATTTTGTTGCAGTACAGTCCTTTCTAGGTCACCTTGCTCCCAAAACTCAGCAGCAACCAGAAGAGCAACCTGTAAATGGAAATGACCCAGTTTTATCATGTCATAATTAGTGCATGTAAATTAAAACTTAACTTTGCTGATATTCATGAGAACAACAGGCAAAGCAGGAGAGACGCCAATGCTCGAATTCATGTGAGCAAACAAGAAAAAACATTGATTTAATTGACCATTTAATTGACAAGAAATGCAAAGGTTTACTTGATCTTACTGATACTGGTGGCATAGCAGCTATTATTATTATTATTATTATTATTTATTTATAAAGCGCCAGCATATTCCGCAGCGCTGTACAATAAGCACAGTATAGACAGGGTTACAATACATTGAACAACATTTGACAAACAGTACAGGAGGAGATGAGGGCCCTATTCCCGTAGGAACTCACAATCTGGGAGGGTTGGGGTGGAAACAGGAGGAGAGGACTGTAAGGTGAGAGTGATTGATGGTTGCGTCAGTGAGTTGGGTGGTAGGCTTCCCTAATAGGAATGTTTTCAGGGAGCGTTTGAAGGAAGAGAAGTTAGGGGAAAGTCTGACAGTACGAGGGAGAGCGTTCCAGAGAGTGGGGGCTGCGCGTGAGAAATCCTGCAGTCTATCATGGGAAGAGGTGATGCGGGGAGAAGCTAGGCGCAGGTCACTGTTTGACCTAGGGAGCGGGCTGGGGTGTATTTGGTGATTAGTGAGGACAGGTAGTGGGGAGCTGAGTTAGTGAGGGTTTTGTAGGGCAGCTAATCATAAACAAATCCAGTGAATTCTCAACCAACTCGGCTATAACAGCAATCAGTGGTATAACGTTTCACTAGCTAACACACAGTCCATCACATTGTAAGGACTTGATAAATGAGGATGTAATCTAAAGGGTAATTTATTCTAGTCTTCCGGCATGTCCAGTCTTCAGCCACAATCCGAAATTAGATGAGATATGTGTAAGAGTCCAAGTAAAACTATTGTAAAGCAATTGCCACACAGCCACACAAAGCAAAATTAAATATAAGGCATCTAGAAAAGAACATGTTCATTCAGGTACAGAGCGGACCTATGCCCTTGCCTTCCCACGCTCTGTTGTGCCACACTTGCTCCTGCACCACTGAAGGCTCTGAACTTTCTCTATACTGTATGTGATCAATACACATGCCACCTACATCAGATGCCACTAGAATTGGAAGGATTCACACCTGGTACCTACATAATCAGAAGCCAAACCACTTAGGAGGAATTCTTCTTCATATTTAGCAGCTCAACATTTTCCTTGGTTGTCAACTGTGCACATTGTCTTGTTCCTGTGGATCTTGGATGACCTGTTGCCTTACCTCTATCTGTATACCCACTATCAACCATTTGCTGCCTGTCTTTGACCTCCTGCTTGCCTTTTGACTTTGCCTTTTAGACTGTTCCTTGGATTATTCATCTGGACTTTACTCTTTATTATTCAATCACACCACTGCCAGACAGTTTATGCAAACTGCATGTTGTCCATCATAGACAAAGACACGCATACCTATAGCTGTCTGCCTTTATTACAAAGCCATATAATGGAAATTTCCAATGACTCTGTCATTTCCTGTACATGGGTTCTACTTGGATTCCCTACTGCCACTGTTCATGACAATACCTTAAAAAAAAAAGCAGGAAAGACATGCTTCGTAATACCCTGTACAAAATTAAAGTGCCCTCTCTTTAGAAACAACAGACCACCATCTGGCCAGTTCCTCATGTAATGTTAAAGCTTTGCCTAGCAACCAAAGTACTCCTTTGACAGCTACATAGTTATGCATTACATTTAGCTTTTTGGGACTCTGTACTAATGGAGCCTCAAACCGTTGCTTAGCTACATAAATACACTTTAGACGGCTACAGTTGCAGTAATTTCTGTGGGCCTCTGCAAAATTTACCAGTCCATTTTCTATCCCAAGGCGCACAACGTGTTACTGTTCAGTTAGGGACCAAGAATGAAATAATAAGAGACTCAACAGCTAATCAAATATCATGAAAAGTATAATTTTGGAATGTTGCTGCCACAATGTATAAAGTGATCTAATGGGTAACCTTCTTGGATACATACTTTGGGCTCTATTACCTTCTTCGCGCAAAAACTCACGCGCAGCGCTAATTTACACGTTAACGTGCGTTAACGTAAACGTTAACGTGCGTAAATTAACGATGGTATTACAATCCGAGCGCATTTTTTCTTCCGTCAAAAAATATCGCGTGGAAAAAAGACGCGCAAAAAAGAGCGCGCATTAACGTTGCACGCAGAAATCGGTGGGCGGACTGTTTTTTAACGCGATTCAGCCAATCAGAATTAAGAACCACAATTGTCTCCCGTTAAGTTTTTGCGCCTGTCAAAATCAATCTGAGTATATATGCTGCAGTGATAATAAAAACACGCACAACCTCTCAATTTTATTGTTTGGGTATGTGTAGAATGTGTAACTATACTTTGCTGTATTTTTATTTTTCGGGCTGGTGTATTTGGTTTCGGCCAGGTCGTTCAGATTTGCTGTTACCACCAGCTTTTAACCCTTTCGTTGCTGAGGCTTTTCACACCTCTGTGCTGAGGTCATTTTTACCGGTTTTGCTCATCATGTTTAAACGTGTTTTGAAGGCTTATTTTAGTATATTACCCAGACATATTATATATCGTTCTTTCCGTCAGACTCGGTAGATTCATAATATGTCATTATTATATGTATACGTTATGTCATGTCTGTATACTATAACAAAAAATGCAATAAAATATGTATTTTCAATAATTTACAACGTGTAAAGTGTTTTTTTTCACATTTTAACATGCGAGCAATTGCGGTTATATTTTGTATGGGGTGCGCTTGTTAAAAAAATTAGAGATGGGGTCTCGTTACATTTTTTTTGGGGAAAATTACGCGATTTTTAACAAACGCACCGCATACAAAAATCGTTAGTGCAGCATCATTGTTCACATTATAATTGAAATGGGAACAATATTGCTGCATTAACGAACCAAAAAAAAGAAAAAAAAATGTTTATTTTTTTTTTTATAATTTTTTTTTAAATATATTTTTATTTTTAATTTTAATTTTAATTTTTTTTTAAAAACTTTTTTCACTTTCATGTTTGGTATCGTTGGAACGGCCATTAACCCTTAACTGCCACGGATCGGGAGATAGGGAGTTCATTGGAACTCCCTATCTCCACCGTTGGTGGCAGTTAGGGGTTAACTCTAGGACTGGCGTCATCGTGCTACGCACGATGACGCCAGTCCTCAGGGGGAGTTCCCGGAGGCTTGGCCGACATCCAAGATGTCGGCCAGCTCCGGGAAAGGATCGCGAACCGGCGCTTTTCAGCGCCGATTCGCGATCCAGCTCCCCAGGGGTTAATGCCAGGCACCATTTGGAAGGGCAGGCTGTGCCCTTCCAAATGGTGCCTGGGCTAACCCCCGCAACGCCGCCGATCGGGAGGGAGAGAGGTCCGAAGGACCTCCCCCCTCCCTTTCAGGCGCCTCCTCCGCACATGCGGGGGGGCGCCTGAATTAGGTGTCATCGCGCTGCCGCGATGACACCTAATTCCGGCGGCTGCGGTTCCGGATGCTGGGCTGACATCGAGGATGTCAGCCCGCACCGGGGGGGCCAGCGATCGGCCGGAACCCGGCCGAACGCTGACCCCAATGGGAGGACGCGCTCAGCGCGTCCTCCGCACAGCAGCGGTAATGCGGAGGACGCGCTCAGCGCGTCCTCCGCATTGAAGTGGTTAAAAGACGTTAAAATTATGCGCGCAAACGTTGTCCGTTAAAATTAGCGCATTGATTGTAATACTATCCACGTACCAGCGCACAAACGCATTTGCGCTCACAATGTTAAGTATAGGACGTGCAATGTACTTTACGCTCGCAAAGGGTACGCGCAGGTTCACCAGCGGTAGACGTTAAGGCGCATTTATAGCACGGACATTGTAATACGACGTTCTGTGCAAAGGGTTTTTTCCCCTCGCGTTAATGCGTTTTTGCGCACGCGTTAACGTTTGCGTGAAGAAGTTAATAGAGCCCTATGTCTGGTTGCTTTTGACCAATTGGCATATTGAAGGTTCATTTACAAGCCTTTAGATTGTAATCCAGTATTTATGTAGAGTGCATTGACATAGTAACATTGGAGTTGTGTGTATCCTGGATGTGTTTTTGTTGTGTCAATGTTGTTAATGATGCATTGATTGACGTTAGACATTTATTTCAGACAGCTCGACTTGTTGAATTTGACATTAGTGGTGCCATATTGGTCTGCAGTCCTACTATTACCTCTTAAACACTGTAAATTGTGTTTCAGGGTCAATTTTTGATACTGGAAGATTTGTCAACAGCTTTGATGTCTTAAAGCAGGTCTTTCATTTTTACTACTTGTATCATATGTTATTGTGTTAATGAAGCAGTTTCTAATCCCTATATAGGTGATTTCTAGCTTTTCAATGTGACATATTATTCCTTTGATGTGAACGTTATCATTTGAATTCTGGGGCTTCTGTCGTTGGGAAAATGGATTTTGAAAAAACTGTCAATATTTACTGTTGGATGGATTATAATCTTCAAAAGTTTAACTTCACTGAAATGGTTAGTTATCTTTAATCTCATTATGCTTTATAACAAATGTTATAATAATAATATTTTTTTTTACATGTTTTGATTCTCAATACCTTGCTTTGTATCTCCCAGGGTTTGGCAATAGCTGAAAGATCACAAGCTGTCATCATCATTGCCCTAAAGAAGACAAAAGACAAAAATAGTAGTGAGTCTGTTAAATAAAAGGCCATTGGTATTGATACTTCAAGTCATACATTAACCCCTTCACCACAAAGTAGTTTTTGTTGAAAAAATGTTTATCATAACATTTTTTTTGAAACATGGGATGCATAGTTACCAATTAAATATAGGGTAAATAGAGATTTTGCCCAGCAATTGTTCTGAATTTTTCATGCACTCATTTCTCCTGTACAAAAAATATTGTTAAGATGAAAGGTTCTAAACTCTAGATGGTGTCCTTTATCTTACACAATTTAAAACAGGGTCTGCCTTATCGGCATACAGGCAGAAGTGGCCTTTGTGTCAAATTCAGTAAATGTGATAAATATGTATAAAATGATCAGATCTTCTGCTTATGGGATTTTGAAATGATCATAATGAGTTTATTAGCAATGCAGCTTCCACAAAATCCCAAATAGAGTGTAAAAACAATATTTGCATGTTGCATATTGCCTGTGTATGAAATGACAGTAACACTGTGCTGTACAGGTATTCTCAGCAATTATAACCCATTGAATCTTTTCCTTTACAGTATTGAGTGATTCCAGAGCTCTCCCTGTATTATGTCCTGACCCTGGATGTTGTAATGCAGCAGCAAAGTTCCTGATCTTTTTGTTGCAATGGTTGTGAGAACTGCTCATTGCAGCTTGTTTTACAGTAAGATATGGTAAAAAGGAGAGAGATAAGACAGTGGATTTCATTTCTCAACAGTGGGCTCACTAACCTTGCTTTTAAAGGGTATGCGAACGTGGTTTGATATGTTAATGTTTGCTTTGCAATGTATTACATTACAAAATTAAGTAAACCCGATTTTGGGAGGGAAAAGGTTAATAGGCATATTATTACTAAGGTTAATAATATGCCTATGGTTCACAGATACCTGTAGGAGACATTGTTTATAAAGTACCTAAATATACAACTTCTGTTCTTTACCTGTAATAATAGCTTATTTTGTCCCCCAAATACATGTCACTCCCTCAAGATATGAAAAAAAATCCATATTGCTGAGGAATAAAATTCAAAACTGCATATATTTTTTGCTATACTACATTTCTTAAACAGACTTCTAGCTTAGAATTAAAATAATGGGTAATGAGTTATACTTAACCCCTTCACTCCCAAAGTAGGGGTAACTCGATTTCCCATTGTAATGCATTGAAGAGCACCCAGCAGGGCTGGACTGGGACAAAAATTCAGCCCTGGACTTCATCCAGCCCGGCCCACTTTAATTATGCAAACACGCACAAAAATAGTATATAAGCCAACCCGATCGCTCAACCAATTGCTCTACAGAAACCGGAGTTGCTGCACAGCGATTGGGTAAAGCAACACAGTAGCACTGAGGTTGAGTGTGCACCGTGTCTTAAGGTGAGGCAGATGTGCAGCAGATCTCACCGGCACAATGGCCCCAATATGAGACTGTGGCAGACTGCGTCTGTTTTACAGATGGTGAGGACGTTCTCACCTCCCCCATTAAGGACCGCGCAGTAAACCAGCATTCACACTGGCCCATCGGCACACCGGGAATCTCCCTGTAGTCCCTATGGCCAGGACATGCCTGGCACCCAGTAATATATCAATGACCCCTTTTCAAACCTTTTTAAAGCACGATTAATGTATCCCCTGTGGAGAAATGCAATCCACTGTCTTTTCTCTCTCCAGTCAGAGATAAAGCAAGCTGCAAATAGAAGCCCCAAACCTCAATGTAAGAAAAAGTTCAAAAACGTTACTATTGCATTACAGCAACCAGGAAGAGGGTCAGAATACAGGGAGAACTCTGGGGTCACTCATTGCTGTACAGGAATAAGATTCAGGGGTTATAATAGATGAAAATCCATGTACACTACAGATACAAGGTGTTACTGTAATTACCATATCATTATTATTACTATTATATTACTATTAGCATTATGCCACATACATTATTTTTATCTTCTATTGGTATTTTTTGGAAGCTGCATTGCTAATATACTCATTATGATCACTACAAATCCCCACCTGGAGAAGATCTGACCATTTTATTATCTATCTTTATCACATTTACTGTATTTGACACCAGGCCATTTCTGCCTGTATGCTGATAACGCAGACCCCATGTGAAATTGTGCAACATAAGGGGTACCATCTAGAGTTCAGAACCTTTCATTCCAACAACATTTCCATAAAGAATAAACTTATAAATATATATTATCTTCATTTATTAACTCAAACTTTTGCAGAGTCCTCCCATACTCCTCCCATATTTACCTCAGAACAGCATTCTCTGTGCGAAATGTCTTTCTTATCTTATAATTAATTAATTAATTGTTAACTTTGCATCCCATGGTTCAAATAAATGTTATTATAAAAAAAATTTTTATAGGGGACGCCTCATTCAATAAAACATTGGGGAAAAAACTGCTTTACAATACAGCAATATAGAAATAAAATGTCTAATTACTGAAATAGTATGTTAACATTTATATGACAGGCTTTACAAGGCTGTTATAAATTCTAATTATTTAAATCTGTCATTTCAAGGAATAAAAATAATGGGATGATAACAGTACAATAGCAAAGAATTAAAAGCACACCATCAGTAAGATGATACCCAACTAGAGGCCTTATTCCATGGATGACATTAAGCTAAGCGGTCGAGCCGTACAACATAACTGCTCCGGAATTCAGCTTAATGTCTTGAGTCGAAATTCCATTACGGCTCCATAAGGTAAGTTAATGGCACCTATATTTATATAGGAACAACTAATTTGCAGCTAGCTGATGAAGAACAAGCTATTCCAACCTCACTCATTCTTCATCTGAGACAGCCGTTACCGACTCCTAACTTCTGGTGTTAAGTGATTGAGCTTTTGCAAAATCACTTAACACATTAATGAAACCCATTAAAAAATCCCTTGCTCACCTGAGATCTCTTGGTGCAGAGATCAGTGAGATCCGGCGCTTCCTCTCCCCGTACGTAGCTGAATACTGGGAACTATTTGACTCCTTCTGCCATCCATGTGAAACACTGCTCGTCCAAGTCTTGCAGGGCTTAAGCAGGGCCACACCTGGCTGTACAGAGTCCTATGGACTCATGCAGCAGCTCAGCTTGAATACAGGTGTTAATAGTGAGCTGCTAATGGAAAAAGGCTTATGCTGGATTTTTCCATTTGCAGCAGTCCGTTAACGGCTTGGTTGGGGTACAGCCCTGGTTGTGTAATACAAGTCAGATTATTGTAATACAGATCATGGGATTAGTAAAATATTTTCCGTACTACTGAATGAAATAACTGTGCACCACAGCAACAAGAAGGGGAGAAGTTAAAATCTGCCCTTAAGGAACCTACATGACGATTTCTTTTCGTGTCTGATCCAGCATCAAGTATTCTGTCCATGTTTTCTCATTTTCGTATGTTTTGGACTGGTCGACAATTTTCTGAAACATGGATCTTTTCCTGGGGGAGAGAAAAAAAAACATTTTAATGACAGGGACAAATTAAACTCAGCAAACTCCTAAGGGCCTAAGGGAATGACAGCAGGAACAACTAAAGCTTCCCAAAATCAAACGTTGTAGAGTGGGGTTCAAGAACCGAGGCCCCGAAGATGTTTTAGAACTACATTTTCCATGAGGATCAGCAAATCTATCAAGGAACCGAGAATCATGGACGTAGCAGTTACAAACCAGTTGGAGGCCCAAGGCTGCTGCCCCCTGTTGTAGAGGATCCAAAAGCAGAGTAACGGAATAAATTATGAAGTGTTCCAAGTTCTCTTAGATTCTGGGGCCTTTGTACTGTGTCGTTTTAAAATGAAATTATTGGCACTATTGTCTGTAGAGCAGGCCCAGATCACTTCTGCACGTACCTTATTACCTGAGAGACGAGAAATATTAAAATACATACAGGGTTATTCAAAGAGATCCGAATTGGGGCCGAAAGGTAACCGAACACTGAAATTCAGCATATGGTTACCTTTCCTGGCCATTCGGCTATTCAGAGACCAGGCAGTTCGCCAAATCTTGGCAAATTGCCTGGACATACGGTGCCTGTTCGGTGCCTGTTCGAGGGCAGTGAATTCCCCATAGAGAAGCAATGATTCGTCTATTCAGAGAACAAAAACCAGCAGTGAAAAGTTGTCAAAATGCCCTGCCATTCGGTGGCTTCATTCAACAGGTTTACTCAGGCAATTCCCATAGGCTTCAATGTTAAAAATATTCCCATTTTAATTCAATATCTAATAAACCATTAATTATAACATTCTGCAGTAAAAAGTGTCTTTATTTATAGATTTATTTTAGGACCTTTTAGGCATTTTTGGGGATTTTATTGCAAACATTTTTTTTCGTTTTTTTTTTAAATCGTTTTTTCTGTAACAGACCTTTTTATTATCATTCATTGGATCTTATATGTAAATTTCAGACATTTTCGTTCAGTAGTTTGTTTGCAAACAGCATTTCACTTTTCAGACATTCAAGCGTACTGTTTTTTTTTTTTCACTCCATTCGTCTGCGGTGTCGGGTTTTTCCAGCGGCTGCTCTGCATTGTGATCGGCTCCTGCTCAGGTTTTTCCGGCGTGTTCGGCGGTGTTAATCCAGATGTTTTTGCGGGTTTCGGTGTGCATTCGCCTGGGGTTTGCCGTGAGTGTTCGGCGGCTTTGCAGCGGCTTTTCCCTGCATCACGGCGGCCCTGTGGTGCTTGCTGAATACACCGCAGGGTCGCCGAAATGGAATCGCCAAATCGCACCGAAATGAAGAGAACGAAAAGTCACAGAACGTGCTGTGACTTTTCAATTCTCTTTGAATAATTTTCTACCTTTGGTGACATAAACCTATTTAAGAAAAAAGTCTGCAGAAGGTTCCCTCCTGACCCAAAACCAAGTGAATGGGAAATCTATATTTAATACAGCAGACTGTATTTACCCATCCACAAAGGACTACACCACTGGTTCCAGGCAATTCAGGCAGCCAGCCCAGCAGCAACAAAATAGTAATGTGAAGAGCCGGTCATACCCCGGTTCCAAAAGTGAGGAGCTGTTTATTCTGAGCAACGTTTCAGTAAACTCACACAAGCTGCGAGGCGCTAACGGATTTCACCCCAGTGTAGCATCAGGAATGTAATATGAATGCCATGAGTTAACCTCATTTTTACTAGTGCTAGCGATTACATATGGAGACACTTCGGGCCAAATTACAATCCTAGCGTTAAAACACGGGCGCAAGGGAGGAAAAACGGCGCCCTCAGTTTTCCCCCTTACGCCCGCGTTTTAACGCTAGATTACAATGCAAGTGCAAAAAATGCTGCCTGCATTGCTACTGCGCGCAACGGGACAGGATGCTCGCGGCAGCGCTGAGCGCAGCTGCGAGCATCCACTCAATGGAGTCCATAGGACTCCATTGAGTTTCCCCCTGCCGGTCACATGACCAGCCGGATCTCACCTCGCGAGATCCGGCCGGTCGGTGTAGTGATACGCAGGGAGAGACTGGGGGGACGTTTTCCCCCAGTCTTTCCCTGCTCCCGTCGGACGGAGGAGGCGTTCGGAGCCGCGGGACAGGATGTGAGTATCTGACTTGTTTTTTGTTTTTTTAGGCTGGTTTTAACGTATTCTGCAGAAGTGGAATCCGTTAGCACCAAGTCCTGGCTCTAGTTAACTTTCCACTAACCAGAGCCGGACGGTAATCAGCGCTGGGACTTTGTAATCCTAACACTGATTAACACTTTGCGCTCCCCATGTTAAGTATAGGGAGCACAAAGTACAGTAACCTCACGCATGGTTCGCGCAGGTTCACATGCGGTAGACGATTGCGCGCCGTTGTTGCGCTTAGTATGTGATACGGAATTTGGCGCAAATGGTTTTACTCCACGCATTAATGATTTCTTCTGCCGGCGCAAACATTTGCGTCGGGATCGTAATGTGGCCCTTCATTAGCACCAACTATGAAATAGTGCCCATAGTCTATGGAGTTAAGTTTACATCAGCTCTGGTGAAATTTACACCAAGGTTGGAATAGGGCCGTACAAGTTCTAGGTACTGAATATAAACCTCATGTAAGTAAATTCCTCGTGGCGTTTGTGTTACTTAAAAGGGTTGATTTATCAAAAAGTAAAAAAATAAGAAAGCTGTAATAAAATGAAAGTAGCAGATATTCCCACTTGAGTTAAAACATATTAAAAATGTAACTGGATTATTTTACATTAGAAATAAAATGCAGAATAAAATGCTGTAAAATGAAGAACAACCTGGAGTTTAAAAAAACAACAAATTAAAGACGACTGTCAGTGCACTGAAAATTTTCGTGGACACAGAGAAAATGCGCTGGAAGCCAATGAATACTTACTTGAAGTACAAAGCTAAATCTGTTGCGATGATTGCGATATCCATCATGTGGAGAGCGTGATCATACTGCCTTCGATTCAGGTTCTGGTAGATATTTATTGACTGCAAAAGGGAAACCATTGAGTTCACTACATACAAATATGAATAGACTGAAAACAGAAAAGAGTTTTCTTTAAACAAATATAAAAATGGGCATAATTGTTTTATCAAATAAAGCTCATGTTCTGAAGGGACACTGTGACGGTAGTCTGGACTTGGGGTACATGGACCTAGAGATGTGTTTGTGAGGTGTGGGCCTGATGTTTTGTGTTGTTTACCAGCCCTCTCCAATGTTAAAGTCACCCTGTACCTACAATTCTAGGTTTAGGTGTTTGTGTTTTCTGGGCCCTATTCCCTGATGTCTGTGTAATATTATTATTATTATTCCCTTATGTATTTGCGGTACAGTGTCATGTGGTATATACTGTGCTGTTTACCCTATGTGTAATCTGTATATAAACGATTGCTCTGTTTCCCCTTTCTTCCACCCCAGCTTTTGGATTCCATAGGACTCCATGGAGTGAAGCACTGGGGTCACGCTGGCTGCCTGTGGCCAGAGAAGGAAGGGATCACAATGCCCTCCCCTCTACACCATTGGATCAGAGGTATGTGTTTTTTAAAGCTATTTAAGTTTCAGTGTAAAGTGATTTTGCTAAAAGTGATTATAACATCAGGGTTTTAGAGCAGTTTCCAGTTTCTGAATAGTGTTTCGAGCGGAGAAGCATGAGCTACATTGAAATGGCTGGCTCTTCATCAGCTATCCGCAAATTAATGGCTCCTATACAAAGTAAAGGAATCGTTAATTTGCAGTAAGCAGTTGCAACTTCCGAAATACAAGCAAAGCCTGTAGCTCATTTGTAATAGAGGCCGTCTTGGAGGGAGCATGTACAATACACAAAACTTTCATGGGCGGGGGGCGGGGCTGACCATCGTCTGGAGCAGACGCGTGCTGAGGAGCTCCTTCACTGACTCACCCAAACGGGTACACTTTTCGCATCCCTCCACGAAATTTGCAGTCCCTGTCCACAGATTTCCCTTCCTAGGGGTGGGAGGTTGACCCGCTGAGACGTGGGAGCTTCCCCGGGACGTACCAGGGCGGGAATCGAGATCGGGCCTACAGCCCGTGGCTTTCCATTGGCGGCCATCTTGAGGCCCTCTGCAGCACCTCCGGCTCTCCACATTTGTGCTAACACCATGGGCAAGAAGACTACTCGGAAACCCCTCATCGCCGAAGGTCACGGACTGCGGGACATCCGTGACTCCCTGGGTGCTGATGGGAGGCGGCGCACGTGCCATCTGGAAACCTCCACCTCGTGTGGGTTAGAGTCTTCGGAGGAGGGGGAAAACACCTGCTTGGAGACGGCCGGCACCTCAGGGGGATTCCCGTTTTCCCAGATTACCCCGCAGCGGTTACAACCCGCTCATACCGAGACATATGTGAGCACTGTGGCTTCTTCTGTGGGACCCCCTCCTACAGCAGCCGTGGTGGAGAGAGCTGTGGATACTGCTCACCTGCCCTCAACTAAGGGTGATCTTCAGCAGCTGCTCCTCAACATGCAGGCCACATGGCAGGCCGATATCCGTGGACTGCAGGCCAAGATGACAGGGGTACGAACCCAGGTAACCTCTGTGCAGGAACGCACGACCGACCTGGAGGCGGCTCGAGACCACTTGATGACCCAGGTGGATTCTTTGCGAAGTCAGATAGATCACCTCACAAGAGCAGTGGCCCAAGTCGAGTCACAACACAGATGTCATAATCTCCGGGTCCGTGGCATACCGGAGTCTGTCCCATCCGGGGAGCTTTTAGGACTTCCTAACCGACTGGCTACTCACCTGCTGGGGCAGGATGAACCTGCTGTCTTTGGTTCTGTGACACACCTGCAAAAATCTCCGATGGCTCCGATTGATGTACCCAGAGATGTTTTGGCGGTGGCTTGGGATCCTTCTCTGAAATTTCAACTTATGGCTATTCCTGCATCCCGTAGCCCGTTGGCCTTTGAATCGATGTCGCTTTCCTTGTTCCATGACCTACCATTCTCGACCCTGTTGGCACGCCGACGTTTCAGGGAGATGACACTGCGCTTGCGAGCTGCAGAACTTCGCTGCCGATGGGGTGCTGCTGATTCCCTGGTGATCACCCACAATGGGGTTCAACATGTTGTTAACACCCCAGAGGAGGGGTGGATACTCCTGTCTACGCTGGATGTACTACAGGCACTGGATCCCTTGGCTCCAGACTGATTTCTATGACGGCTGTGGTCCCTACTTCATACCTACCCTGTTTTATTTGTCCTCGAGTCTCCTGCCCCTGCGCTGATTGTGATTTTTTTTGACTGATCTCGGAGGCCTGTTCCCCCCCTCCCCCCCATCCTCCCCTACCCTAGGGAGCATTTGTAGTATTTTATTCTGCGGACATCCTTGATTCCACTGTTCTCTGATCTGACACATATGCCGTCTCTTCATGGTGGACTGTTTTGGCTGGATTGGCCGACCTCTCCTGCTTGTATTTTTATCCACAACTTCTGTCTGTTCTTCTGACCGAACGTATAGCGGTGACTGTAGAGTTTAAGGGCTAGGTGCTGGAGCATTTGATTCCCCACCTCTTTTTTTTAATTTTTATTCTTTTTTATTTATTTATTTTATTTATTTTTATGGTTAGTAACCTGGGAGAGCCGCTAGGATAGCTACCTAGGCTCTGGCCTCTCGGCCCCAGGTTTCCCGGCCTTATGGCCTTTTCCATGGCCCTCAATCTCCTGGAGGTGACCGAGGTGAGCTGGGAATGCCGTAATTTCCAGGGCAGTCCCCCCCCCTTCTCCTATTTTTTTTTTGTGTGCTCCCCTCTGTGCCTGCCCTCCAGTGTTTTTTGCGTTACGTCTCGTTTTCCCTCACCTCTTATTTTTGGTATATTTGATGTTTGACTTATTCTATTATTCTACATTTCGTATCTGGCTTGCCATACGTGGCCGCTCTTTCTTCATGTTTGTTATATTGAATTGCTGATGTAATTTCAAAATAAAATTTTGAATAAAAAAAACAAACTTTAATGGGCGTCTAGACTAGCGTTAGGACAACTTTCTAGCATTGCACTGTAGCATCAGGATACGGCAGTTGCAGGAGTTCAATAGGTTTACTGACTCTAAAGCCATGAAAGCAAACTTCTAGATGCAGCTTTACTTAATGGGCAAATAATGGGAATAATTCCTAATTTATCTTGGTCTGTAAAGCAAAACATTTTTCTGTGGCATTAAGCAGGCTTCTTGGTTTCAACAAGGCTCTCAGGATCTGAGTACCATCATTCATACCAACCCATACACCTCCCAGATATAAAATATCTCCCACGCATCTCGCATCGTGCCAAAGGACTCGAAAACAATGAATAGTTACTGTTAATATTAGTTGGCTAATGGCAGATGCAGTGGTCTAGCCATATTATTTAAGTGAGACCTATACAGGAGAAGTCCTGTAATGTAAAATCCATACCACATAATAAAGACACTCCGTAAACATAGAGATGGAACATTACCTCATCTTTGAGTAGCGTTTTGCTAAATTCCAAATGATGTCTTTCTAAGATTGATGATCCATGAAGTTTTGCTAGTGGATGTCCTGATCTGTGGAAATTAAATATCATTACAAATTAGGGCTGAAACAACCAATTGATTAATCGATAACTAATTGATAATGAAAATATTATTATCCGTTTATTATTGTTAATATCCTTTATTTATATAGCGCCACAAATTCCATAGCGCTTTACAAGATCAGTGTACAAGGGGTTGATACTATATTCATTATCCATTAATCGGTTGGTTGATTGATCAGCCTGTGTACAGCACACACTGTTTAGAGTCAGACTGAGTTAAACATTAATAACCTCAGACGTTCATACATGATATGATTTAGATCTAGGATTACGGCAGACATAACCAGCTTGTTTTTAACAACAGACTGTTTTAATTTACGACAGTAGCAGACGTATAGCAGAGACCCTGGGGTACTGCCACTGGGTGGTATATTTACTTGGAGCTGGAGTCCTGTACCAACCCCCCACCCTCCCTCTCTCCAGCCCAATTCCTTCCCCCAAACTCCTTCTCACGCTCGGGTCCAATCCCTTGCCCAAACTCATTCCTTCCCCCCACTCAGTTTGTTCATGAAATGATTCTAAAGGGACAATCTACTCACCCTGACCACTTTAGCTTATTAAAGTGGTCAGGCTACTTGGAGTGCCTCCCCCCTTCTCACCCTGCTGTCTTCCTGACATAATGTCTATTCAGGTGTTTGTAGCAGTGTTCGTTCGGGGAGAAAGCAGACATGGACTTGAGCTGCGTACGCTGCATCAAACCATCACTCATGTACCTTGTGTGCACATAGTATGCAAGTTACGGGAGATAAGCAATTTGCGTATGTATCAACGAAAGTTACATACACTGCGTGAATTGCATAAGAGAAATATGTGATTTTTACAATGTTCCTTTAAAGTAAACAACACTTTTTTTATACATTGAATCGATTAATCGAAAAAAAAATCGATTATGAAAATAATCGTTAGTTGCAGCCCTATTACAAATAATTCTATATATTTTTAAGTCATTTTAAGATTTACCTTCTTAAATAAATAACAAAAAGAGGAACCTAGGGTCTATGTATCAGAACTTCTTTAAATACTGAGCATTTGAATGATTGGCATATGATATTGGGGGGAAATGCCACTGATCTAGAAAAAAACGTGCTTTACATTAATTAGGGGAAGGCGCAATGCGCACTTACTGAAACAGAGCTAAACAGGCCAATAAAGTAGTACAGAAAATATTCCTTGCACAGAAAGCTTAGTTCACATAATATGATATCTGTTAAGACTATACACCTGAAGTTGTGGGAGGAATTACTTTGATGGCCACATCAATGCTCACCTGGATCCCTGCCGGGCTCATCATCTTTGGCAACTTCAAATATGCTTCCCATCCACCTTTTAACAGCTTCCTTTTCTTTACATCACATATGCCCTCTTTTTTTAAAGGCATACGTGACATTTCCTGGCACTTATTTAACCTGACTTTCAAAATTGTGACAAAAGTAGGATTACCATAGTAAAACTGACATTACCCAACAGGGTGAATCCAAATCCCTGGCCAACTCTCACCCTAATTACCTCTAAACCTAGCTCTCAACCCTAACCCTAAAAATCACTTTTACCCAAGGAGGGCTTATTAGTCCACAGATTACCTGAGTAAGGCTTGAAATGTTAATAGATTTGCAGCTTTACCCAGTGCTTTTCGGTAATGTTGGCGTTACCCAATTTCAGACTCTACCCGTAACAGATATATAAAAACGTTAATTGCATTCTGCACCGTTGACATTTATGGATGCGGGTAAATTCATTGATGGAGTTACAGGGTTGTTCATTTTAAGAGTAAATTCCATTAAGTGTGTGAGCTGCGTGGTATATATCATGATACACTTACTTCATCTGATACAGGTTATTAGTTCCCCTGTGGTCAATATCGTGGCAGAAGGCTGCAGTCACCATGGCCATGGCCTCCAGATCTGTGAAGTAGCGTTTAAGCTTCCCTGTCTGAATGAACAAGATACATTTTACCTTTTTCCAGAATTTTTTCATTGAATTTTGTTTTATTGTGTAAAAATAATCTTACAGGTCTATTCAAAGAAAGGTGAAACTCAAGAGAATTGTTAGGAAAAGTGAAAATTCTGGGTCAAAAATTCTCCCATTTATCTCACTTTCCAAATCTGCTATTTGGTGTAGATTGTTCTCTTCTCCTGCCAATTCTCCTGAGTTTCAACTTTCTTTGAATAGACCTGATAGTCTTTAAATTGATCAAGTGCAAATATAAAAGCCTTACACAGATGTTTATGATCTTCATAACTTTATACAAAAACCTTATTTTCCTCAACACTTAATCCAAATGTACAGTATATAGCCCTTGACCCAAATGCTCGTAGCCATCCAAAATAAATGGGAAATAATCAAGTCAAGTTAGATAAACGTTGAAAAGGAAATTACTGAATTAAAGCATCAGTCATCTCAACAGACTTGGGGACATTTCATTTAATGATCAGCTTACAGCAGTAGCTCCCAACCGCAGTCCTCAAGTACTCCTAACAGGCCAGGTTTTAAGGATCACCTTGGGTAAATGCAGACTGAATCCTGCAATCACTGAGCAGCAAATCATATCACCTGTGCTGTGCTTCAGATATCTGGAAAACCTGACCTGTTAGGGGTACTTGAGGAGCGTGGTTGGGAACCACTGGCTTACAGTATGGTGCTACCATCTTGGTACAGCTATCTAGGTACCAGAAACCCCATCAGAGCACTTTAAAGCAGGGATCTCCAACTCTGACCCCCCCAGATATCGATCGTCTACAATTCCTGTAATAATTTGCATGTAATAGATGGCCAGAGGAATCATGGGAGTTGTAGTACAGAACAATCTGGAAGGGGGCAGAGTTTCCTTCTTTACGAAGGCCATGATTATTATAGAGGAGTACTATGACACCAGAATTACCATGATATATACTAAACACGAATTAAAATGCTACTTTGTTTCTTCTTACCATGAGTAGAGTAAACATTGTCTGTCCTACATTAAATCCATGCCGCCAGTTATGGTAAGTAATTTTCCGATATCCTTTACTGACAGAGAAGAGAAAGCGCACTAATACCTGTGCACAAGAATGTAAAGAAATGTTGTATTAAGGACACATTACATGCATTGCTCTTTATAGCTTCATGAACTCTTCTCGTATGAAATATGAAAGGACCTTTAAAGGCAGGAAGAGAGAACAGGATGGTGTGTGGCTCTGCGGGGGCGGGATTTAAAGCAAAACTTGAGATATACGTAAAATCGCATGGTGTTGCATCTTAACTCCTGCTAACATCATCCCTTTTTTCAGTCCCTCAATATCGTCTCCTGTTTATTCTTCCAGTGTCAGGCTGGATCCCTTATCGGATGACCTGCTTCGCTCAGCATAGGGCAGTGTTTCTCAAACCTCTCCTCAGGACTAGGGATGAGCGGTTCGGGTTCGGACGGTTCGGGGTTCGACCCAAACTTGGCCTGTTCGATGAGATCGCGAACACCGAACATTTCCGGGTGTTCGCCGCATGTTCGACCACAATGGACCACAATGCATTTTCCCACTGGCCTGAAGCTCGTAATTGGCTACAGCCTTGCACCTGACCACAGGTCTGGTGCAAGACTGGTTCAACACTATGCCAATCACCGCTCAGAGTCCTGATTGGGCAAATTTTGCCCAATCATGGGCTCACAGAGCTAAGTCCCGCAGCACACTATATAACGTTTCCACGCACCGATTCTGCACGCATTTCAGAGGAGATTTCAAAGGAGATAGTTGTGTCTTGTTACTGCCGGTCTGCCACGCTACTGGGGGGGTCTGGGAGGGGTCTCATTTCTACCAAATATCAGGGAATTTAGGTGATGTGTGTCTTGTCACTGTGCCAGCAAGTTTTTTTGGGGTTTACAACTTTCTTTAAAACATTTGTGAATTGAGGTGATCTTCTGGGTCTTGTCACTGTGCCAGCAAATCTTTTTGGGGCTCACTAATTTCTTTAAAACATTTGTGAATTGAGGTGATCTGTGTCTTGTCACACAGCCAGTACCACGCAGTATTTTGGGGTCACAAATTTCTAAAAAACATTTGGGAATTGAGGTGATCTGTGTCTCGTCACACATCCAGTACCACGCTGTATTTTGGGGTTCACTAATTTCTTTAAAACATTTGCGAATTGAGGTGATCTGTCTCTTGTCACTGCCAGCAAGTATTTTGGGGGTCACTAATTTCTACAAAACATTTGGGAATTGAGGTGATCTGTGTCTCGTCACACATCCAGTACCACGCTGTATTTTGGGGCTCACTAATTTCTTTAAAACATTTGTGAATTGAGGTGATCTGTCTGTCACTGCCAGCAAGTATTTTGGGGATCACAAATTTCTACAAAACATTTGGGAATTGAGGTGATCTGTGTCTCGTCACACATCCAGTACCACGCAGTATTTTGGGGCTCACTAATTTCTTCAAAACATTTGTGAATTGAGGTGATCTGTGTCTCCTCACACATCCAGTACCACGCTGTATTTCGGGGCTCACTAGTTTCTACAAAACATTTGTGAATTGAGGTGATCTATCTCTTGTCACACAACCAGTACCACATAGAAACATAGAAACATAGAAAGATGTCGGCAGATAAGAACCTTTCGGCCCATCTAGTCTGCCCAATTACATGGATACGCTGTATTTAGGGGCTCACTAATTTCTACAAAACATTTGTGAATTGAGGTGATCTGTGTCTCGTCACACATCCAGTACCACGCTGTATTTTGGGGCTCACTAATTTCTTTAAAAAATTTGTGAATTGAGGTGGTCTGTCTCTTGTCACTGGCTGCCAGCTATCCGTGTGTCTCACTGAGTTATACCAGAGTTCTTTAAATCTTTATACCAGAGTTGAATTAGAGTTCTGTATATATTAATCTATATATCACTCACCATGTCTTAAAGAACAAAAAGGACAGACAGACGCTCCCAGACACAGATAAGAGGGCAAGTAGCCCCTGTGTCGGGAGGCTGTGCCTCTGGTCGTGGTGGACGTGGTGCATCCTCTGCAGGGGCACGCTTGTCCTTTCTAACTGGTGCTGGCCGTCTTAAGCAGCAGCAACATACAGAGGACTTGGTGAATTGGCTAACCAGGCCGTCCTCATCCTCCGAGTAATCTGCCAGCCAGGCTTCTAGTGCTTTACAGTCCACCTCAGCTGCCAAAGCATCTAATGCAGCCTCTATGTCCACAGCTACTCCTGCCGTAGCCTCGCTAACACACACGGAGGAGTCAGCCGAATTGTTTGACTACAATGAGAGTGACATGCTGCTTGAGGATGCGCAGCAAGTACAGTGCTCTGATTCAATCTCTGAGGTTGAGGAAGGGAGTATAATCAACCTAGAGGAAGGGGGTGCCAGTGATGACACACAAATAACTGGCACTCATATTGCCCCAGCAGCTGCAGCATACTGCCAAATTGGCTCCAGTGACGAGGAGATAGGGGGTGATGATGACAATGATGATGAGGTCACTGACTCCACCTGGGTGCCAGATTGAACAGAGGAATTAAGTGAGGAAGAGGGGGAGGAGGAGGTGACAGCAAACACGAGGCACAACATCCTCTGTGACCAATCGTAGCACTAGCCAGTCCAAGGCATCACATGTCAGAGCTGCTCCAGTGCAGAGTGCTGTTGTCTCAAAGAACACATGCAGGAACTCTGTTGTCTTGGAGTTCTTTAAGAAATGTGCAGTAGAGCGCAGCGTTGCTATTTGTAATCTATGTCAGATGAGGCTTAAGCGTGGGAAAGATACCGGACACTTGGGTACCACGTGCTTGAGGCGACATATGAATAAGTGCCACACATCCCGTTGGCGCAAAACTTTGCGTAGGTCCTCCTCCTCCTCATCTGTCTCTACCCCCACTGTATGTCCTGCCATGTCATTGCCTACAACCTCCACTGACAGGGATGATGCTACAGTAATGGATGTACCAGGTCCTTCCTCACAATGCGACATCATGCCAGTAGCTGAAGATTTATGCAGTCAGATTACATTGCCGCAGCTGCTGCAGCAAAAGAAAAAATATAGTCCCAACCATTCCCAAGCACAGCATCTAAATGCCAGCTTAGCAAAATTACTCGCATTGCAGCTACTGCCTTTCCAGCTGGTGGACTCTGCTCCCTTCCATGAATTTGCTGAATGTGCTGTACCACAGTGGCAGGTTCCAAAACACCACTACTTTTCACGCAAGGCCATTCCAGCACTACACCAGCACGTGGAAGACAATGTTATCGAGTCATTGGCAAAGGCAGTCAGCAGCAAGGTGCATGTGACTTTAGACACGTGGTCCAGCAAGCATGGACAGGGTCGTTACATTTCCTTCACGGCACACTGGGTAACTCTGATTGCAGCTGGGAGGGATCCAAGACGGGTCTCTGTGCTGGAGCTTGTTCATCCACCATGCCTACAGAAAGCTGCTTGTATGAGGTCTGTCTGCTCCCCCACCACCACCTCTTCCTCCTCCTTCTCTGTCTCTGGCGAAGTGGCAGTTAAACCGACGCCGGACAGGGTCTACGCAATGGCTCAAGCAAAAAGATGCCATACTGTGCTTGAGCTGGTTTGTTTAGGGAACAGGAGCCACACCGGGTCAGAAATTTTGTCAGCTCTGCAGGGGCAGGTGCAGAGATGGTTAACACCACGCCAGCTTGAGCTGGGAATGATCGTCTGCGATAATGGCAGCAACCTTCTCTCCGCCCTACGCAAGGGTAAATTGACGCATGTACCATGCCTAGCACACGTCCTAAATCTGGTGGTACAGCGTTTCCTAACCAAGTACCCAGGGCTGCCAGAGCTTCTCATCCAGGCCAGAAAAGTCTGCAGCCACTTCAGACGGTCATTCCCAGCAAGCGTTCGCCTGGCAGAAATTCAAAGAGAGTTCCACCTTCCCACAAACTGTCTGATCTGTGACATGCCCACCAGGTGGAATTCGACATTAGCAATGCTGCAGCATCTGCACAAGCAGCAGAGGGCCATCAACGAGTACCTGTGTGAGTATGGCACAAGGACAGGTTCAGGTCAACTTGTTTTTTTCCCCCCCCACAGTGGCTGATGATCAAGGATGCATGCACTGTACTGTCACCATTGAGGAGGTAACGAGGATGGTGAGCAGGGACAGTGCATGCATCAGTGACACAATTCCTTTAGTGTTCCTGCTGGAGCACACTCTGTGGGGAATTATAGATGTGGCTCTAGAGGCAAAGCAGCGGGAGGAAGAGGAGGCCTTCCCTAGCTCTCAAGGCCCCAGTCTTTCCGCAGACAGCATTCCAGCGGGTCCTACTCAGATCAGGCAGGAGGAGGATGAGGAGGAGGAGGAATATTTAAGTAGTGAGGGCATTGAAGGTGGGGATTCCTCAAGGCAGGGTTTTGTGTGCCCAGAAACAGAAGGGCTAGTGCGTGGCTGGGAGGAGGAAGTGCACGATACGGTCATCCTCATTGACCAGGAAGACTCGGAAGCTAATGCCACCTCCAACCTACGCTGCATGGGCTCCCTAATGATGCAAAGCCTGCTAAAGGACCCCAGGATTCGTGCTATCAAGGAGAGAGATCATTACTGGTTGGCAACCCTTCTTGATCCACGATACAAGGGGAAAGTTGCAGAGCTCATCCTGCCCGCACAGAGGGAGCACAGGATGAAAAAACTTGAGGATGCTCTAAAGCGACACTTGTGTAACACCTTTCCAGGCACTGGTAGATTACCAAGTGCTGACACACGTGCTTCTGAGGCTGCGGGTGATCAGAGGAATAGTGGTGAAGGCCAGGGCCGCTTGACTGATGCTTTTTTAAATTTTTTTAGTCCTCGGCGCCCAGGGACGTCAAATGTAGGCACCCATTGCCAGCGTCTTCACCATATGGTGCGGGACTACCTAGGGGCAAGGGCAGACCTGGATACCTTTCCAGCAGATGATCCACTGGCTTACTGGGTGTTGAGTTTGGATCACTGGCCAGAACTTAGCCAATATGCTATGCAGCTACTAGGTTGCCCTTCATCTAGTGTGCTTTCCGAAAGGACGTTCAGTGCCACTGGAGGTTTTGTCACAGACAAAAGAGTGCATCTGTCCACCGACTCTGTAGACCAGCTGACATTTATAAAAATGAATCAGTCCTGGATCAGCAGCTATCAATCCCCTGATGCCGAAGTAACGGAATAGATCGGGTATGTCTTCTGCATGCACAAAAACTCCAGCACTGAACTCTTCCACAATACCACAAAAGGGTTACGGTGTGAATGCACTTGCTGCCATGAAATTCACAATATTTGGCTGCACTGACGCCTGTGCCAGATTTATATCATTTTAATTTTTTGAACAGCAGGGTCCAACCCTGCACTCTTCCACAATACCACAGAGGGGTTACTGTATGATGATACTTGCTGGCCTGGCACCAAAGGCACAATATCTGGGTGCACTGACGCCCATTACCAGATCAAAAACTTTTCAATATATGACCACATGGTTCACCCCTGCATTCTTCCACAAAACCACAGAGGGGTTACTGTATGATGATACTTGCTGGCCTGGCATTAAAGGCACAATATCTGGGTGCACTGACGCTCATTACTAGATCAAAAACTTTTTAATATAGGACCGCAAGGTCCACCCCTGCATTCTTCCACAATACCACAGAGGGGTTACTGTATGATGATACTTGCAGGCCTGGCAGTCTTGCACCAAAGGCACAATATCTGGGTGCACTGACGCCTTGACCAGAATCATACCTTTTCAATATAGGACCACATGGTCCACCCCTGCATTCTTCCACAATACCACAGAGGGGTTACTACTGTATGATGATACTTGCTGGCCTGGCATTAAAGGCACAATATCTGGGTGCACTGACGCCCCATTAACAGATAAAAAACTTTTCAATATAGGACCACATGGTCCACCCCTGCACTCTTCCACAATACCACAGAGGGGTTACTGTATGATGATACTTGCTGGCCTGGCATTAAAGGCACAATATCTGGGTGCACTGACACCTTGACCAGAATCATATCTTTTCAATATAGGACCACATGGTCCACCCCTGCATTCTTCCACAATACCAGAGAGGGGTTACTGTATGATAGTACTTGCAGGCCTGGCACCAAAAGCACAATATTTGGGTGCACTGCCACTGACGCCTGTATCAGATTCATATCCTCAGAGGGGTTACGGTGTGACGGCACTGTTGGGGACGCTAAAGGACCAATTTTAAAGCACCTATTGTTACTTTCATCCAAAGCCTGCATATATTTCACAATAATTTAGCCAAAAAAATCAGTAAACTTTTTCTGCGTGTACGAAAATGTCTCCTCTTTTCATACAGACTGCCGCCCCAAGCAGTTGCTTATGGATAGATTAAAGGAAAAGCATTTACCGTCATATGAAACGTCATTTTTTTGTTTTTAAGTGTTTCTATACATCCTAGAAATCCGCCACTTCACGGGCAGGTTATGGGGACCTCCTAGGCACGATATTTGAAGGAATTTTTGGTTTTTATTTTTAACCCTTATTTCATGGAAAACTCACTGTCCCTTTAAAAACGTTTTTTTTAAAAACTTTTTGTTCTTGTTTCCTGTCCCCCTGGGCACTACCCGGACCCCCATACACCTTTTATGGCAAATATGTAGCATATATACCATCTTGGAGGGCACTCTAAAAAACGAATTTTCAGCCCCATTGACTTGCATTGGGTTCGGGTTCGGACCCGAACAAATGGAAAGTTCGGGTTCGGGCTCGAACCGAACTCGGGGTGTGTTCAGCTCATCCCTACTCAGGACCCTCAACCAGGCCAGGTTTTAAGGATCACCTTGGGGTAAAGCAGACTGAATCCAGATCACTGAGCAGCCATTCATATCACCTGTGCTGTGCTTCAGATATCTGGAAAACCTGGCAAGGCGGAGGGTCCTGAGGACAGGTTTGGGAAACACTGGCATAGGGCGTAGGTAAGACCTCTGTTTTGAAGAGCTGTGACAGCAATGAGGAATAGGATAGGGAGGAGGAACCGGCTCCTGCCACCATTGCCACTTAAATAGGTGTAAGTGGTCATGGCAGCTAAGGTGTCTTTAACACGGTGTTTGCTAAATCTTGACATGTGGTAAAATACAAGGAAACTTTAGAAAGCATGTTAAAAAGCTGAGCCTGGGAAAATTCCTGAATTTAAGGATTGTTTTTCAAGTTGAACATGAAGCTCGTAATAAAGTACATGCTGTTTTCATGTATACCTCTTGCGGTATATGGAATTTGTCCACCACTTCTAGCTCATAGTACATCTGAATAGCACATTTCACCAAGAATAGCTCTGGAACTGGCAAATCACTGAAGTGAAATTCATATATGTCAGCCTGGTCTGGATCGGGCAGCTCTTCTTGCTGTAAACAGAAGGAAAGGTATGATTAGGTTATGGTTCTATTCACCAAATAGCATACTGCTTGCTACAGATTAGTTACTGTTTGGACACTATAGGTTAAATGATGACTTAAGGGGTTATTCAGAGAGGTACGAAATGTCGCCGAAATGTAACCGGACACTGAAATTCATCGTACAGTGACATTTTGCGGCCATTCAGAGAGCAGGCAGTTAACCAACTTTTGACGAATTGGCTGCACATACGGTGCCTGTTCGAGGGCAGTGAAATTCCCCATAGAGAAGCAATGGTTCGTCTATTCAGAGAACACAAAACAGCAGTGAAATGTCAGTGAATTGCCCTGCTGTTCGGTGGTTTCATACAGCAAGTTTATTCAGGCGAATCGCATAGGATTCTATGTTAAAAATATTCACGTTTTTTATTCAATATCTAATAAACCATTTATTATTTTATTCTCTAGTAAAAAGTCTCTTTATTTATAGATTTTTTAGGATCTTATAGGCTTTTTTTTTTTTTTTTTTGGCAAAATATTTTTTCCTTTTTTTTTTTTAAATCGTAATTTCTTTTTTCTGTAACAGACCTTTTTATTATCATTTATAGGATCTTATATGTAAATTCCAGGCATTTTTGTTCAGTAGTTTTTCTGCAAACAGCGTTTCAATTTTGAAACTTTCAAGCATACTTTTTTTTTACCCGGTACGTTAACTTGTCGGCTTTTTCCAGCGGCTGGTCTGTGCTGTGATCGGCGGCTCGTCGGCTTTTTCCAGCATATTCGGGGTGGTTTTTCCGGTGGGTTTGCAGCGGGTTTTCCCTGCACTCCGGGGACCCAGTGGTGAATGCTGAATTTGCCGCAGGGTGGGGAACTTTTATTCCACAAAATGCAGGGAATTACGGGGAACGAGAGAGCACCGAAATGTCGGCGACATTTGGGTGCTCTCTAAATAACCCCTTATGTCTACTAGTTCAGAATGAATATGTTGTATTGTTTCCTTTGAAACAGGCTACTTTATATGTATGAACTGTAAGTGATTATGAAGACTTGATGCATGTGACCATTATGGGAAAATTAATTCAAGTTAAAAAAAATACTCTACACCAGTTGTTCCCAACCCTGGTCCTCAAGTCCCCCTAATAGGCCAGATTTTAAGGATAGTCTTGGGGAAATGCAGACTGAATCCTGCAATCACTGAGCAGCAAATCATATCACCTGTGCTGTGCTGTGCTTCACATATCTGGAAAACCTGGCCTGTTAGCCCGCGGTCAGACGAGTGCACTACGTTGCATGTACTGACGCACTTCCCAATGTCCGTCGCAGTATTGTGACGTTTCAGCCACACACTGCAGCGCACTCACAAATTACGCACACTACAGTGGATATGCTGAAACCCTCCCCGTTGAAACGCTGTGACGTGCATTCGACAGAGCTGCAAAGCGCAATCCTCCATAGGAGGATCGAATTCTGCAGCGCTGAACGCAATAACTGAGCTCAGCCAGGTGGCCACATGGGCGACAGAGTGGAAGGAACTGCCTTGGGCCATACAGATGGTTTTGAAGTACATTTCCCATGATGCTCACTCACGCATTAAGCTGTCTGAGACACATGGGAAATGTAGTTCCAAAACATCTTGAGGGCCAAGGTTGCTGACATCTGCTATAGAGAATCACCTGAAGACCTATGTGAGTGTGTGCATATAGGGGATCTAGCAGGATCACCCAATTTCAATAGGAGGAGACCGGAGAACTATTTGTTCCCTGCTGTGTCCTTTGCTGTATTGAGACAAGAGGAGGGGGATTGTGTCCCTTTTCTTTACCATGGATCATAGGTGACTATTTGGTCTAATTTTGTTAAAAAAATATGTCAGTGTGAAGTGATTTAATGTGATATTTAGGAGTTGATCGCCAGTACATACGAGTTGGTAATATATATTTTTTTTATGGTTCTGAGCATGAATACCAAGTCATTTGACATAATTTGTTATTCATTGGCTCTAACTGCATTTGCACTTCCTTCACGAAGTATAGCAAGCCCATATGTACATTACTGTGCTTTGTAATTACAGGAGATCTGCTAACATTTTCGAGTGGGGTCGTTATGCTTAACAACTCATGAATGTTAACAGGCCAGCTTGAGTCAGGACCCAACTGGAAAAGCATTCTGAGTTTATATAATTATGTCATCATGTGTTGTCTCAACTTGCAAACATGAGAACCTGAATCACACAATATTTTCCATAATATAAGATTGAAAAACTCTATATTTGGAGGTATAGCAGTGCATACATACAAATACCGTTATGGACACATTAACATTTGTAACCTACCAGTATCTCATATAACTCATCTTCTTCACATTCGTCAGGTGGTTTGTCATATATTTCCTTTGTTTTCTGTTATCAAAGACAAAATTGTGTGAGCATTTTCAATATTTTGTCTGGTGCCTTCAGCAAAGTATCCTTCATTTTCAGTATCATCACTATGTGATGTTTGGTTGTATCCAGTGTTTAATCTGTAAATCTGAATGTGCCGGAGAACCTACACAGCTGCGGCCTGTCACAGCCCATAGACATAAAAGGGATAAAAGAACATACTATGTACGCAAATGCCCTTTCACTAATAAGTAGCTTGATATAAATGTTATGGCAATAATTTAAAAGTAATGAATTTGTTTTTTTACCACATGAGGGACAGGATCCGCCCAAAAATGGCCTGGAATAGAGACAGTAAAAAACTGAGGGGTCCAATCCTGTCCCGTCCCCCCTGATCACTCCACAAATTAAACCCTGGTTGTTCCTTCTGCAGTATGTCCTTGGTTCTTACTGTGCACCTTTGCTCAAAGTGTGGTGATTTTATCTACTTGTACTATGTTGACTCAAACCTCATGGACAAAACTCTGGGGAAGTCCATAAACTTCATGTTATGGTGGAATTCCAAGTTGCTTGGCATAAAACCACCACAAGGTACACCTTTTCCAAGTATTGTATATTATGAAGTGCAATGGTCCATTATGTATATAACAATTTATAATTTTTTGAGACTTAGACAGTGATAATATATTTTTTTGAGATCTTGTATAACTATTATATTGGAAGACATGGTAGTGTTGTACATACCAGGATTATCTGCAGTTCGTCATTGGAGCATTTCACGTGATAGCTGACCATGTCTTGGTAAATATCCCTCCTGTTTTCAAGTTTATTCATTTTGTCATAGGTGTCAGTATTAAGGACAGACCATCCGAGGAACTGTGCCAAAGACTGAAAGATGTAACATGCGAGATATAAGGGTTAGGAAGTTATTACCGAAGGTGATGGAATATATGAGATATTTGCAAAGTAGATAAAGTCGATTTCTTTATATATCATGTATGCATTGTACAACATGTGACGCTGAATCAGAATAACACCTCCTTCAATGTACTGATTAAATGTAAGTGAGGCTTTGAATTTTTAATTTAACTTACTTCCATAAGCACTTCATCCATTTCATCAAACGGCTTCCCATCCTTCCTGTTATAGAATGTAGCCACGCCAACGATTTCTTCTTTCTTGTTCACAATAGGCATGGAGAGGACGTTTTTCACCAGCCAACCAGATTCATCCACAGCACCTTTCTAGGTTACACAATGACAAAATGCAAGTACAATGCTTGTAATATAGAAGACAACTGCAGGTTATGATACATTTGAGTTTCGGCTGACAAATAAGTACAGTTAATTAGTGTAGTTATTGTTCAGAATATTCCGTTTACCAGCTCTGACTTAATGTGCCATATTTCCTCTTTTAGTATTTACCTTATTTCATATTTTGTTCCCATACTGATTTTATCTTATCATTTCCCTCTCACATCCTCCCACCTTATTTCCAATCCAGCCCCTACACCTCCAAAATGTATGTTATCGATCTCCCAAACTAATGGCCTTCCAGATATGAATATGAAAAGTGAAAATGCTTTCTTTTCGATGAAATGAAAACCAAAAACTCTTGGGCCAAATTACATACTTGGTGCTAACGTTAGCGCTCACCTGCGTGAGCGTTAACGTTAGCCCAAGTAGTTTACACATATTACAATCCAAACGCTAACGGGTTAAGTAACCCGTTAGCGTTTGGTTCCTTGTGCTTTTTTTCAGCGCAAGGTTACTGTACTTTGTGCTCCCTATACTTAACATGGGGAGCGCAAAGTGTTAATCAGCGTTAGGATTACAAAGTCCTAACACCGATTAACGTCCAGCCGCGATTAACTAAAAGTTAACTAGAGCCAGGACTTGGTGCTATCGGATTCCTCATCTGCAGAATCCGTTAACACCATCCAGAAACCCCCCAAAAAATTGGATATACTCACCCTCTGTCCCACGGCGAGGACTGCAGCTCTGTCCGCCTCCTCGGTCCTGCGGGAGCAGGGAGAGACTGGGGAAAAAAGTCCCCCCAGCCTCCCCCTCCGTATCACTACGGTGACCGGCAAGGCGAGATCCGGATGGTCATGTGACTGCCGGCATTCGCTACAATGGAGTCCTACGGACTCATTTGAGAGGATGCGCGTGGCTGCGCTTAGCGCCCACAAACTATGCAGGCTGCTTTTTTAGCACCTGCATTGTAATCTAGCGGTAAAACGGGTACGTTAGGGGAAAACTGCGGGTGCAGTTTTTCCTCCCTAGCACCCCCATTTTACTGCTAGGATCATAATTTGACCCCTTAATGGATAATGTAAATGGATACAAGGTATACCCTTTCGAACTGGATGTACCATTCAATTATTCTTCTAATTTTATCATTGTATTTTATACAAAGGCAGTTGAAGTCTTTCTGTTTGTTTGCATGTGCTCTGTAATAATGGTTCTCAACCCTGGTCATCAAGTACTCCTAACAGGACAGATTTTAAGGTTTACCTTACCTTGGGGAAATACAGGTTGAATCCTCCAATCCCTGAGCAGCAAATCATATCACCTGTACTGTGCTTCAGATATCTTGCAAGCCTGGTCTGTTTATTGGGACTTTAGGACCAGGGTTGGGAACCACTGCTTTATAATACTATACTGAAGCTGTAGAATGTCTCTAGGTCCATTATTTTTATGTGTCTTCTGGTGATAATTATGTGTACATGAAACTAGATGCATAAAACATAATAGCACTGCTTAATGTACATAAACAGGAAAATCCTGATGCAAATTTTTCTTTCTGGTAGTTCTTTCTGACTATAAATTACGGTTATATCTTGATATGAAGATTATTTAACCCTTTCACCGTCATGCACTTGTTTTGTTGAAAAAATAAGTCATAGCATTTATATGAAACATTGGATGCTTAGTTATCACTTAAATGTAAGAAGACTGTTCCATGATCTTCCATTCTCGACCTTGGTAGCGCGACGGTGTTTCAGAGAAGTGATGACACGCCTGCGGGCAGCGGGGCTCCGCTACCGATGGGGCGCCACTGATTCACTGGTGATCACCAATAATGGGGTCCAGCATATTGCCGCTGTGCCGGAGGAGGGAGGGTCCCTATTATTATCTTTGGGGATACTGGCTCCTATGGCCCCGGATTGAACACTTTGGCAGCTCGGAATCCCTCTCTTTCTTTGATTGCCCCATGTTTGATGTTCCACCATAACCCCTACTGCGGACTTTATTTTTGGACCCTATCTGTGTGCGCTCCCCGCACTTCTTGGTCATTTTTGTTGACTGTTGAGGAGTGACTTTTTCTTTATTTTCTGAGGCTTCATGTTACTTTTTGATGGTCGCCATTCAAACCCTCCCTTTTTTTCCCCCCTCTAGGCTGTCTCGGGTCGCGCCACTGTGGCAGCTACCATGGCTCTGCCTGCCATCTTTGGCCCCTGAGTGCTCTGGCCTCGTGACATCTTGTCTTCCATGGCCTCCCAATGTCTTTTTAAACTCCTGGGAGTGAGCCAGGAAAGTCACGGATTCGGCCACTGTTGTTACCCCCTTTTTTTTTTTTTGGTGGTACCATCTCTCTGCCGAGATGTCTGAGACTTCTCTGAAGCCTATATGTTTTTACTGATCTTCTCGCTGAATATCCCAGGCTGGGGACACTTTTTGTATTTTATATCTCTCCCCTCCCATTTTTCGACTTTTGCAATTTCTTCCTGAGTCCCCCCCCCTCCTGTTTTCTATATTTTTGTTTAGTCTTTGAGTCAAATGTCTGGCCTTGCGAGGTCAACCATGCTGGTCAGTTTGTGACCATTTTGTGTTTCAGAAAATAAAAAATCTAAATATAAAAAAAAATGTTAGAAGAAATTGTACAGATTGTTATTCTGAGTTAGTTAAAAAGAATAAAATAATGTTATTTTAAATTTTCTTGTATTTGTTTATCCTTTTCTGAAATTGCTGGGATTAAAGGTTCTATACTTTAGATGGTGTGCCTTATTTTGCTCAAAGTCACACGGGGACCGCGTTATTAGAATGAAGCGGAAATGACCTTTCTGTCAAATGTACTAACAAGGCATAAAGATACATCATACCAATGGTCAGATATTCTGCTTATGGGGATTTGTAGCTATCATAATGTGATAAATAGCAATTCAGCTTTTAAAAATACCAACAGAATAAATAATACCTGTATGTGGCATAATGCCTGCATAGGAAAATAAAGTAACACCTTGTATCTGTACTGTACAACGATTTTCAGTAAATGTTAGGGATGTGCATGGCTGAAATTTTTTTTAGTTTAGTTTCATTTCTTTTTTAAATCCTTTCGTTTTCGGAATTTCGTAACTAATTTTGTTTCATATTTCGTTTAGTTTAGTTTTGGATCTATTTGAAATTTCAAATCGATTTGAAATTTCAAATCGATTCGACTTTCATATATCAATTCGATAGTTGATATCAATTCGAATTTTGGATCACTAAATAAATCCCCAATTAATCAAATTTTCCTGTTAAAAGAAAAGCTAAGGTTAAATTTTAAGCTGTATCACAGATTTAGTATTTGAGTCAAATTAAACAGTGAAACAAAATTAATTTGTTTCATAAAGTCCTTTGCTGACTATTACTTGTATTTTAAGTTAAGATCAATTCGATAGTTCATTTCAAATTCAATAGCTGATATCAATTTGATTGTTCATTTCAAACTCGATAGTTGATATCAATTATTCAAATTTTTATTTTATGATGATGACACAGTGTAAAATGAAATAAATTCATTATATACCATTTCGAATTCATATCGTATCGATTCGTTATTCGGAAGTACCTCCGACATACGAATTATCAAATTTCGTTCCAAATTCCGAATTTTTCCGAAACTAATGCACATCTCTAGTAAATGTGCGTGTGTGTGTTTTTGGCAGTGAAAGAGTTAAATTCCTTAACCAAAGTTTGCAGTGTCCAGCTCATCAGAATCCACAATCATTTTGAATTGCTTTACTTTAGCAGATTTTGACAGAATTTAATTGCTTGAGTATTTCTATATACTGTACATAGTATAACATATTCTCTTGTTTAATGTTGTTTATTCTTTACCTGAAACTCGAAATAGTCATCTGCAGCCGTGTTCATAATGTTGCAAATCTGAAAAAATATAAGTCAAACAAATAACACTGTGATAAGCAACTGTACATAACAAAACACTGAAGGAGACGTAACAAGAATATAATCACTGGCCCATACTCTGAGCAGTTTCTAGAGAGGATAATAACAAATGTAACCCACTGACAACAGGAAAAGTGCATGTTCTGTATGACGGTAGTCCTTTTGGCTGGGATTACATGGGTCTGAGGTTCCTGTGCTGAAGTGAGGTTCTGTAGGATTCTGTGTAAATTACCCCTCACATGGCTCCATGGCAAGCTTTTTTGTCCCATTCACCCTGCTCCTATAATGGCGGGCAGTGTATGAGACTCATGGGAAAGCAGCTTAGTGTACTCCTCGTGGTAGCTGCTGGCTGATCCATGTCTAAAGCTGGGGCTACACGACCATGAAGGGAACGTCCATGAGAGTGGTAGTTCTTTCCGCTCAGACGTCGATGTGAACACCTCACTGAGTGCACAGTAGTGCGCTCAACCCTACAAAGCGTGAGTCTCCTATAGAGGATCACGCTTTGTAGACACGTCCACTGTAGTTGGTCAACAAGTAGGAAAACTGCACGCCACTGTAACATGCGATACTAGTAGGCAGGTTACACCATGTGGCCCTCCCAGTCGAGTTGTTGTACTGCTATGATGGACGCTGCGAGGAGGGGTCACTATGGAAGCACTTAGTGTGCGCATGTAACCCTGGCTTAAGGGTGGTATCTGGTCTCTCCCTTAAACAAAGGAAATAGGGGAGGGGGTATGCTGTTGTTCTTTGCCTGATTGTCTTGTGGTAGTCGACCCACATTTGAAAGACTGTTTACCGTATATGGGTAGAAAATGCATTCATTCCTGCTTCAAGTTACATCTGCCTACAGATACGACTTGAAGCTGGTTTGCAGTAGGAATGAATGAATTTATTTAATACATAGGAATGAATGGGAATATATTAGGAATAATTGAATCGATTTAATACATGTCAAAGTGTATCACAGAGTAACTGTGTATATTGCATACAAAATCTATATTAAAAGGGTTTATAAAGTTCTATGGGTGTAGAAAAATGGAGGAAGGCATGCTTGGATGGAAATTTTACAAGTCTTTCCCATCTACCTTAGTTTTGCTCAATGGCCCCAACAAAATACTAAAAAGGTGTTGGAAATTCATACAGTCATACATAATTTTATGGTGCCATACTAATAAAGTCTATTTATTGGCCTGTATTGATATATTTTACTTACAAGACCATTTTCGGCAACATATGTGGGCAGTTTGCTGCATAGGGCCCAGTGATCGGCAGGAGGGTTCCTGAAATTAAAGAAACAAATACTGTACGCACAATCATACACACAGAGGAGCATGAGTAATTAACTTCAACATGCCTGCGTCACACACAGCAGAAGAATCAATTTGGTGATAAAAGGAACTAAACTCTCATTATGTCAGCCCTTCAGGAACTCAATTCCCACACTGAAATAGGTAACATTTATTTGAATAAAGGCTCTTCATCTTGCCTTAAAAATTGTTCTGTTTCGAGCTGACATGTTGCTCTATGTATTGTGGGAATAACGTTTCTGAGGCTGACCTATTAGCTGTCCTGCCATTTCCCTGTGACACTGTAAGTAGAAGGCTTATTCAGGTCACAATTTACAGATTTTCAGAAACACAGCAGGTGAGGCAGGCAGGAAAGAATATTAAACGTTTTTAAATGCAGCTGATCTAATTGAAAACTAGAAAGATTAATAGAAAGCTGAGGAGGTAGTTGTAGATTTGTTGTAGATACTTGAGTATACCGCTAGATTTTGGTGACAAAAATTTACCTTTAACCCCTTAGTGACCGGGCGGTTTTACACAAATCCGTCTTTTAGTGACCGCTGCTGTATTTACGTTTCTGCGCTGTTAGTGTTTAGGTCAAATTTTCCTCTTACTCGTTTATTCAACCCACACATATTATACACCCTTTTTCCCGCCATTAAATGGACTTTCTAGAAATACCATTATTTCCATCATATCGAATAATTTACTATAAAAACAAATATGAAATATGAGGAAAAAAATGGTAAAAACACACTTTTTTGTAATTTAATCCCCAAAATCTACAACCACCCAAAACGACCCCGGCTAAATAGGTTCAAAATTTTGTCCCGAGACTATAAATACCCAATTTTTACATGCGTTTGCTTTTTAACCCCTTCACTGCTGAGACAGTTCACCTATGTGCGCTGCGCTCATTCTGACCATTTTGTGCTAATTATTTTTAGATGACAGCCTAGGTCCTATTTAATTAAACCCCCCCAGACAAGAAAACTTTTAAAAAAAAAACAATTTTTTATTTTATTTAATTTTTTTATTATTTTGTTTTATTTAATTTTTTTTTTATTTTTTTTTTTTTTTTTTTTTTTTTATTTTTTTTTTAAAACCGAACCTGGTCATGTTTGGTATCATTTGAAAGGCCATAATCAGGCCTTTCAAATGATGGCAAACATGACCATCTAGCTGCCATGGATCGGGAGATAAAGGGATCCTTAAGATCCCCTTATCTCTACATGGCAGCTAGATGGTTAACTGGCCCACTGACATCCTCACACATATGGTGAGGTTGTCAGTGGGTGGGGGGGGACCTTGAGGCTTGGCTGACATCCAAGATGTCAGCCCCCCTCCAGGTTTGAATCGCGTTTTGGCGCCAATTGGCGCCGCAACGTGATCCGGCGGCGAAACGGTTAATGCCATACACCGCTGGAAAGGGAAGGCTCTCCCCTCTCCAGCGGTGCAAACGGCATCTCCCTAGCTTCAATGGTTGGGGAGATAAAGGGCTCTGAATGAGCCCCACCTCCCCTCCATTGAAATGCATGGGGAGGCCTGCTGATGACGTCACCACGCAGTGTGGCGACGTCATCAGCCTCGCCTGCCCATGTAAATCACATGGGCAGGCTTCCTCCCTGCCAGATCGCCGTGGGATCCGGCGAGGGAGGTGAGTATCGGGCGGGAGGGGGATTAGGCGCTGCTGACGTACCCTGTACGTCCGCGGGTCTAAGGGAGACCCGAGGACAAGACGTACAGGGTACGTCAGCGGCCCTTAAGGGGTTAAAATTGGAGGGGTCGCGTTATATTCGAGACATCTGCATCGCGTGTAAAAAAAACAAAAAACTTGCCTTGCTCTGGATCCCAAGTCTCCCGGAAGTTCCGGTAGTCTCGCTGAAGTGAATGCAGGCTCCCTGATGCTTGCAAACACTTCTGGAAATCCCGGATTTGGGAGAGGTGGGATCCATCACGGCCAGAGGGCAAGCTCGGTTTAAGCCAATCATTCACCTCGCTCACCTCTGCCGGCCATCTAATCACTAGTAAAGAAGATGGATGGTCAGCGGCTTCATACTTCTTAACAACTGCAATCATTCTAGAGCAGAGCAGCCTGGCCTGAGGGGGAGCCTGACTGTGTTAAGAGAACCTGGAAGGATTTTAATTGTTTACCGGTACAGTATAATTTTGCTCCTTGCATTATATTCGAGTCTTGGGTATTCTCTCATTTCCATAATAAATATCTATCCATCGCGTTATATTCAGGTCTATACTCGAGTATCTACGGGTAGTTATTTTAGTTCATGCCTATCAGTACATTGGTTTTACTGGATGTTATTGGTGTATCAATATGTATGGAACCAGAACAGAGTGTGTTTGGTTCCAGGGGACGATTAATATATGTTGCACTGCAGCTCAACAGGAAGTAGTTAATCAGGAAGGCAACATTTATACAATTGGGTTTCTTAGGAGATTGGTCTTTATTTTCATTTGGATGAGGCAGTTAACTGTAAAATTGGACACTGTGTGATGAAAGCATCATGGTAACATAAAACATTAGCATACAGAAAGTATCATATAGAACAATGGTTCTCAACACTGTGCTCAGCTACCCTTAACAGGCCAGATTTTAAAGATTACTTTGGGGAGATGCAGTCTAAATCCTGCAATTATTCAGCAGAAAAACATATCACCTGTGCTGTGCTTCAGATATCTGGCAAACCTGACCTGTTAGGGGGTCCTGATGACCAGGGTTGAGAAAAACTGACAGATGACAAACAAAATTCAAGGAGTTGAGTAACAAGTACTCCTTGTTTACTTTACTAGCAGTCACCCAGTCATATGGTAGCTGGTCCTGGCCCAGGTGTTTAATCGGCCCCTAATTGGGAGGACCTGGTTCAGTTTCTGTGTTGCAGTAGACCAGAAACCTTGTGGTGTCTATCGGGGTGTTAGCCATTTGCTACAAACTGTATCACAGTACACATTATTTCTGATATTAATATGTATTTTACTGTAGCACATTGAGTTGCACATTAAAATATAGAAATATGTTATGTGCACTTTTTATTGGAATTTATTGACAGTTGGTAGCCCTACTAGGCCCTTTTTTTCCCCTGATATTTTGTCACAGCTGCACTATTGTTGGGTTTTGTCTTTTTCACATATAGCGTTTTGTCGTGGCAAGTGAGCTTATACTTTTATTGGCCATTGCAAGTTAACTAAAACCTAATTTTCTCGGCTCTGTTGTATTTTGAGCTCCTGTGACAACAATATTTTTTCTTGTGTAACTTTTTATATGGGCAGAACAACAGAAGTTGCAGGGCACTTTAAAGTTATTCTGGTGGCTTTATTACATGTTGGGTTGCAACAGTTTCGTTGGTATAGTGACCTTCCACAAGCATGAGAAATCTCTCACGTTTGAGAAAGCTTGCCACTTCGACTGAAATGTTGCAGTCCATTGTCTAATAAATCCTCCAGAGTATCTTGGAGTGCCCGGTGCCTTCTGTTCTGCTTATTTAAGTGGTTGGCTTCACTCGTACCTGGAGCACCCTATCCTCATGGTACTGTATTGCCCGTAATTGTGTGTACCTTTCACTTTTGTTTTTTTTTTAAAAAAAAATTTAGTGTGCACAGCATGTATGTGAGTGAAAGACATAAGGGGTTATTCACAAAGCACGGCGTTTGCCAGTGTTGCAAACACTTGCAAAAATCACTTTTATTTCAACAAACACCAGAATTTCATAAAATCCTACGAGTGGCAGGAGAACCCTCACGGTGCTCTTTCGATTTTAACTTTGCGATTTACCAGTGTTTGATCATGCAACAATGCGGCTAATACCGGCACATTGCGAATAATCTGTATAGAGTAGAGATACAGAAACAGGCAATAAGACCTAATGGGCACTATCATGTTGCCCTCACTAAAATCGGAATGCAAAGGGGAAAAATTAGCGTTCACTAATTTCCCCTTTACGTCCCGGGTTCCCCAGCAGATCGGGGGCAGGCGCCGAGTCTGGCTGATCGCGGAGGGAGACAGGAGACTTTCTTCCCCCAGTCTCCCTCTGCTCCCGGTGGCCAGAAGCAGTGGATTGGGCCATCGTTCTCGCCGCTGGAAGAGAGGTAAGTATCTGATTTTTTTGGGGAGGGGGTTTAAGCTGCAGGTATCAAATTCGGCAGCAGCATGGCAATCCGTTACCTGCACCTCTGAACTGGTGGCAACTTTTTCATTAGCACCAACTTTAATTTACTAGCGTTAGGACCAAGTGATCCTAATGCTAGTTAATCTGTGCTTGAGCTTTGCGCTTCCCATGTTAGGTATATATAGGAAGCGCAAAGTACAGTAAACTCGCGCTACGAATCGCAAATTAACGAGCACTAACGTGTTTTTAATCCCATAGCGATTCGAAGGCGATATGGGCACAAAGCTATGACCCCCTTTAACCCTTTTCGCTGCTGAGCCATTTCACGCCTCTGTGCTGAGCTCATTTTTACCGGTTTTGCTCATCATGTTTAACCGCGTTTTGAAGCCTTATTTTAATATATGACCCAGACATATTATATATCGTTCTTTCCGGCAGACTCTGAAGATTCATAATATGTCATTATTATATGTATACGTCATGTCCTGTCTGCATATTATAACAAAAAATGCAATAAAATTTGAATTTTCAATAATTTATAATGTGTAAAGTTTTTTTTTTTCGCATTTTAACATGCGATTGTTTGCAGTTATATTTTCTATGGGGTACGCTTGTTAAAAAAATTAGAAATGGGGACTCGTTACATTTTCTTTGGGGAAAATTTTGCTATTTTTAACAAACGCACCGCATACAAAAATCATTAGTGCAGCATCATTGTTCACATTATAATTGAAATGGGAACAATATTGCTGCATTAACAAGTCAAACAAAAAAAATAACTTATTTTTTATTATTATTATTTTTTTAATATTTTTTATTTTATTTAAATTTTTGTATTGTTTAATTTTACATGGTCATGTTTGGCATCATTGGAAAGGCCATGCTCTGGCCGATCCAGCAATACCGAACATTAACCCCTAGCTGCCACGGATCGGGAGATAGGGAGTTCTAATAAACCCCCTATCTCCACCATTGGTGGCAACTAGGGGTTAACTCCAGGACTGATGTCATCGCGCTATGCATGATGACGCCAGTCATCAGGGGGAGTTCCCGGAAGCTTGGCCGACTTCCAAGATGTCGGCCAGCTCCGGGAGAGGATCACGATTCAGCGCTTTTCGGCACCGAATCGTGATCCGGCACCCAAGGGGTTAAAGGCAGGCACGGTTTGGAAGGGCAGGTTGTGCCCTTCCAAACCATGCCTGCCTTTAGCTGCTGGACCCCCGCGATCGGGAGGGAGAGAGGTCCGGAGGACCTCCCCCCTCCCTTTCAGGCACCTCCTCCGCACTCGCGGGGGTTGCCTGAAATAGATGTCATCGCGCCGCCGCAATGACAACTATCTTCCCCCCCGGGGTCCTGGAGTGCCGGGCTGACATGCAAGATGTCAGCCCGCACCGGCCAGCAATCAGCCAGAATCCCAGCTGATTGCTGCCTCCTGTGCTAGGACGCGCTCAGCGCGTCCGTAGCAGAGGAGGAGCACTTGGCAGGACACGCTGAGCGCGTCCTTAGCAGCCAAGTGGTTAAGCTAACGCTACTGCTGACGCTAGTGTTAGCTTGAAGGAGGTGATAGAGTCCAATGAGTGGATAAATATAATGAGTGAGGCATGGAACACATAAGGCAGATATAAAACTTCACAAATATGGACAGAACATAAGCCAAGGAGAACGAACAAGGCATAGAAAGAGAAAAAAGTTTAATTTAAAATATAAACAAAGAAGAGCATTTAAATTAATATCTAATTACACTTACGGTATAACTTTAATTTCTTCTTTTCCATGTAAAATGTAATCGATTACTTTATAAAAGGATATTTCCTAGAAAAGAATCAACAGTGTCATTATAAATATAGGTAGGAAAAAATGTATTTAATCACTTATTTAAAATGTTCTAATAATTAATTATTTGATTTTTTTTCTAGATTTTTGTGTTCGGAGACATGTTATTACAGATGGAAAAAGTCTGACTTTTAAATTAGTGTCATTTTCCTGTTTACTCTTGAAAAACTGCAATTTCATAAGATTGTGTAGATCTTTTTTAATATCCACTGTTGCTATAGATTTAAATAACGGTTTACATATAGTTTTACAATGACAATAACAAGAACTTGTTAGTGAAGGGTTTTATTTGTTGATACCTACTCTACCATCTGGAGTCTTTGGTCCTGAATATGGTGGAACTTCGCCCATGAGAATCGGCCATTGATCAAAGAATTCCTGTAAAAAACGTCAACGAAAATAAAAGAAAAATTGTGTTATATAATTTATCATCTATGTAAGATAGTACTTCTATGCAGAATGTGTAGAGGTTTAACAGTTACCATTTGATCCCAACCAGGTATTCTTATTTTGGCCAGAGATGAAAATTTAAAAATACGGCTGCTGTGAAAAATGTGGGACACTGAGGCTAGGGTCAGAGTGGGGCAGTCGGAACGCGCGTGCAGGCGCACTAAATCACGACGGCAGTAGCAGCACATAACGGCCAATGACGGCCAATATACGCAGTACGTGCGTACAAAAGTGCGCCGACACCACGCAACCGGCAAATGAACGCATTTTTCTCAGAACGTGAAACCGCTGCTACAGACGTACAGAGTGCGCTGCGGCCGCATGGCAGCGTGTGTGCGTGATTAGGAGACGTCAGACGCTGCTAGTGTGCGGCCTACATAACGTTCAAACAGCCGGATTTCCCTAGAATTGCGTTGGTGAGTACCTGCGACTGTGCGACTGTGGTCGTCTGACCACTTAAGCGTATTCCGTGAAAAAATGCGTGCGCACGCATCGACGTACATTTTGACGGTGGCCGCAGAAAATGCACTCATCTGTCCCTAGCCTGAATTGTCTGAAAAGGCATATTCTTGGCCGCAAAACTGGTGGCTACCAGGCCTCTCACACCAACGGGCGTGAGCGGACACCTTGTTGATCCCTGCTGGAAAATATTAGTGGTTCAAACCTCTTTTGAAATTCTGCGCCTCTAAGAAAATTGCGCCTGGGGAAATCGTCCCCGTGGCCCCCCCCACGCTACGCCACTGCAGAGAGGTGAGTATCTCTGAGGGGGCTCCCGCTTGCGGATGACCTGTTGGGAATGTCCTCCGCATATAGCGGAGGTTAATGACATTAATGACCGTTCCCCACATGTCCTCCGCAGGGAAAAGGTTAATCTTAACAGCAGCTAAGCTAAGGAGTAACTTGGATTTGGTTTATGCAAGTCGTTCATACACGAGGATTCAGAAATGGCGTGGTCAGGTAAACAATCCGAGCTGGCAACAGACAGGGTCCTCATACAATCAGGGTCAGCATTATGCAGGGTCAGTATACTCTTTAGTCAGTGTTATGCAGAGTCTGTTCTGGGTAAAGCATACATACAAGCTTGGTCAGAGAGAGAGTAGTCAAGAAGGCAGTCTGAGTCAGTAACAATCAGGTTCCTCATACAGTTCAGGTCAGCAACGTAGCAATGAAACAATGAATCAGTGACTCAAGTAAATGATACAGCAGTGACGTGGGAAACAAACTCCACGTCAACGTGACGAGTCAATTCGCACGCCCTGTCTATAAAGGCCGGTGGCTCTGTGCCATCATGCCGCGCCCCGCCCCCTCATTAGGCGCACGAACGCCAGGATCAGCATGGACGCTGGGCACCTGTCCAGCCAGCGATGCCGCCGGGTGCTCGACCCTCTCCTGACACTCCCCAGGCGCTGAGGGTGTGACACTACCTGTACGCCTCGCCGGCATTTAGCCACCGCTGACAGGCGACGCCTACCCATTGTTAAGGGGTTAATGTTCAATTCTATGATTTTGCTCAGTATAGCTTCCAGCCCAAAAGAAAAGAATACACTCTCAAAACCTTTTCTTTTAAATGTAATGTTAGTCCAATAAAAAAGGTATCGCTACGTACTGGTTATTTTGGCATCTGGACTAACACAGTTTATCTAATCTACACTATATATATCGCTATGTACTGGTTATTTTGGCATCTGGACTAACATCGCTTATCTAATCTACACTATATATATATAGAAATGAAAATGATCACATATTTTAACACTATAAAAAAAGGACTCAATGTGGATTCTGGATTTTTAACCCATTATCATAACGTCACATAACATTCTATATTCTGGCTGATGTTTTGTTTCTTCTTGGTTCCTCTTTTTTTCTGTATGTCTCTTTCAGCCTTCACTGTTTTGTGTTTTTGTTTTTTTTCTCTCCCCGCTCCCTTTTTTTCTCTTCCAAGCTGTATGATCTCATCACTGTGGTTTTATTATGGGCCCAAGATCGCTCATGTGTAAAGTTTCCCAATTTGAAAATACTTTTGACTCACATTTTACGACATCTAAACCCCCACCCATGTGCCTCTTAATGTTCAATTCTAGGAACTGATCAGTAAGCATCCAGACCTGCGGAAGAGAGGTTATACTCTCGAAAGCTTGTCTTTTAAATGTAACGTTAGTCCAATCAAAGTATTACTACGTACTGCTATACTAGTGATTTCGGCATCTGGACTAACATGGCCTATATATATATATATATACACACACATTTCGTGAGGTTACCTTGGTCTTTGTCATGTCCAGGAGTCCAACAGAGTATCTGTCACAGTTAAGGAAGGCGCGCACTGTATAAAATGCTTTGTGAAACTGTCTTTCAATGTCAGTGAGTTCTTCGAAGACCTTGTTGGCTGACCAAAGAAGTATCTTTAAGGAAGAAAAAGATTAGTGAATCATTTACAACCAGATATTTCTTTAAAATAAAGTAGAAGACAAGCACTCAATCCTTTCATGCTAGATGATTGATTATGGACACAACTCTTCTACACGACGACGAGAGCTAACTATTTATGAGATTAACAATTTATATCTGTCGTGCCTCATTTATATTTTTTGATGCAGATTTTCATTCTAAAAGCTTGTATTCATTACATTTATTGATTAGGAATAGCTGAGGTAGAAATTTAAATCGATAGTACGATCAAAATGGACTCAAATTGATAAAATGAAACCATAACTCATTATATGAAATTTTCCGCCACACTCATCTCTTACAGCTAAACCGCTTATATAGAAAGTGCAGAAAAACGTCCTTATACACACATTTGTTAGATTACAAGTGATTTTAATGTGGACTTTCACTATCCTTTATTCATTATATTACCATTGTCAAATAATACAGAATGCATTATTTTTCCTCTCATTTTGTACTGTTAGCATTTTGTCTACATTGATAAATTAACACAGTAAACATAATTTGTGTGCATATGAATAAAATATAATTAAACCTGTATGTCTTACAGCTATCTAAACACACTATTACAGACACACATTTGTTGCTTTATTAATATTAATGTTAATATTAATTATGAATATTTCATATTATCATTAAAATTAATGTATTATGCTATTAAATAATATATAGTATTATGTCAGATTGCATAATGGGTTTCTTATAAAGACAATACAGGCATAGTGCGCAAGGTAGGTGGAGCCATATATGGGCCATGTTATTAAATACACAGCGGTACCACACATCTGAAAACACATACAACTTTTTTAAAATATTACAGATCATTACCTGACCCTTTCTGGTTTCACAGTTGTGAAGATAGGACAGGTGAAACACCTTGAGAATCAGGTTGGCAAAATTGAGGTACTTAAGGAACATCTGAAAAAAACAACAAATAAAGGTAAACAAGTATCAGGTCACTGAAAACATCAAACATGGTTTAAAGGGACACTCTAGCCCTATGACAAATTAATTTAATTTAAGTGGTCATTGTGGGCTCATTGTTAACCCCCCCCCCCCGGATGTCCTGGCTGTGTGTGACAGCCTTTATAGCAGAGGGCTTTCATCTTCTCGAAAGGCTTTTAATCAGCTTGTATTTCCAGGGGCTTTGGGCAGCACTTTTACAAAATCACCGATTGGCTGAATACTAGAGTGCTTAGCCCAGGTTTCAGCATCCTTGACCCTACAGAGTTTTGGAACTACACCTCCCCTGATGATCAGCAACCATTCATTGGGTTGGCTGACCACCTGAGATGTAGTTCCAAACCACCTAGAGGGCCAAGAATGCTGACCCCTGGTTTAGCCCTTTGACAGCACCGGCTGCATGGAAATGCAGGCTGTCACAATGGAAGAAAGCCGTGAAAGATCCTTAAACCAAAATAAAGGTAGATTTTTAAGAGATACATTAAGCTAAAAACAGGGAGGCGTCAGAAGGGGTTAATATTTAACCCCACCTTTGTTCTCATCATCTATTACTTCAGAGAAGCCTATCAGCTCACTCAATAATCGCCCTTTGCGCCTTTCCTGATCTATCTCCCACACAGCGCCCAAGCATCCCATTACTTCTCACACTGCTATTTACCCTCCCCTGTGTGTCACCCAACAGCTCTCAGATTGTAAGCTCTTGAGCAGGGTCCACTTCTCCCACTGTTCTCAGTGTGTCTAGCTTGTTTGTATATTTGATTGTTTTGTCCCACCCATTGTACAACACTACAGAATTCGTTGGCACTTTATAAATATTTGTAATTGTAAAAGTTTTTTCGGCGTGACGTTCCCCTTTAATCACAATCCACTTTATGTAAGCTTAACATTACTCTTTTAGCTCACATCTCTTTATTTGTTCTCCTTCATTGCCTTTCATTAAAAGTCAGTCTCGTTCATTACTGTAACTCGCTCCCATTCAGCATCACATTCCGGTATCTGCTCTTACACAATAACTAGGCAAGAACACAAGAAAAGGGCTCATTGTGCGGAACGAGAACATGCTGTGTATGTGAATGCTATTTTATACCATACAAAGAATCTACAAATCCCCAAAGTGTGCTGTACAGCCCTTCTCCATGCGCCTCATTACAAACATTCTAAAAAAAAATAAAAAGATTTTTGTAAATTCTGTTTTCTGCATTGGTTCGCCAACTGAATGACAACAAAATAACTTATTAATTGTTCTATAGATCTTCTTTAGCATATACCTGTTCCCTTTATATGATCTCATATTTTGCTACCATTCATTTAATTGTTATACAATTGCTATAACAGGGAGTTATTCACTAAATGGCGACGTCTGCCGTTGTTAGAACCACGACAAACTTCAGCATTTTGAAAAGAGAAATTCAAACGCCGGCAGAAGAAGAGTCATCAGCGAAGCTTTTCCTGCCTGTGCTTGGATTCCCCTTTTGTGAAACACTAAAGTTTGCAACAATGGCTATTATTGCTGGTGGTTGCCGTAGTTGCAACTGCTGCTGAATAGCCCCCATAGAGTGATTAATGTTGGACTGTAAGCACTGCTACATTAAATGTCTTACCTCTTCATCAGTTTTGGTGAAAACCTTGCCATCAATCTTGTTAATTGCCATTATAACAGCCACTACATCCTTCCCGTTCATTACTGGAGCAGCCAGAATGCTCTTTGTTGCATATTCTGTTAGATTATCTACAAAACTGCAGAAATGTGTGTCCTAGATATAAAACAAACAAAGATGAAATGCAAGAAGAATTACCGCGTGATTTTTGGAAAATCTACTTCTGGTGTCTAGGAAATTCTATGTAACACTCGTAACAATAAATCAGAATGAAAAGCATGGAAATACAACGCTGTGAGGAACATTGTCAGAGTTATTTAAAGAGCACACAAATTTCGGTGTTCTTTCGTTCCCTGCACTTCGGGGAATCAAATTCCCAGACCCTGTGGTCAATTCAGCATTCACTGCAGGGTGTGTGAAGTGCAGGGAAAATCAGCCAAGTGAATTAGAAAAACTGCCCCAAAACCGCCGAAAAACATTGGATCCGATCCAATAAGACACCGCAAACGCGTCTGAAAGAAGCAGACGATCCGTCGAACACAGCGCTGACCAGTCGACCGAAAAAGCCGACAAGCTGACGATCGAACAGGGAAAAAAGAAAAAAATACAAAAACCCACTGACTTTGAAAAGCTGTTAGCACAAAAAGAAGGCACTAAAATGCCTGAAAGGTTTGTTACAAAAAAAAAACGCTATTTAACCCTTTCGCTGCTGAGCCTTTTCACACCTCTGTGCTGAGCTCATTTTTACCGTTTTCGCTCATCATGTTTAAATGCGATTTGAAGTCACATTTTATTATATGACCCAGACATATTACAGATCGTTCTTTCCGGCAGACTCGGCAGATTCATAATTATCATTATTATATGTGTCATGTCCTGTCTGTATATTATAACTTAAGATGCAATAAAATTTGAATTTTCAATAAGTTACAACGTGTAAAGTGTTTTTTTTCACATTTTAACATGCGAGCGTTTGCAGTTATATTTTCTATGGGTTGCGCTTGTTAAAAAAATTAGAAACAGGGAATCGTTACTTTTTTGGGGGAAAATTACGTGTTTTTTGACAAACGCCCCCCCCCATAGAAAAAATCGTTAGTGCAGCATCATTGTTCACATTATAATTGAAATGGAAACAATATTGCTACATTAATAAAACAAAAACAAAAAAAGTTTTTTACATTTTTTATTTTTTTTAATTTTACTTTTATTTTTTACACTGTACATGGTCATGGTCATGTTCTGGCCATTCCAATGATATCAAACATTAACCCCTAGCTGTCACGAATCGGGAGATAGGGGGTTCATCTCCACCATAGGTGGCAGCAAGGGGTTAATTGCGGAACTGGCGCCATCGCGCTATGCACGATGACGCCAGTCGTTAGGGGGATATCCCGGAAGCTTGGCCGACATCCAAGATGTCGGCCAGCTCCGGGAGGGGACCACGATACGGCGCATGTTAGCGCTATATCGCAATCCAGCCCCCTAGGGGTTAAAGACAGCCGCCGCTTGGAAGGGCAGGCTGTGCCCTTCCAAGCGGTGCCTGCCTTTACTCGCTGGCCCACATGGATGGGGGGGGAGAGAGGTCCAAAGGACCTCCCTCCACTTCAGGCACCTTCCCCGCAATGGCGGGGTGGGGGGAGTGCCTGAAATGGACGTCATTGCGCAGGTGCGATGACGTCTATTGTGCCCGCCTGGGTCCCGGAGGCTGGGCTGACATCGAGGATCCCGGCCGATCGCCGCTGCTAAGGGAGGACGCGCTCAGCAGTGAAGTGGCCATGCGCTCAGCAGTGAAGTGGCCATGCGGCAGGACGCGCTGAGCGCGTCCACCTCATGGAAAGGATTAAAAAACAAAAAAAGATAGGAAAGAAACTTCACTGAAAATATTCAGAAAAATGCCTTAAAGTCCTAAAAAATAAAGAAACCTTTTGCTGCAGATTAAAGGAATATACAGTTTAATAAATATTCAATAAAAACAGGAATATTTTTTTACATTGAAACCTATGGGATTCACCATATTAAACCTACTGAATGAAACCACTGAGCAGCATGGCATTTCACTGACATTTCGGTGCTGTTCGGTGTTCTCTGAATAGATTAACCATTGCTTCTCTATGGGGATTTCACTGCTGCCGAAGATCACCGTATTTCGCTGGCAATTCGCCAATATCTGGCAAATTGCCAGCTTTTTGAATTGCCGAATGGCAGCGAAATTGCACCGTATGGGGTGTATCAGGTCAGCTCTCTCTCTCAATAATCCCTTAAAACAGTGGTTCCAAGATCTGATTTGCTGCTCAGTGATTGCAGGAATCAGTCTGCATTTCCCCAAGGTGATCTGCAAAACCTGGCCTGTTAGGGGGACTTGAGGACCGTGGTTGGGAACCACTGCCTTAAGAGATCCCGTTACTTCTTGGGTTGCAGAGCCCAATGCTATGTCATAAGTCTCAAATTTTGTTATGGTATCTATCTCATAGAAATATCAAGCACAAGTCAAAATGTTAGAGAACAAAGCAATGAGGAAATTATAAAAAATACTCCATTGCTAATTTCAAGTGGCTTTGGAGGAAGAAGTTGGAATTCATATTTATGAACCATAGGGTGGACATACTGTATATGATAGGTTTTATTTGTAACTAGGTGTTAAGCCTGCCCGGAGGGCAGTCTGTTGTTGTAGAGGATCTGGCTGCCCAGTGCTCCCAATAATGTGGCTGCTTGTCGCACCCAGGATCTGACTGCTCAGTGCACCCCAGGATCTGGCTTCTCAGGTGCACCCCAGTATCTGGCTGCTCAGGTGCACCCCAACATGGATCTGGCTGCTCAGATGCACCCCAGGATCGGGCTGCTCAGGATCGGGCTGCTCAGGTGCACCCCAGGATCTGGCTGCTCGATACACCCCAGGATCTGGCTGCTCAATGCACCCCAGGATCTGGCTGCTCATGTGCTCCCCAGGATCTGGCTGCTCAGGTGCTCCCCTGGATCTGGATGCCAAGGTACTCCCCTGGATCTGGCTGCTCAGACGCTCCCCTGGGTCTGGCTGCTCAGTTGCTCCCCAGGATCTGGCTGCTCAGGTGCTCCCCTGGATCTGGCTGCCCAGGTACTCCCCTGGATCTGGCTGCTCAGACGCTCCCCTGGGTCTGGCTGGTCCAGCAACCTTGTAAATAAAAGCATCCCAGCATTTCAATATAACCTGAGTTCACACATAACAATGAACATATGACATAGAACATAACATACGAAAATAATTTCAGGAGACATCCGTGGAAGGGGGTGGACTAACGGGGGAAAGTGGTATACCACCACAAGATCCTACAGCGACTGTCATCGCGCCGCCAGTTACGTATTTGTTGAAAGTGGTATAGCACCTTTGCAGAAATGATAGTACTTAACTATTGTAGAATAAACACAATATCTCTGACAGTTTCATGAGGGAAAGTATGGAAATTCTTGACCTAAATCGTTCCAGGTATTATAAGGGAATGCTCCCAGCACAGGGGGAGGCAGCCTAGCTATAATTATCTGTAACTGTATGTAAACCCTATAAAATACCATTCTTCTCATGGAAAAGTACTTATCTGCACTTTTTCTCCCTGTTTAAATATATAACCCTCCTACCCCAGCCGACCCAGCTTCCAATTCCACATTCTTTCTATGTGGACATTTCATTTTCAGATTTTGTCCTGAACCAAGGTGAAGCGTTGAAAAATGTCATGTAATGGGGGTCTGTTTATTTACCCCTTCACTACCGATACCATGATATCTCGGACTTCAAAGGCACCATCTGGTGCCCCGATATCAAGATATCTCGGTATGCTGATCTGCAGCTCAAAAGCAAATGAAATTCGTTTGCTGCAATTGAAATATTTTTTTGCCTTTGGGTTGAATATTTTTTTTGCTTTTGGGTTGCAGAAGGTGCCCCCAAAGTTTTAGCCCTGTGGGCATAATGCAGAAAGAGATAAAACTGTAAAATCAGCTGCTGAAAGCTCTGAAATATCAGGCTTTCAGCAGCCGGTGCAGGGAGAAATAGAAGAAAATAGACCTGCTGCTCAAACCTCCGTAACTCAATTTGGCAGTAAATGGTACGATCTACTGACCAAAATAGGTTATTTACAGTAAGAAATACAATGGGTATAAGCTCAAATATTTCTTACTTTATAATTAATTAAAATGGTTTTACAAAAAAACACTGGTTTCTGACGATGTTTTTTTGGAAAATCACATGGTAGTGAAGGGGTTAAGCTGGCACGTGTGTAGAAAAAAAATGACAAAAATGAAGAACTGCATAGGATCTCGGTTTTGCAGAATAGAACGTGCCCTTAAGGCTGGGGTCAGACCAGCGCACTTTTAACGTGCGTTCTGGCGCACATAATTACGGCCGCACTAGCAGCAGATGACGGACAATATACGATGTACGCCGCACAAAAGTCCGGCCGTGCAACGCAAGTGGAATTTGAACGCATTTTTTTGAGAACGCTGAACCGCTAGTACTGACGTACTGAGTGCGCAGCTGCGGCATAGCGGCGTGTTTGCGTGATTAGGAGATGTCAGACGCTGCTAATGTCCAGCCTACATAACGTCCATACGCAAAAAGAGTTTTATTGACGATCCGTACAAAATCACGCCTGAAAATGCGCGTTGTCTGACCGTTTTTGCGCATTCCGTGAAAAAATACGTCAATGCGTTCGGACGCACTTTTTCACGTTCGCGGGGAAAAATGCTTTCGTCTGACCCTAGCCTAACAGTTTTACACAATTCCATCTTTACTGAATAATCCCAAATCCTGCTCCTAAAGAAAGTTTCTTTCCTGTTTTTTGCTATTATTGAGTGAGAAAAAATAAAAAAGTAAAACTGACTTAATTTGAGAGTTTTATATGTAGAAACAGCCCTGGGGCATAAACAGTGCACAAGTTATTTACAAGGTATTTAGAGCTGTGAATCATACTCTAACCTTTCACTGTATGTGACTTCCACGGTCCAGACCTAGATTTCTATCATTTAAATAAGTAATGATGTGGTTAGAGCTGATAACGGCGTCTCATCTGACTCACATTTATAATTTTCAATTATGGTTCCCTTGTTTTGTTTGCAGTAATTATAGCAATATGACTGTACACAGGAGTCTAATATAATTATTGCTGCATAAATACACGCATATCTTCATTTGTGTGTTACGGTAAACAAATTTCAGCAGACTGCCAACATAACCTTTGCTCACATATAAGTAAGGCAATTGGTAGACTGCGTGGGCATTTAAGCTCCTATTAAGATTATGTTCTCTTAATTATCCATCTTTATCATATTGATATGGTGGTTTTAGAATTTCAGTTATAGGAAAACTGTAGAAATTTGGGAATTAGCTATCGGTGAGCAACAGTTCAACAAAAAAAAGAGGAAAAAGGAAGATAAGTAGAATTAAGCTGAATAAAGAAAATAGCTGATATTATTCACAGTCAACAATTTGTACAGTTGTCTGTGTTTTCAACTGGTTTTAAGAATTAAAGTTTCAATTTAACACTTCTTTCACAGGTGTTATTTTGTAATTATATAACCCAGGACACACTTGAGAATGAGAGAAATCTCAATGTATCCTTCCTGGTAAAAATACTTTATAAATAAATAAATAGGTTGTTTAAGTAAGCACTTCTTTTCATATCGTTTCAACTTTCCAGACTAATCTTGGAAAATATAATTTATCTGAGCAAGGGTGGAGCACAATTAGAACAGTCAAAACAAATTAAGAGGTTGCGTTTCGATGTACAAGATGTCTTGGTTTGATAAAATGTACCTGGACTCAGATACCTTGTTCTATAGCTCCTACGATTGTGAAGTATGAGATCAGGATGGGGATGGTGGGCAGTTCTAGAGTGGTCATGCGACTTGCATCCCTGGCAACATAGATAAAAGCGGGCCCATCCTTAAAATATGTGAGTCAGTTCCCATGATGACCATTAACTCCTTCACTACTGAGATCCACTTTACTGAATTTGCAGAAACACGTACTGCTTCCCCCGAGACTGAGGAAGCTCGATCCGGTCTTATTCTGGATCCTTGCAAACCAATATTTATTTGTTGCAAACTCAATTTATTTACATACAGGCTACAGATTGTGCCTTTAATGTTCTAGCACATCAGACATTACAGCCAATGGGCTAGAATGGTTCGAAAAGGCTGAAACACGTCTGTATCTCCTATCAGCCCCAGCTGCATTGTTGCAGCAGTAGCACTTTTCTGTCAGCAGATGGAGACACCTTCTTTTCTACAGTATGGAGATTTGCAGTAAGAATTCTGCAGAACATTGATACTCTATGGCTACTGTTAAGTGTTTAGTATACTAAATCCACTAGTTCCTAATAGTGGCTTTATGGAAAACCACTTGGCAGTGAAGGGGCTAAAAATGATAGGCCCACCCAGGAAAAGGCCGTCTTTTGACTCTCCCATGCTGAGCAAGCAAGACTGATTTTCTCAGTGGGACAGCCCCTGAAATTCAGGACAACACCACCTAAAGTGAGACAGCTGATGTGTATGCCATTCCAAGTGGAGCGGTACCTTGTGATCGATCACAGAATTATGTAATTCTGCCAAGCTGCTAGTTGGTAGCTGTTATTATAAGTGAAGCACTAGACTGGTTATGCTATGAGAACACCACTAGAGGTATGATCACTTCTAGTGACATACAGTCTGGAATCTCTGAGAGCTCTGGCTAAAAGAGTGGCACACTGTGGTTGTGGCTCCGGTAAAAGTATGTAGTGGATAAAGGCCAGAATAATTTATTTTTTACTTACCCGATGTTTGAGACTATATGTGGAAGGTCCACATTTGAGTATGAGTAAATCATGACATTTATTCAATATTTCCTTCATAGTGAGTAAACTCCTTTGTGGACCCAGTGATATTTCATATTTGCAACTCTGTTTACGTATAGATTGCATATTTTCCACTGAGAAAACTCATTGACATCATAAACTGTTTGTGTTTGTTGACAGTATTTAAAAGATATAACATACAAAATAGCTCACGGTTGAATGGTATGTGAAATCACAATATAAATACTCTTTAAACCAGTTGAAGCCTTAGGATGCCCTCATGCCGTCTTACACGGTGTTTAGTTCTTCATTGGGTATGACAATGTATTAAATGCATATCAGTTGATTACCTTGTGACTGAATGGAGCAGTTACCGCTTATATTTGCAGCGGAAAATCCCATTTCATCAGCGTCATGAGACCTTCTTGAAATACAATTACTTTAAGAACGTGGCTTTGCTTGATATCTTTTGTTTTGGTGCAGTAGCTTTCAGTTAATCCACGGGTTACAAATTGGGTTTTTCAGTTTTGCATCAAAAAAGAATGGGGTGTTCAAATCCATTTCACAGTAGACGTTTAACTTTTCAGATTTTTGAATACAGGACAGTGAGATCAAGTTGCTTTTGCAAATGATCATGAGGTTCAGTCGCTCTTTTTCATGTTTACGTAAAGTTAATGTACAACCCCTGACACACATGTCACTAAACTAATTTTTACTAAGAAAGAAAGTATGATCCCCAGAATCTGTGTGGCACTGAGAGTAACAAAGTGGTTATGAGAAATATTTGACTTTATGTGTCTGATAAGATTTAATGAGGAGTTTGAGTTCAAGGACAACATAGCAGACCTCTCAGTAATGATATACAGCAAGTGTTGTATAGGCACCGCGGTCTAAATGGACACTCTAGGCCAGTGGTCAATAACGTTGGCCTCCCAAATGTTTTAAAACTACATCTCCCATGATGCTATGACACATTTGGTTGGCTGAACCTAATGGGAGATGTAACTCAAAAACATCTGAGGTGCCAAGGTTGCTGACCTCTCTTCTAGGCACTTCGACCACTCATTGTAATTTAAGTGGTCACAGTGACCTGAGTTTCCCAATCTGCTATGGTCTCTTGGATTAGTCCCAACCAGTTTTTGAAGTGCTGATCCTGAACTTGGCACCTGAATTTTGGGGCCTAGCACCAACCAGTGTCTCTCAATGCACACTGGCATTGAGAGGAATTGGATTGGCGACATTAAAATTATGATCAAATGACAGTCGTGGCTTTCAGACATCATGTCACATCTGTAGGAGCAGCAAGGGAGCCTGGTATTGGTTCAAGTGAGCTTTAGAAACAACCGAAGGGTTAAAACAGGAGGAGAGAGTATGTAGGGAGTCAGAAGACGTTAAAAGTGAGATTTGGATTTCACCATAAGAGCAAAAGATGGCAAAGTCATTTGTAGATGTATTACACAATACGAGCCACATTACATTCCTACTTTAAAACAGGGGCGCTAGGGAGAAAAAACTGCCTTCATTGTTACCGCGCTATGCCCCGGGATGCTCATGGAAGTTCTGAGTGCAGCTGCGAGCATCCACTCGATGGAGTCCATAGGACTCCATTGAGCCAGACGCCGGCGGTCACATGACCTGCCGGATCTCGCCTCGCGAAATCCGACCGGTCGATGTAGTGATACGCAGGGGGAAACTGAGGAACTTTTCCCCCAGTCTCTCCCTGCTCACGCCAGACGGAGGAGGCGGACAGAGCCGCGGTCCTCACCGTGGGACAGGAGGTGAGTATCTGATTTGTTTTATTATTTTTTTGGCAGGTGTTAATGGATTCTGCAGAAGTGGAATCCATTAACACCAAGTTCTGGCTGTGGTTAACTTCCTGTTAACTGCGGCCGGACGTTAATCAGCACAAGTAGATTGTAATCCGAACGCTGATTAACACTTTGCGCTCCCCATGTTAAATATAGGGAGCGCAAAGTACAGTAACGTTGCACTGAAAAGCGCAATATTCCAATCGCTAACGGGTTACTTAACCCGTTAGCGTTTGGATTGTAATATGCGGTAGCCACCGCGGCTACCGTTAATGCTCATGCAGGTGATCATTAGCGTTAGCACTTACATGGTAATGTGGCCCTACGTTTTTCACAAAGTCACTTTTATTGAAAGCTCAGTATAAAACCTCTACATGATTCAGGTGATATGTCCATCATATAGCTAGAGATTATGAACAACTCAGACACTAGCTCTAACATATGCAAACAAAAGATCATTATTCAAGATGCTGTCTGGCTGCTTCCTCAGACAATGGAATAAATCCACGTTTTGCGAGGGTGTTAATGTAAGATTTTTTATCTTTCATATGCCTATATAACATTTGTTTTGGAGAGGAGCTATTAACTCATCACCTACAAATATATTTCTTTGACTTGTTTCATAGTTTACTTTTACTTACTCTGTCATGACTGCAGCAATGGCCCAAACACAAATGATAGAAGACTTCTTTACAAGTTTGGGTATTTGCCATTCTGGAGGAGTAAGTTAAGGTGTTTGAGGCAATGAAGCACTTCATTTACATAAATGCAAAGGAAGCACTAGCCTGAACATTCAGATATGGACTCAAGTGCATTTCAAATAACAATAAATGGGAAACTATGCACAAAACGCCCAGAAACATTGAAGCCCACCTGTCATAATTAGCTACCGATTATCGCCATCTGGTTAATAGCATTGACACAGTATCTAAGGTACAATCACGGCTGCTGATATTTACCTGTCATGCAAAATCAGGAGAGCAGGGTTATAGGAGACAGATGACGGTTGCATCCAGGAGGTGTGAATGACAGGGGCACTTTAAGCCCAGCTAATGGTACAGATCTATCAAAATAACAATATAAAATTGTATATTGTGTGTCTGTAGTGGTATGTTCAAATGAATTTTACTTGCAATTATTATTATCCTTTATTTATTTAGCGTCACATATTCCGTAGCTCTTTACAAGATCAGTGTACAAGGAGTTGATACATTAGAATACCATACATGGATCATACGGCCTGATTCAGGGGGACCCTGTTCCCTGATGTTACCTCTACTCCATTCAGCCAGTACAATTTTGTAGTTAAATTAATACCTTTGCATTGCTCCTGCGGAACACCAAATCGAATATACTCGTTATCGGGGCAGCAGGAGGTGCCTTGCTGATCAAGTATAGTCGATCTTGGTAGTGGAGGGAATTAATGAAGGGTATTTTTGATTGTATTGTATTAAGCGTTCTATGACAGAATTTGACATTTTCATAGGTTGTGCTGCAAGCAAATGTTATATTGCTCTTAAAGTAGTATATACTACATGCCTTTGCCAGGGGAAAAATGTACGTACTCATTAGGTAATACCAGACAAATGAAGCCATGATACAGTAGAATTTCATATAAAATTTTTTTACAATTCAAGTTATTTTTTTCTTTTGTTAACTGGGAGAAGGACCTCAAAATTTATCAGGATTATGGATATGCACCAAATTCTGACATTTAAGAAAGAAAGGAAGGCCTGAAGCACCTAAGGCGTAGGGCCCTTAAGTTGCCTCTGATGCCAGGATGCAGGGAGGATTTTTCTAGAAGGGTTTCAGCGTGTATGGAGGTTTGAGCGGGAGAGGTGTGGGAGGAGTCACCAGGAGGGTACTTAAGGCGCGTGTGGAGAGGCTCTGCGCGCCTTTTTCTCCTGAGGTAGAGCTGGAAAAATCTTGAGCTGCGTCAGAGAGCGGGGTTTTCGGCTTTTTTGCATTAAAATTGTCTTTGAGTATGGCGGAAGGCGGTGAGCTGGAGTCGCTGTTGGAGGAAGTGCGGGAGGCGGCTCGGCATCGTGGTGTCGAGTGGGCGAGAAGAAGCTTGTCGGAGTTGCTGGCGGCGGAGTCGGAAGTGGGAGCTCGGCCTGTCCTAATTTCTAGGCCTCCGGAGCGGTTCAGTCCGGGAGGAGAATCCAGCGGTGGCTCAGGGTCTGAGAGGTTGAGGTTGGAGGCAGTGAGAGGCCGAAGATGGTTGGTCCGGCGGATGTTGGCTGGAGGTGACGCAGTTGGGACTGAGGCTGGCGTGAGCGTTTCCAGAAGTGTGGAAGGTAGGAGCTCGAGGCTGGTATCGGGGGCTAAGGATCCTTCTGGTCGGAGGGGTGGTGTGGTGAGCGCTACTAGGAGAGGAGGAGTGCGGAGGTCAAGGAGTTCCTCGGATAGAAGAAGAGTTCAGTGGTCCGCCAGGGGTCCCAGAGGTGGAGCGATGGCTGTCTCGGGGACGGATGGTTCGGCGGTAAGGCAGTTGGTGGATGGGGGATGTGGACGGTGGTGTGGCACAAGGTGATGGTGTGCGGGATGAGGTCACTCAGGAGCTTGAAGTAAATTGGTGTTCAGATGGTGGAGGTGAAGTGGCTCTGGATTTTGGTGTGGTGGAGTGAGATATTGATTATGGTACTTCGGGTTCTGAGGCTCATCGCACAAATGTTTTTTCGTCCACAGTTCCGATGGTTTGCCGGTTGGTGGTTTCCAGGATGGTGGAGTCGGTGGAGTTGGAGTGAGGGGTTTGGAGAGTGTGGCACAGGAGGTTCCAGGAAGTTCGGCTGGACCTAGTGTGGTGACAGGTAATGGAAGTGGAGGTGATATGAGTTCTTTCATGTCTTTTTTTACGGGGGCCTATGAAGATTGGTCGGTTTCAAAAGGGGGTGTGAGCCAGGGAGTTGATTTAGCTCAAGCATGGAAGGGTGCATGTGGGCCAGTTGGGAGAGTTTAATGGAGCTCTTGGTGGTGAAGCTCTGGCTTCAATAGGACCGAGTGGTGTGTCGGGTTCACTCGGTGAGTCCGCAGGGGTGGCGGATGTGGCCAGGAGGAATGCTTACATGTCATTTTCTGGTCCTTTGGGGTTTCATTTGAAACAAGAGGTTAAAGAAGGTATCTGGCGGGGTGAGTATGTGGAGCTTTTTTCCCTGCTTCCTTTGGATGAGGTGGCAGGGGTTAAGGATGATTTGTCTAAGGAAGGTTTAAAGGAGAAAAAGGAAAGGAAAAAGAGGTATCGGAGGATTCCTAAGTCGTTTGGGAATAAGCTCCGGGCTTTTTGTATTTTGGCAAGCGTGGTTGGGAAGAAGAACCCACAGCACTGTTCAGCTCTTTTTTGTTATTTGGATGGGATTTGGGAGGCTTATCGGATTTATGGTGGTTGGGCGTGGTGGAAATACGATGAGCAGTTTAGGCAACGTTTGGCGGCTCACCCAGGGATGGGGTGGGATCAGATGGACATTACGCTGTGGTTGCGTCTGATGGGGGCTCAGAAGGCTCTGACCTTTCCAGGGGGCGCTGGTGGGGGAGGGGTCAGTTCTCCACCAGCAGGTGTTAAAAAGGGATCTTGCTGGCAGTTTAATGAGGGTCAGGGCAAGTTTGGTAATGGGTGCAGGTTCAAGCACGAATGTTCAAATTGTGGACGATTGCATTCATTGTCCAGATATTTTAAAAGGGAAAGACAAGGAAGTCTGCCTTTTGGAGGGTCTGGAGATGGGGGCTTCCCCAGTGAAACTCGACGCAATGTTACCGTGGCTAAGGCTTTATGGAAGACGTAGGGATGCGGAGTTTCTGCAGGACGGTTTTGGTGATGTTTTTCAGATTCCTTTTTGTGGTATCCCCTTTAGGGGTGGTGCCGAAGCGGAAGGCGGGGGAGTTTGCTTGATTCATCATTTATCCTATCCGCGGGGAGGATCGGTGAATGATGATATTGGTGAGGAGTTGGCCGCGGTGTCGTACGTGTCATTTGATTCCACGGTTAGTTTGGTTCGGGATGCAGGAAAGGGGGCTTTGATGGCTAAGGTGAATATCGTGTCATCATCTTCTGGGGTTTTGGTTTGAAGGCGAATTTTATGTGGATCTATGTTTGCCTATGGGTTGTTCCATTTCCAGTTCCTTTTTGAGTGTTTTAGTACATTTTTGGAATGGGTGGGTCTTGAAGTGGCAGTGTCGGCTAATTTGACACATTATTTGGATGATTTTCTGTGCGTGGGTAGGGAAGGGACAGGAGAGTGTCTGCACATTCTTCGGTCCTTTCAGTGGGTGGCACACCGATTTGGTGTTCCTTTGGCTTCTGATAAAACAGAAGGTCCGTCGTCAGTCATCACTTTATTGGGGATTGAGATTGATTCGGTTAAGGGTGAGTGTCGTCTACCTTTGGGGGAAAGTCTCGTTTACAGTGGGACAGGTTTCGTTCCCTGGCTCCGTTGACGGAGGAGGTGGGCACCCCTTGTCCGGAGGGCCTTTGGCAGCTAGGCTCGGAATTTTTGGAAGATGGGTGAGAGGTTCTTTGTCTGAGTCCTCTTGGAAGGCCTACTCGCGAGTTTGGAGGGATTGGGACTCATTGGCTGTACGGTTCAGGTACGTTTCGGTGGGTGGATTGGATGAGGAGAGTTTGCTTAGGACATACCTAATTCGGTTATTCGAATCAGGGGCATCTCCTGGGGTGGTACGACAGTCATTGGCCGCCTTTTCTTTCCTTTTCCAGGTATCGGGGAAAAGAGATGTCACCAAGGATTTTGTTATCAGGTGTGCAGTTCGGCGTTATGTGAGGGGGAGGTGCAGGGTAGACGCTCGGCGTCCAGTTTCAAAGCAGTTATTGGAGGGTCTATGGGATTTTGTCGGGAATTTTTGTTCTTCACCTTATGAGGTTCTGCTTATGAGGGCGGCTTTTTGTTTGGGGTTTTTTGGGGCAGTTCGAGTGGGTGAGCTGGTGTGCAATTCTAGGAGAGGAGGTGGTGGTTTGGGAGCTGATGCGGTTTAGTTGGGAGTTAAGGAAATTGTTATTTGGGTTTCTAACTCCAAGACTGATCAGTTGGGTAGGGGGCGTAGAGTTGGTTTATCCAGTGTGGATAACTGCGTGGTTTGTCCAGTGAAGAACGTTAAGGAATTTTTGGAGGTACGGGTGGAGTCTGGAGTGGCCTTTTTATGTCACGCGGATGGATCAACTTTATCGAGGTATCAGTTTGTTACCATTTTTAAGAAGGGGTTGTTGAGTTTAGGGAGAAATCCGGAGGAATTTGGTTCTCACTCCTTTCGTATTGGGGCAGCAACAGAAGCTTCAAGGTTGGGTTTGTCGGCAGCGGAAATTCAAGAATTGGGAAGATGGAACTCGAGGGCTTTTCAGTCCTACGTGCGTCCAGGTTTGGTGTTATGAATTTTGGAAACATTTGTTAATGCTGGGAGGTTATGTGGAGAAAAGTTTGCTGTATGATCTGTTCTGTTTTTTTTTTCTTAAAAGTGAAAAACATAAGAAAATCAAACTTTTACATGGAATATGAATTTATACCTTTTATATGGAATATATATATTTATTCTATTTTATCTTTGTATATTTGTTTGTTGTTTGTGGAGGAGTATGGGGGTTGGAGGATTTGGAGGCGAGGAGTATGGTCATTGTTTATGTTATGTTTTCTTTGCAGGTATGAACATTGTTTATTTGGTGGGGTGTGTGGTGCTTTGGTGGGGAGTTCTTTCTTTTTTCGGAGTATTTTGTGTGATGGAGATATTGGTAATTTGTTTTTTGCAGATCCTTCGAGAGTTGTATGGATCATTGGAGATTCGTTGGTTTTTTAGGCGAGGAGAAGGGCGTTGGTGCGAACAGCTGGAGTACAGATGGGTTTGCATGGGTCTGCAACACGGATACGGTGGTTCGGAATCCGTGGACTCTATGGGAGGAGTTTAAGCCGACGGTTTTGGGTGCCCTAAGGCACGGTGAAGTTCCCCATGCGCTGGTGGTACACATGGGAGGGAACAATTTGGGTGTGGTCCCTCTTGGTGAGCTGCTGGAGCAGATGCAGGCAGATCTGCGGCAGCTGAGGGATTTGGGAGTGGTCCCTCATGGAAAGCTGCTGGAGCAGATGCAGGAGGATCTGCGGCAGTTGAGGGAGTGGTCACCATGGACAGTGGTGGTGTGGTCCGAGGTGATGCCAAGGATGGTGTGGAGGCAGGCGGAGAATGAGGAGGCGGTGCGGCTTTGCTGGGTCAAGGTGAATCGCTGTATGGGAAGTTTTGTGAGGCGGTTGGATGGTGTGGTGGTGCAGCATCTACCCTTTGAGGAGGAGGATGCGGCGTGTTATTTTATGGAGGATAGCGTTCACCTGAATGATGTGGGCAAGGATCTGTTCATCCTTGGACTCCAGGAGGGGATTGAACAAGCCCTGTTTTTTTGTGGTGGGGAGCTCTCCCATAAGGGGGTTATGTGAGGAGCTCTTGGCGGGGGGCTTCTAGGCAGTGCTGGGTAGGGGTTCCTTTTATTTAGGCTAATTTTGGTCAGATGGTTGGGAGTTGGGAGGTTTTTGTGGTTGGTTGGTTTGGAGGTGTTTGGTGGTTGTGTGGAGTCCTCTTTCAGCACTGGGTTATTGTATTATTTTATTTTTGTTATGGCAATTTTTATGTCATGGTGGTGGGTTTATTGTGTGGAGTTTTTAGCTGTGGCCTGTATATATAATAAATTTATATATTATTCCACAGTTATGAGGTGTGTATTTTTGAGTATTTATTGTCTCCCTGCGTACGACTCGGTCATCAGTAGGCGACTTATATGTGTGACACTTTTTGTTTGGGTCTGCACTTGCCCTGCAAGCCCTATATTTAATAAATTATTCATTTACAGCCCTGCGACATGTGCAATTGTTATACAATATGGACGTATTACACAATAATAATATAAGAATATGTGCACACTTAACAACATCTTGGGCCCTATTACATTCTTCACGCAAAAATGCACGCAGAACGCGTGATTTTTTGCGCGAAGCATTAAACGTTAACGCGCGTAAATCAACGCTGGTATTACAATCCTCTCACATTTTTTCATCCGTCAAAAAATAACGCGCGTAAAAAGGACGCGCACAAACACCCGCGCAGCAACGTTAACGCGTGTAAATCAGTGTGCGGACCGTTTTTCACGCGATTCAGCCAATCAGAATTAAGAACCACTATTGTCTCACGTTAGTTTTTGCGCCTGTCAAAATCAATCTGCGCATATATGCTGCATCAATAAAAAAAGCACGCACAACTTCTCAAATTTATTGGTTTGTATGAGTAGAATAATGTGTAACTATACTTTGCTGGGTTTTTTTTTTTGGGCTGGTGTATTTGGGTTCGGCCAGGTTGATAGAATTTGCCTTTAACACCAGCTTTTAGGAGTTGCTAAAATTATGCGCGCAAAGGCTGTGCGTTACAAACTGAACATAGATTGTAATACCATCCGCGTACCAGCACACAAGCCAGAAAGCTCCTAATTATCTACATAAATAAATGATGTGTCAGTCACCATTGAGCTTTACTTAGAATTTATTGATATTCAGAAGCTAAAATATTATTTACTCCTAAACCATAAGCACGCTATTCATTAAATTGTGAATATGTGAATGTGTACTGCAGGTCAACACGAACCCTTAGGTTAATCTAGGACTACTCTAATTAATTTAAGATTATCGGCTTTACACGGCCTGGCCTGTCACTTCTTTACATAACTACATGAAAGATACACTTTTCAAGATGTGTGCATAGCTAAGAAGAGGAAATATCGCTATTGTCCTGAGAGGTCACGCTCATTAGGTTTAACTTGTTATTGTTTCATTGCAGTAGTAAAATATATATAAGCAAAGTAAAAAGCAAATATGTTTTTCTGACAACGGAGTAATGTAAAATACACAGAGGGAATAATGAGTAGCAAAAAAGAGAGCCTAGAACAAAGAGGTGCAATTATCTTATAAATTGCCGTCACCCGTTTCGCAATGCAGTGGATGCCAATTCAGCATCTGGGAAGGTTGGCAAGTGGGGCAGGGAGGCAAATACCTGCTCGGCCACTGACATACATTTGTTGCAGGGCCGCCACTAGTGGTTGTGCACTGGGTGCAAGATAATTTTTTATTTTTTATTTTTACATGCTCATAGAAAAATATTTTTCATACCAATATAATCAGTTATTCATTTCAATAAGTACCATAGATACTTGAGTATAACGTGACTCAAGACTCGAATATAATGCGAGGAGCAAAATTATAAAAGTATACTGTACCGGTAAACAATTAAAATCCTTTGCGGTTCTCTTAACACGGTCAGGCTACCCCTCAAGCCGGGGTGCTCTGCTCTAGAATGATTGTAGTTGTTACTAAGTTTGAAGCCATCGGCCACCCATTTTCTTACTTGAGATAAGATGGCCGGCGGAGCGAGATGACCAATGCAGGGAATCATTCACCAATAGCCAGCACGCCGGCAGGTGTAGTCTTTTGACCTCCAGCTCTAGCAGGCAGGCTCATCCACCGCGTCGTCTGCCGTTAGTCAGCCCACCCTAACGAGCTCCTGACGTCACTGCAGAGGCGCTGCACCTACTCTCCTCACATTCAGAGTGTGAGAATCACACAACGTGTCTGCAGTGACGTCAGGACGGAGCAACAATGGGGTGGGGCTGACTATTTGCAGACGATGCAGTGGAAGAGCCTGCCTGCTGGAGACGGAGGTCAGAAAACTACACCTCCCAACGTGCTGTGCAGAGCGAGGGTGCACGCTCGGTTTTAAGCCAATCTTTAATGATTGGCTTAAATAGAGCATGCCCTCTGGCCATGATGGATCCCACCTCTCCGGGAGTTCCTGAAGTGTTTGCGGGTGTCAGGAAGCCCGCATTCCCTTCAGGGATACTACCAGAACTTCCGGTAAACTTGGGATCCCTGAGCAAGTCAAGTTTTGTTTTTTTTATACGTGATGCAGATGTCTCGAATATAACGCAACCCCTCCAATTTTAAGGTAAATTTTTGTCACCAAAATTTAGTGGTATATTCGAGTATCTACAGTAATATATGGGATGCGGATGTATGTGGGGTTGTCTGTATGGCATGGGAGTGAAAGTGGCTGAGTGGGATGGAAGTGAGCATTGTGGTCCATTGAGTATGGTAGTAGTGTGTAGCTGAGGGAGATGGGAGAACGTGATTTCTTAGTGAGATGGGAGAGTGTATTTGGTTTGCTAAGTGAAGTAGGAGTGAATGTGTGTGTAGCGCTGTGTTAAAAATCTTGCTGTGGCAGTACCTATTTTTGGCCACAAGATGGAGACTATCGCGATCAGAGATACTGGACATTGGGACTACAATGCCCGGCATGCTTTGCAAGAAGACAGGAAGTGGGTGGGGACTGGACACTTACATCCTCTGCCTCGTGGAGAAAGTTCGAGAGCGTGCCAGGGAAGCAGAGAAAGCAGACGCACCGAGGAGATCGCGGGGGGAATCTAGGCCAAAGCCCGAGGGAGACCTGTTGTTCCGGTTTGGGTCACCTAGCCTGAGGAGAAGGAGACTCGCCAGAGCCCAGACACTGCTGCAGACCGGCGGAATCGAACGGAGAGCAGGCGGTGAGCTGGACAAGCTGTATAAAGTTAGACAATGGATCCGGCCGCTAGTATCCCCAGTCAAAATCCAGAGGAGAGACGTCCTGGGTCAGCGGAGCCTAAAGCCTGCGTCGGATGGGTGAGAGGCCTCCAAGGCTGTTTGTGATTAAAGGTCAAGCTGCTGTTTTCTCTTTAAAGTCCACAGGGCCCCAACTGACTAGTCGAAGATTTTCCTTAAATAAACTCACTGGCCAGTTGAACAGTACCCGGGTACCACACACACATATACACCTTTCACCTCCTGGGACTTAACTTGTGCAGGACTCATTTTCTTTTATGAATCGGAACAGGGGTTAAAAATAAAGATACGTTCCGAATATATATTTTTCCTCTTTTTCCGTTGCGCGTTTACCGTAATACGAAGGGATTGTATGCTTGGGGTTTTGCTACGTGTCCCCTTTTCTGAACTATCGGGAAATTGCATTGCTTTTATGTTCGGTCGCGAATATTTTATTTTCCGAAATACGAAGCCTCGTGTTTCGTTTCTTTTTCCGCTGCGCGTTTGTCGTAATACGAAAATACTGTAATAATACTTGTGAACACCGTGCTTCAACATCTGCTCAAATATTTTAGTAAACTATTTAAATGATAAAAACTCACAACTGTGTTGGAGTATATTTATTCCCTAGTGCGGGGAGACTGACCCGTGGTTCATTTCAGCGGCTCCTCCGGGAGTGAGCGCTACATGTGTTTGATTGAATGATGTAGGATTGAGCATTGGCTGATTGAGGTTTTTGAGAGTGTTTGGCTGAGTATGATAAGTGTTGTAGTCAGTTGCTATAGTTAGAAGTGCATGTGTAGTTGGGTGAGCGCACATACTACACACACAACAAATACACAGGTACATACACTATGCCTATAACACACACTAGCATATATACACTGCACATACTGTATACACAACATACTGCAAAGTCTGTACACACAGTATTGAACACACAGGTACAAAATACTGCATGTAAACAGCTATGTAAACATAAATTATCACACACAGAATAAACACTCAACATACCCACAGAACATACCTATAATATATACACATACACAATATGAACACAGTGTACATGCACATTATACACACACAATACAAAATATACACAGAGTATAAACACACACAACGTATATGCACACACATATTATGATGCAGTATCCACACATTCAGTGCACAAACTCAGATCAGACACAGTATAGAAACACTCAAAACACACAAACTCAGTACACGTACCCAGTAGACATGCACACATTCAGAAAATTCTCGATATACACAGTATTCAAACTCAGAACACCCAAACTATTCACACACTGCACACAAACTATACACACAGTACACACACTCAGAACATACACAGTACACACACACAACAATTAAATGCGCACATACTTAGTACAAACACTAATTAAACACACGCTCGCTATATACATACACCCATTACACACACACTCATTAAATGCACACATACTTAGTATAAAGTATAAACACTAATTAAACTCTCATTTTATACGTACACACAGGACACACAAATTAACAGTATACACACAGAGATATTACATATACAAATTCCTGGAAGTCCAGCGGTGGGTTATTATATACCTGCACTGAACCCTACCTGCTTGTTTCAATATATTGTCGAGTGTTGGACTCTGTGTCAGGGTGCCAGCATGCATGTAGAGGGCGGGGCCACCATGAATGAAAGGTGGGGTGATCATGTATGGAGGGTGGAGCCAGCACAGAGGATGGACAGATTCAATATGGGTGGAGGGGCAGAGCTAGGCTTCCATGTAGCTGGTCAGCTTCCCTCCAAAACCATGGTTCCCCTGACCATCTGTGTGACCAGCTGGGGAGCGGACCAGGTACAGTGCACCTCCTGTAAAAGCCAGGCCTGATATGTTGTTGGCCAAAACCTCCCAGCACTATTTTTCTGCTGATTTAATTGGCATGAGGTACACAAAACACAATGATGCCAGTATTTTGGAGAATTGATAAAAAGCGTTGCATGGTTTTAATTGTGTGGGTCGGTCACAAAAGGGCCATTCTTTTCTACATGTCTCCTATGTAAGGTTTACAGATTGGCCATGTTTTCCTGGGCACATAAAATTTATTCATGCTGATGGGCAGTGCATGAAAAATGCTGCCCTGCAGTAAGAAATGAAAAAGGAATCCCGAGTGACCTGCCTTGACTGCCTTTATGCAGCCCCTGAATCAGTGGCGGAAGTACCAGGGTCGCAGCGGTCGCACTTGCGACTGTACCCTGGCATTCCGCCACTGGAGGGGGGCCCAGGCAGCCTGCAGATTCCGACAATCAGCGCCAGAATCTGGGAGCAGCGCCGCCAGCATCTGGCATGCAGCTTGGCCGGATCTACCTGACCAGCGCAAGAACGAGGCTGCGCTGGTCAGGTGGTTCCCAGAGAGCGGCCAAGCCGCATGCTGGTGGCACAGAGGTGAGCTGGGTGCAAATACATCTGTGTGAGCTTGCAGTGCAGAGGTGTGCTGGGGGCAAATACATCCATGTGTGAGCTGCTGGGGCAAATACATCCATGTGTGAGAGCTGGGGGCAAATACATCCATGTGTGAGAGCTGGGGGCAAATACATCCATGTGTGAGTGCTGGGGGCAAATACATCCATGTGTGAGTGCTGGGGGCAAATACATCCATGTGTGAGAGCTGGGGGCAAATACATCCATGTGAGAGCTGGGGGCAAATACATCCATGTGTGAGTGCTGGGGGCAAATACATCCATGTGTGAGAGCTGGGGGCAAATACATCCATGTGAGAACTGGGGGCAAATACATTCATGTGTGAGCTGGGGAAAATATATATATGTCCATGTGAGCTGGGGGCAAATACATCCATGTGTTTGCTGGGGCCAATATATATCCATGTGTGAGCTGCTGGGGCAAATACATCCATGTGTGAGCTGGGGGCAAATACATTCATGTGTGAGCTGGGGGCAAATACATTCATGTGTGAGCTGGGGAAAATATATATATGTCCATGTGAGCTGGTGGCAAATACATCCATGTGTGAGCTGGGGGCAAATACATCCATGTGTGTGAGCTGGGTCAGAGGTGTAACTAGAAACATCAGGGCCCAGGAGCAGGAATCTATGAGGGACCCCCACCCTTGGCTTTTTACAGACCTCCACAGTAATAAAAGTCGCATTAATATGTGTTGTGTATGAGCGTATCATAGAGCTCCAAAGTAAGACTCACAAATAAGTATAAAATAAAATATTATTTAATTGATTTAAATACAATTAAGTTAAATATAAAAATGATTATATTAACATAATTTATATTAGAAATATATACTCAGGGCTGCCATCAGGGCATTACGCCCCATGCTGCCATAAGGGGCCCGGGCCACCGGGGCCCGGGGGGGGGATCCCGGGCCCCCGTCGGCAGTGGCGTCGCCCTTTTACAGCTCCGGTATCAGACTCGATGAGTCCGAATCCGGAGCTGTGTCTCTGCTGCAGGAGCTGGAGGAGACACTGTGTCTCCTCTGGCTCCTGACAGCTTCACTGGCTGGATGGGCGGGGCCAAGCAGCATGTGGGGGCCATCCAAGCACGTTGCTTTGGCTCCGCCCCCTCCACTCAGTGAAGCTGCGCGCCTGAGCAAGGAGGGCCCGGGTTGAAGAGCAGAAGAAAAGAAGAGAAGAAGAAAAACAGAAGAAAAGAAGATTGAAGAGAAGAAGAGCTGAAGGAAGGAAGATAGAAGAAAACAGCGGAGTGGTGAGCCAGGGCCCAGTCCCTAGGGCCCAGTCCCCAAGGCCCAGACCCTAGGGCCCAGACCCCAGGGACCAGACCCTAGGGCCCAGACCCCAGGGCCCAGACCCCAGATCCCAAGGCCCAGACCCAGGGCCCAGACCCCAAGGCCCAGACCCCAGGGCCCAGACCCCAAGGCCCATACCCAGGGCCCAGACCCCTAGGGCCCAGACCCAAGGCCCAGTCCCCAAGGCCCAGACCCCAAGGCCCAGACCCAGGGCCCAGACCCCAAGGCCCAGACCCTAGGGCCCAGACCCCAGGGCCCAGACCCCATGGACCAGATCCCAAGGCCCAGGGCCCAGACCCAAAGGCCCAAACCCAGGGCCCAGTCCCCAGGGCCCAGACCCTAAGGCCCAGACCCAGGGCCCAGACCCCAGGGCCAAGGCCCAGACCCAGGGCCCAGACCCCAAGGCCCAGAGCCCAGTCCCCAAGGACCAGACCCCAGGCCAGACTCAGGGCCCAGACTCAGGGCCCAGACCCCAGGGGCCAGACCCTAAGGCCCAGACACAGACCAGACCCAGGGACCAGGCCCATCCCAGACCACAAGGCCCAGAGCACAGACCCCAAGGCCCAAACCAGACCCAGGGACCAGACCCAGACCCAAAGGCCATCATATACAGCCCATTACTGTGAGATTTATTGCTGTGGATTCTGTGATACGTTCATACACACCGCACATTACTATGAGTTTTATTGCTGTGAATTCTGTGATACGCTCATACACACTACACATTACTGGGAGTTTTATTGCTGTGGTGCTATTTTATGTCCTTATTTTTTTTGAAGGGGGAGAAAAGCTGTTAGAGGTTGATGGAGTGCTGGGGGGGCCCCATCGTGAGGTTTAGTAAGGGGCCCCATCATTTCTGATGGCTGCCCTGTATATACTTGTTACCTTTCCTAACTCTTTTTGTAGGGAGGAGGCTGAATTCCTCTTCGTCCAGTGGAAGAGTCTAGCCGAGGCCCCAGTGGCCTTGCCAAGGCACCAGTGGCTTTGCGGCTTCGCTGATGATTAAGGGCCCCCCCGGACTCAGGGGCCCAGATGCTGTGGCACTCACTGCACCCCTGGTAGTTACGCCCCTGAGCTAGGTGAAAATACATCCATGTGAGCTGGGGCAATATATATATGTCCATGTGAGCTGGGGCAATATATATATATATATATCCATGTGAGCTGGGGGCAATATATGTCCATGTGAGCTGGGGCAAATATGTCCATGTGAGCTGGGGGCAATATATCCATGTGAGCTGGGGGCAATATATCCATATGAGCTGGGGTCAAATATATATATCCGTGTGAACTGGGGGCAACATATCCATGTGAGCTGGGTGCAATACTATCTTTTTTATATTGCCGGAAAAAAAAAAGAGTAAAAATATAGATCTTTTTTGGGGGGGGGGGCCTTCATGGATTCTTCCACCGGGGCCCTCATGTTTCTAGTTACGCCACTGCCCTGAATTATGCATGTTTAAGGGCAGCACCTTCCCTGTGCTTGCCCCCTGCATGAAATAGTAATATGTGTCCAGGAAAACATGGCAATCTGGAAACCCTACGTCCAGGTCAACAACTGCAAGCCCTCCCTGTAGTATATTATATATGACCCCCTTTTCCTTACAACGTCTTACACAGGTTGAGGTGAGGGCTGGTGGGAATAAAATCTTAGGTACACATTGACTGTGCTTTTTCCACTTATGAGTCCATCTCTGGGTTATCCTATAATAGTACCTTTCATTGTTTTCAACACAGTGGGCATCAAGCTTGGAGTAGATGTTCTTTTTCACTATTATGGATTCTTATGTCAATGCACTGAGGGTGGACTCGCATGGATCTCTCTATATATAATGACTAATTTCAAAGATCATTTGTAAAGGGAAGAGTATCTTTAACACTCTTACATGCCCTTTTATACTTGCTAAGGGAATTGTATTAGCAAGTGACTAGGCAAAGTGGTGGGTGTTTATCACATTATATTAAAGAGTATATTTAAAGCAACAAGCACTGTTCAAATTGGGAAACAAAGACAATAAACGTGCACAGAAGAACCAGAGGACTTTAATACAAAGCTCTCTACCATGATCTAAATTGTGGTAAAAGGAGATGAGAGACAACAGGAAATAGAGAAAATCTGCAACTGGTGGCTACAAAAAGCATTCACAACTAAAAAAAATGATTCCGTACTCAAATGGTTAATAGTTACAGGCATCAGGAGAAGACATTTTTAATTAAATTCAGTAATAGGTGAGTGGAAGGTTTGAATGAAGTGTGGGTTAGGGAAGCCAGAGTTGGGGTGCTTGCTGAATGAAAGGGATTTGTGTAACTTTATTTATTTATTTATAAGGGATATTACCAGGAAGGATACATTGAGATTTCTCTCAAGTACGTCCTGGGTTCAAGAACATTAAAATGTTACAGTTGTTACAGAAATACAAAGTAATACAATGCAAGATATTTAAAAAAAATAAAATATACAGATTAACCCCTTAAGGACGGGAGTAATTTTACAACTTCGGCGCTGTTTCGGAAGTAGAAGTTTGCTGAGCTCATTTTGACCATTTTTAAGTCACGTATTATTATACCACCCAGACAAATTATATATCGTTCTTTCCGGCAGACTCGGCAGATTAATAATATATCATTATTATATGTATATGTCATGCCCTGCCAAAATGCTAGAACAAAAAATGTAAAAAAATGTGAATTTACAATAAAATTTCAATCTCCCACAGTGTGTAAAGTGTTTTTTTTTTTAATTTTATTATCCGATGCTCTGCGGTCATATTCTATGGGGTAGATTTGTTAAAAAAATTAGAACGGGGAACCCATTTTTTTTTTGGGGAGAAATTGCGTGATTTTAGCTAAACCCCCCAAAAAAAAAAATCATTAGTGAAGCATCATTGTTCACATTATAATTGAAATGTGAACAATAGTGCTGCATTAAAAAAAACAATTTTTTTTTTTATTATTATATTTATTATTTTTTTATTATTTAATTTATTATTTTTTTATTTTTATTTTTACTTTTTTACACTTTTATTTTACTTATAACTTGGTCATGTTTGATATCATTGGAAAGGACATGCTCTGGCCTTTCCAGCAATATCATACATGACCCCCTAGCTGCCACCGATCAGGAGATAAAGGGGTTCAAAGAACCCCCCTATCTCCTCTAAGGGATTTCCATAGGAAATCCCTTTGCAGCTAGGGGTTTCCCCGGTTAACTGACATCATTGCGCATGGCGCGATGAGTCAGTTGACCGGGGGGGGACCCAGAGGTGGGGCTGCCATCCAAGATGGCGGCCCCCACCGGAAATAGGCCGCGATCGGGCACAAATTAGTGCCCGGTCGCGACCTGGCAACTAAGGGGTTAACCCCTATACATCGCTGGAAAGGTCAGGCTGTGACCCTTCCAGTGATGCTGGCCACAGCCGCCTGGTCCCCGGCGATGGGGAGATAGAGGGATCCAAAGGATCCCACCCCCTCCCCTTCAGGCGCTTCCCCTGCTCCGGCGGGGGGGACGCCTGAAACTGACGTCTTCGCGCCACCGGCGCGATGACGTCACTGCGCCAGAGGAGGGATTCACAATGATCTGACTCCGCGGGAATCAGAGCAGCGTGGGAGCGACCGGAGGAGGTGAGAATTTACGAAGGGGGGCTGTAAACGCCGAGGACGTACATTTACATCCTGCGGCGTCAAAGCCCGCCTAATGTAGGGCGTAAATGTACATCCTGCGGCGTTAAGGGGTTAACAGAAAATAAATATGTAGGAAATAGTCATTATGTTACATGTTTACAGGTGCATTCCTTATTGAGGTATGTTACTAGGAGGCTCTTGAGTGACTTTAGACTGGGGGAAGATTTGATGGCGTCTGGGAGGTTATTCCATAACTGCGGTGCTCTGTAGGAAAATGAGGATCGAGCCACTTTCTTTTTGTATTGCGGTATTGAAAGTAAGATGCCGGTCCTGGATCGGAGGTTATAGGATGAGCGACCTGCTGGAGGAAGCAGTCTATTCAGGTAGGGTGGCGGCTTACCAGAAAAGCTCTTAAACAACATGTTGGAAAGGTGAAGGGTACATTTAGACTCCAGCGATGGCCAGTTTAGTTCTTTTAACATGTCACAATGGTGGGTCATGTACAGTTGTGTTCAAAATTATTCAACCCCCACTGAAATTGAGTGTTTTGGCCAGTTTGACATTGATTTTGATCATTCAGTCATCTTGCTTACAATTAAATCAAAGAGGCATGTGTAGGTCAGACAAATATAACATAACATTTATAATGAAATAGCCACAAATGTCTTTTCTGTGCTCACATCATTATCAGTTTTATTCAACCCCAAGTGACATTCAATCTTAGTACTTAGTACAACATCCTTTTACAGTTATAACAGCTTTTAAACGTGAAGCATAGCTTGACACAAGTGTCTTGCAGCGATCTACGGGTATCTTCGCCCATTCGTCATGGGCAAAAGCCTCCAGTTCAGTCACATTCTTAGGCTTGCGCACTGCAACTGCTTTCTTTAAGTCCCACCAGAGGTTCTCAATCGGATTTAAGTCAGGTGACTGCGATGGCCACTCCAAAATGTTCCAGCCTTTAATCTGCAACCATGCTCTAGTGGACTTGGAGGTAAGCTTGGGATCATTGTCCTGTTGAAAGGTCCAACGTCTCCCAAGCCTCAGGTTTGTGACAGACTGCATCACATTGTCATCCAATATCTCCTGGTACTGAAGAGAATTCATGGTACCTTGCACACGCTGAAGCTTCCCTGTACCTGCAGAAGCAAAACAGCCCCAAAGCATGATTGACCCCCCACCATGCTTCACAGTAGGCAAGGTGTTCTTTTCTTCATAGGCCTTGTTCTTCCTCCTCCAAACATAGCGTTGATCCATGGGCACAAACAGTTCTAATTTTGTTTCATCAGTCCACAGAACACTATCCCAAAACCTCTGTGGTTTGTCCACATGACTTTTGGCATACTGCAGTCGACTCTTCTTATTCTTTGGAGACAGCAAGGGGGTGCGCCTGGGAGTTCTGGCATGGAGGCCTTCATTTCGCAGTGTGCGCCGTATTGTCTGAGCTGAAACTTCAGTACCCACATCTGACAAATCTTGTCTCAGTTCCTCAGCAGTCACACGGGGACTTTTCTCCACTCTACGCTTCAGGTAGCGCACAGCAGTCGAAGTCAGCATCTTCTTTCTGCCACGACCAGGTAGCGTTTCAACAGTGCCCTTTGCCTTGAATTTGCGAATGATGCTTCCTATGGTCTCTCTTGGTATGTTTAACATCTTTGCAATCTTCTTATAGCCATTGCCCTTCCTGTGAAGAGTAATCACCTCTTCTCTTGTCTTCCTGGACCATTCTCTTGACTTCACCATGTTTGTAACCACACCAGTAAATGTCTAGAAGGAGCTGAGTATCACAGTCATTTTAAAGCTGCCTAATTGGTGCTTATTATGCTTTCTTGCTGCTCCGTGACATCCACAGGTGTTTTCAATACCTGATTGAAAACACTTGAATGAACCTCTGTTCTTCAGAGTGGTAGTCTTTAAGGGGTTGAATAATTGTGTCAATGAAGAATTCACAAAAGAAACATTTACTACTGTATTACAAAACCAATTGATGTCATTTTAGTTGCATATGGTTCTTTAAAAAGTCCTTGTAGGATTTCATTCTGAATACAATTACAAATGTACACTAAATTCCCTAAAACCCTTTACAGCATTGGGGGTTGAATAATTTTGAACACAACTGTAGTTACATTGTAGCGCAAAGCGGCAGCATGAGTTATACAATGAGGTAAATTTCTGAAGGTGTGTTTGCGGGGCGGCTGCATACACTACATCTCCGTATTCAATAGCCGGCATAAGCATTTGTTGTACAATCTGCTTTCTTACCACGGGGCTCAGGCAGGATTTGTTTCTGTACAGGGCACCTAGATTGGGGTAAATTTTAGAGGATAGTTTTTTGATGTGGGGCCAAAGGATAGATTTGGGTCTAACCACATACCTAGATATTTGAGAGAAGTGACTGTGGTCAGTGTGCCATTTGATTTTGTCCCAACACATAGATGGGGATTTTGCAATTTATGTAGTTTAGGTGCTGTTCCAAAGAGCATCGTTACAATTTTGTTAGTATTTAAAAAAAGTTTGTTGTGTTTGCACTTGCTTGGAGTTGGGCAGTTGTTGCGCTCATGGCAACTTGGTGCAGGCAGAACCCAATTGTTGGGGTCACACAACACAAGAAGCAGATGACAGTGTACCGGTGGATTTATTCTGGATGAGGTTCATGACAAAACAGGAAACTCGATGGGTATACACAAGACGACGCTAGACAGGGAATAGCAGGTACGGGGATCTCGATGAGGAGCACAGGATCAGGGAAGCAGATTGCAAAAATCAATGGGGAGCACATGAAACAAGATCAGGGAAGCAGATCACAAAGCCAAATAACACCATGAACAAACTGGTGTAATGGCACCTGGTATTATGGGTAATTCCCTTAAGTAAAGAGTCCAGAATCAATTTCCTCAAGTCAGGTGGGGCAGGAGGAAAACAGGACCAGATACAACGTTGCATGAAAGATGCTGCCAGAGGTCATCGCACGGCAGCACCGACTTGGACATGTCTCTTTTCACGGGCCTTGCGAGATCCGCTGTCTGTATAGTTACCAGATCGGCCATGTTTTCCTGGACACATATTAATGCTTCATGCAGAAGGAGAGCACATGTCATGTGCTGCCCTGCAACATGTATAACCTATATGCTGCAGGAAGGAAATCTGGTTAATCAATCAGGGCAGGTCACCTTTGATTACTCTTTGATCTCTTACCTGCAGCATATGGATTCTACATGTTACAGGGTTGTATTTTCCAGGCACTGCCTATCAGCATGAATTAATGATGTGTGTCCAGTAAAACATGGCCGATCTGGCAACCCTATCACAGCAGTGGTGGATGATGGTTGAATGCAGCTATCTATTCCTTGGAACGGAGATGCTTGCTGGATGAAAGTGAGATTCAAGAACCCTTTCTTGAAACTGAAGTCGCGTGACACATATTATACAGGCAGTCAGCTTGCTTAAATTGCATATGAACAGCTCTTTAGGTCAGAATAACATGCAAGGGTATGGATTAATAAATTCACTAACAGCGCCTGTTCAAAATGTCTAACGTGCTTTGTAAAAAGCAAAGTTTGACAGATAAAGTAATGAGTATTGTGTATCTTTCGTTTACAAATAAAAAGGTTGCAGTTACTTGTCATATCAGTTGAATAGCCCGTTGGATAAAGGGGGTAATAAAGCGCAACCGACACTAATGAAGGCATTTAATTACACATGCGCTATGTATCTTCATTGGAATGTATTGTATCGTTGAAAATATTTCACAAGATTATTATTTGTACAGTTCTTCATTGCAGTTACTTATCATGACCAGCAGATGGCAAAGTTGTCTGATTGAAACAGAAGAAAAGGAAATTTGACATAGATTTTCTTTAAAAGTATACTCTCATCTAAAAGTGTATGATGTATAAAGTAGCCGCACAAATGCATGTTATTCTGGCAGCTCCAGTGTAGACATGGTACAATATATTGCTGCAAATTGTACCTTGAAGAACGATCAGTAACACTGGTACTGTCATCGCAGCAGCTATTTTAGCATTATGCTTCCTTTCAACTGTATTTTTCTATATTCTGCTCCAAGGCTTTGTCACTTGTCCCAGAGTTATGTTTGCGATCCTAAATCCGTTTCACAGAAACGCATATTCAGTGATGTGCATTTTTCACCTCCAGAGTGCTTACAATAATATAACACTACTCATAGCCTGCAGCAGAAAAAAAGTATTGAGGTAAAACATATATAAATCAAGGCCTTTAACAATGTTGGAAAGGGTGGCATTGTCTGTAAAAGCACGCTAGGAAATATTAATTTCATTGATTAGGGTAGTAAATTATTTGAAAGTGGGAAGATGCGTGACAAGGGGTGATTTATACAAAGAGGGAGTGAATACTATCACATGGGTTAATTATGGCATGGGGAATCAAATGTGAAGGTGGTTAAATAAGATAAAGCTTCAAAATATGATAAAGGAGACATTACCATCTAGAATTAACAAAAAGGAAATAATCTATAAAGTCATGCTTCACAATAACTGGTCATAATAACCTTTTACGAACAATATGTCAGATAATGGGATAAATAAACCTAACGAGATATAGGTGTATAGTATGTTACATATAACTAATTTAGCTGTCATTCTCTCACATTAACGTTGGTGTGTACGTCTAGCTCTAAAACCTCTGTCTGCCTGAGAAAGAAACCAGAGAATATCATCTATCTCTCTCTCTCTATTTATCTGTATCTACCTACCTGCAGAGGCGTAGCAAGGTCACGAGGTGCCTGGGGGGCAAGTCCTCCCCTAAAGTGCCCCCACCATATTTTAGATGAACTAATGCGTAGTAATGCAGTATGCCATCACTTTCAAAGTTGCTCACAGTGTGGGAAGAGAAGGTGAATTAGTGCAGTGACATTGTTTGCGCTATAAGTGAATAATGTCACTGCCTTAAAACAGAGAGGAAAAAATAGACGTTTTGCAATTGTTTCCCCCCCCCTTTTTTATTTTTACACATTATATGGTCATGTTTGGAATCATCAGAAAGGCCAGACTCTATCCTTTCCAGTGACACTTCACTTGACCTTGTGGGGAGTACAATATGGTGATGCAGCTGTTCAAAGTACCCCCCTGCGCAGATTAAGTTTTCGATGAAACAATGCTTAATAACGCATTGCTCCATCCCCTCCACACTTGCTGCTCCTGTGGGAAATGAGAAGGTGAGGTAATGCAGCAATATTATTCACTTTATTATTGAAAAGTGAATAATACTGCCATATTATTTTTTTATTTTTACAGATTATATTGTCACGTTTTTTTAGCATATATCCTTTCCAATGTAAGTTTTTGCCGCTTTTAGAGAAAAACGAGAATAAAATGAAATATTTAGATTTTTATTTATTTTATTATTTTTTACAGATTATATGGTCATGTCAGGATCTGGCCTTTCCAAAGACACCTAATCGGACCTCGTACGGTACATGGTTCAAGAGATACGGAGATCCAAAAGACCCCAGCATTCCTTGTATTGGGATTGCCCTTGTATTGGGAACTTCCTCTTTATGATGTCATCGAGGTTGAAGCCCCAGATTTGCGGTAGATAGGCACCGAACTGGGGCAATAAATCGATCCGCCCCTGCTTGGGCGCCCTTCCAAAGGTGCAAGGGGCAAGTGCCCCCTGCCCCCTCGCTATGCCGCTGCCTACCTGTGTAAATATCTATAATATCTATTTAGTTTGTTTATTATTGCAAAAGCCACTTGCACATAAAAGCAATTCAAAGAATTGCAACCCAGAGCTCCTGTGCTACATTCCCCATATGCAGCAAGGAATTCTGGGTAGGATATGAAATATCTATTTACCTATATATCTACATATCTATTGGCCGGCAAGTGGTATGTTAATGCTGCGCACCGGTGACCTAGATGCAGTTTCAAGTGGTTCAAACACACAAATGCATACATAGCCTGAAGGGTGAAAAAACTGTCATTCCATGCACATACTCCCTCACATTCACATACACGCAATCACCCCGTGCATCCACTTCAATACTGATAACACACTCATCAAAGCACACTTTAAATCAAGTTGAATATGCTGTTCACAAATGTCAGTGACATCCTTAAGTTCAGAAATCTATTAAACCCAGTGTTCATGTGCTGGAGAGTATTGTGGCACCAGGCATTTTCTAAAATATTGTTTACTACAAGTAATATCGCAGTAATTTCATTAGATAATTGGAGTCACATGTAATCTAAGGGAAGCTGCAATGCTGTTCTCAGCGAATAATATACAGAGCTCGGTACTGTGCAAGTGTGTAGTTGTTGTTCTCCAGCCAAGTGACTGACATATTGTCAGTACGATCCAAAAGAGCTAGGCTTCACAAAAGTCCAATCATGTGATGGAGAATGGAACATCATGGTGCTTGTTCCTTTAAATCTATCTACTACACATACCATTTCTGAAAGTACCAATGTACTGGGTGGAGTAGAGGGTACCGGCTGAGTGGAGTAGAGGTAATGTCACTGCTCTGCATGGAGAGAGCCTGTGGAGTCATGGGCTCGATTCCAGCGAGCAACCTCTCCTGTAAGTGTCCTTGGGTAAGACACCCAACGGTACATACTCGCCACCCAGGACATACTTGAAAACGAGAGAAATCTCAATGTATCCTTCCTGGTAAAATCCTTTCTAAAAAAATTTGCCACTAAGGCCGGCATCACACGAAGTCATCACGTCCGTGTCGGCGCACAGTTTAAAATCTGTCGTAGCATAGAATCATGAGCAATAGAGACCCACACATGAAGTACGTAGCAAACGGACGCAAGTTAGGCAAGAACATAAAACCGCTAGACTGACGCGCAGAGTGCACCATGTCTGCGTAGCGTTCTGTGTGAGTGATGAGATGTCAGACACAGCGCATTTGCGACGTTCAGCACCTTGACGCACAAAATGGCTTTTCATCCTTTTCAAATTTTTATCATTTTTCATATTCGTTTTGCTTCCCATAATTGCCTTTTTATTTCTACGTCCGTCAACAAAAACGGATCGTGTGGTGTCTACAGTATCTTCCGTCAGTACGTCTGTCCGTTATGCACGCACACAGAGTGCGCTCAGACTGCGTTCGTCTGACATTAGCCTAAAACTAATAGTTAAAAATCTTGATTTAAACCCAAAATGCTGGTCAAATTTTTATGACCTGGCTTAGCAACAAAGAGGCAAGCTGAAATGATGAGCTTTGTGTACACGTGTATGTATTTGTAATGTTTAATTTGTATTTTGAGAACATCTACATGTTAATATCCCTAAGCATGTACTTGGGTTTATGTTGCAATCTTAGGCTTCCTTTGCCTCATTCCAAACTCAATACGGGTCCCATAATGAATGATAAATAGATTTATTACAACATTGTTAAAAATAAAAATCTGAACTATCACATTGACATAAGTATTCAGACCCTTTGCTACGACATTTTAAATTTAGCTCAAATGCATCCGATTTCTATCGATCTTCTTTGAGATGTTTCTACACTATGATTGGTGTCCTCTGGTGGCAAAGTCATTTAATTGGACATCATTTGGAAAGGTACACAACTGTCTACACAAGGTCTCACATTTGTAAATGCATTTTTGAGCAAAAGCCCAACCATGTGATCAAAGTAACTTCCAGCAGAGATCATCGACAGGACTGTTTTAAAATAAGGCTGCAACATCATAAAATGTGAAAAAATGAAGTCGGCTGAAAACTTCCTTAAATCACTTTGGATGCGTTGGGGAATGCAGTAAGAGGAATGATGATTTTGTGATGATAGTTAATAATGGTCGATTAAGAGAAGAGCAAAAAAGTGAAATAAAAAATATTTAAGCATATAAATGGGACAGATTGTACTAAAGTCATATATACAGGTGCATCTCAATAAATTAGAAAGTCGTGCAAAAGTTAATTTATTTCATTAATTCAACTCAAACTGTGAAACTTGTGTATTAAATAAATTCAATGCATACAGACTGAAAAAGTTTAACAGGGTTATTCAAAGAGATACGAAAAGTCACCGCACGTTCGGTGACTTTTCATTCTCTTCAATTCGGTGCAAATCGGCTTTCCCATTTCAGCGACCCTGCGGTGTATTCAGCAAGCACCACAGGGCTGTCGAAGTGCAGGGAAAAGTCGCCGAAAATCCGGCGAATGCACGCCGAAAACCCGCAAAAACATCTGGATTAACCCGTCGAAGACGCCGGAAAAACCCGAGCAGGAGCCAATCACACGCAGCGAAGCCGCCGGAAAAACTCGACACCGCAGATGAAGGCAGTGAATAAATTAGGAAAAAGGTTTGCTTGAATGTTTGAAAAGTGAAACGCTGTTTGCAAAGAAACTACTGAGCGAAAATGTCTGAAATTTACATATGAGGTCCAGGGAATGATAATAAAAAGGGCTGTTAAAGAAAAAATAAGTAAACTTAAAAAAAAAAAATAATTGGACTTTTTTTAAAAAAAATGCTTAAAATATCCTAAACATCTATAAATAAAGAGACTCTTTACTGCAGAATTTTATAATGAACGGTTTATTAGATATTGCATTAAAACGGGAATATTTTTAACATTGAAGCCTATGGGATTCTCCTGAATAAACCTGCCGAATTAAACCACCGAATGGCCGGGCATTTCGGGAACCTTTCACTGCTGGTTTGTGTTCTCTGAATAGCCGAAGCAGTGCTTTTTCATGGGGTTTTCACTGCCCTCGAACAGGCACCGAACAGGCACCGTATGTGCAGGCAATTCGCCAGGATTTGGCGTATTGCCTGCTCTCTGAATAGCCAAATGGCCAAGAAAGGTAACCGAATGCTGATTTTCAGTGTTCGGTTACCTTTCTCCAGCCATTCGGATCTCTTTGAATAACCCTGTAAGTCTTTGGTTCTTTTAATTTTGATGATTTGGCTCACATTTAGCAAAAACCCACCAATTCACAATCTCAACAAATTAGAATAAGTTGACATGCCAATCAGCTTATCCACTCAAAACACCTGCAAAGGGTTCCTGAGCCTTCAAAATGGTCTCCCAGTTTGGTTCACTAGGCTACACAATCATGGGGAAGACTGCTGATCTGACAGTTGTCCAGAAAACAATCATTGACACCATTCACAAGGAGGGTAAGTCACAAACATTCATTGCCAAAGAAGCTGGCTGTTCACAGAGTGCTGTATCCAAGCATGTTGACAGAAAATTCAATCCAGTCCAATGTAGTCCAATCCAGTCACTAATTCCTCCATCATGCCTGTCTTTATTTTAATTTTTTTTAATCTTGAGTTTTAATACTATCAGGTCTAATCAAAGAAAGGTGAACCTCGGGAGAATGACTGGAGAATTGAAAATTCTTGGTCAAAATAGCCAAACCAGAAAAATTCTCCCATTTATCTCACTTTCCAAAACGGCTATTTGGTCTAGATTGCTCTTTTCTCCTGCCAATTATCCTGAGCTTCACCTTTCTCTGAATAACCCTGCATGTGTTGTCTGTCTGTAAATTGAACAAGCGATGCATTCTTTAATGAACTCACGCCACTTTTCTGACATAACACTCCATGAGCCGACATGAGCCAGTCTCACAATCCCGTTATCTGTTATGCACGGAGTAGACGAGCAAACAGAGATTCTTGATGAACAAATAGAGATTTCATAGATTGAATCCGGATTGATATGGCATGCTTGTACCAGAGACATTCATAACTTCTGGAGGAACTTGTACAAGGAATGTTTGCAGAATATCTCCAATGTTTCAGTTAATTTAAAACAACCTTAAACCAAGTTATAATTCCCAAGCCCGAGCAGGCAACTCGGCCGGCCTCCATGCTCAGGCGAGCCCCCGGCTCAGCTGGGCCTCTAGGCCCAAGCCAAGCCGCGGGCTCGCTTAAGCTTGGATACCGGCCAAGCAAGCAGGGTGGGTGTTGGGGGGGTGTGGAGAGCACATACTCACCTACATCGGCCTCGAGTCCTCCACCGGTTCCACACGTACTCACCTACATCGGCCTGGAGCTCCTCCAGCGATAGCAGTCCCGCTTCCAGTGTCCTCTCTCTGTTGGTCGCCGGTATGACGTCACGGAAGCCTTTGACCAAGGCCAGCCCTCTGCCCGTCAAATGAACGTACTGTCTCTAAAATGTATCTAATGTTAATGTTTACACTATCTGCAAACGAAAGTGGTTTTCCATAAAATCACTGGGTCTTGTTGGTGATTTCATGGAAAAAAAATTTGGTAATGAAGATGTTAAGGTTTTTATAATATTGCTAATAATATTATTTCTAAAACACATAATGAAAAATTTATAATCGTGAAAACACTAAGAAAACAGGTGGAAACGTGTAGAAAGAGAACAATCATTGGGCCTTATCATCTCCTTAACGCTAGCGCTAGCAATCACATAAGTGAGCGTTAGCGTTACGGCAAGATCACCTCCTGATCGCTAATGGGTTAAAAAAATCTGTTTGCGCATTAGTATTAGCGCTTTTTAGTGCGAGCTTACTATACTTTGCTCTTCCTATGCTTAACATGGGGAGCGCAAAGTGTAAGCAAGGAGTAATTAGCTTTAGGATCACAAAGTCCTAACGGTAATTTCTAATCGTTGCCGCTAACTGAAAGGTTACCCACAGCTCTATGCTGTAGCTAACTGATTCTGCTCCTGCCGAATCAGATAGCAGCAGCTGGAAACAACCCAAAAATTAGATATTCACCTTGTAACGTTGGGAGCTTCCAGCCCTACCTGTGTGCTTGAGGGCAGCATGTCTGATGCTGCTCGCTGACCAATGCCCGGTTTAAATGGAGACAGGCAGGGAGGTGGTTGCATGAGGCGCGGCTTGAGTGGGGGGCGTGGCCTGGTGAAGGTCTTTAAAAACCCTCAGTGTATTCTCAGCAGTTGCCAGATCGTGGTTATCCATACCTGAGCTCCTTGTACCTGACTGCTATATTGAATTAACCCGTTATTGACCTCTGCTTGTTTCTGACTATTCTGCCTTCTGTTGCCCTAGACCATTTTCTTGTACTACGCTACTGCTGTGATATCGACCCGGCTATTCCATTTGACCATTCTGAACTCTGTATTCCTGATTCTGGCTCGGCTGACTACTCCGTGTTGTTAACCCTTTCTGTCTAGCTAGTTTACCTGGCCAATTCTAAGGACCAGACAGTTAGAGATCTTTCACGGCTACTCTGTTGGTAGCTTCTGGGCTCTGTGGAGTGTGGGGCGTTAAGTACTGCGTGGTGGGATCTGGGAAACGTGACATTACGATCTGGCACTATGGATCCCGCAGACTTAACACAGCACTTGGCTAACTTTGTATCCAGACCGGATGAGCAGGATCATAGGATGGATCAGTTTGCTATTGCCTTACAAACTATCCTGACTCGTACGGCTCACCTGGAACCAGCTTGGGTTGCACCCCCGCTTGATATACCTGTGTCCCCTGTCGTTCAGACATCCCAGGTACACATGACCGCTCCTATGAGGTGTGACGGTACTCCCTCAGAGTGCCGGGGATTTTTGGTCCATGTGGATATTCATTGTAAATTAAATCCACAGATGTTTTTCTCTGACATTGCCAAAGTGGGGTTCATTATTAATCATCTGTCTGGCAGAGCATTGACATGGGCGACTCCGTTATGGGAGGCAGAGAAGCCTATCATACGGGATTATAAAGAATTCGTAGCCGAGTTACAATGTACATTTAATCCTACCAGAAAGGCCACGGTAGCTGGCAAATCCTTGTTCCGCATACGCAGTGGCGTAGCGTGGGTTGTCAGCACCCGGGGCAAGGCAAGATTTGCGCGCCCCCCCAAACCTGTGGACACGTTGGCACGCCCTGATTCCCTTCCACCCACCAGTAAAGTGTATGTATGTGAGGTGGTGTGCACTGACTGCAGAGTTATTCTCATATTTCTATGTATTTGTGCATGCCCCCAGGCTTTGCCCTGGGCAGTCGGCTTAAACATCACAGCAATAAAACTCACAGTAATGTGCGGTGCATATGAGCACATCACAGAGCTACACAGCAATAAGATGCACGGTAATATGCAGTGTATATGAGCGTATCACAAAGCTGCGTAGAAACAAAACTCAGCAATATGCTGTGTGTATGAGCGTATCACAGAGCTGCGTAGAAATAAAACTCAGCAATATGCTGTGTGTTTGAGTGTATCACAGAGCTGCGTAGAATTAAAACTCAGCAATATGCTGTGTGTATGAGCGTATCACAGAGCTGCGTAGAAATAAAACTCAGCAATATGCTGTGTGTTTGAGTGTATCACAGAGCTGCGTAGAATTAAAACTCAGCAATATGCTGTGTGTATGAGCGTATCACAGAGCTGCGTAGAAATAAAACTCAGCAATATGCTGTGTGTTTGAGTGTATCACAGAGCTGCGTAGAATTAAAACTCAGCAATATGCTGTGTGTATGAGCGTATCACAGAGCTGCGTAGAAATAAAACTCAGCAATATGCTGTGTGTATGAGCGTATCACAGAGCTGGTTGGGAATAAAACTAATAAAATAATAATAAATTAATATAAAATATATTTAAAATTAAAATATTCAAGTAATTACACAACAAATTGAAATTGATTAAATTATTTATTATAATAAATTATATATATTAAAATTATAGAATCCAGATCTCCACACTCCGTCTCTGCTGTATCTATTGCCCCGGTGCTGGGAACCGGCTGCTCACATAGAAATATTCCTGATATCATTCAGGATACCAGTCGCCGTGTGGCGGGATATCGGGAATATTTATATATTAAAATTATATATTAATAGTCTATAAATATAGTACATTATATTTAAATATTAAAATAAATAAATTTAAAATTATATTAAAATGTATTAAATTACAGATTATTAAAATAAATTAATTATATTTTAATATATTAATATAATTATACAAAATTTCAAAACAAAATATATATATTACTAGTTATTACTAGTAATAAGCCCCTGTGCATGCTGTGAGCGCCAGGTGGGGACAGGGTGACAGGAGAGTGTGACTAAGCGCTGGGTAAGGGAGCAGCTTGTTCTCTGGCTGCACAGTGCACAATGCCTGGTACCTCAATTTTTGATTGGGACCCCCACTGCCAGAACCTGAGCCCAGTGCCAGCTCCTTCATCTCCACTGTCTGGAGAAAATAGCCAGTCCCTGTGTCTCCTTTCCCCCAATCATCCCATGTTTCAAAAAAAGCAAGCCTGATTTCTCTGAGGCAGTTCATGTCCCCCCCCCCTCCATTTTACTCACTGTCTTGGCTGTCATGATGGGGCTCGTGATGTGTCTGCAGCCTGTGACCGTCTCCTCCTTCACACTGTGAGCAGAGGCCATGCAGTCACACCAGGAAGAGGATGGAAGTGGGGGAGGAGCCATACATGTGAGCTGCCTGCACTCAGCTTGTGTGACCTCATGACCAGGATGCTGCAGGCAGCTCCTCCTCCTCTTAGTCTCCTCCAATCCCTTAGAACTCTGGAGCAGCACACGGAGGGAGCCAAGCCACACCCCCTCCCTCTCTCTGCTGCCGCGCTGGAGTCTGAGTGCAGGCGCTCGGCCAGAAATTAAAAAAAAAAAAAATCGGAAAAAAAACACTGCACTTCAAGCCTGCGGTACCTGGACATTATTAGGGGCGCAAATTTCTTTTGAAATTTTGCGCCCCTAAGTAAATTGCGCCCGGGGCCATGGCCCCCCTGGCCCCCCCCACGCTACGCCACTGCGCATACGTCAAGGGAACAGGACTGTTTCTGATTATGCCATAGAATTTAAAACCTTGATCTCTGATGTGTACTGGACAAATGAGACACTGGTTCTGGCTTTTATGGAGGGGTTATCAGAGTCATTGATGCATGAATTGGCTCCATGTAAACTACCTGAGGTATTGTGTGAACTCATTGATTATTGTATAGATCTGGATAATCAGATAAGGGACAGAAGGACTCCAAGAGAGAAACCCAAGAGACCGTTACCTAGGTTGGCCCCTGTCTTTCAGGCACCACCAAGAGAGTTATCTCCTCCCTCTGAGCCTATGCAACTAGGCCATACTAGGCTTACAGAGGAAGAGAGAACAAGGCGTTTTCGTGAGGGATTGTGCCTGTATTGTGGTTTGGGGGGACATGTACGATTTCAATGTCCTACCCGTCCTAAAATGCATGATAAGCCGGAAAACTACCGCACCTAAGGAAGCTGAGGAGACAGACCTTGGGTGTGACGTGCATGTCTCCTGTCAAAGACACTAAACTTATGTTACCAGTATCCTTGGCTTGGGAGACCAAGACCACACAGACTACCGCTTTTTTGGATTCTGGGGCTGCTGGCAACTTTATCGATGTTAACTATGCTTCTTCCATTTCTCTACCTCTGGTTGTAAGAGAGACACCCTTAGCCGTCGAAGCCATAGACGGCAGACCGTTATCCTGCCCTAGGATTACTCACGATACGGTTACAGTGGTTCTTACCGCTGGTCTCTTGCATAAAGAAGAAATCATATTTCAAGTTATCCATTCACCTTCCAATCCTGTTGTACTTGGTTTCCCTTGGTTGGTGAAACATAATCCTGTTATTGATTGGGCTAAGGGAGAGATACTGTCTTGGAGTCCTGCTTGTTTTGGGACTTGTTTAATACCCATTCAGCATGTCGGTGCCCTGAACACACCCACAGCTCCTCCATTGTCTACAGAGGTTCCTGACCAATATGCCGACCTCAGGGCTGTATTTGATAAAAGAGAGGCAGAGAAACTGCCTCCACATAGACCATATGATTGTGCCATAGATATTCATCCTGGTGCCATGCCTCCTCGAGGCAAAGTATATCCTCTTTTCATAAAGGAGAACCAAATTATGGAGGAGTACATAAAGGAGAATTTGGAGAGAGGTTTTATCCGACGTTCCTCTTCTCCAGCAGGGGCTGGGTTCTTTTTTGTGTCTAAAAAAGAGGGAGATTTACACCCGTGTATCGATTATAGGGGGCTTAACAAGATCACCATTAAGAACGTGTATCCTATCCCTCTCATATCAGAACTGTTCAACAGGTTAAGGGGTCAGCAGTATACACAAAACTTGATTTAAGAGGAGCTTACAACCTGATACGTATAAAGGGCATGAGTGGAGAACAGCATTTAACACCAGGAGTGGGCATTATGAATACTTGGTCATGCCTTTCGGTCTTTGTAATGCTCCAGCGGTATTCCAGGATTTTATTAATGATGGCTCAGAGATTTCTTACAAACCTTTGTTTATAGTATACCTAGACGATATATTGATTTCTCTCCCGATCTGAAAACCCACCATGCACATGTCAGACAGGTATTAGCAAAATTACTGGACAATGGTCTTTATTGCAAACTAGAGAAGTGTTTATTCGACATTACTACTGTGAAATTTCTTGGGTATATTATCACTCCAGAGGGTTTTGAGATGGATCCTTCTAAACTCACGGCCATCTCAGAATGGCCTCTCCCTCAAGGTCTCAAGGCCATACAGAGGTTTCTGGGTTTTCCAACTATTATAGGAGATTTATCAAGAATTATTCCGCTGTAGCCTCCCCTATCATTAATATGACACGTAAAGGTCTGAAGAACCAGATCTGGTCTTCTCAATCCAAACAAGCATTCAAAGCCCTCAAACAAGCTTTCACTTCCGCTCCCGTGTTACGGCATCCTGATCCAGGATTCCGTTTGTTCTTGAGGTTGATGCTTCCGAGATAGGCATTGGGCTGTCCTGTCTCAAAGAGAGTCTCCAGGAAAACCTCTACATCCTTGTGGGTTCTTTTCAAGAAAATTATCACCAGCAGAACGCAATTATGATATCGGTAACAGAGAATTTCTTGCTATTGTGTCTGCCCTATCAGAGTGGAGACATTTGTTGGAAGGTACTCTTGACCCTTTATTGATAATTACTGATCATAAGAACCTTACGTACATCGGGGATGCTAAACGTTTGAACGCGAGACAGGCCAGGTGGTCATTGCTACGGTCTCGGTTTAATTTTGTATTGACTTACAGACCAGGTGACCGCAATGTAAAGACTGATGCCTTATCTCGTCAATATGACCCGTATGAATCTAATACACAAGACCACAATCCTATAGTTCCTCCTGAACGTATTGTGGCTTCCACAGTCTTGTCTGTCTCCTCGCCTTTCCTGGAACGCCTCCAGGCAGTTCAAGTAGGGGCTCCACCTGACAAGCCTCCAGATATGTTGTTTGTACCTGAAAAGGAAAGACAAGAATTACTCATAATGTTTCATGATTCTAAACCAGCAGGTCATCCTGGTATTACTAAGACTCTTACCAGTATCTCCAGACAGTTCTGGTGGCCCACCATGCGACAGGACGTACGTCTGTTTGTTTTGGCTTGTCAAGTCTGTGCCAGAAGCAAAACCAGTAAATCCTCGCCTGTCGGTCTACTGCAGCCTTTACCCATGCCTAAGAGGCCTTGGTCTCATCTATCTATGGATTTTATTGTGGACTTGCCGAAGTCCAAGGGTCATACTGTGGTTCTGACAGTTGTAGACCGCTTCTCCAAAATGGCTCATTTTGTCCCTCTACCTAAGCTTCCTACAGCCAAAGAACTGGCAGTTGTATTTGCTAGAGAGATTGTACGAATACATGGGGTTCCGTCTGAAATAGTCTCTGACAGAGGAGCCCAGTTCGTCTCTCGTTTCTGGAGGGTTTTCTGTGCAGAGATGGGGGTGCGATTGGCCTTCTCTTCAGCATATCATCCACAAACTAATGGGGCAGCAGAGAGGGCAAATCAGGGTCTCGAGCAGTACATACGTTGCTTTACCACACAGCAACAAGACAATTGGTCAGAGTTGTTGCCCTGAGCTGAGTATGCACGTAATAACGCCGTTAACGAGACCACTGGCCACTCTCCTTTTTCTGCCATCTATGGTTTTTTCCCTCCGGCTCTACCGCTTCAGTTTACTGAACAGGCCATCCCGGCTCTCGATGACCATCTCACTCAACTGCAAGAGATTTGGAGACAGATTCGAGAAAATATAGAGGGCAATGTTGCTGTCCAGAAACGCAAGGCTGACAGGCATAGGTTACAAGCTCCCTCCTATAACGTGGGGGATAGAGTTTGGTTGTCCACTAGGAACGTGAAGTTGCGGGTGCCTTCTATGAAAATGGCACCTCGGTTTATAGGTCCATATAAGATCATTCGCCTCATTAATCCTGTGGCTTATGCTCTTGCCCTTCCTAAACATCTTCGCATGCACAACGTCTTACACAACAAAGGCTTCAGTAGGGAGGTGTGGAACAGGTACACGCGGGTCGTTCCTCCTCCTCCACCTATTCAGGTTGATGGTGAATCTGAGTATGAGGTTAGGAGGGTTTTGGATTCTAGGCTGTGCAGGGGCACTCTGCAGTACTTGGTCGAATGGGTGGGTTATGGTCCAGAGGACCGGTCCTGGATTCCAGCTTCCGACATGTCTGCCTCTAGGTTGGTCAGGGCGTTCCATGCCTCACACCCCGATCGCCCTGGTGGTCGTCCTGCCGCTCGTCCTGTTGGTCGTCCGGTGGCCTCCCGTGGAGAGGGGGGTACTGTAACGTTGGGAGCTTCCAGCCCTACCTGTGTGCTTGAGGGCAGCATGTCTGATGCTGCTCACTGACCAAAGCCCGGTTTAAATGGAGACAGGCAGGGAGGTGGTTGCATGAGGCGCGGCTTGAGTGGGGGGCGTGGCCTGGTGAAGGTCTTTAAAAACCCTCAGTGTATTCTCAGCAGTTGCCAGATCGTGGTTATCCATACCTGAGCTCCTTGTACCTGACTGCTATATTGAATTAACCCGTTATTGACCTCTGCTTGTTTCTGACTATTCTGCCTTCTGTTGCCCTAGACCATTTTCTTGTACTACGCTACTGCTCTGATATCGACCCGACTATTCCATTTGACCATTCTGAACTCTGTATTCCTGATTCTGGCTCGGCTGACTACTCCCCGTGTTGTTAACCCTTTCTGTCTAGGTAGTTTACCTGGCCAATTCTAAGGACCAGACAGTTAGAGATCTTTCACGGCTACTCTGTTGGTAGCTTCTGGGCTCTGTGGAGTGTGGGGCGTTAAGTACTGCGTGGTGGGATCTGGGAAACGTGACACACCTCTCCTCACGCGGCAACCCAATTCTGGCTTCTGGCTGCCGAGAGAAGAGTGAGACTGGGGAAAAAAGTCCCCAGTCTCCATCCATGTATCACTCAGCGGACCTTCAGGATCTTGCGTGAGCGAGATCGTGCAGGTCACATGGCCTGGAAGCACAGACCTCCATGGAGTCCGATGGAAGAGGTACTTGTGGTGGTGCACCTCTCCTCTTGTATCTTTTATATTAAATAGTTAAGTGTTCTCCAGCTTTGTCTGATACAATTGTAAAGTCAAGAGTAACAGTACCTGATCTGTTCAGAGGGCTGCAGCATCAAAAAAGCATTTCATAATTCCCAAGGACAATGTGCAGCTCAGAGTTGAACATTAATACCACCTATTTTTAGGATGTATTGTTCAATGTTTTATTATGATAATGATGGCTTTTTAATCATAAATCGACAGAAGCCTTTTATGTAAAACGGCTACTTTATCCCCATATACATGAAATAAAAAGCCATAGAATGATTAAATACCTGTCACATTTGATATAATACTGATCTACTTATGGCTGCCTACTACAAAGTGAATGTACAAAATATATGCACGTGTTGGCAACATTTTGTTTAACCCCTTCACTAGCAAGTTTGACTAAACTTGACTAGCAAAACCACCTTCAGGGTGCTCAAGATCCAGTGAAGGTGATCTGGTCTTATTCTGGAGCAGTACAGGTTAATTTATTTTATTGCAAACAACATCGATTTGTACCCCTAAAGTTTCAACACATCAGACATTATCAGGGTTATCCAAAGAGATCCGAATTGCTTGAGAAAGGTAACCGAACGCTGAAAATCAGCGTTCGGTTACCTTTCCTGGCCATTCGGCTATCCAGAGAGCAGGCAATTCGCCAAATCCTGGCGAATTGCCTGCACATACGGTGCCTGTTCGGTGCCTGTTCGAGGGCAGTGAAATCCCCATAAAAAAGCACTGCTTCGGCTATTCAGAGAACACAAACCAGCAGTGAAAGGTTCCCGAAATGCCCTGCCATTCGGTGGTTTAATTCGGCAGGTTTATTCAGGAGAATCCCATAGGCTTCAATGTTAAAAATATTGCCGTTTTAATTCAATATCTAATAAACCGTTCATTATAAAATTCTGCAGCAAAAAGTCTATTTATAGATTTTTTAGGATACTTTAAGCATTTTTCTGAATTTTTTTTTTAAGTTTACTTATTTTTTCTGTAACAGCCCTTTTTATTATCATTACCTGGACCTCCTGTGTAAATTTCAGACATTTTCGCTCAGTAGTTTCTTTGCAAACAGCGTTTCACTTTCACACAATCATACAAACGGTTTTGATAATTTATTCACCTCCCTCGTCTGCGGTCTCGGCTGCTTCGGCTGCTTCGGCTGTGTGCGATCGGCTCCTGCTCGGGCTTTTTCCATGGTTTTCGCAGGTTAATCCAGATGTTTTTGGGGGTTTTCGGCGTGCATTCGGTGGGTTTTGCGGTTAGTTTTCGTCAGGTTTGCGGCAGCTTTTCCCTGCAATTCGAGGACCCTGTGGTGCTTGCTGAATACACCGCAGGGTCACCGAAATGGGATCGTCAAAAGGAACCAAATTGAAGAGAACGAAAAGTCACCGAACGTGCGGTGACTTTTCGAATCTCTTTGGATAACCCTGTATAGCTGAAGTACTAGAAGAGGGTGAACAACTGGGACATCTTAGGAACTACTGCGAACAAAGTTGCTCAATAACTGGAGTAGCACTTTCTGGCCAGCAGATGGCGCCATATGCCTATCAAATAGACTATTATAAAATGCTTTCTGAAAAAACACTGACTCCTAACAGTAATTTTATGAAAAAGCACCTGGTAGTGAATTAAGTTAAAGAAATGCACAATCCATTAAAGAAATCCATAGAGTATAAGATGTTTCTAAACCAAAACGCCAAATTGCTGAGAGCCTGAAGGTTTCCTCTTTACTTTGACCACAAAAATTAAATATTCAGGTTGTAAAAGCCGAGTTTAGTCAGGTTAGTTGTTCACCTACTTAAATTGACTTGCAAGTTTGTATCATGTCAGAACGTTCTGTTTTTGTCTTTTTAATAGTTGTCTTAATGTTCATGTGATATATTTGTGTAAAACATATGACTTTGCAAATCCAAAGGTTATTGTTTTCAATATTGAGTGTTTCTGTGCACTTTATCTCATCTGTTGTGAAAATAAAGATCTATTTGTAATTTAATCATATCATGCAGGTAATATGTTATGTGCAAACAGTATTAAGTTTACAATAACATAATTATCTGAATTATGAGACATGCTCTTGTAATAAACAATGATTTCTTAAACACTAACATGTCAGGCAGTTCATATTGATGACACAAATATCATATCATCAATACAGTTTTGTGTAATAATGTTTAGTTACATTTCAGAGGTGGATACAGTGCTGTAACTGATGTTGAGGAGTTAGAGGGCACACTCTACACTGTGAGATTATTGGGATGCCAGATCTATTGGTGCATAATTTCTAGGTAACGTGACATGTAACCCCTAACATCAGCCCCAACCTTACGTACCTTTCTTCCTATGGTACATATCTCATAATTATAACCGTCTCCTACTCTAATACCCAACTTTCATCTCCCCTGCACCCCTATTCTTGACTTGGCTGATATGAAACAGGAACGTAACAGCTTAAAATAGTTACTGGTTGGCATTTCTGTGACATTTGAACAATGTAAGTCTGTAGTAACTGACAAATATCCACTGTATTTACGTAATCTAATAAGGGTCCAGGGAAGACCTAAGGGACCTGTCGGCATGTTATCTAGCAAGAGGCTCTTATTTCACAAGGTCTTCACAGGAGAGGAGGCTGAGATAATCACAATCTACATCTGCTATTTTTATCTCTAAAGTGTATGTAGAAGAAAGGTATCTTATTTACACAGAATGATTTTTAACATAATTTATGTTAGTTTACAGACTCATTGCTGGGAGTTTTATTGTTTTGCAGCTCTGTTATACACCTGCCTATCTCAAATATATGTGACTTCTAAATAAATGAATGGATATTAAAAACACAAAATGCTAAAGTATACTGGCAACCCATAGGACAATGACGTCTGCTTGGCTTCAGATGACACTGCTCTTCCAGGGACATACCGTCAGGGTAGGCAGATGAGGCAGAGCCTCACCTACCATTAAGAGATAAAATAAACTCACCGGCTCCGCACTCCTCTGCCGTCAGCTCTGTCCTCTGCCTTTGTGCACAGTGCGCACATTATTTTTCACAACCTACGCAGTTTCACAGAGGTACACTTCCCCGCTACACTAATCGCGTAGGCTGCTCAAGAAGTCTGCAGCCGCGTCTATTCAAATAGGAACACACGCGCTGCCTACTTCCTGAACACTGCTCATCAGAGCCTCAGAGAGGCACTGAAAGAGCAATGGAATAGCTTGGACCAATGGGAAAGCACCAGTGGACCAAGCCAGTGTTTATGAACACTGTTAATAGTGCTTATAGACAAACTCTTTGACAACCTTTCCTTTAGCGTGTTTATAAATCACCTTTATAACCCAGTGAGAGGGAGAGAGAGATAATTTAAATTTGAAAAAAAAATCCTGACCCCCACCATCTGCTGCTCTAGGCCCACCTGGTCTACGCCAAGTTGACCTTTGTAAAAGTACAGCCCTGTTTAGGACCATTTGTATTCCATATTGTAAGCTTTTCCTCTTTCTCACTCAAATCCTGGGATTAAAGACACAGTCAGGTAGGTTAATTGAAATTGTATTTTATAGACCTAGAATAAATGGTTATTTTGATTTATAACAGTTGTTCAAAACAATATCAGGGTTATTCAAAGAGAATCGAAAAGTCACCGCACATTCGGTGACTTTTCGCTGTCTTCAATTCGGGGAGATCTGGCGATCCCATTTCGGCAACCCTGCGGTGTATTCAGCAAGAAACACAGGGCCATCGTAGTGCAAGGAAAAGCTGCCACAAACCCACCGAACACTCACCACAAAACCCGACGAACGCTCACCAAAACCCGCAAAAACATCTGGATTAACCCCGCCGAACATGCCGGAGAAACCCAAGCAGGAGCCGATCAGAGTGCAGAGCAGCCGCTGGAAAAACCCAACACCGCAGACGAATGGAGTGAGAAGAAAAAAACAGTACACTTGAATGTTTGAAAAGTGAAACGCTGTTTGAAAAGAAACTGAATGAAAATGTCTGAAATTTACATATAAGATCCAATGAATGATAATAAAAAGGGATGTTACAGAAAAAACGATAAAAAAAAACGGAAAAAAATTTCGCTAAAAAATACAGAAAAATGCCTAAAAGATCATAAAAAATCTGTAAATAAAGAAACTTTTTACTGCAGATTATTATAATGAACGGTTTATTATATATTGAATTAAAACGGGAATATTTTTAACATTGAAGCCTATGGGATTCGCCTGAATAAACCGGTCGAATTAAACCACCGAATGGCAGGGCATTTCGGCAATTTTTCACTGCTGGTTTTTGTTCTCTGAATAGACGAAGCGAAGCATTGCTTCTCTATGGGGATTTCACTGCCCTCGTTCAGGCCCCGTATGTGCAGGCAATTCGCCCACATTTGGCAAACTGCCTGCTCCCTGGATAGCTGAATGGCCAGGAAAGGTAACCGTACGCTGAATTTCACTGTTTGGCTACCTTTCGGCCACAATTCGGAGCTCTTTGAATAACCCTGTATGTATTTAAATAAGAGCAGCGCAGAAAGAGCACGATGCACATTACACCTTTATACAGTTAGGTCCATATATATTTGAACACAGGCACTATTTTCATACTTATAGCTGTCTATGCCACCAGAATAAAATTAGAACGAAACAATCCCAATGAATTTGAAGTGCAAACTTTCAGCTTTAATTCAAGGGGTTGAACATAAATATCAAGTACAAATTTAGGAACTGCATCCATTTTTATACGCAGTCCCCCCATTTTCAGGGGCTCAAATGTAATTGGACAAATGAATATAATCATAAATAAAATGTACATTATTAATATTTTGTTGAGAATCCTTTACCTGAAGTCTGGAACCCATGGACATTAACAAAGACTTGGTTTCCTCCTTTCTGATGCTTTGCCGGGCTTTAACTGCTGCAGTCTTCAGTTCTTCTTTGTTTGTGGGTCCTTCTGCCTTTAGTTTTGTCCTCAGCCAGTGAAATCCATTGGGTTGAGATTAGGTGATTGACTCCACTTCTTTTCCTTCAAAAACTCCCAGGTTGCTTTTGCATTGTGTGTTTGGATCATTGACCATCTGTACTGTGAAGCGCCCAGGGGTCAAGGCCTGGGAAAAAAAGTTAGGGAACTCACCCACGAATTCCACAACCCCTATTACCTGAAGAAAATATATATATATTACGAGTATAGCAGTACGTGGTGATACCATTTTTATTGGGTTAGCATTACGTTTAAAAGACAAGCTTTCAAGAGTGTAAACTGGAAACTATACTGATCAGTGAAAGGTATCACTACGTACAGGTATACTCGTGATTGTGGCAACTGGACTAACGCATTTTATATATATATATATATATATATATCTCCAGGCACAGACCCCCCCAGAATTATATACACAGCGCTGAAGCCACAGAATAACATACACAGCACTGAGCCCCCAGGATAATATACACAGCACTGAGCCCCCAGAATAATATGCACAGCACTGAGCCCCCAGAATAATATGCACAGCACTGAGCCCCCAGAATAATATGCACAGCACTGGTTATATGGATATATTTTCCCCAGATCACATGGATATAATTGCCCCAGCTCGTATGGATAATGCCCCCCAGCTCTCATGGATAATGCCCCCAGGTCTCATGGATAATGCCCCCCCCCTATCATGGATAATGCCCCCCAGTTCTCATGGATAATGCCTCCAGGTCTCATGGATAATGCCCCCCGCTCTCATGGATATTGCCCCCCCAGGTCTCATGGATATTGCCCCCCAGGTCTCATGGATATTGCCCCCCAGGTCTCATGGATATTGCCCACCCCCAGGTCTCATGGATAATGCCCCCAGGTCTCATGGATATTGCCCCCAGGTCTCATGGATATTGCCCCCAGGTCTCATGGCTATTGCCCCAGCTCTCATGGCTATTGCCCCAGCTCTCATGCATATTGCCCCAGGTCTCATGGAAATTGCCCCAGGTCTCATGGATTGTGCCCCCAGGTCTCATGGCTATTGCCCCCAGGTCTCATGGCTATTGCCCCCCAGGACTCATGCATATTGCCCCAGGTCTCATGGATATTGCCCCCAGGTCTCATTGATTGTGCCCCCAGGTCTCATGGAAATTGCCCTCCAGGTCTCATGCATATTGTCCCAAGGTGTCATGTAAATTGCCCCCAGGTCTCATTGATTGTGCCCCCAGGTCTCATGGAAATTGCCCCAGGTCTCATGCATATTGCCCCAAGTCTCATGGATATTGCCCCCCAGGTCTCATGGATATTGCCCCCAGGTCTCATGGAAATTGCCCCCAGGTCTCATGCATATTGCCCCCAGGTGTCATGGAAATTGCCCCCAGGTCTCAAGGAAATTGCCCCAGGTCTCATGCATATTGCCCCCAGGTGTCATGGATATTGCCCCCAGGTCTCATGCATATTGCCCCCAGGTGTCATGGAAATTGCCCCAGGTCTCATTGATTGTGCCCCCAGGTCTCATGGAAATTGCCCTCCAGGTCTCATGCATATTGCCCCCAGGTGTCATGGAAATTGCCCCCAGGTCTCATTGATTGTGCCCCCAGGTCTCATGGAAATTGCCCCAGGTCTCATGCATATTGCCCCAAGTCTCATGGATATTGCCCCCAGGTCTCATGGATATTGCCCCCAGGTCTCATGAAAATTGCCCCCCAGGTCTCATGCATATTTCCCCCAGGTCTCATAGAAATTGCCCCCAGGTCTCATGCATATTGCCCCCCAGGTCTCATGGATATTGCCCCCAGGTGTCATGGAAATTGCCCCCAGGTCCCATTAATTGTGCCCCCAGGTCTCATGGAAATTGCCCCAGGTCTCATGCATATTGCCCCCAGGTGTCATGGATATTGCCCCCAGGTCTCATGGATATTGCTCCCCAGGTCTCATGCATATTGCCCCCAGGTGTCATGGAAATTGCCCCAGGTCTCATTGATTGTGCCCCCAGGTCTCATGGAAATTGCCCTCCAGGTCTCATGCATATTGCCCCCAGGTGTCATGGAAATTGCCCCAGGTCTCATTGATTGTGCCCCCAGGTCTCATGGAAATTGCCCCAGGTCTCATGCATATTGCCCCAAGTCTCATGGATATTGCCCCCAGGTCTCATGGATATTGCCCCCAGGTCTCATGAAAATTGCCCCCCAGGTCTCATGCATATTTCCCCCAGGTCTCATGAAAATTGCCCCCCAGGTCTCATGGATATTGCCCACCCCCAGGTCTCATGGATAATGCCCCCCAGGTCTCATGGATATTGCCCCCCAGGTCTCATGGATATTGCCCCCAGGTCTCATGGCTATTGCCCCAGCTCTCATGGCTATTGCCCCCAGCTCTCATGCATATTGCCCCAGGTCTCATGGAAATTGCCCCCAGGTCTCATGGATTGTGCCCCCAGGTCTCATGGCTATTGCCCCCAGGTCTCATGGCTATTGCCCCCCAGGACTCATGCATATTGCCCCAGGTCTCATGGATATTGCCCCCCAGGTCTCATTGATTGTGCCCCCAGGTCTCATGGAAATTGCCCTCCAGGTCTCATGCATATTGTCCCAAGGTGTCATGTAAATTGCCCCCAGGTCTCATTGATTGTGCCCCCAGGTCTCATGGAAATTGCCCCAGGTCTCATGCATATTGCCCCAAGTCTCATGGATATTGCCCCCCAGGTCTCATGGATATTGCCCCCAGGTCTCATGGAAATTGCCCCCAGGTCTCATGCATATTGCCCCCAGGTGTCATGGAAATTGCCCCCAGGTCTCAAGGAAATTGCCCCAGGTCTCATGCATATTGCCCCCAGGTGTCATGGATATTGCCCCAGGTCTCATGCATATTGCCCCCAGGTGTCATGGAAATTGCCCCAGGTCTCATTGATTGTGCCCCCAGGTCTCATGGAAATTGCCCTCCAGGTCTCATGCATATTGCCCCCAGGTGTCATGGAAATTGCCCCCAGGTCTCATTGATTGTGCCCCCAGGTCTCATGGAAATTGCCCCAGGTCTCATGCATATTGCCCCAAGTCTCATGGATATTGCCCCCAGGTCTCATGGATATTGCCCCCAGGTCTCATGAAAATTGCCCCCCAGGTCTCATGCATATTTCCCCCAGGTCTCATGGAAATTGCCCCCAGGTCTCATGCATATTGCCCCCCAGGTCTCATGGATATTGCCCCCAGGTGTCATGGAAATTGCCCCCAGGTCCCATTAATTGTGCCCCCAGGTCTCATGGAAATTGCCCCAGGTCTCATGCATATTGCCCCCAGGTGTCATGGATATTGCCCCCAGGTCTCATGGATATTGCTCCCCAGGTCTCATGCATATTGCCCCCAGGTGTCATGGAAATTGCCCCAGGTCTCATTGATTGTGCCCCCAGGTCTCATGGAAATTGCCCTCCAGGTCTCATGCATATTGCCCCCAGGTGTCATGGAAATTGCCCCCAGGTCTCATTGATTGTGCCCCCAGGTCTCATGGAAATTGCCCCAGGTCTCATGCATATTGCCCCAAGTCTCATGGATATTGCCCCCCAGGTCTCATGGATATTGCCCCCAGGTCTCATGAAAATTGCCCCCCAGGTCTCATGCATATTTCCCCCAGGTCTCATGGAAATTGCCCCCCAGGTCTCATGCATATTGCCCCCCAGGTCTCATGGATATTGCCCCCCAGGTCTCATGGATATTGCCCCCAAGGTCTCATGGATATTGCCCCCCGTGTCATGGATATTGTCCCCAGCTCACCTCTGCTTCTTCTGTGGCTGCTGCCGCTGCCACCGCACATTGCAGGCGGCCACGTGCTTCCTGCTTCAACGCCGCTGACAGGAAGTGAAGCCGAGCGGCTCCACTTCCGGTCAGCGGGCCGTTCTAACAGGATGCACGCGGCCGCCGGCAATGTGCGGTGGCGGCGTTCGGGCTCGGGCCACAGCGGGAACGCTGCGTTGCCGCAGCGTTCCCGCAGCGTTCCCGCTTGACTCGAGCCCTGGAAGCGCCGTCCAATCATGTTGCTGCATTTGGCTGAATCTAGGCTGACACTATATCTCTAAACACTGCTGATTTAATCCAGCTGCTTCTGTCTTTTGTCACATCATCAACAAACACCAATGACCTAGTGCCACTGGAAGCCATGCATGCCCATGCCATCACACTGCCTCCACCATGTTTTACCTTCACCACACTTTTTTCTTCCTGTCATTCTGGTACAGATTAATTTTAGTTTCATCAATCCAAAGAATGCTTTTCCAGAACTGGTCTGACTTTTTTAGATCTTTTTTGTTAAAGTCTAATCTGGCTTTTCTGTTCTTCAGGGTAATGATTGGTTTGCAACTTGTGGTGAAGCCTCTATATTTGCTCTCTTGAAGTCTTCTATTGATTGTAGACTTTGACAATGATACGCCCACCTCCTGGAGAGTGTCTTGTCTTGGTGTTGTGAATGGGTTCTTTTTTTTGCCATAGAGAAGATCCTGTGATCATCCACCACTGTTGTCTTCCGTGGACGTCCTGGCCTTTTCATGTTGCTGAGCTCAACAGTGCATTCTTCTTTCCTCAAAATGTACCAAACTGTTGATTTGGCCGCTCCTAATGTTACTGCTATCTATCCAGTGTATTTGTTTCATTTTTTAAGCCTTACAATGGCATGTTTCACTTGCATGGACAGCTCCTTTGAAGGAATGATGTAGGTTCACAGTAATAGATTCCAAATGCAAATAACACATTATGAAGGAGTAGCCAACACCTGTCCATGAAACAGCTTTTGATTCAATTGTCCAATTACTTTTGGTCGTTCAAAAAGGGGGAGGTGGCTACTCTCCAGAGCTGTAATTCCTAAACCCTTCCTCCAATTTGGATGTACATACCCTAAAATTAAACCTGAGAGTGTGCACGTTTTGCCAATATCCATTATATAACTATAGCTTGTATATGTTGTGGTAAATACCTGAAAAAAACTAAAATTGTGCCTGTGTCCAAATATATATGTATATCCATATAACTGTAACTGTATATCCATATGCAGTTTCTATCATGCTACCCCTTTATGGTTTGTGAGAATTTAGGTTGATGGGGATTTAGGGCTAAGTGGGATTTAACGTTTGGGAATATATTGAGGGAGCTTTCCACAGCAGTCAATCTCACACAAAGGAATTGCAGCATTAGTATTCTGCTCAGGGGCTGTTTTTAATTGACACTTCACATAATCTATAAACCTGTAAATCTTCTTTATTTTGCATGGGAATACCATAGAGAATGAAATGTATCAATCATCAGGATCCATGACAATGAAAAAACCGTTTATCAATCTAGGCCAAGAAGTATGTGATATATATATATATATATATATCTCACAAACAAAACAGCGTGGTCTGCACTCACGGTTCACCCTGGTTCCACACACCCGGTGCTTGGCGTCGGCCTCTTAGGTATATAATCAGTCAAAGGGATTCACCAGCACTCCAGGATTTCCAAAGTTTCCAAAATTTATTAAATTATGCTTTTAAAATCGTCAACGTTTCAGTTCCGGTCCGGAACTTTATCAGTATATGTTTTTGTCCTGATGAAAGTTCCGGACCGGAACTGAAACGTTGACGATTTTAAAAGCATGATTTAATAAATTTTGGAAATCCTGGAGTGCTGGTGAATCCCTTTGACTGATTAATTATATATATATATATATATATATTAATTATAGTACTTATTTGGATTGTGGGGGAGGGCAAAAAATGAGATAAAAAGCCTCCACGCAATAACCAATTAGGTTTATTATTGCATTATTCTGTGTGAAAACAGTGAGACAGATGTAATTTGCATGTCTTACCCAGAGTTCATTGCTGCATATGGGGAATGTAGTACAGGAGCTATGTGATGCAGTTCTTTGAATTGCTTTGATGTGTAAATGGCTTCTGCAATAATAAACCATATATATATATATATATATATATATATATACTGTATATATATATATATCATCAAGAAAGCGTGCACTCCTGTAGTCTTGAAAAAAGTCCTCTTTTTGACTGAAACATTGATTTTTGTACTACCACAATAAAAAAAATATATAGTTTAAAGACTCCAGGGGAGACTTGACGAGTTGTATGCCCTCAGCGACGGTCAGCACAGAAAAAAATTAGAAGTGGATATCATGGCTGCGGGGCCTCTGGTGAATCTTGGTATATATATATAGAGTAGTAAAAGTAATTGAGCTGACAGGCAGGCACCGGCGATGGTGATAGAGGCAGCTTGAGTGCTCGGCTAATGTTTGGAGATATATATATATATATATATATCCAAGGAATCCCGCACTCCACATACCAGGAATTTTTTGGCTCCGGTGGATTCAATCCAGCTGCAGATAGACAAAGAACCAAAATCCGGACGCACACGGAGACTTCTTTTTAGAGATGAATAAAATTCAATTTTATTAAGGCATCAGTTCAACGTTTCAGTCCCTAAAGGGACTTTCTTCAGGAAGGAAAGATTCCTGAAGAAAGTCCCTATAGGGGGACTGAAACGTTAAACTGATGATTAAAATAAAATTTTATTAAGGCATCTCTAAAAAGAAGTCTCCATGTGCGTCCGGATTTTAGTTCTTAAAAAAAATAATAATATATATATATATGGCCATATAAAGACAAAAATGCCTGGGTGCAGAGTCCAATAGATCATACGAAAATCGAAAAAAGAGAAGGACGCACGTCAAATAAAAATAAAATCGATGCTTTTATTAAATAAACATTTAAAGATGCCCATATGAACCTGACCGACATTTCGGCCCTCGCAGGGGCCTTTATCAAGGTAGTGGACACAGGGTGGGTAGCAAATATATATAAAATGTACAAAACATCTGCAAATCACTTACCCCGCTTGTGGAGTGCCACCTGGTGAATCGCCCGATCCCCGAAGGGTGTGGCGTCCGACTCCAGTCTGGCACGCATAATGGTGACGTCAATACTCTGCGACTGAGGTGTCACGCCCGGATGGTAACCGGGGAGACGCGTCCTTGCAGAGGAGTAAAAACAACATGGAGATGACCGCTCTAAAAATTAAGAGATGAATACATATGGAATAGGAGACATACTAGACCCTTAAGAGGAATATGACAAAAAAAATATATATGGAAAACCTGCAAAAAAAAGGCAAAGCAGCCAGAAATAACGAAAGATCCATCTAAAGTTATGACATGAACACTGAATAATCAGTGTATCAGAATTCTGGATGCCAGGACAATGGGGAAGTACTGGTGAAAATAATGGTGAAAATGAATATGATGATGGAAAAAATAAATAAATGAACCATCAACAAGAGGATGTGTATGTCAATGCAATAGAGCATGGTGTATGTTGTATGAATAAGTGCTAGTGTCAGGTAATGGAGCGTATGAAGGATGGTGTGCAGAATGAAATAAACAACCCAAAAAAATAAAAACGTGCAAAAATTGATGAATGATGATGTGCAAGAGTGAAAAAATGAAATGAAACCAATCTAAAATTGTATGCATCAACAAGGTATACTAGAAAAGTGACGATATGAATAATGTGCTGAATAAGAGCTGTGTATGGGAAGAGATGATGAAGGATGATGGCGCGAGCCAAAAAGATAAACCAAGTGTTTGCAACGAATGCAATAAAAATAAAAATGAATATAAATATAAATATAAAAATATAAAAATAAAAATAAAAAATTATTTGAAAAATTTATAAAAAAGATGTGAAGGAAATATATTCATTTAAACCCTTGGGGACAACCGTGTCTAATGTCCTGATCCAGAAGGTTTCACGTTGCAGGAGAATCTTTGAGCGATTGCCGCCTCTTGGGAGTGGAGGAACATGGTCAATGGCAATAAACCTGAGGGTGGATAATTGATGTCGGAATTGTAAAAAATGTTTAGCGACAGGTTTGTCAGAGAAATTGTCCCTGAAGGCAGTGGTGATGTTAGAACAATGTCCTCTTATACGATCCCGAAGAGTTCTGTCTGTTTTGCCCACGTAGGGTAACTGATGATAGGTGTCACAAGGGCAAGTAATCAGATATATAACATGATCTGTAGTGCATGTGATGTGATGACGAATGGTCATACGTTTCCCAGAAGCAGGATGAGGAAAAGTTGAGGCAGTGGTCATATGACTGCATGTCACACAATTGGGACAACGAAAACAGCCCCAACGCAGAGGATGAGCCGGAGTGGAATATGACTTTATGGAATCTGTTTTGACTAATAGATCTCGAAGATTGTTAGATCGTTTATAACTGATGATAGGTGTCCGATGGAATTTCTTAGGTAGGGTTACATCATCCTGAAGAAGTCTTCAGTGTCGATGTATAGACCTCGAGATGACATGGCTGTGGGCTTGATATGTAAGAGGGTGAAAAATATGTGGTTCCAAAATTTTAGATGTTGAAGATGTTGAAGTAAATTTTGAAAAAGCTTTGTCATATGCTCGAGTAAGGATATCTTGACTGTAGCCACGTTGACCAAACCGTTCGAACATCTGTTGGATTTGAACTTGTCGAATTGTGGGATCAGAATTATTGCGCATCACCCTCAAAAACTGTGATACTGGAAGAGATTGTTTAAGGTGTGGTGGGTGGAAACTATCCGCATGTAAAATCGTGTTACGATCTGTGGATTTACGAAACAAGGAAAAGGTAATCTGACGGTTAATGATTTGGATTCGTACGTCTAAAACATTTATGAATTCCGTGTGAATTTCAGCAGAGAATTTTATGGGGGTATGCAGGGCATTAAGCTTATGTAAAGCAGTGTGAAAAGATGGTAAAGAATCGCCCCAAAGAAGAAAGATATCGTTGACGAACCTTGCGTAAAAGATAATGCATTCTTTGTATGGTATCAGAATGTGTTCCATTTCGAAAAAATACATGTATGAATTGGCGTAACCTGGTGCCATCGCCGCACCCATGGAAGTCCCGGAAGTTTGGAGATACAGGTCCTTTTCAAAACGGAAAAAGTTACATTCCAGAGTGATCCTAAGTAATTCTTCGATGAATTGGATGGGTGGGCCTGTGTAGCAAGTAGAATCACATAAAACTTTAGTAAAGGCCTTAATTCCTTGTGAATGAGGTATCACCGTGTATAAACTTTTAACGTCTAGGGTGATCAATAAGACGTCTTTAGATGGTAAAATCACCTGTTGTATTCTTTTAAGAAAATCCGGCGTATCCTTCAAACAGGTGGATAGCGCTAAAATGGATTCTTTGCTATAGTGATCAATCAATTTACCTAACGGTTCCAGGAGACTGCCCCTCCCGGAGACTATAGGTCTGCCTGGAGGAGCATGAAGGCTTTTATGAACCTTCGGTAAGGTATATAGAACAGGCATGATTGGAAATGACACTGTGCAAAACTGATGTGTCTTGCTATCAATGAATCCAGCCTGAAGACCCATATAAAGAATGGCCGAGATTCGTGCTTGTATCTTTTTAGTCGGGTCTGATGTCAAGATTAGGGATGAGCTGTTTGGGTTCGGACTGTTCAGAGTTCGACCCGAACTTTGGCAGTTCGAAAGTTCGCGAATTTCGAACTTTTTGGGCGTGTTCGGTTCGAGTTCGAAAAAAAAAAGAAATTTTGAAAAATGTATAGAAAATGCTTAAAAAAATACTAAAAAATCTAGAAATAAAGAGACTCTTTACTGCAGAATATTATAAGCAACGGTTTATTAGATATTGAATTAAAAACTAATGTGTACATGGAAAGATTATCAACTCTAAATGACCTCTGTTCACAAACAGGCATAACACCAGGTGTTTTTAGTCTGGTAATCAATTTGATACATTGTACAATATAGTGTGGGGGTGGGGTGGTGTCTGCTTCTGATTGAGATTTGAGAATTAATTTCCCTAAAACATCCTAATATGCTGCATTTAACCCTTTCGCTGCTGAGGCTTTTCACACCTCTGTGCTGAGGTCATTTTTACCGCTTTCGCTCATCATGTTTAACCGCGTTTTGTAGCCATATTTTGATATATGACCCAGTCATATTATATATCGTTATTTCCGGCAGACTTGGCAGATTCATAATATGTCATTATTATATGTATATGTTATGTCATGTCTGTATATTATAACAAAAAATGCAATAAAATTAGAATTTTCAATAATTTATTATGTGTAAAGTGTTTTTTTCACATTTTAACATGCGATAGTTTGCGGTTATGTTTTGTATGGGGTGCGCTTGTTAAAAAATTAGAAATGGGGTCTCATTACATTTTTTTTGGGGAAAATTTTGCTTTTTTTAACAAATGCACCGCATACAAAAATCGTTAGTGCAGCATTATTGTTCACATTATAATTGAAATGGGAACAATATTGCTGCATTAACAAACCAAAAAAAAAAAAAGTGTTTAATTTTTTTTTTTTTAATTTTTCTTTTTAATTTTTTTTAATTTTTATTTTTCATTTTTTTTTTTCTACAACATTTTTCACTGTAGTGTTTGGTATCGTTGGAACGGCCATGCTCTGGCCGATCCAACCATACCAAAATTTAACCCCTAGCTGCCACGGATCGGGAGATAGGGAGTTCATTGGAACTCCCTATCTCCACAGTTGGTGGCAGTTAGGGGTTAACTCTAGGACTGGCGTCATCGTGCTACAAAAATCGTTAGTGCAGCATTATTGTTCACATTATAATTGAAATGGGAACAATATTGCTGCATTAACAAAACAAAAACAAACAAAAAAACGTGTTTATTTTTTTTTTTGAATTTTTTTTAAAAATATTTTTATTTTTTTATTTTTATTTTTTATTGTTTTTAAAAAACATTTTTCATGCTCATGTTTACTATCCTTGGAAAGGCCATGCTCTGGCCGATCCAACGATATCAAACATTAACCCCTAGCTGCCACAGATCGGGAGATAGGGGTTTCATTGGAACCCCCTATCTCCACCATTGGTGGCAGCTAGGGGTTAACTCCAGGACTGGCGTAATCGTGCTATGCATGATGACGCCAGTCCTCAGGGGGAGTTCCTGGAGGCTTGGCCGACATCCAAGATGTCGGCCAGCTCCAGGAGTGGATCACGATCCGGCGCTTTTCAGCGCCGATTCGTGATCCGGCTCCCCAGGGGTTAATCACAGCCACCGTTTGGAAGGGCAGGCTGTGCCCTTCCAAATGGTGCCTGGATTAACCCTCTGCCCCCGGCGATCGGGAGGGAGAGAGGTCCGAAGGACCTCCCCCCTCCCTTTCAGGCGCTTCCTCCGCACATGCGGGGGGGGGGACGCCTGAATTAGATGTCATCGCGCCGCCGCGATGACATCTAATTGCTCCGCCGGGGTCCCGGAGTGCTGGGCTGACATTCAAGATGTCAGCCCACACCAGGAGATTGCTGTCTCCTGTGCATGGACGCGCTCAGCGTCCATAGCAGCTTGGCGTCCATAGCAGCCAAGTGGTTAACTGGTGTTTGAAAAAAATCTAAAGCAATGTTATTTTTCACCTCGGGATTAAACATTCACAGGGTTATTCAGAGAGCGGTGAAAAGCAGGAGAATAACTGGAGAAGTGAAAATTCTAGGTCAAAATAGCCAAACCAGAAAAATTCTCCCATTTAACTCACTTTCCAAATTGGCTATTTGGTCTAGATTGTTCTCTTCTCCTGCCAGTTCTCCTGGCTTTCACCTCTCTCTCGGGGTTGTTCAGAGAAAGGTGAAAACCAGGAGAATGGCAGGAAAAGAGAACAATCTGGACCAAATAGCTGATTTGGAAAGTGAGATAAGACTAGGGTCAGACTAACGCATTTTTCGCAGCGACCGTCAAAAAGTGCGTCCGAACGCATTGCCGTATTTTTTCACGGATTGCGCGAAAACGGTCATACGATGCGCATTTTTGTGCGTGATTTTTTACGGATCCAAACCAGGAAACTTTGGGTGTCTGGACGTTATGTTGGCCGGACATGAGCAGGGTCTGACGTCTCCAAATCACACACAAACGCCGCTAGTGGACGCAGCGCACTCTGTACGTCCGTACTAGCGGTTCTGCGTTCTCGAAAAAATGTGTTCATTTTCCACTTGCGTTGCGCAGCCGGACTTTCGTGCGACCGTACTTCGTATATTGGCCGTCATTGCCCATCATTTGCTGCTAGTGCGGCCGTGATTAAGTGCGCCTAAACGCACGTTAAAAATTCGCTAGTCTGACCCTACCCCAAATGAGAGAATTTTTCTGGTTTGGCTATTTTGACCTAGAATTTTCCATTCTCCAGTCATTCTCCTGCTCTTCACCGCTCTCAGGAATAACCCTGACAGGGTTATTCAGAGAAAGGTGAAACTCAGGAGAATGACTGGAGAATGGAAAATTCTAGGTCAAAATAGCCAAACCAGAAAAATTCTCCCATTTATCTCACTTTCCAAATCGGCTATTTGGTCTCGAATTTTCCATTCTCCAGTCATTCTCCGGCTTTTCACCGCCAAAAAATCTGTAAACTTTTTCTGCGTGTCCGAAAATGTCTCCTCTTTTCATACAGACTGCCGCCCCAAGCAGTTGTTTATGGATAGATTAAAGGAAAAGCATTTACCGTCATTTGAAATGTCATTTTTTGGTTTTTACATATTTCTATACATCCTAGAAATCCGCCACTTCATGGGCAGGTTATGGGGACCTCCTAGGCACGATATTTTAAGGAATTTTTCATTTTTATTTTTAACCTTTATTTCATGGAAAACTCACTGTCCCTTTAAAAACGTTTTTTTTAAAAACTTTTTGTCCTTGTTTCCTGTCCCCCAGGGCACTACCAGGACCCCCATACACCTTTTATGGCAAATATCTAGCATATATGCCCTCTTGGAGGGCACTCTAAAAACCGAATTTTCAGCCCCATTGACTTGTATGGGGTCCGAGTTCGGGTTCGGATCAGAACATTTGGAAAGTTCGGGTTCGGCTTCGAACCGAACTCGGGGAGCGTTCGGCTCATCCCTAGTCAAGATCTTGTAGGTAGTAATATCCGACAGCTTTTGTAAAATTTCCTGTCTATAGTCAGCGTAATTTAAAAGGACGATGCCGCCCCCTTGTCTGCTGGACGTATTACAATGGAAGAGTCTGTGGATAAGTCTCGAATCGCATCCCATTCAGACTTCTTTAAATTGGAATGTGTGGGTTGTTTCACGGGAATACACTGAATAGCATTTTGTATTTGTTGTGAGAACATATGTATTGTATGATTTTGAGTTTTGACGTCATGGGTACTAGGCCTGAGTTGTTTGGATATATAAGGTATGTCACCAATCTGTTCCTGGATGGCAAGGGTACGATGTAATTTGTATGCCTCATCTTCCATCTTGAATGGGGATAGAGATTGTTTCGGAACAAACGTGAGCCCTTTGTTCAACACAGATACATGATCCAACGAAAGTTGTTTATTTGATAGATTAAAAATGGGGGTTAATTCTTCGGGAGTGGTGGTCGTCCCCGGTTTCTTCCAGATCTTCCCCTTCTTGCCCCTACGGGGAAGCCGGAATTTGTGGGATCGTGTAAAGTGTTGCGGGTGAACAAAGCTGGAATATGTGGGCTCTTGTTGGGACGCCCTGAACCCTCGTCTAAAAAAGACTGTTGGTCATGTACGGTGGAGGCAATCCCTGAGGTTTCGGTCTCAGAACCTGATTCCCCAGAAGTGATTTTAGAGCGGTCATCTCCATGTTGTTTTTACTCCTCTGCAAGGACGCTTCTCCCCGGTTACCATCCGGGCGTGACACCTCAGTCGCAGAGTATTGATGTCACCATTAGCATTGCCAGACCGAAGTCGGACGCCACGCCCTTCGTGGATCGGGCGATTCGCCAGGTGGCACGCCACAAGCGGGGTAAGTGATTTGCAGATGTTTTGTACATTCTATATATATTTGGTACCCACCCTGTGTCCACTACCTTGATAAAGGCCCCTGCGAGGGCCGAAACGTCGGTCAGGTGCATATGGGCATCTTTTAAATGTTTATTTAATAAAATCATCGATTTTATTTTTATTTGAAGTCCTGGAGTGCGTCCTTCTCTCTTTTCGGTTTATATATATGCAATATATATACAGTATATAAATAGTTATGTTCATTATTGCAGAAGCCACTTGCACATCACAGCAATTCAAAGAATTGCATCCCAGAGCTCCTGTGCCACATTCCCAATATGCAGCAAGGAATTCTGGGTAGGATATGCAATGACATCTGTCTCACTTTTATGCATCCTGGGTCTGTTATATACACAGAACCCTAAAATCAATACTATGCCATATGGCTTTGTGGCAGAGATAAGGTTTATGCAACTGGTCAAAGCCACTCCTAGGACAGCACTGTTTTGGGTTTATTTAATGTATTTGCAATTATGTACTGTTATTTATTAATAAAGTTGCACAGAAGGCAGACCATTGTTACAGACCTCATTGCACAATCAAATCTATAACGAAATAAAAACATACATGAATAATTAATGGAAGCATTAGATGAAATATAAATAAAAATATTGTTTTAATAATGCAAAGCAAGAAAAAACATCTGGACTAAGTGTAATATAATAAATATAATACTGCATGTGTTATGAACACCTGCTCTAGAATAGATAGTATGTGCACTTACAAAACGCACACGCTGGAATGTCATACAGCACTTATTTTTAGAATAGCCTGAGGGAGGATTAATGTTAAAGGGAAAGAACAGGAGATTAGTGAAAACAAAAATCAAGAGAAAGAAAAAGGACAGGATTCTGGGTCTGGGCAGAGCGACAAAGAGTTCATTGCATTGAAATTGAAGGTCTGTCTCCCAAATATTGCCAAAAATAAATAGTCCAAAGGGAACCCAATGCTGGCATTTACAAAAGTAAGGGGTCAGCCCCAGCTACATGATAAGCCAGCTATGGGTACCACACCTTGACAAAAAAAGGCGCGGGTATTGTTCACCAAACCTTTTGTGTCCCGGAGAACAACAGAAAACGAGAGCAGGAGAGGGAACACCCTTAATCTAGTTTATTGTTCGCAATTATATGTTTTGTTTTCTTTTGATGTAGCAAGATCACCGAACTCAAAGAGGAACATAAATATGTTTAATATGTTTTTTGCATAGTTCTACAGTGATAAAAACACAAGTCAGTTAGTGTCATATTCATATTTCTCTGATATGTTTATACTTTGAGGTGTTTGGATCGTCATATTTCTGTTTCCATACTTATTGTCTTTCTATTATATTTAATAAAGATTTTTGCCATGTTGCTCCTTAGGAAGGCAGCTACTACTAGTAGTAAATTATGTGTACAATGGAAACTATACCTAAAAGTCACATGGATCTTATTTACCTAATAGCTAGTAGCTGCCATGCTACTGTATACTGTTACTTTTTATACGTAATTCTTCCTTTAAGATAAACATTTGAAGATCTCTGGATTTAACACATTTGGAAAAGTAAAACACAATAAAGTGAAAATAATATAAAACTAACAGGTTTTAGTAGTAAATTACCTCAGTAGTAAGGTGCCTGTCAGCCTCAGGCTAAATGACAGACCTATAAACATGGATTTGTTATTCTTTCAGAAAGTCTTTTAGCTGGATTTATAGGAATAGGGGGCATTAAACACACGCGTTTCAAACATACACGTTCACAAATGAGTCGGCCTTGTCTATCCACCATTTAGGTCCCAATGACAATCTTTCTAGGTTCCTTAACCGGTTTTTGAAAAAGAGGATGGATTTTAAAATGCATGGGAGATTTGGGGCTCATTGCACTAGATGAAATGGGAACACACATGGTGCAGTACATCTAGTACAATGAGCCCCAAATCTCCCAACATCGAGAAAACACTCACAGTGTTATTCAAAGAGATTCGAAAAGTCACCGCACGTTCGGTGACTTTTCGTTCTCATCAATTCGGTTCCTTTTGCCGATCCCATTTCGGTGACCCTGCGGTGTATTCAGCAAGCACCACAGGGTCCCCGAATTGCAGGGAAAAGTCACCGCAAACCTGACGAAAACTAACCGCAAAACCCAGCGAATGCACACTGAAAACAAGCAAAAACATCTGGATTAACCTTCGAAAAACCCGAGCAGGAGCCGATCACACGCAGCGAAACAGCCGAACAGGAGCTGAATCACACAGAGCCAAAGCAGCTGAGACGCAGAGCAGGCAGTGAATAAATTAGCAAAACCGTTTGTATGAATCTGGGAAAATAAAACGTTGTTTGCAAAGAAACTACTGAGCGAAAATGTCTGAAATTTACATATGAGATCCAGGGAATGATAATAAAAAGGGCTGTTACAGAAAAAAAAGAAAACTTAAAGAAAAAAAAAAAGAAAATCGGACTTTTAAAAAAAAAAAACGGGAATATTTTTAACATTGAAGTCTATGGGATTCTCCTGAATAAATTTGCCGAATTAAACCACTGAATGGCAGAGCATTAGGGGAACCTTTTTTTTATGGGGATTTCTCTGCCCTCGAACAGGCACCGAACAGGCACCGTATGTGCAGGCAATTCGCCAGGATTTGGCAAATTGCCTGCTCTCTGGATAGCCGAATGGCCAGGAAAGGTAACCGAACGCTGATTTTCAGCGTTCGGTTACCTTTCTCAAGCAATTCGGATCCCTTTGGATAACCCTGTCACTCATTCAAAAGCCATTGTACAGCTGGCTCCAAACATTATCAGCATAGCACTGTATGTGTTTTAACACTTCTGTTTTTCCTATGATGGGAGATTTGGGGCTCATTGTACTAGATGTACTGCACCATGTGTGTTCCCTCTTCTCTTTTCTAGGATATAATACTACACTGTAATTACCAGACTATTTCCACCTGTAATGTGATCTTCCGACAAATAAAAATCCTGAGATGACATTGCAGGTCACAAAGGTCTGCCTCTTACATTGCGGTTATTTCTGTCTTTACTTTTTCAAAAGCCTGCAATTTGTTAAGGGTTTGCAGACTCCACGTGTGATTTCTGCTAAAAGTTTCTCTTAGAAAATGTCTTAATTTCTTGTATGACGGGTCTCCTCCTTTAGCCATGTCTTCTAGGGCGCAAACACAGCAACACTGCAAGTTCTTTTTGTCAGATTTCATTCTGTCACTGGACAGTGACACGGCAATCAGTGGTATTCGGCAATCACAGGAACTTTTGATTTCCTCCAGCTCTCTCACTTAGCTGGATATTTCATCACTCACTCACCCATATCAGCTTCCCCTTTTTAAGGCTCAGCAAGCTGCTTGATGGGCCACACCTGTGATACAAGCGGATCTGACCAGTGACACAGGCTGCTAGGGTAATGGCGCAACCTTCTCTCGATTATCCCAACCCCAGGGACCCAGAACACAACTCCCAACATGCTCAGCTTCAGTAAACACCATTTCCCTGAAGTTTCACCAGACGGGAGGGATGTAGTCAAAACAGTCTTGTCTCACATACCTCCCGTCAATGATCATGCCCTGCTTCCTGTCACACATGCCATATGAATGTTCCCAATCGATTAAAGAACAATGCATGTTGTGTCCATTTACAAGAATTTTTCTTTGCAATTGGATTTGTCCAGAATTGACCAATAGATAATTGACATTCAAATATTTGAATAGATGGCTTTCATATTGACACATTTTACGATGATTGGCTCATTAATCGCTAAGTGACATGAGTTAGAGATACAAGTATTAATAAAGCGCTAACAAGTTCTGTAGCGCTGTACAATGGGTGAGACAATAACAAATATACATACAGGTTAATCACACAGAACAGTAGGAGGGAGGACCCTGCTCGAGATCTTACAATGTAAGAGCAGAGGGGTGGCACTCTAGGTGAGGGTAAATAGAGAACCTGAAGTAGCGGGTGCGTGTGGGTGGGTTGGGAAGATGGAGCAAGAAATGTACAGTGGGGATCATGGAGTGAGCCGATAGGCTTCTCTAAAGTAATGTGTTTTCAGAGACTTCTTGAAGGAATGGAGAGATGGGTGAGTCTAATGTTGCGGGGGACGAAGTTTCATAGAAAAGAGGCAGCTCGGGAGAAGTCCTGAAGGCGAGAGTTGAGAGTGCGGGTACGAGGAGACGATAACATCAGGTTGTGAGGAGAAGGGGGAGCAGTAAGCAAACACAAAGCCAGTGCTGATCACAGAGTGCGGCAGGGCAGTCAATAGGCATCCATATCCCCAGTCAGTGAATGGGGATTTGGATTTTTTGCGACTTCCGCCTCTGGCTTCTTTTAGGCGATGCCGGCCCTGCCCCCACACAAGTACTTGTGAACCCCTGTCACTCGGGGCGGTCCGCCCCCTCCCTTAGTTCACTAACGTTCTTGGGTAATCCTAGCATAATCCAGCATATAACACCAGAAAATAGGGAGACTAAATGTCTTGTAGGGATTCTTATTATTTGTGAGGATCAGACATTTGAGCGCATATCAATTCTTTGCAAGTGTCTGAGTGTTTTTTTTACACCTCCTGCATCTCTTTTGCTGACACTGAGCTCCTTTTACTCAACATACCTATGGATCTGATCTTTTTGTATCAAAAACACGCTCTGGTTCATTTCTTTGGAATCGTAGCCTTGTGGATATTGAGAGCTCTCAAATGGTATCTCAGTGCATTTGGCACCCATATTTTATTTTCTTTGTTGTATTCATCAACTCTTTTACCCTTCATAAATTGCAGTTTATCTTCTAACTCAAGAGTAGCTGCTGGAGGTTTTAGATACCTAGAATATAGAAAGCAGCATAAGTTGCAATGCCACGAGGTGTTTGACTTCCATATCTCCTGTAGTGTCCTGCAACTTCTTATTAATTTGATATATGTGATACATTTTAATTCATTTGATTATGTTTTTGCACTGTTAACATTATAAATATATAGCGTGGGAAATTTTAGACTTTTTAAAGGGACAAACTAAAAAATAAACTCATCTATACTACCAAATTCTCTACCTCCAGGCACACTTGCAGGATTATTCAAAGAGAATTGAAAAGCCATCGCACGTTCGGTGACTTTTCGTTCTCCTCAATTCGGTTTGATTTGGTGATCCCATTTCGGCCACCCTGCGGTGTATTCAGCAAGCACCACAGGGCCGTCGTAGTGCAGGGAAAAGTCACCGCAAACCCGCCGAAAACTCACCGCAAAACCCGGCGAATGCACGCCGAAAACCCGCAAAAACATCTGGATTAACCCCGCTGAAAACCCCGAGCAGGAGCCGATCACATGCAGCGCAGACGCCGGAAAAAGCTGACACCGCAGACGAATGGAGTGAATTCGGCTTGAATGTTTGAAAAGTGAAATGCTGTTTGCAAAGAAACTACTGAGCGAAAATGTCTGAAATTTACATATAAGGTCCAGGGAATGATAATAAAAAGGTCTGTTACAGACAAAATAAGTAAAGTTAAAAACAAATCTATAAAACAAAAAAAATCGGAAATTATTTTTTAAAAAAAGAAATCCCGAAAAATGCTTAAAATATCCTAAAAAATCTATAAATAAAGAGACTTTTTACTGCAGAATATTACAATGAAAGGTTTATTAGATATTGAATTAAAACGGGAATATTTTTAACATTGAAGCCTATGGGATTCTCCTGAATAAATCTGCCGCATGAAACCACTGATTGGCAGGGCAATTCGGCAAATTTTCACTGCTGGGTTTTGCTCTCTGAATAGACGAAGCATTGCTTCTCTATGGGGATTCACTCACCTCGAACAGGCACCGAACAGGCACCGTATGTGCAGGCAATTCGCCAGGATTTGACGAATTGCCTGCTCTCTGGATAGCCGAATGGCCAGGAAAGGTAACCATACGCTGATTTTCAGCATTCGGTTCCCTTTCGGCAGCCATTCAGATCTCTTGAATAACCCTGATGGTTTACATCCTTTATCCCATCCCTGTAATTCCCTTGGGGTTTTCTACCGAGAAGCATTTGTAGCTTTCAGTGTGCCGTGTGCAATAGTTTCTTTTTGTTTTATGTCTGCCACCGCAGTGTTTATAGTTTACCAGCTACAGTATATTCGGTTGCTTTGCTGCTATGATAACGGTCTGATTTCTCTTTCCTTTAGCTTTGCTTTGAATTTGAGCAGACATTGCTTTTTTGTCAGTTTACATTTTCACTCGAGTATTTTATGGCATGTATTTTGTTGGTTATGCGTTATGCTTGCTGCAAGATCTCTTTGCTGGATTCGATTGAAAGCTAAAAAATTCATCTTTGCTTTTTGTAGCCAAAGATTTTAACAGAAGAAAGCAACAGAATCCACGAAAAAGCCAGAGTAAAGCCAAACCAATAAAGTTAGAGGAAACAAAGATAAAGTCTGCTTCATAACAACTTGTTACAGTTCCACCTACTGTTCAGTCTGCACAGTATACATGACATATGATCACATATCTATGACGAAGGACAAAGCACTAATAAAAGCCTCTTGAAGCCGAAGCAACACGACCTTTTCAAACATATTAAAGCAAAACATGTATCAAATTTATTGTTAAATTACATTGACTATGTTAAACATAACTTGGTTATGGGAAACAACAGTCCTAACCATAATTTTAATATATATGTGTATATATATATATATTTCTTTGTATTATCTTCAGCTTATACGATTGCTGGGACAACAGCTAATCAATCTAACCTTTACCATGCAGAAGTTATCCAATTTTTGATTATGTAGCTCCTGGCTGGTTACAGCAACACCACCTACCGCTGGCACTTCATATTTTCCCATATCATATATGCACATTATCACTATGATACCTCTATTACAGTGGTTCCCAACCGTGGCCCTCAAGTCAGGTCACGTTTGCTTGATAGCTGTAGCACAGCACAGGTGATATGATTTGCTGCTCAGTGATTGCAGGATTCAGTCTGCATTTCCCCAAGGTGATCCTCAAAACCTGGCCTGTTAGCGGTACCCGAGGACCGCGGTTGGGAACCACTGCTCTATTACATCATATTTGTGTTGCATTTTAGAAAGTAGTGTGTAGTATACGTTTCTAACACGTGCAACATCTACTGGGCTGATATTGGGTTTCCATTCGGTTAGAAATTGTGAGTATGAGGATTCCAGAAAGATGAAGATGTTTTTTCTGTTGCTTATCAGTACATTACTCTGTACCTGTGTTTCCTAAACCTGTCCTCAGGACCTGCTGTCACGTCAGGTTTGCCAGATATCTGAAGCACAGCACAGGTGATATGATTTGCTGCTCAGTAATTGCAGGATTCAGTCTGCATTTCCCCAAGGTGATCTGTAAAATCTGGCTTGATAGTGAGTCCTGAGGATTGGCTTGGGCACCACTGCTCTATACAATCCTTAAATCTCCATTATTTGTTTGAAAAAAAACCATCACAGCAAAGGCTCTAAATGAGTGCCACCAAATGCAAGTATATAGGATCATACCGTATTCATCTCATTGAAATAGAGCACAGCACTATCATGCTCAGCAGGACACATACAACTGAAAATACCGGTTGGATGGAGTAGAGGTAACCTCATTGTTATATAACTGTGGAGATCCGGGTTCGAATCCCGGCCAGAGCACCTCTCCAGTAGGTGTCCTTGGGCAAGACACCTAATGGTACATACCTGCCTACCACACAATATCGGCTGTGCAGTCCAGTGGTAACGTCTCTACCCTTCAACCATGAAGCAAGTCAAAACGCCATTCAGCATATCTCTCCAATACAACTGTGGAGAAGCAACTCTTGACTTTACAGAAAGGGGATCAACCTAACCATGAGGTCACTGATCTACAATCATGGAAACACGACCCGATCCCACTCAGAAGACGCCACTAGCGAGTGTCCTTGGGCAAGACACCTAGCGATATGGATGTACCTACCTCACAAAATACTTGTATGTATGTATTCTAATGTATCAACTCCTTGCACATTGACCTTGTAAAGCGCTGCGGAACTTGTGGCGCTATATAAATAAAGGATAATAATAAGCAACGTTGGTCGAGTCTAAAATTAGGCCCTGGTTCTGTTGAGGTTTGCCATTAATGTATTATCAAATTGCTTCAATATTTAGTAGTGTTTAGAAGCTATGCTGTTTTATTTATGCAGTCGTAAAGTGTGTGCATGTGTATGTAGAGTATTTTTGTAAATATTTTTATATGAAAACACATATTTTCCATGTGAGTGCTTATATGTGTGTGTATAAGTGCTTGTGTGAATGAATGTCTCTCTGCATGCAGTACACGCATGAATCCATACAACAGACATCCATAAATGTGTGAAGTCAATGGAGTCAAATGCACCTGCACATTGTTGTGTGAGGAGTGTATGTAAACGCATGTGGAATTTATATGTGTGATTGTAAAAATATTTGTTGCAGACATTACATGTTTTAGGCATGTATTGGCACGTAGGGTCAGTTCGTATTAATGCAGGCGTATACTGGTGCATGAATGGTGTATTTAGGCCATGATGCTGCCCTAAGCACTGCAAGTTTCCCATATCAAATACATATGAACATAAACATGAAATCAAGACACATATTCACCAACTATCAGGGCTATTTATGGCAAAAATTGATTTTAGAAAAGTAACAAAGTATTTTATTTATACCTAGTGGTTTCTAACAACATTTATCATCGTTTATCGACCGCTTGCTGGGAGTTTTAGTGATTTGCATTTCTGTTACACACCTGCATTCCTCAAATGAACTGAATTTCTAAATTGAAGGACATTAGGGGGAAAAAAACTGCCCCGCCCCTCCAATCCGCCGCCCTAGGCCCGGGCCTAGTTGACCTACGCAAGTATACAGCCCTGAGTGCATGGTGTCAGAACGTGTGTGTGTTGGTATTTGTGTGTAGAATTTTTTGAATTCCTATAAACACCCTCTCTATGTGACACCTACAACATAGGGACAGACATTATCTCTCTCTCTAACACAAAATGCTAAGATATCTACCAGGAAATATGCCGCTGTATGTTTCCCCAGTAATCCTCTTCATACCAGTGACACAGTTGCAAGTGTTTTTCAATGTTGTATCTCAATAAACACAGATCCACAAGAGTTTCCATTCATCTGTTGCTGTTTACATTTGTATAATTTAGGAAAGAGAGCAAGAAAAACATCTCACGGGTAAAACATGCAGTAACCAGGATTAGCTGAGAGAATTTATGCTTCTCTTATTAACTGGCTGGCAGTCCTACTTGTCTATCTGACATCTGTACACTCCCTTTTAAAGGCCATATGTACATCCCAGTTATCACATGCCTACTCTAACTGCTGATCTTTATGCCATACCACCATACCACCTTATACTCTCTTGTAATTTGGAAGAAAGAGCTTATACTTTGGCATTTAAGTGATGTTCACTTACTGGTAGAGCTGCTCGCTCTACCAACACGCTTTTCAGTCATTGTCGTGTCCCATGCCTGGAGAAATGGAGGAGCTGCAGAAACAACTGCGCCCGCCCCAGTGTGTCTATAGATTGTCACCTGGTTGCCCTTTTCCTGCCTGATCCTCGAAACCATGTATTGCAGTCACACCGTGTGCTTCATCCCAGTCTCCCATGGATCTACTGCTGGTATACTGATCCACTTACTGGGAAGCCAGATGCACCTCGTCCTGCCTGATGGGTTTCCGTAAAAGAGACACCAGCAAACATAGGGCTTCTGCACTGTAGGAACATATACACTGGAAGGTGTATTCTTAAAGAGATCAATGCACAGGCTTAAGTCTTTATTCTGGTTAACTGGTTGTACCTGCTACCTGTTGGGAGTCCGACCAACCTGCTCTCTCAAGTCCCAAGTTCCTGTTGCTGCCAGTCTCTAACCAGTTGTGTCTTTGGTGTGTGTGCTGCTCACAGATACCACTGATATGCCCACTACCTCATGTGCCTGTAGCCTATGCCCAAAATTTCCAGTGTCTCCAAGTTGGCCTACTGTTTACAGTGCCCACCTATGTGGCCAATATCCTGTGCCTCCCTGTGTACTCACACTTCTATGCACACCTATATGCCTCCAGACTCCTGTGCCCTTCTTGTGTGACCAGTCTCCTGTGCCTTCGAGGCTGTCCACTGTCTCTACCCTGTAACCTATATGACCTTTCAGTGAGCTGACTGCCTTGCCTTTCTATTGAACTATGTATGCAATAAGTATTGAATAAAACCCTTGCTTGGAAAGTTGAACCTCCACTGTGCCACCTGCATCATCAACTAAAACCCTTCTACCGTCAGCATCCTGGGCATGCCAGCTAACATGTATCCTGCGTTTCATGATTCCCAATCCTGACAGCTACAGCCCTGAAAGGTTATTTTACTTGGAAGCTGCTGATATTTATTCAATATAATGGTAAATGTCAAATATCTCACACTCAGTGAAAGAAACCTCAAAAGGCTTTAGAACAGCAAATCAACTTATGAAGACTCATTGTTCTGATGCCATGAGACGAATGTCATAATCGCTGAGCTATAACAGTCACTGCATAGGATATAATTAGGCTATTGCTCAACACAGAGTAACATTACACTGTATGATATTAGAACAATCAAAAGCAAATTTTCCATTAACAATTTGCATACAAAGCACTACTGTATGCATGGTGCGGCACAATAATTCACATTCCTTGCGCTGAGGGGACAGAAAGCTCTCACAGTGGTAGCTTATCTCCTTGAGGTATAGCAGCTTTTGGAAGGCCAGATATAATCCCGGATTAGCTATAGATGTGTATTGAGCATGGCCTGCTCCGACACGTGAACAGAAATATTACTGGAATTTTCAGCACCAATTGAGAACAGCTAGCTAATGTGTAATATATATATATATATATATAAAATACACAAGAAGGGCTGACAACCCTTGGGCAAGCACCCCTCCCTGTCACAGGTGCTCCACCCACAGGTTCTATTTAACCTTGATCTGCAGGGAGCTTCAGAAAGGACTGGGTCCTCAATAAGTAAGTTTATCCCATAAGAGCAGTCATTAGGTTAGTATGATAGGACCTGCCAAGGGTGGAATACATTGTCGCTGTTGGCAGGCTTACGCAATCCATGGCCATCTATTGCAAACTAAACTTCCACCATTTTTCAACACAGCTCAACATCATAGGGTTAAGATCTATAGTGCATTTGAAGGGAATAAGAATTGTTTGTAGGCATTTAAAGGGTTAAACCTGGTTAAATCTCCTGTTTTTAAATGAATTTAGCTGCTGTTGTGGTTTCTTTTGTACTGTTTGTACATGTTGTTTGGAGTGCTCTCTTCTTGGTTTGTTATATATATATATATATATATATAGCAAAAAGCACAAACGGTGTAAAATATACACATTTTCGTAAGAGACGTCAGGGTCTATTACCCTTTCTGTGGGATGCATTGGTAGTTTTACTCACCTGTGAAACATCTGCAACATTGATAATCTTTTTCGACTGTGCCACAAATCCCAGCACTCCAGTGTCTAAAGGAAAGACAATCTCACAGTCCGGCACCACCAAACATTCCTCAAAGGTGGAATCCTTATTGATATTAAAGAGCCTGGTGGCGAGCTCAGCAGTACCATTCCTCATGCGATACATAAACAGACTCATGCGGTCTGCCTGGATCATAAAAGATAACCTCTTGAGAACACTGAAGACACATTTTTCGGTGTTTATGGTGTCCTGGAATCCCCTAATGAGGTCAAAGACTATCTCACTCTCCTCCAGGCTGCTCATAGTATGATATTGGGAGAAATCCACATTTGTCTTATTGGTGCTGAGCAGTTCGCTAATGATCCCAGGCCTGAATTTAAGGTCATAGTACTCTTTGGCAAAGACAGGGTTGGAGTCCAAAAACTTCTCCACCGCCTCTTCGGTTATCCCACTCATGATGAGGACAGCTCCTTCGACTCAGAAGAAATCAGACTGCACCTTGACCAGGAAATGCCTCTGAATCCAGCTGAAACAGATAAAAAATATTTTGGGGTGGAAAGCGAAATATAAAACCCCAGGGAAATCCAGGAATCCCCTGGGTGTTTCTCCTTCAGGGGACAGAAGGAGAAATCGCTCTCATGCCATCTTCTTTCTCTGAGCTGTAAGCCTGATTTGGAACAATACGTGTAAGATGATTCTTAGCAAGGCAAGCATTATTCCTCTAATAGTGAAGGTGAAATGGAGATTACCCTGATCATTTTAAATGGTCACATGACGTTCCTGTAATCCACTACCCAATCAAGTTAAAGGCTGTGGGCCTTTGCCAACGATACCGAAGCCGCTGCAGATGGTAGATTAAGAAGAACTGAAGGAAGGGAGCATTGTGTTTATAGAACGAGCGATAAGGCATTTCACACAATGCACTATGAGCTGTTCACTGCTTACACATTGCATTATGGGAAAAGCGTTTTCCCCAGAAGAAGTTTAAAAAACACTTTATTCAGATTGTTATATTTTTGAAAAATAATATTCTGGTGGATATCTATATAAAAGAAAATAAAAGCAACAAAATTAGAACAATCGTGCAAGGTAATGTATTATAAAGACCACTGCACATTGGACAGCGCACATGACTGCCATCAAAAATCTTGCGGCCACTTACTGAACCACTTGTCGGGCTTCCCTCAGCTGTCCATTTCATTAAAATAATTAAAAATAAAATATTTTGCTTCCTCTACTGTTTACCTTATTGTACAGGGAGTGGGCTAAATCCCTGGTGGATAGAAGGTGTTTGCTGGTGGAAGGTGGTTCGGTCTGCACCTCTACCTGACCGCTAACCCCAGATGGGCTTCACTGGAAAGATATCTATTACTTTTTATGCTCGTCCTAGGGTAATATTATAGTAAAAATAAGAGCAAAACAAATAAAATGGATGACATAGGGTTGGATTCAATGAAAGGCAATGTGGGTGCGATGTGCCTTGATATCACTTAAACGTATCTCACCTAATCATTGGCGTACGCATCCCTGTGTATTAGGCTAATGTCAGACGAGCGCATTGTGTGCGGATTGTGCATCCGTGCACAACGGACATACTTTCTGACGGAAGACGCAGTAGTGGCCACACAGTCCGCTTTTGTGACTGACTTTTTTTGACTGATGTAGAGAAGAAATAAAATTAATATGAAAAACCATTTTGTCCGTCAAAAATGCAGTCCGTCTACGTTCCATCACACACACACAAAGCTATGCGGACGTTGTGGACGTGGCGCACTCCGCACGTCCGTTCTAGCGGATTTACGTTCTTGCCTAACTTGCGTCTGTTTGCCGCGTCCGTTGTGTGTCCGCACTTCTGTGCGGACGTACTTCGTGTGTGGGTCTCTAGTGATTATAATTGTATGCTACCACGGCACGGACGTTAAAATGTGCGGCAACACGGACGTGAACACTGCTATCGTCTGACCCCAGCCTTAGGGTGTTCACCCTTGGAACATTTATTAATTGAAAATGTATGTTTAGAAGATTTTGCACAAAATGCACATTTTTCATTAGTAATAATAAGCACGTAAAGAGATACTGTACAGTCAGTTTTTATGCTTTTCATCACGAACCAGATAAGGTACACCTACAATGACATTGTAGGAGGTGAAAGAGGACCTCTTCACCCAACATTAGGGTGTGTCTGGGCCCACCAAGCACACCCCCTATGCACCTAATTCACAAAGCACCTGGTTTGCTCTGCGATGTAGCGCTATCCTCATGCCTCACAGTAAAGTGTTTCGGCCTTGAAAGCTGGGACCAGCCCAGCCACAAGATTCTTGGCCCGCACCATCACGGCTATTTACGAGGCTGCGATGTTACATCATCTTGTCTGAAATACAGGAATATTGAAATAAGGGTAACCCCTCTGTCTATGCCAAACCTAAGCCAGCAAGTGAGGGTTTAATACAGAGAGCAGGAAGGATGCTTGCTGCAGACCCACTCCCCATACAAAAACCCATGGCCCACAAGGTGTTAGTTACATGTTTAAATTACCTCCACAGGATGTAAAACCTATAAACGTAAAATACAACACACTTATTAACCCGATAAAATGGATGGATCTTTGCCCCTTTCCCCCACGACCTCAATCAACTGTTGAAATCCCTAAATCAATAAAATGACCCCTCCCTGTTAACCCTATAATAAATGCCCTAAACCACACAACTCCTTTGCATAAATAAAGGCATACAGTATATGACTCGTCTTGGTCCTATAATAAAACATTATTTCAAAAAGCTTTTACTTGTGATAAGCAAAAATATATGGCAACATGTAGCTCAGCACACAGGGGCGTGTGTGAAAAGGTTCAGCAAGGGGTTAACCGGCTAAAGACTGTGCATACAAATATAGAAGATCAAGATTTCAGTAGCCTCCGAGGAATGGATATAGCATGGATACCCTCCACCACAATATCAGGGACTTTATTTGCCCCTGTAAGAGCAATTTCGTGGCTCACATCAACACTAGAGTCTCGGCACTGCTGTTAGTAGCGGCACATCCTTTGTAGCGGCACATCCCCAGGATACTGCTATCCTGCAACTGGAAAAAGATAAAGTAGGTAGGTTCATTACATACAGACAGATGGGGGCCTGACTAATGCTGATCAACCAGATACATTTCAAAATGTAAAACACCCCTTGAAATTCAAAGGGTTAATGCAGTGTTTAGAATTTGGGTTTGTTTTACTGTTTCAAACAGTAGTTAGTGCTTTCTTTATTTTTTTTATAGTTGAGCCTTTTTTAAAATAGGTATATTCATTGAAGTATTGGTTTAATATTTATTCTAACTTTTGTTTGAATTATTGTAATTATGATAATACAATAGTAATTATGACACTACTGTATTTGCATTGAAATTGGCATGTATGTCTTTGTGCGAAGAACCAAAAGAGAAAAGAAAAATATTACCTGGGGGTTCAAGAGACATTAAGGAGAAAATGTTTATATGATAAAAGTTTTAAGATGTCTCTAGGTTAACGGGTTTATGTTTCTGCAAATGTTTAGCTTTGCAACAATAAGTTTCTCCTTGAACTACTTGATCTACGACTGCAAAAATGCGTGGAATCTTTGTGGTTTGAAATATTCTTAAATCATGACATAAAAGTGTAATATGCTTTAACTTGAACCTGTGAAGAAATTATTATTAAGGCAAAGCTGTAATTTGCTTTAATAATGTGTAATATTTCATTCATACTTATTGTTTTGTTATGTAGTTACATAGTAATGTTACACGGTAACATAGGTTGCAAAAACAGTGTCCATCAAGTTCAAACTACCATATATCAATATGACTGATGTTGTTCCAAAAGAGTGTAAAAAAACCCTTCTTGGTGTCTTTTTTCAATTGTAAACAAAAGTGGAAAAAGTTCCTTATTGATTCCATAATGGCAATTGGATTCCTTTGGTACTGAACCTGACACTAACCCTAACCCTTTCCCTGATCACATAGCACACAAACTGTCAAAGTCTAGCCCTAGGCTAACTCTAAACCTAACCCTGGCACTAACCCTCACCCTAGCCCCTCTAAAAGTTATTTTTTACGTATTATACATCAAGTTTCTGAACATCGGAAATGGCTGAACATAGTTGACATTTCAAAAATTCCAAATTGGTCCGATACCGAAATATCAGAAGTTTCTGACATTTCGAACTGGCTGATTCCGATTATTTCCATATCCGATATTTTCAGATTCCCGAAACAATCTGAACCGAACCGAGTCGAATTTTTCGGCGCTGCACATGTCTACTAATGCAATAACTATAAATGAAATGGCAGTAAAATAAAAAGTGTCCAACAAGCAATTACAGCAAAAGTCTAATTTACTTCTTCTTGATTTCCAGCAACAAATAGTTACAGCTAAAGTTACAAGTATTTATAAAGTGCCAACAAATTCCTTAGCGCTGTACAATGGGAGAGACAGAATAACAAATATACATACACATTACACACACAGAAGGACGGAGGACCCTGCTCGAGAGCTTACGATCTAAGAGGAGAGGGGTGACCCATTAGGTGAGGGTTAATAAGGTAAGTGGAGTGATGGGTTGCAGGAGGGCTAAATGGGAAGAGAAGGAAATGACAGTGGGGAGATTTTTTATTATTATTATTCTTTATTTATAAAGCGCCAGCATATTCCGCAGCACTGGAGATCATGGAGTGAGCCAATAGGCTTCTCTAAAGTAATGTGTTTTCAGAGACTTCTGAGCATGAGATACAGCTTTATCACATATTGCATTACTGTAGGCTTCTACAGGTGGTTTACCACTGGATCTGAAGTTGGCACTGCAAGTGGAATTATTTTCAGATTATTTTATGGATAATAAATTTACAAACACATGCATTGAGTAGGATAAGCATATGCAATCTATTGCCTCAGTAAAACATTAACTAGTGAGTAGGGATGAGCCGAACACCCCGAGTTCGGTTCGCATTCGAACTCGAACTTTTCAAAAGTTCGAATTCGAACTCGAACTTGAACTCAATACAAGTCAATGGGACTCAAAGTTCGATTTTTAGAGTGCCCTCCAAGAGGGCATATATGCTAGATATGTGCCATAAACGGTGTATGGGGGTCTGGGTAGTGCCCTGGGGACAGGAAACAAGGACAAAAAGTTTTATATAAAAAAGTTTTTAAAAGGACAGTGAGTCTTCCATGAAATAAGGGTTAAAAATAAAAACGAAAAATTCCTTCAAATATCGTGCCTAGGAGGTCCCCATAACCTGCCCGTGAAGTGGCGGATTTCTAGGATGTATAGAAACATTTAAAAACAATGTCCGGGTCCGGGTAGTGTCCTGGGGGACAGGAAACAAGGACAAAAAGTTAAAAAAAAAAAAGTTTTTAACCCCTTCACTGCTGACGACGTGTGGGACACGTCCTCAGTTACTCCCGCTGTATGCTGAGGAGGACGTGAGGAGGCTGTGTATAGAGATGCTGTTTGTGTATAGAGATGCTGTGTATAGAGATGCTGTGAGGCTGTGTATAGAGATGCTGATGGGGTTGTGTATAGCAATGCTGATGGGGTTGTGTATAGAGATGCTGATGGGGTTGTGTATAGAGATGCTGTGAGGCTGTGTTTAGAGATGCTGATGGATCTGTGTATAGAGATGCTGTGAGGTTGTGTATAGAGATGCTGTGAGGCTGTGTATAGAGATGCTGATGAGGTTGTATATAGAGATGCTGTGCGGCTGTGTATAGAGATGCTGTGAGGTTGTGTATAGAGATGCTGTGTATAGAGATGCTGATGGGGTTGTGTATAGAGATGCTGTGAGGCTGTGTATAGAGATGCTGATGGGGTTGTGTATAGAGATGCTGATGGGGTTGTGTATAGAGATGCAGTGTATAGAGATGCTGATGGGGTTGTGTATAGAGATGCTGTGAGGCTGTGTATAGAGATGCTGATGGGGTTGTGTATAGAGATGCAGTGAGGTTCTGTATAGAGATGCTGATGGGGCTGTGTATAGAGATGCAGATGGGGCTGTGTATAGAGATGCTGTGAGGTTGTGTATAGAGATGCTGTTTGTGTATAGAGATGCTGATGGGATTGTGTATAGAGATGCTGTGAGGTTGTGTATAGAGATGCTGTGAGGCTGTGTATAGAGATGCTGATGGGGCTGTGTATAGAGATGCCTTGCGGCGCCGAAGTGCGGCCTAGCTCTGGTGGGGGCCGCCATCTTGGATGGTGGCTCCACCCCCGGGTCCCCCCTCACTGCCTGATGTCCTCACGCATAGCGTGATGACGTCAGATAGCCGGGGAACTCCTAGCTGCCCGGAATCCCCTGGTGGAGATAGGGGGTTCATTTGAACCCCCAATATCTCCAGAACCGTGGCAGCTAGGGGGTCATGGAGCTAGGGGGTCATGAGCATGGCCTTTCGAATGATACCCAACATGACAAGGTATAAAGTAAAAAAAAACATGTATTTTTTTTGTGTGTTATTTTTATTAATGCAGCAATATTGTTCACATTTCAATTATAATGTGAACAATGATGCTGCACTATTTTTTTCTTTGGAGTGTGTTTGCTAAAAATCACGTAATTCCCCCCACAAAATGTAACAAGTCCCCATTTCTAATTTTTGTACAAGCGCACCCCATAGAAAACATAACCGCAAACGCTCATGTGCTAAAATGTGAAAAAAAAACACTTTACACACTGCAGATGATTAAAAATTCTATTTTTATTGCATTTTTTGTCATAATATACAGGCAGGACATGACGTATACATATAAAAATGATATCAAAAGTATGAATGGGGAGGCACATGAGGACTTGGTTAAAAGTAAAATTTATTGAAAAATCAAATAAAAGCCAACGTTTCGGCCCCTAGAGGCCTTTTTCACCTTGAAAAAGGCCTCTAGGGGCCGAAACGTTGGCTTTTATTCGATTTTTCAATAAATTTTACTTTTAACCAAGTCCTCATGTGCCTCCCCATTCATACTTTTGCTACATTTTCCTTCATGGGAGTTAAGCACTGAGGCTCTAAAATATCTATTCTCACCAGGGGGCCTCTTTGGAGTTAGCCACCCGGGGAAACGAGTGCCTGGTTGACCGATTTTTTTCTATAAAAATGATATAGTACGAGTCTGACGGAAAGAACGATATCTAATATGTCTGGGTCATTTAATAAAATGTGGCTTCAAATCGCATTTAAACGTGATGAGCGAAAGCGGTAAAAATTAGCTGAGCACACAGCAGTGAAATGCAGGGTTAAGGGGTTAAACAGCATATCAGAGGAACATTTTGTAGAGAAGTGAAGACTTCTCAGAAGCACAGGTGTTGTTTGAAACATGTTCAGGAGACACCTCCAGACACCCTCAGTCTACAGACAATGTATCAAATTCATTAGACCAGACTAATTAAAAGCACATGTTATTTCCAAACACTAATTAACACCTGTTGTTTACGGCGTTTCAGAGCACATGTCATTTAGAGGTTAGAATCTTTGCACCTACACATTAGTTTTTAATTCAATATCTAATAAACCGTTGCTTATAATATTCTGCAGTAAAAAGTCTCTTTATTTCTAGGTTTTTTTGGTATTTTTTAAGCATTTTTTATACTTTTTTCACAATTTGTTTTTTTTTTAACTCGAACCGAACACGCCAAAAAGTTCGAAGTTTGCAAACTTGCGAACGGCCAAAGTTCGAATCGAACTCCGAACTGATCGAACCGAACAGCTCATCCCTACTAGTGAGTTCACATCATTTTGCCAAGGTTTTATACTGAAAAAGAGATAATTTAGAGAAAACTACAATTGTTGTAGCCCATGTAATCAGTGCAATTGTTATACAAAAAAAATTGTAACAGTATGCAGAAAATTCACAATACAATGTTTTAGGCCGGGTGCACACGAGGCGTTGTTTTGTGCGCAGTAACGCGTGACGGAGCACATAATTACGCATCACGCGAAGACCACACACATAACGCGCGCTACGCATAATGCGCGCTGAAGACGTCTGTCTTGAAAACACCAAGGCTGTTGCGCTAGCATTGACGCGACGTCGGGCGTCAAATGTAGCCTGCATGCGCAATTGAACGGCTTTTTTTTTTTCATTCAACTCGAATTCAGTTTTTTTACGACGTGCGTCAAAAATAACGCATCGTCTGGCCTCTACCATCTCTTCCGTCATTTTTAACGCACGGGTGCGTCGTTTTTAACGTGCGTTAGTGCGCACTAAAAAACGCCTTGTGTGCCCCTGGCATAAATGAACGCACTGCGATTAAGAGATCAAGGTCCAGGGCAGCATTTTGAGCTCTTGTCCTTTCCCCTCTGCTCTGTGTGTTAAACTACTAATACGTTATAAGCTTACAATAAATTGTGTGGTGCGTTGCTGGTGCATAATGCATGAATGTGCATTATCCAGGAAACTGTAGACAATAGGTCACAAGCCAGTCTCCTGCAGTGGTCTCCAGCTATCACTCCTCATTATGATAATGCTGCTTGCAAGAGAGAGGATTATGTGACTCATCTGTTCCTCACAATTATTGTAAAGACAGAAGACTTTACAAGGTGATCGCTGCAGAGTGTTCATGGCAGCTGCCAAAGGTTTACTAGGGAGTTTCTGCATTTAATTTGAATTTGATTTATAAATTCCTTACCTTTTGTGCCAATTTATATCAATTTATTTGTTTATGCATCATGATAAGATCTTCTTTTAAAAAAAAAAAAAAAAGCATTTGAAATTCTTGGTTAGAAAATGCCCACTTTCGATAGGGAGTAAAAAACAAAATAATTAGATAGATTTTACAGTCAGTTGTGGATTTTTTATTAATGTGTTTCTATATAATTCTTTATTTTTTATTTTATTTTCTATTCTTCTGCTAGACAATATAACATGTGTTAAGAAAGTATAATAGGTTTCCAAAAATGTCAACACTATGCTCACAGCAAACGAACAATATTTAAGTTGAAAAAAATCATTCTACGTCATGAATAATAAGGAAAGAGAGTAAGAATATGCAATATTGTCATAGGCAGAGAAGAATGAGGTATAATTCTCAGGTTGTAGCTGAGATACAGAAAAAAGCACAGCAATGAGGGCCAGAAGAAGAGCATTGGAGGAATCAGTATGACATCAGCCAATGACCAAACTGGACACAGCACTCCAGCATCAAACAGAGAGAAGAGGGTCTACTGCAGGTCCATCACAAGCAAGAGCACAACCCCAATCAGCATCTCCTGAAATCCAGTCCACAGCCAGACTTGCAGGTGCCTCAAAACAGTGGTCAATGAACCAAGTGGACGCCGCAACAGCCAGGCCTGGCCCACAGCCTCTCCAGAACTGCAAGGTCTCATCCAACAAGACTAGCAGTGGCTAATTTTGCAATGTTTTCAATTAAACTCAAACGATCACAACATGCACTGTCGGAACTCCAACCGTTGCAAAGCTAACAGAATATTGATGACATTTTTGCAAACCTATTATACTTTCTTGACACATTTATATTGTCTATCAGAAAAATAAAAAAAATCCAAAAATAATCATAAAAAAACACCACAATAATAAAAAAAACTAACTTTACAATCTTTCTAATTAGTTTTTTTTTTACTCCCTTATGAATGTGGGCATTATCAAACCAATCATTTCAACTGCTTTTTTTTTACGATCTTATCATGACGCATAAACAAATTAATTCATGTAAATTGGCAGAAAGGTAAGAAATTTATAAAGCGAATTCAAATTAAATGCAGGAACTCCCTAGTAAACCTTTGGCAGCTCATCCAAGCTCTTATTATCCCCCCCCCCTTCTCACTGGCCTTAAGAGATCCCAGATTCTCCCTCTACAGTCTGTTATGAATGCCTGTGCCCGACTCATCCACCTCACATCCCGCACCTCTCACACCTCACCCCTTTGTCAATCTCTGCACTGGCTCCCTGTTTCCTTTAGAATCAATTCAAAATATTGGTGCTCACTTACAAAGCTCTCCAACACCAGCAAATATAGCCCAGGTAAGAGAAACATTGCTGCATACACCCCACCAATAATTTTCCAGATCCATCCTTACTGACAGGCCCAGGCCATCAGTCATGTCCCCCTTCCCAATAGGTCAGGGGATTCTTTACTTTAGAGATGCCTATTGGCTAGGCTTGTGCACTGATTTTTTTTTCGGTTCGATTTGATTTTTCGGATTTTTAAACTTTTCGATTCGGCTCGTTTCGACCGATTTCTGTTTCGATTCGGTTCGGCTCGATTCGTTTTTCGTGCACATTTTTTTTCGGAATATCGACCATTTTTCGTATTTTCGTGAAAATTTCGTGAAAATTTCGTGAAAATTCCGAAACCCGAAATGCACATCCCTACTATTGGCTCACTCCATGATTCCCCCACTGTTCATTTCTTGCTCCATCTTCCCACCCAGTCCACACACGCTACTTCAGGTTCTCTATTTACCCTCACCTAGTGTGTCACCCCTCTACTCTTAGATTGTAAACTCCCGAGCAGAGTCCTCTCCCCTACTGTTCTGTGTGTTTAACTTGTATGTATATTTGTTATTCTGTCTCACCCATTGTACAGCGCCACGGAACTTGTTAACACTTTATAAATACTTGTAACTGTATGCCATGTGATGATACACTTGCATTGATAACTATCTTCCCAGTTACTTGTTCAGGTTATTGATAAGGCAACAGATGCTAATTTGTTTTTGGGAAACGTCATACAATTTATATAAACAGCCAGCTTCGCGTTTATGCTCTGCATGTCTTTATCAGATATGAATGTCTTATATTCTTTATGTCAGCAGGACTGACAGCACATTTACAAATCCTGACAAAGACCTGACTTTGATTTTCGATTGACTTAATAAAATTAACCCAGTTTCAATGGTGGATTTTTATTTCTTTAAAACTGGTTGGTGAATTCTCCTATAGATAGTGAGAGTTATCTAGAGCAGTGGTTCTCAACCTGTGGACCCTCAGGACCCACAATTCTCCACGGTCATTAAGTCGCGAACCAAAAATAAAAGAATTTCTGAAACATTATCAGGATTATTCAAAGAGAATCAAAAAGTCACTGCACGTTCAGTGACTTTTCGTTCTCTTCAATTTGGTGCGATTTGGCGATCCCATTTCGGCGACCCCAGCGGTGTATTCAGCAGGCCGTCGTAGTGCAGGGAAAAGTCGCCGCAAACTCACCGCAAAACGAGGGCGAACATACACCGAAACCCGCAAAAACATCTGGATTAACACCGCCGAAGACGCCGGAGAAACCAGAGCAGGAGCCAATCACAGCGCAGAGCAGCTGCTGGAAAAACCCGACACTGCAGACGAATGGAGTGAAAAAAACAAAAAAAATACGCTTGAATGTTTGAAAAGTGAAACGCTGTTTGCAAAGAAACTACTGAACGAAAATGTCTGAAATTTACATATAAGTTCCTATGAATGATAATAAAAAGGGCTGCTACAGAAAAAAGAAAACGATTTAAAAATAAAGTTTGGAAAAAAATCCCCAAAAATGCCTAAAAGATCCTAAAAAATCTAAAGATAAAGAGACTTTTTACTGCAGAATATTATAATCAGCAGTTTATTAGATATTGAGTTAAAACGGGAGTATTTTTAACATTGAAGCCTATGGGATTAGCCTGAATAAACCTGTCGAATGAAACCACCGAACAGCAGGGCAATTCAGCAACTTTTCCCTGCTGTTTGATGTTCTCTGAATAGACGAAGCATTGCTTCTCTATGGGGATTTCACTGTCCTCGAACAGGCAACGAACAGGCACCTTATGTGCAGGCAATTCGCCAACATTTGGCGAACTGCCTGCTCTCTGGATAGCCGAATAGCCAGGAAAGGTAACCGTACGCTGAATTTCAACGTTCGGTTACCTTTCGGCCCCAATTCGGATCTCTTTGAATAGCCCTGTGTAATTTATTCCACAAAACAACGTGCGCAATATTCTATAATGTATGCACATTTTAAACAATTTTGTACACAAACAGGGATTCCTTCCAAAATGAATAGTGCAGTAATCACAGAACTAGTGAAAAGAAAAGTGCTGTTAAGGCAAAAACCCAATAAAATAAACTGTAATTGAAACACATGAAATTAATTATAACTTTAGGGAAAACTGGGGATGCTTCTTGCTCTTTATAAGTGTCTCAAAGTGTGGGGTGATGGAAGACAAAGCAACTCTAATTTAAATCACTACTGAATGAATAATAAAATATTATAAAAAAACCTAAACTCATCTGCTCCGCGCTCCCCCGCCGTCTGTCTCTGTGCACATTATTTTTTTACAGCAGCTTGCCCTCCCTGAGCCTACACAATTTCCGTAGCTGAATACTACACTAATCGCATAAACTCAAGCTGGCCAAGAGATTGAGAAGTCTGCAGCGCGCGTCTGGCGCTACCTACTTCCTGAACCTAGGCTCGTCAGTGCCTCAGAGAGACACTGAAGAGCAATGGAATAGCTTGGACCAATGAGAAAGCATCATTGGTCCAAGCCATTCAAAAACGTCTCCATGGGAGGATGGCCTATATAAAAATACTTTGCTTCACTGAGGTGTGGATTGTGCACAGTGGTTCCTGGTGTTGGGAGTACAGAGCGTGCCACCAGTCACTGAATCCCACCCCACACCTCCCAATTCAGATTCCCCCTGCTCATCTTGCCATTACAGAGTATCTTACCTGATGCAGCGGGTCCCATGTGGCGCCTGGGGACATTCAGAGGTAGCCGCGCCGCCGGGGACTCGCTGCCGCAGGTAAGATGCATCAGCAGGTCCCAGGCATTAGAGAGGCCTGTGGGAACTTGCCCAGTACGCGACCCACCACTTGAGAAACACTGATCTAGAGGGATTATTCAGAGAGCACCCAAATTTCATTTCTCTCGTTCAGTGCACTTCGGAGAGTTCGATTCACCGACCCTGCAGTGAATTCAGCATTCACTGCAGGGTCCCCGAAGTGCGCAGAAGGGATCTGCCAAAAGATGCCGATCAACCTGCCGGACACAGCTGAACAGCCCGCCGAATGCAGCCGACCATCTGCCGAATGACGCTGAACAGGCCGCAAACCGCTGTACAATGCCAAGGATCTGCAGCCGAACGCTGACGAAAAAAGCCTATCAACCACCGAACTGAGGTTAAAGAGATAAAAAAAACAGCAATTTTAAAAATGGTATTTAAAACAAGAAAATGCATGGAGATAAAAGATAAGGTCCTACGAATAATAATAAAAAAGTCTGTTACAGAAGAAAAATAAAAGGCATTTCGAAAAAAAATCAGTACTGAAAAGTTTGCGGAAAAAATCCAGATCCGATATCCACAATTCCTAAAAAAATATAAAAAATAAATTAATAAAAAAGCTTTCTGCTGTAAATGAAAAGAATAAATGGTTGAATAAAAAAGTAATATAAACGCTATTTTTTTTTTCATTGAAACCTATTTCAACCTGCCAAACTGAAACAGCAAAAATCTGAGCATTTCGCCAACATTTTGGTGCTGTTCGGCGTTCTCTGAATAGATTAACCGTTATTTCCCTATGGGGAATTTCACTGCTGTCAAAGGCTGCCGAATTGCTGCGAATTGCAACGTAATTCGCTGGCAATTCGCCAATATTCGGCGAATTGCCATCTTTCTGAATAGCCAAATTGCCACGAAATTGCACCGTACAGTGAAATTCACTGTTGGTGCAATTTGGTGGCAAATTCGTCTTTCTTTGAATAACCCCTTATGTGACCACAAACAGGTTAGCCTGGTGAGGACCGAACTCAGAGACATTGCACATATGGCATTTCATTCATTGCAAAGACCAATAACTCTGATGAAATGGACAATTACATTATTTTTCCTTCTTATTAACCAGGAAAAACTGTTTTTTTTTTAAGGTCTCTTTTGCACAGCAATCAGTAGGAGACATGAAAAATATCAGCCTTTTCTGACAATAAAAGAGCTTTGCACGAAAAAAATAAAAGGGACTTTTACACAAAAAAAACTTTGATATTCCTGTCAGGTGAAAATCCAGTGAAAGTAAATGAGCATGACGTCTCTATCGTTTTTCTTTACACTATTATATTGGGGTCTCAGACTAAAGCAGTCAAGGTTATATGACGGTGTTAATGGAATATTACTCTTATTTACCCTTGTGATTGTGTTTGGTCTCTAAAAGGTGAAAATTTGCGAAAGAGGAAAAAAATCATTTCAATCTTAAGCAATTCGTGTTTTCAAAATAAAACGGTTTGGTTTGTGTTTGAGATACAGACATGAAGTAATGATGTTTTTATGTTTTTAAATTAAACTGAGTTGCTTCAGCAAAATACAAACCACTAAAACAATGACCTGCACGAGTTGAATGTTATCATATGCTGTGACGTTTTCATAACACTGTATAATCATAGAGCGTTGCATAAACCAGGAAGAAAACTTGCTGTAAAAATCAAGATTCTCACAAGTTTAGTTAATTGGAATGATTAGGTCGCCATAATTTGTTGGTTAGAAAATGCCCACGTTCGTTAGGGAGTAAAAACAAAAATAATTCGATTTTCAAATTAGTTGCGGATTTTTTATTATTGTGTTTCTTTATAATTCTTTTATTTTTGGATTTTTCAGATACATGATTTTTCTTTTTACGTGAGCATCAGTATTTTGAATTGGATTCTAAAGGAAACAGGAAGCCAGTGCAGAGATTGACAAAGGGGAGAGGTGTGAAAGGTGCGGTATGTGAGGTGTAGGACCCTGGCACAGGCGTTCATTACAGACTGCAGAGGAAGACTTTGGGATCTCTTAAGGCTGGGTTCACACCTAAGTGTTTTTCATATGCACGTAATACGCACGTTGTTTGACGCACGTATTGCGCAAACGTGAAAAACGCACGAACGCGCATTGCAGCGTGTTCACGCTGCAGTCTACGGCTGCGAACGCACTCCGATATGCCCCAAAGAAGCTCCTGTACTTCTTTGGGCATAGGACGTTTTACAGCGCGTTCCTATGCGCTGTAAAATGCCCAGGGGTGAACAGGCCCCATAGGAAATCATGGGATTTCCGTGTTTAGGCGTTTTTCAGCGCACAGGAACGCGCTGTAAAACGCCCAGGTGTGAACGAGGCCTAAGGCCAGTAAGAAGGGGGGATAATAAGAGCTTGGATGAGCTGCCAAAGGTTTATTAGGAAGCTCCTGCATTTAATTTGAATTTGATTTATAAATTTCTTACCTTTGTGCAATTTATATGAATTAATTTGTTTATGCGTTATGCAATGCGAAGTTGAAATGATTGGTTTGACAATTCCCACATACGTTAGGGAGTAAAAAAAACCTAAACTGATTAGAAAGATTGAAAAGTTAGTTTTTTATTATTGTGGTTTTTTTATGGTTCTTTATTTTAGAATTTATTTTTTCTGATAGACAATATAACATGTGTCAAGAAAGTATAATAGGTTTTCAAAAATGTCAACAATATTCTGTTAGCTTTGCAATGGATGGTTCCGACAGTGCATGTTGGGATCGTTTGAGTTTAATTAAAAACATTGCAAAATTAGCCACTGCTATTATTATTGTGTTTTTTATATAATTCTTTTATTTTTAGATTTTTTTTTTCTGATATACTTTCTTGACACATTTATATTGGGCTAATAGGTTTTCAAAAATGTCAACAATATTCTGTCAGCTTTGCAATGGATGGTTCCGACAGTGCATGTTGGGATCGTTTGAGTTTAATTAAAAACATTGCAAAATTAGCCACTGCTATTATTATTGTGTTTTTTATATAATTCTTTATTTTTAGATTTTTCTGATAGACAATATAACATGTGTCAAGAAAGTGTGATAGGTTTGCAAAAATGTCAACACTATGTTGATTGTGTTTGGTTTCTAAAAGGTGAAAATTTGCGAACGTGTAAAAAATCATTTCATTCTTGAGCAATTCTTGTTTTCAAAATAAAGAGGTTTGGTTTATGTTTGAGATACAGACATGAAGGAATGTTGTTTTTATGCTTTTAAATAAAACCGAGTTGCTTCAGCAAAATACAAACCACTAAAACAATGACCTGCACGAGTTAGCAGTTGAATGTTATCATATGCTGTGAAGTTTTCATAACACTGTATATCGTAGATACTTGAGTAAAGCGCGACCCGAATATAACGCGATGGATAGAGATTTATTATGGAAATGAGAGAATACTCAACACTCAAATATAACGCGAGGAGCAAAATTATAAAAGTATACTGTACCGGTAAACAATTAAAATCCTTCCAGGTTCTCTTAACACAGTCAGGCTCCCCCTCAGGCCAGGGTGCTCTGCTCTAGAATGATTGCAGTTGTTACTAAGTATGAAGCCGCAGGTCACCTGTCTTATTTACTTTCGATAAGATGGACGGCGGAGCGAGGTGACCAATGCAGTGAATTATTCACTGATAGCCAGTACTCCGGGAGGTGTAGTTTTCTGACCTCTGGCTCCAGCAGGCAGACTCATCCACTGCGTCATCCAGCGATAGCCAACCCCCCCGAATGATGCGAATGAGCTCCTGACATTCAGAATGTGAGGAGAATGCGCAGCGCGTCTGAAATGACATCAGGACGGGGCAACAACAGGGTGCGGCTGGCTATTGGTGGACGATGGATCCCACCTCTCCCGAATCCGGGAGTTCCTGAAGTGTTTGCGGGCGTCAGGGAGTCCACATTCACTTCAGCGAGACTACCGGAACTTCCGGGAGACTTGGGATCCCTGAGCAAGTTTTTTTTATTTATACACGCGATGCAGATGTCTCGAATATAACACTACCCCTCCAATTTTAAGGTAAATTTTTGTCACCAAAATCTAGCGTTATACTCGAGTATATACAATTATACTCGAGTAATCATAGAGCGTTGCATAATCCAGGAAGAAGAAAACCTGATGTAAAAATCAAGATTCTCACATGTTTAGTTAATTGGAATGATTAGGTCACCATAAACATATCAACATGATTATAAACCAGTTAACACATTTAGGCCGTCATTTTATATTGAGACAAAACAATTGCACATGGCTTGTTATTGTCAGGATCCCCCTCGCTGACTGAATCGTGCCTGCATCATGTATCCAGGCAGTGCATGTAAAGTGCTGCCCTCACACCAAACCAGCACTGAAAGGGGTTAATCAGTGAAACACCAAAACACACACCCTCCTGTCTAATAAAAGATCCACACCCGCTCTCTACCTTGGCTCAGCATTAGAGTCTAAACCTGAGTGCTTGCACACCTGTTCTATGCTCCATTGTGCTATACCATGTACCAGACCCTCTGCTTTTCCACCCATAATGATACTTCGCCAGCCCCTCGACCTCAGATTGCCCCTTGACTATTCTACCTTGGATTATCCCTTTGTACCGTTGCCTGGAACTTCCCTATATCTGTTTGCCCTCCTTCACCCTCATTGTGTGTATACCTGCATATTGGGCTCTAACGCCCTGTACCTGCGGTGCCACCCTGGTACCATCCCTGTCAGTTATTTACTGTGACACCTTGCACAATCATTACTGCTATACTTGTTGTTGCAATGGAATTTACTGCTCTTTTTTCTCATGTTTATCCTATGAGAACATTGTGCTTTTCAACGGGTGGATTTCATGCTTTGCATGCTGTGCAGTTTGTAAAGTAATGCAAAAATGGCTCCAAAGCTCTAGTAATAGTCAGGCTTTCTTCTTGCTGCAAGAACAAAACAAATTAAAAGGTCTCGACACGTAAAATCTCTATAAATATATTTTTTAAAGTTACAATCTGTTTACATAAGGTTAAAAATTATTCGTCATTCATTTATACCACCAGCTAGCCTCTCTCATAATTCACAAGCTGATCCACCATGTTCCTGCATCCGGGGCCCTGTGACCTTAACTCAAAGCTCCATCCTGCTGTGAGATCTCATCTGCAAAATCTTATGGGATTCCAGTGATAGATCTCAATAGAGACAAACGGATCATCTATAAATCGTTGTGGTGCAGCCTATAATGGAGGTATGAAAACAGCAGAATTCTGCTACTGCTGAGGCAAATGGTAAAAATTTGGACGCTTAATGTTTATTCAGAGAGAGCTGACCTGGCTCTGAAATTGCACTGAGCAGTGAATTTCCACGTACGGTGCAATTTCATGGCCATTCGGCTACTCAACAGCTGGCAATTCACCAAATATTGGCGTATTACCAGCGAAATACGAGTGATCTTTGGCAGCAGTGATATCCCCATAGAGAAGCAATGGTTAATCTATTCAGAGATCACCAAACAGCAACGAAATATTCTTTGGATGATAATAATAAAAGGTCTGTTATAGAAAAAAAAATACCGCTGCTTAAAAAAAAAAATAAAGAATCGGAAAAAAATGTTGCTGAAAAAATCCCGAAAAATTCCTATAAGATCCTAAAAAATAAATAAATGTTTTTTTGCTGCAGATTAAAAACATAAACGGTTTAATAGATATTGGATAAAAACAGGAATATTTATATTTTTAACATTGAAGCCTATGGGATTCACCTGATTAAACCTGCCGAATGAAACCACTGAACATCAGGGCATGTCACTGGCATTTCACTGCCGTTCGGTGTTCGCTGAATAGATTAACCATTTGTTCTCTATGGGGGATTTCACAGGTGTCGAACAGGCACCGTATTTCGCTGGCAATTCGCCGTTATTTGACGAATTGCCAGCTTTTGAATAGCCAAATGGCCACGAAATTGCGCCGTACTGGGAAATTCCCTGTACGGCTCTTTCTGAATAACCCCTGTTATGTTGTATTCCCAAGGATTCACCTTGTATCAAAAAGCCAACACTACTCAACTACTTAGGGAAGCTATACAGAATTTAGCCCATACTTTGATTTTATTTTTGTGTTTTACACATGAGAAAAATAATTAGATTAATCATTTGTGAAATTATAGCCTGGTATTTTAATGTGCTTACTTTTTATTGTCATTGTGTTTGCAGAAGGTGGCTTGTTTTTCATAAAGCAGTACAAGAGTTGCCAGAAGAAAGATACATTATAGTCAATAACATTAATCAAATATTTTAACTTTTTGAATATTATATGTTCTGCATTTCAGCATTGTAAAAGAAATTGCATTTGAGCAAGTTAAGAAGATTTTGCTTCTTACGGTACATTGCTTCGACAAATATTGCATAAGCCTGGAGAAATAGAGGATTATGAATTTGTAAACAATACAGTTAGTTACTTCCTTTATTTCAGATCTGCTAATTTGATCAAGGAGCCACATTGTGAGGATTAAGGGAAGATTTATTGCTGAAGCTCATCCGGTTGTTCTCTGCGCTATTGCACCATGTACTTATCCTACAGATCATGATAGAGTGCACGCAACACCAAGACCAGCCCCGCAGAACCACCTACATATGTTACTTTGTAAACTTTATATTGAAGTGTAAGCTGCTTTTTAATGGGAGTTTGGAGGTGACAGAATTGAGATTTTTCAAGATTGTTCTTCACATTCATTGAATTTGAGGATGATGATGTAGCCCTTTACTACTGATCTCTAAGGACTAGGGTATGCCTTATTGTTGGGGATTCCCAATGGCAGTTACTGTCTATAAAGATGATGTACTCAGGGTTTGAATGAGACCGGTCTTGACCAGAGGGTCAGCCAGAAGTGATTTTTTAAGCTGACATGTTTTCTCCTGCGGCCCGAACAAAGCCGAGGGAATGATCACAATTATCAGACCCTAGTTGGACAAGGTAATGGGATCTATAGAAGCAGACTGTAAAAGGTGTAGGTGGCCAAATAGCAGGAAGACGTGGTCTATCTGGAACAGGTACCACAACTTTTAAAACACGTTTGCAAAAAAACTACTGCAATAAAATGCCTGGAAATAATATATAAGGTCCTATAAATAATAATATAAAGGTCTGTTACAGAACAAAATAAAATGGCATTTTAAAAAAATCTCAAACTAATTTTTTTTTCGCATAAAAAATCTGTTAAAAAAATAGACCTTTTGTTGCAAATGAAAAGAACAAGTGGTTGAATAAATATTTAATAAAAAACGGGAATTTATTTTACATTGAAAGTCCCCAGTCTCCCTCTGTGAAGCACTCAGCAGACCTGCAGGATCTCGTGAAAAGCAATGCAACTGTCAGGGGCTGGTACTGGGGTGGAACCAGATTGTGGCGATGGCCCAAGAAGCAGTTGCTATTGCACATGTAGCGCTCACTCCCGGAGGAGCCGCTGAAAATGAACCACGGGTCAGTCTCCCCGCACTAGGGAATAAATATACTCCAACACAGTTGTGGGTTTTTTATCATTTAAATAGTTTACTAAAATAATAAGCAGATGTTGAGATACGGTATTCACAGATATTATTACAGTACTTTCGTATTGCGGTAAAACGCGTAGCGGAAAAGAACCGAAACACGAGGCGTCGTATTTCGGAAAATAAAATATTCGTAACCGAACATAAAAGAAATGCAGTTGCACGAATATTCGAAAAAGGGACACGTAGCAGAACCCCAGAATATACAATCTCTTCGTATCACGGTAAACGCGCAGCGGAAAGAGAAAAATATATTTTGGAACGTATCTTTAACCCCCGTTCCGATTCGCAACAGAAATGAGTCCTGCACAGGTTAAGTCCCGAAATGTAAAAGGTGTGTATGTGTGTATGGTACCCGGGTACTGTTCAACTGGCCAGTGAATTTACTTAAGGAATGTCTTCGACTAGTCAAGTTGGGGCCCTGTGGACTTTAAAGAGAAAACAGCAGCGTGTTCTTTGTATTACAAACGGCCTTGGAGGCCTCTCACCCATCCACCGGTTGCTTTAGGCTCCGCTGACCCAGGACGTCTCTCCGCTCGATTTTGACTGGGGATACTAGCGGCTGGATCCGTTGTCTGACTTCCCGTAGCTTGTCCACGACTTTTCCCAGCTCACCGCCTGCTCTCTGTACCCGATCAACTTGCGGTGACTCCTTACTCGAGGTCTTCGGTTGGTTCAATCTGCAGCAACTCTGGAACTTGGAGGGCTCCTTCTCCTTAGGCTGAATAACCCGGTAAAAGAACTGACAGGTCTCACTTGCTCTCTGGTCTAGGCCCTCTCACTTTGTATGGCACTGCGTCTGCTCTCTCTCGTTCCCTGGCGCGCTCTGGCGCGTTCTCCACGAGGTTCAGGATGTAAGTCCGTTGGGTCCCACCCACTTCCTGTCTTTTTGCAAAGCACGCCGGGAAATGTAGTCCCAATGTCCAGTGTCTCTAATCGCGATTGTCTCCATCTTGTGGCCAAAAATAGGTAATGCCACAGCAAGATTTTAACACAGCGCTACACACACATGGAATAGGGTGGAGGAGGGTGAATAATTATGAAACTGACCAGGTTGGAAACTGAGGGTGATGAAGTCATTGGGACAGGAATCCGGGAATGCGGTGTAGACTTGGAAGAGAGGAGTCTGGAAACACACACAGGAACTGGTTAGTAGAGAGCGGCTCATGATAAGACACAGCAGGCTAGGTAATCAGGCAAGTAGCCAGTGGCGTAACTAGAAACCTGAGGGCCCCGGTGCAAGAATCCATGAAGGGCCCCCCCAACCCCCCCAAAAAAGATCCATATTTTTACCTTTTTTTTTTCTGCAATATAAAAAAGATAGTATTGCCCCCAGCTCACATGGACATATATTGCCCCCAGCTCACATGGACATATATTGCCCCAAGACCACACATGGATATATTGCCCCCAGGCCACACATGGATATATTGCCCCAGCTCACACATGGATATTTTTGCCCCCAGCTCATGGAAATACTGCCCCAACACATGGATATACTGCCCCAGCTCATGGATATACTGCCCCAGCTCTGCCCCCCAGCTCATGGATATATTGCCCCAGCTCTGCCCCCCCAGCTCATGGATATATTGCCCCAGCTCTGCCCCCCCAGCTCATGGATATATTGCCCCAGCTCATGGATATATTGCCCCAGCTCTGCCCCCCCAGCTCATGGATATATTGCCCCAGCTCTGCCCCCCCAGCTCATGGATATATTGCCCCAGCTCTGCCCCCCCAGCTCATGGATATACTGCCCCAGCTCTGCCCCCAGCTCATGGATATATTGCCCCAGCTCTGCCCCCCAGCTCATGGATATATTGCCCCAGCTCTGCCCCCAGCTCATGGATATGCCCCAGCTCATGAATATACTGCCCCAGCTCTGCCCCCCCAGCTCATGGATATATTGCCTTAGCTCTGCCCCCAGCTCATGGATATACTGCCCCAGCTCTGCCCCCCAGCTCAAGGATATATTGCCCCAGCTCTGCCCCCAGCTCATGGATATACTGCCCCAGCTCTGCCCCCCCAGCTCATGGATATATTGCCCCAGCTCTGCCCCCCAGCTCATGGATATATTGCCCCAGCTCAAGGATATACTGCCCCAGCTCATGGATATACTGCCCCAGCTCTCCCCCCCAGCTCATGGATATATTGCCCCAGCTCTGCCCCCAGCTCATGGATATACTGCCCCAGCTCTGCCTCCTAGCTCATGGATATATTGCCCCAGCTCTGCCCCCAGCTCATGGATATACTGCCCCCCAGCTCATGGATATACTGCCCCAGCTCTGCCCCCCAGCTCATGGATATATTGCCCCAGCTCTGCCCCCCCAGCTCATGGATATATTGCCCCAGCTCTGCCCCCCAGCTCATGGATATATTGCCCCAGCTCTGCCCCCCAGCTCATGGATATACTGCCCCAGCCCAGCTCTTACCTGCTCAGGGGGGCCCCAGGCCCAGGGCAGGCTCCGCCGGCATCTTGTCCTCCTTGGCGAGCGGCCGCTGGAAACATCCAGCTTGGCCGCTCGCCGGAAACCACCTGATCAGAGCGAGGTCTCGTGCGCTGGTCAGGTGGTTTCTCTCCCACGTGAGCGGCCAAGCTGCATGTCAGCGGCCGCTCGCGTAGGGAGAGGGACGGCCAGCGCGCGGCTCCCAGATTCCGGCGCTTTTTGCCGGAATCTGGCGGCGGCGCTGGGCCCCCCTCCAGTGGCGGAATGCCAGGGCCCGGTCGCAACTGCGACCGCTGCGACCCTGGTACTTCCGCCACTGCAAGTAGCAGAGCACAGGTCCTGTCACTACAAGGGTTGAGCTTACAATATGGAAGCATGGTGGAAGGGGGGAGTAGCCCTTTATAACAGTGTGTCATGTGGTGCTTAACTATTTCAGGTGTGTTATAACTGTTTTCAGGATTCAGTGCTGGTGCTGAGTAACTCATGAAGAGTGCTGCCCAGGAATCCGTATATGCAGACACGGTTTAGGGTCCTGACAGCAACAAGTACTAACCTAAAGCACAAGTAAATAAAGTAAGGATAGGCTGAAAAGGAAAAATAGTGCTAGTAAAAATTTGGAGCTGTCAAGTCAGTCTTCTACTTCCCCCATGTGTGATGTTGTGACATGACTTCAGGAAGGTGGTAAAAGAAACAAATTCAAAAAATATTGGGAACTGAGAAATATTACTACGGTGCAATATTCTAAATGTATCCTCACATTTTGAAAGTCTTATAAGCAGCTACAAGAAATGTTTGGTTGAATTTGTTGGTGTTCAAAAAACTTCTCCAAGTTGCTAAATTCCAGATTTCACTTACAGGGTTATCCAAAGAGATTCGAAAAGTCACCGCACGTTCGGTGACTTTTCGTTCTCTTCAATTCGGTTCCTTTTGCCGATTGCATTTCGGTGACCCTGCGGTGTATTCAGCAAACACCACAGGGTCCCCGAATTGCAGGGAAAAGCTGCCGCAAACCTGACGAAAACTAACCGAATGCACGCTGAAAACAAGCAAAAACGTCTGGATTGACCTTGGAAAAACCCGAACAGGAGCCGAATCACACAGAGCCGAAGCAGCTGTGAAGGTAGAGGAGGCAGTGAATAAATTAGCAAAACCATTTGTATGAATCTGGGAAAAAGAAACGCTGTTTGCAAAGAAACTACTGAGCGAAAATGTCTGAAATTTTCACAGGAGGTCCAGGGAATGATAATAAAGAGGGCTGTTACAAAAAAAATAAGTAAACTGAAAAAAAAAAATCAAAAAAAAAAATCGGACTTTTAAAAAAAAAAAAAAATTCTGAAAAATGCTTAAAGTATCCTAAAAAATCTATAAATAAAGAGACTTTTTGCTGCAGAATTTTATAATGAACGGTTTATTAGATATTGAATTAAAACGGGAATATTTTTAACATTGAAGCCTATGGGATTCTCCTGAATTAACTTGCCGAATTAAACCACCGAATGGCAGGGCATTTCGGGAACCTTTCACTGCTGGTTTGTGTTCTCTGAATAGCCGAAGCAGTGCTTTTTCATGGGGATTTCACTGCCCTCGAACAGGCACCGAACAGGCACCGTATGTTCAGGCAATTCGCCAGGATTTGGCGTATTGCCTCCTCTCTGGATAGCCGAATGGTCAGGAAAGGTAACCGAACGCTGATTTTCAGCGTTCGGTTACCTTTCTCAAGAAATTCAGATCTCTTTGAATAACCCTGTTACTTTTCCATAAAAATCTATAGATATATGAATAGTTCACAATCACAATAGTTCATATATCATTATTTTATTCAGATTGTGTTCGTCACTAATTGTGATCAAAACGTTTCTTGCAACTGGACGTTGAAATTACTGAAACTGTGGGGTTATTCAGAGAGCACAGAAATGTCGCCGACATTTCTGTGCCCTCTCGTTCCCCGTGCTTCAGGGAATCAAAGTTCCCAACCCTGCGGGGAATTCAGCAAGGTAAAACCCGCCACAATCCCGCCGCAAACCCTCTGCAATCCCGCCGAAAAGCCACCGAAAACACGCCGGAACCGCTGGAAAAACCATGCCGGAAAAATCTGCCGAGCTGCCGATCACAGCGCAGAGCAGCCACCGGAAAAAGTCGACTAGCAGACGAACGGGGTATAAAAAAAAAGTACGTTTGAAAATTGAAACAATGTGTGCAAAAGAACTACTGAACGAAAATGTCTGGAATTTACATATAAGATTCAATGAATGATAGTAAAAAGGTCTGTGAAGGAAAAATGGAAAAAATAATTCTGAAAAAATCCCGAAAAATGCCTAAAAGATCCTAAAAAAATCGAGAAATAAAGAGACATTTTACAGCAGAATAAAATAATAAATGGTTTATTAGATATTGGGTTAAAACGGGAATATTTTTAACATTGACGCCTATGGGATTAGCCTAAATAAACCTGTCGAATGAAACCACCGAACAGCAGGGAATTTCACTGACATTTCCCTGCTGTTCAGTGTTCTCTGAATAGATTAACCATTGCTTCTCTATGGGGGATTTCACTGCCTTCAAACAAGCACCGTACGTGCAGGCAATTCGCCAAAAAAAATGACTCCGTCCATACATTGAATACAATAGATTTGTTTGTTTTGATACCACAAATAACAAAAACAACCATTGATTATAAAATGAGGCATAATAAGAGAAATAATAAATATATGTTTGTATATATTGTGTGCATATATTGTACAGTTGTATGTCTTAAGAATAACAAAAAGAAATAGAAAAAAATAACCAGTATCTGTATAGTTTCTGGTGTTACATAACCATGTTGAACATCAGGGTGTTAAACATAATATTTCATAGCATCAAATTATCACTGACATCTCCCATGTTACAATACACAACTAAGACGTTTTCTTAACACCTACTTGTTATGATACATTATGCTTTAATTCCTTTGACAATGTTCTACAACAATAACTGCCAACAACATGATCCTTTCCACATAGCTTGAAGGTATATTATGGTGGCTTTCAAATAACTCCTTAATAATCCCAAACTCCTAGCTCGGTAAAATAAGCATTTTAGCAAATGAAACTTTTGTTATTTCCTGATTACAACAAGTTAATCTTGTTACTTCAGCAGCTTTCAACATCCTATTGACCACAACTATCCATATGTGATCTTTCTGGACCACATTAGACGTATGGTAGTTTCTGTGTTGTGCGCAGTTCTTTGGGGAGTTGAGGAATAATGAGATCAGGTTACAGAGGAATAGAGGAAGACAGATTTTAAAAAGAATAGAAACAGTAGGTACACTTTTTCAACTAAGAAGGATAACATATTGCCTGTATTTGGCATGATTTGTCAAGCATTTAAAGAGAATTATTGTGTAGTTTAATAGTACAAGGACTATTTTTAGGGTACCACTAACAGGGTTACTCAAAGAAATTCCACTGGAATTCCGGTGCTCTTTTATTCCCTGCACTTTGGGGAGTCTAATTCCCTGACCCTCAGGTGAATTCAGCATTCACAGCAGGGTCCCTGAAGTGCAGGGAACGAGCCACTGAATGCATCTCAAAAACCACTGCAAAACCGCCGAATCGATTTGAGAAACTGCCAAAAAATACACATAATCGATCCAAAAAAGCCAACGACTCGTGGAACAGAGCGCTGGACCTGTGGATCAGAGCGCTGACCAGCTGCCACCAGAAAAAGCTGAAAAGCTCACGAACGGGTAAAAAACCCCCCCAAAAAACCCTGCAACTTTTAAAAGCTAATTGCAAAAAACTACTGCATGAAAATGCCTGAGAATAACTTATAAGGTCTTATGAATAATAATAAAAAAGATCCGTTACAGAAAAAAACGTGGGAGCGAGATCCTGCAGGTCAGCTGACCTGCAGCAAAACCCTCAATGGAGTGGTATGGACTCCAGAGGGGATACCTGCGGCGACGCATTAGTGCTGCCCGAGTATCCTGGAGGGTAAGCTGCCGTTACGGGGTAGGCTGCTGGATTTAGCACCTACCTCATAATCTGTTTGTAAAACAGGGACAGTCAGTAAGGGGAACTTTACGAGCGCAAATTCTTCCCCTCAACGTACTCGTTTTATTATTATTATTATTATTCTTCTTTATTTATAAAGCGCCAGAATATTCCGCAGCGCTGTACAATAAGCACAGTATAGACAGGGTTACAATACAATACATTGAACAACATTTGACAAACAGTACAGGAGGAGATGAGGGCCCTATTCCCGTAGGAACTCACAATCTGGGAGGGTTGGGGTTGGAAACAGGAGGAGAGGACTGCAAGGTGAGAGTGATTGATGGTTGGGTGGTAGGCTTCCCTAAATAGGAACGTTTTAAGGGAGCGTTTGAAGGAAGAGAAGTTAGGGGAAAGTCTGACAGTACGAGGGAGAGCGTTCCAGAGAGTGGGGGCTGCGCGTGAGAAATCCTGCAGTCTATCATGGGAAGAGGTGGTGCGGGGAGAAGCTAGGCGCAAGTCACTGTTTGACCTTAGGGAGCGGGCTGGGGTGTATTTGGTGATTAGTGAGGACAGGTAGTGGGGAGCTGAGTTAGTGAGGGTTTTGTAGGTAAGGATAAGGATTTTGAACTTAATTCTGCAGTGGATGGGGAGCCAGTGAAGGGACTCGCAGAGGGGAGCGGCAGAGACAGAGCGGCGGGTGAGGTGAATTAGCCTGGCGGAGGCGTTCAGGATAGATTGTAGAGGGAGGCCAGATAAGAGATTATTGCAATAGTCGAGTCGGGAGATTACCAGGGCGTGTATGAGCTGTTTTGTGGTGACAGCTGTAAGAAATGGCCGAATTCTGGAAATATTACGCAGTTGGTATCGGCAGGAGGAGGAAAGAGACTTGATGTGGGGGATGAAGGAAAGAGCAGAGTCAAGTGTAACTCCAAGACAGCAAACTTGGTTTGATGGGGAGATGGTGATACCCTCCACCGTGATAGCGAAGTCAGGAGGTGGGGAGGCATTGGAGGGAGGAATAAGTAGGAGCTCAGTCTTTGACATGTTGATCTTTAGGTGGTGGGAGGCCATCCAGGAGGAGATGCCAGATAAACAGTCACTGACTTTTGAAAGGACAGGGGGAGAGAGATCAGGGGTAGAGAGGTAGATCTGAGTGTCATCAGCATAGAGGTGGTAATTAAAGCCAAAGCTGTTGATGATTTTGCCCAGGGAGGAGGTGTAGATGGAAAAGAGCAGAGGACCAAGGACAGAGCCTTGAGGTACACCAACAGATAGAGGCAATGAAGAGGAGGAGTTACCAGCAAAGGACACACAGAAGAACCTGTTGGATAAATAGGAGTCAACCCAAGCGAGTGCAGTGTCACCGAGACCCAGAGAGTTGAGGGTCTGTAGAAGGAGGGGGTGGTCAAGTGTCAAAAGCAGCCGAGAGGTCAAGCAGGATGAGAATAGAATAGTGGCCGTGTTTTTTAGCAGTTAGGAGGTCGTTGGTGACTTTGGTGAGGGCAGTTTCAGTTGAGTGTAGGGGACGGAAGCCAGATTGCAGGGGGTCAAGTAGGGAATTGGAGGACAGGAAGAGGGAGAGGCGGTTGAAGACTAGTTTTTCTAAGAGCTTAGAGGTGAAGGGAAGCAGGGATACAGGGCGGTAGTTGGATGGAGAGTTGGGATCGAGGGATGGTTTCTTTAGTAAAGGGGTAACTAGCGCGTGTTTGAAGGCGGATGGAAAGGAGCCAGTGGAGAGAGATAGGTTGAAGATGTGTGTGAGAGCAGGGGTGAGGGAGGAGGAGAGGGGAGGAATTAGATGTGAAGGAATGGGGTCGAGCGGGCACGTGGTGAGATGTGAGGAGGACAATAAGGAATTGACTTCCTCCTCAGTGGCTGGGAGGAAGCAGCAGAGGGTGACAGAGGGGACCTCTGGGAGTGGAGGTGGCAGATAACTATCTTGTGTTGGGATGTTGCTTCTGATAGTTAGAGTTTTACTGAGGAAGTAGTCTGCCAGTTTTAGCTTACGGCACATGATAGTGCCCTTTATCAATTAGTATTATCACGTCAGTCATAATACCATAACTGGGTGAGAGAAATCATTTTGTTAGTGGTAATAATGTATGTTTATAAAGGTCTAGCTTAGCTTGCAGCTTTCAACGGCTGGACAGTCCATGTAGGACAGTACGCTTCCAGTTACAGGTAAGGTATACACCAACTCCTTCTTCCTCTACTTTGCCTACAAATCAGTTTAACTTCCTATTTATTTACCTTCTTAACTCATCGAGATTTATTGTCTTAGGGTTAGTAGTGTTTCATTCGCAAATATTGACATTATTAAATTTACAAGTGCCTAATAGTCTTTGTGAGTAGAGATTGGCTGCTTCAAGGATAAAATGAACATTTTATAAAGGAAAAATCAGACAAAATAAATTATTATTTACTATAAGGATTATTCAGTAAGAGTGGAACTTGTCACCGAATTGCACCAAACTGTGAATTTCACCGTATGCAATTTTGTGGCAGTTCAATTAATCAGAGAGCTTTCAATTTGCCGAATACTGGCCAATTGACAGCAAAATACAGTGTAGTTCGCCGCAGATTGCCGCAATTCAGGGACCTTCGGCAGCAGTGAAATTGTCCTACAGAGAAGTAATGGTTAATCTTTGCAGAGAACGCCGAACTGCACCAAAATGTTGGCGAGATGCCATGGGCTACATTACAATCCTCCCGTTAAAACGGGGGCGCTAGGGAGAAAAAACTGCGCCTGCAGTTTTCTCCCTAGCGCTGCCGTTTTAACGATTGATTACAATGCAGGCGCTTAATAGGATGTTTTTTGGGGGACCAAAAAAATATAAAACAGTGTCTTATTTTCTGAGAAACACGGTATTACAATTTAAGTGTATGCCGTCAGTCTTCAATCCGCAGTAAATCATTTGCTCTTACATCTTGGACTTCAATGTGATTAGCCAAGAAATTGACAGTATGTTTTTTTCTAGTGACAGATTAAATCTATAATGAGGCCCCAGTGCTACATGACATAGGTCATACAACTTTACTCCATTTGTAATGGAAAATACTGTAATTAAAGATTGCTTGATAGACATTTCAACGCTCTATTTGTACTCTATTGCCCATTATCCTGGCTAACGTTTTTATTGTGGGTTATTGTGGCTCCATTAAAAGGATGGAGAATACATGTTTAAATGTGCTGTATATTCACACATCTTAACTGTTGGATAATACCTGTAAGAAGATTTCCCATAGATTAAGGTGACTCACCTAAGCGGCTTTGTGAATTCTCTCTATAATTAGACAGCTCCTGTTTGCAGCAAAAGATTGCTCATTAGCGCACTGCACAGGAACCTGGTTTATATGCACTAAAACACAACTCTGCCACAGAAATAAAGGACCAACAAGTCAGGAACTATTTCATATACTTATCAAAATAATGCTTTCAATATGATCACATACAGGGTTATTCAGAGAAAGGTGAAAACCAGGAGAATGACTGTAGAAGGGAACATTCTAGGTCAAAATAGCCGATTTGGAAAGTGATTTAAATGGGAACATTTTTCTGGTTTGGCTATTTTGACCTAGAATTTTCACTTCTCCAGCCATTCTCCTGGTTTTCACCTTTCTCTGTGTCAACATCAAGTACTGCGTCTTCTCCATTATCAAAAATTGTAACCATATAAATAGAGCAGAAAATAGATTTTTTTCCGACTTGGAAATTTATATGAAAATCTATTTAAAAGCTAAACCCATCACGTGGACAAGTTGAACAAGATTCAGAAATTACTTGTGCATTTCTAACACACCTAGTATCCGCATATACTAATATCTATGGCAGTTCTTCTCAAACCTTGACCTCAGCACCTGAGAACGGGCCAGGTTTTCCATACATAGTAAGACACAGGTAATGATTTGCTGCTCAGTGATTACAGTATTCAGTCTGCATTCCGTAAGGTAATCCTTAAAATCCGGCCTGTTATCGGGTCCTGTGGACAGGTTTGGGATTCATTGATCTATCGAGACAAAAAGCAGGAAGTATTGCTTTTATATATACATAGGAGTAGCCTGTTAACAAGTGGATTATTAGTTATATGTATTTGTTTGCATAATGAAGCTCATGATCACGACTCACGATCACGGAGATCTAGTAGCAGCGGTATCTGCAATTAATTTCTACACAGGATAAATAGCGCTTATTCCAAGCGAACCATTAGTATTTACATATGAGCCTTTAACTTATGAGATTCTACTCCCAAATACCAATGGCTCAGCTGCTATTCCAAGTAGAGTGTTAACATCAGTTTCCACTGCAGATTATAGCACTTTTGCCATGTTCTATGCTTTATAAAGGACTCTCTGAAGTTCTGGTATCTTAAGAACAACACCTGATTCCCAGTCCATAAACTCCAAGGGCTAAATTACAACATTAACGCTAAAATGGTGATGCTAACAGGGAAAACCTGCACCTGCAGGTTTCCCCGTAGCATCCCCATTTTAGCATTAGAGGCTGGGGCAGGCGTTACCGCGGCACCTTGCCCCGGACATCAGAGCTACCCTCAGTGATACTCTAGGTAGTACTTCCACGCGGCAGCGAGTATCGCCTCCAGGATTCCAAAGGACTCCATGGAGGGTTGTGCTGCCGGGCCACGAGCCCGGCTCTTGTGAGATTGTGCAGTGCCGCAGAGCGATCATGGAGGGAGCATCTCACTATGCTCATAGGGACAAAAAGCTGAAGATCGGTCTACGATTCTCACCGTGGAATGAGAGGTGAGTATCGAATTTATCAGGGGGCTTTAGGGGGTGTTAAATGATTTTGCAATAAGCGAAATCAGCACCAGCTTTTAGGTGTCGGTAGAATTTTGTTTAGCCCATCGGTAATTAGAGCTAGGACTTTGTAATATCTTTTATCCTAGTGTGAATTAATGGTTAAGTACAGGATGCGCAAAATACAGTAAGCTTGCTGAAGCTAGCGCAATCACTGGTGCACTAATGGATTTTTCACGGGATTAGCGTCAGGAATGTAATATGGGGGGTTGCATTAATGTCACTTATCCTATTGTTAACACCAACTCATCCGAATGCTACCATTAGCGATCACTATGTAGTTTAACCTGTGCTTTGGATTTCCCTATATTAGGCACGTCAACACTATGACCGTGTTAATGTTAACTCATCATCAAACGCAAGATTGAGTTAAAGAGATCTAGAAATTTTATGGGAGAATGCAAACGAATTGTATTATTTTTAAACAAAATTCTTTTGAATATGGGCTCCGAAACATGTTCCAAAAGTTGCAGCTGATGTGCTGCAGCTCGTACAATTGCTTGGTGTCCGGAAAGGATAATGAGCCTATCTCCAGTCTCTCATGGACCCATGCAGTGGTAGCAAAATCTGACCAGCAGGGGGAGCCCTCTGCCTGTCAAATACTGTACAAGGCTGTAATAGCATGAAAATGTCTATTACAGCTCTTAGATGATAAACTTTCCATGTGTGTATCTGTGTAGGTGTACATTTTATATGTACGCAACCTGGAGCTATCAATGAGATGTCAAAATGACCATCTGTCTGCTTTTAGCTTGACATTTGACTTCTTTAAAGATGAGAGCTGTACGGTTTTTTCCCTGTCATGTTGTCTTTGGAGCATTTCCAGTTCTCCATGCAACCTTTTCAGTAAAAGGGTTATCCCCTGATACTTCATTTACATTGAAGCAAGGAGTTTAAATGGTTAGAACATCTGATATATGGAGAACAATTTCCTGTGAACAGAGAACATAAAGTGATGTGTCTGCTCTGGATCTGTGATGAAAAGTACGGAAATGATAAGAAAAAACAAAAACCTTATCTTCCAGATGGTCTACTTCCTTAAATTAACGATATTTGCAAAAATAATAAGTGTAGTTGAATCTGAATACAAATTCTATGCATGTCTACACTTTAATAGAAAACTTTTTCAGTCATAAAAAAAGAAAATATAGAATGCAAACAGGATTTGCGACGTGCTAAAAAGTATAATATTGCCATTACTGAATGTCTGTTTTACTAATAAGCCGCACCAACTTTGTTACAAATGCTAGAACACTTGATCCCTACCATGGAGTTGCAAATCCTCTTCTCCTCCACCCCAAATCCTGAGGTTAGGTGAGCAAGGCCTTTCAATACTTCAGGCCTCTGGTTTCAATGTTTGATTGCAATTTTAGGGGTCATTCAAAGAGAGCCGAACTTGCCACGGTATTGCACCGAATGGTGAATTTCCATATATGGTGGAATTTCATTGCAATTTGGCTATTCAAAAAGCTGGCGAACTGCCAGCGAAACGGTGAAATTTGGTAGCAGCGTAATTCCCCACAGGGAAGGAACAGTTATTCTATTCAGAGAATACTGAACAGCAGAGAAAAGTTGGCGAAATGCCCAGATATTCGCTGGTTCAGTTCGACAGGTTTAAGCAGTCAAATCCCATAGGTTACAATGTAAAAAAAATAATTCCCTGATTTTATCAGTTTTCTTATTCAACCATTTATCGGATCGATTCAGTGATTTTTCGATGGTTTGTAAGATGAGTTTGGTGTTTTTTTTTGATCTGTTGAGTAGTGTTTCGGTGGTTTGCGGCTGTATTCGGTGGGTTTAGCGGCGGCATTTGGTGTATCGATTCAACGCACTTTTGGGGACCCTGCGGTGAATGCTGAATTTACCGTGGGGTTGGCGAATTGAGATTGTCGAAGGAGATCAAAAAATTTTGGTTGGTGCTCTCTGAATAACCCCTTTTGTGAAATTGTTTTATCCATTCTTTATTGTAAAGCGCTGCGGAAACTGTTGAGGCCATAATAAATGATGATTAGGAAAATAATGACAAAAAGGTGAAATGACTTGAACTTTGCACAATCGCCACAGAATCTTTCTCGGAGCTTAACTTGTGGTGCAGGGGCATTGACATTTTCACGGCTAACTTGAGCTGGCATGGGAGCGGACGGTGGGGTGTATGGAGATGGGAGGGTAGCGGCTCGAATCTGAACCTGGAGTTGTCGGTGTTCGGGCTTGTAAATCCTGGACAGAACGTGCCAGGGCGGATACTTGGTGCGAGAGAGCTGTAAGGGCATCAGTAACCTCTGTGAGTTCCATACACATAGATCTGGCTTCAGCATCTGTCAGGTTCAGTGAGCGGGGAATCAGAAGGGAGGTATCAGGATCAGAAGCGTGTTACAGAGGGGTAGTCCGAGAGTTGTAGTCAAGGGAAAATCTGTGGTCAGGGGCAGGCGGCGAGACAAGAGTAGTCAAATATCTAGCCAAGAACTTATCCACAGGAAAAACATAAGGTAAAAGGATAACTTCACTAGGGTAAACACTACCAGGAGTGATACAATGCTGAAGCAGTGTGAAACTGCCCAGCGAAACCTTATATGAGCAGTGAGGTAGTCTAGCTCCTCCCAGGAGCACCCCATCAGCCAATCGACGTACTCCTTAGAACCGGCAAATCAGGAACCCAGAGGTGACCAGAGCAGTCTCCCATCAGGTACACTGGGTCTGGGGATCCTCCCCCTGGGTCTGAGCATCCAATCCGGGTGCCCACACCCACCCAGACGATGTCATACACCGAGGCCCGTCCCACCCAGTGTGGTCAGAGTGGAGCAGCAGTGCTGATCACACCAGAGCAGGCATGGAGGGATCCGTGAGAGGCAGCACAGGACCCCGGGACGCCCCCAATCCCTGAGCTGACCACTGGGGCTGCGTCGCGAGGGGCGTGACACAATGCCTGATATAATGTACTATCATTCGACGGCCCCTAAACTGGCCCCTTTGCCTGGGTACCCAGAATGCTTTTTGTCTATCACTGGAGACATCCTTTCTGTGTAGCTATAAGGAATCGTAAAACATGTCAACACAAAATGATATGTATTAGTGGATGGATCCATGATTAATATACTGACAAAGTAAATTCAAATGCTAATAATTCTGTGTCTCCTGTTTAGCAGTAGGAACAGCTGGCGTATTGACAGATAAAATGCTTCAATTAAGCTGCGTTCCACTAATGCTTAGATGGACAATGCAATCGTTCAATAAGGATAGAGAATCGTTTGTGGTGTAGCTAATGTAAAACCTAAATTTCCCTCATCTCCAGCCTGTCCTTTACTGGCCGTGAATGATCCAAATTATAACTTATAGTGCGGTCCGTATACAAATTGCAGCTCAGAGGAACCATTTTTCATGCCATGCAGGTTTCTAGCTAATGCATTAGAATCTGACTTCCTCAACAGTAAACCCACATTAGAGTTGGCAATCTTTAAATCACAGCGTGCTTCCCCGTCACAAAGGAACCAGTAATTGTACGCATTTTTCTGACAAAAGCTGAGTGTTTTTTCATGCTGTAATCATGGACTACAAAACTAATATAGAACTAAAATGACTTTAGACAAGCAGAAAGTGCATTTAAAACTTCAGAACAATAGTAAAGCATAACCCAGATTGTTACTTATATATACTTACTATATGCATGCTTAGTTATAGACTGGATAAAAGCCATTTATGTGAGTGTACGCAATTTGTATTTTCATAAACTATTCTGTCCATTTCCTCATAGAAAAAAAAATAACTGCACTTATTGCCAATAAACAATTCTATTTTCGAATCCAAAGCAAAATGATTACCTTGACCTTTGTTATAAATGTTAGGCTAGGGTCAAACGAAAGCATTTTTACACCTTAACGTAAAAAAGTGCGTCCGAACTAATTGACGTATTTTTTCACGGAATTCGCGAAAACGGTCATACGATGCGCATTTTCGTGCGTGATTTTTTACGGATCGTCAATAAAACACTTCTTGCGTCTGGACGTTATGTTGGCCGGACATTAGCAGCGTCTGACGTCTCCTAATCACGCAAACACGCCGCTATGCCGCAGCAGCGCACTCTGTACGTCCGTACTAGCGGTTCGGCGTTCTCGAAAAAATGCGTTTGTTTTCCACTTGCGTTGCGTGGCCGGACTTTCATGCGACCGTACTTCGTATATTGGCCGTCATTGCCCGTCATTTGCTGCTAGTGCGGCCGTAATTATGTGCACCAGAACGCACGTTAAAAGTGCGCTGGTCTGACCCCAGCCTTATAATTGACATGGTAGTATTTTGACACTACCGTGGTTTACTGCAGATACCAAGTATGGATACATTTTAATGTGTACTAAAACATACAGGGTTATTCAGAGAGAGCTGATCTTGCCCCGAACAGTGAATTTCCCCATACGGTGCAAATTTGTGGCCATTCGGCTGTTCAGAAAGCAGGCAGTTCGCAAAATTTTGGCGAACTGCCAGCTAGTACGGTGCCTGTTCAACGGCATTGAAATCCCCCATAGAGCAGCAATGGTTAATCTATTCAGAGAACACCGAATAGCAGAGAAATGTCAGAGAAGTGCCCTGCTGTTCGGTGGTTTCATTCGGCAGGTTTAATCAGGCGAATCCTATAGGTTTCAATGTTAAAAATATTCCCATTTTGATCCAATATCTATTATTATTATTATTATTATTATTATTATTCTTTATTTATAAAGCGCCGGCATACTCATTAAACTTTTAATCTGCAACAAAAAGACTCTTTATTTATTTTTTTTTAAGGTTTTTTTTGCCGTTTTCTGGGATTTATTTGCAAAAAAAATTCCTGATTTTTTTTAGAGTTTTTTTCCTCTAACAGACCTTTTTATCATCATTCATAGGATCTTATATGTAAATTCCAGACATTTTTGTTCAGTAGTTTATTTGCAAACAGCGTTTAAAATTTGACGCTTTCAATCGTTTTGTTTTTTTGCTATTTTACACCATTTGTCGTCTTGTTGACTTTTTCCAGCGGCTGGCCTGCGCTGTGTTCGGCGGATTGTTGGCTTTTTCCAGATGCTTTCAGTGGGCTTGTGGCGACTTATGAGATTGGATCGGATCCGATAAAATATCAGATCTAATACGATCCAATAATTATTTTTAAAAAACGCTGCAAAACCGTCAAAATTAGTGGATCCGATAATTTTGCTGGCAGTTTATCGAATCGGATTCGATAATTTCGGCAACTTTGCATTTATTTTTTTAATTGTCAGTTTTACGGCAGCTGTTCCCTGCACTTTGAGGACCCTGCTGTGAAGGCTGAATTCACTGCAGGGTCGGAGAATTTGATTCCCCGAAGTGCGGGGAATGAGAGAGCACAGAAATGTCACTGACATGTCGGTGCTCTCTGAATAACCCCTTTAGTGATCTCTAAGTGACTAGTGCAATTTATGTACTAATAACAATACGAGAACATGCAAAGAATATATATTTCACGGAAAAAATAACATAGCTAATGCATGAGTTATTCAATCATACATATTATACGTAGTTATGATTTATTCCCCAAGGCTTTTCACCTTGGTTCTTGTATTATGGATTCCTGCCTGTGCCATCAGGAAAAAAAATTAACACGTGGGCATGATGTGTAACGTTGTGGGGACGATCTACTAAATCATGCCCACGTGTTAAGTATCACCGTGCACACAAGTTACACGCAACACAGACAGAGAGTACCCCCCTAAGCCTTCATACTTTGGGCTGGGGACGGGTGTGTCCGATAGGGAAGAAGGGCCCACCTCCTCCCCTTTTCTGGCACGTCCTGTGCTTTGGCGGTTGATGCGAGCTCCAGGGCTGCAGGCCTGTGGATTAGGCTGCGAGCCAAAGCACAGAGGTAACTTCAGTAAAGCAGCAGCTGCCGAGCAACTGCTTCTAAGTGCTTTGCTTTGTTTCAGCACTGAACACTGTTGAAACACTGTTACTGAACACTGTTGAAGCAAAACTGATGGACTTTCTCTCCACAGCAGTCACCGCCCTGATTTAGAAGGGCTTGGGAAGGGGACTCTGTGCTGCGTTTGACTTATGCGCACCCTGATAGCTAACATGTGGGCATGATTTGGTAGATCGGCCCCACGACATTACACATCATGCTCACGTGTTCATTTTTTTTTCCTGATGACACCAGCGAGGCTCTGTTTTGTATCTAATTAGCAAGTAATGTAAACAGTCGAAGTGTAACAGCAGTATCAAAAGTATTTATGACAAGTTCCAAAGCGGATGAAACAGGACCACCACCTCTCCTTTCAGTTTGTGTATTTAACGGAACAGTTTATAATAACACACTGTGCCATTACCTCTACACTTGCTCTCAGCATGGGAATTGAAAAGGTGAGTAACTGAAGCACCATTGTTTACTTTATAATTAAAAAGTAGACAATGGTGATGTTTTAGCAAAAAACTAAATCGTGAGGTCACAGGGTTTTTAACAGGCTTAACTTTAAAGGATGTGTGACTCCCCTTCAGCGTCTCTTCCTATCGGAGCTGCAGAACAGATATATGAAAATAATTTGGGGAGTACACTCAAGAAAGAACACAAAGACATATCATGGTGCAGCATGATAAGACTCAATTAAAAATCGAGGCCCCGTAGATTGGCACTCACAGGATATACATATTGAATGGGCACATAATCAACCAACTGCTACAATGTTACCGATGTGCTGGATTCACTCGCTTAGACTAGGTACCCCGCCGTCACAGGAAAAAAACAGGCCCTGCTGTTCCAGTCGTTGCAAAATTTAATGGTATACAGGCAGTGGACACAAGCTCCAACGCGTTTCGTCTATACATGAACATAGACTTCATCAGGGAGAAAATAATAGTGGACTGTCCTTAACATTCTCTTTAAACAGTTTAATGCCAGGCAGGGGGAATCTCCGTTTATGACACCATCACAAGGCCTGGGGGGGTAGTCCCACAGTGAGGGTGGCATGCAAGATGTCAGCCTGCTGTGGCTGAAGCCCCTGCTCGGAGCCAGATTGTCACCGAGCATGGACACAACACGACGTTCATGGAGTGTCCTTCGCGACAGAGAGGGAATCCATGACGCTCCACTCACGTCCACACAGTGTACGGGCAGCCTGGAAAGCTGATGGGGCCCCTGACCGGCCAGTCCTCCGCTGACCAGTGCGCTGCGTCAAGGAGGAGTCAGGACCAGAATTCCTCTCTGTCCTGCTCCTTCGTTCTGAACCAACTGGCCGCGGTCCACCGCAAAACAAGCGGCCTGTCACGGATCCCCCTGATAATCAACAGTGTGGTCCCTTTACGCAGACCGCTCTCTACCCTTCCGATCCTTGAATGGTCGGTGATACTAAACAGACAAATAACCAGACAGTATATGAATAAGGGGTAACACCAGACAGAGGTATGGAATAGGGTATTGTCACGAATCTTTCTGACTGCTAAGATATAAATCTCTTTATGCAACTCCCTTTCTACTCTTCCGATCCTTGAATGGTCGGTAAAGCTATAAAGGCAACGAAACAGGTAACAGACAAAGAAAGGGAAATACCAGACAGGGGTACAGACCAGATCACAAGTCCTCCCTAGGACTTTAGTAATAGCAGAGGTAGGCTGATGTGTGCTTAGGATGCCACACAGACTGACCTCGGTACCAACGTTAAGGGCAGAACCTAGAACAGAGTATATGCAAACGCCAGGAGTCATACACAGAGGGGTACGTTTGCCAATGCCAGGAGTCATACACAAGGAGGTTCGTTTGCCAATGCCAGGGGTCGATACACAGGAGGGTTCGTTTGCCAATGCCAGGGGTCGGTACACAGGAGGGTTCGTTTGCCAATGCCAGGGGTCAGTACACAGGAGGGTTCGTTTGCCAATGCCAGGGGTCGGTACACAGGAGGGTTCGTTTGCCAATGCCAGGGGTCGGTACACAGGAGGGTTCGTTTGCCAATGCCAGGGGTCGGTACACAGGAGGGTTCGTTTGCCAATGCCAGGGGTCGGTACACAGGAGGGTTCGTTTGCCAATGCCAGGGGTCGGTACACAGGAGGACACGTTCAGGAAAATAACACAAGAGCTCTGCGGGATGTGAATACCACGTCAGGGCACCGGTGTATGGGAGAGACTGGGATTTAAACCCGGCGGGTCCGCGTCACAGCGCCAGGCCCCGCCCCTCGGCGTCCCACGTGAGCGGGCCCGGAAGCGCTTACATTCGGCGCCTGGCCAGCGAGCAGCGAGGAAGCTGCTGCCAGGCGCCCCATCCCCTGGATCCCCGTGACAGAACCCCCCCCTCCAGGGGCGGCCACTGGACGACCCCCAGGGGCACGGGGGTGTGCGGAATAGAAGGCCCTCACCAGCCTAGGAGCATGGACTTCCGCAGCCGGTACCCAAGAACGATCCTCTGGGCCGTACCCCACCCAATCAACCAAATACTGCAAGGACCCCCTAGACAGCCTGGCACCCAGAATGGCCTTAACTTCGAATTCCTCCTCGCCCTCCACAGAGACAGGAGGCGGTGGAGCATGGACTTTTGTGTACCGGTTACATAACAGTGGCTTCAAAAGGTTTACATGGAACACATTGTGTATTTTAAAATGGGGGGGTAACGCCAAAGCATAGGAGACAGGGTTGAGTCGCCGTAGAATCTTATAGGGGCCGATATACCTAGGAGCCAACTTCATGGAAGGCACTAAGAGCTTAATGTTACGTGAAGACAGCCAAACCCTGTCCCCAACTTGATACACGGGTGCCTGCCTCCTGTGTCTGTCGGCCTTAGTTTTCTGAATGGTACTACTTTCCTCCAGTGCCCGTCTCACTCTTCCCCAAGTCTCCTTCAATGATGCCAGTTGTTTATCTAAAGCAGGAATCGTGGAATCAGGAAACATGGCGGGGAGCACGGGAGGATCAAAGCCATAAACAGTAAAGAAAGGAGAATGACCTGAGGATTCACTCACTGCGCTGTTAATAGCATATTCTGCCCACGGTAGCAGATCTGACCAGTTATCTTGCTGTTCTGAGATGAAGCACCTGAGATATTTCTCTACGTTTTGGTTTGCTCGTTCTGCTGCTCCATTGGTCTGCGGGTGATAAGCCGAAGAGAAAGAGAGGTCTATCCCCACGTTCTTACAAAATCCCCTCCAGAATCCGGAGATGAATTGGGTCCCCCTATCAGAGACTATCTCCTGAGGGACACCGTGAATGCGGACCACATTGGCAATGAATATGGGCACCAGTTCAGCTGCCGAAGGTAGTTTCTGAAGAGGAACATAGTGACCCATCTTGGAAAATCGATCTATGATCGTAAGTATCACTGTATTCCCTCTTGACTCAGGTAGCTCTACTATAAAATCCATGGCTATATGTGACCAGGGTCGTTCGGGGATCGGCAAAGGCTGGAGTAAGCCAATGGGTGCTGTCTTGGGACTTTTCTGCCTTGTGCACACTTCGCACACGGCAATGTAATCTTTGACGTCTCGGCGCAACGTGGGCCACCAGAGGAGTTTACTGATGCTAGACACAGTCTTGGTGATACCCATATGCCCGGAAGTTTTATTGTCATGATAGATGCTGAGTACCTCTTCTCTTTCGTTCTCAGGTACAAAGAGTCTCGCGGGAGGTTTTCCCCCAGGAGCTGCACCCTGGACGGTCTGCAACCTTTTCATTAGAGGAGACGAAACACTAATCGTGGTAGCGGCTATAATCCTCTCCTGGGGAACAATGGGATGCTGATCTTGGATATTATGTTCATAAGACTCATATTGTCTCGACAATGCGTCTGCTTTAATGTTTCTGGACCCAGGTCTATAGGTAAGCACGTAATTAAAACTTGAAAGAAACAATGACCATCTCGCTTGTCTGGAGTTTAAACGTTTGGCATCTCCAATGTACGTGAGATTCTTATGGTCGGTTATGATAACAATGGGGTCCTTAGACCCTTCTAATAAGTATCTCCATTCTGCCAAGGCCGCGATGACTGCTAATAACTCTCTATTTCCAATGTCATAGTTCTTCTCTGCTGGAGACAACTTCCGAGAATAGAAGCCGCATGGATGCAAGGGTTTGTCAGGAGCCTCCCTTTGGGACAAGACTGCACCAAGGCCTAGTTCGGAGGCGTCAACTTCTACTTGGAAAGGCAGAGCCGGATCTGGATGCCGGAGAACAGGGGCAGTAGTAAAGGCTTGCTTTAGTGTCTCAAAGGCTTGAGTGGCTTGAGGTGTCCATTTCTGATTTCCCACCCCTTTCTTTGTCATAGCCGTGAGAGGGGCCACCAAGGCCGAAAAATCTTTAATGAACCTTCTGTAATAGTTCGTAAACCCCAGAAACCTCTGAATGGCTTTAAGTCCTTGGGGTAAAGGCCAGTCGAGAATAGCTGAGAGCTTCTTAGGGTCCATTTGAAACCCTCCAGGGGTTATAATATAACCAAGGAATTGCACGGTTACTATGTCGAATAGACATTTTTCTAGCTTACAGTACAATCCAGCCTTCAATAGTTTAGTCAAGACTTGTTTTACGTGGACATGATGAGTGTCCACATCAGGAGAGTATATCAGGATATCATCCAGATATACTATGACGAATTCTTGCAGAAATTCCCTTAGAGTGTCATTTATCAGGTCCTGAAAGACGGCTGGCGCATTACACAACCCAAAAGGCATCACCAGGTATTCGTAATGCCCGCTACGTGTATTAAAAGCCGTTTTCCATTCGTCTCCCTTTTTAACCCTGACCAGGTTGTACGCTCCGCGTAAATCAAGCTTAGTATAGACACGAGCCCCTTTCAATCGGTCAAACAATTCTGTTATGAGAGGTATGGGATATGCATTTCTTATAGTGATCCTATTTAAACCCCTATAGTCGATGCAAGGTCGCAGATCTCCCTCTTTCTTGGAAACAAAGAAGAAACCTGCTCCTGCTGGAGAGGAGGACCGTCTAATGAATCCTCGTTCCAGATTCTCCCTTATATATTCCTCCATAATGTCGTTCTCCCTTTGTGACAAAGGGTATACGTGACCCCTAGGAGGCATCGTACCGGGGAGCAAGTCAATAGCACAGTCATATGGACGATGTGGTGGTAGAACCTCAGTCCTGGCTTTAGAGAATACCTCCTTCAATGCCCGGTAACATTCAGGGACCTCTGTGGACAAAGGAGGGGCTGTGGCAATATTGAGGCTACCAATCACATTAACTGTGCCTAGGCACTTGAACTGACAACTCTGACCCCAACATTTTATGTCTCTCTGGACCCAATCGACTACTGGGTTGTGCTCTATTAGCCATGGAAACCCAAGGACGATAGGACATGAGGGTGATTCAATGATTTGAAATCTTATTGTCTCTTGGTGCAAAACTCCTATTTTCATACATACATCGACTGTATCGTGAGTGATATGAGGACATGCCAGGGGGTTACCATCTATGGCCTCCACCCTTAGAGGCCTTTCTCTGAGAACTAGTGGTATGAGGCTTTTGGCAGCAAAATTCTTATCCATAAAATTGCCTGAGGCCCCAGAGTCCAAAAACGCCTCAGTCTTGAGGTGAACCCCCCTGCAGGATAGGGAGACCGGTAACAGAATCCTGGATTTTTTTTTCTCATTATCCACAAAGGAGGCACACAGAGAACCGACAACCTGGGTGTCTCCTGTTCTGAATCCCATTCTGCTATGTTCAACCCTGCCAACCCTGGGTCTCTGAGGACATTGAAGGCGGAAGTGATCTGCCCCTGCACAATAAAAGCAGAGCCCCTTTTCTTTTCTGTGAGCTTTTTCTGCTTCTGAAATACCAGTCCTCCCTATTTGCATGGGTTCAACAACCGGTAAATCTGTTTTTACATTCTCCGAACCACCTGATGTACTGGGGTGTCTGGGTAACGAGGGTAAAGGAGGCAAGACCCTTCTGGGTCTATCTCTGGGGTGTCTCCTTTCCCTGATTTGATCGTCCATGGCTATACAGAAGTCTATCAGGTGGTCCAGACTTTCTGGTAATTTTAAGGGAGCCAGTTCAAACATAAAAGCCTCGTTCAAGCCTTCGGTAAAGGCTAAGGTTAAAACGTCGTTCGGCCAAAGTACTTCAGAAACCAATGTCTTAAACTCTATGGCATAATCGGCAACCCTCTTATTTCCTTGTTTGATATGAAACAAGGACCTACCCGCATTGGTAGCCCTTCTAGAGGGATCAAAGGTACGTTTTAACTCAGAGGTGAAACCCTCATAGTCATAAATGATGGGTTTCTTATTTTCCCACAACGGCGTAGCCCACAATAAAGCTTTTTCTGTTAAATGATTAATCAGATATCCTACTTTGGCTTTATCAGACATACAAGAACCTGGATTGTTCTCAAACAGAATCTCGAGTTGAGTCAAAAACCCCCGACATAGGCTTGGTGTACCATCGTAGCGTAGGGGTGCTTTCATACTCAGCCTATGTCCTTCAGGGGGGACCGGACTGACCCTAGGTAACACTGGATCTGGAGGGCTAGAGGTACCTGTATTGGACCGATTTAACAGGGTTTGCAGAGCAAGAGCAATCTGGTCCATCCTATGGTCCTGTTCCTCTTGTCTGGCTGCGATACGTGCCAGCTGGTTAGAGAGGTCTGCGGGATCCATTGGCCCTGACGTAATGTCACGGATCCCCCTGATAATCAACAGTGTGGTCCCTTTACGCAGACCGCTCTCTACCCTTCCGATCCTTGAATGGTCGGTGATACTAAACAGACAAATAACCAGACAGTATATGAATAAGGGGTAACACCAGACAGAGGTATGGAATAGGGTATTGTCACGAATCTTTCTGACTGCTAAGATATAAATCTCTTTATGCAACTCCCTTTCTACTCTTCCGATCCTTGAATGGTCGGTAAAGCTATAAAGGCAACGAAACAGGTAACAGACAAAGAAAGGGAAATACCAGACAGGGGTACAGACCAGATCACAAGTCCTCCCTAGGACTTTAGTAATAGCAGAGGTAGGCTGATGTGTGCTTAGGATGCCACACAGACTGACCTCGGTACCAACGTTAAGGGCAGAACCTAGAACAGAGTATATGCAAACGCCAGGAGTCATACACAGAGGGGTACGTTTGCCAATGCCAGGAGTCATACACAAGGAGGTTCGTTTGCCAATGCCAGGGGTCGATACACAGGAGGGTTCGTTTGCCAATGCCAGGGGTCGGTACACAGGAGGGTTCGTTTGCCAATGCCAGGGGTCGGTACACAGGAGGGTTCGTTTGCCAATGCCAGGGGTCGGTACACAGGAGGGTTCGTTTGCCAATGCCAGGGGTCGGTACACAGGAGGGTTCGTTTGCCAATGCCAGGGGTCGGTACACAGGAGGGTTCGTTTGCCAATGCCAGGGGTCGGTACACAGGAGGACACGTTCAGGAAAATAACACAAGAGCTCTGCGGGATGTGAATACCACGTCAGGGCACCGGTGTATGGGAGAGACTGGGATTTAAACCCGGCGGGTCCGCGTCACAGCGCCAGGCCCCGCCCCTCGGCGTCCCACGTGAGCGGGCCCGGAAGCGCTTACATTCGGCGCCTGGCCAGCGAGCAGCGAGGAAGCTGCTGCCAGGCGCCCCATCCCCTGGATCCCCGTGACACGGCCATGCTGGCGGACTGTGTAAGGGCCACTCACAGACACCAGAAACCATGTGCGGACACCTTGCCGATCTCTGGTCGTTTGTCTGGTGACTGAATACATCTCAACAAACCCAATACAATTGATATGAATACTTGCTATAAAATATAAAAATAAAACATCACTCCTGATGGGCAGTGGTTTAATGAAATACACACACCTCTCATGATGGACTTTATTTGATTTAAACTTTACCTTTTCATGTTCTCAGAAAAGTTTAAAGCGACAGCTAACTAATGGACAAATGTAGCAGAGGATATCCTGATCAAGGATGTATTTGCACATTTCCATCATGCAGGCTTCCTGTCATCTGACACCGTAGCCTATTCCTAGTCATGGGACTCAATGGTGTAACTAAAAGGTTGTAAAGGGCATGCATGGTGTGATAACTATGTGATCGGACGATCATGAGTTCTCTCACCCTCTTCCATTGCAGTGGCCCCCAACAAATTGTTGTTGGCAGCATAAATACAGGTGTGGTGTATTTTATGTCAAACTACTGTTTTGGGTTATGTCAATAAACAGATATACCAGGATTATACATGTTTATATATTTTGCAGACTTTCACAATGTTTCCATTAACAATATTTATAATAAATGTTTAAACATAAACCTATATTGTTTATTTTTTACAATATTTATATATAATGTTATTTTTCCTGGGACATTTTCAGATTTTCATAAAAACAAATCTGGAGTTAAGCCATCCAAAATGTGATAACATAAGGTGTCATAAATACATTTAACAGTGAAAACTGTTATTTAACTAATATGTCTTTAACAAATACATGAAAAATTATTTTAGAAGCCCTACAGACTGATAATAGAGGCTTCTGCTAAAAGTGAAGCTCTAGGCACCATAAATGGCTTATAATGCAATTACTCAGGGCTCTATTCTGATCTTGCTATTAAGTTAATGGCTTGTGTAGTGATATATAATAAAAGTGCCCCTGATTTATATATTCTGACTCTTCAGCTATAAAACCACTGAAACAAAAAACAGTTATTCACTTCTGGTTATTGCTGTGTACATATACACTTGTGATATAACTTAGTTTTAAAGGGACAGTAACAACAAAAACAGAAATTATTTTATGTTACACGTACTTTGTTTTTCTCTTGTATGTTTAGTTAAGAAAATATTTAACTCTATATGTGTCACTGGTGCATCCATTTTTGTAAAGTAAACTCCAGAATCATAACTAAACAGAGGGACAATCTGATTGCAGTAAGGCCGTGGTCTTTATTATGGCATATATCAAACAGTGAATGTAGCGTTATAATATCTTGAAATCTCAATGTATCCTTCCTGGTAAAATCCTTTATAAAATAAATAAAATAAATAAAAAATTTAAAAATGACAAAATATCCAATAGAATAAATTCATTTGTAATGCATCGGACGCCGTTTTCGGATGCGCACGCACCCTCGGCTGCGCGTGCATCCAGAGGTCTCGCTCAGATGGTCACAGTCTAACCCCCTGTGGGTGGGGCCCACGCAAGACTGACAGCCGTCAGTCACCGCCGCTTTCACTACAGTTCTGGAAGCCTCGGCTTATGCGTAGCGGGCCGTGTTTGCCCCATCCTCCTCCCAGCCACCATTGGCCTGCAGACCTTTGAGCAGCATGTGTTAGTCCCGCCCTGCAAGCTCCGGACTCCGGAGCGATTCCAGTAGAGAGATCGTGGCCACTGTAGGCAGGGTCGGATTTACCATTAGGCAAAGTAGGCATGTACCTACAGGAGCCTGCCACAAGGGGGCGCCTTGCTCTGTATGTAAAAAAAAATATTTTTTTTGTATACAATTTGCAATAATTTAGATAACTGTATCTCTGGAGCCCTAGGGGCTAGAGGAACATATGAGGTATCATTGGAAAGGTCAGCTTACAGCCTTTCCATTGATACCAAACATAACCAGTTTAGATTTATGTAAAAATAAAATATCTATTAAAATACTATGTTTCTTATTCTTTTTCTAACACAGCACTATTATTCAGTTTACAATTATAAAGTGAACAGTGATGCTGCACTAACTCGCCTCATTTACCATACTGCTAGCAAGTGTGTACCTGGTGAAGCAACGCATTGTTTAATTCACAACCTAGTCCGTGGCGCTGCAGTGAGGAGGACTTTGGAACCTGCATCCCTGAATTGTACACAGCACAAGGTTAAGTGAGGTGTCATTGGAAAGGTCAGAGTCTAGTCTTTACTATGATACCAAACAAGACCATGTAATGTGTAAAAATAAAAAAATTGAAAAAAGTAGATGCAAAATATTTTTTTTCTGTTCTACAGCAGAGGCAATATATGCTTTTACATATAAAACAAACAATGCTGCTGCATTCACTGCCCTCCTCCTTTAAGCATTCTACCTCACTGACTCCCTCACTCCCTGCCCCCTCTTCTACTATGTGTTCCTTTTCTACAGTCTCGGAGGAGGATGTAACAGAACTTCTTATCTCCTCCTACCCGACCACCTGTCCACTTGATCCTATCCCCTCACACCTTATTTGGCCTGTCCTACCAGTTACTGTCCCTGCTTTGACTCATATTTTTAACCTCTCCCTCTCCTCTGGAATCTTCTCTTCTGTATTCAAACGTGCTTTGATCACCCCATTCTAAAAAAAGCCATCTCTTGATCCTACCTCCATCCCTCTACTGTCTCATTTTTCTGCTTCCCTTTGCCTCCAAAATCGTAGAACGTCTGGTCTATAACCAGCTCACCAGTTTTCTTGCTGCTAACTCTCTACTTGATCCGCAGTCCAAGTTTCACTCCCAGCGTCCACTGAGACAGCTCTGACCAAGGTGACTAATGATTTAGCTGCCACTGAAACCGAAGGTCACTTCTCCCTCCATATTCTTCTTGACCTTTCCACTGCATTCAACACTGGTGATCACCCTCTCCTGCTCCTCACGCTGCGTCAACTTGGCCTCAGTGACATCACTCTCCCCTGGTCCTCTTCCTGTCTCTCTTTTTGCTCCTTCAGTGTCTCCTTCGCAGGTGTCTCTTCACCACCAGTTCCTCTTTCAGTTGGGGGTACCACAAGGCTCTGTTCTGGGTCCCCTACTCTTCTCAATCTATTCTGCCTCTGTGGACAACCTCATCTCTTCAGATGGATTCCAATATCACCCTTATGCTGGTGACACCCAAATCTACCTTTCCTCACTCGATCTCTCTCCTCCGGTGTTGGACTGTGTTACAGCCTTCCTATCGGCTGTCTTCGACTGGTTGACTTCCCATTTCCTAAAGCTCAACCTCTCTAAAACTGAACTTCTCCTCTTCCCTCCCTCTAAAAATTCCATTCCTGCACCCATTTCCCTTCAGGTGAATAGTACCACCATTACTTCTACCTCTCAAGCTCCATTGCCTCAGGGTCCTCTTGGACCCCAATCTATCCTTTACTCCTCACATTCAGTCTCTAACCAAATCCTGCTACTTCCACCTAAAAAACATTGTACGCATCCACCTCTTTCTTAATCCAGACTCCCAGGTCCTCAACCCGCTCAGAGAGCCACCCCTCTGAGACTGAGGATTGGGAGTGCGAGCACCAGGTTTTATGCTGACCTGTCTATTATGATGTCATAATGTAGGCAGCAGATTTCAGCCAATACACAGAGATTACAGCATCTTAATATGGAAAGTAAAGGCCTCGCTAAGATTAGCTGGCAATTTATCGCTTTTCAGTAAAGCAGTTGTGAATGTTCATTTCCATATGGATGTCAAAATGATTCCTTTCCAATGGATTGTCATGGCAATCGTGCAGCCGCTCCTATCGGTTACTGTCTCAGAAAGAGCAGGGGCGTCTCTAGTGTTTGTGGTTCCTGGTGCAATGTACAACGCGGGCCACCTTCTGTTTATTCTTTGTATCTTTCATTATTAGTGAATATTTTTAATACCAATATTTCAGCAAACAGCTAATAATCAGAATACATATCTGTATAATACAACTAAAAACACCACACAATATATTAACCACTTCAATGCGGAGGACGCGCTCAGCGCGTCCTCCGCATTACCGCTGGTATGCGGAGGACGCGCTGAGCGCGTCCTCCCATTGGGGTCAGCGTTCGGCCGGGTTCCGGACGATCGCTGGCCCCTCCGGTGCGGGCTGACATCCTCGATGTCAGCCCGGCATCCGGAACCGCAGCCACCGGAATTAGGTGTCATCGCGGCAGCGCGATGACACCTAATTCAGGCGCCCCCCCCGCATGTGCGGAGGAGGCGCCTGAAAGGGAGGGGGGAGGTCCTTCGGACCTCTCTCCCTCCCGATCGGCGGCGTTGCGGGGGTTAACCCAGGCACCATTTGGAAGGGCACAGCCTGCCCTTCCAAATGGTGCCTGGCATTAACCCCTGGGGAGCTGGATCGCGAATCGGCGCTGAAAAGCGCCGGTTCGCGATCCTTTCCCGGAGCTGGCCGACATCTTGGATGTCGACCAAGCCTCCGGGAACTCCCCCTGAGGACTGGCGTCATCGTGTGTAGCACGATGAAGCCAGTCCTGGACTTAACCCCTAACTGCCACCAACGGTGGAGATAGGGAGTTCCAATGAACTCCCTATCTCCCGATCCGTGGCAGCTAGGGGTTAAAGTTTGGTATGGTTGGATCGGCCAGAGCATGGCCGTTCTAACGATACCAAACACTACTGTGAAAATTTTTGTCAAAAAAAAAATGAAAAATAAAAATAAAAAAAAATTTAAAAAAAATTATAAAAAAAAATAAACACTTTTTTTTTCTTTTTTTTGGTTTGTTAATGCAGCAATATTGTTCCCATTTCATTTATAATGTGTACAATGATGCTGCACTAACGATTTTTGTATGCGGTGCGTTTGTTAAAAATCGCGTAATTTTCCCCCAAAAAAAATGTAACGAGACCCCATCTCTAATTTTTTTAACAAGCGCACCCCATACAAAATATAACCGCAATTGCTCGCATGTTAAAATGTGAAAAAAAACACTTTACACGTTGTAAATTATTGAAAATACATATTTTATTGCATTTTTTGTTATAATATACAGACATGACATAACGTATACATATAATAATGACATATTATGAATCTACCGAGTCTGACGGAAAGAACGATATATAATATGTCTGGGTAATATACTAAAATAAGCCTTCAAAACACGTTTAAACATGATGAGCAAAACCGGTAAAAATGACCTCAGCACAGAGGCGGGAAAAGCCTCAGCAGCGAAAGGGTTAATAACTAGTAAGGTAAAACTCTGGATTGCGAGCAACTTGGTCTTGCGAGTGTTTTGCAAGAGCAGCAAAAATTTATAATAAATTTTAACTTGATAAACGATCGAGGTCTTGCAATGCGAGCAGTCTGTACGCTTTGTCTGCCGAGCATCACGTCACGTTGGAGGGTTTCAAGAGCTACAACGGACGTAGATACTACCCCGCATACAGCTTTTTTTTTTCTCTCTCTCAAGTTATAAGTAACTGAAATGATGTTAACCACAATCTCATCAACCAGAGTTTCACCTTTTAGTGAATAGACCCTTACGTTTTGCAATTGGCATAGTGTGTAAATGCATAAAGAGAATCAAGATAATTGGTGGCAGAAGAATTTATATATATACAGTGGCAAGAAAAAGTATGTGAACCCTTTGGGATTACGTGGAGTTTTGCATGAATTGGTCATAAAATGTGCTATGATCTTCATCTAAATCACAACAATTTGAAAAACACAGTCTGCTTAAAATAATACAACACAAACATTATATGTTTTCATGTTTTTATTGAACAGAACATGTAAACATTCATAGTGCAGGGTGGAAAAAGTATGTGAACCCCTAGCCTAATGACTTCTCCAAGAGCTAATTGGAGCCAGGAGTGAGCCAACCTTGAGTCCAATCAGTGTGATATTATTGGATGTGTTGCTGAAAGCTGTCCTGCCCTTTAAAAACACACACCAGTTTTGGATTTACTAGTTTCAAGAAGCACTGCCTGATGTGAACCATGCCTCGCAGAAAAGAGCTCTCAGAAGACCTACGATCAAGAATTGTTGACTTGCATGAAGCTGGAAAGGGTTACAAAACTATCTCCAAAAGCCTTGATGTTCATGTGTCCACGGTAAGACAGACTGTCTACAAATAGAGAAAGTTCAGCACTGTTGCTACTCTCCCTAGGCGTGGTCGTCCTGTAAAGATGACTGCAAGAGCACAGCGCAGAATGCTTAATGAGGTAAAGAAGAATCCTAGAGTGTCAGCTAAAGACTTACAGAAATCTCTGGCACATGCTAACATTTTTGTTGACACATCTACAATAAGGAAAACATTAAACAAGAATGGAGTACATGGGAGGACACCACGGAGGAAGCCATTGCTGTCCAAAAAGAATATTGCAGCACGTTTGAAGTTTGCAAAAGAGCACCTGGATGTTCCACAGCACTACTGGCAAAATATTCTGTGGACAGATGAAACCAAAATTGAGTTGTTTGGAAAAAACACACAACACTATGTGTGGAGAAAAAAAGGCACAGCACACCAACATCAAAACCTCATCCCCACTGTGAAACATGGCGGAGGGAGCATCATGGTTTGGGGCTGCTTTGCTGCCTCAGGGCCTGGACGGATTGTTGTTGTCATTGATGGAAAAATGAATTCCAGAGTTTATCAAGACATTTTGCAGGAAAACGTAAGACCATCTGTCCACCAACTGAAGCTCCGCAGAGGATGGGTGATGCAACAGGACAATGACCCAAAAGCATACAAGTAATTCAACAAAAGAATGGCTTCAACAAAACAAAATACACCTTCTGGAGTGGCCCAGTCAGAGTCCTGACCTCAACCCGATTGAAATGCTGTGGCATAACCTTAAGAGAGCGATTCACACCAGACATCCCAAGAATATTGCTACACTGAAACAGTTTTGTGAAGAGGAGTGGTCCAAAATTACTCCAGATCGTTCTGCAGGTCTGATCTGCAACTACAGGAAACGTTTGGTTGAGGTTATTGCTGCCAAAGGAGGGTCAACCAGTTATTAAGTCCAAAGGTTCACATACTTTTTCCACGCTGCACTGTGAATGTTTACATGTTCTGTTCAATAAAAACATGAAAACATATAATGTTTGTGTTGTATTATTTTAAGCAGACTGTGTTTTTCAGATTGTTGTGACTTAGATGAAGATCAGAGCACATTTTATGACCAATTCATGCAAAACTCCACGTAATCCCAAAGGGTTCACATACTTTTTCTTGCCACTGTACAGTATATATGTGCCACAATAGTCATGACTTCATTTTGTCATGCTGCCAGAATGTGTAGAGATGTGGATGGTGGATATAGTTGATGTCTTTAGCAGCCAATCCAATGGCTATTGATCCAAAGAGCTGAAAGATTCATTGAAGGGAGCTGGTTCCCTGTAGTGCCATTCTCCAGGAACCTGAGCTCCGTGCTTGGACTTGGAGGGCTGAGTGAGCTCTCAGAGGCTCCCCCTGGACCGGGGGGGGGGGGCAAGAGGAACAAAGTCACATAAGGCACTGTGGCCACTCAAATAACACCAAGTGATCATAATGTCTAGTGTGAGCCTTTATCAGCAGTACGTTTAAAAACGATAGGTCACTCCAGGAAACATTGCTGTTTATTAATGTTTCTGTCAAAGGTAATGATACACAGCAATAAATGAAAAGTCATATTTAAATGGACAGTCTAGCAATGTTCAGTTGTACACTAATTATATCCTACTCTCTTTAAATCTTTGAAAAAGCTTGCCAAATTACATTTAGACCTAAGTAGTAGAATGCAGAACAGCTGAAGCTTTTTTTATGCTACCATAACTCTTCCTCTATTCCTCAGTAACCTGATCACAATTTCCCTTCCCTTCTCCTCAATACTGAACAGAGCAGCAGAAACATGCTGAGGGATGCAGGCCTCTGCAGGCATCTATAGAAATAACATTTATTACTTGTAGGGAGAAAATTCGTAAAGATTTTCAATTGATACAACACCTTTTTTCCAGGAGGTCCATTAGCATTAACAAAGTTTATTAACGTTTACTTTAAAACCAGCTACAAAGATCCTTTGAAGAGAAAGATAAGCAACCCTATGGGAGAAAAGATTCCTATCCTGCTATATGGCACACTAAACCACGGTAACTAAAGTAGGATGTGTAACATTTCTCTAAGGCAGGCATTGGCAATCTTGGCCATCTGGATGTTTTGGAACTACATCTCCCATGATTCTCAGTCACTCACTAGGTTGATGAAGGCTCTGAACGTAGCTCCAAAATATCTGGAGTGCAAAGGTTGCCGAACCTTGCTCTAAGGCAAGGCTGTCAAACTCACGGCTGCCCAGATGTTGATGCCTATAATTCCCAGACTTTCTTCAATGTAATAGATGTCCAGGGTATCATGGGGTTGTAGTTCAGAAACATCTGTGGGGCCAGAGTGTTTGACAGCTCTTACATAGTTACATAATGTAGGTTGAAAAAAGACATGCGTCCATCAGGTTCAGCCTTTCACACATCACCTTCTGCTGTTGATCCAAAGAAGGCAAAAAACACAGTCTGAAGCGCTCGCCAATATGCAACATACTGGGGAAAAATTCCTTCTTGACCCCAGAATGGTGTCAGATTTCTCCTTGGATCAAGAAGCTTTCACACACATATTAAATATCATAACCCTTAATATTATGTTTTTGCAGGAAATCATCCAGTCATTGTTTAAAAGTCTGTACAGTCTCTGACCCAACCACCTCAACAGGCAGAGAATTCCACAGCTTTATTGTTCTCACAGTAAAATAACCCTTCCTATGCTTTAAGCTGAATTTCCTTTCATCCAGTCTAAGGCCCCGCTCATACTATAGTGAGAAGCAAGGGGGGTGTTTGTGAGGGTCCTGAGAACGAGCAACAGCACAATGGCCTGCTCTACGGTGGGTGCCCGCTCAGGTCTCACAAACAAGGTTTTAGCTTGCTTGTGCCATTACAGGGATGAATTTTCCATATGCAAATCAGCCTGCTCTCACCCAGAAAGGGTGGCCAGGGCTGACTGCCAAGGACGTCATCCCTGCACGAGAGGTGCAGCAATCCCCGACGATCGTTTCGGCCTTCTTGGGCCTCGTCAGGAGGGTATAGCTGACACCCCTCTAGGCACATCAAGCAAGGGGTCCACATCTGGATAACCTTTTACAATTATAGTGAGAAGCAAGGGGGGTGTTTGTGAGGGTCCTGAGAACGAGCAACAGCACAATGGCCTGCTCTACGGTGGGTGCCCGCTCAGGTCTCACAAACAAGGTTTTAGCTTGCTTGTGCCATTACAGGGATGAATTTTCCATATGCAAATCAGCCTGCTCTCACCCAGAAAGGGTGGCCAGTGCTGACTGCCAAGGACGTCATCCCTGCACGAGAGGTGCAGCAACCCCCGACGATCGTTTCGGCCTTCTTGGGCCCCGTTCATACTAAGCGATTTATTGCACGGTTTTTGCCGCGATATCGTGCATATTTCCACATGATATCGCTCTATGTAGCATCTCCATTGCATTTCAATGGAGCTGTTCACATCTTGTCGCTCAGTGTTGCCTGTAGCTCGTCGCTGGTACATGCCCCTTTTTTCACGATTTGCGATGTTGCGATTTGCATTGGTGGTGTTGTGCAATATCGCTCATAACGGCGATATCACGCGATATTATCGCTCAATATCGCGAATATGAAAATCACGTGTAAAAACGCGCAATTTTCATGTCGCTCAGTGTGAACGTGGCCTAAATGGGTGACCTTGTGTTCTGAGCTTTGGTCTAAGGTAATTTATAAGATGCTTAGAATGTCCTATACACCTCACAGGTAAATAAAGAAATGGAAAAGACAGCAAATACACGAAGGAATGAGGTACAAACAGTCCATGTTCTGCAAATTAATTTCTGGTTTATTTTCTGATCATATTTTAATTGTGTGCGCAGTAGCTCATTTCTAGATTTCCATAGCAAGCGTTACAAGTCATTAATCATCTTGTATGCCCATGCTTATTAAAACAATTAAGTAGAATAATAATGAGGCTCATCCATTCCTACATCTAGCGGAGAATACATTAAAAGTGCCGGCCTTTGTTGAAATGATGTTGTATCAATATATGTATAATGTTTATATTATTATATTATAGCAATTTCATAATATAATTATACGTTATGTCATGTCTGTATATTATAACAAAAAATGCAATAAACTATGTATTTTCAATAATTTACAATGTGTAAAGTGTTTTTTTTCACATTTTAACATGCGAGCAATTGCGGTTATATTTTGTATGGGGTGCGCTTGTTAAAAAAATTAGAGATGGGGTCTCGTTACATTTTTTTTGGGGGAAAATTACACTATTTTTAACAAACGCACCGCATACAAAAATCGTTAGTGCAGCATCATTGTTCACATTATAATTGAAATGGGAACAATATTGCTGCATTAACAAACCAAAAAAAAGAAAAAAAAGTGTTTATTTTTTTTTTATAATTTTTTTTTAATTTTTTTTATTTTTATTTTTCATTTATTTATTTTTTTACAAAATTTTTCACTTTCATGTTTGGTATCGTTGGAACGGCCATGCTCTGGCCGATCCAACCATACCAAAATTTAACCCCTAGCTGCCACGGATCGGGAGATAGGGAGTTCCAATGAACTCCCTATCTCCACAGTTGGTGGCAGTTAGGGGTTAAGTCCAGGACTGGCGTCATCGTGCTATGCACGATGACGCCAGTCCTCAGGGGGAGTTCCCGGAGGCTTGGCCGACATCCAAGATGTCGACCAGCTCCGGGAAAGGATTGCAAACCGGCGCTTTTCAGCGCCGATTCGCGATCCAGCTCCCCAGGGGTTAATGCCAGGCATCATTTGGAAGGGCAGGCTGTGCCCTTCCAAATGATGCCTGGGTTAACCCCCGCAGAGCCGCCGATCGGGAGGGAGAGAGGTCCGAAGGACCTCCCCCCCCTCCCTTTCAGGCGCCTCCTCCGCACATGCGGGGGGGGCGCCTGAATTTGGTGTCATCGCGCTGCCGCGATGACACCAAATTCCGGCGGCTGCTGTTCCGGATGCCGGGCTGACATCCAGGATGTCAGCCCGCACCGGAGGGGCCAGCGATCGGCCGGAACCCGGCCGAACGCTGACCCCAATGGGAGGACGCGCTCAGCGCGTCCTCCGCATACCAGCGGGAATGCTGAGGGCGCGCTGAGCGCGTCCTCAGCATCAAAGTGGTTATTAGATATTGAATTAAAACGGGAATAGTTTTAACATTGAAGCCTATGGGATTCGCCTGAATAAACCTGTCGAATGAAACCACCGAACAGCAGGGCACTTCAGAAACTTTTCACTGCTGTTCGGTGTTCTCTGAATAGACGAAGCATTGCTTCTCTATGGGGATTTCACTGTCCTCGAACAGGCACCGTATGTGCAGGCAATTCGCCAAAATTCGGTGAACTGCCTGCTCTCTGACTAGCCGAATGGCCAGGATGGCACCGTACGGGGGAAATTCCCTTTTCGGTGCCATTTCGGGGCCAGATCGGCTCTTTCTGAATAACCCCTTTACTCTTTCGAAAATCAAGGGCTGTGAATTTGTTAATTGACGGACGCTCAGTCTAATCAGCGGCAGGGCAAAGCCAACAGGTGTCTATGGGACCTATTGACTCTGCTCTGGAAAGATACATTTTAATAAAATACTTCCCGAAGCATTCACTACTGAATTACTGTATATGACCCTCCATCTATGATTGATGACATTTGCCCTAATATCTATTATTAATAACAAATTAACAGATGGAACAGAATAGAACAGGCTACGGATATCATGACCCTTTGCTTTCTGCCACTCGTCCACAACATATTTGTCAGCAATCATCAATAACCATCTTGATCACAAAACAACATCGCATTACATACAATTAACAAAAAACTAAGGGCCCTATTACATTCTTCGTGCATTTTCGTTCGCGCAGCGCATTTTTTTTCCGCACAACAAAATGCGTTATCGCGCGAAAATTAACGCTGGTAGGACAATCCTCGAGCATTTTTTTCATCCGTCAATAAAAATCGTGCGTAAAACCGACGCGCAAAAATGCCCGCAAAGTACGTTTGCGTGCAGAAATCAGTGACCGCAATGTAATTTTTGACGCGAGTCTGTCATTTTTATACGCAGACCGTCATTTTTATACACCAGACCGACATTTCTTGAGTCTGTCATTTTAGGTACGCAAGATCGTCATTTTTATACGCAAGTCCGTCAAAAACGTGCGCATCGACGTTCTCCGTTGTGAATCTGCAGTTTGGTACGGTCAGGTTGTTACAATTTGCCGTTACCACCAGCTTTTCAAAAACGTTAAAATTATGCGCGCAAACGCTGTCCGTATAATTTTGCACGAAGATTGTAATACCATGCGCGTACCAGCGTACAAACGCATTTGCGCTCACAATGTTAAGTATAGGACGCGCACAGTTCACCACACTCGCGCAGGTCCATCCACGTTAAACGGTAACGCGCATTTTTTGAGCGAACGTTGTAATACGACGTTCGGCGCAAAGGATTTTGCCCCTCGCGTTAATGCGTTTTTGCACACGCAGAAAATGGTGCGCGAAGAATGTAATAGGGTCCTAAATATTTTATTTTCTGAATTCTCTCCCTTTTCAAACATACAACCTTCAGACTCCATCACCTTCTCACCCTCCTATTCCCATTCTGAAACAGTGTCTGATTTTGTATAGGCCTGAATAGACTGCTAATTTCCAGAATGAGCATTCGAACAAGCGTATGCTGAAAATAACTAGTACTACGGAGCAAAACAAGAAAGGCACAAAGCACATGCAACATACTAACACTTAATAGAATGGGTAAAAAGTAACTGGTACATACAGCCGGTATATAATGAACATTAGCAATTAGCATTTTGGAGAAGTATTTTTTTCTTTTATCTACAAAGAGTTAATTCACAAAGAATCACTTAATTATTCCATTCGGAGGAAATCACTACAGGGTCTATTTATTAAAGGGTGAAGTCAGGAGAATTGGCAGGAGAAGTGAAAAATCTAGGTCAAAATAGCTAAACCAGAAAATTTCTCCCATTTTTCTCACTTTCCAAATTGGCTATTTGGTCTACATTGTTCTCTTCTCCTGCCAGTTCTCCTGAGCTTCACCTTTTATTTAGTGAATAGACCGGGGATCTCAAAGTACCGGCCCGAGGGCCATTTGTGGCCCGTAGACCGGTTACAAATGGCCCGCAGACAGGGCAGACTGACTGTTTGTGCACTCGAATGGGGGGGGGGGCGGATTAGCCTTGCTGCTCCTGCAGTCCAAAACGTGTGTGTAACGTCATGAGGATTCCCTCCCCAGCGCGCAGGATGCTCCACGCCCGTCCTGTTGGACCCATTCTCGGTGCCGATCTGGTACCGAGCAGGGGCTGCAGCCACAGCAGGCTGACATCAGCCCTTGCTGTGGGATGGTCCCCAGGCTGCGGGAGACAACGTTCGCAGTAGTACAGGAGATACAGGTGTCAGTTAGACCCCGGACGGTATCTCTGGATCCATAAGAGCTACAGGGATGGTTGAGGTGTCATTGGAAAGGCCAGATACCACTATGAATTGTGTAGAAAAATATATAAATATATTTCTAAAACAGGAACATTGGGGTTTTCCCCCCCTTATAAAATTAACAATGCCACTGCATTAATTTTTTCATATACATTTTTATATAGAATTATTATTATACTTAAATATATTTTAATAAAATACTGCATTTTGATATAACTTTAGTTTAATAAATATTAAGTTAAATATAATTGTTTTCAAACGAGTTTGAAATTTTACATGCGGCCCCCATGGGATATGAAAACTTGTCCAGTGGCCCTCGGGTAATTTGAATTTGAGACCCCTGGAATAGACCCTTTAAGGCTAGAGTCAGATGAACGCAGTCTGAGCGCACTCTGCGTGCATGCATAACGGACAGACGTACTGACGGAAGATACTGTAGACACCACACGGTCCGTTTTTGTTGACGGATGTAGAAATAAAAAGGGAATTATGGGAAACAAAATTAATATGAAAAATGATAAAAATTTGAACAGGTTATGAAAGGGCATTTTGTGCGTCAAGGTGCTGGATGTCGCAAATGTGCTGCTTCTGACATATCCTCATCACTCACACAGAACGCTACGCGGACGTGGTGCACTCTGTGCGTCCATGTAGCGGTTTTACGTTCTTGCCTAACTTGACTCCGTTTGCCACGTACACAGTTCGGTGCGCACGTACTTCGTGTGTGGGTCTATTGATCATGATTCTATGCTACGACGGACGTTAAACTGTGCAGCAACACGGATGTGATCACTGAGTTCTTCTGACACGGGCCTGAAGCTGATGTTCATTGTTGTTGCAAAACAGCAATAAAAATCACTGTTTCATCTACGGTGACTACACAAGGGAAATCTGACAAACAATCAGGGTTATTCAGAGAGAGGTGAAAACCAGGAGAATGACTGGAGAAGTGAAAATTCTAGGTCAAAATAGCTGATTTGGAAAGTGAGATAAATAGGAGAATTTTTCTGGTTTGCCTATTTTGACCTAGAACTTTCACTTCTCCAGTCATTCTCCTGGTTTTCACCACTCTCTGAATAACCCTGAAGTTTTTTTACATATGGTGAACAACGCTTCCACCATTATTGTGTAAAAAGAGTAAACTCCCTGCACCACTGTTTCAGTATTGATTGCAATACCAGTGAATATACTTTAGCCATTTTAAAGTGGTGATCTCCATAGGACTTCCATATCATTTATGGCTAAACCGGTAAAAAGAACACTGGACTCCTTTGACAGAAACACCAATGGAAAATAGGGTGAACTCTACGCTAAGTAACATCACTGGAAACACCGTTATAAGTCCCATAGAAACCTTCACCGCTGACCTTTGACAGACATCAAGGTGGAAATAACGGTGAAAAGAATGGCGATCTACGACGGTCGTTCCCTAAACAGTGAATTCACCATAGATCTGACGTACTTGCTCCACCATAATCCAAAATTAAACCTCATCTCCATCACCGCAATATAGGATAGGAGCAACCTCACCGCATCCGGCAGGTAAGATCCCCACCTGATCTGCATCCGCTCGATTAGCTCCCAAATGCATCCAGCAGCCGCTGTCACATGCTGCTAGTGAGCGGGCTGTCCTCCTCACCCGGTAACTCATCTAGGCAGGCCTAAAGGGCCTCAAATGCGGCCTCCATACTTCCGGCAGGGGGGTGCTCCAAGTGACGCCACTACACCTTCTCCACCAATGTGTCCTCTATGGGGACAGAAGACGTAGCCAGTAGATGGGTCCCCTCCATCCACACAGCCCTCGCCTTCCGTTACCCGCTGGGTCTCTCCACAGGAGGAACGAAGGGTCAGGCGTTGCTGGATAGGCCTCAAAATGGCCGATGGCCGATCAGACCCACCAGGGAAGGGCCTCAAACTCAGCTGTGCTCTGGAGGGGGGACGCAAAACAGGCTCCAGAGCGATTCTCCTGGTGCCCAGCCGTGCAGGGACTCCCAATAGGGGCAAAATCAAACAGGATTCCAGGCGGAAATTCTCCTCCACTGTAAAAACACCTGGAGCTCCGTCTAAACACGTCTGCTCCCTCACACAGCTGGACACGCCCCCCGCAATCCCCATGTTAAGTATGGGATGCGCCAAGTACAGTAAGCTCACGCAAGCTAGCACAATCACTGATGCACTAACGAATATTTCAGGAGTTTATCATTAGGAAGGTAATATGGGTGGCATGGGTTAAAGTCACTTATCCTGGCCTTAACGCTTACTCACCCAAACTCTACAGTTAGCATTCACTAGGGAATAGAGCCCCTTGTTATTTCCTACCAATACTGTAGTTACATAGTCACAGAGGCTGAAAAAAGACATGCATCCATCAGGTTCAGCCTTTCACACATAAACTACTTCTGTTGATCCAAAAGAAGGCAAAAAACCCAGTCTGAAGCGCTCGCCAATATGCAACATACTGGGAAAAGATTCTTTGAGTCAGTACAATCTCTGACCCAACCACCTCAACAGGCAGAGAATTCCACCGCTTTATTGTTCTCACCGCAAAATAACCCCTCCTATGCTTTAGGCTGAATTTCCTTTCGTCCAGTCTAAATGGGTGACCTTGTGTCCTGTGTATAGTCCTGTTAATGAATAGGTTTCCAGACACCTGTTTATAATGGCCCCATATATATTTTATAAAGTTATCAGATCCCCTCTAAATCACATTATAACTGCATAAACACCTCCAAACACTAAAGTAGTTAATAAAGTGTACAGAACTAGGCTTGCAGGAATGCACATAGTCAACAGTAGGTTGAGGAGTTACAGTGCAATATGCAGAGGCGTTTCTGCGTTCTGAAGCAGAAAAGATAACGATTACAAATATACTTGCTGGAAAGGAAAGATTATTTAAACAGGGTGGGGTATTCCATAGCCATCTGTTATAATGCAACAATGACAATACTGACGGGTTCGTATATAAATGGAGTTATTCACTTAGATATCAATTGGTGAAAAGTGGCTAATTTTAAGAATAATCGAACGAAAGAAAAAGCAATATTTTCAAATCCTGCTATTTTGGCCTAAGGATTGCAAAATCCTTTTCAATTCTGATTCCACAATATAAAGCATAAAGAATTGTTGAAGGAACCCATAAACATCTTGATTGACAGTTGTCTCACTGTAAAACGGTGTAAAAGCATAATATCATTCAAGCGCTGGAGACTAACAAACTCCGGACTAGATGCCATGTCAGGTATAAACGTAACCAGTCAGGTTACACCCGGGCTGTCGCTGTCAAACTTTCAGCCCCCAGATGTTGATGCCTACGATTCCCAGAATTCCTTTAATGCAGTGTTTCCCAAACCTGTCCTCAGGACCTCGCCAGGTTTTCCAGATATGTGAAGCACAGCACAGGTGATATGATTTGCTGCTCAGTGATTGCAGGATTCAGTCTGCTTTTCCCCAAGGTGACCTGCAAAATCTGGCCTGGTTGAGGGTCCCGAGGACAGGTTTGGGAAACACTGCTTTAATGCAATAGATGGTGAGGGAATCATTGGAGTTGTAGTTCAGTAACATCCGGTGGAGGGCAGAGTTTGACAGCCCTAGGTTATACAGTGACGAACCTTGGCACCCCAGATGGTGTTTGAACTGCATATCCCACGATGCTCTACCAGCTTTAAGGCTTACTGAGCATTAAGGGACATGTAGTTCAGAACACCGGGAGAAACCTGACAGCCTGACTGTATTCATAATCATTTCTTAACTGGGAAGACCTTTTACCCGGCAGGAAGGGGGGATATCTTTAAATATTCAAATCTGGAGCTTCTATGGTGATTAATTTACTCGGTTTACCTCTCTAGACCTAGATCAATATAATCTATTAATACAGCATCATTACTTACGGACCTTCTGTGCTCTGGATTCTGACTGTCTGGAATAGAGACCCCCTGTGTACTAGATATTTCTTCCATTTGTACCATTGCACGATCATGATAATGCTACTTTTTATATGTTTTTTGAGTTTTTAAATACTTAATTTCTCTGGCTTGTTTACATTCTGTCAGTATGACCAAAAAACCCCTTGGTGAAGCATTGATCGCCCTGCGATGTTCTATGTGTGATGTGATAGTAACACAATGGGGGATTTTTGTATTCACTAAACACAAAAATCTTTAGCTCCAGCCTTAGAGATCTTAATCCTCCCCTGCGCGTTTCCATAATTGGAGTGGGCCGGTTTGATGACGTCCAGGGCCGATTTTTTATTTTTTTGTCCCAGTCCAGCCTGGTCTGCAGAAGAACGCCGGGAGCTATTTGTTGTGCATTTGGGGAGAGGAAGTGACAGATCGCAAAGAGCTTTGCACTATGGGATCATGGATTAGGCAAATACAAAATCACAAAACAATAAGGTCTTTGAGCCAGAATTTTTAATTATTTTTTTCCGTTAAGCCAGAGAATGACACGTTATTCTCTGGCAGTGGCTAGCAGAGAGTTAGCACTTCCTTTACATAATATGGGAATCGCTAACCTACATTAAGCAGAAGCCAAAGCCAAGCTGCAAGTAAAGCTTGAGACTCGGTTGTAACAGCACCTGGAGTCGGTAATATTATGACTGCAGCCATAACCATCGATTGCTCAAGCTGTTTGTCCAATGACTACATCGGAATAGGGCCTATTCTAAGTAAGCCATTACGCTTAACAAATCACACAAGTCCATATATAGACCCCACTAACTAAATTAACACTTCGCACAGGGCACCACCACCATCTTGGTGATAGCAATGGCAAAGCAATCTGAGGTGAGGATCCAATCAGAGTTGCTGTTGTTTCCCTGTCAGGTGAGAATAGGCGAGCCGGCCTATAGGAGACAGACAAAGGGGCACCCTGAAAGCTGCGTTTTATAAATATCTGCTGAATCCAAATAAAACCAGAAGGGTGTTCCATGCATAAAACCTGTAATTGTGCCTCTGTAGAAATATTTTGGATAGTTATCATGATGGAAGAATAAAAAAGACATGACAAAATAAGTAAGACAGATTCATTTTTAAATTACTCAATGAAAGCAACAGGGTGTCATGGAATGATTTGGAGCAGGGATCAGCATCCGTGGCCCTCTGAGGGCTCTATTCCGTACCCTGCACTAAAATGGGATGTTAACAGGGAAAATCTGTCCCTGCAGGTTTCCCCGTAGTGTCTCCATTTTCCCACACTATTCTGAGGCTGGGTCTAATTCAGCAGCCGATCCCGAGAACATAGCACTACCCTGTGTGATACTTGCAGTAGCGCTTCGGTGCCGCTGCGAGTATCACCTCCTGGTGTTCATAGGACTCCATGGTGGGTTGCACTGCTGGGCCGAGAGACCTGCGAGTTCTCGCTCTCACGAGATTGTGCATGGCCGCCAAGTGTTTCGTGTAGGGAGACTGGGGAGTATTTGTTCCCAGTCTCTCTCTGCTCCTGGCGGCCAGAAGCTACTGATCAGGCCACCGTTTATACCGTGGGATGAGAGGTGAGTATCTGATTTATGGGGGGTTTAGCTGTTGTAACTGATACCCCTTCTGCAGAATCAGTTAGCACCAGTTTATGGCTTTGGTTAACTTTTTTGTTAATCCATCTGTGCGATAATTAGTATTAGGACTAACGCTAATTAGTGATTGCACTCCCTATGTTAAATATAGGATGCACAAAGTACAGGAAGCTTGCGTAAGCTTGCGCAATCACGATGCACTAACGAATTTTTAGGAGGTTTAGTGGTAGGAAGGTGTATTCTCCTTATTTCTGCATCCGAGAGTCATTTGCACAAACGCCTCAGCAGCCACAAAAACTAAACATTACAGAAGGTTTTATGCGTTAAAGTCACTAAACCTGATGCTAACCCTTACTCACATGAAAGCTACAGTGTTCACCAGGTAATAGGGCCCTGGATGTTTTAAGACTATGTAGCGCTCACTCCCGGAGGAGCCGCTGAAATTGAACCTCGGGTCAGTCTCCCCGCACTAGGGAATAAATATACTCCAGCACCGTTGTGGATTTTATAAATTATATAGTTTACTAGAATAAATGGCATATAATGAATAACACGGTGTTCGTAGATATATTTACAGTACTTCGTAATGCGGGAAACGCGCAGCGGAAAAGAAATACGATGCTTCGTATTTCGAGGAAACGTGCAGTGGAAAAGAAATACAAGGTTTCGTAATTCGAGAAACGCGCAGCGGAAAATAAATACGATGTTTCGTAATTCGAGAAACGCGCAGAGGAAAATAAATACAAAAATGATCTTTAACCCCTTTTTGATTGGGGAGTGAGTCCCGCACAGGTTGTGTCCCGGAATGTAAGTGTGTGTGTGTGTTATGGTACCCGGGTACACTATTCAACTGGCCAGTGAATTTCTTAAGAGGTATCTTCGACTAGTCAAGTTGGGGCCCTGTGGGTTTTGGAAACAAACAGCAGCGTGCTTTCTTGGTTTTACAACGGCCTAGAAGGCCCCTCACCCATCCGCCAGATACTTGAGGCTCCACTTAACCCAGGACGTCTCTCCGCTCGATATTGACTGGGGTTCTCCTTGCTTCTGGATCCGCTGTCTGGCTTTCTGCTCCTGCCGCGACTTGTCCAGCTTACCGCCTGCTCTCCCAGTCCGATCGACCTGCGGTACTCCTAACTCGGGGTCCTCTGGCTTCCGCAATAGCAGCTTGGGTAATCTTGTGGATCACTGGGTCTCCCTTTGGTAAGGCTGAGCAACCCGATCTGTAACTCCATCAGGCCGCACCTGCGCTCCGGCCTGGACACTGTTACGTTCTGCAGCACTGTGTCTTGTCTCTCTCACTCCCTGGCGCGCTCTCCCAGCTCTCCCCACGAGGCTCAGGATGTAAGTCCCTGTGTCCCACCCACTTCCTGTGTCCGTTCCCAAAGCATGCCGGGAAATGTAGTCCCAATGTAATATTCAGTGTCTCACATTGCGCTTGTCTCCCTCCGGTGGCCAAAAATAGCGCTACAACTACATTTCCCATGAGACACAGTCAACCTAATGAGTGGGGGGCAAGGTTGCTGACTTCCATAATTCTCTGGCCATCTACTTCAAAGAATTCGAAGAAACTGGGGGCAATCATAACCAGGGGGGCCCAGAGTTTGAGATCCCAGATATGGGATATATTGGAGATATCTGTTTGTTCCTGGTTTCAGTCATTATTGTCTTGAATTAACATTCAAAGCAATTTTACGAGGTTTAAAACTTTGTGTATTACAGCAGTAGTTCCACACCCTACTCTCCAGGTACCCCTAATGCAGTGTTTCCCAAACCTCTCCTCCGGACCCACAACCAGACAGATATTGCAGATCACCTTGGGGAAAAGCAGACTGAATCCTGCAATCACTGAGCAGCAATATCACCTGTGCTGTGCTTCAGACATCTGGCAAACCTGGCGAACCTGCCCAGGGTCCTGAGGACAGGTTTGGGAAACACTGCCCTAACGTGTCATATTTTAAGGATTACCTCAGGGAATACAGACCGAATCCGGCAATCACTGAGCAACAAATGATATCACCTGTGCTGTGCTTCAGATATCTGGCAAACCTGACCTAGGGTAAAGTATCTGATTTTACCACCTCACGTATTTAATATTTCAGCTTGAATATTTATGTTTGGAAATCTGTAACCTTGCTATGCTCCACAAACTCACTGCTTAGCAAGTATTCCCTTTGTGTCTTGAAACTTACAGGTTGCCAAGGTAATTAATTCTGCAGTGACAAGCTATGGTAATGACACAACACAATATCTGCTCTTTTTATTAACCTTTGCATCACCTTTACGATCTCATTAACACATTTATTTGTATAAAATAACACAGCATCTCCAGTCCTTGTCCGTGCATGAATTAGATTGTGTTTGGACAAGACAACAGAGAAACTGTAATTAACCTTTTTAAAAGCTATAGCCCTGGTATCAATTTAATGAATTAAAGATCTTCAAACTATTGATTCCAACATATACTGCTGGTGACACTGCTACTTTTATTTCCTTTTTTTCCATACAAATGAGGGCATTTATCAAACTGCTCAGGTCAAGCAATTGTTAAAGTTTGCTATGTGGGAAATTTCTATTGGTCATATATAAAGAAACAGGGGAAGAATGGATACAGAGATGAGTAAAAGTATAAGAGTGTGAATGTCTTAGGCTGGGGTCAGACCAGCGCATTTTTAACGTGCGTTCTGGCGCACTTAATCACGGCCGCACTAGCAGCAAATGACGCGCAATGACAGCCAATATACGAAGTACGGTCGCACGAAAGTCCGGCCGCGCAACGCAAGTGGAAAATTAACGCATTTTTTCGAGAACGCAGAACCGCTAGTACGGACGTACAGAGTGCGCTGCGCCCGCTAGCGGTGTGTGTGTGTGATTTGGAGACGTCAGTCCCTGCTCATGTCCGGCCAACATAACGTCCAGACGCAAAAAGTTTCCTGGTTTGGATTCGTAAAACATCACGCACGAAAATGCGCATCGTATGACCGTTTTCGCATATTCCGTGAAAAAATACGTCAATGCGTTCGGACGCACTTTTTTACGTTCGTGTGTAAAAATGCTTTCGTTTGACCCTAGCCTTAAAGCAGTGGTCCCAAACCCTGGTCCTCACTCAGGGCCCACTAACAGGCCAGGTTTTAAAGATTACCTTGGGGAAATACAGACTGAATCCTGCAATCACTGAGCAGCAAATCATATCACCTGTGCTGTGCTTCAGATACCTGGCAAACCTGGCCTGTTAGTGGGCTCTGAGGACCAGGGTTGGGGACCACTGTCTTAAAGCAGTGTTTCTCAAACCTGTCCTCAGGGAGTAATCACAGGCCAGGTTTGCCAGATAGCATACTGTGTGATTGCACGACTCGGCCTGCATTTCCCCTGGCCTGTTAGTGCTCCCTGAGGAGAGGGTTGGAAAACACTGACCTAATGTGACAATCTAGGCTTAAAAGTGTGTGTAAGATACTTCTGTTGTCGCTAGTCAGTTGTTAACTTAAAAAACACATTCTAAAGTTCACCTTTCCAGCGCTGAAGCCTTCCTCTGCTCTTTCAAGTGGATGGTACCTGCCACAAGATGCAGCACAAGCCGCCCCCAATGAACAATGCACTTGTGACCTGGTAAATGAAAAAGCATTGAGCGACGCTGGATATAGTTGCTGTTTAATAAATTGAAACACTGAAAGACTACCCAAAATATGCTGACCAACAGCCTTTGGGGAGGAGGGGAGACCTCCACTTTGAAGGTGTGTCACAGCGAGAATCAGGGGAGGCACTCGGTAAACCATGATCAATTATCATGGTCAAGATGGATATGCTAGTGTCCCTTTTAATCCTTTCCCGCCGCAGGGCGTACTATGCCGTCCCTGCGGTGGGTGGCCCTTGAAGCCATGGGGCGTACTACTACGTCCCATTGACTTTAATGGGCCTTTTCCAGCCCCGCCCACCAGCTGGCGAACACCGTGTGCGCCATTCGCTGCTGTGGGACAGCCGTTACGCAGCAGCCAATGACGGCGATGTGTGTCTGCTTCATGGGCGGGCCGAAGGAGGGCCTGCTGCTGCAGCCGGCTAGCGGGGTGTACTAGGACAATACTTCCAAAATGTGGTTCATAAAAGTGCAAATAATTAAGTGAATAATAGTGTTCTGTGTTATAGTTACAATGTCACAATGTAAAAAATTGATCGTATACACTTCATAAAAACTCATGATTTCTAATAAAACAGTGATACATAATAAAACTGTGCTGATGCAACCTTTACTAGTACGCCCTGGCTGACTTTAAAGCCCTTCCGCCGGGCACCACTTGCCCAGCGCGAAAAGGTTAAAGAGCACTCTACTTATCCTGATCACTTTATCGTTTTAAAGTGGTCAGGATGTGAGGGAGTACCCCACCATATCCCACCCTCCCAGCCTCCCTGCTATAGTGTTATCATGCGGTGATGTGGAGGAGTTTCCTCCACCTTGCCCAGTGCCACCAGGAGCCGGGATTTTGAATTTCCTGGCTACCGGTCACCAGTGATGTCAGCACGCAGAGTGCGTCTCTGAGACCAACCTCTGTAGCGATCCGTCTTAGAGATGCAGCCAATCCTTTTTTCTGTGGACCATGCGTACGTAAAGTGTGCAAGTCCCGTTGCAATGAGCAATTTGCAACTCCTTCGGCTGGGGTCAGATGAGCACATTTGGTACGGACTGTGCGTCCGTGCAGTACGGACGTACTTACTGACTGACAACAAGGTATTGGCCACACAGTCCGTTTTTTTCACTGACGTATTTTTTGACTGATGTAGCAGGGAAAATAAATTACAATGATAAAACATTCTGTCCGTCAAAAATGCTGGACGTATAAATGCAGTCCATCTGACCATGCTCCATCACTCACACACAAAGCTATGTGGACGTTGGGGACGTGGCGCACTCCGCACGTCCGTTCTAGCAGTATTACGTTCTTGCCTAACCTGCGCCCGTTTGCAGCGTCCGTCAGCCCCCGCACTTCTGTGCGCACGTACTTCGTGTGTGGGGCTCCATTTAACACAATTGTATGCTATCACGGACGTACTTATGTGCGGCAACACGGACGTTAACACTGCGTTCGTCTGACCCCAGCCTTAATTGTCTCGAAGGAACGCAAATTGAGTTAGAAAGCTTCAGGGACTTCTGGGTCCGGGAGTCCCTGAACCGAAGGAGGAGCTGCGCTCGTCGAGGGCCAAAAGAGGAGTAAAAAATAAATAAAAAGGGGTAAAAAAGGAGTGTCTCCCCAATTATTAAAGAGCAAATAAAGGGAAAATTCTAGATCAAAATAGCCAAACCAGAAAAATGCTCCCATTTATCTCACTTTCCAAATCGGCTATTTTTCCTAGATTGTTCTCTTACAATTCTCCTGAGTTTCACCTCTAGTGAATAGACCTGATGATCTGGTTTGAAGTGATAAGGATTGTGCAGTCAGGTTTCCAAGATCAGAAAGGCAGTGATCATTTAGGATTTATTCACTAAAAGCTTTGAATAAAATCTAAGCCTAGAATAGCAAAGACAGAAAGAACAACTGATCGTGTATCAGTTTCCCAGCCATTTTATACTAAAACACACAAATTCCCTTGAGGACTCATTTTCTCTCAGACAGGGTTATTCAGAGAGAGGTGAAACTCAGGAGAATGACTGGAGAAGTGAAAAATCTAGGTCAAAATAGCCAAACCAGAAAAATTCTCCCATTTATCTCACTTTCCAAATTGTCTATTTTGACCTAGAATTTTCCATTCTCCAGCCATTCTCCTGCTTTTCACCGCTCTCTGAATAACCCTGAAAGACTAACAGATCTATTCAACGAAAAGTGAAAATCAGGAGAATTGGCAGGAGAAATGAAAATTCTAGGTCAAAATAACCAAACCAGAAAAATTCTCCCATTTATCTCACTTTCCAAATCGGCTATTTGGTCTAGATCAGTGTTTCCCAAACCTGTCCTCAGGACCCTCCACCTCGCCAGGTTTTCCAGATAGCTGAAACACAGCACAGGTGATATGATTTGCTGCTCAATGATTGCTGGATTCAGTCTGTATTTCCCCAAGGTGATCTGCAAAATCTGGTTGAGGGTCCCGAGGACAGGTTTGGGAAACACTGGTCTAGATTGTTCTCTTCTCCAGACAGTTCTCCAGATTTTCACCTTTCTTTGAATAGACCTGTAAAGCCTGCGAACTGGTTAAACTATTGGTTCTGCAACGTCTTTACTGGGGTTGATTTCCTGGACACAATTATTTGGTGCAGACGGAGAGCACGGGAAAAGATGCTGCCCTGTTGCATTTAAGTTTCGCGTTCTTCAGGAAGTCATTGGTAATGCAAGCATTTTAATGCTCCACCTATTCAGTTTGAATTATGTGCCCAGGAAGGATCTGGGAACCTGGGGTCCTATTCAGAGGTTTGTGTTAAATGTCAGACGCTATTGAAAAACCTGAGCATCAGCTGTTTTCCATTAGCGTCTGTCATTTAACCCCGTATTACGACGGAGCTCGAGTGACTCGACAAGTTGTCTTCCTTCTGAGGTGTTAATAGGTAACATCATCGCCGTGCTGTTATCAGATCCAGGACTATAGGACTCCTTTTTGATAGGCAAGAGCTCGTGTGAGTAAGATCCGTCTGGGACTGCGGATGGATACACAGAGGGACACTGGGAACTATTTGTTCACAGCGTTCATCTGCCCATTGAGTGAGGAGGCAGCAGATTGCGCCGCTCTCTCCACCAAGGGATCTGAGTTGAGTATGGGATGTTTGGTGGTGTTAGGTGATTGTGCAGAAGAACAATTACTTAATGCCAGCCTTTAAAAGATGTCATTCTTTTCAAAATAACCTCAAGTGCAGATGGAGAATGAGCTGTTTGGGATTAACTTGCTCTTCAACAGTGAGGTGCGGTGAGGTCAGTGGATGGTGAGGCACTGGCTAGTATCAGAGCCAGATATACACAGGGTTCCACAGTCGCAATTTACGCATTTGATTATCGTTATATAGGAGAATAGAGTTTCACTACTTATAAAGTAAAGTTCGCAATTTTGTTTTAGTTCTATGAGCATGCACTTACAATACTGACCAATAGAGGGCGATATAACAACTCTTTAAAAAAAGTTTGCATATAGGTTTTTAATGTAAGAGCATGCACTTACAATACTGACTAATAGAGGGCGCTATTACACACATGCTGATTGCTGAGCTCTGCCTGCCTGTCCCCCCCACGACTGACGTCAATCAATCCATGGGGCGCTCTGCCTCCCATGGGGGCATTTTTTTTTTAAAAAAAAAGAAGTGCTTGAGACCAATGGAGCTTTCCCATTGGCTCAAGCTTTCAATTGCTCTCAGTGCCTCTGGAGGCACTGAAAAGCGTAGAACCAGGAAGTCAGCTTGAGCTACGCAATTACTGTAGCATTCAGCTGCGCAAATTGCATAGGCTAGGCTGGCTCAGTGCTGCCCCTGCTGTATGTGTAGTGAATCACACACACAGCAGCTGGTAAACTGAAAGTGCAGGGGGAAAAAAGGCGGAGGACAGAGAAGCACAGCAAGGGAGTGTGGAGAGGTGAGTATGAGAACTTTTTTCAATAAATAACATTTTATTTACAGTTTAAATATACACACATGTCATTACAGCACAATGAGCACATTCGTTTACTGGAATGGTAGGGGAGGCTCTGCCACCCCTGACTGCACGTCCCTGCTCTTCATCTACTGTGGGCACATTAATGTCTCCCATACAAAGTATAGGAGATGTTATTGTTCAGTAAAGAACCGCTACATGGCTGCAATAAGCCATGAAAAAAATAAGCTGAGTGCACGAGCCATTATGCTGGACACCTCAACGCTGTGCTTAACGGCAACCTAATCCCTGCTACTATAATAGCGCCCAATTCTCTCTCCTACCACCCAACAAGCACTCCAATTCCAACAAAGAATTCTCTGCAAATCGTCCAGCAAGCTCCTGAACGCCGAGCTACAGCTCTTTAAAATGTACCTGCCATGCTGGCAATCAGGTGCGAGCATAGGCGACTCTACAGGGGGGCAAGGGGGGGCAATTTCCCCCCCCTAGGTTATTCCTTGCCCCCCCATGTGCCCCCCTACCAAAATTCAGCATCCAGCTTCCCACACTTTGTCGGACCAAACGTATCTCCGTAGCTATGCATCGTATATGGACGAACTAGGTGTCATTTGAAAGGGCAGATTCTGGCCTTTCCAATGATATCCAACATGACCATATTCAGATATTCAGTGTGAAGTAAAAGTCATAAAACTTTAAATAAAAACGTGTACTTAAGCTTAAACATTTTCACAGGGTTGAAATGGCTCCGCAATGAAATGGTTAATGTTCAGACTATACACTACATTGTGTATTACGTTAGTTTTTGGCTTGGTTTTAGTTGTATATTAAGGGTTAATGGGCAGGCTTCATCCCTTACAGCATACATTTGTTTTTTCCTTGATTAATGGCATTTTACAGGTTGATGGGTAGCTAGTTAGCTACATGCCTCAGTGTATTCATTTCATGTTTTCCCTTGATGAATGGCATTTTAGGGGTTAAGGGGTTGGCTAAATGCCACATTGTTTATTAATTTTATTGTATTTTCCTGGGTTTATGGCATTTTAGGGGTTATTATGGAAGTTAGACTCTAAAGGGTCTATTCATTTTTAGATCCTCTGCTTTTCATCACATTTCGGGGAATTTATTTAGCCGAAAATAAGGTGAATTCCCTATTTAGCGAATGGTCACTGTAATTTGCTAAAAGTGGAGTCGCTGAAGCAGCTATCAGACATTCAGCGAAAACTGCCGAATTGCAGCAAATAAAATATTGAATTTAAGTATCAGGTTAGTACAATAAAAAGGTATCATTGCATCACATTACTCTGGGGTTTTGGAATCTTATTTATATATACTTATTTTGTGCACTATTACCTGGTGTGGGTTAACCCTTGCGTCGGCATGGTTTTGCGTTAGCGCCAGGTTAATTGAGTCTATCGCCGGACCAACAGATCGTTTACCTCTCGCTACAAATGGGAAAAATCACTCAGTGCGTTGCTATTAGCGATTTGTACTGCGAGCTTACTATACTTTCCGCGTCCTTTACTTAACATGGGGAGCGCTAGAGATCTCTAGCGCTTTTGCAGCTAGCAGATCACTTGGTGCCAGTGCTAAATTTTTTGAGGCGCACTAATTGCAACATTTTACCTACTGCTCAACCCTGGTGCTAACTCCAAAAAAAACAGTCCAACCTCGTCCAAAATTAATAGGCAATTGAAAGGAATGCAGCACAGGTGTTCTCTTGGCCCCATACACCATAGCAATGGATCTGGTCTGCATTGTCGCTGCTGTTGCAGTTGGCTCTATTATAAATGTATCCTTTATCCACATACTGTATATCCTAATTCTAATATATTGCCTAATTTTAAACATTTTATGCTGGGGGTTATTCATGGTATGGAATCAGTTGATTATTAGGGTGACTGTATGGACCATGTTTAAAGGGACACATGGATAAGTCTTGCCCTGAAACATGTATTATTTATATGCTGTTGCAGGGAAATTTTTGTTGCTCACCTGGCCTTCCTTTTGGATCTATTAAATGCAGTGTAATGATTCTACATGCTGTTGGGTGGCATTTATCATGCAATGCCCATCAGCCTTAATATATGTGTGCATATAAACATGGATGATGCGGCCACCGTGGAGGATTTTAATAATGCAGGGGTGTGAGGTTATTTACCGGATGTGTTCATTTTCAAGCTTGTGAGGGTGGGGGATAGGTATGGAAAAGAAAAACAGTTCTATCCTGTACACAACCGCATTAGAGCTGGGTCTCAGCCCGGGTCTTAGGCTAGGGTCAGACGAACGCATTTTTCACGTCGTCCGTGAAAAAGTTCGGTCGAACGAACGTACGTATTTTCCCCCGGAATACGCGATAGCGGTCATACGATGCGCCTTTTCGTCCGTGATTTTGTACGGATCATCAATAAAACACTTTTTGAGTCTGGACGTTATGTTGGCCGGACATTAGCAGCGTCTGACGTCTCCCAATCACACACACACGCCGCTATGCGGCCGCAGCGCACTCTGTACGTCAGTAGTAGCGGTTTGACGTTCTCGAAAAAATGCGTTCGTTGGCCACTTGCGTTGCGCGGACGAACTTTCGTGCGGCCGTTCGTCGTATGTTCCCCGGCATTGGACGTCATTTGCTGCTAGTACGGCCGTGATTTCGTGCGGCTAAACGCACGTTAAAACTGCGCTAGTCTGACCCTAGCCTTAGAGTTTCCCTAGCGTGCGCCAAACGACCTTGTTCATGGACTACCGCGGACATGGTGATCTGTTAGTAGGTCATCAGGCACTAACAGGGTTATTCAGAAAGTGGTCAAAAGCAGGAGAATGACTGGAGAATGGAAAATTCTAGGTCAAAATAGCCAATTTGGAAAATGAGATGAATGGGAGAATTTTTCTGGTTTGGCTATTTTGACCAAGAATTTTCCATTCTACAGTCATTCTCCTGCTTTTCACCTCTCTCTGAATAACCCTGTAAGTTTTAGCGACTAGCGCTAAATTTTTTCTTTAGTGATGGTGTTTTAGCTCACACCAGGTGATAGGGCCCTTAGTTTTATTCAGTGGTGAAAATTATTAGTGCCCCCCCAGTTTTGCCTGCGGTATCATCTGTGCCCCCCCCTAAATATTGCTCCTAGAGTCGCCACTGAGTGCGAGTGATCTGCAACTCCAGTAACTCCAAGCAAGTTTCCTATCCCCAAACAGTACTCAGTCCCCTGCTACTCCACATGGGAATCCCTCTGTTCTCTCATAATGTCCCTCTTTTTAAGGGCTAATCTCTACAGGGGTTATTCAATAATTGGCGTACTTGCCACCGAATTGCACCAAACTGTGAATTTCACCTTACAGTGCAATTTTTTGGCAGTTCAACTTTTCAGAAAGCTGTCAATTCACCAAATATTGGCATATTGCCAGCTAAATACGGTGCAGTTTGCCACAGATCACAGCAATCCAGCGATCTTCGGCGACAGTGAAATTGTCCCATAGAGAAGTAGTGGTTAATCTTTTCAAAAAACGCCGAACTGCACCAAGGTGTCAGTGAAGTGCCCAGATTTTCAGTGGTTCAATTTGACAGGTTTAAACAGGCCAATCCCATAGGATTAAATATTAAAAAATATTAGGGTTTTTATTTTTCTATTTAACTGTTTATTCTGTTCATTTGCAATAAAAATTGTTTTTCTTTATTGCTGGAATTATTTTCATATTTTATTGTATTTTTTTAGGCAAAATTTTTATTCCCAATTTTTTTAAAGGCATTGCTATTCTGTAACAGACCGTTTTATTATTTTTATAGGGCCTTTATTATTAGTTAGACACATTTTCATGCATTTTTAATGTTTTTCAACGCTTTTTGAAGAATACCAGAGTTCTGTTTTTTCTTTTTCTACAGTTTGGAGGTCTTCAGCGGTATTTGGCAGTCTGATCGGCGGTGTTTGGCAGGCTGATCGGCATTCGGCGTTGTGCGGCGGTCTGGACGGCGGCAGTCTTTGGAGGCTCTGCTTTCAGTGCACTTTGGGATCCCTGCGTTGAATACTGAATACACCGCAGGATCAGCGAACTGGAATCGCTAAAGTGCACCGAACGAGAAAACACCGACATTTTGGTGCTTTCTGAATAAACCTCAATATATATATTCAGGGAGTGCAGGTGTACCAAAATGTTGCTACAAATCAATAATGGGGTTATTTAAAGAGCACTGAAATTCCACTCACATTTCGGTGATCTTTCGTTCCCTGTACTTTGGGGAGTCAAATTTGCCGACCCTGCAGTGAATTCAGCATTCACTGCAGGGTCCCCAAAGTGCAGGGAACAAGCCACTGAACGCATTCGAAAAACCGCTGAATCGATTGTAATAACTGCCAGAAAAAACCACTGAATTGATCCGAAAACCCTCAGAATTAATTAGAAAAACCGCAGAAATAACACTGAATCGATCAGAAAAAAGCTGATGACCCAAGGTGCCGACAAGCCGACAAACAGGTAAAGAAGAAACCACAGCAACTTTTAAAAGCTGTTTGCTAAAAAACTACTGCACGAAAACACCTGAAAAATAACATATAACGTCCTATGAATAATAATAATAAAAAAAGGTCTGTTACAGGATAAAAACGGCATTTTTAAAAAATCTGAAAACCTTTTTTTTACCAAAAAATGCCTAAAAAATCCTAATAAATAAAGAGACTTTTTGCTGCAGATTAAAAAAATAAACGGTTTAATAAATATTGAATAAAAATGGAAATATTTTTAACATTGAAACCTATGGGATTCGCCTTATTAAACCTGCCGAATGAAACCACCGAACATCAGGGCATTTCACTGACATTTCTCTGCTGTTCGGTGTCTCTGAATAGATTAACCAGTGTTTATCTATGGCTTGGATTGATGGGAGCAGGACTCACACACTATTCTTCCCCTGGCTGAGACTGATGGGAGCAGGATTGACACAGCCCCTGGCTGGGGCAATGGGAGCAGGACTCCTACACTATTCATCCTGTGGCTGGGACTGATGGGAGCAGGACTCACACACTATTCTTCCCCTGGCTGGGAGCGATGGGAGCAGGACTCACACACTATTCATTCTGTGGCTGGGATTGATGGGAGCAGGACTCACACACTATTCTTCCCCTGACTGGGAGTAGGACTGACACAGAATGAATCCCCTGGCTGTGAGTGATGGGAGCAGGACTGACACAGTATTAATCCCCTGGCTGTGAGTGATGGGAGCAGAATTGACACAGAATTAATCCCCTGGCTGTGAGTGATGGGAGCAGGGCTCACACAGTATTAATCCCCTGGCTGTGAGTGATGGGAGCAGGGCTCACACAGTATTAATCCCCTGGCTAGGAGTGATGGGAGCAGGACTGACACAGTATTAATCCCCTGGCTGGGAGTGATGGGAGCAGGGCTCACACAGTATTAATCCCCGTCTGGGAGTGATGGGAACAGGGCTCACACAGTATTAATCCCCTGGCTAGAAGTGATGGGAGCAGGACTGACACAGTATTAATCCCCTGGCTGGGAGTGATGGGAGCAGGATTGACACAGTATTAATCCCCTGGCTGGGAGTGATGGGACGGGGGTTCACACAGTATAAATCCCCTGGCTGGGAGCAGGGCTCACACAGTATTAATCCCCTGGCTGGGAGTGATGGGAGCAGGGACACTGTCACACCAGGGACTGTCAGAACCCGGTAGCCCATGATCTGCTCCTCCCTGGAGGGTGTCTGGCGTGACGTCATGTTGGAACTCTCCTCCCAGATGGTGCGGGCCGGCCCCGTGACTGTGGCTCCCTTCTCACCGGGCCCCGGACAGCCCGCTGTCAGCACCCAGAGCGCACGGAGCGGCCGAACAGCTGCACGGAGCTCGGTGAGTCTCCCGGGGCAGGTGGCGCGCGCTGCAGGCGGGGGTGGAGGAAGGGGGGGGGGGTTGTACGACTCCCCGGGGACCTGAATGCCTGTGACGTGTGACAGTGGGGTCTTTGTGACGTCCCACACCCGGCATCCCTACAGACTGGAGCGCTGTGCTGCTTGTGAGATGTTGGCAGAGGGATGGGAGGCAGTGACCTCATAGCGAGAACTTCACAAAGTAACTTCAGGGAGATACAAAGTTTCTCTCTGTCCCATCTATGTGTCAAGGTCTGAGTGGACAGACCACTGAGTGCATACATCACCTGCAATAAGGCACCAGGGATTGCACAGGTCATCTTGAGTTGCTCAGTTGACCATGAGACTAGCTGGTCAGATGGTTTTTGGCCTGGTGGTCACCTTGGGGTTTTGGGTCCTGTGACTTGGGGAGCTGGTCACTTCATCAAGGTGCCACAGATTGGTCAGGTGCTGAATTTGAAGCCTGATGTTTAGGTCAGGTCAGAGCAGAGTTTGTCAAATCTACATCAGATCTGCAAGCCAGGAAGAAAATCTGGAAGCCAACCACACATTTTAAGAGCCAGACAACATTCTGTATTTAGATTTGCAAAGCGGTATTCGGACTGTTAGGGGGGAATAGTAAAATGTGAAGAGCCAGGCTAACCTGACCCCTGAATTTGTCCGGTCCTTGGTCAGTATGACTATTTTAGATCTTGAATTGGTCAGATCAAAGGAAGCTGGACAAGTGGTGAATTGCACAGGTGACCATGACTTTGTAGGGTCCTCATGACCTGTTTTTTTGGTAAATTGAGGTCAGCCATGACTTGGTTAGGAGTCCAATCAACGTGGTCACCATAGGTTGACTGGATAGTAAGTTGGCCTGGTCAAAATGAATTTGTTAGAATATCTGTGTTAGTCAAGTCGTGATCATGACTTTGAATTTATTAGGTGATGAAATAGTCTGGTCATCATTAGTTTGGTCAGGGCACCATGAATTGGTTACGACTCTATGAGGTGGCCAAGTCATGAATCCATCTGGTGACCAAGGGTTGGTCAGTTCAGCATGGGAATAGTAGCTCAGATGGCCTGGTGAAATTTTGTAGTCACTTTTAGCTGATTCAGATGCAATGAGTTGAACTGGTCTAGTTGCCTTAGGTTGGTCAGTTCATCGTGAATTACTTGGTCACCATTAGATTGTCAGTGTGAGTTAGAAAGGTTCTTATGAATTGACTGCTTTTATAAAAAATTTTGAGAAAGGATTTCACCTGGAAGGATACATTGCGATTTCTCTCATTTTCAAGTATGTCCTGGGTGGCGAGTATGTGCCGTTAGGTGTCTTTCCCAAGGACACTTACTGGAAAGGTGCTCTTGCTGGGATCGAACCTGTGTCTCCAAAGGCTTCACTTATAGAGCAGCGATGTTACCTCTACTCCACCCAGCCGGAACATGGATCAATCCCCCTTATTTGGTTAAGAAATCAACTAGTCAGTTCACCATGCATTAGGCATTTTATAATGAGTTGGTCGAAGTACCATACATTATCACAGATACTCAGAGAGGACCATTCCCAGCTGTTGAGGCTAGTAGTGATAGTCCAGAGTCACCATGGATTTGCCTGTATGATGCAGCACCACATGTATTGCAAGTTGTTAAAATAGCAATCAATGGTGTAAAGGAGGATAAATAATACTCAGCTTTCGTACTGAAAATATTATATGACTGCTTGTATATCACATGGGGACCAGATGTACCTGCTGGTTGAATTGATCCTTCTTGTCCACATTTTGGGCTCCATTGTATAGTTTTTTTATAAGTGTACCATATCTAGATCATGATTAAGAGCATGAAAATAGTTTGTACTTGCAGTCTGTAATTATTATATGTTCCATGGGTAGCACAGAGGCAATGCGGACAGTGCGGCCCGTTCACATCATAATGATTCTAATTTCAACCACATTCTTTTGGCCTCTTTATTTTTTCTAATTGCTTTTGTTTTATCACAGTAGAATTTATGCACGATCCGCTCAGATACTGCGGCATAGTATATGTATGCCGTGTGATTATCTAATTGTTATAGAAGTAGGTTTTAGATGTTTAAATAACTAAATGCACTATGTAAACTATATATATTTCAAGAGAGATTAGAAATCATTGTGAAAAACATTTACACGTCCAATTGATTCAGAGACTCGCTTTGCCCGCAGTGCTACATTGCCACTCTCTCTGTTTGTAGCAGGGAACTCAGGGTGGGAAGTACACAATTTCTCACTTTTTTCAGCATTGCTGTGCAGTAGTCACGCGCCTATCTCCTGCTGATGAGTGATAACAAGGCCAAAAGTGATGTCCTGAAGTGACTTTTTGTTCCATAACCCTTTGCTTAAGGCAACCTAGCTTGGCATCATACTGGATCGAGGGCTGGCTTCACTACAGTTGCATTTTATTACCAAAAGTGAGAAATTGTGGGCGTCGTTTGCATGTACTACCCAGAATTCTTTGCTACATACAGGAGTGCATCAAAAGGAGCTCTGCGGGCAAAGCAAGGCTCTAATTTGCTTGGACCTGTAAATGGTTTTTCACGATGATTTATATTATCTCTTGCAATTTGCGCATTGGAGGATTATATAATCTCACTTTTTGTCCTCCTTTAATATGTATATCGGTACCAGCAATAACACGATAAGAAAGAAAATGACATGTGACGTATGATGAAAGTGTATTCTTCATTATTAGAGTGCAATATATCATATTTTGCAATGTTTATATTACAGCATGCAGGAATTTTGTTTTGGAATGTTATGAAGTTACGCCAATGTAAATAGAATTCACTGTGTGTTTACAAAATATTAGTGCTTTCTGATGGTCACTTAAGAAAATTATCACAATACTGGGTGAAAGGTTTGGTTATCCCTACATGTACCATGTATTTTTCATAAATATTCATTTGACAGTTCTTTTTTTTAGTAAATTTGGGAATCACAGAAATTTGAGAGAAAACTGAAAAAACTGGGTAGGATATGCAAATGACATCTGTGTCTCTTATGCATCCTGGTTCTGTTATTACACAGAGGCCTAAAATTAATGCTGTGCCACACCGTGGCTTTGTAGCAGAGATAATGTTTATGCAACTGATCAAAGCCACTCCTAGGGCAGCACTGTTTCACGTTTGTTACACCATCATCAGCTAGAAGCTAGGTATGATGACCAGTTGCAGTGGATGCTTGGGACCCACAGGGCAATCAGTATCTACAAGGGTTATAGTGGAGGACAAAAAGTGAGATAAAAGGCCTCCACACTATAATAAGTGTGTTTATTAGTGCAGAAGCCACTTGCACATCACAGCAATTCAATGAATTGCATCCCAGAGCTCCTGTGCCACATTCCCCATATGCAGCAAGGAATTCTGGGTAGGATATGCAAATTACATCTCTCTCACTTTTATGCATCCTGGGTCTGTTATTACACAGAACCCTAAAATAAATGGTATATACAGTAGAATGGGTATAATGTTCTATATATGATTATTTAGTGCCTTAATACAAAACTAATCATTTTGAATAGGCCTTGATTATTCTGGACAACCTGTTGCACATCGGAGGCCACATGTTAGAATTGATTTACAAACTATGCTGTCCTAAGAAATTTACCCAGAATTCTTCAAATTCTGATTCAATGAGAATCAACCTGAATCAACGAATGCCCTTTCAAGTTCATTCCTGAAGTTTATACTGAAACAATAACTAATTAAGCCCACTGGCTGCTTGTGTCAAAAAATATATGAGATCCCCATGTACCCCTATCAGCCAGGGTGGACTCAACAATGTACTCTCGTATGTTCCAATGTTCCATCGCACCACTTTGCAGCTGCTCTCCTACTGAATTATTCACCCTCATCTCAGTGGTTATTTAAACTCTAATAAATCCAATCTGGTGAAATAAGCATTTTAGCAATTGAAATTTTTTCTATCTAGAATGAGTTAGTCCTATTTATTCACCTGACTTCCTTCTTCACAGTAGGGGTGGCAGTCTTTGCTGTTCTGTGTTCTTGGGGGCATCATTGGTATCAGTTTACAGGGTTCTAATACAGGACGAGTGAAAGCTCTGTGAAACACATAAACAAATCATTCATATCTTTATGTTCCAGGTAAAAGGATAATAGGCCCTATTACATACTTAACGCTAACGTTAGCGCTCAGCTGTGTGAGCGTCAACGTTAGCTGAAGTGTCCCTAGTGCGGGCCAACCATATTATATTCCGAACGCTAACGGGTTAAAAAAAACAATTAGCGGTTCGGAGATTGCACTTTTTAGTACTAGTTTACTGTACTTTGCGCTCCCTATGCTTAACATGCGGAGCGCAAAGAGTTAATTAGCGTTAGGATTACAAAGTCCTAACGCTAATTACATCTCGCTGCGGTTAACTCACAAGTTAACCAAAGCTAGGAGCTGGTGCTTCTGCAGGAATCAGTTATCACCAGCTACAAATCCCCCAAAAGTCACATACTCTCCTCTCATCCCGAGGCAAGAACGGTGGCTCGATCTGCCACTTCCAGCTGCCGGGAGCAGAGTGAGATTAGGGGAAAAAAGTCCCCAGTCTTCCTCCGCCGACCTGCACTATCTTGTGAGAGGCGAGATCCTGCAGGTCATGTGACCGGCAGTCGAAGCCTCAATGTCCATGGAGGTGTGTTGTTCAACTTTTTAATGTACTGAAATGATCCACGATGTTCTGTTTACAGCAACGTCTTTATTATTATAGGACAAGAGATGTGCGCTGCTTTCCTGACTCTGAGCTGACTCCTTCACACACTACCACTTCCTGGGGCACCAGCTCACTTCCTGTTCCCTGACCCTTATGAATAGGCATTACATACTCAGCTCAGCACAGGAGGGGATGCTTGTGGCGGTGTTTAGTGCTGGCTCGATCATCCTGAGGCTTAGCGCTGCGTTACGGGGCAGGCTGCTGAATCAGCGCCTGCCCCATAATTTGGAGCTAAAATGAGGACGCTAAGGAGAAATTTGCAGGTGCAGGTTTTCGTACATAGCATCATCCCGTTTTAACAAGCAGTATATAATACTTCCCAATCAGTGTCTTTATTTTTCAAGATTTTTCAAAGCTATAAAGAGAATAATAATGTTGTTGCTTGTAGATTGAAATATAGGTAGCGTAGGGTACAATTACACACTAGTACAAATACTATGGACTGGTGATTATTTGCCTACAAAAACCTGTAGCACACAAATCCCTTAATGCTGACCAGGTGCACTTTGCCCACAATATACCATCAGGGAATGGAGATCACATTGGTGTTAAAGGTCAATATGATATCTCATCCCTTGATTTAGATGTTGCAGAATGAACTCTGCCAAATCTTAGCACCAGACATCTCCATGCTTGTCCTCCATGGATGACCATCAATGGTGATGTTGGTGTGCTGATTAACGGGCATGTAATTGGGTGCACTAAGTGAGCGGAGGGCTGTCAGATGGCTCTTCCGCTCACAGCTGTCATTCAACCCAGCACCTTGCCACTGGAACTGAGTGCCAGTGAACTTTTGACAGGGACTAACTCAATTTTTTTAGTAGCATTTTTTTGCTAAACACACATCTAACACATATATAGGGAGTGATTCCCTATGAAATGAGCCCGATTTAAGTTTGGCATGACAAGTGCATTTTAATGTAAAGGTACAGATTAGGATGACATTTCTGAAGAAATTCATAAGCACACAAATATCTATATGGTCAGCCTTATATTGCATGGTGTCATTTTCTCTTCTATTTGTGTATTTTAATATGTAGAATGTTTCTCCAAGAGGAATGATCACATTAAGCTATTCACTGAACTGTCCTGAATATTACTCTTAGAAAACACCTACATTTTGATAGTTAATTCATGTTCTTTTCCCGGAATTTACTGTTACGAAATATTTAACTTGAGTTTTTGTGCTTTGATCTATAAATGTTATTAACGAGTTTTTTTATATATATATATATATTTTTATAATTTAAAATTTATACATATTTTTTATAAAGCCACATGCACATATTGCATACAAGAGTTTGCAAGAATCTTTAGACTTCTTTTTTGGGAACAAATGTTCTCGAGCTGCCCATAAAAAACTGGCGATCCAAGGTCTCCGACCCATCAGGTGATGCTGTGTAGTTTACCCAGCATCACCTGATGGGTCGGAGACCTTGGATCGCCAAATTTGTATGGGCAGCTCGAGAACATGCCATCCTAAATAAGTATTATAACAAACAAAAGATGATGCATTGATCAGTGCAATGAGTGCAAGACAGTCTTTTTTCTATATCCTAAATAAGTATTATCACCTGGACTGTATTAGGCAGGGCTGTCAAACTCACAGCCCCCCAGATGTTGAGGCCTACATTTCCCTGAATTCTTCCAGTATAAATGATGGCCATGGAATCATGGGAGTTGTAGTTCAGAAACATCTGGGGGTTCGGAGTTTGACAGCCCTGGTCTAAGGTTTTGGCTGATCACGATGACTCACCAGAATTCTAAAAAATAGAGTAAAGCAAACAGTCCCTGTGCAGACCTTGAACTGGAATAGATGTTCTAGTATCCTCGTTAGCACATGAGAATAAGTCATAACAAATAGTATCATTCAGATATAAAGTGATTGCTGTGATGGGAATGAATGTCATCATTTTCACCTCTATTCCAGAAACCAGATTTTGTGGTTATGTTGTACAAGTGAATAACAAGCATTGACAAGTTTATATCGAACTTTGGGGCTAGAAAGGGATCTTAGGTGAAAGTTGCTAATTTTTAGCGGCCAGACTCCGTTTTCTATGGAATAAAACATATAGGGATGTATTACATACAGCCCACTAAAACAGGGACACTAAGGTGGAAAACATGTGCCTGCAGGTTTCCCTTTAGCTCCATATTACAAGGCAGGAGCTGATTCAGCAGCCTGCCCCATAATGCAATGCTAAACCCTTGGATATGAGGCATGTCACATTTCCACTGGTTTCAGCTGTGCCCCCCTGGTGGTGAGAGGGATCTAGGTCTGCTCTTCCCTGTCTGGGTTTGGCTTTTCTGACTTATGCTGCTCCTGGGTTCTGATGTGCTGTTTAGGTCTGGGGTCACATGTCCTAATCACCCAGACCTGTTCCCTATTTAAACAGCAGCAGCAAAAAGGCTCATTGACCTGGCATTAGTTATAATGGTGACTTCAGGTCCTGTGCGTTCTAGTCCTGTTCTTGTGTTGCTGCAAGCACTCTTGTATTCATGTTCCCTGGTATTGACCTTGGCTTTCTTTGACTACCCATTCTGCTTGTTCCCTGTTTATATATATATATATATTACTGATCTGTTGCCATCCTCTGCGAGTCTGACATTCATCCTGGTTCTATATCCCGACTCTGATCCTGACTATTCTTGTATGTTCCTTGTTTCTTGTTTTATGTATTTTGTTCTCCAAAGGTTGTCTTAGTTATCATTGCTTAGAGGCCAGTATAAGGACCTCTCTTTAGTTTAAGATTTAACCCTCGCCCTTCCTGCTCCCCTGGCTCTGTCATTCTTTGTGAGGTTTTCACTAGTTAGAGGCCAGATCAAGGACCTTACCCAACTTAGGGATTCCTTTAGTTTTCTTCCATGTCCTCCTGTCCCTCTTGTTACAGTCTTATTTATTTCTTGTCCTGAATCTGTATAGATTATCTGTGTTGTATTAAGCAAGCAGCTAATCTGCCTCAAGGGCTACATCCCTCCTTGTATCAAGTCCACACGATAGCCCAAGTTGGCAGTCAGCGTAACAAGGCAGCACTAATGCGTCACCACGAGTATCCTCTCATGGAGTCCATAGGACTCCATTTGAGGCTTCTGCTGCTGGGTCAGCTGACCTGCAAGATCCTGCAGGTCCACGGAGTGATCGTAGAGGGAGACTGGGGACTTTTTTTCCCCAGTCTCACTCTGCTCCCAGAAGCAGCAGATCGGCCGCCATTCTCGCCACGGGATGAGAGGTGAGTATCTGATTTTTGAGGGGTTCCAGCTGCTGGTAACTGATTCCACAGAAGTGGTTTCAGCACCAGCGTTTAACTTTGGTTAACAGTTCAGTTAACCGCAGCGGGCGTAATTAGCATGTTAAGCATAGGGAGCGCAAAGTACATTAAGCTCGCAGTAGAAAGCACAATCTCTAATGCGCTAACGGGTTTTTTAATTAGCTAGTGTTCGGATAGTAATATGGATGGCCTGCACCAGGGACACTTAACCTAACGCTCACATTGCTGAGTGCTAACATTAGCGATAAGATTGTAATATTGCCCATATTTAGATGTCAGAGGTAAAATTTCCGGAGGCTGTGGTATCCAGGCCCCTGGATTTGACAATCTCTCGAATGTGTTATGTATTTCTAAAGATTAGAGGTTCTGCGAGCAGTCTTCCATTGCTTTTTTTAAACTACCAGCAATCATCAGGTATTTTTGTAAAAATAAATTCACAATCTGTTTATACAGATTGTACAGGTAATATACAGAGAGTTGTAACATAGTGACAGACTAATGCATACAGCAAGAATGTCTGTCAGATTTACAGTGAGTGATGTAACGTATCTAAACCAGGTGAAATATTAATATTAGATATATTCCCAGCATTTTCAGTGATTGGTCCTGAATGCCCTGCATGCATGGAATATGCAGGTTCCTGGACTTTCTGTCTGATTAGTTTGACTTCAAGTCCTACAACCTCAGGTGAACTCCACCCTGCCTAATGAGGACTCCTTAAGAGGAAGCTATACCCTCAAGTCCTCGCTTCCACATTGACGTTTCTGACTGTGTACCTGTACAGAGCTGTTTCCTGAACATATCCTGAATTACCAAACACTTTCCTCAGAACCCTCTGTTGAATATTTTGGACATTACAACCTCAAATTACCATACCCTCCTTTGTTCCCTGTACCCTTTTATCTTGGATTTCCTCTGCTGGATTTCCTCTGCTCGAACTTGACTATTCCAATCGCCTGTTTGCTGCTTACACCCCTGCTCCGGAAATCTGACCACTCTGGCCCCTGCCTGAGACCGTTGATTCATATATATCTGTTATTGTTTATTCAGTGTCTTCCTATGTCCTATTAGTCCCCCCCCCCGTGTCTATTGCTTCTCTCGCCCCTTCTAGTTTATTTCTGATCTTGTTATTTCTTGTTCCTTCCAGCCTTCCTAGCTTCTCCTATATTCAGCTCTCCCACTACCACTACTCTCAGCCCTCCTTCTATTGCCGCAACCTCTTTTCCTGCATCTCCTCTCTGCTCTAGATGATTCCCTATCTTGCCCAGCCTCCTCCATTGTTCAGTTCATATCTATGTTTTTGTGTTATTCTATTAAACCCTGTTAGCCTGTAACCTGTCTGATCTCTTCAGTGCACTGCATATTGGGCTCACACCAACACCTGCTGCATATGTTGTACAGTCATACACGTGACAAGTATAAAGAACTCAAGGGAAATCCCAAACGCCATATCTCCAGTACTCGAAGAGGTCTCTGAGTTGTTTTTTTTTTTTGAGAAAGGATTTTACCAGGAAGAATACATTGAGATTTCTCTCGTTTTCAAGTATGTCCTGGGTGGCGAGTACATACCGTTAGGTGTCTTGCCCAAGGACACTTACTGGAGAGGTGCTCTTGCTGGAATCGAACCCATGTCTCCACGGGCTCTCTCCACGCAGAGCAGTGATGTTACCTCTACTCCACCCAGCCGGCACTAGAGAATCCTAGAGAATCAAGCGATGCCAAATGAAACAAAGTGCTCAATAGAATTCAGTCCAATAATTGATATCGGCAACTTATTTTTGCAAATTTTCCAAAAATCATGTTAGAATGAAATCAAGCCCAAATGTCACAATAAAACATTGGCCAGAGCCTATTTGACTTAATCAATAGTTTGCAGCTTCAGCAAATGCTTGTGTTCTTTGAGTAACCTCCTTAATTCACTAGTTTATGACTTTCAATCCAACTTTGTGAAATTTGATAAAATTTTAAATTTGCAGAGTTCCTTTTTTAGAGGCACTACAAGCAAGCTCCTTGGTCATTACGGCTTCCCGTAGTCGTAGTATGTATGGTGCTTGGTATCTGCAGGTGCCCTTCCATCAGATATGTTACTGACATTTTGCTTTGCCCCTTGGATAAGTGGTCTCCTTGTACTACGACCTATGTAAGGCTAATACGTTGCTATGGTGCTCAGAGAATCCCATTAAGAATCCAAAGAACTAATTCTTTGCATTCACAAACCTTTTGTTGTTTACTCCACGAAACTGAAATGAGCGTATGTGAAATAAATATCGCCACTCTATAGCCGTCACATCCCGTGCCAGCCAAACTGGTTAAATCACGTGTACAAAGCTCTGGGAAGGAAAGTCGGAGCAAAACTAATGGAGTAATCATAATAGTAGCAGGGAGGTGCTTCTATATTAATGCAGGTTTGATGAGCATCTTGTGTTCTGAACAGTGTAATTAACAATATTCTGCTGCATTTGCAAAGTCGTCTTTATGTTACAAGTCCTGGTTCTGAATCACAATCTCCCTCAAGGTGTTTGCTAATGCTTTCCTTTCTGCAGTCTATTTCGTAAGAGCAGGGAGTTGTTAATACCACTGGCAGGCATCCATATATATAGTTGGACAAATAATCTCATATTATTCCATTACAGAGGTTTTCTGTGTGTGAGATAGTTGCTTATTTTTGGAGCTCACTATAGCAATGACACCTGTTTGGTTGTTTATTTATTTAAATAAGTAAAAACTAACTTTAAATACAATTTAACATCTTAAGAATTTAAGGTTTTATTTAATTAAATTAAGTCCTGAAGGCTTATAGTTACATTTTAAATTTGATTTTAAATTTAACTATAAATTTAACTTTAAAATTTAAAATTTAAATTCAAGACCACTTCGCTCCATCAAAGATCTGATGCTGTCATCTTCTTGTAACCGCACCCCCAACTCTCGCCTTCAGGACTTCTCAGCTGCCTCTTTTTTATGGAACTCCCTCCCTCGTAACATTAGACTCTCCCCGTCTCTCTAGTTCTTCAAGAAGTCTCTGAAAACACAATACTTTAGAGAAGCCTATCGGCTCCATAACCCCCCACTGTACATTTCTTACTCCATCTTCCTGCACCGTCCACCATGCACCCGCTGCTTCCATTGCCCAGCTATTTACCATCACCTACAGGTTTATTCACTAAAGGTGATACTAAGGAGAATTGGTAGGAGAAGAGCACAATCTAGACCAAATAGCCGATTTGGAAAGTGAGATAAATGGGAGAATTTTTCTGGTTTGGCTATTTTGACCTCGAATTTTCCCTTCCCCTGAGTTGCACCCTTTACTGAATAGACCTGATAGTGTGCCACTCCACTCTTCTTAGATTGTAAGCTCTTGAGCAGGGTCCACCCTCCTATTGATCTGTTTGTTTAACTTGCATCTATTTTTGTTGCTGTGTCTCACCCATTGTACAAGGCTACGGAACTTGTTGGCGCTTTATAACTACTTGTAACTTTATTTATGACAGTATGTCAAAATGCAAATGTCAAAAGGTTCATCTAAATTCCAAAAAGACTTACATCCTCTTTATGCTCACAAAAAGAAAAAAAAGTAAAGTAAAAAACAGCATTGGTCAGCACCATCGCAGAAGCGGAAATGTCTTTAACTCTGCAATTTCTTGACCCATGGAATGCAGTCAAGCTCCTTTCTGTATTCAATCCCCAGGTTTTTTTTCATTAAGCTACGTCAACATTTCTGAACTAGGCTCAGTAACCCCGTCACTACCATGCAACCTGCAAAAAAAGAACAAACTATGACCATCAGAAATGGAGAGCAATGTGTGCATTATTTTTCTTGCCAATTTTGCTAGAATATATGATTGCTTATCAGGGGCATGAAAATTAACAAGTTAACCCATCTTCGTGCTGGGGAATCCGCACTAGGCCAAAACTTCCACCAACACAATTGTAATCCAACTGGCTGTTTGTGGAAAGGCTTCTGCCGAGAGCAGAAACTCTTAACTGACCTTTTCCCTTGGCAGAAGGAGTATCAGTTCAGTGATTGGCCGGAAGAAACTATGTACCACACCTACTTTAGTCCCCTTGACCTTCACTTTTCGGATTCTTCCATCATCACTAGGCATAACCTGAGTGACAAGACCCATTGGCAGGAGTTGGGAATCCATGAACGTCTGATCGGCTTTGCGCAGTGTGACTGCGTATTTGTCCTTCTCTGTTTCAAAGATCTCTCCCTCCTTGTGCTTGGGTTTGCGCAGCCTCTTCTTCTTGAAGTAAGCATCAGTCAGGTGCTTTGAAACCTTGACACTTGAAATATTGACTTTTGTGGAAGTGGTGATAACAAATTTCTGGTGAGCTCTACGCAGGAGTACCCGGTTGATAACCAGTGGTCCTGTTACCAACAGAAGGCCAGACTGGAGCTGCTTCAGAAAAACCATACGCTACCCCCTGTGGCGCCCATTGAGGAGAAGTACAGAACCCAGGAGTGATGGAGGAGCGCAGGTTGTGTTTCTGCTGACTGAAAGGCTTTTTGCCATGGCTTAACAGCTTCCTTGGAACATCTCCAGGAGGATAATAGCGAGGCATTTTACACAGTTTGACTACACGTGTACCGCCATTCTTATCCCCACCGACTGTCTGTGACACAGTAGCTCTAGCCTTCTCCCTTTTCTTCCTTTCAATCTTTGTTTCTGGGGCTTTGTACTTGCACTCGTAGAGGGCTTTCCTGGCAGCACTGGAACATTTCCCGATTCCGCGGACCTGCACTGGATTCCGGCTGGCATGGAGCCGGTTCGCCTTCTTCACAGCCTCCGGTTTTCTTTTTCAAGTTGCGCTTTAAAGAGGCAAATCGAGCTGCTGCTTGCGGTAGATTGTTAGATAGCTTTTCTCTAGGCGTACGAGAGGGTAAGGGTGCTACCCAGCTATTGGCATCATCCTGAGCGAATTCTTTATCCATCATCTTGAGGAATTCCCTATCTTCTCCTGCCAGTGCTAGTTTGTTGTCATCATTTGTATAATTGAACACTGTGGCTCCAAAGGTGTTCTCCCAGGACTGAAAGGCATTTAATTTATCTTTGTCGTCATGCTGCCATTCGTTGCTGTTCAATTTCTCCTTCACTCTGTAATGGTGTGGACACGGTTCAAGATCGGTGTTGCGACCATTTGGCAAGATGTGTGTTTTGAAGGAAGCAATCTTGGTAGGCACCTTCATTTCCCTTATACAAACATTGCCTATGATAACCCAACCTAGATAAAGGGGTTGAGCAAATGGAGCATCATGTGGACCATTAATTTGTTGCCATTCCTTATGTACTCTGAGGATATCTCTGCCCAGGAGAATTCGGATATCTACATTCTTGTCAAGGGCTGGTATTTCGTTAGCTATAGCCTTCAGATGAGGATGGTGTAGGGCAGCTTCTGGTGTAGGGATCTCTTGCTTGTTAGATGGGATCTGGTTGCACTCGTTCCAGTAAATTAATGTGCTCATTGTGCTGTAATGACATGTGTGTATAGTTAAACTGTAAATAAAATGTTATTTATTTAAAAAAGTTCTCATACTCACCTCTCCACGCTCCCTCGCTGCTTCTCTGTCCTCTGCTTTTTTTTCCCCTGCACTTTCAGTTTGTCAGCTGCTGTGTGTGTGTGTGTGTGTTTCACTACACAGACAGCAGGGGCAGCACTGAGCCAGCCTAGCCTACGCAATTTGTGCAGCTGAATGCTACACTAATTGCGTAGCTCAAGCTGGCTTTGCTTCCTGGTTCTACGCTCTTCAGTGCCTCCAGAGGCACTGAGAGCAATTGAAAGTTTGAGCCAATGGGAAAGCTCCATTGGTCTCAAGCACTTTTTTTTAAAAAAAAAACGCTCCCCATGGAGGCAGAGCTCCCCATGGATTGATTGAAGCAGGACAGTCATGTGACTGTCCTTGTCAGTCGTGGGGGGGCAGGCAGAGTTCAGCAATCAGCATGTGTGTAATAGCGCCCTCTATTAGTCAGTATTGGAAGTGCATGCTCTTAGAACTGTAAAGAAAAATGCAAACTTTGCTTTATAAATAGTGAAACTCTATTCTCCTATATAATGATAATCAAATGCGTAAATTGCGACTGCGTAACCCTGTATATATCTGGCTCTGATACTAGCCAGTGCCTCACCAGCCACTGACCTCACTGCACGTTACTGTTGCTTATATGACTTTAGACAGGCTTTAACGCTAACACCCAATCCCTAGCCCACACAGTAATAACTCTTTTCTGTGGGGTATGCCTGAATACTCCTGAGCTTCTGTATTCACAATGACTTTTTAACATGTACCTTAAACCATAAACCTTTCAATAATCACTGTACTATTATTCATTTGGGTCTTATTCCATCCAAGCTGTTAAGTTACTGGATGGAGCTATTATTCTTAAAGAGGCACGATATGCACCCTGCCCACTTTAGTGGTCAGACTGCATGGAGGGCCCCCCTCCCTCCTCCAGCCATGTTTTGCAGATATGCAGCTGTGTGAAGCGGGGGAGTTTCCTCTTTCCACACACGCATCACCAGGTAGCTGGTATTTTAATATCTCACCTGCCGAGGACCAACTCAGGGACTGATGATTGGGACTCGGAGTACTTTTTTTCTGCTTTACCTGTATATTGAATTTGTTTGGTGTTTTGTCTGTATACACGTTAAGGGCACTGTGAACTGAGGAAGGGGCTATGAGATCGAAACATTTCCATTTCTCTGTGTTCTTCTATCCAAGTAAATGTGGTGACATTAGTGTACCAGAAATAACAGCACTGGGTGTGTTTTGTTTCACTTTTCAAGAGAAGTTTTTACTCCTCATTTGGATGCAGTGAGGAGAATCATCACCTAGCTGCAGCTGATACTGGATTATTTTGCTTCATTAGGGTGATATAGACACCCTAACTCCCAACTCTATATATTTTTTAGTCAGGGACTGATGATGTTGTCAGCATGCTCTCCACAAGCTCGCAGTAGTGAGCGTTCTGAGAGATGGCAGCTAGGGATCGGTGATGTGTGTGTGTGTGTGTGCTGCACCAATCCATCCTTCCACGCAGGCGCTGCGTAACTTGCATTCGAAAGTATTAAATTGCCACGCAATTTGCATAGCGTACGTAACTTAAGAAGCTGCAGGGGCTTCTGCATTTCGGAAGCCCCAAAACAAAGAGGAGGAACAGCCTGGCATTGAGGGAGGAAAGGTATTTTCACCTAATTTTAAAAATACAAAAAAAATCATTGGGCAGATGGTGTCAGCAGTGTCTGCCAAATTATTTAAGGGAAGAAAGGTTTGGGGGGATTTTAATAGAGTGGTCCTTTAATGAATCGGGCTTGTTCCTTAACAGTAACAGTCAGAGTCACTACCACAACCAAGCCGACAAACTTTGCTTCCAAGGTCGGAATAGTGGACAGTGTTTGCAGTACAGTGCTATTGTTGTTGGGACTGTGGAAGTTATATGTTATAGCATCCATTGGTATAATCTGTACATTTTGCATTGTATAAAGTCCCTAGTTACCTAAATGTCACTTTCCTCTTCATCTGTAAATTTTCTTTGTTGTTTTACACCACTCGTATTCCCAGCGTACGTTTTTTGGCAAACCATGGCAACCGGTGCACGGCATTTATATAATGTGTCAGGAAACCTATGGGAATTGGGATACTACAGTTGTCAGATGTCATACATTCATGTCACACCGTGCAAATGGCTTTGAATGACACACATACATGATAAATGCATGACCCAACCTACATTATCAGGTCTATTCAAAGAAAGGTGAAACTCAGGAGCATTGGCAGGAGAAGAGAACAATCTAGACCAAATAGCCGATTTGGAAAGAGAGATAAATGGGTAAATTTTTCTGGTTTGGCTATTTTGACCTAGAATTTTCACTTCTCCAGTCATTCTCCTGATTTTCACCTTTCTTTGAATAGACCTGTTTATGGTTTTACAGATATGGGCCGCTCAGCTTGATAGTCGTGCAGCAATAGTTCTTTCAGGAAGAAAACTAACAAAAAAATTAAATGTCACAGATTGAATGTAATATCGCATGATGTTAGACAAGGTTATTCAATAAAGGTTATTCAATAAGAGCTGAACTTGCCACCCAATTGCACCGTACGTTGCAATGTCGTCGCAATTTGGCTATTCAGAAAGCTGTCGATTTGCCAAATATTGGCAAATCGACAGCGGAATACGATGCACTTCGCCTCAGTTCGCCGAATTTGGTGACCGTCGGTGGCAGTTAAATTCCCCATAGAGAAGTAATGGTTAATCTATTCAGAGAACGCCGAACAGCACCTAAAAGTTGGCGAAATGCCTAGAATTTCAGTGCTTTAGTTCTACAGGCTTAAACAGGCGAATCCCATAGGCTACAATATAGAAAGAAATACCGTTTTTACTATTTTTTTATGCAACCGTTTATCCTTTGCATTTGCAGCAAAAAGCCTATTAATTTTTTTATTATTTTTAGATATTTTTCTGGATTTATTTAGCCAATATTTTTGATTCCCATTTTTTTTTAAATGGCATTTTTCTGGTTCTGCAACAGACCTTTTTATTATTATTTATAGGACTTTTTTAAAATATTTTCATGCTTTTTTTTGTTTTAAACGCCTTTTTTAAAATTGCATTTTTTTTATCTTTCTCTCTTTACCCTCAGTTCGGCGGCTGAACAGCATTCGGCGGTCAATACGGTGGAATGTTGGTGAAATTTCAGTGCTCTCTGAATAACCCCTTTAGTAACAGAAAGGAAAATGGCACTCTTCTAACGAGCAGGGGCAGGCTCACTAAACAGTGCATAATGCAAGGGTGGTTTATCATCAGCTGTTAAAGGGGAAACACCAGCGCTCGCAAAGCCTGGAAAGTGTCAGTATTTAGATGCAGATGTTACAGTGCATCAAGGTTTCAGCCCTATCAGAACTTTTGTCAGGCTTTACAAACACTCTGACAAGGCTGAAACGTTGCTGCATTGTGACAACTGCATCTAAATAAAGAGGTTTTCTAGCCTTGCGAGTGCTGGTGTTTCCTGTTATTCTCGAAAAACCACAGGATCCTCAAGCAGAGAAATGAGATGTAACGAGAGCTCAGATGCTACAGCATCTATACTTCTGTGTACGTGTAGTTGTCCAAAGTACACATCTGAGATTCTGTGTGGCTTGTGGCTGGGTCCTTTGCATACACTGCGTCCTCCTAGTCGAGGGGAAAGATCAGGTTTGTGCAGACCTGCAGGGCCGACCACGGTGGCAGTAGGTGAATAGAAAAAGGAACGTAAACCACTGTAGCGCAGAGGTGTCTCCTCAGGATGTAGGGCAGAGGTGTCTCCTGTCACTCTCATATGCAGAGTAGATTATAACTGAAGTGACTAACAGAAAAAACAAGTTTATCTTCTACTGTAAGTCAGCTCTGTCTGTAAAGATAACGAAAAACGATGTGTATGCTTCCTTCAAAGACTAACCATCAGAAGGTCTCACTGGACAGACTCACTCAGTGTATCTCAGACAGCTCTGTAAAGAATCAGGCAAGGTCGAGTAACTGGACAGGTGTGTAATAGACAAGTAATTCACAATTCATAGACCTCTGAATGGAGCCTAGTAAGTTGATAAGCAGCTGTGGTGCAGCTGGTGTCATTTTAGGCCGTCGTCAGTAACATTGATCTAGCCAGAATGATCCCGCTGCTGAGAGCTGAGCTAAAGATCCCATCAATGACTATTGGGTAGCCATTTAGGCTAGGGTCAGACGAAAGCATTTTTCCCCGCGAACGTGAAAAAGTGCGTCCAAACGCATTGACGTATTTGTTCACGGAATGCGCAAAAACGGTCAGACGATGCGCATTTTCGGGCGTGATTTTGTACGGATCGTCAATAAAATTCTTTTTGCGTCTGGACGTTATGTAGGCTGGACATTAGCAGAGTCTGACATCTCCTAAAAAAGCAAACACGCCGCTATGCCGCAACTGCGCACTCAGTACGTCAGTACTAGCGGTTCAGCGTTCTCAAAAAAATGCGTTCAAATTCCACTTGCATTGCACGGCCGGACTTTTGTGCGGCCGTACATCGTATATTGGCCGTCATTGCCCGTCATCTGCTGCTAGTGCGGCCGTAATTATGTGCGCCAGAACGCACGTTAAAAGTGCGCTGGTCTGACCCCAGCCTTAATGATTACCCTAAGAAGAACAACACTCACTGATCATTGCGATGGCAGCACGTATGCCTCATTTCATTCTGCATAAAACATGATCATTTCTCTGGAAGAAAATTAGTTACCAAGGCCCCAATTCTGGGTGTACTGATAAGTATTAAAGGGACACTTTACTCCTCCTGACCGATTTATAAGTCCAGTAATGGTGCGCAATTTGCAGTTCCTACTCTACGCTAATTGCGGTGGCTAGAGGGACTTCCGAGTCCAGGAGCCGAAGAGGAGGAGCTGCGCAGCGTGTGAGACAATATGTAGTATTATCACCTAGAAAAAAAATAATTGAGAAGAGGCATTACGTAATAGTATCTTCCTACCAGTGGCTCAATTACAAGCCAGTTATAAGGGTATTGGCTCAGCTCATTATCTTAGGGAGCTGCTAATCAATACCGGCATCAGCATTGTGCTCCTTTGCTGGTATTGTCTCCTGTTGTAGGAATCTACACGGACTTGGTTGATCCACGTGAGAGTTTGCATGTGCATGATCTCCCAAGGAGTAATGCTATTAAAGTGAACGGACACTGTAGATTGTTATTCTCCGGTTGTTTCAGCATTATACAGGGTTATTCAAAGAGATTCGAAAAGTCACCGCACGTTCGGTGACTTTTCGTTCTCTTCTCAATTCGGTTTGTTTTGCCGATCCCATTTCGATGACCCTGCGGTGTATTCAGCAAACACCACAGGGTCTCCGAATTGCAGGGAAAAGCTGCCGCAAACCTGATGAAAACTAACCGCAAAACCTGGCGAATGCACGCCGAAAACCCACAAAAACATCTGGATTAACCTGCCGAAAACCACAGAAAACCTGAACAGGAGCCGATCGCAGTCTTCGACACAGCAGAAGAGGCAGTGAATAAATTAGCAAAAAGTTTGTATGAATGATTGAAAAGTGAAACGCTGTTTGCAAAGAAACTACTGAGCGAAAATGTCTGAAATTTGCACATGAGGTCCAGGGAATGATAATAAAGAGGGCTGTTACAGAAAAAAGAAGAAAACTTTTAAAAAAAAAAATCGGACTTTTAAAAAAAATTCAGAAAAATGCTTAAAATATCTTAAAAAAAATCTATAAATAAAGAGACTCTTTACTGCAGAATTTTATAAAGAAAGGTTTATTAGATATTGAATTAAAACGGGAATATTTTTAACATTGAAGCCTATGGGATTCTCCTGAATAAATTTGCCGAATTAAACCACCGAATGGCAGGGCATTTCAGGAACCTTTCACTGCTGGTTTGTGTTCTCTGAATAGCCGAAGCAGGGCTTTTCATGGGGATTTCACTGCCCTCGAACAGGCACCGAACAGGCACCGTATGTTCAGGCAATTCGCTAGGATTTGGCGAATTGCCTGCTCTCTGGATAGCCGAATGGCCAGGAAAGGTAACCGAACGCTGATTTTCAGCGTTCGGTTACCTTTCTCAAGCAATTCGGAGCTCTTTGAATAACCCTAATAATGTTTTCTATACAAAATATAGGAAGCACAAATGACTTTAAGCAGGTCAGCTGGAATCCAAGGGAAGCCATTAACATTAATGCATGAGGCCAGTGAACTAAACAGCTAACTCGCTGATGACTTGGCTCATGTTCCCTAGAATGGGGATATCAGGGAGCATATATTAACCCCACAAGCCTACTTGGAATTACAACATAATTTTTACGTGACACACAAATGTCAGATCTATGTTTCGTTGGGCTTCTTTGATTTAATTTTTTTTTTATAACATTTTGCATTTGAGAAAAATCTTCGGGCTCTATTACATTCTTTGCGCAAAAACGCTCTTGCAGCGCGTTAACTTGTGCGCAAAGCGTTAAACGTAAACGTAAATTAACGCTGGTATTACAATCCGAGCGCACTTTTTCATCCGTCAAAAAATAACGGGCGTAAAAAAGACGCGCAAAAACGCGTGCGCATTAACGCTGCGCACAGAAATCGATGTGCGGACTGTTTTTTCACGCGATTCAGCCAATCAGAATTAAGAACAACAATTGTCTCCCGATAAGTTTTTGCGCCTGTCAAAATCAATCTGAGTATATATGCTGCAGCAATAATAAAAACACGCACAACCTCTCTATTTTATTGTTTGGGTATGCGTAGAATGTGTAACTATACTTTGCTGTGTTTTTATTTTCGGGCTGGTGTATTTGGTTTCGGCCAGGACCTTCAGATTTGCCATTAACACCAGCTTTTAAAAGACGTTAAACTGCGCATAGATTGTAATTCCACCTGCGTACCAGTGCACAGACGCATTTGCACTTACATTGTTAAGTATAGGATGCGCGCAGTACAGTACGCTTGCGCACGGTTCACCCGCGTTAGACGTATGCGCGTGTTTGTTGCGCTGACGTTGTAATACGACGGTCTGCGCAAAGGGTTTTGCCCCCTCGCATTAATGAGTTTTTGCGCACGCGTTAACGTTTGCGTGCAGAGTGTAATAGAGCCCCTCGTGTAGTAAATGTTAATTGAAGCTGTCGTTATTAAGCCTAACCTTGCAGCAAAGCTTATCAGTTTTAGCAAATATTTGCAAAGCCATAACAGAACTTTCTCCTCTTTTCTAAATACGGTTCACTAGCTGACCTCACCTCCTTTACTGGCATTACTACAGGATAAAAAGTGGTAGTATGTAATGTGAAGTGGTACAGGTGACATAGACACACAGGGTTATTCACAGAGATTTCGGTGCTCTTTAGTTCCCCACACTTCGGGGAATCAAATTGCCCGGCCCTGTGGTGAATTCACCATGCACCGCAGGGTCCCTGAAGTGAAATATCGGATAAACACACCGAACATGTCCAAAAAAAGCAGACGATCCACCATACACAGTGCCGACCAGCTGCCGGAAAAAGCCGACAAGCCGATGAGCAGGGTAAAAGAAAAAAAATAACGAAACGATTGCAAGTGTCAAATTTGGAACTCTGTTTACAAAAAAACTACTGGATGAAAATGTCTGAAATTAACCTATAAAGTCCTATGAATAATAATAAAAAGGTTTGTTAAAGAAAAAAGGCTATTTGAAAAAAATCCTGAAAAATGCCTGGAACATCCTAAAAAATCTATACCTATAAAACCGAATGTCTGTCGCCGCACATCCGGTTTCTGTTGGCTACGCGCGCAGCCAACAGAAACCCGATGCGCAGCGTCGGACAGACGCTGGATGCGCGCGCAGCATCTACCCATCGGCCGCGCGCGCATCAAGGAGAACAGGATGCGCGCACCGCAGCCGGGTAGAGGCTGCGCGCGCATCCTGTAGAGCCGGATGCGCTCGCAGCAGACGGCTATAGGCTGCGCGCACATCCAGCTCTACAGGATGCGCACGCAGCCTATAGCCATCTGCTGCAAACGCATCCGACTCTACAGGATGCGCGCGCAGACTCTACCCAGCAGCTGCGCGTGCATCCTGTTCTCCTGGATGTGCGCGCAGTCTCTACCCGGCTGCTGTTTGCGCATCCTGTTCTCCTGGATGCGTGCGGCCAACGGGTAGAGGCTGCATGCGGATCCAGCTTCTGTGTGCTGGGGGCAAATGTACCCATGTGTGCTGGGGGCAAATGTACCCATGTGTGCTGGGGGCAAATGTATCCATGTGAGCTGGGGGCAAATGTATCCATGTGAGCTGGGGGCAAATGTATCCATGTGAGCTGGGGCAAATGTACCCATGTGTGCTGGGGGCAAATGTACCCATGTGTGCGGGGGGCAAATATATCCATGTGAGCTGGGGGCAAATAAATATATCCATGTGAGCTGGGGGCAAATGTACCCATGTGTGCTGGGGGCAAATGTATCCATGTGAGCTGGGGGCAAATGTATCCATGTGAGCTGGGGCAAATGTACCCATGTGTGCTGGGGCAAATGTACCCATGTGTGCTGGGGGCAAATATATCCATGTGAGCTGGGGGCAAATGTATCCATGTGAGCTGGGGGCAAATGTACCCATGTGTGCTGGGGGCAAATATATCCATGTGAGCTGGGGGCAAATAAATATATCCATGTGAGCTGGGGGCAAATGTACCCATGTGTGCTGGGGCAAATGTATCCATGTGAGCTGGGGGCAAATAAATGTATCCATGTGTGCTGGGGCAAATAAATGTATCCATGTGAGCTGGGGCAAATAAATGTATCCATGTGTGCTGGGGCAAATAAATGTATCCATGTGTGCAGGGGCAAATAAATGTATCCATGTGAGCTGGGGCAAATAAATGTATCCATGTGTGCTGGGGCAAATAAATGTATCCATGTGAGCTGGGGGCAAATAAATGTATCCATGTGTGCTGGGGCAAATGTACCCATGTGTGCTGGGGGCAAATGTACTCATGTGTGCGGGGGCAAATGTATCCATGTGAGCTGGGGGCAAATAAATGTATCCATGTGTGCTGGGGCAAATGTACCCATGTGAGCTGGGGGCAAATGTATCCATGTGAGCTGGGGCAAATAAATGTATCCATGTGTGCTGGGGGAAAATAAATGTAACCATGTGAGCTGGGGCAAATGTATCCATGTGTGCTGGGGGCAAATAAATGTATCCATGTGAGCTAAGGGGCAAATAAATGTATCCATGTGAGCTGGGGGCAAATATATATATCCATGTGAGCTAGGGGTCAGAAACTGGGTGCAATTAACAGCCACATCATTGGGAGCACTGGGCAGCCATATCCTCTACAACAATAGACTGCCCTCTGGCCAGGCTTTATACCTAGTAAATAAATAAAGAGACTTTTTGCTGCAAATTAAAAGAGTAAACGGTTTAATAGATATTGGTTAAAAATGGGAATATTTTTAACCTTGAAACCTGTGGGCTTCACCTGATGAAAGCTGCTGAATGAAACCACCGAAAATCAGGGCATTTCAACAACTTTTCACTGCTGTTTGGCGTTCCATGAATAGATTAACCATGGCTTCTCTATGGGGATTTTCACTGCTGCCGAATAGCACTGTATTTCACAGGCAATTCGCCAAAAGGTGGCGAACTGCCTGCTTTTCGAATAGCCGAAATTTACATAATATGTCACTGTATGGAGAAATTCACTGTTCAGTGCATTTTCGGGGCAAGTTCGGCTCTCTATGAATAATCGCTACTGTATTAATAGCACCGTGTATTGTAAGGGAGACACTTGCAAAGTTTTGAATGTTTTTACACAGCAAGTTTGCAAGTTTGTAGTTCCCATGACACTATGACACTGAGGGTAATTTAAAGACTGCCAGTGTTTGATGAAGTAAAAATAACGCCGTTGTTTCACTAAAGAAAAAGCTAAACAACATCAAGAGAATACACCAGCGCTCTTTGAGATACCCCATTTTATTAAATGTAAATACATTTTTAGGGAATTCACTTTTAGGGTCTGGTCTTGTAATTTATCTATATTGAAGGCCAAGAACAACTCAGGTGGAGGGCCCTTGAGTTGCCCCGGATGCCAGCACTCTAGGAGTTGTTAGTTTGGGTAAGCAGTTAAAGCGGGAAGACGAGTGGGCGGGGCAGAGGGAATACATAAAAGACGCACGTTCAGTGGCTCTGCGTGGCTTTTTTCCTGAGGTAACAAGGAGAGCAGAATCCCCACCTTCCCTCCCTCCCTCCCTTTAATTATAGGGTTTAGTCTGGGTGATTTTGGGGCGATTGTGGATATAGTTATTCCCCTTTGTCACAGCGGGGGACTGGTAGGCAGTGCTGAGGTAGGGTTCTTGGTAGGATGTATAATTTGCTGGTTAGAAGTGTGATGGGAATGGAGTAAAGTTGGGTTTAGGTTGGAAAGGTACAGGTGAGATTGAGAGAACTCATACAGCACTGTCTTCAATTTTATTGTTCATATATTATATATTTTAAAATATGGAGGATATTGTAAGCTGTGGCCTATAATATATATTATTCCACAGAACTAAGTTGTCGGTGTTATTATTATTTAGTTTCTCCGGCTCATTGTGGGCGAATGGTTATCATCAGTGGGCATCTCAATGCAATTGTGAAAATATTCCTTCAAGTTAAGGTTGCTGGAAGCTGTCCACATTTTTTTTTTTTTTTGGATGAATCCAGTTAGCCTATAATATTATATTTAATGATTGTAAATCTGGAAATAAAAAAAATCCTCTTTGACACGCACTATGGAGAAGGTTTGTCTTCTAACTACGAGAGCAGTACTCCCTACAATAACCTGTATATACAATCATGCTTTGATATTCCATATTACACCACTGAGAGTAATTTGAGTAGTCACAGTGACCTGAGATCCTACACCCTTTTTCCCCCTCTGAGACGGGAGGGGGTCTAGGAGAGTTGATTCCGAAGTGGATTAGTACCTCCTAGAACCTGATCTCCGGTTCGTGGTTTTCGGGCTCTAGCTTCAATCAATGGTTCCAATGTACTCCAACACTGAATGCCGTTGGATTTGCTGGATGGCTACATGCGTATCGTGACAGCTGCGCCTTACAGGATCTCAGCAGCATGTCAGCTGTGGACCAGCAGGATTCAAGGAGAGTTTTAATAAAGTCAGGTTAAGATGAGTAGGGGGTGCTCTGGAAGACTGGATGGGTTCATGTTTACCCCTCTGTTTCCACCCTCCCATTTTAACCATAGAACATGGGTCTGCAAATTTGACTCTCCAGTTGTTTTGGACATACAATGATGCTTAACAACTCATTGGAGTGGCTTAGCATCATGGGAAATGTAGTTCTAAAACATCAGGAGAGCTAAGGTTACCTACCCCTCTCTCAGAATATCCTTTACATTCTGTCTTAATAACTGCCTTGTTTCTGTGTTCTTTCCTTCAAGTTAAATTTACTGGATGGTTTCCCGGGTTTGGAGAAGGCTTTTTTTTTTTGTCAAAGAGTTTTTATTCTCAATATAGTTTATCCAGTGTGTCGATGACCACTAGAGAATTCCTCATGCTTTAAGTAAAGAAAAAAAATGGCAAAGCTTATAATTTGTAGCTCAACTTGAACTGCAGCAATCCAGTGAACAGACATTGCCTGTCATACACAGCCTGCTGAAATGGGCAGCCATACAAACCTACCAAATCCATGGAGCAGGCGACTTCTGTTGTAGAAGGTAAAGCTGTAATTTTGTATATTTTTATGTGAAACATATTATTACAAAGTTACTTAAGTTTCTGGTCTTTAGGGCCAGGACATGAATGCTTTATATGATACTTAATAACCCAAAAAAAAAACCTTTGGCGCTAAATGCACATTCTAGGAGATTTCTAGTGACTGATATTTGTGTAGCATAGTCTAGAAATGTAATAGCCAAAGCTAAAAGTTTTAGGAAACGTAATTACCTGGTGTTGGATTTTTTATAAGTCCCGCATTAACCCTTTCATGCCAGTGCCCGGCAGAAGGGTTTTGAAAACCACCTGGGGCGTACTAGTATGCCCCGCTAGCAGGGTGCTGCAGCGACTCCTCCTCTGGCCCACCCACGCAGCGGACGTGCATCGCACGTCATTGGCTGCTGGGGGATGGCCTGAACCAGGCCGTCTCGCAGCAGCGAATGGTGTGCAGTGCGCGCCAGTTAGTGGGTGGCCCCAGAGGAGGCCCATTGAAGTCAGCGGGGCGTACTATGCTACCCTGCGGCTTCAAGGCCCACCCGCCGCATGGACGACATACTGTAGTACACCCTACATTTGGGAAGTGAGGTGCGCCTTCAAAAATGTGAGAGAAGAAGCATTCTTCATTAAAGGGACACTGCCATGTATATTTAGTTAAGAAAACATTTTTCTCTATCAGGGTTATTCAAAGAGACCCGAATGGCTGCCGAAAGGTAACCGAACGTTGAAGATCAGCGTTCGGTTACCTTTCCTGGCCATTCGGCTATTCAGAGCGCAGGCACATACGGTGCCTGTTCGGTGCCTGTTCGAGGGCAGTGAATCCCCATAGAGAAGCATTGCTTCGGCTATTCAGAGAGCAAAACCCAGCAGTTTTAAGTTGCCGAAATGCCCTGCCATTCGGTTGCTTCATTCGACAGATTTATTCAGGCGAATCCCATAGGCTTCAATGTTAAAAATATTACTGTTTTAATTGAATATCTAATAAGCCATTTATTATAATATTCTGCAGTAAAAAGTCTCTTTATTTATAGATTTTTTAGGAACTTTTAAGCATTTTTCGGGATTTTTTTGCAAAAAAATTTTTCCTTTTTATTTTAAAGTTTTTTTCTTTTTTCTGTAACAGCCCTTTTTATTATCATTCATTGGATCTCATATGTAAATTTCAGACATTTCTGCTCAGTAGTTTGTTTGCAAACAGCGTTTCACTTTTCAAACATTCAAGCGTACTGTTTTTTTTTGTCAATCCATTCATCTGCGGTGTCGGGTTTTTCCGGTGGTTGCTCTGCGCTGTGATCGGCTCCTGCTCGGGTTTCTCCAGTGTCTTCGGGCTTGATCCAGATGTTTTTGCGGGTTTCGGTGTGCATTTGCCTGGGTTTTGCAGTGAGTGTTTCTTCGGGTTTGCGGCGGCTTTTCCCCGCACTATGAAGGCCCTGTGGTGCTTGCTGAATACACCACAGGGTCGCTGAAATGGAATCGCCAAATAGCACCGAATTGAAGAGAACAAAAAGTCACTGAACGTGCGATGACTTTTCGATTCTCTTTGAATAACCCTGTATGTGTCACTGGGTGCATCCGTTCTGTGATCTTTTGTGTTTTAAACTTATTCCCCTCAGAGTATCCTTGTATCACTTGTTCCTCATTGTGTGGCTTTGGCCATAGAATGGAGTGAGTGGGTCAACTCACATCATTGTATTGTGTGGGATATAGGCAAAGGACATCACTAGAGGGGGTAGATTAGAAGTCTTTTAAACTCACTGTACCTCATTCAGCTGCCATCTCTTTTCTTGGGTAGCCTATTGAACAAAAGACCTCCTGCTGCCTTATCTACACATTCCCACCTCCATCTCAGTGACTGTTAAATACTGCAAATTAGATAAACCACAGCAGTAAAGTAAAACATTCCCACAGATTTTGGTAAATGCTGCATCATGGGAAAAATCCACAAAATGGAAACAGGAGATAAAAAAAACTAACCTTATTTTCCCTTTTTACATGCATTACTTCAAACAAAGAAAAAAAACAGCATTTGTTTTAAAGTGGTTCCCTTTATAGACAAACAGTAGCATGTCACGTACTGAAATCTCCCTGTTACTGGTTCATAACGTCACCCGCAATAGACAAACACTTCACACTTTTTTTTTTATTATCCTAGATATATTATGGATTTGATGGATGCGTTTGACCTGATTCTTAAAATATGTTTTCAGTGAAATACGTTAAATCTAATAATTAGATGATAATTGCATGTGCGTAGGTGCAAGTATTAAACTAAGATCCTTTATCTTGACATAAAACTGACACTTGGGCCATTAGTGTAATAATACTTTATTGGCCTCTTCCCACGTGTTGTCAAAGCATGGCAGTGCCTGTTAAAATTGTGTTTTCACGTTGTTATAACTTTTTCATGAGCTGGTGTTATCGTATCCTGTTTTGTGGAGGAATAAGTCATACTTTAGGCTAGGGTCAGACGAACGCATTTTTCGCGTTGTCCGTGAAAAAGTGCGTTCGAACGAATGGACGTATTTTTTCACGGAATACGCGATAGCGGTCATACGATGCACATTTTCGTCCGTGATTTTGTACGGATCATCAATAAAACCCTTTTGCGTCTGGACGTTATGTTGGCCAGACGTGTGCAGCGTCTGACGTCTCCCAATCACGCAAACACGCCGCTATGCGGCCGCAGCGCACTCTGTACGTCAGTAGTAGCGGTTTGACATTCTCGAAAAAATGCGTTCGTTTGCCACTTTCGTTGCACGGACGAACTTTCGTGCGGCCGTTCGTCGTATGTTCCCCGGCATTGGACGTCATTTGCTGCTAGCACGGCCGTGATTTCGTGCGGCTAAACGCACGTGAAAACTGCTTTCGTCTGACCTTAGCCTTAGCGTTATATTTATCTTAGATTTTGTAAACCTTTGGTGTTTTATAGTTATATAGAATTTTATTTTACTTTGTGAACAAATCTCTGGCAAGTCTAAAGTGTATAGTTGGTGCTCACAGGCCAATGTTATGAAGTTACAAATGATTTCTTGATGGAGCACATAACTGTGTTATCATGTGTATTAATTGCTTCTGTCTGGTTCTTTCTTGTTAAGAAAAAAAATCAATGGCTTTGCGATTAGAGAGAGGAGACCGTATAAATGTGTCTTAAACAGTTCGCCTTTCATCTCTACTTTTAGAACCTTTGTTTGCATTTATGACAAGTTGTTTAATCTCTACACTGCTTGTATTTAATAGACACTTCAATATTTACTTACCTCAGTTTTCCCTTCTGTGAATTATTGAAAGTTATCTGCCTACATTATAGGGACAGTACACGCTGGTTCTATAACAGCTACAGCTCTATAAGCGCACCTGTCATGTTAAATGGTGGTTGCGCCACTTGCAAGAAATTATGACCCTCTTACTGGGTTAACTCTTTAGGGATTGTGGACAAATAAAACACACAGACAATTATATTGATATTGTTTGTCAAATTAGGCCACTGTTACAGTTAAATAAAATACAACAAACAGATGGACACTGTATTACATTACATATCAATTACAGGTATTTATAAAGCACCAACAAATTCCTTGGCACTGTACAAAGGGAGAGACAGAATAACAAATATACATACACGTTACACACACGGAACAGAAGGAGAGAGGAGCTTGCTCAAGAGCTTACAATCTAAGGCTAGGGTCAGAGTGGGGCAGTCGGAACGCGCGTGCAGGCGCACTAAATCACGGCGGCAGTAGCAGCACATAACGGCCAATGACGGCCAATATACGCAGTACGTGCGTACAAAAGTGCGCCGACACCACGCAACCGGCAAATGAACGCATTTTTATCAGAACGTGAAACCGCTGCTACTGACGTACAGAGTGCGCTGCGGCCGCATAGCGGCGTGTGTGCGTGATTAGGAGACGTCAGACGCTGCTAGTGTGCGGCCAACATAACGTTCAAACAGCCGGATTTCCCTAGACTTCTTTTTACCCCACCGTCATGAAATACGTCCAGAATTGCGCATCGTCTGACCACTTAAGCGTATTCCGTGAAAAAATGCGTGCGCACGCATCGACGTACATTTTGACGGTGGCTGCAGAAAATGCGCTCATCTGTCCCTAGCCTAAGAGGACAGGGGTGACACACTAGGTGAGGGTTAATAGGGTAAGTGAAATGGCAGGTTGCAGGATGGCTGAATGGGAAGAGGAGCAGGAAATGACAGTGGGGAGATCATGGAGAGAGCCGATAGACTTCTCTAAAGTAATGTGTTTTCAGAGACTTCTTAAAGGACTGGAGAGACGAGGAGAGTCTAATGTTATGGGGAGGGAGTTCCATAGAATGGGGGCAGCTCGGGAAAAGTCCTGAAGGTGAGAGTTGGGCGTGCGGGTACGAGGAACTGATAGCATCAGATCATTGGCAGAACGTAGTGGCCGGGCGGGATATACCTGCTAATAAGGGAGGAGATGTAGGCAGGGGTGCGGTTATGGAGAGCTTTGTATGTGAGCCCCAGTATTTTGAATTGGATTCTAAAGGAAACAGGGAGGCCGAAACCAAATACACCAGCCCAAAAAAAAAAATGCAGCGAAGTATAGTTACACATTCTACACATACCAAACCAATAAATTTGAGAAGTTGTGTGTGCTTTTTTTTTTTGATACAGCATATATGCGCAGATTGACTTTGACAGGTGCAAAAACTTAACGTGAGACAATTGTGGTTCTTAATTCTGATTGGCTGAATCGTGTGGAAAAAAACAGTCCGCACACTGATTTCTGAGTGCAACGTTACTGCGCGCGCATTTGTGTGCGTCCATTTTATGCGCGTTATTGCTTGACGGATGAAAAAATGCACGAGGATTGTAATTCCAGTGTTGATCTACGCGTGTTAACAATTAACGTTGGGTGTACAAATTCACGCATTGTGCGAGTGTTTTAACGTGAAGATAGTAATAGGGCCCATATAAAGTAAAACATGCAGGGATATTCAGAGAAAGGTGAAAACCAAGAGAACTGGCAGGAGAAGAGAACAATCTAGACCAAATAGCCGATCTGGAAAGTAAGATAAATAGGAGAATTTTTCTGGTTTGGCTATTTTGACCTAGAACTTCTCCAGTGATTCTCCTGAGTTTCACGTTTCTTTGAATAGACCTGTTATTCCCCAGCAAAAAATTCCTGTCACTCACTTTTGGTGACATGCTGCAGATCAATTGCACTGGGGGCCAATCGTGCAGCACTGCACAGTTGCTCTCGGTAAGCTCCAAAAACACAGGCTAAAGATGACAAAGAAAGGTGTTGCAGCTAGGAAAGTACAAGCAGCATCTCCCAAAGGGATGAGATTTCGCACTGATTTTTCATACTGTAACATCCATACCCTGATGAGATATCTCCGGCAAAGTCAACCTGAGCCGTAAAGGTGTACTTTAAGTATATGGTGCAGGGGACTTGCAGTTCCTCTTTAAGGCTGCTGTCAGACGAGCGTAGTGTTCACGTCAGTGATTGCGCCTAAAAGTACGTCCGTGATAGCATGACAGGAAGCCCATCGGAGCCCGTTACACGAAGTACGTCCGCACTGAACTGCGGACGCACAACGGCCGCGGCCCACGGACGCAAGGCAGGCAAGAACGTACAACCGCTAGAACGGCCGCACAAAGTGCGCTGCGTCTGCAACGTCTGCATAGCTTTGTGTGTGAGTGATGGAACGTGGTCAGACGGACTGCATTTATACGTCCAGCATTTTTCACGGACAAAATGGTTTTGCTTTTTATTTTATTTTCCCTTCTACAAAAATACATCAGTGAATAAACGGACTGTGTGGCCACTACTGTGTCTTCCGTACTGACGTACGTCCGTGTGCACGGACGTACAGTCCGTAGAAATCACGCTCGTCTGACCCTAGCCTAAAACTATATAGTTTTCTCAAAATAGGACTGCGCTGGCCACCACGTCCAGAAGTCCTGTCAATCTGAGAATTAGGAAATTGCAGGGGCGGACTGACAACTAATGGGGCCCCCGGGCAATAGGAGTTTGTGGGGCCCCTTGTGCCATGCCCACAGTAGGCCACACCTATACAAACCCCCACCCATACAACTGACAACCCACATGCACATTGTGGCATTAAAGAATTTATTTATTCACACAATTTTCAAAATAATAATTTTAATGAGTTAATAAAATGCACTCAGGCCCTCAACGAATTGGGGAATCTATTGTGTCCTGTCCAGACTTACAAACTGCCACTGCTCTATTGCGTTAGCCGTCACACACTCATGGCAGCTACGGCCGTGGCACAGAAGGTTCCTGTGGCACACGTGGGAAACTGCCGGTCACCTTTCAGGTTTAAAAGATACTGTACATTACTGACACACTTGTACACACTGCACATTACAGAGCTCCACAGCAATTAAGCTCACATTAATGTGCAGTGTGTATGAGCATATCTTAGAGCTCCACAGCAATAACACTCACAGAAATGTGCAGTGTGTATGAGCGTATCACAGAGCTCCACAGCAATAACATTCACAGTAATGTGCGGTGCGTATGAGCATATCACAGAGCTCCATAGCATTATAACTCATAGCAAACGCTGGTGTGGCAGGCTCAGAATCCACCGCATTAGAACTCACAGAAATCATTGGGGTATATGAGCAGGCACAGAATTCACAGCAATATAACTCACAGTAAACTTTAGGGTGTATGAGCAGGTTCAGAATCAACATCATTATAACTCACAGTAAACTTTAGGGTGCATGAGCAGGCTCAGAATCCACATCATTATAACTCACAGTAAACTTTAGGGTGCATGAGCAGGCTCAGAATCCACAGCATTAGAAGTCACTGCTGCTTCTGAGCTGGGCTGGCTTCAATGCACATGCAGGGGCGTCGCGACGTGGGGGCGGGGGGTGCGGTCTGCACCAGGTGACACCCACCTTTAGGGTGACACGTCACCCTAAGGACGGTTGTCTCACCCTGCGCCGCGTGTTCGCTCCTTGCAAATGTCCGAAGCTGTGCAGCTTCGGTGCTCGCCTGGGGGAAACACGTTACCAGCCAAACGCAGCTGGTCACGTGGCTCCCCCAGGCGAGCGCCCAAGCTGCACGCCACCAGACGCTCAGAGGGAGCAAACACGTGGTGCAGGATGTGAGCTGGGGCCATTATCCATGAGCTGCTGGGGCATATCCATCTGCTGGGGCATATCCATGAGCTGGGGCATATCTATCCGCTGGGGCATATCCATGAGCTGGGGCATATCCATGAGCTGGGGCATATCCATGAGCTGGGGCATATCCATCTGCTGGGGCATATATCCATGAGCTGGGGCATATATCCATGAGCTGGGGCATATCCATGAGCTGGGGCATATGTATCCATGAGCTGGGGCATATATCCATGAGCTGGGGCATATCCATGAGCTGGGGCATATGTATCCATGAGCTGGGGCAGTATCCATGAGCTGGGGCAGTATCCATGAGCTGGGGCATATCCATGAGCTGGGCCTGCTGGGGCATATCCATGAGCTGGGCCTGCTGCAGCATATGTATCCATGAGCTGGGGCATATCCATGAGCTGGGGCATATGTATCCATGAGCTGGGGCATATCCATGAGCTGGGGGCATATCCATGAGCTGGGGCAGTATCCATGAGCTGGGGCATATCCAGGAGCTGGGGCATATCCATGAGCTGGGGCATATGTATCCATGAGCTGGGGGCATTATCCATGAGCTGGGGGCATTATCCATGAGCTGGGGCATATCCATGACCTGGGGCATATCCATGAGGTGGGGCATATGTATCCATGAGCTGGGGCATATCCATGAGCTGGGGCATATGTATCCATGAGCTGAGGCATATCCATGAGCTGGGGCATATCCATGAGCTGGGGGCAGTATCCATGAGCTGGGGCAGTATCCATGAGCTGGGGCATATCCATGAGCTGGGGCATATGTATCCATGAGCTGGGGCATATCCATGAGCTGGGGCATATCCATGAGCTGGGGCATATGTATCCATGAGCTGGGGCATTATCCATGAGCTGGGGGCATTATCCATGAGCTGGGGCATATCCATGAGCTGGGGGTAGTATCCATGAGCTGGGGCATATCCATGAGCTGGGGCATATCCATGTGCTGGGGCATATCCATGTGCTGGGGCAGTATCCATGAGCTGGGGCAAATCCATAAGCTGGGGCAGTATCCATGAGCTGCGGCAGTATATCCATGAGCTGGGGCAATATCCATGAGCTGGGGCCATTATCCATGAGCTGGGGCATATCCATGAGCTGCTGGGGCAGTATCCATGAGCTGGGGCAGTATATCCATGTGCTGGGGCAGTATCCATGAGCTGGGGCAAATCCATGAGCTGGGGCAGTATTCATGAGCTGGGGCAGTATCCATGAGCTGGGGCATTATCCATGAGCTGGGGCATATCCATGAGCTGGGGGCATTATCCATGAGCTGGGGCATATCCATGAGCTGGGACAATATCAATGAGAGGAGCTGGGGGCATAGCCATGAGAGGAGCTGAGGCAAAATCCATGAGAGGAGCTGGGGCATTATCCATGAGAGGAGCTGGGGCAGTATATCCATGAGAGGATCTGGGGCAGTATATCCATGAGAGGAGCTGGGGCAGTATCCATGAGAGGAGCTGGGGCAGTATCCATGAGAGGAGCTGGGGCATTATCCATGAGAGGAGCTGGGGCGATATCCATGAGAGCTGCTGGGTCATATCCATGAGAGCTGCTGGGGCATATCCATGAGAGCTGGGGCATATCCATGTGTGCTGGGGGCAGTATCCATGTGTGCTGGGGGCAGTATCCATGAGAGGCGAGCTGGGGCAAAATCCATGTGTGAGCTGGTTTGGGGCAATATATTCATATGTGAGCTGGTCTGGGGCAATATATCCATGTGTGAGCTGGTCTGGGGCAATATATCCATGTGTGAGCTGAGGCGCAATATATCCATGTGTGAGCTGAGGCGCAATATATCCATATGTGAGCTGGGTCAATATATATCCATGGGTGAGCTGCTGGGGGCAATATATAATTGTGAACTGGGGCAATATATCCATATGTGAGCTGGGGCAATATATATCCATGGGTAACCTGCTGGGGGCAATATATCCAGAGCTGCTGGGGGCAATATATACAGAACTGCTGGGCAATATATATCCACGTGTGCTTTCACTGCCTTCGAACAGGCACCATACTTGCTGGCAGTTGGCAAAAATTTGTGTGAGTATATGAGAGAGCTCCACAGCAATAAACCTCACAGTAATGTGCGCTGTGTGTATGAGCATTCAGTGTTATATGGGAGTACTGATTTAGGAGTAAGAGTAGTTAAAAAAAATCTGTAAAACTCGGGGGGGGGTGACACCATAAGTTACCGCACCGGGTGACACCAACCCTAGTGACGCCACTGTGCACGTGTGCTTGCTCTCCTCTTCTGCCGCTGTGTTCAGTGCAGAGTGCACCACTTGATGAAGGGGGCGGCACCAGGGTGCATTGCATTTTGAATGAGGGAGGCAGGCAGTGAGAGTGTCTGAGTGAGTGGCTGCGGCTGCACGCTGCAGCCACTCAGCCGCAGCGAGGAGGGGGACAGCAAGCAGTGTGCCACTGTGCTGGGCAATGACAGCTCCGGATTCGGACTCTGAGAGCCTGGATACCGGAGCTGCGGGATTATGCAACAGTCAGGGCACACTGTGGGAAATTGCATTTGTGGATTTTCATTACATACGTTTTTGCTGAGGTCAGGGGACAGGGACATTTTGAGAAAAAAATATTTAAGACACGGTTGCAGAAAACAATGAAACAATAGGCCTAAAGAAACGCAAAGATTTATAGATTATAAACATCAATTAAATAAGTGTCTGATTATTATATCGAAGGCTTTGATAAAGAAAACAATGACCAAGGGCCAAAATCCGAGGGTAAAACCTCATCTAATAGATTTCTAATGAAACTCCAGAAGATTTGGGCAGAAGCACCACATATGGATAAATTAGCCATGAACCCTTTCGCTGAGGATAACGTGTGGGGGACATCCTGGTGATTGCACTGTGTGTGCGGAGGATGTCCCTCACACATCATGGGGTCTCTGCAGCGAAAGGGGAGACCCAATCCACTCAGGACCGAGTCCTGGGAGGTCTGACTTCTTTGAATTTAGCCGTCCCATATAGCTCATCCTGGCGCACTGACGTAATCGAGTCAGTATCGATCTCCCAATCAGAGGTAGCTAAAGTGTCAAAACAGTTTCTCACTGCGCTCAAATCAAAAGAAGGGGCAGAATCTGTTGCCTTAGTTGAGTTAATGCAGTGGCATTGTTTGTTTTATATGTAGAAGCATATATTGCCTCTGCCTAGAACAGAGAAAAAAATAATTTTTCATTTACTTTTTTTATTTTTTTTATTTTTTCCACAATACATGGTCATGTTTGGTATCATTGTAAAGACCAGACTCTGACCTTTCCAATGACACCTCACTTAACCTTGTGCAGTGTACAATTCAGAAATGCGGGTTCCAAAGCCCCCTATCTCTTCTCACTGAAGTGCCACGGTCTAGGTCGTTGATGAAACAGTGCGTTGCATCATCAGCTTCACACTTGCTGGCAGTGTAGGAAATGAGAGGTGAGTTAGCGCAGCATCACTGTTCACTTTATAATTGTAAATTGAATTATAGTGCTACATTAGAAAAAAGAAAAACAATATGTTATTTATTATTTTATTTTTCTGTAACTCTAAACTAGATATATTTGGTAGCACTGGAAAGGCCGTAATCTGGCCTTTCCAATGATACTGCCTATGTCCCTCTAGCCCTCAGGGCTTCAGAAATACAATGGTCTAAATGATTGTTAAATTGCAAAAAAAAAACAACATTTTTTTTCACAGAGCAAGGTGCCCCCTTGTGACAGGCACCTGTAGACACATGCCTACTCTGCCTAATTATAAATCCGGCCCTGGCCTCCTCACTACTGTACGGTCATTCGGACAAGTGCTTCTCCATTCTACACACCACACAAGAACATGTAATGGTCAGAGCTTGGACTTTCCAACGATAACAAATCATATATTGTGTAAAAATAAAAAATGGAGAAAATAATTAAAAGCAATGTTTCTTTCTGTTCTTGATAGACCAATATTTCTTCACCCGGGGGACTATTTCAACTGCTGCAGACTTCTCCTTCTCTCTATCTGAGCCTTATCGCGCCCACAGGATCCTGGGAAGGGTTGGAGTCACACAAATTGGTTGTATGAAAGACACACAGACTCAACTTGCAGTTACTTCACAGTCTTTCGAAAGAGCAGCTTGTTTATTTCTGGTTATATGTCTTTCAGAGACTAAGATATGGACCAATCAAAAACAGTCTACATTGCATATTTTAGAAATGCTGAATACACTGTTTCAAACTAAACAAACAATTCTCAATAGAAGATTTCACACATATAATAAAATATATTTTGTTTAAACCGCATGACCATGGAAGGATTAACGTTCCAATCTTGGGACTAGTCTTCTTTCAATAGTCCCGGGAACAGGTAAATATTCTTATCTACCTTTGGACCTAAAGCAAGAAATAAACAGATATTTTTTACTATGAAATATTTTGCGAAGCGAGGCAGGTTTCTTTTAACCCTTTCACTACACACCACACAAGGACATGTAAGGTGTCAACCGAACGGTCAGAGCTTGGACTTTCCAACGATAACAGACCATATATTGTGTAAAAATAAAAAATGGAGAAAAAAATTAAAAGCAATCTTTCTTTCTGTTCTAAGGCAGTGGCATTATCTGCAAATAACACAAGCAAGGCCGATGCCCTAACCTTTTCATTTCCCACGTCCTCAGCTTGTGTGGAGGTGATGGTGCAATGTATTATTACGTATTGTTTCATCTGACTCACAAGGGAGGCAGAAAGAGACACAGAGAGTCTGGTGGGGGGCAGAAAGAGGCACAGTGGGTGGGTGGGGCAGAAAAAGACACAGTGGGGTGGATTGGGGCAGAAAGAGACATAGCAGGGCTGCTAGGGGGCACAAAAAGACACTGAGGGGCTAGTGGACTATCAGATTTAGCAATTTTGTTCATTGAAAATTATATTGTTCAGGTAATAAATTATTCTGATTTAACCCCTTCCCAACTGCTGACGTACCATGTACGTCCTGCCCACGGGTCTCCCTTAGACCCGCGGACGTACATAGTACATCAGCGGGCTCCTAGCCTCCCTCCCACTGAAACTCACCTTCCTCGCCGGCTCCCATGACTTCTATGGCAAGCTTCAAGCTTGCCTTGCCATTTCCTGGGGGCTGTCCGATCCGATGACGTCATCATGCTGCGTGATGACATCATCGGCCGGCGCCAGTGGGCAAAATTCAGGAAGGGGAGGGGGGCTCCTTTGGAGCCCTCTATCTCCCCAACCGTTTAAGCTAGAGCGATGCAAGTGTAGAGCATTAACTTTTGCACTGCCGGATCGCGATTCGGTGCAAATTTGCGCCAAATCGCGATTCAAACCTGGAGGGGGCGATTCAAATCTTGGATGTCAGCCAAGCCTCCAGGTCACACCCCACCCACTGATATCCTCACCATATGTGTGAGTATATCAGTGGGCCAGTTAACGCCCTAGCTGCCATGTGGAGATAGGGGGATCCTTTGGAGGGTCATATTTGACATCATTGGAAAGGCCTGATTTTAAAAAAGAAATCAAATAAAAAAATAATACGATAACAATTTTTTTTAAAAAAATTTTGTCTTGGGGGGGGTTAGTTAAATAGGACCTAGGCTGTCATCTAAAAATAATTAGCATAAAACGGTCAGCATGAGCTCAGCGCACATAGGTGAACTGGCTCAGCAGTGAAGGGGTTAAAAAGCAAAAACCTGCTTTGTTGTAGATTTTGGGGATTAAATTACGAAAAAGTGTTTTTCTACGATTTCTTCATCATAGTTCAGACTTATTTTATAGTAAATTATTCGATATGAAGGAAATAATGGTATTTTTTAGAAAGTCCATTTAATGGCGGGAAAAATGGTGTATAATATGTGTGGGTTGCATAAACGAGTAAGAGGAAAATTTGACCTAAACACTAACAGCGCAGAAACGTAAAAACAGCAACGGTCACTTAAGGACGGATTTGTGTAAAACGTCCGGTCACTAAGGGGTTAAGGACCATGGGTGGGAACCATCACTGTTACACCAGGGATTTTGCTGTGTGTCAGTAAGAGGAAAACAGTGACCTGAGGAGGGAGAAGTGATTGCGTGGAAAGAGCAATAGAATTGGTGGGAAAGAAATGAGCAATGTGTGGTAAAACAACAAGCACCCTGGAGAAGATCTGCTGACCATAAAAATATAAAAGAATTAAATAGCCGAGAAAGCAAACATAATAGAAGAGAACCTCTAGCATAAATACTCATCGGTCACTTACATGTGGACAAATATAATTATAAATTATTATTCTTAAATTTGTGCCCAATCCTTCTAGTAAAAAGACAAAATTGTTCAAATTCAGTGTTTTATCAGAACAATGGCAAATATTGTCTTCAACCGCCTCTCCCTCTTCCTGTCCTCCAATTCCCTACTTGACCCCCTGCAATCTGGCTTCCGTCCCCTACACTCAACTGAAACTGCCCTCACCAAAGTCACCAACGACCTCCTAACTGCTAAAAAACACGGCCACTATTCTATTCTCATCCTGCTTGACCTCTCGGCTGCTTTTGACACTGTTGACCACCCCCTCCTTCTACAGACCCTCAACTCTCTGGGTCTCGGTGACACTGCACTCGCTTGGGTCGAATCCTATTTATCCAACAGGTCCTTCTGTGTGTCCTTTGCTGGTAACTCCTCCTCCTCATTGCCTCTATCTGTTGGTGTACCTCAAGGCTCTGTCCTTGGTCCTCTGCTCTTTTCCATCTACACCTCCTCCCTGGGCAAAATCATCAACAGCTTTGGCTTCAATTACCACCTCTATGCTGATGACACTCAGATCTACCTCTCTACCCCTGATCTCTCTCCCCCTGTCCTTTCAAAAGTCAGTGACTGTTTATCTGGCATCTCCTCCTGGATGGCCTCCCACCACCTAAAGATCAACATGTCAAAGACTGAACTCCTACTTATTCCTCCCTCCAATGCCTCCCCACCTCCTGACTTCTCTATCACGGTGGAGGGTATCACCATTTCCCCATCAAACCAAGTTCGCTGTCTTGGAGTTACACTTGACTCTGCTCTTTCCTTCATCCCCCACATCAAGTCTCTTTCCTCCTCCTGCCGATACCAACTGCGTAATATTTACAGAATTCGGCCATTTCTTACCGCTGTCGCCACAAAACAACTCATACACGCCCTGGTAATCTCCCGACTCGACTATTGCAATAATCTCTTATCTGGCCTCCCTCTGTCCCGCCTCTCCCCCTACAATCCATCCTGAACGCCTCCGCCAGGCTAATTCACCTCACCTGCCGCTCTGTCTCTGCCGCTCCCCTCTGCGACTCCCTTCACTGGCTCCCCATCCACTGCAGAATTAAGTTCAAAATCCTTATCCTTACCTACAAAACCCTCACTAACTCAGCTCCCCACTACCTGTCCTCACTAATCACCAAATACACCCCAGCCCGCTCCCTAAGGTCAAACAGTGACCTGCGCCTAGCTTCTCCCCGCATCACCTCTTCCCATGATAGACTGCAGGATTTCTCACGCGCAGCCCCCATTCTCTGGAACGCTCTCCCTCGTACTGTCAGACTTTCCCCTAACTTCTCTTCCTTCAAACGCTCCCTTAAAACGTTCCTATTTAGGGAAGCCTACCACCCAACTCACTGACGCAATCATCAATCACTCTAACCTTACAGTCCTCTCCTCCTGTTTCCAACCCCAACCCTCCTAGATTGTGAGTTCCTACGGGAATAGGGCCCTCATCTCCTCCTGTACTGTTTGTCAAATGTTGTTCAATGTATTGTAACCCTGTCTATACTGTGCTTATTGTACAGCGCTGCGGAATATGCTGGCGCTTTATAAATAAAGAATAATAATAATAATAATAATATTACCTGCAAATAATTTGCTGTTGTGGTTTGTATAACGTACTGGAAATGATTTGTAAGTATAATTTCATACAGAACAGACACCAGTATTAAGATTTATACTTTTAATATATTTTGTTTGCAATGAAACACATTTGCGTTGCATTCACAGCTAGTTTTATTGTGAGAAGTTGCCAGGAGAGGCATTCTTTTAGATAAATGGATTGTTTGTTTATTCTTTTAATAATAATATTTCAGGTTTCTCCAAAGAAACAGACAAATGATCGTCACGATTGTTTTCTTTTCAGTTCTTCTTGTGTTATATTTTCTTATGTATAAAGTTAGATTATTCTTGTATATTAACTTTACAGTTTAAAGTCCATTCTAGGAAAGTTGGCTACACAATGTTATTTAAGTAGTCACAGTGCCCTGAATGCCCTCACTCCTATCCCCTCTTGGGAAGGAGGATGCCAATTCAGCCACCCAAGTGTAAGGACTAGGCTCCATCCTGTCACATCTCACCTCCTTGCGGGGTCCCCCTTCCTCTGGCTGCCAGGCGGCTGTCGCCCAAAAGTGCACATAGCGGCTCTCCGCATGGCGAAAGGTCCTCATTGTGCCACAGTGGCCCCGGCGAACCTGTCCCTGCAGGGCTGTGCGGTACCTTACTCCTCTCCTCCGGCATGTGCGGGTGGTTCTCGGCCCGTTCAGGCCGGCATGTGGGGCAGCGACCTCTCGTCCGGTCCGTGGACCCACTCAGAGCTTTAGAATGATGGTGGAGATAGCCAGAATACTAAATAAAATTGAAATTTATTGCACTTACAATTGGAAAATAAAATTAGGCATAAAGCAAGGATAAAAGTATGAGGGGTTGAAGAGTTTAGTATGCTCCTAATGAAGTCCTAGTGAGGACGAAATGCGTTGAGCTGCTGCAGATCACTGACCAGGGACTAACGCCACTGGACTTTTTGAGGGTACCGACAACATACAGACTGGATGTCCCGGGTGATATGCCTAATTTTATTTTGCAATTGTAAACACAATAAACTTTGATTTCATTTGGCATCCTGGCGTTCTGCACCATCATTCTGTGTTTTTCCTCGAGGTTTTAATATCCCAACTCTTTTGGGACCGGATATTCAATCTTACCATCCTTATAGAGGGGATTATTAACATCCGGCAGTATGGCGAGAAGTTGACAAGACTTTATTGATGTGACTGCAGCCAATTAATGTTTTGTGAGTGCATTTTTGTATCCATCGTGGCTGCATATTGTGTTGGGCGATATCACCCTATATTGTGTTTTTTCTGCTTAGATAGTAATCTGTCCTACTCTGGTGCTGCCTTCAAGCTTTTTCCATAAATTATAAAACAAACATATTTTATAATACTTACAATATGACAAAAAAAATTGCAAAACTAACTCCTTTCCATTTCCTTTGGTCATTTAGGTAACTCAGAACTTTCAGTATGAAGCAGGAAGGTCATGAAATCCATAAATTCAGTGAAACTGGTGTCTTGCCACCCGGGGCCATTCATCTGGAAGAGAAAGAGAAAAAAACTGTCAAACTCAAGACCCGTCTAGTAGAGAAGATAAAAAAAAATTGCACTTGTTCTCCAGCAAAAGCCAAAGATGTGTTTTTTAGCTTTTTCCCAGTCCTGCAATGGCTGCCTAAATACAAGCTTAAAGAATATTTACTGGGTGATGCCATGTCTGGACTTATAGTAGGCATTCTTCTGGTCCCCCAGTCTATTGCCTACTCACTTTTAGCAGGTCAGGAACCTATCTATGGCCTTTATACCTCTTTTTTTGCCTGCATCATCTACTTTCTCATGGGAACCTCTCAACATGTTCATGTTGGAATTTTTGGTGTTCTGTGTCTCATGGTGGGGGAAGTGGTGGATCGCGAGCTGGAAGCTGCTGGGTTCAACAAGTTGCAGAGTCCTACAGGTCACTTCTCTGATGCACATGGACTGGAAAACAGCACCTTTAGTCTCCTCACCTTCAATCAAACCGTAGGGCTGACATGTGACAAGAGCTGCTATGCTATCACAGTTGGTGCTACTGTTACTTTTATGGCAGGAGTATATCAGGTACGTTGTAGGTCTGATAAAGATAAATATGCTTAATTGCCAATATGAACTTTTTTCAGGTCATTATTTTTTCAGTGATGGCAAGATATTGAGATCAGACATATCAGAGAGACTCTAATATAAACATTGTGACTTTATAGTGATATTTCAAGACATAAGAATAATTAGAGTATTCACACAAAAAGACTGTCCAAATGGGAATTGGTTATAGCTATTCAATCACTGTTTTTTACAATTCGACAGACACCCCGGTAGCATGAATTCAGTCTCATGCCCCAACAATTGGACTTGTAAATTAATTCATAGACCTCTAAAGGTTAGTTTATAGAAAGTGTGAGGGCACTATTCCCATGTTAGCGCTAAAAATGGGGACACTAACGGGAAAAATCTGAACCTGCAGGTTTCCCTGTAGTGTCCCCATTTTACTGTGATATTCCGGGGCAGGCGCTGTCTCAGTACCTCAGTATGTAGATATTTTTATTATCTAAAACACTCATTGTTTTGTCAGGATTAGTGATCTATGTTTTACAAATGTAACAAAAGGGGCAATGGTGCACATAATACTTTACTTGGCTACTTAGACCAGAATGGAGTTTTAACACAGGGTCACCATACATTATATAGTTTGGTAATGTTGCACAATGTGCTTTACCATAGGACTCTATGGAAGTTTGCACTTCCAGGCCGCGAGCCCTGCGATATCGTGATCGAGCGAGATCGTGCAGCACCACGGAGTGATTGTGGAGGGAGTCTGGGGACTATTTCTTCTCTTCTCCCAGGGACAAGAAGCGTTGGAACGGGCCACCGTTCTCGCGGAGCGGTGAGAGCTGAGTATCAGATTTATCGTGGAGGTTTTTAGAGGGTGCTAAATGATTTTGCAAATTGCAGAATCAATTAGCACCAGCTTTTAGGTGTAGTTACATTTTTACCAAAAAAGAAAATAGTGCTCTACCCCAAGGTGCGAGAACAAATGTAAATCAGTACATAACCTTATAGATTTCAAATTCGCCTCCTCCAGAAGACGTGCACAAATGAATAAAAAAATAAATATATGGAACACCCATAGCGTTACACCGCATAAAATAGTATCCGTAAAACGGAGCCTCAAGTCCCCCATTGTGGATGCGGTGATTGTCGGATTGATACAGCATATGATACCTGTGAAAGTGGAGCACCACATGCCAGGTGGCATTTACAGTTTCCAGAGACCACCACAAGGAGGGGTAACACCTGATGGCTATATGCGCTATTGTTTTTCAATCCTGTGTGTGATTTTAGCAGAGGCTTATTGTTCAGTACTGTTTTATGCAGTGTAATACTATGGGTGTTCCATATTTGTTTTGTAACTAAATTATTGCCTTGCGTGTTCCTGCAGTAATTAGCGTTCGCACTTTGTAATACCTTACTTATCGAAACGATAGTTAACGATAGGTAATGATTGCGCTCCCCATGTTAAGTATAGGATGCACAAAGTACAGTAAGCTCGTGGAAGCTAGCGCAATCACTGATGCCTTTACCGATTTTCTTACTGGTTTAGTGTCAGGAAGGTAATATGGAGGGCATGCGTTAACCTCACTTATCCTAGTGGTAACGCTTACACATCCAAAGGCTAACGTTAGCGTTCACTAGGGAATAGTGCCTGGAGATTGTAATTGTTCTATATTTCTTACTCTTGACGTTAACCTAGAAAGTGTCAGTTTTTGTCACACCCCAATGTTTTCTTGTAATTAAAAAGAAAGCCCAGTGTCCACTGACTGTGATTTTAAATGTAGGGAGGGTAGAGGACGGCAAAGCTGGGTCCTGGATGGGCGCTATGTTTCACCCCTAATCGGGTTGTGGTCCCTTTATGGGCAACCACAGGGTTAACCTTCCTGTCCAGGAAGAGGTTTAAAGGACAGCAACTCCCAGAGAGGATTGTGGGAGTTAAGGAAAACAGCTCTCAGTCTCCTTTTTGAACACAGCTACAACTGATTACTTTCTCCTTAACTCCCACAATCCTCTCTGGGAGTTGCTGACCTTTACACCTCTTCCTGGACAGGAAGGTTAAAATATAGCGCCCATCCAGAACCCAGCCTTGCCGTCCTCTACAGGAGGTAAAGCATCGGTGTCATGCACATCCCAAAGTAATGCTAAAATCATGTTTTTCTTAATCTAATTCATCTGAAGTTTAAGAGACATATATAAGCAGGATTCTTTAGATAATATCTTTTGATACAAAAAGTATTATATGAGTTAATTCTTCACTTATCTTTGATATAGTATATATATTTATGTTTTTCAGATATATTAATTGCATTATATCTATAACATTTCTAGTATCAACTCAAAACATCTTTTAATATTGTGAAACAGTCAACAAGACCTCCAACATCTATACAATTAGAAAAAAGGGTAATCAATTATCTTTGAAAAGTGCAGAATTTTGTAGGAAAATTAAGGGATATATTTCAACCAAACCATTATGAGTAATGGCCTCACTTGTTACTTATAATGGCCTATTCCAGCTGTGCTGCAAACTTTACTTGTGGCACCACTGTCGCTGAGGAAAATCAGTTGACACACAAAAAAAGACATGCAAAAATTCCTTACGTTCAGTTGACCGTTACAGAGGAAATAGTTATTTCCTGTCTCTTGACCACAAGCAGAAGGACTGTGAGAACAAATAGGTACTATTGTCCTTCCGTTGACCCTATGAAACCCTGCTTTCAGGAATCGTGCAGGGCCTTTGCAGGTCTCTGTGGAGTCTGACTCTAGGAGGCAATACCAGTACATCAGTAGTGTCAGATGCTGCTAGCAGTATTAACTAGAGATGTGCATTTGTTTTGCAAAAATTCAGAATTTGTAACGAAATTTGATAATTCGTATTTCGGAAGTACTTCCGAATAACGATACGATACAAATTCAAAACTAAACGGTATATAACGAATTTATTTCGTTTTACACTGTGTCATCATCATAAAAGAAAAATTTGAATAACTGATATCAACTATCGAATTTGAAATGAACTATCAAATACATATCAACTATCGAATTTGAAATGATCTATCAAATTGATATCAACTATCGAATTGATCTTAACTTAAAATACAAGTAATAGTCAGCAAAGGACTTTATGAAACAAATAAATTTTGTTTCACTGTTTAAATTGACTCATACTAAATCTGTGACACAGCTTAAAATTTAACCCTAGCTTTTCTTTTAACAGTAAAATTTGATTAATTGGAGTTTTATTTAGTGATCCAAAATTCGAATTGATATCAACTATCGAATCGATTTGAAATTTCAAATCGAAACGAAACACGAAACGAAATTAGTTACGAAATTCTGAAAACGAAATTATTTAAAAATGTAACGAAACTAAACAAAACAAATTTTTCAGCCATGCACATCCCTAGTATTAACATAGAGGTTCAAGTGTGATAGGACCAATAGAGGTAGTCGCTAACAGTTAAGGGCTTGAGCCAAAGTTCTGTATTACCAATTCAGCCGGATTTGGAACCCAAAAAGTTTGTAGTATAACTATAGATTTCAGCATTCCCTGCACTGTGTTGGAATAAACTGAGCATTTTTATTAAGCGCAGGAATAATCTGAATGTAAATAATAGGCAAAATGTTTACATGGCCTGTGTTTTTTTTTTTTTTAGTCCGGAGATGAAACAGACAAGTGGAGTGGATGGCATCTTGTCATCTTTTATTTTTCTGCTCCTGTCTCTTTGATATTTTTATTATGTTATTTAGGCACTCCTGACTGTAACCGTGTCTGTCGCTGCATGCTTTCAAAAATAGGATCATCAATCTTTTTGAATAATGAGACTAATCAGTGTTAAATTAAGACTCCTTTTTCTATAATCTGGTCCTTTTGCTCCTCGCGCAGCTGCTAGATGAGTGATAGGCTTGTACAAACTGAATTTGCTGAATTTCATTTTCATGTCTTTATTTTAACGAAAAAAAGTCTCAGCATTCGTGATTCACAAAACCAAGGATTGTCAGAAAACGACACATAAATGAGAAATACAATGTTACAGTAAATAATGGGAAAAATAGTTGTGTTACACTGTGATACTTTAACCAAAATTCCGATTCCCGCAAAAAGTATGTTTTTTACGAATAACATAATGGCAGTTTATTCTGAATTGAATTAAAAATGCTAAGAACAGGCTAAAGTCAAAGTCACAACACATTTCACTGTGCCTTAGTGAAAACCAAAACAAAGCGTTATATTGTTTTAAGTAATAAATACTGATTAATATATATATATAGTCAAAGTTTATGGTTGCAGAGGACATTTACACATCCCAGCAATTCAAGGAACTGCTTACAGAGCTCATGTGCTACATTCCCTGTACGCAGCACGGAACTCTGTGTAGGATATGCAAATGAAGTCCACAACGTCTCACTTTTTTGCATCTAGGCTCTGTAACAACATAGAACCCTCCTTGCCAGTGCCATGTCTTACTAGAAGGCTTTTTAGCAAAGGCCAAGTTATGCCACCAGTCACAGCCACAGATTGTGACTGGTTCAATAACCTGGCTTTTGCAACAACAAAAAAAAGCCATCTAATATGGCACGGCATTGGGCAAGGAGGGTTCTGTGTTATTACAGAGTCTAGATGGAAAAAAGTGAGTTTGGGCTTCATTTGCATATGCTACCCAGAGTTTTTTGCTGCATTTGGGGAATGTAGCACATGAGCTCTGTAAGCGGTTTTCTGAATAACTGGGATGTGTAAATGTCTTCTGCAGCTATAAACTTTATTATTTGCAGTGTGGAGACTTTTAATCTTACTTTTTTTTGCCCTCCACCACAACTTAAATGAATATATATATATATATATATATAACACATGGGGGTAACACTCAACCTAAACTAAGCATTCAGTGCCGGTGAATCTCAAAAATAAAATACAAACAAAACCAGGGAGAGAGCACTCCAATATATATATATGAGAGAGAGATGTCAAAATCATAAGCATATATACCGTTTTTATTGGACGTTAGACGTTAGTCCAATAAAAAAAGTATCACTACGTACTGCTATACTTGTGTTTTTTATATATATATTTAAGCATTACCAAACTGTGCCTCTAGGTGGAACTATGTATTTGAGAAGTTATGATCGTATTCACTGTTTGTAATGTGTGTACATGTTTTTTCCTCTTTATTTTGTGATGCATGCTGCATTGTAATATTAAAACTGTATTCATTTTATGGGTTATCATTGTATTGACATTGTATAGTACCGGCTGGGTGGAGTAGAGGTAATGTCACTGCTCTGCATGGAGAGGGCCTGTGGAGTCATGGGCTCGATCCCAGCAAGCAACCTCTCCAGTAAGTGTCCTTGGCAAGACACCTAACGGTACATACTCGCCACCCAGGACATACTTGAAAACGAGAGAAATCTCAATGTATCCTTCCTGGTAAAATCTCAAAAAAAATTGAGTGTTCTAAGTGATTCAAAGTTGTGTGTGAATGCCTACATATCACTAGTCTCTTTTATTTTTTAATATAACCTTTCAATACATTTAATTAAAACTTGGAGTTTCCAACTTAAAAAAAAAAAATCTTTGATTTAATACACATACAGGGTTATTCAAAGAGCTCCGAATTGCTTGAGAAAGTTAACCGAATGCTGAAAATCAGCGTTCAGTTACCTTTCCTGGCCATTCGGCTATCCAGAGAACATACGGTGCCTGTTCGGTGCCTGTTCGAGGGCAGTGAAATCCCCATAAAAAGCACTGCTTCGGCTATTCAGAGAACACAAACCAGCAGTGAAAGGTTCCCCTAATGCCCTGCCATTCGGTGGTTTAATTCGGCAAGTTTATTCAGGAGAATCCCATAGACTTCAATGTTAAAAATATTCTGGTTTTAATTCAATATCTAATAAACCGTTCATTATAAAATTCTGCAGTAAAGAGTCTCTTTATTTATAGATTTTTTTAGGATATTTTAAGAATTTTTCAGAATTTTTTTTTTAAAAGTCCGATTTTTTTTAAAAAAAAAATTTGAGTTTACTTATTTTTTCTGTAACAGCCCTTTTTATTATCATTCCCTGGACCTCCTGTGTAAATTTCAGACATTTTCGCTCAGTAGTCTCTTTGCAAACAGCGTTTTATTTTCACACATTTTCAAACTATTTTGCTAATTTATTCACTGCCTCGTCTGCGGTCTCGGCTGCTTTGGCTGTGTGTGTGTGTGAGCGGCTCCTGCTCAAGCTTTTTCCGTGGTTTTCGGCAGGTTAATCCAGATGTTTTTACATGTTTTCGGGGTGCATTCGCTGGGTTTTGCGGTTCGTTTTCGGCGGGTTTGCGGCAGCTTTTCCCTGCAATTCGGGGACCCTGTGGTGCTTGCTGAATACACCGCAGGGTCACCGAAATGGGATCGGCAAAAGGAACTGAATTGAAGAGAACGAAAAGTCACCGAACGTGCGGTGACTTTTCGAATCTCTTTGAATAACCCTGATAATATACTGTAAGTTCAGAACTCTTCCCAGCTAGGTTCCCCCTGCTCCCCTCTACTACTGCCATTCTTCTTACATTCCAAATTCTGACATATAAAGTAGTATCAAAGAATGCTCACTGCACCCGTAAATCAAAATCAGAAATGTTAAACAGACTTATATTAAACAGACTTATATTAAATAGATTTATATTACACCAAATTTTGCAGTAGTATCTTTAAACCTTACCATTGATCACTTTATAATGTTTTTTACATATTATAGTTTAAAATTTATTTGTTATTTGTCTAAAAAATGAATCAGAAAAGGAGCAAAATGTTAGAGTTAACCCTAACCCTTAATGGAACCCTATTATTAAAAGTAACCTGGCCCTAACTGTAAAAGTAAAAAATAGCAACCTAACCCCCATTACAAACTCTAACCTAAAAGTAACCCTAAAACAATCACAAATAATAACCTATTCCTAAGTACAAACCCTAACAGGGTTATTCATAGAGCTCTGAATTGCTGGCGAAAGGTAACCGAACGTTGACATCCAGCGTTCGGTTACCTTTCCTGGCCAATCGGCTATCCAGAGAGCAGGCAGTTTGCCAAATGTTGGCGAATTGTCTGCACATACGGTGCCTGTTCGGTGCTTGTTCGAGGGCAGTGAAATCCCCATAGAGAAGCAATGTTTTGTCTATTCAGAGAACAAAAACCGGGGCCTGTTGGTGGAGCCTAGCCCGGTTGGCCATTTTGGATCCGTGGAGTTTCTTGCAGCTGGCCGCGATTCCATCTCCCGGCTGTGGGGATGGGGAAGAAGTCCCTTAAGAAACTGGGCCGGGCAGAGGGCACCTGCCAGCGGGACATCCGCAAAACCATATGCAGGGGACATGTGCCCGAGGTCGAGGTCCCCTCCCTTGCCCTTCCACCTGGCTATGGCTCCTTGGACAATGTGTTACTGGCCGACTGGGGGTACCTGCACTTATTTACCCCGACGCACCCTGTAAAGAGTTTGAAGATGACTGGCACCGCAACGAGGAAGCGGGCCCCAGCAAAGCGCAGCTCCTTGGCTGACGAGCTTCAGGGGGTCTGCCCGGCCCACTGGCCGCCTCTGCTGCAACACGGAGTTCGGAGGAGGACCGTTTGCCTTCAGATGGGGGCACTTCTCCGTCGGCCTCTCTTAGCTCCATGTCCTCATTGGTTCGGGGGACTCTGGATCGATCTCGCCAGACTGGGCCCGTGGTGTCTCCAGGAGCTAAGTCATCTTCCTTTCATGTCTGCGTCTCAGACCTGCGGAATATTGATGGCAATGTACCGGCTGGGTGGAGTAGAGGTAACATCACTGCTCTGTGTGGCGAGAGCCTGTGGAGTCATGGGTTCGATCCCAGCAAGAGTACCTCTCCAGCAAGTGTCCTTGGGCAAGACACCTAACGGTACATACTTGCCACCCAGGACATACTTGAAAACGAGAGAAAGCTCAATGTATCCTTCCTGGTAAAATACTCTAAAAAAAAATGACATGCTCCCCTCCACGAAAGGCAATCCCCGCAGGTTCATGGACGAAATGAGATCTGTGTGGCGGGCCGAGATGTCTGGGATGCGAGCAGAGGTGGCGGCAGTCCATACTTGGGTGCTAGTGGTACTGATGCAGTCTGCTGAAGTGTCGACGATGCAAACGCACCTCACGGCCCAGGTGGATGAGCTCCAATGTCAAGTTGCCCTCCTGTCTCGCTCTGTAGAGACCCTTGAAACCAGGCTTTTTATGGCAGTTTTGCAGTGAATTTTTAGTTAGTTTGTTTTTTCTATGTGGTTTTTAGCTGTATTATATTGCATACTCTTGTTTCAGCCCTGCGAGGCCACGTTCCTGCTGGATGATTTGTGACCCCTTTAAATCTTTATAAATAAACAATTATCTAAAACATATGAGAATTAATGATGAGCCGAACACCCCCCGTGTTTGGTTCGCATTCGAACTCGAACAATTTCAAAAGTTAGAGTTCGCACGCGAACACGAACCGAACTCAATGTAAGTCAATGGGACTCGAAAGTTCATTTTCTAGAGTGCCCTCCTAGAGGGCATATATGCAAGATATTTGCCATAAAAGGTGTATGGGGGTCCGGGTAGTGCCCTGGGGGACAGGGAACAAGGACAAAAAGTTTTTAAAAAAACGTTTTTAAAGGAACAGTGAGTTTTCCATGAAATAAAGGTTAAGAATAAAAACGAAAAATTCCTTCAAATATCGTGCCTAGGAGGTTCCCATAACCTGCCCGTGAAGTGGCGGATTTGTAGGATGTATAGAAACATTTAAAAACAAAAAAATGACATTTCATTTTCCTTTAATCTATTCATAAACAACTGCTTGGGGCGGCAGTCTGTATGAAAAGAGGAGACATTTTAGGACACGCAGAACAAGTTTAGTGATTTTTTGGGCTAAATTACGGTGAAACTTATGCAGGCTTTGGATGAAAGTAAGAATAGGTGCTTTGAAATTGGGCCTTTAGTGTCGGCAACAGTGCCGTCACACCGTAACCCCTCTGTGGTATTGTGGAAGAGTGCAGGGTTGGACCCTGCGGTCAAATATTAAAATTATGTGAATCTGGTATAGGCGTCAGTGGCAGTGCACCCAAATATTGTGCCTTTGGTGGCAGCAAGTGCCTTCACACCGTAAGTAACCCGTCTGTGGTATTGTGGAAGAGTGCAGTGGTGGAGGTTTTGGTAATGCAGAAGAGATCCCCGATCTATTTAGTTACATCAGTAGCTATAACAAAACTGGGTCAGCAATGTTTAGGCACTTGTACTGCGCTACTGTATATGGTGAGAATCGGTGCACACCAGTAGCAACAGGAAGCAAACAGAACAGGCAGGGAATACACAGAGAGAATAGTCAAATGGCAGGCAAAGTCGGCAACAGAGCGGGTCCTCAGAACAAGCAGGATCAGTAACAAGTATACAAACTGATTCGGTAAGCTAGCGATGCGGGAATAAAGGCTGAGACACACTGAGCATGTAGCGACGCACAGCGTGGCGAAGCGAAGAGAAGCAAACATTTTGCAGGCTTGACTTCACTCCGCTCCGCCTCGCTGCATGTCTACACTACATTACGTTTGCTTCTCCCCGCACTGGACAGGAATCCACTAACTAAATTAAAATGTACACAAAACCGTTTTATTTTCACAAAGCACATGTTATATAGGCAAAAAAAAGTTTCTACTGAATAAAATATATCAAAAATTACTGCTAATTTAATAGGAATAGTATACAAATTTAAAAAAAAAAGGTAACCCCTCATAATAAATATTATAGGGACACGGAGCGCCGTGTATAGAGTAGGGATGCATTGATACCACACACAGACATATACGTATATATCAACACGCAGACCTATATATACGTATGTATCAACACGCAGATATATATATACACCCACCCACAGACCTCAGACCATATATACACATATGCACATGGGGGGGTGGCATGTGGACAATCTCAACTAAATGTGCCCCCCCCATTTGGCTGATCCCTCCAGAAGAAATGTTGAACCCGACAGAGCAGAGAATATATATATTATTCTCTGCTCTATCGGGTTCAATATTTCTTCTGGAGGGATCAACCAAATGGGGGGGGGGCAATTAGTTGCCAAAATGTGTGTGTAATACAAGTCTGGATATATATATATTTATAAGAATATAGATATATATCTTATCTATATATATATATACACTATATTGCCAAAAGTATTCGCTCACCTGCCTTAACTCGCATATGAACTTAAGTGACATCCCATTCCTAATCCATAGGGTTCAATATGACGTCGGTCCAGCCTTTGCAGCTATAACAGCTTCAACTCTTCTGGGAAGGCTGTCCGCAAGGTTTAGGAGTGTGTTTATGGGAATTTTTGACGATTCTTCCAGAAGCGCATTTGTGAGGTCACACACTGATGTTGGACGAGAAGACCTGGCTCTCAGTCCCACTCTAATTCATCCCAAAGGTGTTCTATCGGGTTGAGGTCAGGACTCTGTGCAGGCCAGTCAAGTTCATCCACACCAGACTTTGTCATCCATGTCTTTATGGACCTTGCTTTGTGCACTGGTGCACAGTCATGTTGGAAGAGGAAGGGGCCAGCTCCAAACTGTTCCCACAAAGTTGGGAGCATGGAATTGTCCAAAATGTCTTGGTATGCTGAAGCATTCAGAGTTCCTTTTACTGGAACTAAGGGGCCAAGCCCAGCTACTGAAAAACAACCCCACACCATAATCCCCCCTCCACCAAACTTTACACTTGGCACAATGCAGTCAGACTAGTACCATTCTCCTGGCAACTGCCAAACCCAGACTCGTTCATCAGATTGCCAGATGGAGTAGCTTGATTTCGTCACTCCAGAGAACGCTTCTCCACTGCTCTAGAGTCCAGTGGCGACGTGCTTTATACCACTGCATCCGACGCTTTGTATTGCACTTGGTGATGTATGGCGTGGATGCAGCTGCGCTGCAATGGAAACCCATTCCATGAAGCTCTCTGCGCACTGTTCTTGAGCTAATCTGAAGGCCTCATGAAGTTTGGAGGTCTGTAGCGATTGACTCTGCAGAAAGTTGGCGACCATCCGCTGACCCCGCTCCGTCAGTTTACGTGGCCTACCACTTTGTGGCTGAGTTGCTGTCATTCCCAAACACTTCCACGTTCTTATAATACAGCTGACAGGTTACTGTGGAATATTTAGGAGCGAGGAAATTTAACAACTGGATTTGTTGCACAGGTGGCATCCTATCACAGTTCCACGCTGGAATTCACTGAGCTCCTGAGAGCGACCCATTCTTTCACAAATGTTTGTAAAAACAGTCTGCATGCCTAGGTGCTTGATTTTATACACCTGTGGCCATGGAAGTGATTGGAACACCTGATTCTGATTATTTGGATGGCTGAGCGAATACTTTTGGCAATATAGTGTATATATCATACCTGCCCTTACCTAACCCTATAAATTTGCTAAAAATATAGACCCCGTGCAGCCCACATGCCACCCCCCTCTACCTGGCTGGATGTATCTAATATATATAATTGTTTTATTTTATGTTCCCGGGGACATTTAAAAATGTCCTCGGATTTTATTTTTTATAGAAATGTGTCGCCTTACCTTAGCCTGGTGGTCAGTGGGGGCTCCCTGGATCCTGGTTGTGGGGGGGTCTGCCGTGGCCGCAGGTGCCGTGGCTCCCTCCCTGCACTGCCTGTCTCTGCCACATGCACCCGGGCGGCTAGCCCGCACAGTCCTCAAGGGGATCCTGATTAGAGGGCCGTGTCTGTCTGATGTTTTAGTAACAAGAATGTTTTATCCCATAGGCTTCAATGTTAAAAATATTCCCATTTTAATTCAATATCTAATAAACTGTTGCTTATAATATTCTGCAGTAAAGAGTCTCTTTATTTCTAGATTTCTTAGTATTTTTTAAGCATTTTTTGTACTTTTTTTTTTTCAAACTTTTGGCAAACGTCCCAAAAAGTTCGAAGTTCGCAAACTGTCGAACGGCCGATGTTCGATGCGAACTCCGAACAGATCGAACCGAACAGCTCATCCCTAATGAGAATGACCAATATATCAATTTAAAATTAGCAACGTTTCACCCTAATCATGCCTTAATATAATGTAAGGTGACTCCCACATGCAGAACGTACCCCCAAATAAAAATAGAATTGGAAGAGATGATGAGTCGCGCAATAACACCAGAATTCTAGCGGTCACATGTAGTGAAATCAGTAATGGATAAATAGCCAAAATATCAAATAGAGCAAATTCCTGAGCACATAGACTGATTCTTGTGCCTAGGTTGGCATTTTGGGGGCAACATTTTTGTATACCTGTCTTGTTAGACAAGGGACTTTTGTCAATCACTGACTTTGTCAGTTGTGGCCTCAGCTCTGTCCTTTGTTAGTGAGTTGGGCACAGTGTGTGGAAAATCAATAAGACTCCTCATTGGATCATGGACCAGGAGCAGAGGTAAGACCACACTCCATACCCAAAAGGTATGGAACAGAGAAGGATTAAGCATCTTTCCTTAATGCAGCCCCTGCAAAGATCATGGTACAAAGCCTCCTCTATTCTTCCCATCACATATTCAACTTGCCCATAACTTTCATCAAACACACAAAGCTCCCTTACACTGTTTCATACAAAGATACCTCCCAAGTATCCCAGTTTCAGAGAGACAGTCCCTATTTTTGTCCCAAAATTTTGAGAATACATATGTTGTATTTTATAAAACTGAAAAAATGTTCTTTAGAATATAAAGTATTTAAAACATAAAATATGACCTGAGTCAGTGACGTATCATAGCTGCATTTTATTATGAGATAATAAATATAACATTGACCACACATGACGGTGTTCTATGAATTGCTTGTTATTTTGTTTCTCCTGCAGCTTTCAATTATATATATATATATATATGTATAGATTGTGACAGGCTTAATGAAAGTATGATCATATTTTGTGAATTTAATTCCCATAATTTATTCCCTCAGGTGATTTAATTTTTTTAAAAATGGTGATTTTTTTTAAATGTAATGAATTGGAAGAATGTGGTCATTTATATGGAGTGCTCTATTTTTGGATAATATATGCAATTTAAATGCACCAGCCAAATATTGTTTAAAGAGACATTCACTTAACTGCATAGCAGCTGGTAACAGGTGAATGAAGTGACGCATTTTCCCGTGGGATTATATTGTGCTCAAATGCACGTGTGCCGACAATAGCAAGCCGCATCCCATGAGGGGGTACCTAGGTCTATTTCTATTCAACCTAATAAGCAATCGGTAATCCTTATCTAGCCCTGCAGTGACCTTTCAATAGAAGCTGTCCAGCTCTGACCCAGCAGTCTTTATTACTAACAGATGCAAATCCTGTGCTTTACTTTTATTTGAGTACTCTTTCAATCAGCGTAATCCAGTGATTACCACAATGGCACAAAAGAAAACAGGCTGTGGGAAACTACAGCCATGTCATTATATTAAAATCTGGTTGTATACTGAGTTTCTCCGTTTCCTAGCAGAAACTGATACTTACTGAGTGAGAAATATCAGGTTTGATTCATGGTAAAAATCTATTGTCCATGCAGACTTTGGAATTAAAGGTGACAATGGGCACCAAAGTTACCTACAGTTGTGTTCAAAATTATTCAACCCCCAATGCTGTAAAGGGTTTTAGGGAATTTAGTGTACATTTGTAATTGTATTCAGAATGAAATCCTACAAGGACTTTTTAACCACTTCAATGCTAAGGACGCGCTGAGCGCGTCCTCAGCATTCCCGCTGGTGTGCTGAGGACGCGCTGAGCGCGTCCTCACATTGGGGTCAGCGTTCGGCCGGGTTCCGGCCGATCGCTGGCCCCTCCGGTGCGAGCTGACATCCTGGATGTCAGCCCGGCATCCGGACCAGCAGCCGCCATTATTAGGTGTCATCGCGGGGGCGCGATGACACCTAATTCAGGCGCCCCCCCCGCATGTGCGGAGGAGGCGCCTGAAAGGGAGGGGGGGGAGGTCCTTCGGACCTCTCTCCCTCCGGATCGGCGGCGCACAGGGGGTTAACCCAGGCATCATTTGGAAGGGCACAGCCTGCCCTTCCAAATGATGCCTGGCATTAACCCCTGGGGAGCTGGATCGCAAATCGGCGCTGAAAAGCGCCGATTCGCGATCCTTCCCGGGAGCTGGCCGACATCTTGGATGTCGGCCAAGCTTCCGGGAACTCCCCCAGAGGACCGGCGTCATCGTGCGTAGCACGATGACGCCAGTCCTACAGTTAACCCCTAACTGCCACCAAGTGTGGAGATAGGGAGTTCCAATGAACTCCCTATCTCCCGATCCGTGGCAGCTAGGGGTTAAATTTTGATATCGTTGGATCGGCCAGAGCATGGCCGTTCCAACGATACCAAACATGAAAGTTAAAAATGTTGTAAAAAAAAAAAAAATAAATAAATAAAAGTAAAAAAAAATAAAAAAATAAAATAAAATAAAAAAAAATAAACACTTTTTTTTCTTTTTTTTGGGTTTGTTAATGCAGCAATATTGTTCCCATTTCAATTATAATGTGAACAATGATGCTGCACTAACGATTTTTGTATGCGGTGCGTTTGTTAAAAATAGTGTCATTTTCCCCAAAAAAAAATGTAACGAGACCCCATCTCTAATTTTTTTAACAAGCGCACCCCATACAAAATATAACCGCAATTGCTCGCATGTTAAAATGTGGAAAAAAACACTTTACACATTGTAAATTATTGAAAATACATATTTTATTGCATTTTTTGTTATAATATACAGACATGACATAACGTATACATATAATAATGACATATTATGAATCTACCGAGTCTGACGGAAAGAACGATATATAATATGTCGGTGTCATATACTAAAATAAGCCTTCAAAACACGTTTAAACATGATGCGCAAAACAGGTAAAAAATGACCTCAGCACAGGGGCGGGAAAAGCCTCAGCAGCGAAAGGGTTAAAGAATCATATGCAACTAAAATGACATCAATTGGTTTTGTAATACAGTAGTAAATGTTTCTTTTGTCATTGACACAATTATTCAACCCCTTAAAGACTACCACTCTGAAGAACAGAGGTTCATTCAAGTGTTTTCAATCAGGTATTGAAAACACCTGTGGATGTCACGGAGCAGCAATAAAGCATAATAAGCACAAATTAGGCAGCTTTAAAATGACTGTGATACTCAGCTCCTTCTAGACATTTACTGGTTACAAACATGGTGAAGTCAAGAGAATGGTCCAGGAAGACAAGAGAAGAGGTGATTACTCTTCACAGGAAGGGCAATGGCTATAAGAAGATTGCAAAGATGTTAAACATACCAAGAGAGACCATAGGAAGCATCATTCGCAAATTCACGGCAAAGGGCACTGTTGAAACACTACCTGGTCGTGGCAGAAAGAAGATGCTGACTTCGACTGCTGTGCGCTACCTGAAGCGTAGAGTGGAGAAAAGTCCCCGTGTGACTGCTGAGGAACTGAGAAAAGATTTGTCAGATGTGGGTACTGAAGTTTCAGCTCAGACAATACGGCGCACACTGCGTAATGAAGGCCTCCATGCCAGAACTCCCAGGCGCACCCCCTTGCTGTCTCCAAAGAATAAGAAGAGTCGACTGCAGTATGCCAAAAGTCATGTGGACAAACCACAGAAGTTTTTGGATAGTGTTCTGTGGACTGATGAAACAAAATTAGAACTGTTTGGGCCCATGGATCAACGCTATGTTTGGAGGAGGAAGAACAAGGCCTATGAAGAAAAGAACACCTTGCCTACTGTGAAGCATGGCGGGGGGTCAATCATGCTTTGGGGCTGTTTTGCTTCTGCAGGTACAGGGAAGCTTCAGCGTGTGCAAGGTACCATGAATTCTCTTCAGTACCAGGAGATATTGGATGACAATGTGATGCAGTCTGTCACAAACCTGAGGCTTGGGAGACGTTGGACCTTTCAACAGGTAAATGATCCCAAGCATACCTCCAAGTCCACTAGAGCATGGTTGCAGATTAAAGGCTGGAACATTTTGGAGTGGCCATCACAGTCACCTGACTTAAATCCGATTGAGAACCTCTGGTGGGACTTAAAGAAAGCAGTTGCAGTGCGCAAGCCTAAGAATGTGACTGAACTGGAGGCTTTTGCCCATGAGGAATGGGCGAAGATACCCGTAGATCGCTGCAAGACACTTGTGTCAAGCTATGCTTCACATTTAAAAGCTGTTAAAACTGTAAAAGGATGTTGTACTAAGTACTAAGATTGAATGTCACTTGGGGGTTGAATAAAACTGATAATGATGTGAGCACAGAAAAGACATTTGTGGTTATTTCATTATAAATGTTATTATATTTGTCTGACCTACACGTGCCTCTTTGATTTAATTGTAAGCAAGATGACTGAATGATCAAAATCAATGTCAAACTGGCCAAAACACTCAATTTCAGTGGGGGTTGAATAATTTTGAACACAACTGTATGTTGGTAAAAAGGTCCCTCATCCTGCACAAAGACTCATGTAATGATTAACTTCTCAAAATTAAGGACAGTTATAATCCCTCCCCTTGGTGTCATATTGTATTTAAATGCTCATCCATGTATTTGTGTGACGGCAAGACCTCAATACATGGCTCCGCTTTCTTGCCACTTGCTGAACGCTCCAATGCCCAGTTGTGTTAACTTGTCCATAAATCCAGTCTCAAAGCTGTTAATGGAACGATCAATCTGCTATATAGACCTCCGGTTTGATATCGTTCACACCAGGGATTTTACTTTTCAGTTTTTCATTTCGTTCAATATTGAGGTGAAGGGAGTAGGATTTAGATAATCCTACCGTGATAGAAAGTGACATAACCCAATTAGAGAGAAAATGCAAAGCATCTGCTAAAAAGGCCAAAATTTTCATTTTTCAGCAAGCCTTTTCAGAGATTCAAAGAAATAGAATAATGATGCAGTTGCCTGGTGCCTGTAGAGCATGTTTAGTGTACAAATGATCATAACTAGACTATCCCCCATAACCGAAGCTCCCTCCGTCTTCATGCCCTCACCCTTCTTGGCACCCTTCCCAGCACTATACATGGCCCCTGTGCCTGGTGGAGAAGTGTATATGCTGGCCTCCTGCAAAGGGACCATGGACCAATGTGGCATAGCCAACTCTAACAGACAATAGGCATACAAGGGTTAATGTCATTATATGTATTTTTGTCTTAAAGTTGATTGTATTTTAGAAATTTGTTTGTTTAAGTAATCTAATATAGGCCAATTGTTCTTGCTGTCTGTGTGATTGTTTGTCCTTAGTTTGATTTGATGTTGTTTATTTGCTAATCTTGTCTAGTGTGTACTGATCAGGTTTCTTTGTCTCCTGAAGGAATTCACAGCCCCCTCTTGTAGACAATATATTTGGTTGATTATGTCATTTTACCTCCCACTCCCTGTTTCCCACATAACTGGTCTCCATTTCAAATAAAAGATCATTCTTCTGCCCAGCACTTAATCTTGTCTGGTGTTTGGGGATAGATACATAGATTTCTACAGCACTCCCTCAACTTCTGGCTGAGGGTTGTGAGAGAAGGAAATATGCTGCAGATCTGCTTGATTGGAGAGAAGGGATACATGCTGTAACAGGTTCGGGTATGGTCCTCAAGCCGGAGAGCAGTAAACCCCAGTTACTGTTACATCCCCTTTAAAATATCCCCTCACTCTTATTCTCGTGTCATCTATCCTGAGTTTATGCCTTGGAAAAAAGTGTCATGATCCCTCACAGAAGTCCCCCTCATAGTCAATATCTTTTGTTGACAATTCCTCTCTACATCATTCCAGGAACAGCAGCCCTCAGTCATGTTGTTCGGAAGACACTTGCCTATACTCACACCATTCTAGTAACGTTTGCATAATTCTAGTAAAGTTTTCTGAATCCTACATCATTCTAGTGAATGGCACTTGTGTATTTTAAGTGCTTTGCACGTGTACTCTCTCCTACCTTTGATCAGGAGTAACCGCCGGGTGTTTACTATGACTGTTTTCCTTTGAGGTTACTCTTTTGTGGTTTCTTGCTAGCAGTCAGTGCATTCCTTGGTTGTTGTGATTCTGTTCATTATAACCTTGGCTATGTTTTACTACTCATACTCGACCTTCCCTTAATTTTTGGCTTATATATTCTTGTCTCTGTGTACCTCTGGCACACTGACCTTGACTTGTTTTCTGACCATTCTCTGTTATAGCTTAGTTACCTGGTCACTACAAGGACCAGTTCCTAGTCTACCTTTTATCTGTTTTTCCGTTTTTGGTGTTTTTCTACATGTTGGGCTACACATGATAATGCAGTGATGTGCGGTGAGGAAAGTGGCTGGTGAGGCACTGGCTAGTATCAGAGCCAGATATACATGGGTTACGTAGGTTCAGGTTCAGTGCTCCCCAAGATCTGGCTTCTCTCAGTGCTCCTCAGGATCTGGCTGTTCAGTGCCCCTCAGGATCTGGCTGGTCAGTGCTCCCCAGGAACTGGCTGGACTCAATGCTCCCCAGGAACTGGCTGCTCAGTGCTCCCAAGGAACTGGCTGCTGTAAGTTCTCCCTAGGATCTGGCTGCTGTCAGTGCACCCCAGGAACCGGCTGACCTCAGTGCTCCGCAGGAACTGGCTGCTGTCAGTGCTCCCCAGGATCTGGCTGCTCTCAGTGCTCCCCAGGATCTGGCTGGTGCCAGAGCTTGCTAGGATCTGGCTGCACTCAGTGCTCCCAAGGAACTGGCTGCTTTCAGTCCTCCCCAGGAACGGCTGCTCTCAGCGCTCCCCAGGATCTGGCTGTTTAGTGCTCCCCAGGAACTTCTTTTCTCAGTGCTCCCCAGTAACTGGCTGCTCTCAGTGCTCCCCAGGAACTGGCTGCTCTCTGTGCTCCCCAGGAACTGGCTGCTGTCAGTGCTTACCAGGATCTGGCTGCTCTAAATGCTCAGAAGGATTTGGCTGCTTTCATTGCTCTCCAGGATCTTGCTGCTCTCAGTGTTCCCCAGGATGTGCCTCCAGGCATGCAGCCCTGCGGCATCCTCCATGATTGACGAGGACAGTCACATGACTGTCCTGTGTTAATCAAAGCATTCAGCTGCTCAAATTGCTTAGGCTCGGCAGAAAAAAAAAGCGTAGCAGAGGTGGACATTGGGAGAGCGCGGAGCAGGTGAGTATGTTAACTTTTTTTATCATCAGCAGATTTTATTTTAAACATTCTTTATTTTCAAATTTTTGCAAATTAATGACAGGTGAGGCCCTGCCTCACCTGCCGCCCCTGACAGCACATCCCTGTGATAATGACAAAAAAGATTAATTAACATAATGTAAAATAACTTGACTTAAAATTTATGTAATATTATTAAAGTGTTTGCAATAAAAAGGCAGTCTAAACTTAATTATGTGGCCATGGTAACAGAAAACTGAATAGCACTAGGAACTTGGCCATGATCAGACCAAGCAATGGGATGTGTAGGAATACCAATCCCTTTGCAAACATTGGCCTTTAATCCAATACATGCATTTAAGCAATCAGAGCTCTGGTAAACCCAGCAGCTCCATAGACGTTAATGACTCTGGTAAGTGAACTAGTGCCCTGGTTAAAGTTACCCAATACTAACAGTCTAGCCCATTGTTTTTTTGAGCTCTTAGAAAAGGAATGTTTATAACTGTATGTACAAGGGTACATGAAAGTAATGTTTACCACTCCAATCTTGATAGTGTTAAAGAGACCCTCTACTCACCCTGACCACTTTACAGTTATAAAGTGGTCAGGATGTAAGTAGTGCACCCCCCCCCCCACTCTACCCCCGCTGACTTGATCTGGTGAAAATGCTGGGAGAAGTGGAGGATATTCTTCTACCCCACCCAGCATCACCAACACCTGGGATTTTTAATTTCACGGCTGCGGGTCACCAGATTGGTCACCAGTAAAGTTTGCACGCAGAGAAAATACTGATGTCATTTTCTTTGAGACCAATCACGGCAGTGATCATTCTCAGTGAAGCAGCCGTTGGATTGGATCATTCTGCGCTGGCACTATGGAACTTGCATACAAAAGTGTGCAAGTCCAGTTGCAGTGACATTTTGCGGCTCCTACACTATGCAAGTTACGGAAAATAACCTGAAAAGCAAACAAATTAAAATAAATAGTTGGCCAGAGGCTGTCAGCCGCCTCTGCCCAATTATTTAACCCTTTCACCAGGCCGTCCAGCAGCAGCGAATGGCGCATTGCGTGCCAGCTAGTGGGCGGGGAAAGAGGAGGCCCATTGAAGTCAGCGGGGCTTACTATGCCACCCAGCAACTTCAAGGCTCACCTGCCGCTGCAGGGACGACATAGTACACCCTGCGGCGGAAAAGGGTTAAGGAAAAAATTAAGGAAAATTTGTTTTTTAATAGAGTGTTTCTTTAATGTTTTTTTTAATGTGTAGCAAATAAATAAGTATAGGTAAAGCCCCACTCAAACGACATTCTAAAAACCAAAAGACTCAGAAAACAGAAGTTTATGGAGCCTTTTGGTAAATGTCCTGCAGCACCCCTCCTTTTCCTTCTGCATCTGTTTCCTTGTTCCTCACAGCATACCAGTGCATTTCTTCTGCGTCACCATGGTCCTTGAAGGAAAAGCTTTGCAGCATCAGCGACGAAACTGCTAGGTAGTGACAGCAAGAGATATAGGTCACAGTGGTGAACATGATGTGCAGTGTCAGCAAGAACCATGCTGGCACTCCTTATCATCTACTTCGCTAGGGATGCGCAGCATGTCCCATGCTGGCGCTGTGCAGCATGTCCCTGCTGCATCCCTTGCATCCTACTGATATGTGGTTTCCTAAAACTAGGAAATTCCTAAATGCTTTTGGTCCCAAACACTTTGGATAAACGGTACTCTACCTGTAAATGTCATTTTGTGCTGTTTTTAGTATCTCCAGGGACACAACAATCACTTAAACAAGCTGCCCCTTTTCTAGGTAATTGTAATCGCACAGCCAGCTATTAAACTTTTAAATAATTTTTATTGCTTTTAAAGAATTCCATTTATTATATTCAGTATTATATCAATGTTAAGTAGTGCTGTTCCTCAGGGGAGTAAAGGAGCACAGCAACTTTGCATTCTAATATAGTAATCTAAGTCATTTTGCTATATTTAGAGAACGAATCATTTAATCAACACTGCTTCTTCCAGCCTTAGCCATTTAATAGGTTTTAATATATTTGTAGCGCTTAATTCAAGCCCCTGGGGCACAGGAGACAGTCTCTTACGTGAAAATTCTCATACACTTCCAAATGTGAATTTCTTTTTAATTAAATATTTACAATATTGTAACAAAATAACATAATAAAGCGTAACATTGTTACTTTCATTTCAAGGCAGCTTCAGGAGCATGCACGTACCCAAAATAGTGCGTGTAGCTTGGCTTTTAAGGTAGTTTGCCATGAAAGGGGCTTTTCTTTTATTTATTTACCTTTAAATAAAGAACTGGAGGCCTGTTCAGTTCCTCAGCAGCTGCTGAATTGCTTCATTGCAGGAGTTCAGTTTGCTGCAGCCATCTCACTGAACGCTTTGGCTGTGCATAGTAAAGCAAAAGGGCAGAGGATTGCTTAATGAAAGGTGCTGTTTTTGCAATATCCACTGTTGTCCATTTTTTACCACCTTTGTGTTAATGTTTACCATGCTCCAATAAATATTTGGTGTTTTGGTTCACCAAAACTTCAAACTGAACATTTCCTTATTGGATTATTTGCTGCGTGGAGACGGCCATCTTTCCCGCGTCACACTCAGCTACTCTGCAGCACCTCTCTACTTAGCTGCAAGTGCTAAGTTAGCAGTGCTGAGCGTTGAACTGCAGCACAGTGTTCAGTGTCAAGTTGCTAATTTAGCACATGCAGCGACTGAGGAACTGAACGCGCCTCTGGGTATGCTATGTGTGTGGTCTTGCACATGTCAATGTTCAGTGGTTTAAAATGCATTACAAACTTCATGGGTAATTGCCTTTGCCGTACACTATTAAACATCTTGGGCTATATTACAATCTTCGCGCAAACGTTTGCGCCGGCGGAAAAAAACATGAACTCGAGGGGTAAAACACTTTGCGCCAAATGCCGTATTACATAGTCAGCTCAACAACCGCGCGCAATCGTCTACCGCGGGAAAACCTGCGCGAACCCTGCGCGAGCTTACTGTACTGCGCACGTCCTATACTTAACATTGTGAGCGCAAATGCGTTTGTGCGCAGGTACGTGGATGGAATTACAATCTATGCGCAGGATTTAACGCTCAGCATTTGTGCACATAATTTTAGCAACTGCAAAAAGTTGGTGTTAATGGCAAATCTGAACAACCTGGCCGAACCCAAATACACCAGCCCAAAAACAAAAACATGCAGCAAAGTATAGTTACACATTCTACTCCTTCCAAACCAATAAAATGGAGAAGTTGTGTGTGCATGTATTATTGCTGCAGCATATATGCTCAGATTGACTTTGGCAGGTGCAATTTCTTAACGTGAGATAATTGTGCTTCTTAATTCTGATTGGCTGAATCGTGAGAAAAAAACAGTGCGCACACTGATTTCTGCGTGAGACGGTACTAAGCGAGCATTTGGGCGCGTCCTGTTTGCGCGCGTTATTGATTGCCGGATGAAAAGACGCGCGAGGATTGTAATTCCAGCGGTGATTTGCACGCGCAAAAGTTTAACGCTTGGTGCAAAAATTCACCCTTGGCGCGAGGGTTTTTGCGCGAAGATTGTAATATATCCCCTTATCAGTTCAACACAAACACTTTCTATAAAATGTATTCTACTGCTTCTCATTGTTGTCCGTGTGTGTACAGAAAACACATGTATTTAAAAGAACAGCTTCCACCCTCACTGTAACAAACTTAACTGCTCACCATTAGGGATGAGCCGAACACTCCCCGAGTTCGGTTCGAGCCCGAACCCGAACTTCCCATTTGTTCGGGACCGAACCCGAACCCCCATGCAAATCAATGGGGCTGAAAATTCGGTTTTTTAGAGTGCCCTCCAAGAGGGCATATATGCTACATATTTGCCATAAAACGTGTATGGGGGTCCGGGTAGTGCCCTGGGGGACAGGAAACAAGGACAAAAAGTTTAGAAAAAAACGTTTTTAAAGGGACAGTGAGTTTTCCATGAAATAAGGGTTAAAAATAAAAACGAAAAATTCCTTCAAATATCGTGCCTTGGAAGTCCCCATAACCTGCCCGTGAAGTGGCGGATTTGTAGGATGTATAGAAACACTTAAAAACAAATAAATGACGTTTCATATGACGGTAAATGCTTTTCCTTTAATCTATCCATAAACAACTGCTTGGGGCGGCAGCCTGTATGAAAATAAATTTTAGGACGCGCAGAAAAAGTTTAGTGTTTTTTTGGGCTAAATTATTGTGAAACTTATGCAGGTTTTGGATGAAAGTAACAATAGGTGCTTTAAAATTGTGCTTTTAGCGTCGGCAACAGTGCCGTCACACCGTAACCCCTCTGAGGATATGAATCTGATACAGGCGTCAATGGCAGTGCACCCAGATATTGTGCCTTTAGTGCCAGGCATGCAAGTACTATCATACAGTAACCCCTCTGTGGTATTGTGGAAGAGTGCAGGGGTGGACCATGCGGTCCTATATTGAAAAGTGTTTTTTTTTATCTGTTAATGGGCGTCAGTGCACCCAGATATTGTGCCTTTAATGCCAGGCCATCAAGTATCATCATACAGTAACCCCTCTGTGGTATTGTGGAAGAGTGCAGGGGTGGACCATGTGGTCCTTTATTGAAAAGTTTTTGATCTGGTAATGGGCGTCAGTGCACCCAGATATTGTGCCTTTGGTGCCAGGCCAGCAAGTATCATCATACAGTAACCCCTCTGTGGTATTGTGGAAGAGTGCAGGGGTGGACCATGTGGTCCTATATTGAAAAGTGTTTTTTTTTATCTGTTAATGGGCATCAGTGCACCCAGATATTGTGCCTTTGGTGCCAGGCCAGCAAGTATCATCATACAGTAACCCCTCTGTAGTATTGTGGAAGAGTGCAGGGGTGGACCATGTGGTCATATATTGAAAAGATATGCATCTGGTTTGGGCGTCAGTGCACCCAGATATTGTGCCTTTAATGCCAGGCCATCAAGTATTATCATACAGTAACCCCTCTGTAGTATTGTGGAAGAGTGCAGGGGTGGAGCATGTGGTCCTATATTGAAAAGTGTTTTTTTTTATCTGTTAATGGGCGTCAGTACACCCAGATATTGTGCCTTTAATGCCAGGCCATCAAGTATCATCATACAGTAACCCCTCTGTAGTATTGTGGAAGAGTGCAGGGGTGGACCATGTGGTCCTATATTGAAAATTTTTTGATCTAGTAATGGGCGTCAATGCACCCAGATATTGTGCCTTTAATGGCAGGCCATCAAGTATCATCATACAGTAACCCCTCTGTAGTATTGTGGAAGAGTGCAGGGGTGGACCATGTGGTTCTATATTGAAAAGTTTTTTATCTGTTAATGGGCGTCAGTGCACCCAGATATTGTGCCTTTAATGGCAGGTCATCAAGTATCATCATACAGTAACCCCTCTGTAGTATTGTGGAAGAGTTCAGGGGTGGACCATGTGGTTGGTCCTATATTGAATTTTTTTCTTATCTGTTAATGGGCGTCAGTGCACCCAGATATTGTGCCTTTAATGGCAGGCCATCAAGTATCATCATACAATAACCAATCTGGGTTATGGTGGAAGAGTGCAGGGGTGGACCATGCGGTCCTATATTGAAAAGTTTTTGATCTGGTAATGGGCGTCAGTGCACCCAGATATTGTGCCTTTGGTGCCAGGCCAGCAAGTATCATCATACAGTAACCCCTCTGTGGTATTGTGGAAGAGTGCAGGGTTGGACCCTGCTGTTCAAAAAATGTAAATTATATAAATCTGGCACAGGCGTCAGTGCAGTCAAATATTGTGCCTTTCATGGCAGCAAGTGCCTTCACACCGTAACCCTTTTGTGGTATTGTGGAAGAGTTCAGTGCTGGAGGTTTTGTGAATGCAGAAGAGGACATCCCCTATCTATTCCATTACTTCAGCATCAGGGGATTGATAGCTGCTGATCCAGGACTGATTCATTTTTATAAATGTCAGCCGGTCTACAGAGTCGGTGGACAGACGCACTCTTTTGTCTGTGACAAAACCTCCAGTGGCACTGAACGTCCTTTCGGAAAGCACGCTAGATGAAGGGCAACCTAGTAGCTGCATAGCATATTGGCTAAGTTCTGGCCAGTGATCCAATCTCAACACCCAGTAAGCCAGTGTATCATCTGCTGGAAAGGTATCCAGTCCTGCACCATATGGTGAAGACGCTGGCAATGGGTGCCTACATTTGACGTCCCTGGGCGTCGAGGACTAAAAAATTTTTAAAATGCATCAGTCAATCGGCCCTGGCCTTCACCGCTATTCCTCTGATCACCTGGAGCCTCAGAAGCACGTGTGTCAGCACTTGGTAATCTAACAGTGCCTGGAAAGGTGTTACACAAGTTTCGCTTTAGAGCATCGTCAAGTTTTGTCATCCTGTGCTCCCTCTGTGCGGGCAGGATGAGCTCTGCAACTTTCCCCTTGTTTCGTGGATCAAGAAGGGTTGCCAACCAGTAATGATCCCTCTCCTTGATAGCACGAATCCTGCGGTCCTTTAGCAGGCTTTGCATCATTAGGGAGCCCTTGCAGCGTAGGTTGGAGGTGGCATTAGCTGCTGAGTCTTCCTGGTCAATGAGGATGACCGTATCGTGCACTTCCTCCTCCAAGCCATGCACAAGCCCTTCTGTTTCTGGGCACACAAAACCCTGCCTTGAGGAATCCCCACCTTCAATGCCCCCACTACTTAAATAGTCCTCCTCATCCTCCTCCTGTCTGATCTGAGTAGGACCCGCTGGAATGCTGTTTGCGGAAAGACTGGGGCCTTGAGAGCTAGGGAAGGCCTCCTCTTCCTCCCGCTGCTCTGCCTCTAGAGCCACATCTATAATTCCTCGCAGAGTGTGCTCCAGCAGGAACAATAAAGGAATTGTGTCACTGATGCATGCACTGTCCCTGCTCACCATCCTCGTTGCCTCCTCAAATGGTGACAGTACAGTGCATGCATCCTTGATCATCAGCCACTGCGGGGGGGGGAAACCAAGTTGACCTGAACCTGTCCTTGTGCCATACTCACACAGGTACTCGTTGATGGCCCTCTGCTGCTTGTGCAGATGCTGCAGCATTGCTAATGTCGAATTCCACCTGGTGGGCATGTCACAGATCAGACGGTTTGTGGGAAGGTGGAATTCTCTTTGAATTTCTGCCAGGCGATCGCTTGCTGGGAATGACCGTCTGAAGTGGCTGCAGACTTTTCTGGCCTGGGTGAGAAGCTCTGGCAGCCCTGGGTACTTGGTTAGGAAACACTGTACCACCAGATTTAGGACGTGTGCTAGGCATGGTACATGCGTCAATTTACCCTTGCGTAGGGCGGAGAGAAGGTTGCTGCCATTGTCGCAGACGATCATTCCCAGCTCAAGCTGGCGTGGTGTTAACCATCTCTGCACCTGCCCCTGCAGAGCTGACAAAATTTCTGACCCGGTGTGGCTCCTGTCCCCTAAACAAACCAGCTCAAGCACAGTATGGCATCTTTTTGCTTGAGCCATTGCGTAGACCCTGTCAGGCATCGGTTTAACTGCCACTTCGCCAGAGACAGAGAAGGAGGAGGAGGAGGAAGAGGTGGTGGTGGTGGAGCAGACAGACCTCATACAAGTAGCTTTCTGGAGGCATGGTGGATGAACAAGCTCCATCACAGAGCCCCGTCTTGGATCCCTCCCAGCTGCAATCAGAGTTACCCAGTGTGCCGTGAAGGAAATGTAACGACCCTGTCCATGCTTGCTGGACCACGTGTCTAAAGTGACATGCATCTTGCTGCTGACTGCCTTTCCCAATGACTGGATAACATTGTCTTCCATGTGCTGGTATAGTGCTGGAATGGCCTTGCGTTAAAAGTAATGGCGGTTTGGAACCTGCCACTGTGGTACAGCGTATTCAGCAAATTCACGGAAGGGAGCAGAGTCCACCAGCTGGAAAGGCAGCAGCTGCAATGCGAGTAATTTTGCTAAGCTGGCATTTAGACGCTGTGCTTGGGGATGGTTGGGACTATATTTTTTCTTTCGCTGCAGCAGCTGCGGCAACGTAATCTGACTGCGTAAATCTTCAGCTACTGGGATGATGTCACATTGTGAGGAAGGACCTGCTGGTACATCCATTACAGTAGCATCATCCCTGTCGGTGGAGGTTGTAGGCAATTGCATGGCAGGACATACAGTGTGGGTAGAGACAGATGAGGAGGAGGAGGAGCTACGCAAAGTTTTGCCCCAACGGGATGTGTGGCACTTGTTCATATGTCGCCTCAAGCACGTGGTAGCCAAGTGTCTGGTGTTTATCCCACGCTTCAGCCTCCTCTGACATAGATTACAAATAGCAACGGTGGGGTCTGCTGCACAGTTCTTAAAGAACTCCCAGACAGCAGAGTTCCTGCATGTGTTCTTTGAGACAACAGCGCTCTGCACCGGAGCAGCTCTGACATGTGATGCCTTGGACTGGCTAGTGCTACGGTTGGTCACAGAGGATGTTGTGCCTCGTGTTTGCTGTCCCTCCTCCTCCTCCCCCTCCTCCTCACTTTATTCCTCAGTTCGATCTGGCACCCAGGTGGAGTCAGTGACCTCATCATCATCAATGTCATCTTCACCCCCTATCTCCTCATCACTGGAGCCAACTTGGCAGTATGCTGCAGCTGGTGGGGCAACATGAGTGCCAGTTATTTGTGTGTCATCACTGGCACCCCCTTCCTCTAGGTTGATTATACTCCCTTGCTCAACCTCAGAGATTGAATCAGAGCACTGTACTTGCTGCGCATCCTCAAGCAGCATGTCACTCTCATTGTAGTCAAACAATTCAGCTGACTCCTCCGTGTGTGATAGCGTGGCTACGGCAGGAGTAGCTGTGGACATGGAGGCTACATTAGATGCTTTGGCAGCTGAGGTGGACTGTAAAGCACTAGAAGCCTTGCTGGCAGAGGACTTGGAGGATGAGGATGGCCTGGTTAGCCAATCCACCAAGTCCTCTGTATGTTGCTGCTGCTTAAGACAGCCAGCACCAGTTAGAAAGGACAAGCGTGCCCCTGCAGAGGATGCACCACGTCCACCACGACCAGAGACACAGCCTCCCGACACAGGGGCTGCTTGCCCTCTTATCTGTGGCTGGGAGCGTCTGCCTGTCCTTTTTGTTCTTTCAGACATGGTGAGTGATATATAGATTAATATATACAGAACTCTGATTCAACTCTGGTATAAAGATTTAAATAACTCTGGTATAACTCAGTGAGACACACTGATAGCTGGCAGCCAGTGACAAGAGACAGATCACCTTAATTCACAAATGTTTTAAATAAATTAGTGAGCCCCAAAGTACAGCGTGGTACTGTATGTATGACGAGACATAGATCACCTTAATTCCCAAGTGTTTTAAAGAAATTAGTGAGCCCCAAAATACAGCGTGGTACTGTTTGTATGACGAGACACAGATCACCTTAATTCCCAAGTGTTTTAAAGAAATTAGTGAGCCCCAAAATACAGCGTGGTACTGTTTGTATGACGAGACACAGATCACCTTAATTCACAAGTGTTTTAAAGAAATTAGTGAGCCCCAAAAATAATTGCTGGCTGTGTGACGAGACCCAGAAGATCACCTGAATTCACAAATGTTTTAACCCTTTCGCTGCTGAGGCTTTTCCCGCCCCTATGCTGAGGTCATTTTTACCTGTTTTGCGCATCATGTTTAAACGTGTTTTGAAGGCTTATTTTAGTATATGACCCAGACATATTATATATCGTTCTTTCCGTCAGACTCGGTAGATTCATAATATGTCATTATTATATGTATACGTTATGTCATGTCTGTATATTATAACAAAAAATGCAATAAAATATGTATTTTCAATAATTTACAATGTGTAAAGTGTTTTTTTCCACATTTTAACATGCGAGCAATTGCGGTTATATTTTGTATGGGGTGCGCTTGTTAAAAAAATTAGAGATGGGGTCTCGTTACATTTTTTTTTGGGGAAAATGACACTATTTTTAACAAACGCACCGCATACAAAAATCGTTAGTGCAGCATCATTGTTCACATTATAATTGAAATGGGAACAATATTGCTGCATTAACAAACCCAAAAAAATAAAAAAAAGTGTTTAATTTTTTTTTTAAATTTTTTCTTTTAATTTTTTTTTTTTTTTTTTTTACAAAATTTTTCACTGTAGTGTTTGGTATCGTTGGAACGGCCATGCTCTGGCCGATCCAACGATACCAAAATGTAACCCCTAGCTGCCACGGATCGGGAGATAGGGAGTTCATTGGAACTCCCTATCTCCACAGTTGGTGGCAGTTAGGGGTTAACTCTAGGACTGGCGTCATCGTGCTACGCACGATGACGCCAGTCCTCTGGGGGAGTTCCCGGAGGCTTGGCCGACATCCAAGATGTCGGCCAGCTCCGGGAAAGGATCGCGAACCGGCGCTTTTCAGCGCCGATTCGCGATCCAGCTCCCCAGGGGTTAATGCCAGGCATCATTTGGAAGGGCAGGCTGTGCCCTTCCAAATGATGCCTGGGTTAACCCCCTGTGCGCCGCCGATCGGGAGGGAGAGAGGTCCGAAGGACCTCCCCCCCCCTCCCTTTCAGGCGCCTCCTCCGCACATGCGGGGGGGGGCGCCTGAATTAGGTGTCATCGCGCCCCCGCGATGACACCTAATTCTGGCGGCTGCTGGTCCGGATGCCGGGCTGACATCCAGGATGTCAGCCCGCCCCGGAGGGGCCAGCGATCGGCCGGAACCCGGCCGAACGCTGACCCCAATGTGACACCAGCGGGACTGCTGAGGACGCGCTGAGCGCGTCCTCAGCAGCGAAGTGGTTAAAGAAAGTTGTAAACCCCAAAAAAACTTGCTGGCACAGTGACAAGACACACATCACCTAAATTCCCTGATATTTGGTATAAATGAGACCCAAAAAGACTTGCTGGCACAGTGTGACAAGACCCAGAAAATCACCTCAATTCACAAATGTTTTAAATAAAGTTGTAAACCCCAAAAAAACTTGCTGGCACAGTGACAAGACACACATCACCTAAATTCCCTGATATTTGGTATAAATGAGACCCAAAAAGACTTGCTGGCACAGTGTGACAAGACCCAGATAATCACCTCAATACACAAATGTTTTAAATAAAGTTGTAAACCCCAAAAAAACTTGCTGGCACAGTGTCAAGACACACATCACCTAAATTCCCTGATATTTGGTCGAAATGAGACCCCCCCAGACCCCCCAGTAGCGTGGCAGACCGGCAGTAACAACACACACAACTATCTTCTTTGAAATCTCCTCTGAAATGCGTGCAGAAGCGCTGCGTTGAAACCTTATATAGTGTGCTGCGGGACATAGCTCTGTGAGCCCATGATTGGCCAAAATTTGCCCAGTCAGGACTCTGAGCGGTGATTGGCATAGTGTTCAACCAGTCTTGCACCAGACCTGTGGTCAGGTGCAAGACTGTAGCCAATTACGAGCTTCAGGCAGTGGGAAAATGCATTGTGGTCGAACATGCGGCGAACACCCGGAAATGTTCGGGGTTCGCGATCTGCTCGAACAGGCTAAGTTCGGGTCGAACCCCGAACTGTCCGAACCCGAACAGCTCATCCATACTCACCATAACAGCCGGGGAGAGGGCAGAATACAGGGAGAGCTCTGGGGTCACTCAGTACTATACAGAGATAAGATTCACGGGGTTGTAATTACTTATACAGTACAGTATCTGGTTTTTGAAACTACATTGCTAATAATCTCATTAGGATCACTACAAATGCTCATAAGCAGGAGATCTGACATCTTTATCACATGTACTGTATTTGACACAAAGACCATTTCTGCCTCTGCTGATAATACCATTTGAAATTATGTAAGAAAAAGGATGCTATATAGACCAGGGATCTCAAACTTCGCCTCCCAGATGTTGATGGCCTACATTTCCCAGAATTCTTTAAATGTAATAGATGGCCAGAGAATCATGGGAGTTGTAGTTCAGAACCATCTGGGAGGCTAGGTTTGAGATATCTGATCTAGAGTTTATAACCTTCCACTCCAGCTATATTCCTTTAAATGATAAACAAATACATGTAAAATGAAAAAGCGGGCAATTTTACATTATTTTAGTATTTTGTATTTTTGTTTACACCAAGGTTGCAGTACGGCCCTTTCTGGGCCCTATTCCATTATTGACGGTAAAATGGATACAGTAAGCACCTGCAGATTTTCCTTAACATCTCTTTTTTACTGTGCGTATTCCAGGGTAGGTGCTCTGTTAGTACTTGGCGCTCGCAAGATCGCGCAGCACCGCGGATTAATCATGGACGGAGATTAGGAACTATTTTTTCACAGCCTCACTTTGCTCCCGGCGAGAGTAAGCGGCAGATCGAATAACCCACGCTTCCATCGAGCAATGTAAATTATCACCTCCTATTCTAAGTATAGGAGATGTTAATTTACAGTATCCTCATGCAGGGAATGGAATAGCGATAAGATAACTACTGGAGACTTTGGACCCTATTCCCAAGTTCAAGCTAACATGAGTACGCTAATGGATGAAATCTGCCGCTGCAGATTTTGCCATAGCATCCCCATGCTCACGTGGTATTCCAGGGAGGTGTTAGCTGAGCACCTCACCCCGGAACGCAGTGCTAACCATAGTGATACTCATGATAGCACTTTTATGCCACCACGAATCCAAAGGACACCATGGAGGGTTGCCATGGAGGGTTGCTCTTCCGGGCCGTGAACCTTGTGTGATTGTACAGCGCCGCGGAGTGATCGTAGAGAGACACTGGGAACCATTTGTTCCCAGTCTCACTCTGCTCGCGGCCAGATGAAGCGGCAGATCGGGCCATCCTTCTTGCTGTGGGATGAGAGGTGAGTATGGGATTTTTGGGTGAGTTTTGGGGGATGTTAAATGATTTTGTATTTGCAGAATCATTTAACACCAGCTTTTAGAAGGTGCTAAAATTTTAGCTTGCACCTCCCAATGGTAATTTTCCCCAGCACTTTGTAATACCTTACTAATCGAAACGCTAATGTACGTTTCTACCCTCCATGTTTAGTATAGGATGTGCAAAGTCCGGCTGGGTGGAGTAGAGGTGACATCACTGCTCTAAAAAGGTGGAGAGAGACTGTGGAGACACAGGTTCGATCCCATCAAAAGAGCACCTCACCAGTAAGTGTCCTTGGGCAAGACACCTAACGGTACATACTCGCCACCCAGGACATACTTGAAAACGAGAGAAATCTCAATGTATCCTTTCTGGTACAATACTTTCTCAAAAAAAAAGTACAATAAGCTTGTGGAAGCTAATGCAAGAGCCAATACACAAACAGATTACTATGGGGGGGGGGGGGTTGGTAGCGTCAGAAATGTAGTATGGATGGCATGCGTTAAACACACTAATCCTGGCTGTAATGCTTACATGTCGAGGCTCTACATTAGCGCTAGCTATGGAATAGTGTCCTTTATGTGTAATGCTATGTGTAATGTCTCATTTAGCTATCTTGTTGACAGCTATGAAATAGAGCTCTTTGTGTTTTGGTAGTAATGTGCCTAGCACTCTATTTACTATAAATTATTTTGCCTACTACGTGCTGTTAAATCCTGTTTTTATTACACATGTTTATCAATGCTCAGTAGTTCAGATATAGTGGATTGGTCCATGACGTTTTATATAAGTAATAGAGCTTGCATGTTTTTCAAGTATGTAAGAGTCTGTATGCAAGTGCTTTAGGGCAAACGTATGGACAGTATATAAATCTAATATATTCACAAGTATGTGTTAAATTATATTTTTACAGTATTATTAACTATGTCTAGAATTAAACAATTTTCTAAACATTTTTTTCTTTCTTATGCAGGTTGCAATGGGATTTCTCCAGGTCGGTTTTGTTTCGGTGTACCTTTCCGACTCCTTGCTCAGTGGATTTGCCACAGGTGCCTCCTTCACAATTCTAACTTCCCAAGTGAAATACCTGTTAGGTATAAGTATACCACGTGCCAGCGGGATAGGTTCTTCTATCTACACTTGGATTTCCATTTTCAACAACATTCACTTGACTAACATTTGTGATCTCGTCACCAGCATTCTGTGCCTTCTTATCTTGATACCAGCCAAAGAAATCAATGAATGCTACAAATCTAAGCTCAAGGCTCCGATTCCCATTGAACTGTTTGTAGTTGTTGGTGCTACTCTTGCATCCCACTTTGGTAATCTGAATGCAAAATATGACTCTAGCATTGCAGGTACAATCCCCACTGGGTTTCTGATGCCCAAGTCTCCAGAATGGAGCCTCATTCCTAATATTGCTCTAGGAGCACTATCCATTGCAATTATTGGATTTGCAATCACAGTTTCTCTCTCTGAGATGTTTGCGAAGAAGCATGGCTATGAGGTGAAAGCCAATCAAGAGATGTATGCCATTGGATTTTGCAACATCATCCCAGCTTTTTTTCACTGTTTCACTACTAGCGCAGCTCTTGCAAAAACACTAGTTAAAGAATCTACGGGGTGCAGAACCCAAGTGTCAGGGATCATTACGTCTCTGGTCATTTTGTTGGTGTTACTAGTAATCGCCCCTCTATTTTTCTCACTTCAGAAATGTGTCCTTGGAGTCATTACCATTGTCAACCTCAGAGGTGCTCTTAAGAAATTTTTTGACTTGCCAAATATGTGGAAGGTAAATAAAGTAGATACTACCATCTGGCTGGTAACCATGTTTTCCTCCGCGCTAATTAGCACAGAGCTCGGCCTGTTGATTGGTATTGCATTTTCAATGGTTTGTGTCATCGTACGATCACAAAAACCAGCTTTAGCTTTGCTTGGTAGGGTAGAAAATTTAGATGTTTTTGAGTCCATGGACCTCTACAAGAATCTTAACCCCATAGCAGGCATCAAGATCTTTCGTTTCGAAGCCCCCCTTTATTACGTAAACAAACAATGCTTTAAGTCATCTTTGTTCAAGATATCTGGCATTGACCCGGTTGTAATTGCGACAGAACAGAAGAAAAAGGCTAAGAAGAAAGAGAAGGTAAAGAAGAGGGAGGGAATTGTAGAAAACAATGTCGATAAGGGAGATACCACGCTTCAGCTCTACAAGGAGCCAATGCTTTTTCATACCTTGATCATTGACTGCTGCACCATTCAGTTTGTAGACACAGCCGGCGTAAACACCTTGAAAGAAATCTTTAACGATTACAAAGCCATTGGCATTAGTGTACTGCTGGCTCAGTGTAATAATTCAGTGCGTAAGTCCCTTCGAAACGGAGACTATTTTAAAAAGGAAGAAAGCAGCATGGTGTTCTACAGCTTACAGCAAGCTGTACAGTTTGCAGTTAATCAGCAGGAAGAGGGAGATAACGACAAGAATAGTTCCTACGTCTAGCCGGGGCTCTGTTTTCTAATCTAATATCCCTTAGTAGTGTTATTAACTATTATTACACATAGCTTTGGCCTTTGTAGAGAAACTATTGAACACACATCAATACACAGATTAGGCGGATAGATTGCTGTCATACAGATCTGGATACAATTGGGTTTGCCTTATTAAATACCATATGAGTTCAATCATGTGGTCAACAAAAAAGTAATGTTTTTCATCTTGGAAAACATTAATTTGTTACCGTTTGCTACCACACATGAGAGTTGTAGCAGGTTAAAATTAAAAGATAGATGTTTATTCTATTTTTGTATTTTCCATGGAAAAAAATCTCTCCAGGAGTAGATAATATGTGAATATTTTCCTATGTTGTCATCATTTTTAAATTGCACTTATTCCTTAAGAACATTGTTGGGCAGAATTAATACATTTCTAACTTGATTTTTATTACCCATGGTTAGTTGATTCAGAGACTTGTATGGATTGTCATCTAGAATTTTTATAAACCGGTGTTGATGACGAACAATTGACAAGAAAAACGTGTTGTGTTAAAGTGGTCGCTTTCTCAGGACGATTTAGAATAACCACAAACATATATAAGACCATTATTTAGTATATTTCCATGCAGATTGTCCTCTACAAGAATCAGTTACCTTACTGCAGAGAATAAGCTAAACTATATACTCAGGGATTACCCAACTAATCATTTAAATACGTTGTAAATGATTGTAAATTGATTAATGCATATTGCATATCAGGAGATACTTTCTAAATCATATGTGTGCGTTTGTATCTTTATATGTGTTTGTATGTTTGGGGTGTACCGTATAGAAAACTATATTATAAGCAGAAATGATATATAGGTTTAGGTGCTAGTATGTCTGGTCAAGCTTATCCCTTGCCCAGTCAAGTGGTTTTCCATAAAACCACTGGCAGGAAACAAGCTTTGTAAGACTTTTAAGAAATGTTTTAAATTACCCCTTAACCCCATAATCAACACACATGCATACTTACACAAACATATACACTCACACGCATACATAAAACTCTACCTCTCTCCCCCTTCTTCTTCTTCTTCTTCAGTACAGTAAATTCAGACTGAATCTTGCTCCTTCTACTGTCAAAAAAGTTATAGCGGTGACCCTGACAGCTTGACTCTGACAGCTCGACCCTGACATGGCAGCTGCAGCTACTTACAGTACATCTGCTGTCGTGTTCGATGCACTATAGTTTTAGAATGTATTCTGGAGCCCTTTTGCAAATGAAATTGTTGCACAATAAACAAATTTTTCTGTAAACTTACCAAAGACAGAGTTCAGAGAAGGGCTTCTAAAATGGTGTACGGCTTGAAGGAGAAAAGTTACCAAGAAAGGCTTAATGATCTTAACATGTACAGCTTGGAAAAAAGACGAGACAGAGGAGATATGATAGAAACATTTAAATACGTAAAGGGAATCCACAAGGTAGAGGAAGGGAGTATATTTAAAAGGAAACAAAATAGCAAAACAAGAGGACATAGTCTTAGATTAGAGGGGCAAAGGTTTAAAAGTAACATCAGGAAGCATTATTTTACTGAGCGGGTGGTGGATACATGGAACAGTCTTCCAGTAGAAGTGGTAGAGGCCAAAACAGTAATTGAATTTAAGCAAGCATGGGATAGGCATAAGGCTATCCTAAACAAAAGATAAATCCAGGTCAAGTATCCATGTAATTGGGCAGACTAGATGGGCCGAAAGGTTCTTATCTGCCGACATTTTTCTATGTTTTCTATGTTTTCTATGTTTTTCTAAATTAACTATCGATGAATTGACAAGAGTCAAGATATTGAAAACATTTATGAAGAAATAAAATACGCAATCCTGGAGCAGTCCTCGTAAGGATAGGTAAATACCATCCTCCTCAGCTGATGTTTCATGTCAGTCAGGGTCGGGAGAATTTATGGGACAGTACGTGCAAATTTTACCATTTTAATCTCTGACCTTTACAGATGTAAATAGTTATGGTCCTCGGAGAATCTCTGGTCATAGGTAATTTATTGATTCTATACCTTCACCTCTATTATATATATTATTATGTAATTTAACATTCTCTATATTATAAAACATCTTTAATGTTTGACAAACTATTTTATCATTCAAAAGAAACTCAAAATCTAAATCAAGGCATCAAAGAACTATTTTAAATGCTACTGAAAAAACAATTCAGGAACTTACAGTGCAGATTCAAACAGTAGCGGTACTGTCTGTTACATAGCGAGTTACAAAACATTTGATTTCCATATCTCTGAGAGCCAAATGACAGGAGTTTATATTTCAAGGCAGAATAGCCTATTCCTGGTGGCACTTCACAAATCATTAGAAGACGGAAAGCCTATTTTTCATTTAATTTCATCGTGGTACACACGGAATGAGCAGCACTTACATGTGGCTGCCGTGCCTCGTTTTGCACTACAATTCTTATTTTTTCTTAAGTTGTTTTTTTTCTTTCAGATTACTCTACATTTTACTCAAACTAAGTAAATGCACCTATTAATATTACTTGCACCAAGTTTGATTGATATATATATATATATATATATATATCAATCTGTTATCCCAACACTCACCTATCCTTGCAGTTCATCTCAGGTGTTGAAAGTCATGGTGCTTAGCCCAATGGGAAAAATGTATATTCAACTTCAGAAAAGGCTGCACAAGTGTATAAAAAATTAAATAAATGTTTATTTCAAATCATTAAAAAATTGACCATTTCGGTCCTCAAAGGAGCTATTATCAAGGTTACAGTGTTACTTGTGTATAAATACATTACCCATAAGCACATTCACAAATCCATTCATTCGGGACGGAAACTCCCAACACATGAATCAGTAATGATCCTAAGTGCGATGTCACGCTCAACACGTCCGGTTCCTATGGTGATCCATGTCGCCAATTAAGAATAAAAATAAAAAATATATATGTATATTTAATTTGAAAAAAGCTATAGGAATGGTCTTCCTGTGTTGATTCTAGGTCAGAGAAAAGAGACACTGGTTTCTCGGATGAGTTGCTAAGCCTATTGGACATTTTGGAAGCACAGGAACCAGTGGTTAATATCAATCTATTAGATCAGTGCTACTGTTGCATAAAACCTGTTTATTTCAAAGATTTATACAAAGTATGAAACAATGCCTTACTTTTAGTGGTTTCATACAGTTACGTAGTAGAACATTTAACAAATTCTTCAATGTTGAATCTGACCTATGTTGTTAGGAAAGTCAACAGGTAGATACATTTTCAGCTAATCTAGAAGTATATTTTATATATTCTTTTTCAGTCTTAACCACATGAATGGTAGTTCCTCTGCAACAATAGATGGTTTTTGACAATGGACGTATAGGTCAGGCTGGTCGGGCAAGTTATATGGTATAATTGCTAGAGGGGTTATTCACTAAGCACTGTCCTTTCATTGAAAGAATGGTGGATTTAGTTTGACAAACTTTAAGAAACTATGATAGAATGGTGCAACTTCCAGTTTCTTTTCCCATTCTTTCCATAGTAGTTTCTGCCCATGTTTGTCAGCATAGTTCTCAGTGTAGTTTACAGTAGGGTTTCCACTCTAGTGTCTGCCGAGGTTATTTGGCTTTGTTTTCACCATAGTTTCTACTGTAGTTTCAGTTGAAGCTGTCAGGCATTATTTTCATCTTTGTTTTAAGTGACTATTTCGATCAGACTACAACAGAAGTTGCCACTTTAACCCCTCTATGACGTGGGGTGGACTATGCTGCCCTGGCGGCCTAAACTGTACACATCGGCACAACCAACAGTAATAACACCAAATGGAGAATAGCCATAGTATAGACATTTAATTGTAGAATAATGGTAGTACTGTTTTTCAGTGTTATTTACATCAACCGTTGTTGAACCCACCATAATACGGACAACAAAGATTTATGCCGTTGTTTGCAACTATGGAGAACTTCTGTGCTCAATGGTGGTCAGTGAATAATCACTATAATTATGTAGTTAATTTTGATTTGAGCCATGAATAATGTTTGAATATTTATGATTTCTTAACTTTAGTAAGGATTGTGAGCATAGGTAAAAATGTGAACGTAGCTTTAATGCAACATTTCCATTGAGATTACTGTATTTTTATAGCTGTTACTGCTAAAAGAAAGATAAATCACGTTAAGATAGTGGAATGCATTTAGACATACATTCAAATTTATACATCACCAGAACTTGGGTATTTGCTTGTAGCCCTTAAGTACATGTCTTAATGCATGCCGAGTTGTATAACTTCAAGTTATCACTTTTTTGTGGTATATAAACAATTTGGGATCAGAATTTACGTGACATATACTTGGTTTATTACTATTGCTGTCATAGCGATACTATAATATTCAATAATCGTGATTTTTGTTAGTTTTTCTTTTAAATTAGCTTACACTGTCTCCCTGGAGAACTGGAAAAAAGCATTAAGAGACAATACAGATATTTGGAATATTATTTTGGTATAAAGTGGGATTTTTGCACAAAATTGGTTTGCAAATGAGCTCTAGAATGAGCCCCCCCCCCCAAAGTTACAGCACCTTGGGCATAACAGCTGAGGCCCTAAAACAGGTTTAACATCTTCATGGAATCACTGAGCTCAAACTGTGTAATAGAGAGGTAGTAGGGATTTTGCCTTGCATATATACAGTTTGAAAATGGTTTTAACAGATTTTCAATTTTATTTTTATAGGTTGAATACTAAAAAGTGTTTTTACATAATTCCACGGGGTCCTGACAGGGGTTTTATGGAAGACAACTTGGCAGTGAAGGGGTTACAATTCCAGTTTTATTTATAAATGTTTTTATAGTGGAAATGGGAAATGTATAATTGTAAGTTTGTTAGAGACTCTTCCCACCTTGTTGATGAAGACAATCAGGGTTTGGTAATAGGACATACTTATTTAACCCTTTTTTCCCCAGCATTAGAAATTGTAGCAATAATTTGGAGAATGTTCTGTGAAACACAAAACCAAAATAGAAAAATATATCTAAGCTGAAGATTTTTGTCGAGTCTGGTTTATGGTTTTGGCCTGAAATGTTTAGTATCCTTGTCAATTTGACACATTTTTTCTGTAAAAATAAATAAATAGCTTTAAGTACTTACATTTTAGAGGAGACAGAAATAAGCCATGGTATTTGATAGTTACAACAATAACATCGAGGAACATGGCTACAGTAATTTTTTGAAAAATGAAAGAAGAATGAATATGTATATATTCATTCTTCTTTCATTTTCAAAATAATGACTTTAGCCATGTTCCTCGACATACCATAGATACTCGAGTATAGCGCGACCCGAATATAACGCGATGATGGATAGAGATTTATTATGGAAATGAGAGAATACTCAAGACTCGAATATAACGCGAGGAACAACATTTTACTGTACCGGTAAACAATTAAAATCCTTCCAGGTTCTCTTAACACAGTCAGGCTCCCCTCAGGCCAAGGTGTTCTGCTCTAGAGTGATTGCAGTTGTTACCAAGTATGAAGCCACCGGCCACCTGTCTTCTTTACTAGTGATTAGATGGCCCTCTGGCCATGATGGATCCCACCTCTCCCGAATCCGGGAGTTCCTGAAGTGTTTGCAAGCATCAGGGAGCCCGCATTCACTTCAGTAAGCCTACCGGAACTTCTTGGGATCCAGAGCAAGGCTCGTTTTTTTTAAACGCAATGCAGATGTCTCGAATATAACGCGACCCCTCCAATTTTAAGGTAATTTTTTGTCACCAAAATCTAGCGGTATACTCGAGTATCTACAGTATTTGTTGTAACATATATATATATATATAGAGGGGCACACGGGTGGGGGGGTTAGATGTCGTAAATAGTTAGAGTCAACTGGTATGGTCAAAAATGGGAAGATAAACACATGAGAGATCTTAGGCCCATAAAACAACAGTGATAAGATCATGACAATATATATATATTGTGTGTGTCTGTGTGTGTGTGTGTGTCCCTCGTTAAGGTTTGTCAAACTTCTTGTACGGAATTTTATATTATAAGGCATATGCTGCTCAGGTACTTTCTCGGCACTAATTATATTTCAGCTAAATGTACAATTAGTGCCTCGAGTCATGGTTAGTTAGTTTTGATAACAGAAACACAGGGTAGGGATAAATCTTACAGCGATAGTTGAGTCAAGCACAGAGAATCAATAGGAAAAGGAAATGTTTGAAGTAGATGCTGGATTATCTTGAAAGCCAATCTATTCCCAAAGGACCCGAGAGAACAGATTGAATCAAGAAAGCTTTAATCTTACATCAGTTCACTGACAAGTTAAATATTGGAGATCTGAACAGTATGATCTGCTGTGATTCCCTGAATTGTGAGTAACAATAAATAATGGCTAACAATTTTAAAACCAGAGTATTTTCATTAAAAAGAGAATTATATATATGTTTTAAAAACTATTGTTGAAAGTATTTTACAATTGTTTCATTACCAGCATGATACAGATTTTATTTAAATAGTTTTAAACTTCCCTACTTATCACTGCCTAGTTTATTCTTCCTGAACCTTAACACCCGGGAGGAAACCATGAAATAATACTCAAATATCACAGAAATCTTGGTGTTCTTCAGAGTTCAAACAAGTCATGTTCACTTTCTCTTTTCAACCACACTCTCAAAGAGAACTCTAAACAACCCTTTCTTCCATGATACCTTTGTCCAGTGAGTAAACCCAAAAGTTTATTTTTCTTCTCAGGAATTTCCAGTCTCATTAATTGGGGTTTCTTTGGACAAATACTGGTTGTAACTGTAACCCCTCAAAGACTATGTCTTATCTCATTCAGCTACCATCTCTTAGGTAGCCTAGAGAACAATAGACCTCCCGCTGACTTATCTAAAAATTCCCTCCTCCGTCTCAGTAACTGTTAAATACTGTAGATTGGATAAACCACAGCAGTAAAGTAAAACTTTTGCACAGATTTTGGTAAATTTGCAAATGGGCTCCAGAAAATACACCTAAAATTTCAGCACATTGGAAAAGAGAGTCAATGTTTTGATATTTGAAAAGCTTTGAAAACAGTTTTTTTTCTTCGTGGAAAGACAGAGATCAAACTATTCTAGAAATGTAAGCAGTATGTTTTTCATGTTATGGTAATTTATAAATGAGAATATTGTGATTTTTTTAAAGATATATTACATTGTTTATATATGTGCTATTCATATATAATGAAGTGGTCTGTCACAGGTATACGGAGGTAAAATTAATGACTTTTATGGAACACTATATACAGATCTAATTACAGCTTGAATGCTAGGCTTGACAAACACAGGGTTGGGCTCAACATTTATATGATGAATTAAAAATAAAATCTAAGATGATGTCAGATTATGTACTTGTTGTTCTCATGTTGCTGGTTATCATGAAAACATTCACACCGTAGGTGCCTATAGGGGATTTAGCCTGTTGCAGTGCAGAACAGGAGCTCAAAAAGTTAACTTTATGGTTTTATGTGTGACTTTTTTGTCTTTATAATAATTGCTGCAGACATAGAATTTGTACATTAAATTAAGTATGAGTATAATTTTTTTATGTTTTAGGAAAAAATCTATTTGAAATAATTATTTTTAAAAATATAGTCTATATTATATATGTTATTACTAATGAAACAAATTCTGATAAGAGAAATTTATGTTTTTAATGGTGTGAATGAGTTGTGTCTCATTTAATTTATACTGAACAAAAACATAATGTAATTCTAGTTGGGTACAGATTTTTTAATATAGTGATAATCTAGAGGGCTGGCATTAGGTCTAATTCAAAATTAAATATGTTAATGTCAGTTAAAAAGTGAGCAGATCCTTGAAAATATTTATTGCAGAGTGTACGTATCATTCCTACTGCAATCTGTGTGAATATAAATATGTGCGTTTCAATAATGTGCAATTCTGACTTCTGGATTCATTGCATTTTGTTACTGAACTCGTTACTGGTCAGATTTTTCAAAATCAAAATTTTGTAATATTTATTGGTATACAATTACAAATGAAATATCAGTTGTTTATGTTGTTCATAAAATAATAAAATATTTTATTTAACTCTACATGTTTATTGTTTTTTTTAACTGTTATTTTAGCACATATCATATTTTCTATATATAGGCAACAATACAGATGATTCAGCATTCAGTGTAAGGAGAATATACAATTGCTATTACATAATATAATCAATATATTTTAGAACAATACTGCTATAATATTAACCCCTTCACTACCAAGTAATTTTCCAAAAACACATTGTCAGAAACCAGTGTTTTTTTTGGAAAATCATTCTGAATTAATTATAGTTTAATAAATATTTGAGCATATACCCATTGTATTTCTTACCGTAAATAACCTATTTTGGCCAGTAGATTGTGCCATCTACTGACAAATTGTCACGTTCCACACGTTTCCAGCCCTCTCCCTTGTATGTGAACTGTGAACTGGAGTTCAGGTTTTGGTTCATGATGCCATTCCTGGATTTCAGCCCAGGGTTTACATGTTTGCACTCAGCTCACCTGTCTGTCATGTTCTGTTCCACTCACTATTTAAGAGCACTGCTCCCATAGTGCATAACTCCATGAATTTCAGTCTTCCGGAGTCATTCTGAGTTTTGCCTTTTCAGTGCTTCCTGCTTCTAGTTCCTGTTCTGTTTGTATATTTTGTTGTAGTATATTATTGGCTCTGTTTCCCTGTCTTTCTGTCTGTTACTCCTGTGACCGTGTTCGTTGTTTATTTCTGGATATTCCTGTGTACTATTTCTCATCCTGTTTCTTGTGTGATTCAGTTCGTGGTTTTCCCTTGCTGTATTTTTGTTTTCTGGTATACAATTCCATGCGGATATCCTGTGTATCAATCTGGCTTGTTTGACTACCCTCCTGGCTCTAGAACCCTGGCATCTGGCTTACTACGCTCTCTGGCTTTCTGACTCCTGCCTTTCCTCTGACTATGAGTATGTATTATCCCAGATTGTACTGATTCCTTGGTTCCTAGTATATGTGTTCATTCTTAGACTCTGCACGGCCCTGTGCTATTTTCTATTTAGTTTAGATCTGGCTACCCTAAAGACCAGCCTACCAGTGTTAGGGTTTATTTTAGTATTGCTGTGCAGGAGTCTCTGTCCAGCCCTGTGGTGTCGTCACCTCCTGTCCAAATACTTGTTGTCTTCAGTAGTTTCTCCTGCACTTTGGGCTTTCTTTTTGAAAAAGGGCCCCACCATGGCTCAAGCCTGGTGTCGCTGTGACAGAATCATGGAGCCACCCATAAAGCCAGCAGATATACTTACTGCCCATGCTGCACATGTTATGTGAACTTGTGGCAGACCTGAAGGGGTTACTGAACTCATTTCAAGCTCCTACCTCAGATAATCAAGTTTCCTTGAGGAGCAGAGTTTGTGACCCACTCTCACCTGCTGAGATGAACAGAAGGAGAGCTGACAATCTCTGTTTCTACTGTGGGGATCCTTTTCTGCATTTCCCAGTGCCATGTAACCCCCCCAAGCCAAAACAGTCTGCTATTTTTTCTCTGGGTGGTGAGGCTATAGGTACCAAGTGTGGCGGTGAGGCCATAGGTACCATGTTTGGCAGTGAGGCCATAGGCATCAAGTTTGGCAGTGAGGCCACTGTGCCCATTTCACACAATGGAGCCACTAAAGCCAAATCCCACAGCGAGGCCACACTGTCCCCACTCTCTATGCCCAGTGGCAAGACCCCAGTGTCTGCACTGTCAAAGTCCAGTGGTGAATCTGCAGTGCCCAAGTCCAGCGGTGAATCCTCAGTGCCCAAGACCAGCGGTGAATCCATAGTGTCTGTGCCAGGCAGCATGTCTGCAGTCACCAAATCTGGCGGCATGTTTGCAGTCACCAAATCTGGTGGCAAGGCCGCAATGTCCATGTCTGGTGGCATGTCTGCAATGTCCATGCCAAGCGGTGGAACTGCAGCATCCATGTGCAGCAGCGAGGCCACAATCACTGAATCTGGTGGCATGTCCGCAGTCACTGAATCTGGCAGCGAGGCTGCAATGTCCATTTCTGATGGCATGTACTCAGTGTTAATTTCTGACGGCATGTCCACAGTGTTAATGTCTGGCAGCATGTACGCAGTATCCATGCCAAGCAGCGAGGCTGCTGTGCCAGTGTCACGTGGTGAGGCTGCCGCTGTGTTAATGGGCAAGGCAGCTGTGCCTATCACCCAATGTGGAGCCGCAGATGCCACATCCCACGGCGAGGCCGCTGTTCCTAAGTCCAGCAGTAAGTCCACCGTGCCCTTGTCCCATAGTAGAGCTGCTAATGCCAAACTATCAAATTCAGTGACCAGGAAGTGACCCGGGCACCATCCTCGCTGGCCAGGCGCCAAGTGATGTACAGGCTTGGGGTGATCACGTAGATGGTAAGGGGGCGGGGCGCAGCATGATGTTGTGGCACCGCCAGATTTAAAATCAGTCTGTCAGTCTGCTTGGGCAGACTGATTGCTCTGACGTGGTTCAGATTCCTTCAGTGCTTTCTGCGATTTACTATTCACGTGCATGACTTTGGCTATCTTTATAGAACCCTCTCTGTGTATGACCTCAGCTATTGTTTATGAACCCTTTATTTCTGAGAACCCTGCTTTGTGTACTGACCTGGCTATTCCTGTGAACCCTGCTTTGTGTACTGACCTGGTTATTCCTGACAACCCTGCTCTGAGTGTCACCCTTGGTATAAGGTTGACCATCTCTCCTGGTGATAAAATCTCTGCTACCTGGACTAATTGTGTCCTTCTATTCTAGTGTCCGTTAACCCTTGCTGGGTGCTACAAGATCTGTTCCCGGAAGGTAGTTAGTGTTACCGACCATCCAAGGATCGGAGGGGTAGATAGTATACTGTGTACAGGGACCAGTATCGTAGGCCCAAGGGGGATCTGTGACATTACGTCAGGGCCAATGGATCCCAAAGATCTTTCTACCCAGTTGTCAAAGATTGTGACTAAACCTGGAGAAGCAGGATCACCGCATGGATCAGATTGTGTCACAATCAGTCACAAGGAGGGCACCTTGCACTTGCCAAGGTGAGGCACTGGTACATAGGAAAGCCCCAATATGCAGATAATACAGAGTGGACAACCTAGGCCAGAGACCCTGCATGGTAAACAGCAGCCCTATTCTGAAAGATTGGTCTTTAGAATAGCTGGAGCTGCTCTAAAGGAAAATAATACAACAGCGCCGTGCAGAGTCTAAGGACCTACAGACGAGATAGGAATATAAATATATTAACGGTACAGACAAGGAGTATCCTAATAGAGAAGTCAAGAAAAAGCAAGGAGTCATAAACCAGAATGTATACCTTATACTGATGCCAGGGATCCAGAACCCGGAGATTAGTCAGCCAGACAAGAGGGTCAGAACCAGGTAATCAGTCAGACATATAACAAAACCAGACAAAGGAAAAAGACTAGAACTAATTACACAGGAATGACTGCACATGAACTAGAACCTGGACTAACTAAAGAAACAGCATACAGATAAGGAGACAGGACCATACAAACTTAACAGAATAACAGCAGGGAGCTCTCAGGAACAAACACTCAGCAGGAATCAGAACTGAATGTGAACCAGAATGCAAGAGCAATGGGATAAGGGCCCATTGCAATATATAGCGAGGTGATCAGCCCACATCACCAGAGCTAACGAGGAAGCCACTTAACCCCTGAGTTGCAATCCAGGGAAAGCAACGTACAGAAACATATGGGAACCACAGACATAAAGAATACAGAGGGCAGGGGGACAGGACTGTACCGGGGAAATGTGACAGATTGCCCAGGCTCTTCATGTGCCCCGTCTCAGGCAGGTCAGGCACCATCATCACCTCCTGTGCCAGTAAAAATCGCTTCTGCCTCAGAGAAAACACACGTAAGCATGAAAGCAACAAATACAAACCCCACCACAAAAAGGGGAGGATCAATAGGAGAGATGCAAGTGTTAAATCACTGGGACCAGGTGATTATTACACCCATAACTTGCGGGGCTTAACCCCTAATTAATTAAGAATCCCAAGGATCCCACTGATCCAATTGGGCAAACAGTATCTCAAGAAAATAAAAAATATTTATTATAGTGTTCAATAGAAAAAAAACACACACAATATGCAATGAAAAAAATATATAAACAACCTGATAACATAAATGACACAATGGATTGAAAACATATAAAGTTGGGCCACTAATAGTGAGATAATCGTTTCTCAATCACTTTGTCATTTAAATATTGGAAGTAGATGGCTCAGACAAATTTCTTCCCTCATACTTATCCTATAAATTTTCAAAAACAGTGGCACCAGCCAAAAAGATCATCTGTTAAAATCAATCATAACAAAATCCTTTCAGTATCAATAAGATACACCATCTCTGCCAGAGTTGTAAAGTTACAATTTGCATGTGCTGATTGCTGTAAATAAAGTAATAGAGCACATGCAGTAACTAAGAACAATGGTAATTATCAATAATGTCCAACATATTACACCCTCCTATAGTGAAAATATGCCGCCGGTATAGAGATTTTGGTCATTTAGCATACACCCAATGAAATAAACAGTTATATCCACATATTCAATCCCCAGATATATATATTCCAAAATTCAAAGAATCAATTGGTGTATACTCAGTGGCCTAAATTAGAGGGGAAAAAAGAGAACAGATTAACACGTCCGACGCGCGTTTCGCATTGATCTGCTCATCAGGTACGCCGAGTATAGACTGATTGATTCCAGCGCTGATTAACGTCTGGCTGTGGTTAGCGGAAAGTTAACTACAGCCAGGACTTGGTGCCAACGAATTCCGCTTCAGCAGAATCCGTTAACACCAGCCTTAAACATAAAAAAATCAAATCACATACTCACCCTCTGTCCTGCGACGAGGACCGCGGCTCCGACTGCCTCCAGCCAGCGGGAGCAGGGAAAGACTGGGGTTAAAAGTCCCCCCAGTCTCTCCCTGTGTATCACTATGCGGACCAGCCGGATCTCGCAAGGCTAGATCCGGCTGGTCATGTGACCGGCAGGGGGGAACTCAATAGAGTCCTATGGACTCCATCGAGTGGATGTTCGCTGCTGCGATCAGCGCTGCCGCGAGCATCCAGGATTTTTATGCTCGGTAACAATACAGGCAGCATTTTTTGCGCCTGCATTGTAATCCAGTGTTAAAACGCGGGCACAAGGGGGAAAACTGCGAGCGCGGTTTTTCCTCCCTTGCGCCCGCGTTTTAATGCTGAGATTGTAATTTAACCCATAATGTTTACGATCGCTCCTATGACTTTGCCTGAAGGGTTGGATGATCTCATTGACTACTGCATTGCATTAGATGACCAAATTCGGGAGAGAAAGCCTCCCAGAGAGAAGCCTCGTAGACTACTGCCTGCTGTACCTTCTGGGGTTCCTGTCTTGGCACCCCCTGTTTCTGTACCAACCAAGGTAGATCATCCAGTCCCAGAACCAATGCAGCTAGGTAGGACTGGTATATCTAGGGAGGAAAAACAATACATGCTACAAGGGTGGTTATGCTTATATTGTGCCGGTAGGGGTCATTTTCGGTTGCAATGCCCCAGGTGACCAAGGAATTCTGAGGTATTGGAAAACTACTGTGTCTAGGGTGTCATGAGAGACAGATCCTAGGCATGACTTCTGTGTCTCTCATAACAAATCTAAAATTAACCAGGGTTGTGGTACCAGTGTCTCTGGCTTGGGACACCACCAAGCTTGATACCAAAGTCTTTATAGACTCTGGTGCTGTAGGAAATTTTCTTGAATCAGAGTTTGCAGCCACACATCTGGTACCATTGGATGAGAGGGAGACTCCTTTGATTGCGGAGTCTATCGATGGTAGACGCCTGACTCGTCGTCATGCTACCCATGATACAGGGCCGGCCTGACCATGGAGCAGCTCTGTTGGGCATGTCACATCTGGGCTCTGCTGGGTATGTCACATCTGGACTCTTCTGGGCATGTCACATTGGGGCTCTGCTGGGCATGTCACATCTGGGCTCTGCTGGTATGTCACATCTGGACTCTGCTGGCATGTCACATCTGGGCTCTGCTGGGCATGTCACATCTGGGCTCTGCTGGGTATGTCACATCTGGGTTCTGCTGGGCTTGTCAATTCTGGGCATGTCACATCTGGGCTCTGCTGGGCATGTCACATCTGGGTTCTGCTGGGCATGTCAATTCTGGACTATGCTGGGTATGTCACATCTGGGCTCTGCTAGGCATGTCACATCTGGGCTCTGCTGGGCATGTCAATTCTGGGCTTTGCTGGGCATGTCACATCTGGGCTCTGCTGGGTATGTCACATCTGGGCTCTGCTGGACATGTCACATCTGGGCTCTGCTGGGTATGTCACCGCTGGGCTCTGCTGGGTATGTCACATGCTGGGCTCTGCTGGGCATGTCAGATCTGGGCTCTGCCGGGTATGTCACATCTGGGTTCTGCTGGGCTTGTCAATTCTGGGCTCTGCTGGGCATGTCACATCTGGGCTCTGCCAGGCATGTCAATTCTGGGCTCTGCTGGGTATGTCACATCTGGGCTCTGCTGGGTATGTCACATCTGGGTTCTGCTGGGCTTGTCAATTCTGGGCTCTGCTGGGCATGTCACATCTGGGCTCTGCTGGGCATGTCAATTCTGGGCTCTGCTGGGCATGTCACAACTGGGTTCTGCTGGGCATGTCAATTCTGGGCTCTGCTGGGCATGTAACATCTGGGCTCTGCTGGTATGTCACATCTGGGCTCTGCTGATATGTCACATCTGGGCTCTGCTAGGCATGTCACATCTGGGCTCTGCTGGGCATGTCACATCTGGGCTCTGCTGGTATGTCACATCTGGGCTCTGCTGAGTATGTCACATCTGGGTTCTGCTGGGCTTGTCGATTCTGGGCTCTGCTGGCTATGTCTCATCTGGGCTCTGCTGGGCATATCAATTCTGGGCTCTGCTGGGCATGTAAGATTCTGGGTTCTGCTAGGCATGTCACATCTGGGCTCTGCCAGGCATTTCAATTCTAGGCTCTGCTGGGTATGTCACATATGGACTCTGCTGGGCATGTAACATTGGGGCTCTGCTGGGCATGTCACATCTGGGCTCTGCTGGGTACGTCACATCTGGGTCTGCTGGGCTTGTCAATTCTGGGCTCTGCTGGCATGTCAATTCTGGGCTCTGCTGGGCATGTCACATCTGGGTTCTGCTGGCATGTCAATTCTGTTCTCTGCTGGGCATATCACATCTGGGCTCTGCTGGGTATGTCACATCTGGGCTCTGCTGATATGTCACATCTGGGCTCTGCTAGGCATGTCACATCTGGGCTCTGCTGGGTATGTCACATCTGGACTCTTCTGGGCATGTCACATTGGGGCTCTGCTGGGCATGTCACATCTGGGCTCTGCTGGTATGTCACATCTGGACTCTGCTGGCATGTCACATCTGGGCTCTGCTGGGCATGTCACATCTGGGCTCTGCTGGGTATGTCACATCTGGGTTCTGCTGGGCTTGTCAATTCTGGGCATGTCACATCTGGGCTCTGCTGGGCATGTCACATCTGGGTTCTGCTGGGCATGTCAATTCTGGACTATGCTGGGTATGTCACATCTGGGCTCTGCTAGGCATGTCACATCTGGGCTCTGCTGGGCATGTCATTCTGGGCTTTGCTGGGCATGTCACATCTGGGCTCTGCTGGGTATGTCACATCTGGGCTCTGCTGGACATGTCACATCTGGGCTCTGCTGGGTATGTCACCGCTGGGCTCTGCTGGGTATGTCACATGCTGGGCTCTGCTGGGCATGTCAGATCTGGGCTCTGCCGGGTATGTCACATCTGGGTTCTGCTGGGCTTGTCAATTCTGGGCTCTGCTGGGCATGTCACATCTGGGCTCTGCCAGGCATGTCAATTCTGGGCTCTGCTGGGTATGTCACATCTGGGCTCTGCTGGGTATGTCACATCTGGGTTCTGCTGGGCTTGTCAATTCTGGGCTCTGCTGGGCATGTCACATCTGGGCTCTGCTGGGCATGTCAATTCTGGGCTCTGCTGGGCATGTCACAACTGGGTTCTGCTGGGCATGTCAATTCTGGGCTCTGCTGGGCATGTAACATCTGGGCTCTGCTGGGTATGTCACATCTGGGCTCTGCTGATATGTCACATCTGGGCTCTGCTAGGCATGTCACATCTGGGCTCTGCTGGGCATGTCACATCTGGGCTCTGCTGGTATGTCACATCTGGGCTCTGCTGAGTATGTCACATCTGGGTTCTGCTGGGCTTGTCGATTCTGAGCTCTGCTGGCTATGTCTCATCTGGGCTCTGCTGGGCATATCAATTCTGGGCTCTGCTGGGCATGTCAGATTCTGGGTTCTGCTAGGCATGTCACATCTGGGCTCTGCCAGGCATTTCAATTCTAGGCTCTGCTGGGTATGTCACATATGGACTCTGCTGGGCATGTAACATTGGGGCTCTGCTGGGCATGTCACATCTGGGCTCTGCTGGGTACGTCACATCTGGGTCTGCTGGGCTTGTCAATTCTGGGCTCTGCTGGGCATATCAATTATGGGCTCTGCTGGGCATGTCACATCTGGGTTCTGCTGGGCATGTCAATTCTGTTCTCTGCTGGGCATATCACATCTGGGCTCTGCTGGGTATGTCACATCTGGGCTCTGCTGATATGTCACATCTGGGCTCTGCTAGGCATGTCACATCTGGGCTCTGCTGGGTATGTCACATCTGGACTCTGCTGGGCATGTCACATTGGGGCTCTGCTGGGCATGTCACATCTGGGCTCTACTAGGTGTGTCACATCTGGGTTCTGTTGGGCATGTCAATTGTGGGCTCTGCTGGGTATGTCACATCTGGGCTCTGCTGGGCATGTCAATTCTGGACTCTGCTGGGTATGTCACATCTGGGCTCTGCTAGGCATGTCACATCTGGGCTCTGCTGGGCATGTCAATTCTGGGCTCTTCTGGGCATGTCACATCTGGGCTCTGCTGGGTATGTCACATCTGGGCTCTGCTGGGCATGTCACATCTTGGCTCTGCTGGGTATGTCACAGCTGGGCTCTGCTGAGCATGTCAGATCTGGGCTCTGCTGGGCATGTCACTTCTGGGCTCCGCTAGGCATGTCACATCTGGGTTCTGCTGGGCTTGCCAATTCCTGGCTCTGCTGGGCATGTCACAACTGGACTCTGCTGGGCATGTCAATTCTGGGCTCTGCTGGGCATGTCACATCTGGGCTCTGCTGGGTATGTCACATCTGGGTTCTGCTGGGCTTGCCAATTCTGGGCTCTGCTGGGCATGTCACAACTGGACTCTGCTGGGCATGTCAATTCTGGGCTCTGCTGGGCATGTCACATCAGGGTTCTGCTGGGCATGTCAATTATGGGCTCTGCTGGGCATGTCACATCTGGGCTCTGCTGGGCATGTCAATTCTGGCCTCTGCTGGGCATGTCACATCTGGGCTCTGCTGGTATGTCACATCTGGGTTCTGCTGGGTATGTCACGTCTGGGTTCTGCTGGGCTTGTCGATTCTGGGCTCTGCTGGGTATGTCTCATCTGTGCTCTGCTGGGCATGTCAATTCTGGGCTCTGCTGGGCATGTCACATCTGGGCTCTGCTGGGTATGTCACATCTGGGCTCTGCTGGGCATGTCACATCTGGGCTCTGCTGGGTATGTCACAGCTGGGCTCTGCTGGGTATGTCACATGCTGGGCTCTGCTGGGCATGTCAGATTCTGGGCTCTGCTAGGCATGTCACATCTGGGCTCTGCCGGGCATGTCAATTCTGGGCTCTGCTGGGTATGTCACATCTGGACTCTGCTGGGCATGTAACATTGGGGCTCTGCTGCGCATGTCACATCTGGGCTCTGCTGGGCATGTCAATTCTGGGCTCTGCTGGGCATGTCACATCTGGGTTCTGCTGGGCATGTCAATTCTGTGCTCTGCTGGGCATGTCACATCTGGGCTCTGCTGGGTATGTCACATCTGGGCTCTGCTGGGCATGTCACATCTGGGCTCTGCTGGGTATGTCACATCTGGACTCTGCTGGGCATGTCACATTGGGGCTCTGCTGGGCTTGTCACATCTGGGCTCTACTAGGTATGTCACATCTGGGTTCTGCTGGGCATGTCAGATTCTGGGCTCTGCTGGGTTTGTCAGGTTATTGGCTCTGCTGGATATGTCAGATTCTGGGCTCTGCTGGGTATGTCAGATTCAGTGTGGCGCACTGTGATACGCCCATGCACACTGCATGTATTTTTGTTGTTTGCATTTCATCCTTCGCTCCAGGCAGCACAATGCCTTGGGCCGGCCCTGCCATGATACCATACCAGTTCCCATGTATGCTGGAGTGTTACACAGTGAGCTCATCCAGTTCCAGATAATTGAGTCCCTATCATGGCTGGTAGTCCCTGGTTTTCCCTGGCTCGCTCAACATATTCCTGTTTTGGATTGAACACAAGGGGACATAGGTTCATGGAGTCCACAATGCTGGTCTCAGTGTCTGGGAATGAGTAGTACTATTGGTAGCTTGAATGTGTCTACAGTAGGGATGAGCCGAACACCCCCCTGAGTTTGGTTCGGGCCCGAACCTGAACCCCATGAAAGTCAATGGGGCTGAAAATTCGGTTTTTAGAGCGCCTCCAAGAGGGCATATATGCTACATATTTGCCATAAAAGGTGTATGGGGTCCGGGTAGTGCCCTGGGGGACAGGAAACAAGGACAAAAAGTTTAAAAAAATACGTTTTTAATGGGACAGTGAGTTTTCCATGAAATAAGGGTTAAAAATAAAAACGTGCCTAGGAGTGCCTAGGAGGTCCCCATAACCTGCCCGTGAAGTGGCAGATTTGTAGGATGTATAGAAACACTTAAAAACAAAAAAATTATGTTTCAAATGATGGTAAATAGGCTTGTGCACCGATTTTTTTTTCGGTTCGATTCGGTTTGATTTTTCGGATTTTTAAACTTTTCGATTCGGCTCGTTTCGACCGATTTCGGTTTCGATTCGATTCGGTTCGACCTGTTTTTCGGGTACATTTTTTTTTCGGAATTTCGACCATTTTTCGTATTTTCGTGTCACTGTGCTCGGTTTTTGTATCGACTTTTAGTTTTTTCGAAAAATTTCCGTTTTTCAGAAAATTTTCGTTTTTACAAAATTTTCGTGTTTACAAAATTTTCGTTTTTCGGAATATTTTCGTTTTTCGGAATTGCACATTTTTCGGCATAATCGACATTTTTCGTATTTTCGTGTCATTTTGCCCGTTTTTTGTATCGACTTTTCGTTTTTTTCGAAAAAATTTTCGTTTTTACAAAATTTTCATTTTCGGAAAATTTTCGTTTTTCGGAAAATTTTCGTTTTTCGGAACATCTGTTCTCCTCGTTTGCCACATTTCAAGCCCATTCGAAAAATCCGAAAATATTTTGTTTCGGCACGGAAAACATTTCGGATCTGAACTTTTCGGATCTAAAATTTTTCGGAAATTCGGCCGCATCCGAAAACACGAATCGGGAAATTTCGTGAAAATTCCGAAACCCGAAACGCACATCCCTAACGGTAAATGCTTTTCCTTTAATCTATCCATAAACAACTGCTTCGGGCGGCAGTCTGTATGAAAAGAGGAGACATTTTCGTACACGCAGAAAAAGTTTACTGATTTTTTTGGCTAAACTATTGTGAAACTTATGCAGGCTTTGGACGAAAGTAACAATAGGTGCTTCAAAATTGGTCCTTTAGCGTCCCCAACAGTGCCGTCACACCGTAACCCCTCTGAGGATATGAATCTGATACAGGCGTCAATGGCAGTGCTCCAAATATTGTGCTTTTGGTGCCAGGCCTGGAAGTACTATCATACAGTAACCCCTCTGTGGTATTGTGGAAGAATGCAGGGGTGAACCTTGCGGTCCTATATTAAACAGATATGCATCTGGTAAAGGCGTCAGTGCACCCAGATATTCTGCCTTTGGTGCAAGACTGCCAGGCCAGCAAGTATCATCATACAGTAACCCCTCTGTAGTATTGTGGAAGAATGCAGGGGTGGACCATGTGGTCCTATATTGAAAAGTTTTTATCTGGTAATGGGCGTCAGTGCACCCAGATATTGTGCCTTTGGTGCCAGGCCAGCAAGTATCATCATACATTAACCCCTCTGTAGTATTGTGGAAGAATTCAGGGGTGGACCATGTGGTCCTATATTAAAAAGATATGATTCTGGTCAAGGCGTCAGTGCACCCAGATATTGTGCTTTTGGTGCAAGACTGCCAGGCCAGCAAGTATCATCATACAGTAACCCCTCTGTAGTATTGTGGAAGAATGCAGGGGTGGACCATGTGGTCCTATATTAAAAAGATATGATTCTGGTCAAGGCGTCAGTGCACCCAGATATTGTGCCTTTCATGGCAGCAAGTGCATTCACACCGTAACCCTTTTGTGGTATTGTGGAAGAGTGCAGGGTTGGAGCCTGCGGTTCAAAAAATTTAAATGATATAAATCTGGCACAGGCGTCAGTGCAGCCAAATATTGCACCTTTCATGGCAGCAAGTGCATTCATACTGTAACCCTTTTGTGATATTGTGGAAGAGTTCAGTGCTGGAGGTTTTGTGAATGCAGAAGACATCCCCGATCTATTCCGTTACGTCAGTATCAGGGGGTTGATAGCTGCTGATCCAGGACTGTTTCATTTTTATAAATGTCAGCCGGTCTACAGTGTCGGTGGACAGATGCACTCTTTTGTCTGTGACAACACCTCCAGCGGCACTGAACGTCCTTTCAGAAAGCACGCTGGATGAAGGGCAACCTAGTAGCTGCATAGCATATTGGCTAAGTTCTGGCCAGTGATCCAATCTCAACACCCAGTAAGCCAGTGGATCATCTGCTGGAAAGGTATCCAGGTCTGCCCTTGCCCCTAGGTAGTCCTGCACCATATGGTGAAGACGCTAGCAATGGGTGCCTACATTTGACGTCCCTGGGCGTCGTGGACTAAAAAAAATTAAAAATTCATCAGTCAAGCGGCCCTGGCCTTCACCACTATTCCTCTGATCATCCACAGCCTCAGAAGCACTTGTATTAGCACTTGGTAATCTACCAGTGCCTAGAAAGGTGTTACACAAGTGTCACTTTAGAGCGTCCTCAAGTTTTTTCATCCTGTGCTCCCTCTGTGCGGGCAGGATGAGCTCTGCAACTTTCCCCTTGTATCGTGGATCAAGAAGGGTTGCCAACCAGTAATGATCCCTCTCCTTGATAGCATGAATCCTGGGGTCCTTTAGCAGGCTTTGCATTATTAGGGAGCCCATGCAGCGTAGGTTGGAGGTGGCATTAGCTTTCGAGTCTTCCTGGTCCATGAGGATGACCGTATCGTGCACTTCCTCCTCCCAGCCATGCACTAGCCCTTCTGTTTCTGGGCACACGAAACCCTCTCATGAGGAATCCCCACCTTCAATGCCCCCACTACTTAAATATTCCTCCTCTTCCTCCTCCTGTCTGATCTGAATAGGAACGATGGAATGCTGTCTGCGGAAGACTGGGGCCTTGAGAGCTAGGGAAGGCCTCCTCTTCCTCCTGCTGCTCTGCTCTAGGGCCACATCTATAATTCCCGCAGAGTGTGCTCCAGCAGGAACACTAAAGGAATTGTGTCACTGATGCATGCCACTGTCCTGCTCACCATCCTCGTTGCCTCCTAAATTGTGACAGTACAGTGCATGCATCCTTGTCATCATCAGCCACTGCGGGGGGAAAAAAACAAGTTGACCTGAACCTGTCCTTGTGCCATACTCACACAGGTACTCGTTGATGGCCCTCTGCTGCTTGTGCAGACACTGCAGCATTGCTAATGTCTAGTTCCACCTGGTGGGCATGTCACAGATCAGATGGTTTGTGGGAAGGTGGAATTCTCTTTGAATTTTCTGCCAGGCGAACGCTTGCTGGGAATGACCGTCTGAAGTGGCTGCAGACTTTTCTGGCCTGGCTGAGAAGCTCTGGCAGCCCTGGTACTTGTTAGGAAACGCTGTACCACTAGATTTAGGACGTGTGCTAGGCATGGTACATGTGTCAATTTACCCTTGTGTAGGGTGGAGAGAAGGTTGCTGCCATTATCACAGACGATCATTCCCAGCTCAAGCTGGCGTGGTGTTAACCATCTCTGCACCTGGCCCTGCAGAGCTGACAGAATTTCTGGCCCGGTGTGGCTCCTGTCCCCTAAACAAACCAGCTCAAGCACAGTATGGCTTCTTTTTGCTTGAGCCATTGTGTGGACCCTGTCAGGCGTCAGTTTAACTGCCACTTCGCCAGAGACAGAAAAGGAGGAGGAGGAGGAGGAGGAAGAGGGAGAGGTGGTGGTGGTGGAGCAGACAGACCTCATACAAGCAGCTTTCTGGAGGCGTGATGGATGAACAAGCTCCAGCACAGAGCCCCGCTTGGATCCCTCCCAGCTGCAATCAGAGTTACCCAGTGTGCCGTGAAGGAAATGTAATGACCCTGTCCATGCTTGCTGGACCACGTGTCTAAAGTCACATGCACCTTGTTGATGACTTCCTTTCGAATGACTGGATAACATTGTCTTCCACGTGCTGGTATAGTGCTGGAATGGCCTTGCGTGAAAAGTAATGGCGTTTTGGAACCTGCCACTGTGGTACAGCACATTCAGCAAATTCACGGAAGGGAGCAGAGTCCACCAGCTGGAAAGGCAGCAGCTGCAATGCGAGCAATTTTGCTAAGCTGGCATTTAGACGCTGTGCTTGGGGATGGTTGGGACTATATTTTTTCTTACGCTGCAGCAGCTGCGGCAACGTAATCTGACTGCGTAAATCTTCAGCTGCTGGGAGGATGTCACATTGTGAGGAAGGACCTGGTACATCCATTACTGTAGCATCATCCCTGTCAGTGGAGGTTGTAGGCAATGACATGGCAGGACATACAGTGGGGGTAGAGACAGATGAGGAGGAGGAGGACCTATGCAAAGTTTTGCACCAACGGGATGCGTGGCGGGTGGTCATATGTCACCTCAAGCACGTGGTACCCAAGTGTCCGGTGTTTATCCCACGCTTCAGCCTCCTCTGACATAGATTACAAATAGCAACGGTGGGGTCTGCTGCACATTTCTTAAAGAACTCCCAGACAGCAGAGTTCCTGCATGTGTTCTTTGAGACAACAGCGCTCTGCACCGGAGCAGCTCTGACATGTGATGCCTTGGACTGGCTAGTGCTACGGTTGGTCACAGAGGATGTTGTGCGTTGTGTTTGCTGTGCCTCCTCCTCCTCCACCCCCTCCTCTTCACTTGATTCCTCAGTTCGATCTGGCACCCAGGTGGAGTCAGTGATCTCATCATCAATGTCATCTTCACCCCTATCTCCTCGTCACTGGTGCCAACTTGGCAGTATGGTGCAGCTGCTGGGGCAACATAAGTGCCAGTTATTTGTGTGTCATCACTGGCACCCCCTTCCTCTAGGTTGATTATACTCCCTTGCTCAACCTTAGAGATTGAATCTGAGCACTGTAGTTGCTGAGCATCCTCAAGCAGCATGTCACTGTCATTGTAGTCAAACAATTCAGCTGACTCCTCCGTGTGTGATAGCGAGGCTACGGCAGGAGTAGCTGTGGACATGGAGGCTGCATTAGATGCTTTGGCAGCTGAGGTGGACTGTAAAGCACTAGAAGCCTGGCTGGCAGAGGACTCGGAGGATGAGGATGGTCTGGCTAGCCAATCCACCAAATCCTCTGTATGTTGCTGCAGGTTAAGAAGACGACCAGTTATAAAGGACAAGCTTGCCCCTGTAGAGGATGCACCACGTCCACCACGACCAGAGGCACAGCCTCCCGACACAGGGGCCGCTTGCCCTCTTATCTGTGTCTGGGAGCGTCTGCCTGTCCTGTTTGTTCTTTCAGACATGGTGAGTGATATATAGATTAAAGATATACAGAACTCTGATTCAACTCTGGTATAAAGATTAAAGATTTACAGAACTCTGGTATAACTCAGTGAGACACCCTGTTAGCTGGCAGCCAGTGACAAGACACTTATTACAATTCGCAGAAACCTCCTATAAATCATTGAGACCCACTGATGGGTGCCAGTGACAAGACACAAATTACTATGATTTGCAGAAATCTGCTACAAGTCAGTGAGACCCCCTGATAGGACCCCCTGATAGCTGGCAACAGTGACAAGACACAGATTACAATTCGCAGAAACCTCCTAAAATGCAGTGAGACCCCTTGATGGGCGGCAGTGAAACCTCCTATAAATCAGTCAGACCCTTTGATGGGTGGCAGTGAAACCTCCTATAAATCAGTGAGACCCTTTGATGGGTGGCAGTGAAAACTCCTATAAATCAGTGAGACCCTTTGATGGGTGGCAGTGAAACCTCCTATAAATTAGTGAGACCCTTTGATGGGTGGCAGTGAAACCTCCTATAAATCAGTGAGACCCTTTGATGGGTAGCAGTGAAACCTCTTATAAATCAGTGAGACCCCTTGATGCATGGCAGCCAGTGAGAACACACGGATTTTAACAATTCCCAAACATTTTGTAGAAATTAGTGACCCCAAAAATACTGTGTGGTACTGGCTGTGTGACAAGACACAGATCACCTCAATTCAGAAATGTTTTGTAAAAATTAGGGAGCTCCAAAATACTGTGTGGTACTAGCTGTGTGACAAGACACAGATCACCTCAATTCACAAATGTTTTACAGAAATTAGTGAGCCCCAAAATACTGCGTGGTACTGGCTGTGTGACAAGACACAGAAGATCACCTCAATTCACAAATGTTTTAAAGAAATTAGTGAGCCCCAAAATACTGCGTGGTACTGGCTGTGTGACAAGACACAGAAGATCACCTCAATTCACAAATGTTTTAAAGAAATTAGTGAGCCTCAAAATACTGCGTGGTACTGGCTGTGTGACAAGACACAGATCACCTCAATCACAAATGTTTTAAAGAAATTAGTGAGCCCCAAAATACTGCGTGGTACTGGCTGTGTGACAAGACACAGATCACCTCAATTCACAAATGTTTTGTAGAAATTAGGGAGCTCCAAAATACTGCGTGGTACTAGCTGTGTGACAAGACACAGATCACCTCAATTCACAAATGTTTTAAGAAATTAGTGAGCCCCAAAATACTGCGTGGTACTGGCTGTGTGACAAGACACAGGTCATCTCAATTCACAAATGTTTTAAAGAAATTAGTGAGCCCCAAAATACTGCGTGGTACTGGCTGTGTGACAAGACACAGAAGATCACCTCAATTCACAAATGTTTTAAAGAAATTAGTGAGCCTCAAAATACTGCGTGGTACTGGCTGTGTGACAAGACACAGATCACCTCAATTCACAAATGTTTTAAAGAAATTAGTGAGCCCCAAAATACTGCGTGGTACTGGCTGTGTGACAAGACACAGATCACCTCAATTCACAAATGTTTTGTAGAAATTAGGGAGCTCCAAAATACTGCGTGGTACTAGCTGTGTGACAAGACACAGATCACCTCAATTCACAAATGTTTTAAAGAAATTAGTGAGCCCCAAAATACTGCGTGGTACTGGCTGTGTGACAAGACACAGGTCATCTCAATTCACAAATGTTTTAAAGAAATTAGTGAGCCCCAAAATACTGCGTGGTACTGGCTGTGTGACAAGACACACATCACCTCAACTCACAAATGTTTTAAAGAAATTAGTGAACCCCAAAAAAACTTGCTGGCTGTGTGACAAGACACAGAAGATCACCTCAATTCATAAATGTTTTAAAGAAATTAGTGACCCCAAAAAAACTTGCTGGCACAGTGACAAGACACATATCAATTCCCTGATATTTTGTAGAAATGAGACCCCCCAGACCCCCCCAGTAGCGTGACAGACCGGCAGTAACAACACACAACAATCTCCTCTGAAATTTCCTCTGAAATGCTTGCAGATTCGGCGTGTGGAAACGTTATATAGTGTGCTGCGGGACTTAGCTCTGTGAGCCCATGAATGGGCAAAATTTGCCCAATCAGGACTCTGAGCGGTGATTGGCATACTGTTGAACCTGTCTTGCACCAGACCTGTGGTCAGATGCAAGGCTGTAGCCAATTACGAGCTTCAGACCAGTGGGAAAATGCATTGTGGGCCATTGTGATGCATTGTGGACTCGAACATGCGCCGAACACACGGAAATGTTCGGCGTTCGCGATCTACCCGAACAGGCTAAGTTCGGGCTGAACTCCGAACTGTCCGAACCCGAACTGCTCATCCCTAGTCTACAGCTCCTCCTCTTTACACTGAGGTTCCTGAATGATACCAAGTTCTCAAGGAGGTCTTTGAAAAAAAAAAATAAGAGGTCTTGCCACCACATCGCCCCTACGATTGTGCTATTGAACAACTCCCCAGCACCTTGCATCCCAAGGATCACGTATATCCCCTTTCCCAAAAAAAAAAAATATTATGGAGGAGTATATACCTGAGAACCTGGCCCGAGGTTCATTAGATGCTCTTCATCACCTGCTGGGGCAGGGTTCTGTTTTTGTCCTTTTGCACCCCTGTATCGATTATAGGGGGCTCAACAGAATAACTATAAGAAATGCCTATCCTATCCCCCCGATATCTGAGTTCTTTGATCGGTTGAAAGGTGCAATGGGCTATACAAAACTTGACCTGCGTGGTGCCTATAATCTGGTGTGTGTTAAACAGGGCAATGAATGGAAAACGGTGTTTAAAACAAGAAGTGGGCATTACGAATATCTAGTAATGCCTTCGGTCTCTGCCATGCTCCTGCCGTGTTTCAAGATTTTATCAATGATGCACTAAGGGATTTCCTACAAGTCTTTGTAATTGTTTATCTAGACGATATTCTGATATATTTCCCAGATCTCGAGACTCATCATGTTCATGTCCATACAGTGTCAAAAAGGCTACTGGAAAACGGCCTCTATTGTAAGCTCGAAAAATGCTTGTTTGATATAACCTCAGTTCATTTCCTAGGTTACATCGTTAACCCCAAAAGGTTTCAGATGGACCCCAAGAAATTGTCCACCATCATTGATTGGCCTATACCCCAATGGTTAAAGGCGACCCAGCGGTTTCTGGGGTTCATAAATTATTGTAGGAGATTTATAAAAATATTCTCTACCCTGGTGTCTCCTATAACTGCCATGATCAAGAAGGGTGTCCAAAACCAGAAATGGAATACCCAGGCCATTTGAGGTACTAAAACAAGACTTTACCACTGCCCCAGTACTCAGACATCCTGATCCAAAGTTGCCTTTCCAGCCGGAGGTGGATGCATCCCAGATTGGTATTGGTGCTGTCTTGTCTCAAAGAGAGGCTTCTGACAAACCCTTGCATCCTTGTGGGTTCTACCCCCATAAGTTATCCCTTGTGGAAATGAACTATGATATTGGTAGTAGGGAACTGCTGACTGTGGTTTCAGCTTTGACTGAATGGAGGTATCTACTGGAGGGTTCCAGAGATCCGATCATAATAATTACAGACCACAAGACCTATCCTATATTGTTGATGCCAAACACCTAAATTCCAGACAAGTAAGGTGGTCATTGCTCTTGTCTAGTTTCAATTATGTTTTTACATATACAGTAGACCCAGGTCTGGCAATGTTAAAGCAGATGCTTCGTCCAGACAACATGAAACCTACGACTAGCATGTGTATGATAAGAACCCCATCGTCAGTGGCGTAGTGTGGGAGGGCGGTGGCCCTGGGTGCAATTTTTTTTAGGGGCGCCGATTTGGGGCGTCCTAGTGGGCCCCCGCCTGTTTCCTGGTGATGGTCAACAGTGCACACAGGCAGCCAGAGGCGCACTCTGTAAATGCTGCAGTGGTGCCTGCGCCACCCCCTCACGTGATGTGTCATGTGAGGGGCGGCACCAGTGCAACGTGCCTGCTCCAGTTTTAGACTGGGATGCAGGCACGCTGCAGGCGCCACCGTGGCATTTACAGAGTGCGCCGCTGGCTGCCTGTTAAGTGCACTGATGTCCATCACAGGGAAACCGGCGGGGGCCCACTATGATGCCCCGAACCGGGCCCCTACTGACCAGCGGGCCCTCAGAGCCGGTGAGCAACGGGGGGGAGGGGGGCAATATATATTCATGTTTGATGTGCTGGGGGCAAATATATTCATGTTTGAGCCACTCGGGGCAAATATATTCATGTTTGAGCTACTGGGGACAGTATATATTCATGTTTGAGCTGCTGGGGCAAATATATTCATGTTTGAGCTACTGGGGTAAATATATTCATGTTTGAGCTAATGGGGGCAAATATATTCATGTTTGAGCTACTGGGGCAAATATATTCATGTTTGAGCTGCTGGGGGCAGTATATATTCATGTTTGAGCTACTGGGGGCAAATATATTCATGTTTGAGCTACTGGGGCAAATATATATTCATGTTTGAGCTACTGGGGCAATATATATCCATGTGTGAGCTGCTGGGGGCAATATATATCCATGTGTGAGCTGCACATTACTGTGGGTTTTATTGCTGTGGAGCTATGTGATACGCTCATACACTCTGCACATTACATTGTATCCCAGTTAAGGGGTTCAATGCCCTAATGGTGGAAGGGAATCGTGTATGCTAACGTGTCCACAGGTTGGGGGGGCGCACAATTCTTGGCTGGCCCCCGGGCGCTGACAACCCACGCTATGCCACTGCCCATCGTTCCCGAGAATGTATTATCCCTTTCAACTGCCATCACGTGTCTTCGCCTCTGTTAGAGAGGCTTCAGGCAGCTCAGGGTGCTGTTCCTATGGAAAAAACTCCTGGTAGGCTTTTTGTCACTGAAACAGAAAGAGAGCACTTCATGTTATTGTATCATGATACCAAACCATCAGGCCACATGGGTATTACTAAGACGATGTCCAGTCTTAGCAAACAGTTTTGGTGGTCTACCATGTGTAAGGATATGACAGATTATGTAGTGGTCTGTGAAGTATGTATTAGAAATCCAAATCCAAAGTAGTGATGAGCCGAATACCCCCGTGTTCGGTTCGCATTCGAACTCGAATAATTTCAAAAGTTCGAGTTCGAACACTTACCGAACTCAATGCAAGTCAATGGGACTCGAAAGTTAGATTTTTAGAGTGCCCTCCAAGAGGGCATATAAGCAAGATATTTGCGATAAAAGGTGTATGGGGGTCCGGGTAGTGCCCTGGGGGACAGGAAATAAGGACAAAACGTAAAAAAAAAATGTTTTTAAAGGAACAGTGAGTTTTCCATGAAATAAAGGTTAAGAATAAAAATGAAAAATTCCTTCAAATATCGTGCCTAGGAGGTCCCCATAACCTGCCCGTGACGTGGCTGATTTGTAGGATGTATAGAAACATTTAAAAACAAAAAAATTACATTTCAAATGACGGTAAATGGTTTTCCTTTAATCTATTCATAAATAAACAACGGCTTGGGGCGGCAGCCTGTATGAAAAGAGGAGACGTTTTAGGACACTCAGAACAAGTTTAGTGATTTTTTGGGCTAAATTATAGTGAAACTTATGCAGTCTTTGGATGAAAGTAACAATAGGTGCTTTAAAATTGGGCCTTTAGTGTCGGCAACAGTGCCGTCACACCGTAACCCCTCTGTGGTTTTGTGGAAGAGTGCATGGTTGGACCCTGCGGTCCAATATTAAAATTATATGAATCTTGTATAGGCGTCAGTGGCAGTGCACCAAAATATTAGGCCTTTGGTGCCAGCTAGTTCCTTCACAACATAACCCCTCTGAGGTATTGTGGAAGAGTGCAAGGGTGGAGGTTTTGGTAATGCAGAAAAGATCCCTGATCTATTCAGTTATGTCAGCATCAGGGGATTGATAGCTGCTGATCCAGGACTGATTCATTTTTATAAATGTCAGCTGGTCTACAGAGTCGATGGACAGACGCACTCTTTTGTCTGTGACAAAACCTTCAGCGGCACTGAACGTCCTTTCAGAAAGCACGCTTGATGAAGGGCAACCTAGTAGCTGCATAGCATATTGGCTAAGTTCTGGCCAGTGATCCAATCTCAACACCCATTAAGCCAGTGGATCATCTGCAGGGAAGGTATCCAGGTCTGCCCTTGCCCCTAGGTAGTCCTGCACCATATGGTGAAGACGCTGGCAATGAGTGCCTACATTTGACGTCCCTGGGCGTCGTGGACTAAAAAAAATTAAAAAGGCATCAGTGAAGCGGCCCCTTTCACCGCTCTTCCTCTGATCATCCGCAGCCTCAGAAGCACCTGTGTCATCACTTGGTAACCTACCAGTGCCTGGAAAGGTGTTACACAAGTGTCCCTTTAGAGCGTCCTCAAGTTTTTTTCATCCTGTGCTCCCTCTTTGCGGGCAGGATGAGCTCTGCAACTTTACCCTTTTATTGTGGATCAAGAAGACTTGCCAACCAGTAATGATCCCTCTCCTTGATAGCACAAATCCTGGGGTCCTTTAGCAGGCTTTGCAGGATAAGGGAGCCCATGCAGCGTAGGTTGGAGGTGGCATTAGCTTCCAAGTCTTCCTGGTCAATGAGGATGACCCCATCGTGCACTTCCTTCTCCCAACCACGTACTATTCCTTGGGTTTCTGGGCATACAAAACCCTCCCTTGAGGAATCCCCACCTTCAATGCCCCCACAACTTAAATATTCCTCCTCCTCCTCATCCTCCTCATCCTATCTGATCTGAGGACCAGCAGGAATGCTGTCTGCGTAAAGACTGGGGCCTTGAGAGCTAGGGAAGTCCTCCTCTTCCTCCCGCTGCTCTGCCTCTAGTGCCACATCTATAATTCCCTGCAGAGTACACTCCAGCAGGAACACTAAAGGAATTGTGACACTGATGCATGCACTGTCCCTGCACACCATCCTCGTTGCCTCCTCAAATGGTGATAGTACAGTGCATAAATCCTTGATCATCAGCCACTGTGGGGGGAAAAAAACAAGTTGACCTGATCCTGTCCTTGTGCCATACGCACACAGGTACTCATTGATGGCCCTCTGCTGCTTGTGCAGATGCTGCAGCACTGCTAATATTGAGTTCCACCTGGTGGGCATGTCACAGATGAGACGGTTTGTGGGAAGGTGGAATTCTCTTTGAATTTCTGCCAGGCGAACACTTGCTGGGAATGACCGTCTGAAGTGGCTGCAGACTTTTCTGGCCTGGCTGAGAAGCTCTGGCAGCCCTGGGCGCCTGGTTAGGAATTGCTGTACCACCAGATTTAGGACGTGTGCTAGGCATGGTACATGCGTCAACTTACCCTGGCGTAGGGCAGAGAGAAGGTTGCTGCTATTATCACAGACGACCATTCCCAGCTGAAGTTGGCGTGGTGTTAACCATCTCTGCACCTGCCCCTGCAGAGCTGACAGAATTTCTGGCCCGGTGTGGCTCCTGTCCCCTAAACAAACCAGCTCAAGCACAGTATGGCATCTTTTTGCTTGAGCCATTGTGTAGCCCCTGCCACGCGTCGGCTTAACTGCCACTTCACCAGAGACAGAGAAGGAGGAGGAGGAAGAGGTGGTGGAGCAGACAGACCTCATACAAGCAGCTTTCTGGAGGTGTGGTGGATGAACAAGCTCCAGCACAGAGCCCCATCCTGGATCCCTCCCAGCTGCAAGCAGAGTTACCCAGTGTGCCGTGAAGGAAATGTAACGGCCCGTCCATGCTTGCTGGACCACGTGTCTAAAGTCATGTGCACCTTGCTGCTGACTGCCTTTCCCAATGACTCCATATCATTGTGTTCCACAAGCTGGTATAGTGCTGGAATGGCCTTATGTGAAAAGAAATGGTGTTTTGGAACCTGCCACTGTGGTACAGCACATTCAGAAAATTCACGGAAGGGAGCAGAGTCCACCAGCTGGAAAGGCAGCAGCTGTAATGTGAATAATTTTGCTAAGCTGGCATTTATACGCTGTGCTTGGGGTTGGTTGGGACTATATTTTTTCTTACGCTGCAGCAGCTGGGTCAACATAATCTGACTGCGTAAATCTTCAGCTGATGGGATGCTGTCACATTGTGAGGAAGGATGTGGTACACCCATTACTGTAGCATCATCCCTGTCAGTGGAGGTTGTAGGCAATGACATGGCAGGACATATAGTGGGGGTAGAGACAGAAGATGAGGAGGAGGACCTATGCAAAGTGTTGTGTCAATTGGATGCGTGGCATATGTCGCCTCAAGCACGTGGTACCGAAACGTGGGATGTCTTTCCCACGCTTGATCCTCTTCTGACATAGATTACAAATAGCAACGGTGCGATCTGCTGCACATTTCTTAAAGAACTCCCAGACAGCAGACTTCCTGTACATGTGCTTTGAGACAACAGCGCTCTGCACCTGAGCAGCTGTGACTTCTGATGCCTTGGACTGGCTACGGTTGGTCATAAAGGACGTTCTGCCTCCTTTTTGTTGTGTCTCCTCCTCCTCCTCTCCTCCTCCTCCTCCCTTGACTCCTCTGTTCTATCAGGCACCCAGGTGGGGTCAGTGACCTCATCATCGTCATCACCCCCTATCTCCTTGTCACTGGAGCCAACTTGGTAGTATGCTGCAGCTGCTGGGGCAACATGAGTGACAGTTATGTGTGTGTCACTGGCACCCCCTTCCTCTAGGTTGATTATACTCCCTTCCTCAACCTCAGAGTTTGAATCAGAGCACTGTAGTTGCTACGCATCCTCAAGCAGCATGTCACTGTCATTGTAGTCAAACAATTCAGCTGACTCCTTCGTGTGTGATAGTGAGGCTACGGCATGAGTAGCTGTGGACATGGAGGCTGAATTAGATGTTTTGGCAGCTGAGGTGGACTGTAAAGCACTAGAAGCCTGGCTGGCAGAGGACTCAGAGGATGAGAATGGCCTGGTTAGCCAATCCTGCAAATCCTCTGTATGTTGCTGCTGCTGCTTAAAATGGCCAGCACCAGTTAAAAAGGACAAGCGTGCCTCTGCAGAGGATGCACCACGTCCACGATGACCAGAGGCACAGCCTCCCGACACAGAGGCTGCTTGCCCTCTTGTCTGTGACCGTCTGCCTGTCCTTTTTGGTCTTTCTGACATGGTGAGTGATATATAGATTAAAGATATGCAGAACTCTGATTCAACTGTGTTATCTAGAGTAAAGATTTCCAGAACTCTGGTATAACTCAGTGAGACACCCTGATAGCTGGGAGCCAGTGACAAGACACAGAATAAAATTCCCAGAAACCAACTATAAGTCAGTGAGACCCCCTGATGGGTGGCAGTGACAAGACACAGGTTATAATTCCCAGATATCTGCTAGAAGTGACCCCCCCAATAGCTGCTGGCAGTGAGAACATACAGATTACAACAATTCCTAGATATCTTGTAGAAGTGAGACCCCCCAATAGCTGCTGGCAGTGAGAACACACAGATTACAACAATTCCCAGATATCTTGTAGAAGTGAGACCCCCCAATAGCTGCTGACAGTGAGAACACACAGATTACAACAATTCTCATCTATCTCTTGTAGAAGTGAGACCCCCCCAATAGCTGCTGGCAATGAGAACACACAGATTACAACAATTCCCAGATATATAGTAGAAGTGAGAACCCCAAATTGCTGCTGGCAGTGAGAACACACAGATTACAACAATTCTCATCTGTCTTGTAGAAGTGAGACCCACCCAATAGCTGCTGGCAGTGAGAACACACAGATTACAACAATTCCCAGATATATTGTAGAAGTGAGAACCCCCAATAGCTGCTGGCAGTGAGAACACACAGATTACAACAATTATCATCTATCTTGTAGAAGTGAGACCCCCCCCAATAGCTGCTGGCAGTCAGAACACACAGATTACAACAATTCCCAGATATATTGTAGAAGTGAGAACCCCCAATAGCTGCTGGCAGTGAGAACACACAGATTACAACAATTCCCAGATATCTTGTAGAAGTGAGAGCCCCTCCCCCCCAATAGCTGCTGGCAGTGAGAACACACAGATTACAACAATTCCCAGATATCTTGTAGAAGTGAGACCCCCCAATAGCTGCTGGCACTGAGAAGACACACTAACAGAACAATCTCCTCTCAAAATACATGTGCTGGGGCTGTGTGAAGCCTTATATAGTGTGCTGCGGGACTTAGCTCTGTGAGCCCATGATTGGGCAACATTTGCCCAATCAGGACTCTGATCCTTGATTGGCATAGTCTTGCACCTGTCTTGCACCTGACCTGTGGCCAGGTGCAAGGCTGTAGCCAATTACAAGCTTCAGGACAGTTGAAAAGTGCATTGTGGTCCATTGTGGTGCATTGTGGGTGAACTCAAACCGAACACGTGGAAATGTTCGGAGTTCGGCGAACAGCCGAACGGCCGATGTTCGATGCGAGCTCCGAACAGATCAAAATGAACAGCTCATCCCTAATCCAAAAACCATGCTGGTTGGGCTGCTACAACCTCTGCCAATCCCTGATCGACCATGGGCACTTCTTTCTATGGATTTTATTGTGGAATTGCCTAGATCTCAAAGAAATATGGTCATACTTACTGTAGTAAACCGCTTCTCTAAAATGGACCACTACATCCTGCTTCCCAAGCTGCCTTCCATGCCACCCATCCTTCTGTGGCTTGTGGTTGTCCAGTGGCCACCCATGGCAGGGGGGTTCTGCCACATCCAGTGCCCAGGGAGTGACTTGGCACCCAGCAGCGCCATCCTCGCTGCCTGCTGGCCGGTCGCCGAGTGATGTACAGGCTTGCAGCAGTCGCGTGGGTGGTCAGCGGGTGGGTTGCAGCATGATGATGTGGCGCCACCAGATTTACAATCAGCTAGGGCAGACTCATTGCCCTGACGTGGTTCAGATTCCTTCAGTGCGTTCTGCGATTTTCTATTCACGTGCATGACTCTGGCTATCTTTATAGAACCCTCTCTGTGTATGACCTTGGCTATTGTTTACGAACCCTGAATGTATACTGACTTGGCTATTTCTAAGAACCCTTCTTCGTGTACTGACCCAGCTATTCCTGAGAACCCTGCTCTGAGTGCCACCCTTGGTATAAGGTTGGCCATCTCTCCTGGAGATAAGACCTCTGCTACCTGAGCTAAGTGTGTCCTCCTATTCTGGTGTCTGTTAACCAATGCTGGGTACAACAAGATCTATTCCCTGAAGGTAGTTAGCATTACCGACCATCCAAGGATCGGATGGGTAGATAGTATACTGTGTACAAGGACCAGTATCGTAGGCCCAAGGGGGATCCGTGACACAAACCCTGGGGCAAGGCATAGTTTCCAGGTCTCACTCCCGGAAGAAACATAAGAGGGTGTCCAACCCTAACCGACTGAGTGGTGTGGATACTGATCTCAATATGTCTTGTTCTAGTGTCTCCGAGCCTAGCCCTTTTCCTGAGGGTTATTATTGTCATCATTATTATTGTCATCATTTATATAGTGCCAACAGTTTCCTCAGCGCTTTACAATAACCAAAGGGACCGAGATAAACAAACATATGATGGAAACGCTAGGTGTAGAGGGCCCTGCTCATAGGAGTTTACAGTCTAGAGGGATTGGGGTTGAGAAAGACAAGAGGAATTTTACTAGATAGCAGGATCATGAGTGCCAGTGGTTTGGAAATGGTGGGACCATAGAAGCAGATTCGATCATGTGTGGGTAGGTGAGCAGAGGGATGAGTTGCATCAGTGATGTGATACACTAATCTGAAGAGATGGGTTTTGAAGGATTTCTTGAAGGCCTGAAGATCAGGGGAGAGTTTGATAGGGCAAGGCAAGTCATTCCACTGGACCGGAGCTGCCCGTGAGAAGTCTTGGAGGCAAGAGTTGGCCGTGTGCGTGTAGACAGATGACAGGAGGAGGTTGCCCGCCGTCTGGAGTTGTCTGGATGGGACGTGCTTGCGGAGTAATTAAGAAATGTAGGAAGGAGTTGAGTAATTGAGCAATTTGAACGTGAGCATCAGTATTTTAAACTGTATCCTGGAACATCCTGGAAGCCAATGGAGGGACCGGCAGAGGAGGGAAGTATGCGAGGTGCGTCTGGTGAGAAACATAAGACTGGCCCCTGCATTCATTACAGATTGCAAAGAGGCAATATGGGAGTTGGGGAGTCCAATGAGGAGCGAGTTGCAATAGTCAAGTCATGAAATGACAAGAGCATGAGCCAGCACCTTATATCAGGATGCCTAACAGGACTATGATACGCCATGCTCACTTGGATATATTTATGAAAAACCCAAATGCGTGGCGTGCCCCGGTGGAGTAGTCTGTTTTTCTTGTTTTTGTGCTTTGTCCCCGGCCTTGTATGGATCTTGGGTGCCCGTTGGTCACCCTTTGAGAGGGGTTGCTGTCACATTCCACACGTTTCCAGCCCTGTCCTTTGTATGTGAGCTGATCCAGTTCAGGTGTTGTGGCCATTCCTGGATTCCAGCCTAGGGGTTACTTGTTTGCACTTAGCTCACCTGTCTGTCATGTCCTGTTTCACTCCCTATTTAAGACCAGTGCTCCCACAGTACATGACTCCTTGATTTTCAGTCTTCTGGAGTCATTCTGAGTTTTGCCTTTTTAGTGCTTCCTGCTTTTAGTTCCTGTTCTGTTTGTATATTTTGTTATAGTATATGATTGGTTCTGTTTCCATGTTTGTCTCTTACTCCTGTGACCGTGTTCGTTGTTTATTTCTGGATATTCCTGTGTACTATTTCTCATCCTGTTTCTTGTGTGATTTAGTTTGTGGTTTTCCCTTGCTGTGATTTTGTTTTCTGGTTTACTATTCCATGCTGATATCCTGTGTACCTATCTGGCTTCTTTGACTACCCTCCCGGCTCTAGAATCCTGGCATCTGATCTGGCTTACGTACTCTCTCTGGCTTTCTGACTCCTGGCTTTCCTCTATGACTGAGTATGTATTATCCCAGACTGTACTGATTCCTTAGTTCCTAGTATCTGTGTTCATTCTGAGACTCTGCACAGTCTGTGGTATTTTCTATGTAGCTTAGATCCGACTACCCTAAACACCGACCTATCAGTGTTAGGGTTTCTTTTGGTATTGCCATGCAGGAGTCTCTGTCCAGCCCTGTTTTGCTCTCACTTTCTGTCCTAATACTTGTTGTCTGCAGTAGTATCTCCTGCACTTTGGGCTTTCTTCCTGAACAAAGGCCCCACAATGGCTCAAGCCTGGTGCAGCCGTCACACAAATCGAGCTACAGCTGTTTGAGTCGCAGGTCTATTTTCTTCCTTTTTCCCCTGCATCGGCTGCTAAAAGCCGAATGTAAAGGCATCAACAGACGATTTTCCACAGTTTTAGCTCTTTGGGCATTATGCTAACAGGGCTAATGCTTTGGGGGCACCTTCTGCCGCCCAAAAGGAATTGAAATTCGTTTGCTGCAAATAAATTTAATTTGCTTTTGGGCTGCAGATCAGTGGATCGAGATATCTCTATATCAGGGCATGGGATGGTGCCTTTGAAGCCTGAGATATCTTGATCTCAGTAGTGAAGGGGTTAATTATGAGAATTTTCAGCAAATTTGGTAATCCTTGGTTTCACAATGCTATTCCCCCTTTTCTAAGACAAATATCTCCTATTCCACCAGTGTTCATTCTTCCACTTTTGGTGTTCTGGATGGAGATATTGTAGACCAACATGATTTTTGTGAAAACAAGGAAAAGAAACAATATTGTAGATGGCTATGTTTTGTGACACAATAGTGTTATTATAATCCTAGAAATAGTTACAAAGCTGTTGTCATTATAATAATGGGGATTTTGTGCTTTGTATCCCCCAGCACTAGCTTCATGTCGTCTTGCTGATGAGCTTATGGGCATTACGTAAATATTTTGATCAAACAAACAAATACAATTGCAATTTTTTTATAGAGTACCAACATATTACGCACCACTGTATTATGGGTACAACACAAAAAACACATGAATCAATTCAAAAAGTTTGAAACAAAGAAAACAGTAATAAAAGATTAAGCTGCTCAATCTTACAATCTAAAGAGTGGGTTAAATACACATAACTTGAGGGTGAGCTGCAAGAGTTTAGCTTGGCCCTCCATAAGTTTTGGAACTACATTTCCCATGAGGTTTAGCCAATCTAATGATTGATTGAGCAGGACATACTTGAAAACGAGAGAAATCTCAATGTATCCTTCCTGGTAAAATCCTTTATAAATAAATTGAGCGCCACAGGAGATGAAGTTCCAAAACATCTGGAGGTCCAAGGTTGCTGACCCCAGATTTAGCTGATTGACTTCTATAAATTAGTATGTTTGCTGGGAAATTTTGAAGGGCTGTAGGCACAGGGCAAGACAAATGTAAAAGGTAAAGACGTTTCGCTAATAGATGGCAGCTCAGGAGACAGGGAGCTACATGATCTTACATAAGGAGAGATAGATCAGGAGAGGTAGATCTGGATGTCATCCACATAGGGTTTTGACTGGAAACCAGTGAAAGAAATTAGTAGCGGTTGTATAAATTGACAGTAAATTTGGCACAAAACAGAACCTTGAGAGTCTCCGGTTGAGAGCTATACTGGGAGCAGGTGTTTGAAACACTAACAGAACAGTGAAAGAATAAAGTAGAGGTACACAATCAGTCCTACTGAGTTCAAGGAGTGCAAGAAGTATACGTTTCTGAAATATAAAAATGAATAAGGAGTAGGGACCAGTGGATCTAGGAGAGCAACTAAATGAGATGTGACTTTAGATAGAGTGGTCTCAGTGGCGTGCTGGGAAGTGGAACTAAAGGCAGACAGATGAGGGTCAAATAAAGAGTTTGATCTGATAGTTAAACAGGGATAGACCGAACAATCTAGAAGCTTGGGGGCAAAAGTAAGCAAAGAGGTGAAATGAAAGGCAAAGATGTAAGGCTAAAGAGAAGGCTTTTATGGAATGAAAGTAAAAACTAAATGTTTGAAGGAAGAGGGAAAGGTGCCTAAGGAATATTTTAACCAAAGGACGGACAATAACAAATGATAAAGAGCAAATAGGCTGAAGATGACCAGTGATGGAGCAGGAAGAATGTGTAAGTACAGAAACATCCTATTCAGAAATTGGCAAAAAGGAGAACATAGTAGAGCAAGAAATCTGGGTTATATGACTGGAGGTCCAGTGTATTGTCAACGTTTAGGAACAGTACTGTGATTAATTAACATGGGTGAAAAGAAACTTACAAGGTTATTCAAAGAGCTCCAAATTCCTTGAGAAAGGTAACCTTTCCTGGCCATTCGGCTATCCAGAGAGCAGGCAATTCGCTATCCAGAGAGCAGGCAATTCGCCAAATCCTAGCGAATTGCCTGAACATACGGTGCCTGTTCGGTGCCTGTTCGAGGGCAGTGAAAACCCCATAAAAAAGCACTGCTTCGGGTATTCAGAGAACACAAACCAGCAGTGAAAGGTTCCCCTAATGCCCTACCATTCGGTGGTTTCATGCGGCAAATTTATTCAGGAGAATCCCATAGGCTTCAATGTTAAAAATATTCCCGTTTTAATTCAATATCTAATAAACTGTTCATTATAAAATTATGCAGTAAAGAGTCTCTTTACTTATAGATTTTTTAGGATATTTTAAGCATTTTTCAGATTTTTTTTTTTTTAAAAGTCCAATTTTTTTTTTTAAGTTTACTTATTTTTTCTGTAACAGCCCTCTTTATTATCATTCCCTGGACCTCATATGTAAATTTCAGACATTTTCGCCCAGTAGTTTCTTTGCAAACAGCGTTTCATTTTCAAACATTCACACAAACTGTTTTGCTAATTTATTCACTGCCTCGTCTGCGGTCTCGGCTGCTTCGCTGCATGTGATCGGCTCCTGCTCGGGTTTTTTGACAGGTTAATCCAGATGTTTTTGGGGGTTTTCGGCGTGCATTCGGTGGGTTTTGCGGTTCATTTTCGGTTGGTTTGCGGTGACTTTTCCCTGCAATTCGGGGACCCTGTGGCGCTTGCTGAATACACCGCAGGGTCACCGAAATGGGATCGGCAAAAGGAACCGAATTGAAGAGAACGAAAAGTCACCGAATGTTCGGTGACTTTTCGATTCTCTTTGAATTACCCAGCTAGAGTGATGGCAGAACCTTGTGTTCTATCCAGGCAATGAAGATATCATTGTTTCTTTGTTCAGTTATTCTCTGCAAGATTTATCAGTGAGCTATAGCAAATTTGCTAAAAGATAAAGGGCTAAATTACAATCTTAATGCAAAAATCCTTGCGCAAAGTGAAAATCGTTAAAGTTTTGCGCGCGCAAATTACCGTTGGAATTATAATCATCGCGCATTTTTTCATCCGCGATCAATAGCGCGCGCAAACAGGATGCGGCCAAATGCACGCGCAGTACATAAATCTTTGCACGTGCAGTCTTTTTTCGAGATTCAGCCAATCAGAATTAAGAACCACACCTGTCTCACGTTAACAAATTGTGTCTGCACTGTCAATCTGAGCATATATGCTGCAGCAATAATACATGCACACACAACTTCATCCATTGCATTGGTTTGGTATGATTTGAATGGGCCACTATGCTGTGGTGCATTCCATTTTTTGGGCTTGGATATTTGGGGTTAGCCAGGTTGTTCAAATTTGCCATTAGCACCAGCTTTTAGGAGTTGCTAAAATTATGCGCACAAAGGCCAAGCGGTAATTACCGCAAAATAGATTGTAATACGATACTCATACCAGCGCACATTCGCAATTGCGCTCACAATGTTAAGTATAGGACGCGCAAAGTACAGTAAGCTCACGCAGGTTCGCACGCAGTAGACGATTGCGCACGGTTGTTGCGCTGAGTATGTAATACGGAATTTGGCGCAAATGGTTTTGCCCCACGCTTTAATGATTATTTATGCAGGCGCAAACATTTGTCAGAAGATTTTAATTTAGCCCAAAGTTTGCGTTAAGTCATATGATAAGCACATTTGTTAGAAATATGGACATGATCAAAATTGCATGTTAAACATACTAGCTTGTGAAATGTCACCATATCACATAATTATACAGTTATTTAACTCATAATTTCAACCCTTAATATTCGTGTTAGTTTCTGAGTGAGGTGATTTGGAGCTTGGGTATAGGATTAGTACGTGTGACAGCTATAAATGAGCTATAATTAAGTTAAATTTATGTAAATTAAAGTATGCATTACAGGTAGGGTTTCAGGTTGTTATAAAAAAAATCTGTAGAGGTACAGTGCATTTACAATTTTTCTTATAATCCTTGTTTAGTTTCTATCCATTGGGCAACTTGTTGTTACCAATGCTGGAAAGAAAATAATCCAATAATATAAGGGTGCTAATCTCATGCCATCTAATATTTGTGACCCCAGACATATAAAAAGACCATATTGGTTAGATTACATACTGAACGCTAACTGTAGCGTTCGCATATGCAAGCGTTAACATCAGGATAAATGACTTTAACGCATGCCCCCCTTAATACCTCCCTAACACTAAACAAAAATCTTGTAGTGCATCGGTGATTGCACTAGCTTACGCGAGTTTACTGTACTTTGCGCATCCTATACTTAACATGGAGAGCGCAATCAGTAGTTAGCATTAGGATAAGTAAGGTATTACAAAGTCCTAACACTAATTATTGCACTGATGGGTTAATTTTTTTTTACTGTCACCTAAAATCTGGTGCTAAATGATTCTGCAAAAGCAGCCCTAAACTCCCCACCCAAATAGTCTCCAGACTCCCTCCGCGATCACTCCTCGGTGCTGCGCGATCATGCGAGATCATGCAGGGCTCGCAACCCAGCAGCACAACCCTCCATGGAGTCCTATGGACTCCAGGAGGCGTTACTCGCAGCGGTGCAGAAGCATAACCATGGGTATCACCGACAGTGGAACCTTGTTCCGGGACAAGGTACTGAAGTAGCATCTGCCCTGGAATCTCATGCTAAAATGGGGATGCTACATGGATACCTGCAGGTTTTCCCTGTTAGTGTCCCCATTTTAGCGGGAGCTTTGTAATCGGCCCTATGATGGATTGTATTCATCAATTGTAAAAAAAACTATTAATTTTGGTTTGCTGCTTTTTATGTTTTATATGAGAATAAAGGATGCTGCAAATGTATTGCCATGGAAACAAGTCAAGGACAAAACTATCAATAAACTACAATTTTCAAAAGAATAATTACATTGCACATTATTCCTCTGGGAAAATGTGCTCTTATTATTAACATTTGTCTCAAAATACATTTAAATGTTACTGCGTAATGCATTCACGGGGTTGAAAATAGAATTGATTTCAGTTTTAGTTTGACAGTAAGGGTTATTCAAAGAAAGGTGAAAACCAGGAGAATTGGCAGGAGAAGAGAACAATCTAGACCAATTAGCCAATTTGGAAAGTGTGATAAATGGGAGAATTTTTATGGTTTGGCTATTTTGACCTAGACTTTTCACTTCTCCAGTCATTCTCCTGAGGTTCACCTTTCTTTGAATAGACCTGATAATAGAAACATAGAAACATAGAAAATGTCGGCAGATAACCTTTCGGCCCATCTAGTCTGCCCAATTACATGGATACTTTACCTGGATTTATCTTTTGTTTAGGATAGCCTTATGCCTATCCCATGCCTGCTTAAATTCAATCACTGTTTTGGCCTCTACCACTTCAACTGGAAGGCTGTTCCATGTATCCACCACCCTCTCAGTAAAATAATGCTTCCTGATGTTACTTTTAAACCTTTGCCCCTCTAATCTAAGACTATGTCCTCTTGTTTTGCTACTTTGTTTCCTTTTAAATATACTCCCTTCCTCTACCTTGTGGATTCCCTTTTACGTATTTAAATGTTTCTATCATATCTCCTCTGTCTCGTCTTTTTTCCAAGCTGTACATGTTAATGTAGAGAAATGAACATAAATGGTTCATTTGATCACTATACATGTTTTTCACTGTTGACTAATAACATGTGTTACTTCTGTAACAGTGACATAACATTTAGTTGATGGAATTCTTTAGTAGAACAAAGTATCTGAATGTTCCATGGACAACCAGTAATGTACTGAACAAGATGATCTTCGAAAATTTTAGTAAGCAAACAATTTCTTATCCAAATACTGTATATGAAGTGTTTTTTTTTTATTCATTACATTGAGGTGTTCTTAACAAATAACACTCAGGCTTAGTCAGTAGAAGCCAATTAAAGTTTATAATTAGTTTCCTAATGAATGATAATGCTGATTAATAGGGAACTGTCACTCATGAATTTTCATTCCTTTGTTAACCTTCATTAGTTTAACAATTCAATGTTAACCTTCATTGCTTTATTAATGATATTATGTATAGATATGGAATTATTTTTATGAAAAGCTTTATAGATAAAAGCTTGGACTTTACAAGGAACCCTAAGTTAAGCCCACAGGGACCCTGTGTAAGGATTTAAAAGTTGGAAAACTGAACGGATGAAGGCAATTGGACGCCAAATTCAAATTAATGTACATTGATAAAGTTAAGGTCAAAAATAACACAGACTTGAGTGCTGTAAGCCAAGATTATAGATCTGCAATTGAAGGAGCAGGAGATGCACAGTTGAAACATCAACATCAATAACCATTAACCAACAACAGTGTTCTAACCAACAACAGTGTTCCTTAGATAAAGTTATGAATTGAAGGAATTTCTTAAATGCTTCAAAAGAGGATCTCAAGAAAAGGTGATAAGGATTGAAGCAATTTTGTTTGGCAAGAAAGGGGTGCTGAGTTACAGAGTGCGAATAAACCTATAATATAATAATTCACGTCAGGTTTTACAGGAAACATCAGAAAAGCTATTCTGAGACACTATTGATGGTAAATGTTCTAGACGTGTGATTTGGTTTGGAAATCGGCCAAATAAATTGCAATTCGGTGATATGGATCAATCAGAATTACGAATTGCCAATATCCAAGCCGATTTGCCCTTCAAATAAAAAATACTTAATTGATCCAAACAAATCTGATTATATCTGGCCAGATCTGAATATTATCGGATATATTCCGATTAATTCTGAATGCTTCAAAGCTATACATCATTACATGCCTCATTTGTTGGAGCATATGCCCCATTCTGTATTAATATTGGCACATATGCCGCATTCTGTAAATTATATTGGAGCATATACTCCATTCTGTGCATGGTGTTTAGAGCATATTCACCATCTTGTGCTTCATATTTGAAGCCTATGCTCCATCCTGTGGATCTCCATGGACTTGGAGAAAAAAGATGTGGGCATGGTGATTCCAGTTGGCCCAAGTATCTTGAAGTTGCAGGGCAACAGTGCAGATGGGTAGACATGCGCAGCACACAAAATTTTGGATCGGATTATTTTGGATTCTGAAAATGTTGATATTTTGTAGCACACCGATTGGGAATGTTGGAAATGTCCAAAATATTTGACCATTTCTAATATTTGGAACCTATATGCATAAAATATAAAAACAAAATGTTAGAGGGGCAAGGCTAGGGATAGTGTTAGGTTAGGGTTAGGTTAGGGTTAAAGTTAGAGTTACAATTACTGTGTGTTAGATTATTTGGGTTATTGTTAGGTCTTGGACAAGGGTTAGGGCAAGGGTTAAGGTTACAGCTTCTTTGTGTTATATGATTAGGGTTAGGGCTGGGGTTAGGTTTAGGGCAAGGGTTAAGGCTCGAATTAGAGCTATGGTTAGGGTGACAGTTTCTGTGTGTTATTTAATTAGAGTTAGGGTTATAGTTAGGGTTATTGCTAGGGTTAGGGTTACATTTTATGTGTGTTATTTGATTAGGGGTAGGGCTAGGGTAACAGTTCCTGGGTGTTGTATGATTAGGGTTAGGGTTTGGGCTAGGTCTATGGTAAGGTTCAGCTAGGAATAGGGTTACTTATTCTGTGAGTTATATGAGTAAAATGAGGGTTATGATTTACATTTTCTGTATGTTTTATGATTCGGATTAAGGCAAGGGTGCGGGTCAGTGCTAGGTTTAGGATTAGTTTAGGTCAAGGATTAGGGTTAGAGGTTCCGTGTGTTATATGATTAGAGCGAGGTCAGGGTTGAGGTTTGTGTATGGTGTATGATTAGGTTTAGGACTAGGGTTAGGGTTACAGCTTCTATGTGTTACATTATAAGGGATAGGCCTAGGTTTATGGTTAGTTTAGGGTTAGGGTTACAGTTTCTGTGGGTTATATGATTAATGTTAGGCATGGAGTTAGAGATAGGGCTATGGTTAGTAGACTTGTGCACCGCAAAAAACTTTGCTATTTCCAGAGCAGACTGTATTTCTCCTGAAGTTACCTATGGATTTTTCTTTGAATCCCAAACAATACTTCTGGCAGTTGTGGCTGCAATCTTTCTTCGTCTACCTGACCTTGGCTTGGTATCAAGAGAACCCAAATTTTTCCCCTTCTTAATAAGTGATTGAACCGTACCGCATTTTCAAGACTTTGGATATTTTTTTATATCCTTTTCCATCTTTATAAAGATCCATTACCTTGTTATGCTGGTCTTTTGACATGTATTTTCTGCTCCCTGTGACTCAGTATCTAGCCAGCTCAATGCATCCATGCGAGAGTTAACAAACTCATTGACTAATTATACACAGATATCAATTGCAATTTAAAAAGCCACAGACGTGGGAAATTAACTTTTACAGTAATTGCCATTTCAACCCATGCATCTATAATAAGGCCTCACATTCCAGGGTATGTCAACTTTTGATCAGGGCCATTGGGGTGATTTCTGTTATCATGATTTAAAAAGAAGCCAAACAACTATGTGATAATAAATGGCTTATTATTTATTTATTTATTTGCAAAGTATTTTACCAGGAAGGATACATTGAGGACTAAATTACATTCCTAGCGCTAAAGCACAGGCTCTAGGGAGGAAAAACTGTGCCCGCAGTTTTCCCCCTAGCGCCCGCATTTTAGCACTAGATTACAATGCAGGCGCTAAGAAAGCTGCCTGCATTGTTTGCGGGTGCTAAGCCCCAGGATGTGTGCGGCAGCGCTAAATGCAGCCGCGCGCATCCTCTCAATGGAGTCCATAGGACCACCTCACCTTGTGAGGTCCGGCAGGTCAGCATAGTGATACGCAGGGGGAGACGGGGGGGACTTTTTCCCCCAGTCTCTCCCTGCTCCCGCTGGACCGAGGAGGCGGACAGATCCATGGTCCTCGCCGTGGGACAGGAGGTGAGTATATTGAATTTTTGGGGTGGTTTATGGATGGTGCTAATGGATTCTGCAGAAGCGGAGTCCGTTAGCACCAAGTCCTGGCTCTGGTTAACTTTTTGTTAACCGCAGCCAGACGTTAATCAGCATTAGGACTTTGTAATTATTCACAGTAATGTGCGGTGTGTATGAGTGTATCACAGAGCTCCAGAACAATAAAACTCACTCATACACACCGCACATGGATATATTGCCCCACCTCACACATGGGTATATTGCCCCCAGCTCACATGGATATATTGCCTCCAGCTCACATGGATATATTGGCCCCAGCTCACATGGATATAGTGCCCCAGCTCACATGGATATATATTGCCTCAGCAGCTCACACATGGATATATATTGCCCCAGCAGCTCACACATGGATATATATTGCCTCCAGCAGCTCACTCATGGATATATATTGCCCCAACAGCTCACGCATGGAAATATATTGCCCCAGCAGCTCACACATGGAAATATATTGCCCCCAGCAGCTCACACATGGAAATATATATTGCCCCTGCAGCTCACACATGGAAATATATATTGCCCCAGCAGCTCACACATGGATATTTATATTGCCCCCAGCAGCTCACACATGGAAATATATGGCCCCCCGCAGCTCTCACATTGAAATATATTGCCCCCAGCAGCTCGACATGGATGTATACTGCCCCCAGCAGCTCACACATGGATATATATTGCCCCAGTAGCTCACACATGGAAATAGATATTGCCCCAGCAGCTCACACATGAAAATATATATTGCCCCAGCAGCTCACACACGGATATATATATTGCCCCAGCAGCTCACACATGGATATATATATCCCCAGCAGCTCACACATGGATATATAATTGCACCCAGCTCACACAGGGATATATATTGCCCCAGCTCACACATGGATATATATTGCCCTCAGCTCAAACAGGGATATATATTGCCCCCAGCTCACACAGGTATATATATTGCCCCCAGCTCACACATGGATATATATTGCCCCCAGCTCACACAGGGATATACAGTATATTACCCCAGCAGCTCACACAGGGATATATATTGCCCCATCTCACACAGGGATATATATTGCTCACAGCTCACACATGGAAATATGTTGCCCCCAGCTCACCTCTCCACTGCCAGGCCCCTCCTGCACAATATTGCCGGCTGCCTCATGCCTCCTACAAGTGGCCGCTGGCTTGAAACTCTGCGGCTCACGTGGGTTCCACCAGCCAGCTGCGATCTAGTGATCACGGGGCTGGCTGGCGGAACCCACGTGAGCGGCAGAGTTTCAAGCCGGCGGCCACTCGTAGGAAGCACGCGGTGGCCGGCAATATTGTGCAGGAGGGGAGTGGCAGAGATGGCCCGGATGGCACTTGTCCCCCTGCCCCTGGCCCAGTCCGCCCCTGATAGGATGCCTACTGTGTCAGGCCTTGGCAAATTCAAGGAAGATGACTCCAGTTAGGTCTTCTTGTTCCATGCTAGATTAATAAAAATCTTTTTTGGCATGATCTGTCATATTTTCAGTATCACTGCCAACATTTCACAATTTTGTTCTAGGGAATGCAAATGTTTGAGCACAACTGTATATCTACAGATTTTGCCAAGGCTTTGATGTCATTAATTGTATCTCAATAAATATTTGTGTTATTTTTCTTTGCAAGAGATTGTTGTGCCCACTATTATATTTTTTTATCAGTTCTATTCAATACAGGTGAAACTCAGGAGAATGACTGGAGAAGTGAAAAATGAAGGTCAAAATAGCCAAAACAGAAAAATTCTCCCATTTATCTCACTTTACATGTCAGCTATTTGGTCTAGATTGTTCTCTTCTGCCAATTCTCCTGAGTTTCACCTTTTAGTGAATATACCTGTATAACTCCTGTTTTCTCAACTGTATTCAGTAGAGCATGACCTTGTTATTGTCCTTTTCATCTAAAGTGCTGTTTAATGTTTTGCATCTTCTACTCTTGTTCAGCAATAACTATTTGTTTTCTATAAACAAACAAATAAATAATAATTTAGATAATAGCACTGACACAAATATCTAGGGTGTAATAAAGTCACTTTAATTTAAGAACGTAAAACAACTTGAAATTTATCCGTGTCACGTTTTCAAAAGACTAAAGTTAACCTAGAAATTTTTCAGATGTTTCTTTTTTTCCGTCCAGGTTATTAAAGGCCTTAAAATGTGCAATTACGTGATGAACATATTTACAGAAAACTAAAACTATTTCCATTTATACAACTTATAATTTATATGGTAATCACTTAAAGCCATAGAGCAATGTATGAGGCAGTTATAACAAATGTGTGAATCAATTATATCAGAGCACTTCAGGGGTTATTCACTAACATCCCAATTGCTCGAAATCACCGTTTGGTGCAAGGTCGAGCCAATTCATCTATTCGCTAATCTATCAATACGCCAAATACCAGCGAATTGACAGCAACATACGGTGCAGTTTGCCACAGTTCACCAGAATTCAACAGCTTTTGGCGGGGTTCGTGGCACCGAAATTGCCCCTCATGTGTTCTATTCACAGAACGCTGAACTGCACCGAAATGCCCCGATTTTCAGTGGTTCAGTCTGATAGGTTTAAACAGGCGAATCTCATAAGATTCAATGGAAAATTTATCTTTTAAATTTTTTTTTTAAAAGACCATTTATTTTTTCATCTTCAGTTTTAAACACTTTTTATTTTTCTATTTTTAGAACACCTTTTTGTATGTTCTAGCCAAAATTTTTGTTTCGAAAATTTTTTAAAAAGGTGTTTTTTTAAATTCTGTAACTGACCTTTTTATTCTTTTTTTTTAAAGGGCCTTTTTATTATTTAGACACATTTTAATACATTTTTATGTGTTTAAACACCTATTAGGAGAGTTCTTTTTTTATTTTTTGGCAGTTCGGTGGAAGTGCACCCAACTATGCCGAATTGAAAAGCAACGAAACTTCACTGAAATTTCGGTGCTTTGTAAATAAACTCTTTTGAACTCATCCATGCTATACATGTATATTGAGTGCACATATTTCATCTTGCATACAAATATAGAACAGCAAATGCAGTAAATGATATAAAAAACTATATATTATGCTTAGCAGGGTTTTTCAAAGCTCAGAAGTCCAAAGAGCAAGGCTATTCATAACAATACAGTAGCTATGATGCACGAGGAGACAGAGAAAGCGCCTTCTAGTAAAAAAGAAACTCCATTTCACACTTATATAGAAAGAAAAATCAAAATGAAAAGATGCATTCATATACCTTATCTCGTGTAGAGTGTGAGTCGCGTCATTTTTTCCTTATTCTAATTTCTTGACAATTCATGCTAGTCCTTTGTTTATATTGTATTTTGTATTTATTTTCACATTGCTATGGGAAAAAATGATAGATTTTGCACTGCACATAAGTGGTTATTCAAAGAGAGCCGATCTGGCCCTGAAATGTAACCGGACACATTGTAATTCAGCGTACGGTGACATTTCGGGGCCATTCGGCTATTCAGAGAGCATGCAATTAGCCAAATTTGGGCAAAATTGCCTGCACATATGGTATTGTTCGACTGCAGTAAAATCCCCCATAGAGAAGCCATGGTTAATCTATTGAGAGGACACTGAACATCAGTGAAAATTTACTGAAATGCCCTGCTGTTCAGTGTTTTCATTTTTCAGGTTTGTTCAGGCGAACCCCACAAGCTTCAATGTTAAAAATATTCATACAATATCTAATAAACCGTTTATTATTTTATTCTGCAGTAAAAAGTCTCTTAATAGATTTTTTTAGGATCTTTTAGGCATTTTTGGGATTTTTTAGGCAATTTTTTTTCATTTGTTTTATATCGTTTTTCTGTAACAGACCTTTTCATTATCATTCATTGGATCGTATATGTAAATTCCAGATATTTTCGTTCAGTAGTTTTTTTGCAAACAGCGCTTCAATTTTGAAACTTTCTAGTGTACTGTTTGTTTTTTACCCCATTCGTCAGCTTGGTCTGCGCTGTGATCGTCGACTCATCGGATTTTTCCATCGCGTTTGGTGTGGTTTTTGTGGTAGTTTCTGCAGGTTTTCAGGGAGTGTTCGGTGAGTGTTCGGCGAGTGTTCTGTGGGTTTGCGACAAGTTTTCCCTGCACTTCAGGGACGCTGCGGTGCTTGCTGAATACACAGTAGTGTGGTGAACTGTCATCCCCCGAAGTGCAGGGAAGTGAGGGGACATCTCGGTGCTCTCTGAATAACCCCGACATTTCGGTGCTCTCTGAATAACCCTGATATTCTCATGCTGCTTATCAGCTAAGAGACAAAATGGTGAGTTTTATTTATACCCTCACCAGAAACATTGCCACTTTGGGATTAAAAACAAAACCACGGAAAGGGACAGCAGCAAAAATTACCTGGCTGGGGATACAACAAAATATATACATACATGCATAAAAAACAGTTTCACGCCTATTCCCTCCCAGGGCGGCTGCGTCAACCAGAAGTATCCTGCCCACTTCGGGCCATATTACAATGTTGGTACTAACTTAACCAGAGCTGTTGTAAACTTAAAACCTCCATAGGCTATAATGGCTCTGGGAAGTTTACAACAGCTCTGGTTAAGATAGCACCAACTATGTAATATGGCCCTTCATGTATTAAACATAACAAGTAAAAAGGTTAGAAACCTTTTTGTGCATGTGTAGCGCTCACTCCCGGAGGAGCCGCTGAAAATGAACCACGGGTCAGTCTCCCCGCACTAGGGAATAAATATACTCCAACACAGTTGTGAGTTTTTATATTTATATAGTTTACTAAAATATTTGAGCAGATGTTGAAACACGGTATTCACAAGTATTATTACAGTATTTTCGTATCCCGGTAAAACGCGTAGCGGAAAAGAAACGAAACACGAGGCTTCGTATTTCGGAAAATAAAATATTCTCAACCGAACATAAAAGCAATGCAATTTCCCGATAGTTCAGAAAAAGGGGACACGTAGCAAAACCCCAAACATACAATCCCTTCGTATTACGGTAAACGCGCAGCGGAAAAGAGAAAAAATATATTCGGAACGTATCTTTATCTTTTAACCCCTTGTTCCGATTCGTAGAAGGAAATGAGTCCTGCACAAGTTAAGTCCCAAAATGTGAAAGGTGTATATGTGTGTGTGGTACCCGGGTACTGTTCAACTGGCCAGTGAGTTTATAAAAGGAAGGTCTTCGACTAGTCAGTTGGGGCCCTGTGGACTTTAAAGAGAAAACAGCAGCTTGACCTTTAGTCACAAACAGCCTTGGAGGCCTCTCACCCATCCGACGCAGGCTGTAGGCTCCGCTGACCCAGGACGTCTCTCCTCCGGATCTTGACTGGGGATACTAGCGGCCGGATCCGTTGTCTCACTTTATGCCGCTTGTCCAGCTCACCGCCTGCTCTCCGTTCGATTCCGCCGGTCTGCAGCAGTGTCTGGGCTCTGGCGAGTCTCCTTCTCCTCAGGCTAGGTGACCCAAACCGGAACAACAGGTCTCCCTCAGGCTTTGGGCCTAGATTCCCCGCGATCTCCTCGGTGTGTCTGCTTTCTCCGCTTCCCTGGCGCGCTCTCGAACTTTCTCCACGAGGCAGAGGATGTAAGTGTCCAGTCCCCACCCACTTCCTGTCTTCCTGCAAAGCATGCCGGGCATTGTAGTCCCAATGTCCAGTATCTGATCGCGATAGTCTCCATCTTGTGGCCAAAAATAGGTACTGCCACAGCAAGATGATTTTTAACACAGCGCTACACTCTCCCCCTCCTAGAACTCTTGGGTCTCTCCAAGGAGGTACAACATTACATTACATTTCCAACATTTGAATGCAGTTTATATAACATGTACAGGTTCAGCAGCATACATATAGTGAGTTAATAACACTTCCTCAAGTTGACTCATATTTTGGGCTACCTCAGCTAGCATAGCAGACACTTCGGGCAACCTCCGCACCGTGGTGATGGCCTCTTCAGTGCTATGTCCTGGTGAGTCGTAGGTGAGTCGTTGGGCGGTCGAACAGAGCGTTTTGGTTCTGGCTCAATCAGTTCCTCTTCAGGTGGAAGTACTATAGGCGTTGGCTCAATTTCTCTTTCTATCACTGGAGCAGACGTTTCTTCAGAGTATGATCCCTCCAGTGAAGGCATAGAACTGTAATCACCTGAATAAGCTTCCGGAGCTACCGGGATCCCCACAGCCTCAGGGACTTCCAACTGAATTTCAAGAGGCTCAGGATATCAACAGCCTCAGGGACTTCCAACAAGAATTCCGGAGCTTCAGGCCTCAAGTTACTCTCCCACCCCTCAGGACAACGACAACCTCTTCAGGCTCCGGCGAGCGCATCCAACCTAGACAATAACTCTCTTCTTCACTGTCTCTTTCGCTCTCTTCGGCAACCCGGGTCTGTTGAGATCGAGTAACAGGAGGTAAACATGGAACAGGCGGATTTGGCCGAGGCAATTCGTCCCCAACCGGCATCCTTACAGCCTCTCTCAAAGGTAACAAGTGGTTTCGGTGCCAGTTCTTAAGAGGCCCAGCCTTTCCATCCGGGCGAATCTGATACACTGGTAAACCCGGCAGTTGTTTGCAGACAATGTAAACCTGGGAACTCCACCTATCCGCCAACTTGTGTCTCGCAGCCGCACCCAAGTTCTTCAATAAGACCCTATCACCGGTTGTAGATCTTGTATTCGAACTTTCAGGTCATAGTTCCTTTTGTTTCTTTGCTCCCTGTTTCCCGAGGTCAAACGGGCCTGTTCAAACGCAGAAGCCAGATTCTTTCGAAGTCTATCCACGTAGTTTCTATGGGAAGCTACTGAGGTCTGGTCTAGGGATAACCCAAATGCCAAATCAACCGGCAGTCGAGCCTCCCTTCCAAACATAAGACGGTACGGTGAATATCCAGTTGCATCGCTCTCCGTACTGTTATATGCATGCACCAGAGTAGCTATGTGACGACTCCAACTCTGCTTCTCCACATTCGACAAGGTCCCCAGCATGTTTAACAGTGTGCGATTAAACCTTTCAGGCTGAGCATCACCTTGAGGGTGATATGGTGTGGTTCGGGTCTTTTGGATTCCCAACAGCTCTAACAACTGCCCCACCAGTCTGCTTTCAAAGTCTCTACCCTGATCAGAGTGCACTCTCCTTGGCAGTCCGTAGTGAACAAAGAACTTTTCCATCAACACCTTGGCTACAGTCGGAGCGCGTTGATCTTTCGTGGAGAAAGCTTGGGCGTAACGAGTGAAATGATCAGTCACTATTAGAATGTTCCCTTGCCCACTAGCATCCGGCTCTAAGCACAAGAAGTCAATGCACACCAAATCCATGGGTCCCTGGCTCTGCAGATGGCTCATTGGAGCAGTTCGGGTCGGTAGAGTCTTTCTCTGAATACACCTCAGACAGGAATGGCAATAACTTTCCACTTCGGCTCTCATGCAAGGCCAATAGAACCTATCTCGCACCAGCTTAAAAGTTCTCTCTGCACCCAAATGTCCATGCTCATCATGTAGTGATCGCAGCACACTCTCCCTATGTTTAGTAGGGAGGAATAACTGTTGAATCTCTTCAGAGTTGGCGGAGGGGCCCCTTCGGTAGACCACCCCATCCAACATCTTTAACCGCTCCCACTCTTTGTAGACCAATCTGGCTCCACTCGGGGAGTTGGTTAACAAAATCTCTCGCTGGTTTGCAGACAGGGCCTTTATGGTCAAGGCAATTAAAGGGTCTCTGGCCTGATCCGCTTTCAGGTCCTGTCTCGAAAAGGTAGGTAAACTTTCATCCCTTAACTGCGTAGGGTTACAGTAGAACTCAGGAACAGCCACAGCCATAACTCCTATAGCCTCTGCTTCAATTCCTCCTTTGACCCGGCGCTCTGTTCCTTGACACAAAGCTTGCACCCCGTCTGGAGTCAACTGAGTCCATTCTGTAGTGTAGGGTCTTCTCGATAACGCATCAGCATCTCGATTATTCACCCCAGGGCGATACTTCAGGCTGAACCGAAACCCTGACAGAGCGGCCAACCACCGATGTCCCGTTGCGTCCAGTTTTGCGGTAGTAAGGATGTAGGTAAGAGGATTGTTATCCGTCTTGATCACGAACTCAGCTCCATACAGATAGTCTTTCAACTTGTCCACCACTGCCCACTTCAAGGCTAGGAACTCCAGCTTGTGAGTAGGATAGTTCTTCTCTGAAGGCGTAAGGCTCCGGCTCACGTACGCCACAGGCCTCAGCAATCCACCATACTCCTGATATAGGACTCCTCCCAGGCCTTCTCGGCTGGCATCCACATGTAGTTCATACGGCTTGTGAGGGTCCGCATAGGCCAAAACAGGAGCTCAGGTTAGGCTCTCTTTCAGCTTTACGAAAGCTCCTTCACATTGACTGGTCCATTCACCTTGTATAGACTCTCGAGCTTTCCTTGGCCCCGGAGCTAACGGGTTTTTGTCAGAGACCTTACAGCCTTCTTCTGTGGTTTCCTTCTGCAGGAGTTTGTTCAGTGGTTGGGCTATTTTCGCGAATCCTCCCACAAATCTTCGATAGTATGAACAGAATCCCAAGAAAGATCTAAGTTCAGTGACGTTTCGGGGTCTAGGCCAAGAAGCTACGGCCTCCAACTTCCGAGGGTCTGTTGAAACACCTTCCGCTGAGACCACATGTCCCAGATACGTAACAGATGGTAGGCAGAATTGGCATTTCTCCAGAGACAGTTTCAGCCCCTCTTCATGGAGCCTCTTCAAGACCTTCTCCAAACGTTGCTCATGTTCTTCCAGAGTCTTCCCAAACACAATTATGTCATCCAGGTACACTAATACTTCGATTAGATTCATATCCCCGACTGTCTTCTCCATCAACCGTTGGAACGTGGCTGGAGCCCCCGTAAGGCCTTGAGGCATCCTGTTGAATTCAAAGAACCCCAGTGGACAGATGAACGCAGTTTTCTCCTTGCTTCAGGATTTGTATCTGGTATCTGGTGATACCCACTCTGCAGGTTCTAGTACACTAAACCACTTTGCTCCAGACAAACACTGTAGGGCATCTTCAATCCGAGGAGTGGCATACTGATCGGGGATGGTTCTCCGGTTCAATGTGCGATAGTCTATGCATAAGCGGACAGAAACCATTTTTCTTCTGGACCAACACTATAGGAGATGCATACGGGCTCCTGGACTCTTGAATCACCTTGGTTCTCTGTAACTCGTTCAGCTGCTCTCGCAGATCATCTAAGTCTCCTAGCGGAACTCGCCTTGATCTTTCGCGAAACGGCTTGTCTTCTTGTAATCGAATGCGGTGTTCAGTACTCTTAGCTAGGCCCACATCGAACTCATCTTTTGAAAACAATTCCTTCCACTTTAGAACTTGAGACTGAAGACGTTTCTTCCATTCAGGTGAAATAGGAGCGTCCTTGGGGTAGAATCTTTCATCTGGAATCTCTTTACCCTCTCCCCTCCTGAATCGGTAGAGAGGGGTGTAGCAGACTCTACTTGCCCAATAGGCATTCGTGCTTTAAGGACTACTGGAAAATCCGTCACGTTGCACACACTGACCGAGACTCTTCCTCGTGTTCTCTTCAGAGCTTTGGTGGAGATTATTTCAGGAATTACTTCGACTCCGGTTTCACTCCCATGATCAAAATCGGTTCCCAGCACCACATAGGGGCCTGGTTGCGATCCATTCAACTTGACTGAAGCCCGGAAACTCGCTACTTCTCCTGCTTGCAGAACCTTCTCTGTTCCACCAGTCTCCACAGTCTTCCCACCTCGGCAGGTGCCTTTCGTTCTTCGACCATCCTCTGGTAGACCGACGTAACATTGGGTGTACTCCTTGAGTTGAACCTTCTTCCAACACGATAGGCGTCAGGAGACGCCGCACTAGGTCAGTATTCGTCCCCACTATCAGGGAGCTTCTGTTCGCACCCGAGGGTCGAGGACACACAATAGCCAATGCATCACAACCCCAGACTGCCCGATGACTTCAGATCCGATCTCCAACTTCACTTGCAGGTACCCGTCATAAGGGAGTTTCTCAGTGCCGATACCCCATATTTCCAAATCCTTCAGTTCTTGCAGAGGAATGTGCTTTAAGTGTTTCTCGTAGAAGTCTCTGTAGATCAATGTCACTTGAGCCCCTGAATCCAACAGGGCTTTGGTGTAGACTCCTTCCACTTGGATTGGCACAATAGGAGAAGGACCTATCAGTTGGTCAGGAAACTTGGTGGCGGCATCCGGACACTTAGACCCAGTTTGTTGTACCCTGGCCTTTTTCTTGGCCCGTGCAGGTTTTGGGTGTGCATTGCTTCCCCATGACGTAGACCCGGATGCTAAGGGAGTGACTCTTTCAGTCTGGCAGGCTCTACAGTCGGCTCGGCTTTGGGCCTTTTCGCCCTCTTAGCCTTTGCTTGATTTCTGGAGCGGGGTTCAACCCTCGGGCACTCAGGTTGCTCCTTCACTGGTGCCCTCTGGCGTTTCCGCCGGTGAGGTAGATAACAGTCCCTCCAGGGCTTCCAACAGTCCCTTGACTCTTTCCTTCTCTGGCTTTCGGCCTTTGCACTGTGCGCGGAAATGGCCCATTTCTCCACACCCAAAACATCTCTTCTTAGAGAGCGCAGACGTAGTTGCTTGTTGAGATTTGGTTAAAGAGTTTGGACCAGACGCCACAGCAGCTCCCGTCGTCTGCATACCTGTGAGGAATTTCTGCATTTCTGCCTGCATCTCTGTCACCTTCATCAATACCCGACACAGTTCAGCGTGCGCTTGTTGCAATTCAACTTGAGCTTCCTGAACTTCCTTCACGGTTTTGGACAATTCACCCCGTTCAGGGAGGTTCGATTCTTTAGCAGCCCTCTCTGTAGATTTAAAAACAACTAGATGTTCTTGTTCGTCCTCATCAGATCCATAGGTATCTAGAGAGTCGCTTTCAGGTTGCAGGCCGTCGTTATGTCTCACAGGTTGTGCATAAGCCCTTTCCCCCCGCCTGAAAGATTTCTCTTCTAGTAAAGCCTCTTCCTCTCGTACAACTCGGATCAGTTCCAGGTACTTTAACTCTTGGTTACCTGCTCTGCTTCTCAGCTGCATCATCACTGGATCTAGAGGTTGAGTGCCCCTCAGGATCTGTTTTATTCGGATCTTATCTACTTCGACCGGTTCGGCCCCTTTCTTCAGGAGTATCTGGTGTAGAATCTTATCCAGGCGCCTCATGTACTCGGTCATCCTTTCACCTCTTCTCTGATAGGTGTGTTCGTACTGATATACCAATTCGGCCGCCTTTTCAGTTCGCCCAAAAACTTCTTCAAGAACGTTTAAATAATCCAAAGCAGTACAATCTTTTCTACTCAGTTTTAGGTTTCTCACCGCTTCTGACGCAGGTCCCTTTAAGCTCTCGGTGATCCTTTGCTTTTTCTGGGCCTCAGGGACATCCCACTCATCCAGAGCCTGCATCGCCTGTTCCACCCATTCTTCAAAGGTTTCTTCTCCCGCCGGAGTTGGTACGTTTCCTGTAAAATTTCTTAACCGTCGATAACCGAAGTTAGTGTGAGGAGGGCTTGTTTTCTGACATTTAACCAGTAGATCTCCAATAGCCACGATAAATTCAGGCCCTATCATGGCCAACGGACTAGGCGCGGAAACACTTGCGGATTCGCCACGTGGCGTACTTGGCTTAATTTGGACTTCCACCTCTTCGGCCAGTTTCACGTTCATGCCCTGAAAACATGGCGGAACACCCTTTCTCCATTCGAGAAGAACATACATGTGAGAAGTATCTGGTTTTTTTTTAATGTCCAGTATTAACCCCCGATGATCTGGTGCTAGCGTGGCCACGGCCTGGCGAATCTGATCTTCAGCCCAAGTGTCTGCTGGAATATCCATAACTATACAACATTCTGACTGGCTACTGTGCTCCCCACACACACTCGGCAACAGTGTCTGGATCCATATTTAACCCTTTAGATGCGGTTTTTCCAGAGACTGGATCCCGGAAACGAGCCCCCACGTGTAGCGCTCACTCCCGGAGGAGCCGCTGAAAATGAACCACGGGTCAGTCTCCCCGCACTAGGGAATAAATATACTCCAACACAGTTGTGAGTTTTTATATTTATATAGTTTACTAAAATATTTGAGCAGATGTTGAAACACGGTATTCACAAGTATTATTACAGTATTTTCGTATCCCGGTAAAACGCGTAGCGGAAAAGAAACGAAACACGAGGCTTCGTATTTCGGAAAATAAAATATTCTCAACCGAACATAAAAGCAATGCAATTTCCCAATAGTTCAGAAAAAGGGGACACGTAGCAAAACCCCAAACATACAATCCCTTCGTATTACGGTAAACGCGCAGCGGAAAAGAGAAAAAATATATTCGGAACGTATCTTTATCTTTTAACCCCTTGTTCCGATTCGTAGAAGGAAATGAGTCCTGCACAAGTTAAGTCCAAAATGTGAAAGGTGTATATGTGTGTGTGGTACCCGGGTACTGTTCAACTGGCCAGTGAGTTTATTAAAGGAAGGTCTTCGACTAGTCAGTTGGGGCCCTGTGGACTTTAAAGAGAAAACAGCAGCTTGACCTTTAGTCACAAACAGCCTTGGAGGCCTCTCACCCATCCGACGCAGGCTGTAGGCTCCGCTGACCCAGGACGTCTCTCCTCCGGATCTTGACTGGGGATACTAGCGGCCGGATCCGTTGTCTCACTTTATGCCGCTTGTCCAGCTCACCGCCTGCTCTCCGTTCGATTCCGCCGGTCTGCAGCAGTGTCTGGGCTCTGGCGAGTCTCCTTCTCCTCAGGCTAGGTGACCCAAACCGGAACAACAGGTCTCCCTCAGGCTTTGGGCCTAGATTCTCCCGCGATCTCCTCGGTGTGTCTGCTTTCTCCGCTTCCCTGGCGCGCTCTCGAACTTTCTCCACGAGGCAGAGGATGTAAGTGTCCAGTCCCCACCCACTTCCTGTCTTCCTGCAAAGCATGCCGGGCATTGTAGTCCCAATGTCCAGTATCTGATCGCGATAGTCTCCATCTTGTGGCCAAAAATAGGTACTGCCACAGCAAGATGATTTTTAACACAGCGCTACACATGTATTTAAGCCTCGGTCCTAATCGATATTTTTTCGCTACAGTCTTTTCATTCATATTGCTCCTATTTCGTGTCCTTCATATCTCTTCCAGAATTTAGCCTCTCCGGGCAATTTCTTTCATCATTTTACTTTATTTGATTTGATTTAGCTTATTAACTCCCTTTGTATGTGTCTGCTATCAAAGGCCTCAACTGTTTTGCTTTACCTGAATTTCTTATTCTTTGTATTGTTTGCCATGTCTTTGTATTCCCTGTATGCACAAAAAGAAATTGTCAACTTACAATAAAACCTGCACTTTTACTTTTTTTTTTAAGGGCATTACATGAGTTACTTATCTTTTCTTTAAAAAAAAAGTGTTTTGCTATACATTTTTAATATATATATGACTTTTTAATATAATATTTTGATATATTTTTTTAAATATAATTTCTAGTATAAAATTTTTAATGCAAAAGTAAGAGTGTTTAGTGTAAAAAAAATTACATAATTTTTTTAATGTAAAATAACATTTACAGGGTTATTCACAGAGCACCGAAAAGTTGTCGACATCGGGGAAACAAATTTCCCCACCCTGCAGTGAATCCTGTATTCACCACAGAGTCCACGGAGTGCGTGGAAAATCTGCCAAAAGAAGAAAAAAAAAGACACAGAACCGCTGAAATTATCGGATCTGATAATTTCGGCAGGTCAGGCATATTTGATTCGAAAATACACCGAGAACTGGCTGAAAGTATTGGATTAGATGGTTTCAGCGGGTTTGCAGCTCTTTTTTTAAAAACATCACTCAGAAATGTCAGATCCAAACTAAGCCGATTCATTATCGGGTTGAATCGGATTCGATCTGATCCGATTCATTCCGCTGAACCTGAAATGAAAAAAGCCGACAAGCCGCCGGACGGGTTAAAAAAAAAAAAAAAAAAAGATTATTGAAAGTGTCAAAATTTAAACGCTGTTTGCAAAAAGACTACTGAACGAAAATGTCTGAAATTTACATATAACGTCCAATGAATGATAATAAAAAAGTCTGTTACAGATAAAAGAAAAACTGCTATTAAAAAAAAACAGAAAAATAAAACAATTCCAAAAAAATGCCTAGGAGATCCTAAATAAAAAAAAAAATACTTTTTACTGCAGATTAAATGAATAATATTTAATAAAAACAGGACTTTTTTTAACATTGAAACCTATGGGATTTGCCTGAATAAACCTGCGGAATGAAAGCACCGAACATCAGGGCTTTTCTCTGACATGTCACTGCTGGTCGGTGTTTGTGAATAGGTTAACCATTGCTTCTCTATGGGGACTTTCACTGCCGTGAACAGGCACCGTACTTGCTTGCAATTCGCCAAAATTTGATGAACTGTCTGTTCTCGGCTCCGAAATGGCACCATACAGGGAAATTCAGGGAAATTCACTGTTCGGTACCATTTCAGGGCCAGATCAGCTCTTTGTGAGTAACCCTGTTAGTTGAAACATGGGATGCATATTTAACAATTAAATATACAGAAAAATATAAATTTTAGAAATAAATTGTTATTCCAAAATTGTTAAAATACCATAACATTGCTAATTTTTATTATTCTTTAGTATTATTATTCTTTATTTATAAAGCGCCGGCATATTCCGCAGCGCTGTACAATAGGCACAGTATAGACAGGGTTACAATACATTGAACAACATTTGACAAACAGTACAGGAGGAGATGAGGGCCCTATTCCCGTAGGAACTCACAATCTAGAAATTAATTTAATTTTTTTTTTTAAAACAATTTTTATTGGATTTTCAGTAATACAGCAATAAGGCACTCATGAAAGCCAATAGAGCGGTGCATAATCTCAGGGAGTCAGGAACAAGATTGGACATATAGAGAAAAACTGAACCTGTTTTCTTTCCCTGAGGCTTAACGGTACCTCGAGAGAGCCTGCAAATCATACATATTAAACAACATTATTAACATCAGAAATAATACCGAGAGGAAGAGAAAAAATGAAATAATAAAAATAATAATAATTAAAAAAAAAAAAAAATTTAGATCAAGGTCTCAGTGTCCAACATTTCTATACCCGATCACGTCATAGTCTGCGACGTAATCCAAGGATCCCAAATCTTTGTGCATTGTTGGAGCGTGTCATGTAATTGTGCTGTTAGGCGTTCCATTTTATATAGAAACCACACTTTCGCAACTATCTCCGGTAGTGAGGGAAGATCTCGTTTCCAGGATCGGGCTATACAAATGCGGGTTGAAGTACAAATATGGTGTGATAGTCGAAGAGAGGGGCGTGATAGACCATGTCGTCTAGACGGGCTATTGAGTAAAGCCAGAGCGGGATCAGGAGATACTGCCAAACCCAGAGCACGGGAGATCATAGCAAAAACTGAAGACCACAGGACAGTTACCAGCCCACACTCCCACCACATGTGATAGAACGTACCTCGTTGACCACAGCCCCTAGTACACAAGCCAGTGAGTGTGGGATATATTTTCTGCAGTCGGACCGGGTCTAGGTACCACCTGGAGAGTACCTTGTAACAATTCTCTTTGATCAAAATACATGTCGTTATCCCCATCGAGGACTCCGTTATCGCCTCCCATTCCTCCCGGGAAAGTTGGCGACCCAGGTCTAGTTCCCATTGGTGTTGGTACGAGCACGGGCTCTCGAGAGACGGGCGGAGGAGAAGACTATACAATTGGGATATTGCTCCTGATGTGCTTGAATCTCTCGTTACCAGGCTTTCAAATGAGGTCGCTACAGGGGTGCCCATACTTAAGCGGCTACATACAAAATGTCGAATCTGAGAGTATCGGTGAAACTCCCTTAATGGGATGTCGTGTGATTCTCTAAAATATTCCCAACGGGGGAATTTCCCCTGCAGTAGCACCGCTCCCAGTGTCGTAAAGCCCTTCCTGTGCCACCAGTCAAAAGCTCGTCCCTCCTCCCCATTCCATGGAGGAAAGAGCGGGTTATCTCTCAAGGGAAGCAGCCCAGATGTAGTGGTGGTTAAGGACATGCAATATTTAACCTTAGCCCATATAGACAATGTGTGAACAGTGGTGGGTAAAATATGATCCCGTTCATTCACGGAGAGTTGCCTCCAGGGTAATTGTGAGAGGCATGAGGGGGCAATGCAGTCATTCTCTATGTCCACCCAACAGACCTTGCCCCTTCCAGAGGACCATTGGAGAAGTTGTGTCAGTTGTGCCGACTTATAATACAGGGTTAGATCCGGGACCGCAAGGCCCCCATGTAGTCTAGGGCGGCGTAATATCAGTCTGGAGACTCTCGACTTCTTCCCTTGCCATACATAATGGTAGAAGGCTGACTGGAGGTCGCGTAAGATCGTCAGTGGCAAGGGAACCGGTAAGGTGCGAAAAAGGTACAGAAGTTTCGGGAGTGCCGTCATTTTAAGCGCATAAATTCGGCCCATCCAGGAGATGGAGTAAGAGGACCACTGCCTTAGTAGGGATTTAATGTGATTAATCATATCTGGATAGTTATAGGTATAGAGCTGAGATATGTGTGCGGTTAGATAGATCCCCAGGTATTGGAGTCGGTGTGGGCACCAGCGGAAGGTAAATGAGTCCCATAAGAGTGAAACAACCTCTTGGGGTAGTGAAATATTTAACGCTTCAGATTTGGTGATATTAATTTTATATCCTGAGAGGGCGCCAAAGGAAGAGAGGCAGCTGTACAGGTTCGGTAATGAAATAAGGGGCCGGGTTATCGTAAGTAGGATATCGTCAGCGAAAAGGCTCAATTTATAATTTTTGTCTCCCACTGCTATACCTGAAATATCTGGGTGACATCGTATCTGCTCCGCCAGGGGTTCAAGGCAGAGGGCAAACAGAAGCGGGGATAGGGGGCAACCCTGACGTGTGCCATTTAAAATGTCAAATGGTCTTGATCTCCCTCCCATAGTCGTTACGGAGGCCGTTGGTGACGTATATAGCGCACGAATACCCCCAATCATCTCGTCTCCCACCCCAAATCTCCTCAAGACCTCCCATAAATATGTCCAGGGAAAGCAGTAGTGATGGTTGTTTGGTGGCGTGCGCTATGGAGAGTAGATTCACCGTACGGCGAATATTATCCGGGGCACCGCGAGATCGGATAAAACCAACCTGGTCAGGGTGTACCAGAGATGGGAGATGGCGGCTCATGCGCGTCGCCAGGACCTTTGCGTAAATTTTCATATCTACATTCAATAGCGATATTGGGCGGTAGCTAGCGCAAGTTGAGTGATCTTTCCCTTCTTTGGGGATCACCACTATGGTGGCGGCCAACAACTCTTTGGGTGGTTTTCTGCCTTCTAGGAAGCCATTATACATATTTGCTAGGAGGGGGGCTAATTGAGTCCGGAATTTCTTATAATATAAGGGGCTAAACCCGTCCGGGCCTGGGGCTTTAGATGTCCGGAGTTCTTTCAGAAATGGGAGGATCTCCTCAGTAGTAATTGGGGACCCCAGAGCTGTCGCCTGCGTTCGGGTCAACGATCGTAACGGTAATTGTTCCAAAAATGATCTAATCTTTTGTTGTTTCTGGCTGTCAGGTGGGGCTGTTGTGCCGTCATACAATTTAGAATAATAACGTGCAAATTCTTCTACTATTTCTATCGGTGCTACTGCCGGGGAGGACCCCGGTCTCTGGATTTTTGCTATGGAGTTGCGCTTACGCAGAGTGCACAATTTGCGAGCTAACATTGCATCTGGTTTGTTACCCTTCTCAAAAAATAGCTGTCCGACTCTACAGAGGTCACCTAGAGCCCTCTCCGTCTGCAGGGAATTCAATTCTCCTCTGGTAGTCTCTATTCTGTTCCAGATCAACGGGTCGGGTTGGGCTTTATGCGTCTTCTCTAAATTTGCGAGGTTAGTAGTCAGGTCAGTCATTTGGGCGCGTAATTGCTTATAGTGTGCCGCTTGTAGGCCTATGAGCCGGCCTCTTAGGACTGCCTTATGGGTAGTCCACAGCAGATCTGGGAGGTAATGAGCGGGGTCATTATCCAGAACGAAGTTTGCCAAAGCTGAATCCATTTCAGCTACGATTTCAGGTTTCAGCAGCAGGGCATCAGGAAGACGCCAGGGAGGGCGGGGAGAGCCCCTGGCCCCATCCGCCAAGACCACACTTAGGGGGACATGGTCCGACCAGGTGATCTCATGTATCTTAGCAGATAACACCTCCCTTGCCGCCCGTTGGGGAACAAAGACAAAGTCAATTCTCGTATATGTTACGTTCGGGTGGGAGTAAAATGTGTAGTCTCTTGTCGTGGGATGTAGGAGGCGCCATGCGTCTACTAAATGTGTTTGCTGTAAAAAATCTTTAAGGAGTGGGCGGTTAGGGTGAGAGTCAGACTGAGTTGGGGTAGTAGATCTATCTAAGGCCAGGTCAAGGATGGAGTTAAAGTCGCCTCCGATAATCACCTCCCCCCCTGGAAAGGGTTCTAGCAAAGTCGAGAGCCGGACATAAAAGGCAGGGTCCCTGGTGTTAGGGGCGTAGACGTTAAGGAGTGAAATTGGTCTATTGTCAATAGTGCCCTGAAGAAAAAGAAACCTCCCCTCCTTATCCGACACTTTTCTGCGAAGTACAAAATTAACCCGGGAGTGGAAAAAAATAGAGGTTCCCCGGTGTTTCGTATGGGCACAGGCATGGTAATGTAGCGGGAATCTCTTATCAAAAAATCTGGGGGGTTTACCCTGCGCGAAGTGCGTTTCCTGGAGGAGGAGAATGTCCGCACCCACAGACACATAGGATCTCATCGCCTTACGTCGTTTCATTGGATTATTAAATCCTTTTACGTTATGCGATATTACATGTAGCGGCATTTATGGAGAGTGTATAGGGGAGGCCACTGTGGGCGAATAGACTCTGACACGTTCAGGCTAGACATATTAATGAAAGCATGAGATATTGACAATAACAATAAGAATCCTAGAGCAGTCATGCGGTATAAGAGATCACATTCGTTAACAAATGACCACATTTTACCTGACCCTTTGAGACCTTGATCGAAAAAAGGAAAAAAGGAAAAAGTGAAAAAATGAAAAAAAGAAAACCAGGAAATAATAAATACGCCTGCAAAAAGAGAGTAAAAAAAGGTAAAAAAGGAAAAATAAAAAACAACAAAAAAAAAAGCACAAAAGACATAAGAACTCGGATTGAAAAAAAGTACAATCCGACTAGGATCCCAACCATTAGGGAAACAGTCTCGGGTTTCATCCTTCCCCCAAAGTCGTCCACTTCGGGGGGGAGACCGAGAAGGGCGCCCAGAGCCCTGGGCGGAGGGGTGGACTGCGACATCCACCAAGTGGCGTTAACCAGATCTCGTTTGGATCCCATCAGAGGTCCATCATCCCAAGAAGGCTGTGGTGTTTTTTGAAAGAAAAAGAAACTTAGACAAGTTTCGAATCCGAGTATGTTACAGTACCAGCAGAGTCCCTGCAGCCTCGTGAATACCCCGTGTGGCAAAGTGTAGAGACAGCGTTCATGGTGGAGGGGGTGGCGAGGGATGAGGCCGTCTTTCTTTTGGCGAGGCCTGCGTCCATTCGGTCTCCATTCGTTGCGAGGAAAAGGATCCCCCTCGTGGTGGAGAGGGTCGCGCGTCGGCTAGGCCCAGCGCATGAAGAAATCGGTCAGCCCTCTGCAGATCTTCCAAAATGTGCGTAGAGCCGTGGTGGGATACCACAAGTTTGAACGGGAACCCCCATCGATATCTGACATTGTTCGCAATCAGTAGGTCCGTAACAGGTTTAAAGGAGCGGTGGTTTTGTAGAGTAATTGGAGAGAGATCAATAAACAGTTTCGGCATAACGTTGTCAATGGACGGAGTTTGCGTTCTAGCAGCTGCAACCACCGCATCTTTTACCCCATAATAATGAAATCTAGCAATAATATCTCTAGGTCGCTCTTCCGGTCGTGGCCTGGGTCGTAAGGCTCTATGAACCCTGTCAAACAAGCAATGTTCTGGGGGTGTATCAGGCAAGAGACTGAGCAGGTACCTGTGCATAAAGTCCTGTAAGTCAGTAACATCTTCTGGTACCCCTCTGAGGCGTATATTGTTCCGACGGGATCTGTTATCTTGATCCTCCTGAGCACTCTGGAGTTGGTGGACTTCTTCAGTGAGAACCTCCAAATGCTGGGCCATTTCGTTATAAGCTTTGGCTGAGTTATCGTTTGCCCTTTCTAGGGCGTCTGTTCGTGCTCCCACCGCATCAATCTCGGCCCTCACTGCCGCTAGCCCCTCCTGTATGTCTCGCTTAATGTCTGCTCAGAACGTGGAGAGCAACCCCTCTATATCCCCACGTGTAGCCGGGCCGCTGTCTGGTGAGCGCGGGGTGGTGGCCGCCATCTTAGGGGAGGCAGAGGGTTCCCTGCTTGGCGTGCGGTCTCCAAATAGAGCGGGCAGGCGGCCCGGTGGGAGGATTTTTTTTAACTTTGGAGGCATCTCCCGGTACCTGGTGTTGTCCGGGGTCCAAGGAGTGTAATCTGCTCCAAAAACGATCGGGCTGGGCTGCAGTAATGCTATTGTTAGCTGGGATGAGAGCGGAGCTCCGGGATCACGCGGCCATCTTGGTTAGCCGCCGGACACGCCCCCCCAATTAATTTAATTTTTAATGTATTTGTTTATCCTTTATAAAAAATATTGCTAGGAAAATAGATTCTAAACTCTAGATGATTTCCCTTATCTTGCACAATTTCATAGGGGTCTGCATTATCAGCATAGTGGCAAAAATGGCTTTTTTGCGTCAAATACAGTAAACGTGATAAAGCTAGATAATAAAAATGGCCAGATCTCCTGCTTATAATGAGAATATTATCAGTGCTGTAGATTCCAGAATATACCAGTAGAATCTAAAAATAATGTCTGTATGTGACGTGATGCCTGTATATACAATTTACAGTAACAACTTGTATCTCCGTCGGGTTGGTTAATTCTGTCCCTAACTGGAAAGGATTAAATTCCAACACACCCAGCATGGTACGGCAATGTTCACATCTCTTATGCCCAACTGAGTCCTGCTGCCTTTGTGATCTCTTAATCCCATTAAATAGGTGTGAAAGATATATACAATTACTGCACAAAAATCTTATGGATTTCAATGATAACACTCCTTGACATGTCACTTATCATAGCAACATAAAGGTTTCACATTTGAATCCATAAGAGCTATTACAGTATTTGGAATGAATATATATTGCGCTCAATTATTTTCAGGATGTTTTTTGTAATGTACTTAAACCCTAATTAACTTGATTAAGGTTAGTAAATGTTCATTATGTTTCATTAGAAAAAAAAGGACACTTCCTAAAGCCTGTGTGCAAGATTATTGATTTCAGCATTCAATCTATCCATATTAATTATTGCTACTAATTTTACATGACCTTTGTATGTTTATAATTGCATTTATACAATATATCAAATATGTCTTAAAGTGCATTGTGGGGGAGGATAAACAATTCAGTTCTTTAACAATTTTCTGTTTGCTATAATTTATTATTATTTTTATTAACTCATTTTATAGGGTTCAAATACCATATTTAAGAAAACGGTGAAAACTGAACTTTAACATAAAGCCCTCCTAACCAGATAAATGAATCTTCAGAATACTGAACTAACAAGGAGGATGCAACCTATACGGTTTTATTAAATTGTGCATAGTAAATCCATTTTAGATTAAAAATTAAGTGTTAGCTACTGGGTTGTTTCTAAGTGAGATTTATTAAAGGGGTTATTCAGAGGTTATTCAGTTATTATACTCTCTCGTTTCCCGCACTTCGAGGAATTAAATTCCCAGACCCCAGGTCCCTGGAGTGCAGGGAACGGACACAAAAATCCGCTACAAAACCGCTGAAATTCCTCCGAAATTCCACCGCAAACTCACCGGTAACCACTGCCAATACAATCCGTAATTTCGGATCAATCCGACAACCTCTGATAAAATCCAGAATGCACCCGACGATCTGTTGCCAACACGCCAGACAGCCGCCGCAATCCCACCGGAGAGCCAGCAAACACAGACATCGAACCGCTGAACACAGCGCCAACCAGCTGCAGAAAAAGCCGATAAGCCACTGGACAGGTAAAAAATTACCCACCAAAAAAAGATTGAAAGTGCCAAATTTGAAACGCTGTTTGCAAAAAAACTACTGGATGAAAATGTCTGGAATTAACATGTAAGATCCTATGAATAATAATAAAAAGATCTGTTACAGAAAAAAGAAAAACCTCTATTTAAAAAAATAATCTGAAATGTATTTTTGTGACAATATCCTGAAAAATGCCTAAAAATATCTTAAAAAAATAAAGACTTTTTGCTGCAGATTAAAAGAATAAACGGTTTAATAGATAGCGTATAAAAACGGCAATATTTTTAACATTGAAATCGATTGGATTCGCCTGAATAAACGTGCTGAATGAAACCACCGAACAGCAGGGAATTTCACTGACATTTCTCTGCTGTTCGGTGTTCTCTGAATAGATTAACCATTGCTTCTCAAGAGAGATTTCACTGCCGTTGAAAAAGTACTATATTTCGCTGGCAATCTGAAAAAATTTGGCGAACTGCCTGCTTTATGAATAACCGAATGTCCACGAAATGGCACGTATGGGGAAATTCACTATTACGTGCAATTTCGGGGCCAGATCGGCTCTTTCCGAATAACCCTGTAAATGATGTCGTTCTTTTTTCTCAGACAGACTGTTCTATCTCTGCTGAAATTGTTGGGTGAATCTAACATCCTATACTCGGCACAAACTGTTGTTTTATGTGTGAGCCACTAGCCTCAAATTTTTGTATAATTTTTTTTGTTATTATTATTGGTTGTTGTTAAAAGAGTGTGATTACACACTTGATAGCTTTCCATTGGACATCTGGTGGCCTAATGCTGGTCCTGCCAGTCACTTCTAATTTTTCTTTATTCCTTGTTCTATAAAAGGTAACCAGAAAAGAACATGTTGCATCTATATTTAACTCTTTCACTACCAAGCACTCTTTCTGGGGAAAAAATATTCTCATATCATTTATTTTAAAAATGGTATACATTCATTACACAGTAATGTAAGTGTAAAATAGCAATGTTGCATACATATTGGCCCCTATTCCATTCTTCGTGCAATTTCGTTCGCGTAGCACAAATTTTTTTGTGCGCAACGTCCACAGGTGAATACCTGTTTAAACCTGTCAAACTGAATCACCAAAAATCAGGGCTTTCCCTGACACTTCGATGCAGTTCGGCATTCTCTGAATACATTAACCATTACTTCTCTATTGGCCAATTTCGCTGCCTCTGAAGATCGCCGAAATGTAGCGATCTGTGGAGAACTGCGCCGTACTATGCTGTCAGTACACCAGTATTTGGCTAATTGACAGTTTTCTGAATAGACAAACTGACACAAAATCGCAATTTACTATGAAATTCACCGTTCGGTACAATTCTGTGGCAAGTTCGCGGCTTATTGAATAACCTTTTTAGCGTTCACTAGTGGTAGTGATCATAATGAGATTATTAGCAAAGGAGTGTTCAAAAAATAAAATCTATAATAAATATTATCTGTAAGTAGCAGAATACATGCATATCAAAATTACTGTAATATATTGAATACTCTACAGGGATTTTCAGTCATTATAACCCACTGAATCTTATCCCAGTACAGTAATGAGTGACTCCAGTGCCCTCTCCTTGGCTGTTGTAATGCAGCAGTAAATTTCTTGAACTTTTTGTTACAAAGGATAGTGCTACTTCTTTTTGCTTTTTTATAGTAATTGTGAGTTGACTGAGATCTGAGAAATCTGTTTCTCCTAGGGAGGACACTAATCTTGGAAAGGTGTAACCGAAGCTCTCTCTACCTTTGTGCCCTCACCCTCCTTGGTATCCTTGCCCACACTTCACTTGGCCTCTGTGCCTGTTGGAGAGGTGTAAATGCTGGCCTCTTGCCAAGAGATCATGGACCAAATTGGCAAAGCCAGTTCTCAAGGAAAATGGGCATAAGGGTCACCTAATGGTTAATGAGTTACAAATACATTTAATCTTGAAACTGTATTTTAGGAGTTAGTTTGTGCTAGAGATACAATGTAGACGTTTCTGCTCTCAATCTGTTTGTTTTTAGTGTAATCTGATGTGTTTGTTAATCCCATATATTGTGTAACTAATTAGGCTTCAGTGAATTGTCTAGGAATGCTACTCCTGTAGATAATGTATCTGTTGATTGTGCCATGCCACCCCCCCCCCTGCTGTCCATAAAACTGCTCTAATTTTCATTAAAGAATTGATTCATTTTCCCCATGCACTAATTGTGTGTCTGGTGTTTTGGGGAGAGATACATTGCACTCCCTCAAGTTCTGACTGAGGGTTGTGAGAAGCTGCTGCGGATCAGCTTGGCTGAAGAGAAGGGACGAACACTGTAGCAGCTTTGGGTCTGGTCCACAAGCTGGAGACCAGTGCACCCCAGTTGCTGTTACAAAAGGTATGTTTGGCCCTATGTACCAGATCGCCCATGCCTCATGCCCCATCTCGAGCTACAAACATTCCATTACTCGCTGTTTTCGAGAATTTACTGCACTGCTTCGGGCTCAAGGTGTCTGATATCTTTGGGATACTTCAGGTTCTTTATTCATGACCAAGGGTTCCTACTCGTGGCAAACTTGGATGAGGCACAGGCCTTGTTGTCTAATTTGGGGATTGGGAAGATTTTAGGAGTGAAACCATATGGTTCTTGGAGTCCAATGTCTTACACTGACTCTGTGACTCTCCTCCTCCCTTCTACTCTACTTTTCAAGTTTTCCCTTTCAGACTTTGATACTCAGTTTTCTTTTTTATTTTCTCCAGTCTTCGGCTACGATCGTGGCTTTACAGATGGATGGACCCATGTTAGGGTTTTTATTCTATTATCCTTTACATTTCTTTATTAAGTCATTTTTTTTTGTATTTGCAATACTATGCTTTTTCTCATGTATAATTTATATAATTTTTTTAAAAAGTACTCTACGAAGGTTTTATAGACATTTGGTAGTGAAAGTGTTACACTCAATTTCTAAGGGCCCTATTACAATCTTCGCGGAAACGTTTGCGCCGACGCAAAAACGCATTAATGCGAGGGGTAAACCCTTTGTACTGAACGTCGTATTACAATGTCAGCACAACAAACGCACATAATCGTCTACCGCGGGTGAACCTGCGCGAATCCTGCGTGAGCATACTTTACTGCGCGCGTCCTATGCTTAACATTGTGAGCGCAAATGCGTTTGTGCGCTGTTACGCGGATGGTATTACAATCTATGCACAGCATTTATCGCATAGCCTTTGAGCGCATAATTTTAGCAACTCCGAAAAGCTGGTGTTAATGGCAAATCTGAACAACCTGGCCGAACCCAAATACACCAGCCCAAAAAAAAATACAGCAAAGTATAGTTACACATTCTACTCATACCAAAGCAATAAAATGGAGAAGTTGTGTGTGCATTTATTATTGCTACAGTATATATACTCATATTGACTTTGACAGGTGCAAAAACTTAACGTGAGACAATTGTGGTTCTTAATTCTGATTGGCTGAATCGTGTGAAAAAAACAGTCCGCACATTGATTTCTGCTCACACAACGTTGCTGCACGCGCGTTTGTGCGCGTCCGTTTTACGCGCGTTATTGGTCGACGGATGAAAAAATGCGCGAGGATTGTAATTCCAGCATTGATTTACGCGTGTTAACGTTCAACGCTTGGCGCACAAATTCACGCGTTGCGTGAGCGTTCTAACGCGAAGATTGTAATAGGGCCCTAAGTACGTAATCGTTTGTATCCTCTCTAATCGTATTTATCTAAGGCTAGGGTCAGACGAGTGCATTCTGTGCGCAATATGCGTCTGTGCACAATGGATGTACTTTCTGACTGACGACAAGGTAATGGCCACACGGTCCGTTTTTGTGACAGATGTTTTTTGTGACTGATGTAGATGGGAAATAAAATAAATACGAAAAACCATTTTGTCCGTCAAAAATGCTGGACGTCAAAAATGCAGTTCGTCTGACTACGTTCCATCACTCACACACAAAGCTATGTGGACATTGTGGACGTGGTGCACTCCACACGTCCGTTCTAGCTGTATTACGTTCTTGCCTAACTTGCATCCGTTTGCCGCGTCCGTTGTGCGTCCGCACTTCTGTGCGGACGTACTTCGTGTGTGGGTCTCTATTGATCATAATTGTATGCTACCACGGACGTTAAAATGTGCGGCAACACGGATGTGATCACTGCGCTCGTCTGACCCAGCCTAGAAGACCATAGAATTGTGTTATGTGAAACACAACATGTGATAATTCAGAAAAATGTCAAACATCCCAAATTCAATACGTACTTCATGGGTCATTAAAATCATAACACTCAGGCTGACATAACTGCCTGTAATGAAGTCAAAAGATGGAATGATAACATTATTTATTAATCACAATACAGAAAACCTTAAGTCATAGCAAAGGTGAAGAATAGACAAGTTACTTATGTATTCTTTCATGTCAAAGTTTTTATGAAACAGGAAGAAATATTTACTAAAAATATGAATTTTAAGAAAAAAATCAATAATTTTTATTATTATAAATTATAATGATTATTGGATGTTTGCATGCAGAAAAAACGTACAGTACATAGTACACCAACACCACAGATTAGACAATATGTACAACATTTTCAAATAGGAGGAGTATTATGTTATAAGGCATCCTTAGTAGAACAATAATAAAAGTAGCAATGTAAGGTCTATATATTATTATCAAAGAAAATATAGCAAAGAGAAGAAAAACTACCAGATAACGTGCCAGGAAGAGAAGCTCCAGTAACTGAGGTCAATTCACCCAGATTGAGAGAATGAGAGCTTGTTGTCGGTGTACTGTTGATGTGGACTGGTTCAGGTACTGGTGCATAAAAAATTATTACCTTAACAACAGGTAAAGTTTATGATGTGTTGAATCAGATTTCTGAATTACTTATTTAAAATAGGGACATAACACCACAATATATACCATTTTTAAGTCTGTTTAGATATTGATTCTGTCTCTAAAAGGCACTGTTTGCAGAATACGTTAATTTAAGAAATTATATTTGGCCTTTTCACAACATAAAATGGTACATAGAGTAGAGTGCATGCACAATTAATAAAACAACAATCAAGAAGTAGATAAATCAGCTCAACGAGAAAGTTGAGTGAATACATGTAAAATAACAAAAATAATACACCAATAGAGCAGATCCAGTAGACACTTGAGGGGTTATTGTGACAGTGTTACATAATATGTTAATTAGGTGACAGTGCACATTTTAATCGTGCTGATCTTGGTTTCATGGAATCATTTAAAATTTACAGATAAAACATGTAAATATTTTGTAAAGTCTGGTATTTTCTAGGAGGCAACTTGAGTTCAATAGGTTTATAAACTTTACCTGTCAGAAAAAAATGCTACAATATTTGAAGAGGATACATCAGTCTCCTTCCATCACACCTAGCCCTATCTTTTTCACAATCTTAAAATCATAGGCGTGCGCAGCCTATTGCATTAGGGTGTGCACCCAAAAGCTCAAACACATATATACATATATATATATATAGAACAAACGTGTCTTCCCGCAACTCCTTGTAAAGAATCCAATGTTGTAATGAAGAAAGCGGTGCAAGCCACTGTGCATAATTAATATAGAAAGTCTTAGTAATGGCTGCACACACGCAAGTATAATTAAAAATAATAAATTTATTAGAACATTTTAAAAGGCTGACCGACGTTTCGGTTCACTCAGGAACCATCTTCAAGGTAGCTTACAAGGTATGAACGCTGTTTATATACCTACACAGATGCATTGCTTTCCTAAGAAAACGCCCAAGACAATTTGATTTTTACAGGTGAACTTACTGAGTCATGGGGTTATCCAATGGGTGTCACTATGTGTGACGACTAGGAACGCTCAGCTCGGCGTGTTGTCATGGCAACTTAAAGACAATGGCAACTAACAGATATTAGATGGAGGACTATGGATACTTATAGCACATTCCTTAGGTCTACTGTCTACCTATTATGAACCATATTTTTTGCTTTTTTACTTTATCGTTCTGAAAGAAAGCATGTATATGAGATATACACATTTAAACCTCTAGGTAAAACTGTATCTAGCATCTTTATCCAAAAGGTTTCCTGCTGTAGAAGCAATTGGGAACGATTGCCACCACGGGGTAGAGGGAGAAACATGATCGATCCCCACGAATCTCAATGAGGGCAAGCGATGTTGCAAGTCCAGGAAATGTTTTGCGACTGGTTTGTCAGTTACTCCATCTCTATAGGCTGTATTGATGGAGGAGCGATGACCACGTATCCAGTCTCTTAAGGTTAAGTCTGTCTTGCCCACATACGCCAATCCACAAGGGCATGTGATAAGATAAACCACATATTCCGTTTGGCATGTGTTCCGATATTTTATATTATATTTATGGCCAGTGTGGGGATGTGCAAAAGTAGACGATGGATACATATGGTTACATGTGACACAACCTGTGCATCTAAAGCAGCCTTTCTTATAAAAAGGAGGACGAAGGTCATACGCTTTCACTGGATCTGTATGCACTAGCCAATCATGCAAATTCTTTCCTCTTGCATAACTAATCAACGGTGGTGAGGAAAAAGTTTTTCGTAATTTTTTTGTCATACAGAAAATTTTTCCAATGTTTTTTAATACGACTTGAGAGAAGATCACTGTGAGTGTTGTAATTCATTGACAAAAAAATCCGAGAGCCTTGTGGTTGTTCCAGGGTAGTACTTATTTTGTCGCGTTCAATAGCTTTATCCAGTGCTTTATCCAGACAAAAATGGGAGTATCCTCTCTCTAAAAATCTTGAATACATATCCTTAATTTGTTGTTCTCGTTTTCCCGAATTGCTATTATAGCGTATGACACGTAAAAACTGTGATATTGGTAAAGAATTAATAAGATGTCTTGGATGATGACTATCAGCTCGAAGTATAGTATTCCTATCCGTATTCTTTCTATATAAATTGTGACCCAATGTGTCTGCCGTACGGAAAAGCATAACATCCAGGAATGCAATTTCTTCCCTACTATGTGATGACGTAAATTTAATCGGTGTGTCAAGTTGGTTAAGTTCTTTTACCATGAGATCAAACGTATCTTCTTCTCCTTGCCAAATTATTAGAATGTCATCCACAAACCGTCCGTAGAACAGTACCTGTTCGGCATATTTTTGAAGGAGATGTTTACGTTCAAAACAATACATATAAAAATTTGCCTAGGTTGGCGCCATTGCTGCTCCCGTTGCCGTCCCAGACACTTGAATATAAAAGGATTTCTCGAACCGAAAATAATTGTGATATAACGTAATATATAATAACTCGAGTATATATTCAATAGGTGGTCCTGTATAATGTAAGGATTCTTGTAAAAGTTGTTTAAACGATTCAATTCCCTCTTCATGTGGAATTGTAGTATATAAAGTCTTAACGTCCATTGTGGCTAAAAGCCATGGAGTAGTGGGTAATGTTAAAGTGTGCAATTTCTGTAATAGGTGCATTGTTTCTTTAAGGCAAGTGGACAGGTGCATCATGGTGTCTTTTGAAATCCGGTCAATGTATTTCCCTATAGGTTCTAGCAAGCTTCCTCTTGCTGACACAATTGGTCGGCCCGGCGGATTTTGGCTGTTTTTATGAATTTTAGAAATCGTATACAAAATGGGAATTTTTGGATGTTTTACCATGAGATACGAAGCTGTAACTTCTGAAATGTGTCCTGCTTGTAATCCTATTGTAACAATCAAATTAATTTTATCCGATAGATTTTAAGTGGGATCATGTGTTAATTTACGATAAATAGCAGGGTCAGCAAGCTGTTGAAGTATTTCACTTCGATAATATGTGTAATCCATTAACACTATCCCTCCTCCTTTGTCCGCTTGACGTATGATGATACTAGTATCCGTTGAGAGTTCTTTCAGTATGTCATATTCCTCTTTTGTAAGGTTAGAGAAATGGCAAGGCTTGGATTTCAATAACTCCTGAGATTCTTCATGTATAATTTTAGAATAGGTGTTGATAAATGGATTGATCGTTTTTACATCCTGCACAGCTTTTCCCTGCAATTCGGGGACCCTGTGGTGCTTGCTGATTGAATACACCGCAGGGTCGCCGAAATGGGATCAGCAAAAGGAACCGAATTGAAGAGAACGAAAAGTCACCGAATGTGCGGTGACTTTTCGAATCTCTTTGAATTACCCTGTATGTGTATGCTTCAGGGGTTAAGCAACCTTCGATATCCAGACGTTTTGAAACTACATTTCCAATGAGTCACAACTATCTTAATTAGTGGCCGAGCAACATATGAGATATAGTTCCAAATGAGCTAGACTCCGAGGACCAATGACCCCGGTATACATAATGTCACGTCAAAATGCTAGATCAAAAAATTTAAATTTGGATTTCGATCAGATACAGCATGTAAATTTATTTTACCACATTTTTTCATCCAAAAGATTGTTAGTTATATATTCTACGGGCCATATTACATTGCTAACGCTAATGTTAGTGTCCATCTGAGTGAGCGTTAACGTTAGCTCTGGTGGTCCTAGCGCAGGTGCACCATATTAAAATCCAAACGCTAATCTGTTAGAAAACCCGTTACCGTTTGGAATCTTGCGCTTTTCAGCTCCCTATACTTAACATGGGGAGTGGAAAGTGTTAATCAGCATTAGCATTACAATCTACTAGCGCTGATTACCGTCCGGTTGCGGTTACTGAACATTTACTCACAACCAGGACCTGGTGATAAAGGATTCCACTTCTGCAGAATCAGTCAGCACCAGCTGAAACCCCCCCCCAAAAATCAGATACTCACCTCTCATCCTGCAGAAAGAACGACTTCTCCATTCGCCTCCTCTGGCTGCCAGGAGCAGAGGGAGACTGGGAGAAAAAGTCCCTCAGTCTCACTCTGGGAATCACTATGTCGACCTGCCGGATCTCACAAGGACTTCAATGACATGCCTGCCGAGTACATCCTCTACACACAAACATGAAACTAGAGGATGCGCTCAGCACGTCGTCAGCAGCAAAGTGGTTAAATGTTAAAAAGGGAGTGAAATTTGAGTAGAGTGGCCCATTTAACCTCTTGCTGACTTGCACCAATACAGTCTCCTACCTGTACCTCACGATGCTGCCAAGACGCTCGCTGTAATTCTTTTTGTGGAGTGCAGGCAGCAGATATTGTGGTGATTTCTGTGCACAATACAATCCTTTATGGTGCAAGACAAGGGGGCAACACCGGACTGCGACAAGGAAACAGGTGCAGAATTTTACGCAAAGCAGCCTGTTTAAAGACAGATACATGCATTTATACACACAGCCATACGTTCACGTACATAACTATATATCCTCCTCCCTACACCCTGGGGGTATGTAGCAATAAAGCCCACATTAATGTGCAGTGTGTATGAGCATATCCCAGAATCAACAACAATAAAACTCACAGTAATGTGCAGTGTGTGTGAGCGTATCACAGAGCTCCACAGGAATAAAACCCACAGAAATGTGCAGTGTGTATGAGCGTATCAGAGATTACAGCAATAAAACCTTCAGTAATATACAGAGTGTATGAGTGTATCAGAGCTCCACAGCAATAAAACTCAGCAATGTGCAGTGTGTATGAGCGTATCACAGAATCCACAGCAATAAAACTCAGCAATGTGCAGCATGTATGAGCATATCACTGAATCCGCAGCAATAAAACCAAGCAATGTGCGGTGTGAATGAGCGTATCAGAGAATCCACAGCAATAAAACTCAGCAGTATACAGTGTGAATGAGCATATCACAGAATCCACAGCAATAAAACCAAGCTATGTGCGGTGTGAATGAGCGTATCAGAGAATCCACAGCAATAAAACTCAGTAGTATACAGTATGAATGAGCATATCACAGAATCCACAGCAATAAAACCAAGCAATGTGCGGTGTGAATGAGCGTATCAGAGAATCCACAGCAATAAAACTCAGCAGTATGCAGTGTATGTGTATCACAGAATCCACAGCCATAAAACTCAGCAGTGTGCAGTGTATGTGTATCACAGAATCCACAGCCATAAAACTCAGCAGTATGCAGTGTATGTGTATCACAGAATCCACAGCCATAAAGCTCGGTGTTTAAAAATATTTTGAATACACTATTAAAAAATATTTCTGATATATAAAGATTGCCCGCTCTCCTGCTTACCTTTGTTTGTTTTTTTGCTTGCAGGGAGGGGGTTGAATATGAATCATTGGTGGCCTAGTGGCACAGAGGAGGGGTCGAGGAGGGGGAACCCGGCTGGCCGCATCCGATGGATAGCTGCCGGGACCCCTCATCTCCGCGGGCTTGGCGGCAGCCTCCGCTTCCCTGGTGGTCCCTGTGGTTCGTGGGGTGCTGCACTGCGATCTGTGCATGGCGCACAGACCGCACAGCACATCCCTCACTGACACGAGCGGCCGGCGATCGCTGATGACCTGTCACCTGACCGCCGGCGCTTACTGACTGTGTGAGAGCGCCGGCGGTCAGGTGACAGGTCATCAGAGATCGCCGGCCGCTCGTGTCAGTGTGGGATGTGCTGTGCGGTCTGTGCGCTATGCACAGATCGCAGTACAGCACCCCACGAACCACAGGGACGACCAGGGAAGCGGAGGCTGCCGCCAGGCCCGTGGAGATGAGTGGTCCCGGCGACTATCCATCGATGCGGCCAGCCGGGACCCAGAATGTGCCGCGGGCTGGCATTAGGGTGTGCCTAGGCACACCCCGTGCGCACGCCTATGCTTAAGCTGTTCATCTGTCCTACCTTACCATCTCATGATCTCCAGTTTCTCAGATGTGTTTCCCTTTTCCATTTAGCATGCAGTAACCTGCTCATCTTTAAAAAGGTCAATTTTTTAATGCGCTTCATATCAAAAGCTTTGTTTAAGGTTAGTGCACTTATAAACCAATTAAATTCCTTGAATCCAACCTGCAACTCAACCAGGCTCAAATAGGATTCGGTCAGCATCAACCAAAGTGAGTAATGAGTTATATCACTAATTTTTAAGATAACTCCTGTCTTCTAATTCTTTTGTCCTGAGCAGTTTCAGTCACTGTTGACATTCAACTTTTCTTACCCATTTGTAAATGCCCACTGTCTGTGTGGCACCCGGCATGAGTCATGGTAAGGCATGGAGACAAGAAAAATGGGAACAGTTTACTGCTCAGCATGGGTTCGTGGCCAAGAGTTCTCCACACTGCTGGGTAGGCACTTTCTGTAATCGCTGCTGGCCACTGAAGCTCAGCATGCCTGGAGAAATGTAGGGCACTATTACAATCATCACGCTAAAACAGGAACGCTAAGGAGGAAAACCTGCGCCTGGATCATGGATCCGCTGTTCAGCTGAGCAATACACAACCTGGAGAGATGTAGTATCTAGGCATGGATCCACTGTGCAGTGTCAAGACAGGATCCAGGAGTTGGAGCAGCAGAACGAGCTCCACACTGGGGACTCAAGAACAGAGCACTGATGAGAGGGCGTGCTGCCCTTAAACAGGGAGTGGGTCATTGCTCTGTTGGTCAGGTGGTCAGACACATGGCAGGCTGCAGGGAAGTCATGGGCTGGATGATGATAATGATAGATGGACCAGGTAAGGGTAAGAGTTGATATAAACACAAGATAGTGATTAACAATTGTGACCAGTGGTATTCCATACCATTCCGTGATTCATATGTGATTTTGTAAAATAATAAGAATTCAATATGTAGCGCTGCTTTAAAAACTGTATTCTGGTGCATTGAATTATTATGGCCACTAAGGGGAGCCAGTGTATAACATATGAGAGGATTGTATTGGACTGAGAGATTTGTGAAACTCCAACTCCCAGAGACCTTTGCAAGGGGAAGAGGAAGGGTGTGTGCTGGCCAGGAAGGACATCAGCAGCCTCGTGCAAGGAATGGGCAGTGTGAGCAGAGCCACGAGAGATGTAGGACGCATGCTGGGGCTGTTAGGGATTGAAACCAGGCCGGAGTGTGGATGTTGCTACAGTTGTGGTGGAGATCGTGCTGTTACCTATATACCTAGCCCTGAGCGTTGGGCAGAACAGAGCGAGCAGTGAGAGAGAGCAGTCGCAGGTGACACTTCTGGGATCCTGGCAGAGTTGGAGCGCAGAGAGACGGTGGCATCCATTGTTGCAATCCAAGGAGAGAGAGTGTGCATCGGCCGGCTGTGTATTACGCTGAACTGTTCTTGAAAAAGTGCGGTTTGGGAGAAGAAGGACGTCATGTGAGGAGAGGCAGCAAACCGGAGGGGAGTGCTGGTGGCCTATGTGTTCGTGTTCTGGCAGAGGAGAACCAGATCGGGAGTGCAGGCGTTAACAGCATCAGGTTCCAAGTGGCAGTGAGGACAGATCCTCTTGATACAGATCCCTTTCTCCAGCATTCATCGGTCCAGGACAAGCGGTTACACCGGATGGGTGAGAAGGTTTCAGCCTGGTGAAAACACAGAACATTGCGCACTTGTTTATTTGTTTCTTTAAGGGACCCAACGGTGACTAGTCGAAGATTGTTTTTGTTTCATTCACTGGCCAGTTGAACACAGTACCCGGGTACCCTAGACAACACACATATATATTTTTGAGCAATTTTCACGGGACTTACACTCCAGAACTGAGGGGGTTAACCAGTTTCTTTTACCGTTGCGTGTTGCGTGTTTTTCCTGCGTTACGAATTCTTGTTACTCAAATACCGCACATGCGTATTATATGCTGCTTTATTGGGGTCAGTAAAGAATATAATATAGAAAAATCCACAACAGTGCTGGTGTATAGTTATTTCCTATTGCGGTGAGACTATCCTAAGGTTTATTCAGCGGCTCCTCCGGGGGTGAGCACTACACGTGGGGGCTCGTCCGGGATTCCAGTCTCTGTGAATACCACAATTAAGGGGTTAAATATGGATCCAGACACTGCTGCCAAATGGTGTGAGGAGCACAATAGCCAGATAGGGTTAAGCATAGTCATGGATATTCCTGCAGACACTTGGGCTGAAGACCAAATTCGCCAGGCCATGGCCGCACTGACACCAGATCATCAGGGGTTAATTCTGGACATTAAAGCGAACCCAGAGACTTCTCACACATATGTTCTTTTTGAGTGGAGAAAGGGTGCTCCAGTGTGTTTTCAGGGCGTGAGTGTAAAGCTTACCAATGATGTGGAAGTTCAACTGATTCAGCCAAGTGCGCCACGTGGCGATCCCGCGGATGTTCCCACGCCCAGTCCGCCGACCATGATCGGGCCTGAGTTCATCGTGGCTATCGGAGACTTGCTGGCTAAATGTAAAAGAACAAACCCTCCTTACACTAATTTTGGTTATCGACGGTTGAGGAATTTTTCAGGAAGCGAGCCAACTCCGGCGGGAGAAGAAACCTTCGAAGAATGGGTGGAACAGGTGATGCAGGCTCTGGATGAGTGGGACGTCCCTGAAGCACAGAAGAAACAGATAATTACAGAGAGCCTGAAGGGACCTGCATCAGAGGCTGTTAGAAACCTGAAGTTGAGTAAGAAAGACTGTACTGCTTTAGATTACCTAAATATATTACAGGAAGTTTTCGGGCGAACAGAAAAGGCTGCTGAGCTCATGTACCAGTATGAATACACCTACCAGCGAAAGGGTGAGAAAATGACTGAATATATGAGGTGCCTGGATAAGATTCTGCACCAGATACGTCTTAAGAAAGGGGCCGAACCTGCCCTGGTAGATCGGATCAGAATGCGACAGATATTGAGGGGTGCTCAACCTTTAGACCCTGTGATGTTGCGACTAAAGACTCAAGAAGGCAATAAAGAGTTTAATTACCTAGAGCTGATTCGTACCGTCCGAGAAGAAAAAGCCCTTGTGGAAGAGAAGTCTGCAAGAAGGGGAGAAAAGGTTTATGCCCAACCTGTAAGGTATAACTTGTTTTCGTTGGACGAAAATGATCCGGAGGAGACATATGAGTCGAAAATTGATCGACAAGAGCAGCTCACTGTCTATTTGCCTCCTGAGGATGTCGAAAAAAAAATCGTCAACCCAGATCTATGGTGACATGCAAAAGACTCTCAAGAGAGTACAAGAAGCCAAAGCTGAACTGGAACAGGCTCACGCGGATCTGCGCCGAGAAATCTTGAAGGTAGCAGAAATACAGATGGAAATACAGAGGTCTCTCTCAGATATGCGAACAGCAAGAGTTGCTGTGGCATCCGACAGGTGGTCTTCAAATGAGACGCAGTGAGAAAGTGCGCCCCCGTCTTTAAAGGAAATATGTTTCAGCTGTGGAGAATTGGGTCATTTCCGAGCGCAGTGTACGAACCGAAGGCCAGAAAGGAAAATAGTTGAAGAGTTCTTAAAGGCCTTAGAAGGACTGTTTTCTACCTCACAGGTGGGAAACTTCAGGGAACCCCAGAACATACTGGGTACCCAACTGCTGGAGACTACTACGATTCCCAAGATCCAAATCGGAGGCAGGGAGGGTCTGAGTATGTACCTGCTAGAAATAGAAGATCCTCTCCCTGGAGGTCCGGTCCTATGTCACGGGAAAACCATGCACGCCCTCAATCACCGCGAATGAGGACGAGGGTTAGGTTACAACAGACTGGGCCTATGCTTCCTACTACTACGGAGAAATTCCCTGATAAGCTGCTAGGTCTTTCGCCCGTCATTCCGGTTCAAGTAGAAGGGATATACACCAAGGCTCTTCTAGATTCAGGCGCTCAAGTAACTCTGATCTACCAAGACTTCTATCAGAAATACTTGAAACATATACCCCTGAAGAAGTTGAAGGATCTTGAAATCTGGGGTATGGGGACTGAGAGGTTACCCTATGATGGATATCTACAGGTGAAGCTGGAATTCAGTTCCATGACCATTGGACAACCGAGAGTATGTGACATGTTGGCCATTGTGTGTCCTCAGCCCTCGGGATTTAATCAAAGTTCTATGATAGTGGGGACGAACACCGACTTAGTGAGACATCTTCTAACCCCACTTGTGAAGGAAGAGAATCATGCTCCCAAAAAGGCGCAATCGATGTTACGGCCGGTCTGTCAATGGATGGTCAAAGAACAGAGAGACCCTGCAGAAGTGAGGCGGCTGAGGAAAATGGAAGGGACAGAGAAGGTTATACAGTCCAGAGAAGTCCCTGAAATAATCTCTGCAAGAGTTTTGAAACGGACAAGTGAAAGAGTTTCCGTCAGCATATGTAATGCGTCTGACTCTTCTGTAAATTTGAAGGCACGGATGTCAATAGGGCGAGTGGCTTCTGTTAGGCCCCTCTCCACTACCGATCTAGGAGGGGGAGTGAATAAAGCGATTCCAGCTGAACGGTTCTACCCTAAAGATGCTCCTATCTCGTTCAAGCGGAAGAAACGGGTTCAGTCTCCAAGTATGAGTTTGACGTGGGATGCACTAAGAGCACTAAACACAGCATTTGTTTCCAGGATGATAAGACTTGTCGAGAAAGGTCAAGACGAGTTCCATTGGGAGGCCTAGTTGAACTGAACAGAACCAAAGGAGTGATTGGAGCAGAGGGACTGAGAGTCATGCCTGGCGGTGTTCCTGAGTAGGGATGAGCCGAACACCCCCGAGTTCGGTTCACATTCAAACTCAAACTTTCCAAATGTTCGAATTCGAACTCGAACTCAAATTCAATACAAGTCAATGGGGCTGAAAATTCGATTTTTAGAGTGCCCTCCAAGAGGGCATATATGCTAGATATTTGCCATAAAAGGTGTATGGGGGTCTGGGTAGTGCCCTGGGGGACAGGAAACAAGGACAAAAAGTAAAAAAAAAAACGTTTTTAAAGGGACAGTGAGTTTTCCATGAAATAAGGGTTAAAAATAAAAACGAAAAATTCCTTCAAATATCGTGCCTAGGAAGTCCCCATAACCTGCCCGTGAAGTGGCAGATTTCTAGGATGTATAGAAATATGTAAAAAACAAAAAATTACATTTCAAATGACGGTAAATGCTTTTCCTTTAATCTATCCATAAACAACTGCTTGGGGCGGCAGTCTGTATGAAAAGAGGAGACATTTTCGGACACGCAGAAAAAGTTAAGTGATTTTTTGGCTAAATTATGGTGAAACTTATGCAGGCTTTGGATGAAAGTAACAATAGGTGCTTTAAAATTGGGCCTTTAGCGTCGGCAACAGTGCCGTCACACAGTAACCCCTCTGAGGATATGAATCTGATACAGGCGTCAGTGGCAGTGCACCCAAATATTTTGCCTTTGGTGCCAGGCCAGCAAGTACCATCATACAGTAACCCCTCTGTGGTATTGTGGAAGAGTGCAGGGGTGGACCATGCAGTCCTATATTAAAAAGATATGAATCTAGTAAAGGCGTCAGTGCACCCAAATATTGTGCCTTTGGTGCCAGGCCAGCAAGTGCCATCATACAGTAACCCCTCTGTGGTATTGTGGATGAGTGCAGGGGTGGACCATGCAGTCAGGGCCGGTGCTAGACTATTTTGCGCCCTAGGCAAGACCAGCTACCCCCCAAAAAAAAACAAAACGACACAACATGAAACTGCTAAATTTCTTTTTATTTAAGAATAAAGTTTGAAAAGCACCAATAGAAAAGGTAAAATAAATATAAATAAACTGTATTAAACCATTTTAAATTAACTCTATTAAACAAATTAAAATTAACTGTATTGAACAAATATAAAATAACGAAAAAAAAAAAAGAGTTGTCACGTAAGTTTCAATTTCAGACACATCAAAATTTCACTTTGCGTGCCTTATCCTTTGCAAATTTTCATCATGCGTATATATATATATATATATTGCCCAGGCCAGCTCACATCATGCGTATATATATATTTCCCAAGCCAGCTTACATCATGCGTATATATATATATTGCCCGGGCCAGCTCACATCATGCTCACAGACAGTCACAGATGCGCCATCATGCATACGCATGGACCATGCAGTCAGGGCCGGTGCTAGACTATTTTGCACCTTAGGCAAGACCAGCTACTTGCACCCCCCCAAAAAAAAATGACTCAACACGAAACTTCTAAATTTCTTTTTATTTAAGAATAAAGTTTGAAAAGCACCAATAGTAAAGGTAAAATAAATATAAATAAACTGTATTAAACCATTTTAAATTAACTCTATTAAACAAATTAAAATTAACTGTATTGAACAAATATAAATTAACGAAAAAAAAAAAAAAGAGTTGTCACGTAAGTTTCAATTTCAGACACATCAAAATTCACTTTGCGTGCCTTATCCTTTGCAAATTTTCATCATGCGTATATATATATATATATTGCCCAGGCCAGCTCACATCATGCGTATATATATATTGCCCAGGCCAGCTCACATCATGCGTATATATATATATATTGCCCAGGCCAGCTCACATCATGCTCACAGACAGTCACAGATGTGCCATCATGCGTATATATATATATATATATTGCCCAGGCCAGCTCACATCATGCGTATATATATATATTGCCCAGGCCAGCTCACATCATGCTCACAGACAGTCACAGATGTGCCATCATGCGTATATATATTGCCCAGGCCAGCTCACATCATGCGTATATATATTGCCCAGACCCCACCCAGCTCACATCATGCATATATATATTGCCCAGGCCCCCTTTTTTTAAGCATTTTTTATACTTTTTTCAAATTATTTTTTTGCGAACTCGAACCGAACACGCCAAAAAGTTCAAAGTTCGCGAACTTGCGAACGGCCAAAGTTCGAATCGAACTTCGAACTGATCGAACCGAACAGCTCATCCCTATTCCTGAGCTATATTGTTACCCTGCATGGATGAAGGCTCATTGTGAACCACAGAATCAAAGCCCAAACAGTCGATACGGCCTCCTCAGAGACTCACTTATGATTCACCGGGACATAGCACTGAAGAAGATGTTACCACTGTGCGAAGGCTGCCTGAAGTGTCTGCTATGCTAGCTGAGGTAGCTAGGGACATGAGTCAGCTTGAGGATGTATATCTGACCCATTATATGTCTACTACTGAGCCTGAATGTATTGGTTAATGTAAATGTTGCAATGTTATGTATCTGTTACATTCCCTTGGAGGGACCCAAGAGTTTAGGGGGGGAGAGTGTAGCGCTGCTTTAAAAACTGTATTCTGGTGCATTGAATTATCATGGCCACTAGGGGGAGCCAGTGTATAACATATGAGAGGATTGTATTGGACTGAGAGATTTGTGAAACGCCAACTCCCAGAGACCTTTGCAAGGGGAAGAGGAAGGGTGTCTGCTGGCCAGGCAAGGCATGGGCAGTGTGAGCAGAGCCACAAGAGATGTAGGACGCATGCTGGGGCTGTTGGGGATTGAAACCAGGCCGGAGTGTGGATGTTGCTACAGTCGTGTTGGAGATTGTGCTGTTACCTATATACCTAGCCCTGAGTGTTGGGCAGAACAGAGCGAGCAGTGAGAGAGCAGTTGCAGGTGACACTTCTGGGATCCTGGCAGAGTTGGAGCGCAGAGAGACGGCGGCATCCATTGTTGCAATCCAAGGAGAGAGAGTGCGCATCGGCTGGCTGTGTATTACGCTGAACTGTTCTTGACAAAGTGCAGTTTGGAAGAAGAAGGACATCGTGTGAGGAGAGGCTGCAAACCGGAGGGGAGTGCTGGCGGCTTATGTGTTCGTGTTCTGGCGGAGGAGAACCAGATCGGGAGTGCAGGCGTTAACAGCATCGGGTTCCAAGTGGCAGCGAGGACAGATCCTCTTGATACAGATCCCTTTCTCCAACGTTCATCGGTCCAGGACAAGCGGTTACACCGGATGGGTGAGAAGGCTTCGGCCTGGTGAAAACCCAGAACATTGCGCACTTGTTTATTGGTTTCTTTAAGGGACCCAACGGTGACTAGTCGAAGATTGTTTTTGTTTCATTCAATGGCCAGTTGAACACAGTACCCGGGTACCCTAGACAACACACATATATATTTTTGAGCAATTTTCACGGGGCTTACACTCCAGAACTGAGGGGGTTAACCGGTTTCTTTTACCGTCGCGTGTTTTTCCCGCGTTACGAATTCTTGTTACTCAAATACCGCACATGCGTATTATATGCTGCTTTATTGGGGTCAGTAAAGAATATAATATAGAAAAATCCACAACAGTGCTGGTGTATAGTTATTTCCTAGTGCGGTGAGACTATCCCGAGGTTTATTCAGCGGCTCCTCTGGGGGTGAGCGCTACAAATACTTATATTATGGACAGAATTTTAGTAGAGTGTTTCCTCAACACATACATAAGAATGAAACAGAAAAAAAATAATAATACTAGAGTAATGCAACAAACATAGTGATAATAATTCCACTGTTCCAGATAGACACTTACATCTTAACCCTTTCACTGCTGAGCCATTTCACTTCTGTGTGCTGAGCTAATTTTTACCGCTTTTGCTCATCATGTTTAAACAAAATTTAAACGGAAGTCACGTTTTATTGTACGACCCAGACAAATTATATATCCTTTTTTCCGGCAGACTAGGCAGATTCAGAATATATCATTATTATGTGTATACGTCATGTCCTGCCTGAATATTATAACAAAAAATACAATAAAATTTGAATTTTAAATCATCTACAGCGTGTAAAGTGTTTTTTTCACATTTTATCATCCGAGCCTTTGTGTTTATATTTTATTTTCCATGGGTGCACTTGTTAAAAGAATTAGAAATGGGGACTCGTTACATTATTTTGGGGGGGAATTATGAGATTTTTAGCAAACCCCACCATAGAAAAAAATCGTTATTGCAGCATCATTGCTCACATTCTAATGGGAACAATATTGCTGCTTTAATAAAAAATAACACACAGAAAAACACGTATTTATTTTTTTTAAACAATTTTTTATTATTATTTAAATTATGTTTATCTTTAATTTTATTTAATCTTTTTACTTTGAACATGGTCAAGATTGGTATCATTCAGAAAGGCCATGCTCTGGCCTTTCAAATGACACCAACCATGATCCTCTAGCTGCCACCATTCAGGAAATATGGGGGTTCAAACAAACACCCTATCTCCACCATGGGATTTCCTTGGGAAATCCCCGGGCAGCCTGGCTAACTGATGTCATCGCACATGGCGACGAGGTGACGAGGGGGGACCCGGAGATTGAGCTGCCATCCAAGATGGCGGCCGCACCAGAGCTAGGCCGCGATCTGACGCCGAATGGTGCCAGATCGCGGCCCGGTGCCTCAGGGGTTAAAGTCAGGCACCACTTAAAAGGGGAGACTCACCCCTTTAAAGCAGTGCCTGCCTTCTCCCGCTAGGTCCTCCCGATTGGGAGGGAGAGGGATCCAAAAGGATTCCCCCCTCCTTTCAGGGGAGCTCCTGGCTTCGCGGGGGTCACCTGAAAATGACATCATTACGTCTGATCCAAAGATTTCATTTACGTCGGGAGTGCTTTAAAAGCGGTGTCTGACTTCAGGGAAGTCAGAACCCTGCGGGACCACGGAGGAGAGATGTGAGTATGTCTCCGGGCTCCCGCCGAGTGGATGACGTGTGGGGAATTTCCTTCGCATACAGCGGGAGTCTATGAGGACGTTCCCCACACGTCATCCGGAGTGAAGGGGTTAAAGAGCCTGTTAAACTTTGGCTCTACTGTGATGCCTCATGATGCCTGACAGCACCTGGAGTATTCTTACCTCTTGTCACAGCTCCCGCAGTCCCTGTTGCCCAGCAGCAGCATCCTCACTGCTCGCTGGCCAAACATCGAGTGAAATAACCGACAATTGCAGCCGCAGGTCAGTGATGCAAGCGGGCCGCAGCGTGATAATGCAACGCCCGCCAAGTGGTGAGTTACGCTCACAGCCCTGTCATAGTTTTCCCGTTCAGTGCGATTCCCATATTTTCTGATTGTTACTATTCTGTGTATTAACTCTGGCTTTACTTCTTGACTATTCTATTGTATTAACCCTTATGCTTTCTGCTTCTACTGTGTACTGACTCCTGGCTCCGTCTGACATTCTTTTCCGGCTCTGACTCCTGGCTTTGTATTTTTACCCGTTCTGGTTCTGACCCCTGGCTTTATGTGATAATCTGATCTTGCTCCTAACTTCAATATACCCTGACTTCCTTCATTCTGTCTGCCTGTTATGTGTTTAGCAATCCGGCTATTCTAAAGACCGACAGTGTAGGTAGATAGTGTCTGCGTGAAAGGATCATAGGTATACTTGACACTTCTACATGAAAAACAAAGGTTTCTAGATATCCAGGTTTGCAGGTATGCAAGTTCCAGTGACCATTCAGTGGTGGTATGATTATATGCCTTAACACAGGATTTTATCCAGTGATTGACATCCTAAGGCACCCCAGATGTTTCACATGTCCCATGATGCTTAGTCACACATAAGGCTGGCTGAGTATCATGGAGCATAGTTCAGAAACATCTAGTGTGCCATGGTTTGCCATCAGTGTCCTAAGGAATGTATTTCAGTTGTACTTTTTATCGCATTTATTGATTTATTCTGTGTTTTACAGATAAGCACCTTGTAGTTATTGCATATATGATTGCTGTTTCTTGACACCAAGGGAGGAGACGCCACATAATGGGCTATCATTGTGTAATTATTGTTTTCACTTCCTATACTGAGTGCAGGCACGTGTTTGTTCTCCCAGCTTCCTTATTGATTCAGAATTAATTGATATTCCTCCCGACAAAATCAAAGTTTTTATTTCCGCTGTACTTTACAAAATACCAAAAGGAGCACTTGTTCCACCAGCCCTTCAATACAGAACAAGAATTCACATGCTATTGTATTAACAATAGCTTGAAATATTTTATTTATATGCAAATAAATATATATTTATAAACAAAAAAAAATCACAAACACTTATAAATAGCTGCTTTAGAATGTGCGCCCCCTCTGTGTTAATTCTCCCCGATCTATCTCTTTTGCAGAGCTGTGTTATGGAGAAAAGGGCTGTTTTTTCTGACATATCTTCAAAATAAATCATCTTATCTTTATTGCACCTATTCTCCATCCAGTTTATAGTTTTGTAATTGAGTCCTTGTGTAACGAGCTGGTCCCGGGGTGGCAAGAAAAGGAACCCAATTTGCAATGACTAAGCAAAATGGATAAGAAATAAGGAGTTTATTTGCAAAAACAAAGACTGCAAAACAGAAATATAGCAGAGCAAGAGTAATAAGCACAAGTTTAGGAAATAAATGAAATAATAATGGAGCAATAAATAACTGCAGAGACAGGACACAATAAGAGCTGATTGAAAGGAGCAGAAACAAATACACAAGACATTCACAGGAGGGCCCAGAGGTTAGAAGAAACTAGTAACAGAGGGGTATATGGAGGTAGAGGGTCCTTGGAAGCAGAAGGTGTTCTTGTTAGTAGGGATGAGCTGTTTGGTTCTATCAGTTCGGAGTTCGATTCGAACATTGGCCGTTCGAAAGCACGCGAATTTCGAACTTTTTGGGATGTTCGCCAAAAGTTTGAAAAAACATTTTTTGATTTTTTTTTTTTAAAATGCTTAAAAAAATCCTAAAAAATCTAAAAATAAAAGAGACTCTTTACTGCAGAATATTATAAGCAATGGTTTAGCTAAAACATCAGGCAGACGAGGCCCTCCAATCAGGCACTGTAGAGGGCAGCCCGCCGGAGCCTCCCTCCCAAGAACCCCTTGAGGAGCATTCGGCCGCAGGATGACAGAGCTGCGACTGTACCGGCTGGCCAGCCGGGTGCATGTGGCACATAGGTGGCGCAGGGACTCCAGGGAGAGAGCCACGGCAGACCTCCCTTCCCCACAACCAGGATCCAGGGAGCCCCCACTGACCACCAGGCTAAGGTAAGGCGACACATTTTTTTAAAAAAATAAAATCCGAGGACATTTTTAAATGTCCCCAGCAACATAAAATAAAAGCTTTTTTTTTCTTTCTAATACTCACCTGATTCCTGGATCCACAAACTGTAGAGGTGCTGCACGGCAGTGTGCGGAATCATATGCTGCATTAATTATACTGTAAGGCTGGGTTCACACCTGCGTTTTTTTTACGCGTGCAATACGTGCGTTTTTTAATGTGCGTATCGCGCAAACGTAAAAAACATGCGAACGCGCATTGCAGCACGTTCACGGCCATAGACTGCAGAGTGAACGCGCTGCACTACGCCCCAAAGAAGCTCCTGTACTTCTTTGGGCGTAGGACGTTTTACAGCGCGTTCCTGAGCGCTGTAAAATGCCCAGGTATGAACGGGTCCCATAGCAAATAATGGGATTTCCCTGTTTATGCGTTTTTCAGTGTGCAGGAACGCGCTGTAAAATGCTTAGGTGTGAACCGGGCCTTTAGGTGCTGCTCGGCAGTGTGAGGATTCATATGCTGCATTAATTATTCTTTTTACAAATTTGGTTACTTAACCCATTTGCATTTGGATTGTAATATTGTGACATCCGGGCCCTGGACGCATGGTGCTGCCAGCTGGCCAAATGCCAGGAGCTCCGGCGGCACCCGGCGCAGCTGTGAGTGATCAGGGGGACTGGTGTGCGCCAATTCTCACCATATACAGTAGCGCAGTACTAGTGCCTAAACGTTGTTGAGCTGGTTTTGTTATAACAACTACTCTCGCTCTGTGCATCTGTCTGGTATATTCCGCTGCTTGTTACTGCTGGTGCGCTTCCATCCTGCCATACACTATAGCAGGGCTCAAAATTTCAAGTCCCAAGCTACTAGCCAGGCCTTAAGAGTTACTCGCCACTAGTTGCTCCACCTAACCGTTTATTCTGCCCTGCCTCTGCATTCCCACTCACCCTCATGTAATTTCCACTCACCAAATGCGAGCAGGCGAGTGGAAATTTTGAGGCCTGCACTATAGCGCAGTAATATTTGGGTGCACTGCCACTGACGCGTGTACCAGATTCATATCATTGTAATATTTGACAGCAGGGTCCGCCCCTGCACTCTTCCACAATACCACAGAGGGGTTACAGTGTGAAGGCACTTGCTGCCACCAAAGGCAAAATATTTGGGTGCACTGACACCTGTACCAGATTCATATCATTTTAATATTTGGCCGCAGGGTCCAAACCTGCACTCTTCCACAATACCACAGAGGGGTTCGGTGTGACGGCACTGTTGCCGACACTAAAGGCCCAATTTTAAAGCATCTATTGTTACTTTCATCCAAAGCCTGCATAAGTTTCACCATAACTTAGCCCAAAAAAATCACTAAACTTGTTCTGCGTGTACTAAAACGTCTCCTCTTTTCATACAGGCTGCCGCCCCAAGCAGTTGTTTATGAATAGATTAAAGGAAAACCATTTACCGTCATTTGAAATGTCATTTTTTTGCTTTTAAATGTTTCTATACATCCTAGAAATCCGCCACTTCACGGGCAGGTTAGGGGGACCTCCTAGGCACGATATTTGAAGGAATTTTTCGTTTTTATTCTTAACCTTTATTTCATGGAAAACTCACTTTTCCTTTAAAACTTTTTTTTTTTAAACTTTTTGTCCTGGTTTCCTGTCCCCCAGGGCACTACCCGGACCCCCATACACCTTTTATGGCAAATATCTAGCATATATGCCCTCTTGGAGGGCACTCTAAAACTCGAACGTTCGGGTCCCATTGACTTACATTGAGTTCGGATCGTGTTCGAACTCGAACTTTTGAAATTGTTCGAGTTCGAATGCGAACCAAACACGGGGGCATTCGGATCATCCCTACTTGTTAGGAGAGGGTCCTTGTAAGCATAGAGTATCTGTATGCAGGAACTGTGGATGGGAATAACCGTAGCCACGAGCTGTAGATGTGGATAACCGTAGCCAGGAGCTGTAGATGTGGATATCCGTAGCCAGGAACTGTAGGTGGGTTAACCGTAGCCAGGAACTGTAGATGGGTTAACCGTAGCCAGGAACTGTAGATGAAGTGAGGATAGGTTATCTGAAAACAGGTTTTATAGATAGGCTTCTTGCTTCTCTCAAGGTAAGCGGCTGACTGAGAAGTAAAGAGGAAACGAGGAGTTATGGGTCCTCCACCCTTTTATGGTAAAGCACAGGGCTGATAATGAAAGCACCTGTGGATGTTACATAGTTGTGCTGGAACCCTGGACCATGTAGAATTGGAATACTATGGCGATACAGCGCCTGTTTTTCTTTTTTTTTGGCGCCGGCGGCGCGAGACCTTACATAGCCCCCCAGCAAGGGACACCCTCCGGGTGGCAAAATCCGTCTCTGGGTCATCACCGGTATTATGGAGGGAGTCAGTCTCAGAGGCGCTTTGAAGATCCGGTAATGAAGGAAGCTAGATGTGTTCAGGCTCTGAGGATATAGAAGAATTGGAGTCCAATACTGAAGATTTCTTTGGTGTTGGTTTAGTCTTATGGCTGTGAATGATAGGCAAGTCAATATTCACCATACCTGGAATTCTCCTGGGAATGATAAATAGACATTGGTGAGTATTTATTTTGTCTAATGGATCAAGAAGTGGAGGCAAAGGTGGGTTACATATGTCGATAGCCAGGTGTTGCAAGAAATGACGGTGTTGACCCTTTACAATCTCAGATAGATCATTAACTCGACCGGGGAGAACAGACATGGTTGATATTAGAAAGTCATAATTTGGAACTGTAGCAGGCATGATGGTAGGAGCGCTGATTTGTTTCTCTGCTAGTACTGGTTCTGCAGAAGGTACACCAGCATCATCAGATAGCGGCACCTTGACAACGGGCAAAGTGATTGGCTGTACCTTGACAACAGTTGGTAGTACTTCTATGGCAGACACGGTAAGTGGTGACACCTCAGCGGCAGACACGGTGAGTAGTGACACCTCAGCGACAGACACGGTGAGTGGTGACACCTCAGCGGCACACCTGGTGCGTGGTGACACCTTAGCGGCACACACGGTGCGTGGTGACACCTCAGCGGCACACACGGTGCGTGGTGACACTTCAGCGGCAGACACATTGGCGTAGACCATAACTCTATCAGCAGGTAGCGTGGCAGCGAGCACCTCAGCGATGACCAAGGTTCGGTGACAGGCTCTTCAGCGTGACATAAAGCTTCGGCAGCGGACACTGCAGTCTGGGCCAGTGTCTCCAATTGAAGTCTCTTATCCGTAGAGTAGGTCTGAGGATCCTCAGAATCTGCAATATGTAGACTTAGAGAAGCTTGAAGGGGTTGAGTGCCTGTAGCAGAGAGTGTGGCACCACAGAAACGCGGGGTATTGTACTTTAGGTCTGACAGGTTCATATGGAAAGCTAGAAGTGAACCCAGCATATTTCAAGAATCGACCAGGGCCACCACAGGGATGTCGTGCAACCTGAAGCGACAACTCACTGTAAGAATCCATTTCAGTCACTTCAAACTCAGAGGTACAGGGGGAAAATGATGGTAATTCTCACCGGCTGGGAGTGATGGGTGAGGTCTTGGTGGCTAGTGCTGACATAGCCTCCATAGGGATAGGAGGATCTTCCAACATGGACACAGAGGATTCTTACTCCATAGGTACAGAGGGATTAGTTTCTACAGGCATAGTAGATTCTGCTCTTGGTGGTATAATATATTCATGTTCCCTGTATTTGTCTAGATATTCATTCTCTCTGGGTTTAGTCTTAGGAGTCTTAATCTTCTCAGGTAAGGACTTATGCGTATACTCTGGCTGCGATGAGAGTCTTGGTACTGGAGATTTGTTAGTGGTTGTTTTTAACGAAGATGCAGATTTGGGGGTACATTTCTTTGGGGGTCTTATTGGGCAGAGGGGTATATAATAGCCGGGTAAACCGCAATATAGGCAGAGGTCTGCGGCTTGTCTATGGGCACGCTCCTCAATGGATAAAGGACCTTTTTTTTTACTTTTTGGTGTGGCATCACATACCTTAGGTAAATAGCCCCATTGACCATGCGTCAGCTTGTCCAATAAATCAATTAGGTGATTGAAAAGTTCATGGAAGGTCTCCTTGATTAACTCCTTCATGAATAGCATCATTGTGGGCTCATTTGGTAATGGCTTCTTCATTCTGTAACAAGCTGGTTCCGGGGTGGCAAGAAAAGGAGCCCAATTTGCAATGACTATGCAAATGGATAAGAAATAAGGAGTTTATTTGGAAACACAAAGACTGCAAAACAGAAATATAGCAGAGCAAGAGTAATAAGCACAAGTTAAGGAAATAAATGAAATAATAATGGAGCAATAAATAACTGCAGAGATAGGACACAATAAGAGCTGATTGAAAGGAGCAGAAACAAATACACAAGACATTCACAAGAGGGCACAGAGTTTAGAAGAAACTAGTAACAGAGGGGTATATGGAGGTAGAGGGTCTTATAAGCAGAGGGTCCTTGGAAGCAGAAGGGGTTCTTGTTAGGAGAGGGTCCTTGTAAGCATAGAGTACTTGTAAGCAAAGGGTATCTGTATGCAGGAACTGTGGATGGGAATAACCGTAGCCAGGAGCTGTAGATGTGGATAACCGTAGCCAGGAGCTGTAGATGTGGATAACCGTAGCCAGGAACTGTAGATGGGTTAACCGTAGCCAGGAGCGGTAGATGGGTTAACCGTAGCCAGGAACTGTAGATGAGTTAACAGTAGCCAGGAACTGTAGAAAGGTTAACGGTAGCCAGGAACTGTAGATGAAGTATCTATAAACAGGAACTGAGGATAGGTTATCTGAAAACAGGTTTTGTAGATAGGCTTCTTGCTTCTCTCAAGGTAAGCGGCTGACTGAGAAATAATAAAGAAGCAAGGAGTTATGGGTACTCCACCCTTTTATGGTGAAGCACAGGGCTGATAATGAAAGCACCTGTGGATGTTACATAGTTGTGCTGGAACCCTGGACCATGTAGAAATGGCATACTATGGTGATACAGCGCCTGGTTATGTCTTTTTACGGTGCCGGTGACACGAGACCTTACGCCTTGGATAGTATAATAAATTTGGACAAAGCAAAAAAGGTATATAATATGTGTGGGTTGCATAAACGAGTAAGAGGAAAATTTTCTCAGAACTGCTGCTGTGTATAGCAATCATTACAATCTCAAAGCCACCCTCAAATTTGTCCAGGCAATGAAACTGGCTCTTCAGCATGCCAGACGTCCCTTTGATCACACACACCTTGACCTGCAGTATGACTCGTTTTATCGAACTTGTGACCAGGTGTTGACATCTACTAATATGACTGTGTATGCATGTCTTCTGCTTGTCCCTAACCATCACGGAGAGTTTGAAATATTGCATTGTGACTTCTAGATGATAACCTTTGTATTGCATACTAGCTTCAAAAGATGTGGAGTCACTGATTTTGAAATGATTTTCTGAGAAGATATAAAATCTTTCAAAGATGCCAACTTTTTATTCTGCATTTCTGACAATGCCACTGTTGTTGCATTAGATGCATTAACCCCTTCACAGCTGACTTCAACCCCAGGTGCTAAACTCATTTTGAGGGTCACATCTGTTAAATGCTGTTTCCTCGCTGGACACCCAGGTGACTCTCACACCTTTCTTTAGTACCTTAGCTGCAGCTTGAGAGAGCCTGGCTAGCACCCCCAGAAATAAGCCGTAGCTGTAGACCTGGAGCCTTTTCTTGGCACAGCGAGCAGAAGATTCCTGGTACCCCAAATCAAGAGTCGTGACTTCAAGCTTGGTGAGAATAGAACTGGTTTAATCAAAATGACAAGCACAGATTTTTATGGGGACAGTCAGTAGTCATTTACATATAAAATAATCACAGTCTCTTCTAGGAGGACCTAATCACACTGATACAGATAATTGCACAAACATTGACCGCTTAAAATAAGGACAGTACCAGTAAACATTACATAACATTTCGTAACCTAAAACAATGGGTGCCAGCAGATTACAGCCTATTCAAATACACAGATAACATTGTAGAAACTCCATTCTGTCTCCAGCCATTTAAACACATATTTTTCCAGAGGGAAACAGTCACTGTCTGGCAAGAAATTATACATTTAACTCAACTGGACTAATATGAAAGTAGCCCATATTAGTTCCAGACGAGCGGCTACAAAAGAGGAACTGGCGACCGCAGATATGCCTCGCATTGTGTGCCGTGCGTCTGATGGTTGCACGAGATGGCAAACAGCCCCAAAATCTCTCGTTTAACTGCTGGGCCATAGTTTGTAGACAGGAAGCAAGCCCACAGCCCCCTCCAAGTCGCACAGTGACAGCGTGTTCTGTCACAGTGCTCATCATGTTTAACCTCCCTGGCACTATTCCTATGCGTGGCTCGGGGGTTAAATTTCAGTGCCAAAAATGGTAACCCCGAGCCACCCTCAGGCTGGTACATACCTGTCTCTGTGTTCCTTTGATGTCCTCCCGCAGTTACCTCCGTCCGATTGGGGATTCGGAACCTGGAAGCAGGACGCCGCGATCAGACGGAGGTGACTGCAGGAGGTCATCGAGGGAACGCAGGGACAGGACCACCTGAATGTGGCTCTGGGTTACCATTTTGGCACTGAAATTTAACCCCCGAGCCTCACTCGGGAATACCGCCAGGAGGGTTAAATGTGATTTGAAGTCAAGTTTTACTGTAGGACCCAGACAGATTATAAATTTTTATTTTCCGAAGATTTAACAGTTTCATAATATATCATCATTATATGTATACATCATGTCCTGTCAGAATGCTATAACAAAAAAATGTGAATTTCCATTCAATTTGCAGTACTTTACAGCTTTAACAATAACTTTTTTCATATTTCTCAACCAAACCTTTGTGGTTATATGTACCACCGGACACTCTTGTTAAAAAAAATAGAAATGGGATCCTGCTACTGTATTTTTCTGAGAAAATACATGATTTTAACTAAAACCGAAAATACTAAATTTCTCCCTTGTATTTTGACAAATTGTGGTTTATCAATAAAATGACTATGTATAAATCAATGAACTGGCTCATGGTGTGGGAAATTAGAAGGTGAGTAATGGCAGTGGTTTTGCTCATTTTATACTTGACAAATTGCCAATGTTATGTCAGGAAATAGGACATTTTATCTTTATTTTATGCTTACTCATAACCTGGTCATGTTTGCTATCATTGGTAAGGCCATGCTCTGTCCTTTCCAATTACACCAAAACAAGACCCTTTAGCTGCCTTTCATTAAGAGATCCAATTTACCCCTGTATCTCTACCATAGAGATTGCCTGGGGGGGAGGGAATGATATTAGTGGGTGGGGGAAGCCACCCCGGGAGAAGTCCAAAATCAGCACTGGAACCGTGGTACTGGGACGATGCGCTGATAAGCACAGAGAGCATAGTACGCAAATAAAGAAAGGGCACAGAGAGCAGAGTTTACAGAGAGAGAAAGAAAGGGCACATAGAGCAAAGTTTGCAGAGAAGAGAAAAATAAACAGTAAAATCAAGGACAGTCAAAAGCTGAAAATAAACTGTATAGTCCATGGCGTTAAAGGGTAAGAAAAAAAAATATCTGTGACAGTCAAAAGCTGAGAATTTTTTTTAATCTGAGACAGTCAAAAGCTGAGAAAAAGTACAATCTGAGACAGTCAATCTGAGAAAAAAAAAGTTAAATTAGGAAAAGAGAAGAAATACCAAACTTCTCAGCTTTTCATTGCATTGTCCATCAAGAGGCACTGATTTCAAAACTCAAAGACAAGAAACTGGTGTTATGGAGCTAGTTGTCTGTGTCATCAATTTTATCACCTTAAAAGCACTGAATCATCAACAGTTGTGACAGCTGCTTGAGGGCTATGAGACAGAGTACAGTGATGTGCTCATGCATAGTGAAGTAAGAGGTTATCTCATGGTAGAGTCCTTGAGTGATTTTAGAGTCACCTTCATAAATATGGAAACTCCTTTATGGCAAAGGGAAGTATGCATCAGAACTAGAAGACTCAGACTGGATTCTACAGTTGGCCTTTATCGGGGCCAGATTTGCCTTTCAGGAGCCTGTAGGCACAGAAATGTGGAGTCCCCCTATTTCCCCATCCCCTAAACAAAAAAAAGTAACATGTCAAAATCACTTTTTAAATTTTCGCTTAGGGGCAAACCATATACACAAGGTATGGACGGCACTCACGGTCTTTCCACAATTTCTTGAATTTATTAATAAAAAGATCGACGTTTCAGTCCACTAACCGTGGACTTTCATCAGGATATATAGAAACAACATACAACAAACATTTATATAGAAAACATCATACTCACCACTAAGCAGTGACACTCCCTCCCCATGCCGAGCGAACGCCGTCTCCTCAGAGTGACATCAGAGCGCCGGCTCAAACCCCGTGACCCAGCCAACACCATGGCAACCCAATGCTACCTTGTTGCACCAACTTCATAGAGACGGGACAAAAAAACAACAGGCACTTATTAACATGACAACCTCAATGTATACGTCGCTAAATCATACCTCCGCTCTATATTCAGAAGCAAAGCGCAAATAAGTAGCATAAGACTGGTTGCATAATAAAGGAGAAAAAGAATTACTCATAAGAATAAAAACAAAAACAAAAGCTCGCGCGCAGGAACTATATCGAGCAGGGGAAACAAAATCCCCCTTCAAAATCAGAGTCCAGAGACCAACCTAGGAGCTAACAGGCGCACCTAACCATTGCGGGGTACAACTGAGGGGTACAACTGAGAGGTACAACTACCAGAGACAGGGAGGGGCATACTCCTTTCAGCTCTCATTATTACGATTATCAAACTGACTCATGAGGAAAACCCCAATGAATAAGATCCCAATACAGAGTACCTATCTCTATACACGTCTCCGTATCCCAACAACGACTACCTCTCATTATAACAAAACCTTGACATTAATCAATCAAACTGCAACAGCAATCCTATAGCGATACTATTGCAATGGCAATATTATGTAATTAACAGGGCGGACAGTCCAAACTGTGAAGACTCGTCTCGAATCACACCTGAAAAGCAAAAGGGTTATTAAATGGAATTATTCAAGGAATGGTTGATAGGACAGTTTCTCATTGAGGCCCAGAGGGAATAGCGTACTCAGTTCCCTGATCCAGTAAGCCTCCCTTCTCAGTAACATATTACTCCAGTCACCCCCTCTTCTTGTGGACGGTACGTGATCGATCGCAATGAATTTCATCATGGGTACTTGATGACCTTTCTCCAAAAAGTGTCGGGCTATAGGCTTATCGCTGGATCCATCACGGTAAGCCAGGCGTATCGATGATCTGTGACCTCTAATCCTTTCTCTCAGGGAAGTATCGGTCTTACCCACATAATGAAGTCCACATGGACATGAGATCTTATATATCACATGATCCGTGATACATGTAATACGATGTTTAATCAAGTATTTACGTCCAGTGTGTGGATGACAGAATGAGGCCCCAGAGATCATATGACTGCATGTTACGCAGCCCAAACAGCGGAAACAACCAGGATGTTGATTCATATTGATAGTTGAGTAGGAGTGTACAGGATCAGTATTGACTAAGATGTCACATAAATTGCGTGATCTCCTATGACTAAAGAGTGGAGGATTCTGAAACGTTCTCGGTAATGTTCGGTCATTGGCCAGAATCGGCCAATTCTTTCTCAAAATACGGCCAATATCACTGGATCTCGGTGTGTAGGCTGTAGAAAAGACGAGAGAAGGTTGTACAATTTTTCTATCCTCATGTCCCTGATGACAGCGATCCAATGCTGCCCTAAGCACATGTGTGGGGTAACCCCGTGTATTGAAACGGGCCCACATATCATTAATTTGAATCTGTGCTCTCGCATTGTTGGAGTTATTGCGGAAAACTCTCAGGAACTGGGTGTAGGGCAAGGAATATTTCAAATGAAAAGGATGAGAGCTTGACATATGTAGCAGTGTATTCCGATCAGTTGATTTTTGAAAAAGAGTGTAATCCAAAGAGTCTCCATTACGGAAGATGCGTAGGTCCATAAAATCCACTGATTCCGTACTGATATCTGCCGTGATCTTAATCGGGGAATCAAGTCCATTGATCTGTTGCACCAATTGATTTGCCCCCTGTATTGTGTCTGATAGAATGATGAACACATCGTCGATGAATCTCTCGTAATATACTATCTGATGTTTGAATTTTGAGATAATTTCTTGTTGTTCAAAAGCATACATGAATGAGTTGGCACACATCGGTGCTACCGCAGCACCCATGGAAGTCCCCATGATTTGCTGAAACCACTGAGATTCAAATCGAAAGTATTTATAGCTTAACATAATCTCCAAAAATTCCAAGACGAATTCAATCGGAGGACCCCGGTATACTTCAGAATGGGTGAGTAATTGACGCATAGCCTCAACCGCTGCATCCGTGGGAATCACTGTGTATAAGCTTTTGACATCACAAGTCATGAGCACAATCAGGCCTTCCGGTTTATGAAAGACACTTCAATTCTTCAATAAGTTGTGGGGTATCTTTCAAACAGGTCTCCAACCCCATCACAGACTCCTTGAATAGATTATCAAGCCACTTTGAAAGAGGTTCCAACAATCCGCCACAGGTGGACACAATCGGACGGCCAGGTGGATGTAATGCCTCTTTGTGAATTTTCAGTAGAGTATATAGCACGGGCGTTTTAGGATGTAGAGGTAATAGAAAGTGAAAGAGATCCTGTGTGATACAACCCATTGTCAGTCCTCTCATCAAGACCACCTCAATTTGATTTCTGAATCCATGTGTGGAATCTCCACCTAACTTTTTATTAGTACATTCATCATGTAGTTGGCCCAAAATTTCAGCTCTATATTCCTTATAGTTCATGACTACAACAGCTCCCCCCTTATCAGCAGGCCTTATTACAATATTACCATCCTTGGTCAATGAGGTAATTGCTAGTCGTTCCTGTCTAGTGAGGTTCGAATGAACCTGCATCTTTTGTTTGAGACTGATGGTCACATCATCCTGGACCTTGCGTAAGAATGTTTTGATGGACGCATGATTATTGGGGGGATCAAATGAACTTTTGACTTTAAACTTATTAATGTTAACAGGCCCCGTGGCATCACCAAAAAATTCCTTCAATCTTAAATTGCGGGCAAAGCGATAAATGTCCACATCAATGTCGAACGCCCGTGGACCCGACGTCGGAACAAAAGACAGACCCTTTTCCAAGATAGATTTTTCCACATATGTCAGAGGTCTGTCAGATAAGTTGAAAACAGCTGTAACCTCCATTGCTTGGGTGGACGTACTCTTAGACCAATGGACCTTGCCTCTCTGCCCCGCCTCGAAGGACCTCTCCTTGGTCTGGCAATAGATCTGTATTCCGTGTCTCTGTATCCAAAACTTCCCCCAAAAAAGGTGTGACTTCCACCCGAGAAACTTCAGCATCAGAACCAGACTCAGCTGAGGTAATATCAATAGTGGGAATATTCGGACGTCTAATCCGTTTGCGTCTATTAAAGGTGTTCCTACGGGGGTTATCACCACTCAACCATCTATAGACTCTATGGTCACGGTAATCTTGACCCACTCTCTCCATTTTCGCTCTTTTATATGCTACCAAATCATTTTTATATATTAAGACTTCCTCCTCCAACCGCAACAAGGTAGCCTTGGCATCCTGTGACGTCAGTAGTACGGTCTCACGCTGTTGTATATCCACTATCTGTCTCCTAATTTCCACCAACTCAGTTGTAACATCCTCTATAGCTATAAGGATGAGATCAAATGAACACTTGTTTAAAACTGAGATCCATTTCGGACAGACATCGGGTTTCAACCGACCAAGGGTGGGAATGTTGTTAATCCTAAACCCTCTGGGTACTTGCTTCTTGCTGTGCTAATCTGAGAGGAAAAGTCCATGCAGATCAAGATCCACATCCTTCTTCTTTAAACGCAGCAGTTCAAAATAAATGTCTTTTAAAGTGTATGTCTGGGGCAATTCAGTGACACTTTGTTGCCATTGTATGCGTGTAGCATCCTCCGCAGTATACTGAAAAGTCTCCGTCTGTTCCAACATAGCTCCTGAGCGCTGCAAAAAATCATCCATGATTCTTGATGGAGAATAAGTCGTTTTAACAAAATGTTGCAAAAAATAATCTTAAATAATCCATAAAGTTCCGGTGCATAGAAAGGTATATGCCAAATACCATCAATTATAGTATGCGAGGAATCCTGCACTCATGAACGAAGAAAAAATGCCCGCTGCCCATCTGGCTCAAGTAGACACCATATACACAAGGTATAGACGGCACTCACGGTCTTTCCACAATTTCTTGAATTTATTAATAAAAAGATCGCCGTTTCAGTCCACTAACCGTGGACTTTCATCAGGATATACAGAAACAACATACAACAAACATTTATATAGAAAACATCATACTCACCACTAAGCAGTGACACTCCCTCCCCATGCCGAGCAAACGCCGTCTCCTCAGAGTGACGTCAGAGCGCCGGCTCAAACCCCGTGACCCAGCCAACACCATGGCAACCAAACGCTACTTTGTTGCACCAACTTCATAGAGATGGGACAAAAAAAAAAAGCATTGGATCGCTGTCATCAGGGACATGAGGATAGAAAAATTGTACAACCTTCTCTCATCTTTTCTACAGCCTATACACCGAGATCCAGTGATATTGGCCGTATTTTGAGAAAGAATTGGCCGATTCTGGCCAATGACTGGACATTACCGAGAACGTTTCAGAATCCTCCACTCTTTAGTCATAGGAGATCACGCAATTTATGTGACATCTTAGTCAATACTGATCCTGTACACTCCTACTCAACTATCAATATGAATCAATATCCTGGTTGTTTCCGCTGTTTGGGCTGCGTAACATGCAGTCATATGATCTCTGGGGCCTCATTCTGTCATCCACACACTGGACGTAAATACTTGATTAAACATCGTATTACATGTATCACGGATCATGTGATATATAAGATCTCATGTCCATGCGGACTTCATTATGTGGGTAAGACCGATACTTCCATGAGAGAAAGGATTAGAGGTCACAGATCATCGATACGCCTAGCTTACCGTGATGGGTCCAGCGATAAGCCTATAGCCCGACACTTTTTGGAGAAAGGTCATCAAGTACCCATGATGAAATTCATCGCGATCGATCACGTACCGTCCCCAAGAAGAGAGGGTGACTGGAGTAATATGTTACTGAGAAGGGAGGCTTACTGGATCAGGGAACCGAGTACGCTATTCCCTCTGGGCCTCAATGAGAGACTGTCCTATCAACCATTCCTTGAATAATTATATTTAATAACCCTTTTGCTTTTCAGGTGTGATTCGAGACGAGTCTTCACAGTTTGGACTGTCCGCCATGTTAATTACATAATATTGCCATTGCAATAGTATCGCTATAGGATTGCTGTTGCAGTTTGATTGATTAATGTCAAGGTTTTATTATAATGAGAGGTAGTCGTTGTTGGGATACGGAGACGTGTATAGAGATAGGTACTCTGTATTGGGATCTTATTCATTGGGGTTTTCCTCATGAGTCAGTTTGATAATCGTAATAATGAGAGCTGAAAGGAGTATGCCCCTCCCTGTCTCTGGTAGTTGTACCCCTCAGTTGTACCCCTCAGTTGTACCCCGCAATGGTTAGGTGCGCCTGTTTAGCTCCTAAGTTGGTCTCTGGACTCTGATTTTGAAGGGGGATTTTGTTTCCCCTGCTCGATATAGTTCCTGCGCGCGAGCTTTTGTTTTTGGTTTTATTCTTATGAGTAATTCTTTTTCTCCTTTATTATGCAACCAGTCTTATGCTACTTATTTGCGCTTTGCTTCTGAATATAGAGCTGAGGTATGATTTAGCGACGTATACATTGAGGTTGTCATGTTAATAAGTGCCTGTGGTTTTTTTGTCCCGTCTCTATGAAGTTGGTGCAACAAGGTAGCGTTGGGTTGCCATGGTGTCGGCTGGGTCACAGGGTTTGAGCCGGCGCTCTGATGTCACTCTGAGGAGACGGCGTTCGCTCGGCATGGGGAGGGAGTGTCACTGCTTAGTGGTGAGTATGATGTTTTCTATATAAATGTTTGTTGTATGTTGTTTCTGTATATCCTGATGAAAGTCCACGGTTAGTGGAATGAAACGTCGATCTTTTTATTAATAAATTCAAGAAATTGTGGAAAGACCGTGAGTGCCGTCCATACCTTGTGTATATGGTGTCTACTTGAGCCGGATGGGCACCGGGCATTTTTTCTTCGTTCATGAGTGCAGGATTCCTCACATGCTATATATATACTGTATACAGTCAGGTCCAGAAATATTGGGACATCGACACAATTCTAACATCTTTGGCTCTATACACCACCACAATGGAGTTGGAATGAAACAAACACAATGTGCTTTAACTGCAGACTGTCAGCTTTAATTTGAGGATATGTACATCCAACTCAGGTGAACGGTGTAGGACTTACAGCCATTTGCAGATGTGCCTCCCACTTGTTAAGGGCCCAAAAGTAATGGGACAATTGGCTTCTCAGCTGTTCCATGGCCAGGTGTGTGATATTCCCTCATTACCCCTATTACAATGTGCAGATAAAAGGCCCAGAGTTAATTTCAAGTGTGCTATTTACATTTGGAATCTGTTTCTGTCAACTCTCAAGATGAGATCCAAAGAGCCTTCACTATCAGTGAAGCAAGCCATCATTAGGCTGAAGAAACAAAACAAACCTATCAAAGAGATAGCAAGAACATTAGGCGTGGCCAAAACAACTGTTTGGAACGTTCTCAAAAAGAAGGACGCACCGGTGAGCTCAGCAACACCAAAAGACCTGGGAGACCACGGAAAACAACTGTGGTGGATGAATGAAGAATTCTTTCCCTGGTGAAGAAAACACCCTTCACAACAGTTGGCCAGATCAAGAACACTCTCCAGGAGGTAGGTATATGTGTGTCAAAGTCAAAAATCAAGAGAAGACTTCACTAGAGTAAATACAGAGGGTTCACCACAAGATGTAAACCGTTGGTGAGCCTCAAAAACAGGAAGGCCAGATTAGAGTTTGCCAAACAACACCTAACAAAGCCTTCACAGTTCTGGAACAAGATCCTATGGACAGATGAGACCAAGATCAACTTGTACCAGAGTGAGGGAAAGAAAAGAGTATGGAGAAGGAAAGGAACTGCTCATGATCCTAAGCATACCACCTCATCAGTGAAGCACAGTGGTGGTAGTGTCATGGCGTGGGCATGTATGGCTGCCAATGGAACTGGTTCCCTTGTATTTATTGATGATGTGACTGCTGACAAAAACAGCAGCAGGATGAATTCTGAAGTGTTTAGGGCAATATTATCTGCTCACATTCAGCCAAATGCTGCAGAACTCATTGGACGGCGCTTCACAGTGCAGATGTATAATGACTCAAAGCATACTGCAAAAGCAAACAAAGAGTTTTTGAAGGGACAGAAGTGGAATGTTATGCAATGGCCAAGTCAATCACCTGTCCTGAATCCCATTGAGCATGCATTTCCCTTGCTGAAGACAAAACTGAAGGGAAAATGCCCCAAGAACAAGCAGGAACTGAAGACAGTTGCAGTAGAGGCCTGGCAGAGCATCACCAGGGATGAAACCCAGCGTCTGGTGATGTCTATGCATTCCAGACTTCAGGCTGTGATTGACTGCAAAGGATTTGCAAACAAGTATTAAGAAGGGAAAGTTTGATTTATGATTATTATTCTGTCCCATTACTTTTGGTCCCTTAACAAGTGGGAGGCACATCTACAAACTGCTGTAAGTCCTACACCTGAGTTGGGTGTACATACTCTCAAATAGGGATGTGCGTTTCGGGTTTCGGAACTTCGGAATTTTCACGAAATTTCCCGATTCGTGTTTTCGGATGCGGACGAATTTCCGAAAAATTTTAGATCCGAAAAGTTCAGATCCAAAATGTTTTCCGAGCCGGAACGAAATATTTTCGGATTTTTCGAATGGGCTTGAAATGTGTCAAACGAGGAGAACAGATGTTCCGAAAAATCGAAATTTTTCGAAAAAACGAAAAGTTGATACAAAAAACGGGCAAAATGACACGAAAAATACGAAAAATGGTCGATATCCCGAAAAATTTGCAATTCCGAAAAACGAAAATTTCCGAAATTACGAAAAGTCGATACAAAAACCGAGCACAGTGACACGAAAATACGAAAAATGGTTGAAATTCCGAAAAAAAATGTACCCGAAAAACGGGCCGAACCGAATCGAATCGAAACCGAAATCGGTCGAAACGAGCCGAATCGAAAAGTTTAAAAATCCGAAAAATCGAACCGAATCGAACCGAAAAAAAAATCGGTGCACAAGCCTACTCTCAAATTAAAGCTGACAGTCTGCAGTTAAAGCACATTGTGTTTGTTTCATTCCATCTGCATTGTGGTGGTGTATAGCGCCAAAGATGTTAGAATTGTGTCGATGTCCCAATATTTCTGGACCTGACTGTATATAAAAAAAAATATGAAAAATGGAAAACAGTTTCTCTCTGTGCTCAAATCAGAAGAAGCAGAATCTGTTGCCTTAGTTGAGTTAGGGCAGTGGAATTGTTTGTTTTATATGTAAAAGCATATATGGCTTCTGACGTAGAACAGAGAAAAAATACATTTTGTATTTACTTTTTTCAATTTTTTATTTTTACATATTACATGGTCATGTTTGGTACCATTGTAAAGAACAGAGTCTGACCATTTCAATGATACCTCACTCAACCTTGTAAGTTAAGAAACTAGGATACCTCACTTAACCGGTGTACAATTCAGAGATGAAGGTTCCAAAGTCCCCCTGTCTCTCCTCACTGTAGTGCCACAATCTACGATATCGAAGAAACAATGCGTTACATCCTCAGCTCCACACTTGCTGGCAGTATGGGAAATGAAGTGAGTTAGCGCAGCATTACTGTTCACTTTATAGTTGTAAACTGAACAATAGTGTTGTGTTAGAAAAAACTATGTAAAATTCTATATTAAATAAGCTCCCAGGTAACTACTTTAGTCAATAAAAGTATTCCAGGAACAAATATTAAGACTGTATATAAGATTGTGATCATTGGCAACAAATAATACACCACTACTGCAACACTTTAGCTTCAGTGAATTTATCAAAGTTTTGGAAAAGTTGAGGATAGAATTTGATCCACCTGTCATCTGTTTCTACCCGTGCTGCCAACTCTCACCTCCAAGACTTCTCAAGGGCAGCTCTGGTCCTTTGGAATGACTTGCCTCACCCTATGCTCATCTAATGACCATAACAAAAGAGCTACCAGCCTTTGTCAAGAACGAAGATATCCGTCTCCTGGGCAGAGACATTCTTAGGGTACACAAGGTACATCAAAAAATGAGTGGACCATATTCCATACTTCATTCGCCCGACGTCTCAATTTATGTAGTATTATCATAGGCAATGTCTGTATAGGCCAAATGAAGATACCAAGATCTCTTCCTACAAAATACAAATACAGTGAGAGAAAGAAAAATTGATCCCCTGCTGATTTTGTATGTTTGCCCACTGACAAAGAAATGACCAGTCTAAAATTTTAATGGTAGGTTTATTTTAACAGTGAGAGACAGAATAACAACAAAAAATCCTCCTGTGTAGTCTTTACTGATTCCTCACCGTTCTCATGCTCATTGAAACTCCATGAGGTCAGATCTTGCATGGAGCCCCAGACCGAGGGAGAATGACAGTTATTTTGTGTTCCGATTGTAAATAATCACACAAACTGTTGTCACTTTCTCTCTAAACTGCTTGGCGATGGCCTTGTAGCCCATTCCAGCCCTGTGTAGATTTACAATCTTGTCCCTGACATCCTTGGACAGCTCTGTGGTCTTGGCCAAGGTGGAGAGTATGGAATCTGATTGATTGCTTCTGTGGACAGGTGTCTTTTATACAGGTAACAAACTGAGATTAGGATCGATCACTCCCTTTAAAAGAGTGTGCCTAATCTCAGCTCATTACCTGTATAAAAGACACCTGGGAGCCAGAAATCTGATTGACAGGGCATTGCATACTTATTTCACTCATTAAATTGCACTTCAATTTATAACATTTTTGAAATGTGTTTTCTGGATTTTTTTTGTTGTTATTCTGTCTCTCACTGTCAAAATAAATCTACAATTAAAATTATAGATTGATAATTTCTTTGTCAGTGGGAAAACGTGCGAAATCATCAGGGGATCAAACAATTTTTTTCCTTCACTGTATTACCAGATGGTCGTAACACCTATCTTGAACCATGGCCACACCACTACTTGGTAAATGAAAAGCTGAACAATTCTAAGTGTCAATAAGACGACCAAAATTACATAGATTGCCTCTCAGTGCTGGGATAACATTTTTGGGTCGACGGTAGTCAATTCTACCAATGATAACAACAAATTGGCACTCGCAAGAGAAGACAGAGAGTTTCCTAAACTAATGGAGAGAGAGTTTTCTCAGGATGATGTCAACAGCTGGGTAGCACCCTTTCACTTTCTTTCTCCAAGAGAGAAGCTACCTAACATTTTAAGGCAAGCAACTGCTAGATTTTCATCTTTAAAGCACATCTTATAGAGAAAACCAGAGATGGAAAAACAGTTTATTGACTTCATGCACAACATATTTGACACAGAGCATGCTGAACCTGCACAGCCATTAAAGGAAGGTGAAGAATGCTGGTAGCTTCTGTCATTTGGTGTGTATCATCCTCGTAAACCAAACCAAATTAGAGTGGTCTTTGATTCCAGCAAAAAAGCAATGCAGCTGCTTTTAGAACATTTTTTATTTTTATTTTACACATGACATTGTCATGTTTGGTATCATTGGAAAGCCCAGACCCTGGCCTGTCCAATGACACCTCACCCTTGTGGGGTGAAGAGCATTGGATTACAGGGATCCAAAGTACCCCCACCACTCCATCAGCTTGTGTATTTGATGGACCAGTGTGTAATAACACACTGCGCCATCACCTCTACACTTGCTCTCATTATGGGAAATAAGAAGGATAGTAACTGAAGCACCATTGTTTAGGTTATAATTAAAAAGTAGACAATGGGGATTATATTACAACAAAAAAAACTATATTTTTTTGTCATTATTATCTTTTTACATTGAAAGACTATCACAGTTATTCAGAGAAAGGTGAAATGCTGCAGAACTTTTGGATAAGCAAAAATTCTAGGTCAAAATAGCCAAACCAGAAAAATTCTCCAATTTATCTCACTTTCCATTTCGGCTATTTTGACCTAGAATTTTCACTTCTCCAAAAGTTCTCCAGAGTTTCACTTTTCTCTGAATAACCCTGTATGTCATCATCTTGGGTATCATTGGAAAGGCCAGACTCTGGCTTTTTCAATGATACCTCATCCATCTTTGTAGGCCATAGGGATAGGGAGATACAGGGTTCCAAATGACCCCTGCATATCCTATAAAGCGATTCCCCTGCCGGGGGGCAGTCCCACAGCGACGTTGACATGCAAAATGTCAGCCCACTGTGGCTGAAGCCCCTGCTTGGAGCCAGATCGGCACCGAGCTGGGTTGTTCCTCCCTTCCGGACCAGCTCACCTCGGTCTGCCGGAAAACAGGTTGCCGTGGCAGCGGCCCGTGCAAGAGCCACTCACGGACACCAGTGTTCGTTTACGGACACCTTGTCGATCTCCGATTGACGTCGTCTGCTGAGCTTCATCGTGTGAGTACAGGTATTATCAGATAGTCGCAGGAACCTCATCTTACAGCTTTGTTAGGGAGGCAGAACAATAATGTTTAACAAATCCATCCAATTGACGTTATTATAATTATTATTATTATTATTGTTATACTTTATTTATATAGCGCCAGCATTTTCCACAGCGCTGAACAATGGGCACAGTATAGACAGTGTTACAATACACTGAGGCTGAACAACATTTGATAAACCATTACAGGAGGAAACGAGGGCCCTATTCCCGTGGGAACTCACAATCTAGAAGGGTTGAGGGTGGAAACAGGAGGAGAGGACTGCAAGGTGAGAGTGATGGACTCTATGGACGATATGTTAAATTGTTGTTTCTGCTTGACCTTGAAAAACAAACAAGAAGGCAAACTAATCAAAGACAATTTCCTAAATATGTAAGCAAAAATGAGTGACAACATCTGTTCAAGAGATAGAGACGTTTAGCACATCGCTGGAATGCTGTGTATAATTTTTAAAGAAACAATAATTGTGAATGATTACATATGTATTTGTTGTTATTTTATTCTTGATTGGCCTGTTAAGCATCTTCTTAAATCCTCTATTAAATTTCACTGTGTTTACATAAAACACGTTTATAGCTAAACAAACAGTTGACGTTATAGGGTAATGTACAGGAATGCATGTGGGAAACATTTGTTACCAGTCAATTAGTGATATCACAAGGCACTTGACCGTCAAGCCATGCACGTCTTACCCGTACACCCCCTGAACCAAGGAATACCAAAGGTCTTATTGCAAAACTTGTTCTGCTTATCATATTTATGAGCTTTGGAAAATATCCACAAATAGCAAAAGACCTTTTTTCAAAGATGCTTCCACAAGAATTTGAACTGCTTTGATTTAACAGATATCTGTTGTTGACTAAACATTGTTTATCCCCATTCACACTGTGAACTGAAATTACACTTGAAATGTTATTGCTTTCTTAATGGGACCATCTGATTGGACACCTGCATCCCAATGCTCCCAATAAATCAGACAGAAAGCTTGTGCAAGAAACCATTTCTCCCTTCCAAATCATTAATATCTGAGAAGAAGAGAAGATTAGGCACCATGGATCAGGTTTGTAATGCAATGCATTTTTCTTTTAAATTTCTATAATAAATGAAATGTTGAATAACATTTTATAGGAATGAAGGACGCAAAGCAGACCTATTATAAAGCATTTATTAGAAAAAATGTTATGGAACACATACAGGTCTATTCAAAGAAAGGTGAAACTCAGGAGAATGACTGGAGAAGTGAAAATTCTAGGTCAAAATAGCCAAACCAGAAAAATACTCCCATTTATCTCACGTCCAAATCAGCTATTTGGTCTAGATTGTTCTCTTCTCCTGCCAATTCTCCTGGTTGTCACCTTTCTCTGAATAACCTTGATAATAATACCTTGAAAAACATAACATAGATCAAAATAGATGTCACTGGTTTTAATGTGGAAATGTATGCTCTTACAGTTTCTTACAGCATGTGAAAACATCATATAACATATATAAAATGTTTATGTACATGGATGAATTGAAATGTGTGTGTCTATATATATATTTATTATATAGCATTGTATTTATAAATTTAATTTAATTGCTATTTTATACACATATTGATTTATGATTATCAAGGGACAGGTGTATATAATAATGAACCCATTCATTACCATGATTGTGTACTACCGTGATGTGATCGGCAGACACTGCAGCCTGATATTGTGTTAACACAATCTGAGGCTATGCTCTATTATTGCAAATGAAATTTGATTGTTGCTTCAGAAGGTGTCCCAAACGTTTTAGCACCATGGTCAGGATGACCGAGGTACTAACACTTTTTGAAATAATTGTTTTATTATGGGCCCAAGATCCCTCATGCGTTTATTTTCCCATTTTGAACATACCATTTGACACTCACTTTTTACGACATCTAATCCCCCCACCCATGTGACCCTTAATGTCCTAATGTTCAATTCTATGAACTGATCAGTAAGCATCCAGACCTGAGGAATACTCTCGAAAGCTTGTCTTTTAAATGTAACGTTAGTCCAATAAAAAAGGTATCACTACGTACTGCTATACTCGTGATTTTGGCATCTGGACTAAGGCTAGGGTCAGACGAACGCATTTTTCACGTTGTCCGTGAAAAAGTGCGGTCGAAAGAACGTACGTATTTTTTCACGGAATACGCGATAGCGGTCATACGATGCGCCTTTTCGTCCGTGATTTTGTACGGATCCTCAATAAAACACTTTTTGAGTCTGGACGTTATGTTAGCCGGACATTAGCAGCGTCTGACTTCTCCTAATCACACACACACGCCGCTATGCGGCCGCAGCGCACTCTGTACGTCAGTAGTAGCGGTTTGACGTTCTCGAAAAAATGCGTTCGTTGGCCACTTGCGTTGCGCGGACGAACTTTCGTGCGGCCATTCATCGTATGTTCCCCGGCATTGGACGTCATTTGCTGCTAGTACGGCTGTGATTTCGTGCGGCTAAACGTACGTTAAAACTGCGCTAGTCTGACCCTAGCCTAACACGGCCTATCAAACTTTTATATATATACAAAACAGCAGAAGGTTGCACTCAACCTCAAAACTAAGCGGGTACATCTAAGACATTAAGCACAAAACACCAAGAAAGAGCACTCCATATTTTTGACCACCTTCTTCCATCATTTTCTGTGGCAAAAAAACACAGTTTTAAAAAATGTTCAAAAAAAACCTGACTAAGGTAGAATTATGGGGATTCAGTTCACAAAGTATGATCATAATTTGCTTAAGCCTGTCACAGTCGCCAATGTACCCCATCTTTGACAGGTCCTATCTAACTTGACCGAATCTGCACTTACAGGATCAACTCACCCTGGAGCTCCCCAGCAGGCTCCAGGCCTTTATAGGCTGTCATGGTGGAGCACCTGTAAACAGGGAGGGGTGCATACCAAATGAAGGCGACTGGATACAATGTACAAAATATTATCGGTTTTACTCTTTATTTATTCAACCGTTTATTTTTTAATCCACAGCAAAAAGCCCTTTTATTTATTGAATTCTTAGAATTTATTAGGTATTTTCTTGTTTTCAGATGAAATCTTGGGTTTGGAATTTCCAGCAAAACACTGACATGAACCTGTTGGTTTTAGTAAAATCATTTTAAATTATACAATAAGAAATATTTGGGAATAATCCCAATGTATTTCTTACTGTAATAACCTATTTGACAGGCCGAGGTCGCTATGTGCTGGCCAATTCTTAGCTCCGTGTATGATCACCTCACACCTGGAGAGCTGTCAGTTAGACATTCCCCAGCTGGTTTTAAAAAGTGTTATCACCCTGGGCATCATGTCCAGGGTGCTAAAACTTTAGAGGCATGTTCTGGAGCCCAAATGCAAAATGAAAGTCGTTTGCAGCAAACACATTTCATCTGTAATGATACAGCATAGCTAAAGTTCGTGTTAACTCTATCTCAGGCTACTGTGTCTGCTCCTGTGTGATCACGGTTGTGAAAGGTTTGATAATTCCTTTTTTCTTATGCATACTAGGCTGCTGCTGTGATTTAATAATTTTGATAAATATTTTGATATGCAGTAATATTTCTACTATATGTTGATTAGTGCATAGGTTTATACCATTTATCTTTATCCATTTCTCACATAATTCTACATGATTTAATTTTTCCTCTTATCTCAGGAGGATACTGAGGAGATAATCAATACTGACTTGTCTGACAAGACAGAGGAGACCAAGGAGTCCACTGACTTTGACTATATGCACGTCAAACTAGAGGAATATCAACAACCAGAACTTACAAAAAATCTGATCATTGACAAAACTAAAGACGTCTGTAAAAACATTCCAACTATACTATGCAACTTCCTCTACATGCTTTTTCCAGTTCTCAGGTGGCTTCCACGATACAAAATTAAGCAGTACCTGCCTGGAGACATCACATCAGGAATCATAGTCGGTATCGTTACGATTCCTCAGTCCATTGCTTACTCACTGTTAGCAAGTCAGGATCCAATTTATGGACTGTACACCAACTTCTTCTGTTGCATCATGTACTTCTTCTTGGCAACCTCGCGCCATAACTGTATTGGCACATATGGCGTGCTATGCCTTATGGTTGGTGAATCTGTTAACAGACAGTTACTTGCAGCTGGGTACTCAACCGACGGATCTACCACAACGGGAAACTCAACTGTTAATGGCACTGTGTGTGGCAGAAGCTGCTATGCTATCACAGTGGCTACATCCCTGACATTTATAGCTGGTGTTTATCAGGTGAAGTATGATCATCACTTTTATCCTAACGCTAGTTTAATTAACCTTATTTCATTTTACCTTAGGTTTTTTATGTTATAACTTATTGGTCCTGTAATAGTTAAGTCCTTATCACACATTTTAACCCTTTCACTGCGGAAGACCTGTGTATGCAGAGGACGTTTCCCACACGTCTTCCTCTCGGTGGGGGGCCAGAGAGATACTCACCTCTCTGGTCCGGGGTTCCTCGAAGTCAGCCGCCGCTTTTATAGACCCCCCTGCCATAATGACGTCATTGCATCGGACACAATGACTTAATTTCAAGCGACCCCCCGACAATGCCGGGAGATCGCCTGAAGGGAGGGGTGGATCCTTTCGAATCCTTCTCCCTCCCAATCGGGAGGGTCTACAAAAAAAAGACAGGCACCGCTTTGAAGGGCAGTGTCTGCCCTTTAAAGTGATGCCTGTCTTTAACACCTTAAGTGCCAGATGGCAATTTAGCTCCGGTGGGTGCAGCCATCTTGGATGGCGGCACCACCTCCGGATCCCCCCTCAGCACCGGACGTCATCGCGCATGGCGTGATGCTGTCAGTTAGCCGGGGAACCCCTAGTTGCCCGGGGATTTTCCAAGGAAAATGAACCCCCATATCTCCAGATTGGTGTCAGATAGAGGGTCATGCATGGTGTCATTTGAAAGGCCAGGACATGGCCTTTCAATTGATACCAAACATGACATGTTAAAAAGTAACACAAAAATAATAAAAATAAAAATATTAAAAACAATAATAATAAAAAAAAGTTGTTTTTTTGGGTGTGTTTTCTATTAATGCAGCAATATTGTTCCCATTACAATTATAATGTGAACAATGATGCTGCACTAATGATTTGTTTCTATGGAGTGCGTTTGCTAAAAATCACGTATTTCCCCCCATAAAAATGTACCGAGTCCCCATTTCTAATTTTTTTAACAAGCGCACCCCATAGAAAATATAAACGCAAAAGCTTGTGTGATAAAATGTGAAAAAAAAACACTTTACACGCTGTAGATGATTAAAAATTAAAATGTTATTGCATTTTTTGTTATAATATACAGGCAGGACATGACGTATACATATAATAATGATATATTATGAATCTGCGGAGTCTGACAGAAAGAATGATATATAATATGTCTGGTTCATATAATAAAACATGACTTCAAATCGCATTTAAACATGATGAGCAAAAGTGGTAAAAATGAGCTCAGCACACACGTGAAATGGCTCAGCAGTGAAGGGGTTAAAGGGTTCCACATATTTTTTTTATCATGCCTATGTTATCATAAAGCACAAAGAGGCCTAATGTTACTCTACCATGAGACGACTTACTTTTGTCATTCACACTATCAGGGTTATTCAGAGAGCGGTGAAAAGCAGGAGAATGACTGGAGAATGGAAAATTCTAGGTCAAAATAGCCGATTTGGAAAGTGAGATGAAAGGGAGAATTTTTCTGGTTTGGCTATTTTGACCTAGAATTTTCCATTCTCCAGTTATTCTCCTGCTTTTCACCGCTCTCTGAATAACCCTGTATATAACAACCAAACATTCACTGGTGATTAGTTGTCTCCTTTTTTAACCCCTTCACTACCGCGCTATCTCAGGCTTCAAAAGCACCATCCAGTACCCGATATCGAGATATCTCGATCTGCAGCTCTGACTGACAAACGCAAATGAAATTTGTTTGCTTCAACCGAATTGTGCTTGCTTTTGGGCTGCAGAAGCTGCCTCCAAAGTTTTAGCCCTGTGGGCATAATGCCCAAAGAGCTAAAACTGTGTAAAATCGTTTCAAGGATGCCCTGACATCGGACATTCAGGAGTTGATGCAGAGATTTTTTGGGGGATTTGAAGCTGGTGATAACTGATTCCCCAGAAGCAGAATCCGTTAGCACCAGCTCCAAGCTGTATTTAACCGGAGCGGGGCGCTAAACAGGAGCGTAATTAGCTTTAGGACTTTGTAATCCTAACACTAATTAACTCTTTGCACTCCCCTTGTTAAGCATTATGAGTGCAAAGTACTTTCCATTTTTCAAAAAAATCCGTTAGCGATTCAGAGATTGCGCAAGTTTACTAACTTGCGCAATCTCTGAATTGCTAACGGATTTTTTAACCCGTTAGCGTTTGGAAATTTAAAATGGTCGGCCCGCGGCAGGGCCACTTAACCTCACGTTAACACGCATACAGTTGAGCACTAACATAGCGATAAGTATACAATATGGCCCTTTAATTTCTCTGGTAAGTTTACAACAGCTCTAGATAAGTTAGCACCAGTTTTGTAATATAGCCCCTAGAGTCTACATTCCTGGTTCTGTGCCCCTGCTAGAATGTTCTAAAAACATTTTTTGACATCTGATCTAAAGATGGATTTAATCATCGCAGTGTAAAGAAGTATCTTGAATTGCACTTTTTCATTTTTTGTCTTTCTGTCTTTAAAATAAATTTTGATGACAAATATACTTTAAAAATACATAGATCTAAAATTCTAAAAAAAGGAATCAAGCTTTAACAAACCTCTTGTTTAATGTTTTAATTTGGAATAAAAAATAATCTATAGGTACATTGTTTTTTTGAATTTTTCCAGGTCCTTATGGGATTCTTCAGGTTGGGATTCATATCCATGTACCTTTCAGAACCGTTACTCAGTGGCTTTGTTACTGGATCGTCACTCACCATTCTCACCTCTCAAATGAAATACCTTCTGGGGATAAAGCTTTCTCAACACAATGGTGTCGGTGCACTGGTAATGACATGGGTCGATATCTTCACGAACCTAAAAAACACAAATATATGTGATTTAGTTACCAGCATTATTGCAATAGTTGTCATTGTCCCCATCAAAGAAATTAATGATAGATTTAAACATAAGTTGAAAGTTCCGATTCCGATAGAATTGTTTGTGATTGTAATTGCAACAGTAGTCTCTCATTACTTTGAATTCAAAAGCAAATATAAAATATCAATATGTGGGACGATTCCCACTGGCTTCATGACTCCTAAAGCTCCAGACTGGAGTTTGATTCCCAATATCGCTGCTGATGCCGTCCCAATTGCAATTATTGGGTTTGCCATGACAATCTCTCTTGCGGAAATCTTTGGCAAGAAACATGGGTACACAGTGAGCAGCAACCAGGAGATGATTGCTATCGGAATGTGCAATCTAATTCCATCTTTCTTTCACTGTTTTACTAGTTGTGCTGCTCTTGCCAAGAGTCTTTTGAGAGAAGCCACTGGAGCTAGCACTCAGCTCACTGGTATTGTCAGTTCTGCTGTGCTACTGCTTGTGCTGCTTGTTATTGCTCCCCTTTTCTACTCACTGCAAAACAGTATTTTAGGAGTTATAACAATTCTCAGTCTCAGAGGAGCCCTAAGAAAATTTGCCGACACTCCAAAAATGTGGCGTGTTAGCAAAATCGACACCATAGTTTGGTGGGTCAGCATGTTGTCTTCTGCCTTGATCTCAACAGAGATAGGCTTGTTGGTGTCCGTCTGTTTTGCGATTCTTTGTGTGATAGTCCGCACTCAGAGGCCAAGGGCAACCCTCCTAGCTAAAGTCAGTGGAACGGAAATTTATGAAGACCAATTTAACTACAAAGAACTTAGCAATATACCCAATGTCAAAATCTATCGATTCGATGCTTCTCTTTACTATGCCAACAAAGACTATTTTAAGTTGACTCTTTACAGCAAAACTGGCATCAATCCATCCATGGTATTAGCTTTACAGAGAAAGGCAAAGAAGGAGATGGAAGAAGAAGCAAGGGATACACCAAATAGGTTCATTGCAAGGTTCAACTTAATTAAGACAGCCAAAAAGACTCGCCCAACATCTAAAACTAGTGTGCCAGATCTGGATATGCACTCACTTATTATTGATTGTGGAGCAATGCAGTTTATAGACACTGTTGGCCTTAGTGTGCTCAAAGAGCTGCGCACTGATTACGAGCAGATTGGAGTGCAAGTATACCTTGCCAACTGTAATCCATCAGTGCGACGCTTTCTCCACAATGGTGGATATTTTACTGAAACCAGTGGGGAGGTTGAACTGCTCGCCTTCCACAGTGTGCATGATGCAGTCTCATTTGCTGAGAGAAAATATAGGGAAAAGCAGAAGGAAATCGAGTTGATGGATGCAGCTTTCTCCTTTGATCCAAACCAAGCTGTTAGTGAAGACTTCAGAAAGTGAAGTATCTTTTTTTGGAAAGAATGATACATAAGAAACTAATTCCTGCCTACTTAAAAGATATGTAAATATATTAATAGTTAACATCTAAGCCATGTGTACTGTTTACCTCTTTAATGATTGACAGCCGAATAATGTGTGGTCCACGTATGTGTAGCTGCCTCATTTCACAATCCCATTTCTCTTATATTGGGGTTATGTGCTCTTTGTCAATCTCAGTGTTTGTTACAGGTCCTAGACCCCAGTTTGTTTTGTCTTTGTTGTATATTTTGCCTCACTCATATACTATATTGCCAAAAGTATTCGCTCACCTGTCATGACTCGCATATGGATGGGTGAGCGAATACTTTTGGCAATATAGTGTATGTCTCTCCAATTCGCATGTCCCCAACTTGATTGTGTTACTGTAAAATCAACATTTTTTTGGCCACTTGTGTCAGTTTTATACATTCACCAAACACACTCTACTGGTTCTGCCTCCTGTTTAAGGACAACACTGCACCTCTTTCCATCCACTGATGGCAGATATCACTGTGAAACCTGTCAACAATGTCACCTGTGCAATCCAGAGATAACAAAATGTACAAAGAGAACAAAATGTAATATATAACTATAGTAACTAAAATTCAAATCTCTAGTGTCCATACCAGATACGATGAACAGATCATTATTAACAGTTATTAGAAAAGTTGATATTTTGTAAGTATGGTAAATATTTTGAATATCTTTCCTAGCTGTATTCTTACAAAATGTTCATTTGTGTACCATCAAAATTCACTGTATTGAAAGTGTATCTTTGTCAAATAGCTTAACCTTTTTAGCTTCTTCTTAAATCAAAGGTGCTGGGGAAGAAAACAAATAATGTCAATCCTTTTGTGAAGAAATAAAGAGAAATTCTAAATATAGTAATATTTTGTGATGTGTCTCTGTTTTATTTTAAAAGAATATTGTGGAATTATGTCTTTATATGCTAATAAATGATGCATAATTAGATAATTACTACAATGGCTATAGCATGTTTGAATTAAAGGAAAGCTCTTAGATAAAAATGGGAGCGCACCACTATTACAATCTTCACGCTAAAATGGGGACGCTAAGGAGAAAAACCTGTCCCTGTTTTAGCGTGTTATTACGGTGCAGGCACTAATCCAGTAGCCTGCACCGTAACCCGGCGCTAAACATTCACCACAGGGTCCCCGGAGTGCAGGGAAAACCTGCCGCAAACCCGCCACACACCCACCGAAATCCCGCCGTAACCGCTGCAAAAAACACGCCGAACACTTCGGAAAGAGCCGATGAGCCATCGATCACAGTGCAGACCAGCCGCCAGAAGCTGACAAGCTGACGAACGGGGTAAAAGAAAAAATACAAAAAAAAACAATACGCTTGAAAGTATCAAAATTGAAACGATTTTTGCAAAAAACTACTGAATGAAAATGTCTGGAATTAGCATGTAAGGCCCTATGAATGGTAATAAAAAGATCTGTTACAGAAAAAAGAAAAAACGTTTTTAAAAAAAAAGGAATTTTTTTTTGGACAAAATCCGAAAAAAAAATCAATAAATAAAGAGACTTTTTACTGCAGATTAAAATAATAAACGGTTTATTAGATATTGATTAAAAACGGGAATATTTTTAACATTGAAGCCTATGGGGTTTGTCTGAATAAACCTGCCAAATGAAAACCTCGAACAGCAGGGCACTTCGGCAACTTTTCACTGCTGTTCGTTGTTCTCTGAATAGATTAATCACTGCTTCTCTATTTCACTGCCCTCCAACAGGCACTTGCAGGGAATTCGCCAAAATTTGGTGAACTGCCTGCTCTCTGAATAACTGAAAAGCCCTTAAATGGCACCGTACAGGGAAATCCCCTGTTCGGTGACATTTCGGGGCCAGATCAGCTCTCTCTGAATAACCCTTATAATGAGCTCTAATATTAATCTTAATTGAAAACCACTAGAAACTGAAATGTGAGGCCATCAATAAATAAATATATTTTTATCTGCAAGGGTTGTAGCAGAGAAAAGGTTTAAGCCACTCCTAGGACAGCGCTGTTTCAGGTTTGAGCTAGGAGCTAGGCATGATGACCAGTTGCAGTGGATGCTTGTGACCCACAGGGCAATCAGTATCTACAAGGGTTGTAGTGGAGGACAAAAAGTGAGATAAAAGGCCTCCACACTATAATAAATCTGTTTATTATTGCAGAAGCCACTTGCACATCACAGCAATTCGATGAATTGCATCCCAGAGCTCCTGTACCACATTCCCCATATGCAGCAAGGAATTCTGGGTAGGATATGCAAATGACATCTGTCTCACTTTTATTTATTATTGTTATACTTTATTTATATAGTGCCAGCATATTCCACAGCGCTGAACAATGGGCACAATATAGATAGGGTTACAATACACTGAGACTGAACAACATTTGATAAACAAGTACAGGAGGAAATGAGGTCCCTATTCCCGTGGGAACTCACAATCTAGAAGGGTTGAGGGCGGAAACAGGAGGAGAGGACTGCAAGGTGAGAGTGATGGACTGGTTGGAAACAGGAGGAAAGGGCCGCAATGTGAGAGTGATGGACTGTTTGGGGCAGTGAGGTGTATTAGTGAGTCGGGTGGTAGGCTTCTCTAAATAGGAATGTCTTAAGGGAGCATTTGAAGGAAGGGAAACTAGGTGAAAATCTACCATACGGGGAGAGTGTTCCAGAAGGTGGGGGCTGCGTTTGAGAAATCCTGCAGTCTATCATGGGAAGAGATGATGCGGGGAGAAGCTAGGCGGAGGTTGCTGTTTGACCTTAGGGAGCGGGCTTTTGTGTATTTGGTGATTAGTGAGGACAGGTAGTGGGGAGCTTTGTAGGTCAGGGTAGGTCAGTGGGGAGCTTTGTGAGAGCTTTGTAGTTCAGGGTAAGGATTTTGAATTTAATTCTGGAGTGGATGGGGAGCCAGTGAAGGGACTCGCAGAGGGTAGTGGCAAAGACAGAGCGGTGGGTGAAGGGGATGAGCCTGGTGTTCAGAATGGGTTGTAGGGGGGGCGAGGCAGGAGAGAGGGAGATCAACTAGAAGATCATTACAATAGTCAAGTCAGGAGATTACAAGGGCGTGGATGAGTTGCTTTGTGATGTCAGCGTTAAGAAATGGACGAATTCTGGAAATATTACGCAACTGGTAGCGGCAGGAGAAGGAAAGAGACTGGATGTGGGGGGTGAAGGAAGAGCAGAGTCTAGTGTAACTCCGAAGCAGCGAAACTGGCTTGATGTGGACATAGTGATACCCTCAACCATGACAGAGAAGTCAGGAGGTGGGGAGACATTAGAGGGAAGAATTAGTAGGAGCTCAGTCTTGGACATGTTAATCTTTTAGGTGGTGAGAGGCCATCCAGGAGGAGAAGATGCCAGATAAACATTCACTGACTTTGGAAAGGACAGAAAGAGAGAGATCAGGGGTAGAGAGGTAGATCTGAGTATCATCAGCATAGAGTTGGTAATTAAAGCCAAAGCTGTTAATGATTTTGCCCAAGGAGGAGGTGTAGATAGAGAAGAGCAGAGGACCAAGGGAAGAGCCTTGGAGGTACACCAACTGATAAGGCCGGCGTCAGACAAACGCAGTGATCACGTCCGTTTTGCTGCACAGTTTAACGTCCGTCGTAGCATAGAATCATGAGCAATAGAGGCCCACACATGAAGTACGTGCGCACTGAACTGTGTACACACAACGCACGTGGCAAACGGACGCAACTTAGGCAAGAAAGTAAAACCGCTAGATGGACACGCAGAGTGCGCCATATTAATTTTGTTTCCCATAATTCCCTTTTTTTTCTACGTCCGTCAAGAAAAACGAACCGTGTGTTGTCTACAGTATCTTCCGTCAGTGCGCCCGTCCTCTATGCATGCACGCAGAGTGCACTCAGACTGCGTTCATCTGACATTAGCCTAAAGGCATTGAAGAGGAGGAGTTACCAGCAAATGATACAGCGAAAGACCTGTCAGACAAATAAGAGTGAATCCAAGAGTTCGCAGTGTCGCAGAAACCGAGGGAGCTGAGAGTCTGTAGAAGGAGGGGGTGATCAACAGTGTCAAAAGCAGCCGAGAGGTCAAGCAGGATGAGAATAGAATAGTGGCCGTGGTTTTTAGCCGTTAGGAGGTCATTGGTGACTTTGGTGAGTGCGGTTTCAGTTGAGTGTAGGGGACAGAAGCCTGATTGCAGGGGGTCAAGTAGGGAATTAGAGGACAGGAAGAGGGAGAGGTAGTTGAAGATTAGTTTTTCCAGGAGCTTAGAGGTGAACAGAAGCAAGGATACAGGATGGTAGTTGGATGGAGAGTTGGGATCGAGGGAAGGTTTCTTTAGTAAAGGGGTAACCTGGGCGTGTTTGAAGGTGGATGGGAAGAAGTCAGTAGTGAGAGATAGGCTAAAGATGTGTGTGAGAGCAGCGGAGAGGGAGGAGGTATCAGATGTAAGGGAATGGGGTGAAGCAGGCACGTAGTGAGATGTGAAGAGGACAGTAAGGAATTGACTTCTTCCTCAGTGGCTGGGAGGAAGCGGCAGAGGGTAGCAGAGGGAGCTTCTAGGAGGGGAGGTTGTGGATTAATGGTTTGTGTCGGGATGTTGCTTCTGATAGAGTTTTATTTAGGAAGTAATCTGCCAGGTCCTGAGCGCTAAAGGCAAAGGCAGATGAGGGGGAGGTGCGGGTGGGTAGAGGAGGGAGTTAAAAGTGGACTTGAGTTGTTTAGGGTTGGAGGACAGAGTAGACATGAGAGATGAGAAGAAGGCAGAGTTGTAAGACCACAGAATAAGCTTGAAATGAGTGAAGTCCGCCTCAGAATGGGATTTCCTCCAGGCACGCTCTGCAGTGCGAGAGCATCGTTGCATGTAGCATGTCTGGGGTGTGTGCCAGAACTGAAATTGGTGGCATGGGGCCTTACAGAGTTGAGGAGGAGCAAGTGTGTCTAGAGCAGAGATAAGAGTAGCGTTATAGTGGTCAGAGGCAGCGTCAGGGCAGGTGAACGTTGAGGTGTGTGGGAGATGTTGAAGTAGATTGGAGAATTAATGGGGTTCCACAGCAAGCAGATTTCTGCGAGTGCATGTACTGGATGGGGGAGCAGGGAGTTTAGGTAGTCTAGATAGGTTGAAGGAGAGAAGGTGGTGATCAGAGATAGGGAAAGGGCGACGTGAAATCAGAAACGGAGCAGAGGTTGGAAAAAACAAGGTTAATAGAGTGACCTTCATGGTGGGTAGGGAGGAGGGTGGGTTGCGTAAGTCCAAGGGAGGATGTGAGCTAAAGAAGTTTGGAGGTAGCAGGGGCAGACAGATCATCAAAGGGATTGTTGAAGTCCCCAAGAATTAGGCATGGGAGGTAAGTAGACAGAAAGTGGGAAAGCCAGGTAGCAAAGTGGTCAAGGAATTGGGAGGTTGGTCCTGGTGGGCGGTAGATGACTGCCACCCTGAGAGCCAGGGGAGAGAACAGGCAGATGCAATGTGCTTCAAAGGAGGAGAAGGAGAGAGATGGGGGTGGAGGGAGATGCTGGTAGGTGCAGTGGGAGAGTGCAGAATTCCAACCCCGACACCATGTCTCTCGCCCGGTCTGGGGGTATGACTGAACAGCCTATATAATTATATATCAAGTATATAGTCCAGCATATGCAACTTTGTTTAAAAAGAAAGCAAAACTAAACAGGACTGCTTGGCCAAGAATCTTGCTATTCATTCAGTACTTGCTTTTTTCTATTGGAATAAAAAGTGCTAAATAATTTTCCATTTGTACCATTAGGCATCAATAAGAGGCTTTTTTCAGTATCTGGAAGAACAAACACGTGCCAGTGGTTTTCATATATTAATCTAAGAGAGTTGCAAAATAACGTGTGGTTTTACTGACAATGCAAATGGAGTATAAAAAGTTTTAAGGTGCCTAGGACAGGTGTAAACACTGTGAAACACATAATCCCAATGAAAGGATGCAATACATGTTCATGCATGCATACAGTTTAAGCACTAAATGCCAAATTAATTCTTGCAACACCTGCTAATATACCAAAATGGTGATTCATAATAAGAATGTAATAGACACCTCCATCTTCTCTTCTCCTCTGTCCCTTCCAACTGCTCTTATTCCAGCTCCTCTCCCATATCTTCCTCCAACTCAACTCTACCCTTTGATCATCTCTCTATGTCTTCTCCCTGCCATTCTCACATGTAGGCGCTACCTGAGGTCCCTGGTCTAGGAGGGAAACCCATGTGAGCCACACTAAAGCTTGGTCAGGCCTGTACGTTTAGCTGTGCCCCACACAACTTGCATGTGGGCAGGCACAATGCGACTCTATGCTGCATTGTGCCCAGTGGCGGGACTTTAATGCAGGCCCCTTCTCCGGCCCGCCTACGCAGCTGATGCATGGCACGCGTCATTGGCTGCAGGGGGTGGCCTGTGTTGAGGCCATCCTGCGGCAGCCGGCAGCGCATGTTGACTGGTCGGCAGGGCTAAGGAGGCCCAGTGAAGTCAGTGGGGTATACTATGCTTCCCCATGGCTTCAAGGCCCCTCCACCGCAGGGATGGCATAGTATGCCCCGTGGCAAGATAGGCTTAGGCTAGGCGTCTACTGACACCGTATTTGTGCGATGGTGCGATCATCCTTTATCGTCCGTCATCATCCGTCAACATGCAGGTGAATGGACCATTGTCCATCGTGTCCGACGTATGACGTCCGACTTCCGGCAATGGGTAAAGACAGCATCAGATTGGCGACCACTCCTTTTTCACTCGTTTGTGTCGCATGTATTTCAGTAGCTCAGAGAAGATGGATGTGGAGAAACTGATCAGGTGAGTTATAAAAGCATTTAAAATAAACTATATGTTAAATATATGTGAGATGTGTGGGACTAGCCCTGTTTGTCTAGGGAGAGGGGTAGGGCAGGGTAGGCTCCTTGGTAGATTGTAAGCTCTTGGGTTCTCTCTCCTACTGTTCTGACATTCATTCTGTCATATCCATTCTCTCACACCAAAGGACTGCAGTGTTTCCAAAAGCAGAATGAATTGTGTTTTATATGTTTTGGCAGCCTCTGCACTACACCTCTGAAATCTGATCTATCTGGATTGTCCATAAGTCACTCCAATGGATCGCTTAGAGTGAATGACCTTTATCGGACCTAGTCGGACATCCGTCATCGTCCATAGTCTGACAAAAACATTCGCCGTCCAACTACGGTGCCAGTGGACGCTCAGCCTAAATGAAAGTCAGTTTCTGTTTAACTATGTTAGACAGGTAACCATCCAGTATCGGTCACAGCACCATAATAATAATCTTAAGAAACCATGGTGGATGAATCAACTGCCATGAACACCTACTATTGCACTGTACTGCAGAATAAGAGGTGTTCACTCATGAGTGCTTTACACTGGGAAAGCTATTTTTCAGCACATTTGTTTTCATTTTTTTGTCCCCAAATCATATTTTCTAAATTACTGTAGAAAATCTCTTTCAGTGATGAGAGAGAGCTATTAGGGAATGCCAAATTATAATTTTTGCTGATATATTTTAAGTCGGAATTGAATTGAGTCACCTTTACAGGATAGAAGACATGATGATTTAAGAATGAATTAGATTTACAATAAACGCACTTTAAAATCTAAATAAACAATATTTTTGTAAGTGCCCCAACACACCACAGTCATATACTATCTTGTAGTGAATTCTTTTTAACATGGTCAAGATTATAATTATAAATCCATAACTTTATAAAAAAAAATCTGCTTGGAAATATTTACTGCTTATACATAGAAACATAGAAACATAGAAAATGTTGGCAGATAAGAACCTTTCGGCCCATCTAGTCTGCCCAATTACATGGATACTTTACCTGGATTTATCTTTTGTTTAGGATAGCCTTATGCCTATCCCATGCCTGCTTAAATTCAATCACTGTTTTGGTCTCTACCACTTCTACTGGAAGGCTGTTCCATGTATCTACCACCCTCTCAGTAAAATAATGCTTCCTGATGTTACTTTTAAACTGACTTGGTAATATTTACGGTAATGTTCATTTCAGTAATTACTAGTATGGTTTTACAGTACACCTTGTGCTCACAGTCAGCATATACAAACGTTACGCAATCTTACTAAAACATACAACCCCTAAACCTTCCAAGGTAGAATTAACAGCCATAAATATTTACCTTTTGTTTCCTAATCAAACTACAAATCTACAATTATGTCTTGGAAAAGTACTCAAAACGGTTGACTTGTTTATCCTTTCTACAGAACCCAAAATTAAATCTAACCAATAACCCTCCCATCAGGGATAGAATGATGATCCTGTGGGCTATAAAATACGTTTTACATGTGCAAGATTGTTCTGATATTCTAGAGAGTGACAGGTGCTTTCGGAGTCCAACAGCTGTGAAGAATAGTAAACTTCAGCCATGGCACAGGTTAGAGCATTTTTTTAAATTAAAATTTACATGTAATGTATCTCTGTGGATATTATTTAATGTCTAAAACTGCACATCTGAAGAATTGATTTTTACAGCCTATTAGAATTTATAATGCTGCTGATTAGCTGGTTATATGATATGCAACCTATTAAACGATCTAAAAATTTAAATGTATGAAATATTTCATATATGAGATATTAACCTTATTTCAGGAAAATTATGGAGTGTTTTTAATTTATTCAACGTGTTTTTTAAATTGTGTTAAAAATATTTCTATGTTTGAAAAAACAGGTATATCATAATGTTTGTGAAACTACATAAAAAGGGAAACAAGGGCTGCTGGTAATTTTCAAATAAGCATATTTTTCACATAATGTAATTTTAACCCCTTAGTGACCGGGCGGTTTTACACAAATCCGTCCTTTAGTGACAGCTGCTGTTTTTACGTTTCTGCGCTGTTTGTGTTTAGGTCAAATTTTCCTCTTACTCGTTTATGCAACCCACACATATTTTACACTGTTTTTCTCGTCATTAAATGGACTTTCTAAAGATACAATTTTTTCATCATTTCATATAATTTACTATAAAACAATTGTGAAATATGACAAAAAAATTGAAAAAGCATCACTTTTTCGAACTTTTTCGAAAATTTATTATGTATCAAAAACATTTAATTCCTTATTAGTTTCTAAATTTTATCCTGAGTTTAGCAATACCCAATGTTTACATATTCCTCGCTTTTTTCCTTATCTTATGCGACAATAAGTGCAAGTAGCACTTTACCATTTCCAAAGGGTTTATTTCAAAATTAGTGTTAGTGACATTGTAACACTGATATCTGTCACTAATTCCTGAACAACCCTCCACATGTACATATTTTTTTAAAGTACACAAATCAAGGTATTAAACTTGGGGTATTTTGACTCTTTCCATGCAATCATTTTACCACAAATCTATGCAAAAGTTTGAGAAAAAAAACTTTTTTTTGGTGATTCTTTTTTTTTTTTAGTGCAATTTAAGAATACATGTACTGTGAAATTTAAGGTTTACTGTCAAAAGGTACCCCAAAATATGTTCAGCAACATCTTATGAGTAAATTGATACCACCCATGTATAGGTATGTCTGGTCATTTGGGGGCTAATAGGCCTTATTTGGGTGGTGCACATTTCAGTTTTCCAACTTGTAATTTTCACATTTCGTCATCATGCACCCATGTCCTATTTGGGACATTTTTGAAGCCGGACAAAGTAATTTAGCCCCATCAAACCATATATTTTTAGAAAGGGCACACCCTAGGGTACTTCAAATAGTTGTATTTTAACACTTTCCATGCACTAGCCCTTTGTCAGACTTTCAGGTAGTCACTTTTTGTGTTATTTTTTCAAACACATTGTACTTTAGACATGAATTGTCAAATCCAGTTATGGGTTACTGCCAAAAAACACCCCAAAATATGTTCAGCAACATCTTCTGAATAAATTGATACCATCCATGTATAGGTATGTCGGGTTATTTGGGGGCTAATAGGCCTTATTTGGGTGGTGTGCATTTCAGTTTTCCAACTTGGAATTTTCACATTTCGTCATCATGCACCCATGTCCTATTTGGGACATTTTTGAAGCCGGACAAAGTAATTTACCCCATCAAACCATATCTTTTTAAAAAGGGAACACCCTAGGGTACTTCAAAGAGTTGTATTTTAACACTTTCCATGCACTAGCTCTTTGTCAAACTTTCACGTAGTCACTTTTTGTGTTATTTTTTTCACACACATTATACTTTAGACATGAATTGTCAAATCCAGTTATGGGTTACTGCCAAAAAATACCCAAAATATGTTCAGCAACATCTTCTGAATAAATTGATACCACCCATGTATAAGTATGTTGGGTCATTTGGGGGCTAATAGGCCTTATATGGGGGTTGAGCATTTCAGTTTTCCAACTTTGAATTTTCACATTTCGTCATCATGCACCCATGTCCTATTTGGGACATTTTTGATGTCTTTTGTTTTGGGTCTACTGCATACCCCAGTTTGAATTATTGCCAGAAAAGTGTTTATATATGAAATGTTGACACCCCATGGTATTGCATATGGAGTGCTTTGATGCCATGGATGCAACGGTTTTAGCCCAAAACATTTGAGAAGGTGTGTGGCGGTAATTTTTAGATTTTTTGATTTTTATGCCCACATTAGATATGGACTGTGATTTAGGAGACACTGTTGTTGGTTACTGCATGAAAACTCTCCAGGTTGTTTTCTGCAAGGTCTCCTGAGTACACCCATGCCCCCATGCATAGGTTTGTCAAGATTTTGGCAAAATGCAGCACCAATTCTAGAACATAAAAATGTAGGAATAAAATGTAAAAGTCTGGTGCAGTAAAAGAAAGAAAAAAACTAAACTAACTAACTAGATTATAAGAAAAAATAGAACGGAAAAAAAAATCACAGATCACGTACAGTGTGATACACCTTGAAACAGTCCCAAAGACACAGACCGGGTTGTCCAGGGCATTCTGGGCAGTAAAAGATTGTACAGATAAGAGATGGTGCAGCGCCACACTATATGTATCCACCACCACGGCACCCCAAATAGCCAATCACAGGATATAGTGGTTTCCCCTTACACCAATATAACAGAATATAGAAATTGACCTGAATCGGCGCAAATATGCTTTCTGGGGTCCTGGGATCTCATATATACATAGAAGAGAATAAACAATAATAGTGTAACATCGTCGATGATAGATAATAGGTTGATATAGATAGTCTCCCACTTACAAATCTAGAGCCTTAACACTGGCTCTAAGTGGGTCCAGGCGTGTGGGTGATTTTTCTTCTAATTTCTCAGGTGGCCCCCACCTTATTTGGACTGGTGATACCAGATTCATGCAGTGGAAGACAAAAAAAAAAGAGAAGAACACTCCTTGCGCAGATCTATGAGAACTATAGCAAGGTAGATTTGAGATCTTCTACTCACATTTCCTCTCCAGGTTAAGCGCCCATGGGTTTTAGGAGAACCCAAAGAAAACCACTTCTTATACAGAGAAATGGAAGTTATTGTTTTTAAAATTAAATTTTAATTTGAATTTCTGTTCCTGTGTCAGCTGTGCCATTTCTCTGGATAAGAAGTGGTTTTCTTTGGGTTCTCCTAAAACCCATGGGCGCTTAACCTGGAGAGGAAATGTGAGTAGAAGATCTCAAATCTACCTTGCTATAGTGGGGGCCACCTGAGAAATTAGAAGAAAAATCACCCACACGCCTGGACCCACTTAGAGCCAGTGTTAAGGCTCTAGATTTGTAAGTGGGAGACTATCTATATCAACCTATTATCTATCATCGACGATGTTACACTATTATTGTTTATTCTCTTCTATGTATATATGAGATCCCAGGACCCCAGAAAGCATATTTGCGCCGATTCAGGTCAATTTCAGTAAAAGATTGTGTTTCTCCTCTGCCCCCTCTTGAAACACACCCTGCATCTTTTTTGGGGTCTCTGCCCTCAGTAGGGGGGATTTTAAAAATAAAATGTGTAGCCCCAACTCTGTCCCCCATCACCGCCCGGGGAGCAGGTGCATCCTGGTACAAAAGCCCCGAAATGTCCTGGAGCTGAAACTGTAAAAAGGACAGTGTCACTCCGGGGTTTGCCTTTTTGCGGAGCAAAAAGGCATTGTGGGTTGCAATTTGCATCAGGTAAATTGCAACCTTTTTTGTACCAGGCCCTTGACTTTCGCATAATCTGGTAGGGCTGGAGCAGCTGATCTGCCAGATCAACCCCACCCATATGCCGGTTATAGGCTTTGATACACACTGGCTTCCTGATGCGCTCAGCTCTGCCACATACAGAGACCTCCACAGACCTCTCAGAGTGGATGGTGGATAGAAGGTATACATCCTTCTTGTCTCTGTACTTTGATAGAAAAAATGGAGAGCAAACCCCAGTGTGAGCGCACTTAGCTGATTTGATTGAATAACTTCAATGGTAATCTCAATGTTCTGGTTGGAAGATCATAAGTCAAGTGTAGAGCCAAATGAGGCTCAATAAAAGTCGCCTTCTGACCACTCTGGGGGGTCACTCCCCTTGTATAGAATCTTCACACTTTAGTTCAATCGTGGGGTTGACCTCTGGTGAGTTTCTTTCACTCTTTAGAAATAAAAGGATACTTCCATTGCGCAGATATCAGTATATCAAATGAGTAAATACGAAAATGAATACTTACAATCTTTTGAGCCTCTTAGAGAAGTGGCTCAGTAGGAAAGCTTATCAGAAATCTGGTGATCAATAGATTGGTTTCCCGATGGAAGGTGAACCGAAAAAATTAGATGTGCACCATAGTAACAATGCAACATTTAATAATGATAATTTCTACCACACTTCCTTACGTTCCATAGTGGTGTGATGATCAACACCTAGGATCACCTGTAACCATCGTTCGCAATTGCGTTCTAAATCTGAATTCGGCGTGCGCTCCATGATCGTACTTCCGGTCAGACAGATCTAAATTCTACCGCACTTCCTTGCGTTCCATTTGGACTTTAACGTGCGTTCCACTTCAAAAGCTTCCGGTTTTGAGAGCGCTATCGCCCGATCTAATAACAGTAGCGACGTATATGCAAATTATAACATCAACACATTTAAATCTAACAGAGATCATAATCTGTAAGGAATTCATAGTAAGATGATCATAAAAATTCGATTGATCATCACACCACTATGGAACGTAAGGAAGTGTGGTAGAAATTAGATCTGTCTGACCGGAAGTGCTATCGTGGAGCGCACGCCGGATTCAGATTTGGAACGCAATTACGAACGATAATCACAGGTGATCCTAGGTATTGATCATCACACCACTATTTAACAACTGTGATAAGTTAGATCATGTAAGACTGAGGAAGCCCACAGTTGGTTGGGTGAAACGCGTCCCTTTTATTGTATTTTATTATCATTATTAAATGTTGCATTGTTACTATGGTGCACATCTAATTTTTTCGGTTCACCTTCCATCGGAAACCAATCTATTGATCACCAGATTTCTGATAAGCTTTCCTACTGAGCCACTTCTCTAAGAGGCTCAAAAGATTGTAAGTATTCATTTTCGTATTTACTCATTTGATATACTGATATCTGCACAATGGAAGTATCCTTTTATTTCTAAAGAGTGAAAGAAACTCACCAGAGGTCAACCCCATGATCGAACTAAAGTGTGAAGATTCTATACAAGGGGAGTGACCCCCCAGAGTGGTCAGAAGGTGACTTTTATTGAGCCTCATTTGGCTCTACACTTGACTTATGATCTTCCAACCAGAACATTGAGATTACCATTGAAGTTATTCAATCAAATCAGCTAAGTGCGCTCACACTGGGGTTTGCACTCCATTTTTTCTATCATTGTATTGTATTAAGGGTGTACATAGGTGTTGATTTGAGCAGCCATCTACTAAGTATTCTTTAGCGCTAATTGTTCTCTCTTATATATTTCATCTTGTCTCTGTACTTGACCACCAACAGCTCCTCTTGGTGCAGAGCTGAGGTCTCCCCCCCTTTTTAACCAGGTGCGGGCAAGCTGTGCTGGGAAACCTACGCGGTTCTTGCGAACAGTACCGCATGCTACTGTATCAAAACAATACAGCAGCTTGAACAAAGGGACACTTGTATAAAAATTATCCACATACAAGTGGTACCCTTTGTTCATCAGGGGAAAAAGTAGGCCCCACACAATCTTGCCACTGGTTCCCATGTGTTCTGGGCAACCTGGAGGGTCAAGACTACTATCCTTTCCCTCGTACACCCGAAAGGCCTGAGTATACCCACTCTCGCTGTCACAGAGCTTATACACCTTCACACCATACCTGGAGCGCTTGGAAGGAATATACTGCTTGAATCCCAGCCTTCCCTTGTATTTCATTAGGGATTCATCCACGCAGATATTCCTTCCAGGTGTATAAGCCTCTGCAAACCTGGCGGCGAAGTGGGTAATCAGGGGGCGGATTTTATACAGCTTGTAAAACTGGGGATGCTCTCTAGGGGGGCACAGGCTGTTGTCACTGAAGTGCATGAAACACAAAATGTTTTCATACCTTCTACGTGGCATTGATTGGGGGTAAATGGGGGTAGAGCAGATGGGGCTACTGCTCCAGTAGGAGTGAATTGAGGGCTTCTTTATGATGCCAATCAGCATAGTAAGTTCCCAGAATTTCAGAAATTCTGGCACATCTAGGGGGGTCCATTGCTGCCTTGCCAAGTAGGAGTCTGACTTCGCAGCAAAATGCTGATGGGCATACAGATTTGATTGGGCAATGATGTGGCCCAGCAAATCATCCCCCAGAAACACCTGCAAAATCTGTGTGGCGGTAAATCCTGCAACATCAATATTGATGCCAGGATTTGCCGTGAAAGGAGGGATATCTGGCCTCTGGCGATGAGGCACTACCCACTCCTCAGCTAGAGCTGTGCATCTCCTGCTGGCAGGTGGTGGCCCAGGATCTGCATCAGAAACATCACTAGGAGATAAATCAGCCAGCATAGATGATGTATCTAGCGATGTATCTGAGCACCTAGCAGGGTCAAAATCTGGGTCTGAGTCAGACGCAGATGCCTCAGATTCTGACATCAGGATGGCATATGCCTCCTCAGCGCTGTACACCCTCTCAGACATTATATATAATAGATTATAAAATAAATTTTTTTAATTATTATATATATAAGCGGATTATTGGTTCTCAAAAGAACCTTTGGGTTTCACAAGAAAATAAACATCTAAATCTCTCTAAACCTGCCTCAATTGTTCTAAATCTCCCTAAAATTTCTCTAAACCTGCCTCAATTATTCTAATCTCACTAAATCTACCTAAAATCTCTAACCTGTCAAATGTGATCTTTTTCTCTCGCTCACGAAAACACAAGTGAGGAGAGGGAGGGAGAATCACAGAGGTCAGAGCCAATATTTACAAAATATTGACCTGACCTGACAAATTAGAAATTGTATTCTGATTTTTTCTAACTTCTGACTGGATGTTGCTAGCCTGCCTCTCTGATGAGGCAGGCTAGGAACATCCCACACAGCCCCAAGATGACCTTGCCCTTAGAAGGGCAGCGCCATCTTGGCTTTCACTTTTATTTTATTTTTATACATTTTTATTCCTTTATTTAATTTTTTTTCCTTTGTTTGTCTGCTAGGTGCCTTGATCCCTAGAGGCACCCAGCAGAGCACCTGATCACTTATGTGATCTTTTTTGTACTGAGTGCCACGATACCTCGTGGCACTCAGTACTTCCTGCTGCTACCGGAAGTGATTGCTCGGGGGGAGCGATCACGGACAGACCGGCGGCAGGTAACCATATTGCAAGGATGACTCGATGTCAAGGCATCCTTGCAATATACTCAGAGCAGCTGGAAGAGATACCGATCGCTTCCAGTGCTCTGTAGAATTGCGGGCACCTTTCCGGTTAAACCGGTTGTTGATTGCTCCCGGGGAACAATCACAAGGGGCCCTGGCACTTCTGACCACCATTGCACAGATGCCTGGACTCCCAGGCAGCCTGCAATGGCGTTTGAGCTACTGGAAGTGATCCGATCGCTACCAGCACTCAAAAGACCGCAGGACATACCATGTATGTCAGCGGGTCTAAAAGAGACCCGTAGCCATGACGTACATGGTACGTCCGCGGTCACTAAGGGGTTAACAAATTCTAGAACAGGGTGTCACACTTACAGGGTTATTCAGAGAGAGGTGAACACCAGGAGAATGACTGGAGAAGTGAAAATTCTAGGTCAAAATAGCCGATTTGGAAAGTGAGATAAATGGGAGAATTTTTCTGGTTTGGCTATTTTGATCTATAATTTTCACTTCTCCAGTCATTCTCCTGGTTTTCACCTCTCTCTGAATAACCCTGATAGTCAGCAAGGCTTTCACTCATGACTTGAAATTGACAATTAACAGTTACCAGAAAGTGGTGTGTGTGTATATATATATATAATACAAAACAGCAGAAAGTTGCACTCAACCTCAAAACTAAGCGGGTGCTAAGCGGGTGCATCTATGATATTAGATCTTCTTGGTGTTTTGTATATATATATATATATATATGAAACGATAGGAGCTGCACACGTGTGAACTGGTTAAAAATAAAAAATCTTTATTTAAGGCATCTTAAAATCAGACCGACGTTTCGGTTCTCTCTGGAACCATCTTCAGGGTAACTGGCTAAGGGTGTAGACTGTCTTTTTATCCACTTCAATAGCCAACCCTTCCAAGTGCACGCCCCAATTACTGTGTTACAGCAGGTGAAAGCAATGGAGCATGTAGCTATCTCGGTTAGACTTAGCCTCTGGGCTAAGTCCCAAGACAGTTCAGTCGGTAAGTTGCCATAGCAACCTAAAAACAATGAGAATTTTGAATGGAGGATTTGTTGTACTCATAGCACCAAAGTTCCGATGGACGCTCATCTAACTCTTTTATTTAACGTTCAGAAAGGAAACATGAAAATGAGATGTATTCATTTAGTCCTTTTGGAGACACTGTATCCAGTGTTCGTATCCAGTATGTCTCACGTTGCAGGAGTATTCGAGATCGATCACCACCACGCGGCAGCGGGGGGACATGGTCTATGCCCACAAACCTTAGTGAAGGCAGGCGATGTTTCATCAATAAAAAATGTTTTGCAACAGGCTTATCGGAGGTACCATCTCGAAATGCTACGTTGATAGAAGATCGATGGCCGCGTCAAATCCATCTTCCCCACATACGCCAGGCCGCAGGGGCACGTGATTAAGTACACGACAAACTCCGTTTGACAGGTAATGCGATGTTTAATGTGGAAAGTTTGTCGCGTATGTGGGTGCGAAAAAGTAGGAGATGGAGTCATGTGGTTGCATGTTACACAGCTGGTGCAACGATAGCAGCCTTTTCTTAATTCTTGGGTACGTTGTTGATATGCTCCTATAGGGTCTGTGTGTACAAGCCAATCCTTTAAGTTCCTTCCCCTTGAGAAACTAATTAACGGTGGTACAGTGAAGACTTTAGGTAGCTTTTTATCATGTGTAAAGTTTTTCCAATGCCTTTTAATGCGTTTAGATAATATACCTCGGAATGTTTAGATAATGCGTTGCAGAAAGCGAATGATCGATTTAACAACAAAAATATAACAAAGAAGCCAGTGGAGTCCCGGATTGTTCTGCCAATGAAATACAATATACATAGTGCTGTATTATCTAAACGCATTAAAAGGCATTGGAAAAACTTTACACATGATAAAAAGCTACCTAAAGTCTTCACTGTACCACCGTTAATTAGTTTCTCAAGGGGAAGGAACTTAAAGGATTGGCTTGTACACACAGACCCTATAGGAGCATATCAACAACGTACCCAAGAATTAAGAAAAGGCTGCTATCGTTGCACCAGCTGTGTAACATGCAACCACATGACTCCATCTCCTACTTTTTCGCACCCACATACGCGACAAACTTTCCACATTAAACATCGCATTACCTGTCAAACGGAGTTTGTCGTGTACTTAATCACGTGCCCCTGCGGCCTGGCGTATGTGGGGAAGACGGATTTGACGCTTCGAGACCGCATACGCGGCCATCGATCTTCTATCAACGTAGCATTTCGAGATGGTACCTCCGATAAGCCTGTTGCAAAACATTTTTTATTGATGAAACATCGCCTGCCTTCACTAAGGTTTGTGGGCATAGACCATGTCCCCCCGCTGCCGCGTGGTGGTGATCGATCTCGAATACTCCTGCAACGTGAGACATACTGGATACGAACACTGGATACAGTGTCTCCAAAAGGACTAAATGAATACATCTCATTTTCATGTTTCCTTTCTGAACGTTAAATAAAAGAGTTAGATGAGCGTCCATCGGAACTTTGGTGCTATGAGTACAACAAATCCTCCATTCAAAATTCTCATTGTTTTTAGGTTGCTATGGCAACTTACCGACTGAACTGTCTTGGGACTTAGCCCAGAGGCTAAGTCTAACCGAGATAGCTACATGCTCCATTGCTTTCACCTGCTGTAACACAGTAATTGGGGCGTGCACTTGGAAGGGTTGGCTATTGAAGTGGATAAAAAGACAGTCTACACCCTTAGCCAGTTACCCTGAAGATGGTTCCAGAGAGAACCGAAACGTCGGTCTGATTTTAAGATGCCTTAAATAAAGATTTTTTATTTTTAACCAGTTCACACGTGTGCAGCTCCTATCGTTTCATATCTATCCTGTCCATGTCATTGGGCGTGCACCGTGGATTTCAGTTTGGTAGTGTGAAGATTGGGAGTAGCGGGAGTCCTAAGAGAACTATCTATATATATATATATATATATCATGTGCTACATTCCCATATGCAGCACAGAACTCTGGGTAAGACATGCAAATTGCATCTAAAATTTCCATTTTTTTGCATCCTGGGTCTGCTTTCACACAGAACCCTTCAATCAATGTCATGCCATACTAGATGGCTAATTTAGCAGAGATTAAGTTTATGGAACTGGTCAAAGCCACTCCTGGACAGTCCTGCTTCCAGTTTATTGGGCCCTCTTCAGCAGGAGCTAGGTATGTATATATATATATATATATATATGATATCAATGGGAATTAGGCTTGTACTCAGGGGACTTTTTAATCAAATTCTAACAAAATTTATTATACAATTATCGACATTTCAGTTCTCATCAGGACTTTTAACAAGGAAAGACTCGGTGAGGACTGAAACTTTGCTAATCGTATAATAAATTTTGTTAGAATTTGATTAAAAAGTAGAGATGTGCATTCGTTTCAGAAAAATTCGGAATTTGGAACAAAATTTGATAATTCGTATTCGGAAGTACTTCTGAATAATGAATCGATACGATACGAATTTGAAATGAAACAATATGGTATATAGCAATTTTTTTTCGTTTTACACTGTGTCATCATCATAAAAGAAAAATTTGAACATTTGATATCAACTATCGAATTTGAAATGAACTATCAAATTGATATCAACTATCAAATTTCAAATGAACTATCGAATTGATATCAACTATCGAATTTGAAATTAACTATCAAATTGATATCAACTATCGAATTGATCTTAACTTACAATACAAGTAATAGTCAGCAAAGGACTTTATGAAACAAATTAATTTTGTTTCACTGTTTAATTTGACTCAAATACTAAATCTGTGACACAGCTTAATATTTAACCCTAGCTTTTCTTTTAACAGCAAAATTTGATTAATTGGAGTTTTATCTAGTGATCCACAATTCGAATTGATATCAACTATCGAATTGATATATGAAATTTGAATCGATTCGAAATTTCAAATCGATCCGAAACTAAACAAAATGAAATACGAAACGAAACTAGTTACGAAATTCCGAAAATGAAATGATTTAAAAACTAAACGAAACCAATTTTTCAGCCATGCACATCCCTATTAAAAAGTCCCCTGATTGCGAGTCTAATTACCACTGGTATATGAAGGACATCAGATACAGCGGGATACAGAGTGTGTGTCACTTGGTATATATAAAAATATTTAATTTGTACCACAAAAGTGGGAGAGATTGCACTCACTTTACCATGCATTTCACAATAAGGGTGCTACTGAGACCAATAAATACATCACTGGGCTGTTACTCCTGGCTGTTGCAGCCGCTCCTGTGAGTATGGGCGCAACGCCATTTTTTCTATATGTATGTATATTATGCTTGTAACACCAGTTCGTCGTTTTTTTTTCAGCTATTCCTTTTTCCATGTTTTTGTTTTTAACCCCAAATGGGAAGTGTTTGGTGCGTGTATAAATAAAACCCACCATCTTTCTGCCTCTCCTTAGCTGAAAAGCAGCAGGAGGGGCATGGAGCTGCTCAGTAAAGCGGCTTTTGGTACATTGGTTAGGTACTCACTCTACAAAGAGGTGCCTTGAAGGGGCGAGTGAGCTTACGTTGCAATGGCCATTGAAACAAACTAAAACCTCATAGTGTTTTGTTGTACATGGAAATACATAGAAATGAGCGCAGATGACACCTTTTTCCTCTTGTTATGTTTTATACATTAACTGGGCTGTTACTCCTGGCAGTTGCAGTCGCTCCCGTGAGTATGGGCGCAACGCCATTTTTTCTGTATGCAGTAAATACATCATACCATGAATACCATGAACAGAGCAATCCACCTATATATAATATAATATTAGATTTTAATACCACCTTATATGATTATTATATATGTAGTGATGTAGTGCTCTGTTTATATGGTATGGTATAAATTTATACACTCAAGAATATTAACCTTAAAAAAAGCTGTGCACCTTTCATTTATCATATGTAAATCTGTATATTTTTATACTGTTTCAGAAAAAGATTTCCAGCTGATCTTTGCTATTTCCTGCACACCATGGTTTAAAACAATCAATAGAATGGCCAACATCATTAACAGGGCTTTTTCCTTTTTTCTTCACTCTGCTAAACTAACGAAGGATTGTGATTTTGTATTGTATGATTTCTGCTGAATTAATGTGCTTTTGGTACTAACTACCACTGGCACAAAAACTGTGGTTTATTTCCAAAAAGATCACCATCCACTTTGAAACGTGTTCCATTTTCAAATGGTAATTGCAGCTAAGTGTCCTGTAACTGGTTTAGTTAAAAATAATAAGAACCTGTTCTGCATTTTCTATCTTTATCGCTATGCAAAAAACAATAGATATTCTTACTTCTTACTCTTACTCTATTTGGCTCTTCATTGGTTCCTTACATGTCATTAGTTACTATTCATGCACTGAAGGTAATGTATACAATTTAAGAGATTAAAGGGTCTATTCACTAACCACCGTCATTTTAGTCAAACAGTGTTGAGTTTACTTCAGCCAGCTATGGTGAATCCACTATGGCGAATTCACTAATTAGAGAAGCTCCGTTGTAGTTGTCATCCTTTTTGCAGTTGTTTCAGTCTGAAAAGACTTTTGTTTTTTTGCTTTTTGGTGACTCTTGATTTTTAGAGGTGTGCGTTTCGTTTCGTAATGAATCTCGGTTCATACGAAATTCCATTAATTTGTATTTCGGAATTACTTCCGAAATACAAAATTATTTCAAACAAATAGTGATAAAAACAAAACAAACTCATACATAACAACTCGATAACGAATTGATTTGTTGAAACAAATCGATTCCTTATAACGTTTCACACAGCACCGTGTCCCTGTCAATTGGCCATGGTGCTGAATCAGCACCACAGGTCAATAGACAGCGAAATACTGTTTGGTGGTCTTCGGCGGCAGCAAAATTGTCCCATAGTGATCCATTCAATGATTCTATGGGGCAAATTGCTGAACTGCACCAAATAGATTTCAGCACTACGGAATATGTTTGCGCTATAAAAAGTATAATAAGAAAATAAATAATAATTGCAATGTATTCCCTGTCAATTGGTCTCCTGCGGTGTTGAAATCTATTCAGCAGCACAACTGGAAGCCAATTGACAGGGAATAATACAGTACAGTTATTAGTTATTCTACTATTATTCTTTATATGGCACCAACATATTCCTGCAGCACTGAAGCATATTACACAACGCTGAGGTGCAGTTGGGCGGCAGCAAAATTGTCCCATAGAGAAGTATTGAATAATTCCTCTTTGCAGAAACTGCACCAAACAGCACCAAAATGTAATTTAACCCTAGCTTGTAACCCTCATTTTTAAAATGCTTTTATTTGGTGTGAGACACCCATTTCACATAATAATTCTCTTTTAATATATATTACACTTATTGCATTTGCTTTTATACAATACGGGCCACATTACAATCCTGGTGCTAACGTTAACGCTCACCTGCGTGAGCATTAATGTTAGCCACGGTGGCTACCGCATATTACAATCCAAACGCTAACGGGTTAAGTAAGCCGTTTGCGTTTGGCACCTTGCGCTTTTCAACCTGAGGTCACTGTACTTTGCGCTCCCTATACTTAACATGGGGAGCTCAAAGTGTTAATCAGCGTTAGGATTACAAAGTCCTAACACTGATTACCGTCCAGCTGTGGTTAGCAAAAAGTTAACCACACCCAGGACTTGGTGCTAACGGATTCCGCTGATGCAGAATCCGTTAGCACCAGCCAGAAAAAAATAAATCCAGATACTCACCGCTTGTCCCGTTGCTCCGACCACCTCCTCTGTTGCCGGGAGCTGAGGGAGAGACTGGGGGAAAAAGTCCCCCAGTCTCTCCCTGCAGATCACTTCACTGACCTGCCGAATCTCTAAGCGCTTGCATTGTAATCTCACGCTAAAACGGGGGCAGTAGGAAGAAAACTGCGGCACAGTTTTTTCTCCCTAGCGCCCCCGTTTTAACGTGAGGATTGTAATGTGGCCCTACATGTGCAAACCATAATGTTCTAGATTCTGACCTCTAGGGTGCGCCTGGAATCCCTTTTTATTTTTAACCCTCATTTTTAACCCTAATCTAACAGTAATTACTGTAAACTGAATTTATTGTATTTTTAGTTATACAAATCTATTGAAATAAGCAAAATAACGAAACAAAATAACAAAATAAAATAGCGAATCGATCCGAAATAACGAAACAGAATAACAAAATAAGACAAACATATTGGCAGTCAAATTAATTCTTTTTCAGACTAAATTTTTTTAACCAAAACTGTGTTGTAGTTGCGCTGGCTGCCAATGGGGGGAAGTGGGTGTTTCTTTTGGTGGTTGGCTGTTGACAGTTGGTCATCCATTTTGTCTGCCAGTTGAGGCTGACTAGTGACGCAACCAGTTGCTGTTATAGGAAACCTGTATGCTTAGTTGTTAATAAACCTATTAATGAAAACCCAAGACGTCTCGTATTATCCAGAACACTACAGAATCCAAACTATTTTTTCAGTCATGCACACCTCTATATGGTTTTACTGTTGTTCCCATCATTATTTCAATTAGAGTTCAATGAAGGCCACCACTTTAAAATTACCAAAGTATATTCACTGTCGTGGCAACAATGGTAAATGAAAAAAAGTTGCAGTTGACTTATTCTACCATTATTCACTATTGTTCGAAGCAAACTCGTTTGTAATTTTGGAAATTTTGATCTCCGCAAAGCCAAAGTTCACCACAGTTGCAACAATGTTGATTATTACTGTTGTTTGCAACTACAGTGGACACTGTTTAGACCATGGTGCTTATTGCATACCTCCTTAAGTGACATTTACCTACTTTTAAAACATTTATGTGATTTTTTTATGTACACATTCTAAACGAATAGCCATCACTAGGGTAGAACGAGTTAAAACCAAAACCATATAAATATGAAGAAGTTCAACTATATTATCTATGTATAGTAAATCTTCTAAACAGGTTAAGATGCTGATAATTTTTTTAAATAAAAATATTATATAAAAAATGTTATTATGATCACCGTCAACATATTAAATCATCCAACACAACTTTAATCAAGCATATCTTTTTAATATCTACTGCATATTTTGTAACACACTTTTACAAAACTGGTCTTTATAATCATAATGCTTTGGTTTTAAAATTGTTATTTTTTGTGTATCTAATAGCCATTTGTAATATATGTGTTTCCTCTTTCCCAAAGGATTCTATGGAGAGTTACCTTCCTGATAAGAGTGAACGTGCACCTTCTATTCCCTTTACCGGCTCTTACGTAGAGCTGAAGGAACAAAATAAGGCATTACTGAGCCCCAGAGATTTAATCTTTGACAAAACCAAACATTGCTGTACAACAACCCCAAAGCGTTTGTGTATATACATTTTCCATCTTTTTCCAGTACTACAGTGGCTCCCAAAATACAATTTTAAGGAATATTTGCTTGGAGATATTGTATCTGGTCTCATAGTTGGGATTGTTACCATTCCCCAAGCAATTGCTTACTCTCTATTAGCGAGTCAAGACCCAATCTATGGACTTTACTCCAACTTCTTCTGCTGCATCATCTACTTCTTCATGGGAACATCTCGCCATAATTGTGTTGGTACATTTGGTGTGCTTTGTCTAATGATTGGAGAATCAGTCAATAAACAGTTGAGAGCAGCAGGCTTTTCAGAAGAAGGAGAAATTGTATTTTCTGAAAACACGTCACTGGCTGCCAACATGACTGTGTGCGGAAGAAGTTGCTATGCTATAAAAGTGGCTACTGCACTAACATTCATTGCTGGACTTTACCAGGTACGTCAGGTTTCTAACTTCATTTCTTGCATGTATATGATAATACAAGATGGATTTGATGAATTTGAGAGATATAGGGCCCTATTACAATCCTAACACAAACGATTGCGCTCGCGCAAAAACACATTAACGCGAGGGGCACTAACGCGAGGGGCCTTTGCGCACAACGTCGTATTACAAAGTCAGCGCAACAAATGCGCGGAATCGTCTAACGTGGGTGAACCTCGCGAATCCTTTGCGAGCGTACTGTACTGTGCACGTTCTATACTTAACATTGTGAGCGCAAATGCGTTTGTGCGCTGGTACGCAGATGGTATTACAATCTATGCGCAGATTTTAACACACAGCCTTTGCGCGCATAATTTTAGCAACTCTTAAAAGCTGGTGTTAATGGCAATTCTGAACGTCCTGGCCGAAACCAAATACACCAGCCCAAAAAAAAAAATACAGCAAAGTAAAGTTACACATTCTACGCATACCCGTACAATAAAATTGAGAAGTTGTGTGTATTTTTTTTATTGATGCAGCATATATACTCAGATTGACTTTGGCAGGCGCAAAAACTTTACATGAGATTATTGTGGTTCTTAATTCTGATTGGTTGAATCGCGTGAAAAAACAGTCCGCACACCGATTTCTGCACGCAACGTTAATGCGTGCGCGTTTTTGCGCATTCGTTTTACGCGCGTTATTTTAGGACGGATGAAAAAATGCACAAGGATTATAATATCACCGTTAATTTACGCGCGTTAACATTTAACGCTTCGCGCAAAAAACTTCACGCGTTGCGCATGCGTTTTGTGTGAAGAATGTAATAGGGCCCATACATTTTCCAAATCAGGAACTCTTATTTTACTGTATGATTGATATACCCATTGAAACCATAACTAGGTTCAAGGCATAGGTTTTGTTGCAGGTGTTGATCGCAGTAGTGATAACTAGGGATGAGCTGTTCGGTTCGATCTGTTTGGAGTTTGCATCAAATATCGGCCGTTCGGCTGTTCGCGAACTCCGAACATTTCCGCGTGTTCGCCGCATGTTCGCCCACAATGCACCACAATGGACCACAATGCACTTTTCCACTTGCCTGAAGCTTGTAATTGGCTACAGCCTTGCACCTGACCACAGGTCAAGTGCAAGACAGGTGCAAGACTATGCCAATCACGGCTCAGAGTCCTGATTGGGCAAATTTTGCCCAATCATGGGCTCACAGAGCAAAGTCCCGCAGCACACTATATAAGGCTTCACACAGCCCCCAGCACATGTTTTTTGAGAGGAGATTGCTCTGTTAGTGTGTGTTCTCACTGCCACCAGCTATTGTGGGGGTCTCACTTCTACAAGATATCTGGGAATTGTTGTAAACTGTGTGTTCTCACTGCCAGCAGCTATTGTGGGGGTCTCATTTCTACAAAATATCTGGGAATTGTTGTAATCTTTGTGTTCTCACTGCCAGCAGCTATTGTCTGGGTCTTACTTCTACAAGATATCTGGGAATTGTTGTAATCTGTGTGTTCTCACTGCCAGCAGCTATTGTGGGGGTCTCACTTATACAAAATATCTGGGAATTGTTGTAATCTGTGTGTTCTCACTGCCAGCAGCTATTGTGGGGGTCTCACTTCTACAAGATATCTGGGAATTGTTGTAATCTGTGTGTTCTCACTGCCAGCAGCTATTGTGGGGGTCTCACTTATACAAAATATCTGGGAATTGTTGTAATCTGTGTGTTCTCACTACCAGCAGCTATTGTGGGGGTCTCACTTATACAAAATATCTGGGAATTGTTGTAATCTGTGTGTTCTCACTGCCAGCAGCTATTGTGGGGGTCTCACTTCTACAAGATATCTGGGAATTGCTGTAATCTGTGTGTTCTCACTACCAGCAGCTATTGTGGGGGTCTCACTTATACAAAATATCTGGGAATTGTTGTAATCTGTGTGTTCTCACTGCCAGCAGCTATTGTGGGGGTCTCACTTATACAAAATATCTGGGAATTGTTGTAATCTGTGTGTTCTCACTGCCAGCAGCTATTGGGGGGGGGTCTAACGTCTAGCAGATATCTGGGAATTGTAATCTGTGTCTTGTCACTGCCACCCATCAGGGGGTCTCACAGACTTGTAGCAGATATCTGGGTATTGTAATCTGTGTCTTGTCACTGTTGCAACATATCAGGGGGTCCTATCAGGGGGTCTCACTGATTTATAGGTGGTTTCTGGGAATTGTAATCAGTGTCTTGTCACTGCCACCCATCAGTGGGTTTCACTGATTTATAGGAGGTTTCTGGGAATTGTAATCTGTGTCTTCTCACTGCCAGCTATCAGGGGTTCCCACATACTTCTAGTAGATATCTGGGAATTGTAATCTTTGTCTTGTCACTGTTGCCAGCTATCAGGGGGTTCTATCAGGGGGTCTCACTGATTTATAGGTGGTTTCTGGGAATTGTAATCTGTGTCTTGTCACTGCCACCCATCAGGGGGTCTCACTGATATATAGGTGGTTTCTGGGAATTTTAATCTGTGTCTTGTCACTGGCTGCCAGATATCAGGGTGTCTCACTGAGTTATACCAGAGTTCTGGAAATCTTTAATCTAGATAACACGGTTGAATCAGAGTTCTGCATATCTCCAATTTTTTATAACAGAGTTGCATCAGAGTTCTGTATATCTGTAATCTATATATTACTCACCATGTCAGAAAGACCAAAAAGGACCTTCAGACGCTCCCAGACACAGATAAGAGGGCAAGCAGCCTCTGTGTCGGGAGGCTGTGCCTCTGGTCGTGGTGGACATGGTGCATCCTCTGCAGGGGCACGCTTGTCCTTTCTAACTGGTGCTGGCTGTCTTAAGCAGCAGCAACATACAGAGGATTTGGTGGATTGGCTAACCAGGCCATCCTCATCCTCCGAGTCCTCTGCCAGCCAGGCTTGTAGTGCTTTACAGTCCACCTCAGCTGCCAAAACATAGAATTCAGCCTCCATGTCCACAGCTACTCCTGCCGTAGCCTCACTATCACACACGAAGGAGTCAGCTGAATTGTTTGACTACAATAACAGTGACATGCTGCTTGAGGATGTGCAGCAACTACAGTGCTCTAATTCAAACTCTGATACTGAGGAAGGGAGTATAATCAACCTAGAGGAAGGGGGTGCCAGTGACACATAAATAACTGGCACTCATGTTGCCCCAGCAGCTGCAGCATACTGCCAAGTTGGCTCCAGTGACAAGGAGATAGGGGTGATGACGATGATGAGGTCACTGACTCCACCTGGGTGCCTAATCGAACAGAGGAGTCAAGTGAGGGGGAGGAGGCACAACAAACATGAGCACAATGTCCTCTATGACCAACCGTAGCCAGTCCAAGGCATCAGATGTCAGAGCTGCTCAGGTGCAGAGCGCTGTTGTCTCGCAGCACACGTCCAGGATCTCTGCTGTCTGGGAGTTCTGTAAGAAATGTGCAGCAGACCGCACCGTTGGTATTTGTAATCTATGTCAGATGAGGATCAAGCGTGGGAAAGACATACCACTCTTGGGTACCACGTGCTTGATGCGACATATGACCACCTGCCACGCATCCCGTTGGCGCAATACTTTGCATAGGTCCTCCTCCTCCTCATCTGTCTCTACCCCCACTATATGTCCTGCCATGTCATTGCCTACAACCTCCACTGACAGGGATGATGCTACAGTAATGGGTTAACCAGGTCCTTCCTCAGAATAAGACAGCATCCCATCAGCTGAAGATTTGCGCAGTCAGATTACATTGCCCCAGCTGCTGCAGCGTAAGAAAAAATATAGTCCCAACCATCCCCAATCACAGCGTCTAAATGCCAGCTTAGCAAAATTACTTGCATTACAGCTGCTGCCTTTCCAGCTGGTGAACTCTGCTCCCTTCCGTGAATTTGCTGAATGTGTTGTACCACAGTGGCAGGTTCCAAAACGCTATTTCTTTTCACAGAAGGCCATTCCAGCACTATACCAGCACGTGGAAGACATTGTTATGGAGTCATTGGGAAAGGCAGTCAGCAGCAAGGTGCACATGACTTTAGACATGTGGTCCAGCAAGCATGGACAGGGTCGTTACATTTCCTTCACGGCACACTGGGTAGCTCTGATTGCAGCTGGGAGGGATCCAAGATGGGGCTCTGTGCTGGAGCTTGTTCATCCACCACGCCTCCAGAAAGATGCTTGTATGAGGTCTGTCTGCTCCACCACCACCTCTTCCTCCTCCTCCTCCTTCTCTGTCTCTGGCAAAGTGGCAGTTAAACCGACGTGTGGCAGGGGCTACGCAATGGCTCAAGCAAAAAGATGCCATACTGTGCTTGAGCTGGTTTGTTTAGGGGACAGGAGCCACACCGGGCCAGAAATTCTGACAGCTCTGCAGGGGCAGGTGCAGAGATAGTTAACACCACGCCAGCTTCAGCTGGGAATGGTCGTCTGTGATAATGGCAGCAACCTTCTCTCTGCCCTATGCCAGGGTAAGTTGACACATGTACCATGCCTAGCACACATCCTAAATCTGGTGGTGCAGCGTTTCCTAACCATGTACCCAGGGCTGGCAGAGCTTCTCAGCCAGGCCAGAAAAGTCTGCAGCCACTTCAGACGGTCATTTCCAGCACATGTTTGCTTGGCAGAAATTCAAAGAGAATTCCACCTTCCCACAAACCGTCTGATCTGTGACATGCCCACCAGGTGGAACTCGACATTAGCAATGCTGCAGTGTCTGCACAAGCAGCAGAGGGCCATCAATGAGTACCTGTGGGAGTATGGCACAAGGACAGGTTCAGATCAACTTGGTTTTATTTCCCCCCACAGTGGCTGATGATCAAGGATGCATGCACTGTACTATCACCATTTGAGGAGGCAACGAGGATGGTGAGTAGGGACAGTGCATGCATCAGTGACACAATTCCTTTAGTGTTCCTGCTGGAGCGCACTCTGTGGGGAATTATAGATGTGGCACTAGAGGCAGAGCAGCGGGAGGAAGAGGAGACCTTCCCTAGCTCTCAAGGCCCCAGTCTTTACACAGACAGCATTCCTGCGGGTCCTCAGATCAGACAGGAGGAGGAGGAATATTTAAGTAGTGGGGGCATTGAAGTTGGGGATTCCTCAAGGGAGGGTTTTGTGTGCCCAGAAACCCAAGGACTAGTATGTGACTGGGAGGAGGAAGTGCACGATGGGGTAATCCTTATTGACTAGGAAGACTCGGAAGCTAATGCACCTCCAACCTATGCTGCATGGGCTCCCTTATCCTGCAAAGCTTGCTAAAGGACCCCAGGATTTGTGCTATCAAGGAGAGGGATCATTACTGGTTGGCAAGCCTTCTTGATCCACGATACAGGGGTAAAGTTGCAGAGCTCATCCTGCCTACACAGAGGGAGCACATGATGAAACAACTTGAGGAAGCTCTAAAGCGACACTTGTGTAACACCTTTCCAGGCACTGGTAGGTTACCAAGTGATGACACAGGTGCTTCTGAGGCTGCGGATGATCAGAGGAAGAGTGGTGAAGGCCGGGGCTGCTTGACTGATGCCTTTTTATATTTTTTTAGTCCACGACGCCCAGGGACGTCAAATGTAGGCACCCATTGCCAGAGTTTTCACCATATGGTGCAGGACTACCTAGGGGCAAGGGCAGACCTGGATACCTTTACAGCAGATGATCCACTGGCTTACTGGGTGTAGAGATTGGATCACTGGCCAGAACTTAGCCAATATGCTGTGCAGCTACTAGGTTGCCCTTCATCCAGCATGCTTTCTGAAAGGACATTCAGTGCCGCTGGAGGTTTTGTCACAGACAAAAGAGTGCATCTGTCCACCGACTCTGTAGACTGACTGACATTTATAAAAATGAATCAGTCCTTTATCAGCAGCTATCAATCCCCTGATGCTGATGTAACTGAATAGATCGGGGATCTCTTCTGCATTCCCAAAACCTCGACCACTGCACTCTTCCACAATACCACAAATGGGTTACGGTGTGAAGGCACTTGCTGCCACCAATGGCACAATATTTGGGTGCACTGCCACTGGCGCCTATATTACCAGATTCATTAATTTTAATATTGGACCGCAGGGTCCAATCCTGCACTCTTTCACAATACCACAAAGGGGTTACGGTGTGAAGGCACTTGCTGCCACAAAAGGCACAATATTTGGGTGCACTGCCACTGATGTCTATACCAGATTCATATCATTTTAATATTGGACCGCAGGGTCCAACCCTGCACTCTTCCACAATACCACAGAGGGGTTACGGTGTGACGGCACTGTTGCCGACACTAAAGGCCCAATTTTAAAGCACCTATTGTTACTTTCATCCAAAACTGCATAAGTTTCACCATAATTTAGCCAAAAATCACTAAACTTGTTCCGCGTGTCCTAAAATGTCTCTTCTTTTCATACAGGCTGCTGCCCCAAGCAGTTGTTTATGCATAGATTAAAGGAAAACCATTTACCGTCATTTGACATGTCATTTTTTGGTTTTTAAGTGTTTCTATACATCCTACAAATCCGCCACTTGACGGGCAGGTTATGGGGACCTCCTAGGCACGATATTTGAAGGAATTTTTTGTTTTTATTTTTAACCCTTATTTCATGGAAAACTCACTGTTCCTTTAACCCTTTCGCTGCTGAGGCTTTTCCCGCCCCTGTGCTGAGGTCATTTTTACCGGTTTTGCTCATCATGTTTAAACGTGTTTTGAAGGCTTATTTTAGTATATGACCCAGACATATTATATATCGTTCTTTCCGTCAGACTCGGCAGATTCATAATATGTCATTATTATATGTATACGTCATGACCTGTCTGTATATTATAACAAAAAATGCAATAAAATATGATTTTTCAATAATTTACAATGTGTAAAGTGTTTTTTTTTCACATTTTAACATGCGAGCAATTGCGGTTGTATTTTGTATGGGGTGCGCTTGTTAAAAAAATTAGAGATGGGGTCTCGTTACATTTTTTTTTGGGGAAAATTACACGATTTTTAACAAACGCACCGCATACAAAAATCGTTAGTGCAGCATCATTGTTCACATTATAATTGAAATGGGAACAATATTGCTGCATTAACAAACCAAAAGAAAGAAAAAAAAAATAATAATTTTTTTTTAAAATATTTTTTTTTTAATTTTTTATTTTTAATTTTTTTTACAAATTTTTTCACATTTGTGTTTGGTATCGTTGGAACGGCCATGCTCTGGCCGATCCAACGATACCAAACTTTAACCCCTAGATCGGGAGATAGGGGGTTTATTGAAACCCCCTATCTCCACCATTGGTGGCAGCTAGGGGTTAACTCCAGGACTGGCGTCATCGTGCTATGCACGATGACGCCAGTCCTCAGGGGGAGTTCCCGGAAGCTTGGCCGACATCCAAGATGTCGGCCAGCTCCGGGGAAAGGATCACGAACCGGCGCTTTTCAGCGCCGATTCGTGATCCGGCTCCCCAGGGGTTAATGCCAGGTACCATTTGGAAGGGCAGGCTGTGCCCTTCCAAATGGTGCCTGGGTTAACCGCCGCAACGCCGCCGATCGGGAGGGAGAGAGGTCCGAAGGACCTCCCCCCCATCCCTTTCAGGCACCTCCTCCGCACATGCGGGGGGGGCGCCTGAATTAGGTGTCATCGCGCCGTCGCGATGACACCTAATTTCACCGGCGGCGGTTCCGGATGCTGGGCTGACATCGAGGATGTCAGCCCGCACTGGGGGGGCCAGCGATCGGCCGGAACTCGGCCGAACGCTGACCCCAAAGTGTGGACGCGCTCAGCGCATCCGCCGCATGGAAGGTGACATGCGGTTGGACGCGCTGAGCGCGTCCATAGCATCGAAGTGGTTAAAAACTTTTTTAAAAACTTTTTGTCCTTGTTTCCTGTCCCCCAGGGCACTACCCGGACCCCCATACACCTTTTATGGCAAATATCTTGCATATATGCCCTCTTGGAGGGCACTCTAAAAATCAAACTTTCGAGTCCCATTGACTTGCAATGAGTTTGGTTCGTGTTCGCGTTCGAACTTGAACCTTTGAAATTGTTCGAGTTCGAATGCGAACCGAACACGGGGGTGTTCGGCTCATCCCTAGTGATAACCTCTAAAGCCATAATTAATATACATTTATTATTACTATTTATAAAGTGACAACACATTGTGCAGTGCTGTACAAAATTTACAATGTGTAAATACAGTGCAATTCAACAATAAACCCAAAAAGGCAAGTCAATATTTCAACAAAAGATACAGAAGGAATTGAGGGCCCTTGTAATTTGGAAGGGTGAAAGGGTGAGAAACAGGAGGTGAGGACTGCAGTGATGAGAATGATGTTGATGTAGAGAGAGTTGCAACCTGTCTGCTGTGCGCCCACTCCTGCAACCCGTCTGCCATGTGTCCAGCCCTGCATCTACCAGGAACCATTACAGACTGTGTCCAGCTACATTCCTTCCCTGTCCACTGTCTGTGGCCAGCCACATTCCTTCCCTGTCCACTGCCCATGTCCAGCTCCATTCCTGCCCAGTGTCACATAGATATTACCTGCTTATTCCTGTTTTTACATTAAACCCCCATTGTTCCATAGAAACCTTTCTCTTTGCATCTGTATGGCTGCATTTTGGGTCAGGCTCCCCTCATTCCCTAACAGTAGGTCAGGGTGAGTAATTTGAATTTAATTCTGCTGTGGATGAGGAGGTAGTGTAAGGACTCACAGAGAGGGGCTGCAGAGACAGTGTGATGTGTGAGATGGATCAATAAGCGAATCTTCTTATGATGAAACAAAATACATTTGCAGATAAGATATTAGGTATAATGTGCATATTGAAAGGGACAAAAAACGATGCTCCTTATTAGGGATGTGCATTTCGTTTCGTACTGAATCAAAATTCAGACAAAATTGACCCAATTCACATTTCGCAAACCACTTCCGAAATATGAATCGGCTACTTCCGAATTTACGAATCGGTCCGAAAATACAAATCGCGGTAACAACGAAAAAACTGAACCGAAAATGATCTGCAACAAAATAAAGAAAAAAAAAATCACTGCAATGCGAAACAAAGTAATGGGTTAATGTTATCTCACTGGGCACAGTATAACCCAGTCAGGGGTTGATGGGCAACTCACAGGACACAGTAACATGTAAAAAAAAAAAAATACGGGGTACCATTTCCATGCAGCAGAAACCTGTTCAGCACCATGGAGAGCAGCTCGCAGCCCCGGTGCCCCGAGCAGCTGCTCTCCGTGGTGCTGAATAGGTTTCAGCTGCAAGGAACGGGTCCCCCATACCTTTAATTTTTTAATTTTTTTGTTTTTAACCCCTTCGCTGCAGTGGACGCGCTCAGCGCGTCCACCCGCAGGTAGCGTTCCTTGCGGAGGACACGCTCAGCGCGTCCTCCCCTTGGGGCCAGCGATCGGCCGGATTCCGGCCGATCGCTGTGCCCCCCAGTGTGCCAGGGTGCAGGGGGTTAATCCAGGCACCGTTTGGAAGGGCACAGCCTGCCCTTCCTAACGGTACCTGGAATTAACCCCATGAGGGCCGGATCACGAATCGGCGCCGAAAATTCCCGGTTCGTGATCCTTTCCCAGAGCAAGCTTCCGGGAATGCCCCCTGAGGACTGGCGTCATCGTGCATAGCATGATGACGCCAGTCCTGGAGTTAACCCCTAACTGCCACCAATGGTGGAGATAGGGGGTTCCAATGAACGCCCTATCTCCCGATCTGTGGCAGCTAGGGGTTAATGTTTGGTACTGTTGGATCGGCCAGAGCATGGCCGTTCCAACAATACCAAACTTGACTATGAAAAAAGTTTTTAAAAAAAAAAATAAAAAAAAAAAAAATATTAAAAACAAAATTATAAAAAAAAAAAAAAAGTAAACAAGTTTTTTTTCTTTTTTTTTGTTTGTTAATGCAGCAATATTGTTCTCATTTCAATTATAATGTGAACAATGATGCTGCACTAGCGATTTTTGTATGCGGTGCGTTTGTTAAAAATCGCATAATTTTCCCCCAAAAAAAATGTAACGAGACCCCATCTCTAATTTTTTTAACAAGCGCACCCCATACAAAATATAACCGCAATTGCTCGCATGTTGAAATGTGAAAAAAAAACACTTTACACATTGTAAATTATTGAAAATTCATATTTTATTGCATTTTTTGTTATAATATACAGACAGGTCATGACGTATACATATAATAATGACATATTATGAATCTGCCAAGTCTGACGGAAAGAACGATATATAATATGTCTGGGTCATATACTAAAATAAGCCTTCAAAACATGTTTAAACAAGATGAGCAAAACCGGTAAAAATGACCTCAGCACAGAGGCGTGAAATGCCTCAGCAGCGAAAGGGTTAATCATGATAAAATTAAAAATACGAAATGATCTGAAAATTGATACAACGATCTCTGAATTTACAAATCGGTCCGAAATACGAATCGCGATAATATAACGAACGAACTGAAACGGAAAAAAGACCGAAATGATTTAGAAGCGAAAAAAAAATACTGACTGAAAAGATCCGAAACGAAACATTTGGCCATGCAAATATCTACTCCTTATATAGGACTCAATTTAATTTGTCACGATCTCTGAAATCTGCAGCTTTTTTTTACTGTAATTCGGCCATTTCTCGGTTCGGGAGAATTAAATTGGTATTTCGTTTGCCATTAAAAATGAATCTCCTCTATTGGCACTCGAACCTATATTCACTAATGGAAATTTCAAATAACGTATAATTCAAAAATACTAGCATGCTCCTTTACAAGATTTTCTCCTAGGCAGTCACCAGCCACCAGTTTTGATAAACAGCCAGTGGTTTTTAATCCCTTTGTGATGAAGATTTTTCTGTAAAGCAAAAGCAAAATCACTCAACACCAGGGATTCAAAGTCGATATTCATTTAGTAAACACTGGCTCGTTTAGAGGTAAGCGAGGTTGGACTAGCTCATTCTCATGTCAACGTCTCCATTATAAAATATATTAGACGTGAATTTACAGTATGCAGTACAACATCAGAGTCGCAAGCAAGGCTTGCAGCTCGGTTTTGCCTGGGGCTGGCTTCTCTATCGGATCCAGATGTTAGCATAATCTCTTGGTTGAAATTGGACCTCTATTTTCTGCTCCACTTGTTTACATAATAGAATTGGCACACAATTCATGGTTCAGTATTGTATTTCGATTATTGTATTTTATTTGAATGGAACAATATTAGAATGTTTGTGCTTATTACAGGTTTTGAATATATGTAATTATTTTCCCTTTTCTTCTTAATTTTCAGATCATAATGGGAATTTTGAGGTTGGGATTCATCTCTATGTATCTCTCAGAGCCTTTGCTGAGTGGTTTTGTTGCTGGGTCATCTCTCACTATTGTAACTTCACAGATGAAATATCTACTAGGCCTAAGCATCCCACGCCGTGATGGTGCAGGATCCTTGGTAATGACTTGGATCGACATCTTCGCAAACTTAGGAAGAACCAATATATGTGACTTAGTGACCAGTATGGCTACACTTGCTGTAATGATACCAGTAAAGGAAATTAATGAGAGGTACAAAAGTAAAATGAAAATCCCATTTCCAATAGAATTGTTCATTATCATTGTGACCACACTTGTTTCACATTACTTTGACTTTAAAAGCAACTATAATTCTTCTATATGTGGTACAATTCCAACTGGTTTTAAGGCACCTACAGCACCTGATTGGAGTCTGATTCCAAAATTGGCTACAGATGCTATTCCAATTGCAATTATTGGGTTTACGATGACAGTCTCTCTTGCAGAATTATTTGCTAAAAAACACGGTTACACAGTCAGGATCAATCAGGAGGTGATTGCTGTTGGCATGTGTAATTTTATTCCATCTTTCTTTTACTCATTTGCTACATGTGCTGCTTTGGCAAAGACCCTTCTTAAAGAATCCACAGGTGCTAACACTCAAGTTAATGGAGTAATCACTTCAATTTTGTTGCTTCTTGTCCTTCTAGCTATTGCGCCACTATTCTATTCTCTTCAAAACTGCATTTTAGGAGTTATCACTATTGTTAGTCTTGGAGGCCCAATAAAAAAGTTTGCTGACACACCAAAAATGTGGCAAGTCAACAAGATTGACACAATAGTATGGTGGGTTACCATGCTAGCGTCTTCCTTGATTTCAACTGAGATAGGCCTGCTGGTTGGTGTATGCTTCTCAATGCTCTGTGTGATAGTCCAAACTCAGAGGCCAAGGGCTACGCTTTTGGGCAAAGTCAGTGGGACGGAGATATATGAAGACCAGTTCACTTACAAAGAGCTTCAAATTATACCCAATATCCAGATATATCGATTTGGCTCTTCTCTCTACTATGCCAACAAAGATTATTTTAAGAGTACTCTATTTAGTAAAACGAGCCTTAATCCAACTATGATGTTGGCTCTACAGAGAAAAGCAAAAAAGATGAGGAATAAGGAGGTCTTACATGAAGAGACAAAGTTTACATCTCTCTCAAAGTTTAGATTCATAAAGGCCACGTCTAAGCCCCATAAATCTGCTGAAACATGTGTCCCTCCAATCAATATACACACTCTCATTATTGATTGTGGTGCTATGCAATTCATAGACACTGTTGGCCTTGGTGTGCTCAAAGAACTTCGGATCGATTACAGCGAGATTGGAGTGCATGTATACCTTGCCAACTGTAATCCTTTAGTGCGTCGTTTACTCCATAATGGTGGCTATTTTATCAACAACAGTGGTGTCGTAGAACAACTTGTTTTTCATAGTGTTCATGATGCTGTCAGATTTTCTGAACGGAAGTTCCGGAGGAAGCTGAAGATGAATCAGATAGAAAATGATGCCATCTCAACTGACCAGTGTCAAGGTATAAGCGAGGAATATTAAAGTTTGTACTCATTTGTAAGAAAAACAGCTAAATAATACATTTGGGACTGCATTCCATCTCTGGTGTAAACTTAACCAGAGCCATTGAAGTCTACAGATTTGCTACGTTTATAACAGCTCTGGTTAATTTTTCACCAAGGTTGGGATATAACCCCTGCTTTTTTTGATACTATGGTCTATGTGAAGCTTTTGGAATTGTTTGAGGGGAAATTAAATTGTTCAGTAAAAGGATCTGCTCAAATGCATCTCCTGTTAATGGTGAACAAGTAACCAACAGCTTATTGTACAGCAGAATCAGAATGCTATGAGTTATTTTACCCCTTTACTGCCAAGTGATTTTCCAAAAATCCATTGTCAGAGACCAATGGTTTTTTGAAAAATCATTTAAAATTAATTTTAAAGTAAGAAATATTTGAGTTTATACCTATTTTATTACTTACTGTAAATAACCTAATTTTTGGACTGACAAATCGAGTTAGAGGTTTTAGTGACTGGTCTATTTTCTTCTATTTCTCCTGCATCGGCTGCTGAAAGTCCGATATGTCAGAGCTTTGAGCAGCTGATTTTACAGTTTTAGCTCTTTGGGCATTATGCATTATGGTCATAGGGCTAAAACTTGGTGGGGGCACCTTCTGCAGCTCAAAAGCAAACAAAATTAGTTTGCACCAAACGAATTTCATTTGCTTTTGGACTGCAGATCAGCATATCGAGATATCTCAATATCGTTAGTGAAGGGGTTAATTATAACTTCTCAGTAGGGCAGGAGTCAGCATCCTTGGCCCCTTGCCCATCCAGATGTTTTGGAACTTATGTTCAGCTATTTATTAGGTTGGCTGAGCCTCAAGGCAAAAGGTAGTTCCAAATTCCAATACATCTTTAGACCCAAGGTTGTTGACTACAGCAGTAGAGTAATATCTAAAAACATTGTTCAAGTGTTAATTCTGGCATCATAAATATAAGTTTGTATATGTAACACATAATCTAAAAGTCAGAACCTAAAACTGTTGAAATGCAGTTACCATGCATCTTCTTTGTTTAGAAATTAAAGGGACACTCTAGGCAACATGACCACCTAAGCTATTTTAGGTGGTCATGATGCCCGGAGTATCCTGCCCTCTGTCCCCCCTCCCTCCGCTCAGCGGTTCAGCAGAAAATTCTGAAAACAGCTGAGAGAGGCGGAGGAGTTTACTCCGCCCTCCCAGCTGTCAGTCAGCAAAGTGGGAATCATATTTCCCGCTTCTGACGACTTTTGCCGAGTAGGAGACGCTTTCAGTGCGATGACGTCTCCAACTCACCGCAGAAGCTGGCGGCTCCCTCTGAGGGTTAGTGTTGCGGGCATCCTCTTGCACGCAACACTAATCCTCAGAGGGAGCCGGGAGGAAGCCTGCCGATTGGCTGGCTTACGTGAGAGGCGCGCATGCACGTAAACCAGAAGGAAAGTCGGATGGAAGAAGGACGGGAGCGGAAGAGGAGGGAGGTGAGTATGGAAAAAAAAAAACACCGCTGGAAGCAAGAGGATATTAGGGTAAGTATTACAGTTACAAAAACATAAACAAAAAATAACTATTTATTAAGGGAATAGGGATAGGTTAGGATTAAAAAACGGGGGGTGATTTTTTTAGTACAGTGTCCCTTTAACTTTTGCTTGATACAAGTTTGTAATATGGGTGAACGTTTGCAAATTTCATATTCAAAGTAAGGAATGCTCACTAATTTAGGAAACACCAAGAAAAGACAAAATCATTTTAAACCCAAATTGATGAAAAGTCAGACTTTACACATTTTCCAATGGGCTATTTTGGCCCACGATATTCAACGCAAGTGTTGTACTTTATTATAAGAAAATTATCACTAACGAGTAAAGAAAGTAAGTATATTTCAATAGATTCTGAAGTGTTATCAATTGTTGAATATGAAATCTCACACAAGGTTATTCAAAGAGATCCGAATGGCTGGAGAAAGGTAACCTAACGCTGAAATTCAGCGTACGGTTACCTTTCCTGGCCATTCGGCTATTCAGAGCGCAGGCAATTCGCCAAATCCTGGCGACTTGCCTGCATATACGGTGCCTGTTCGAGGGCAGTGAAATCCCCATAGAGAAGCAATGCTTCGGCTAATCAGAGAGCACAAACCAGCAGTGAAAGGTTCCCGAAATGCCCTGCCATTCGGTGGTTTAATTCGGCAGGTTTATTCAGGCGAATCCCATAGGCTTCAATGTTAAAAAATATTCCTGTTTTAATTCAATATCTAATAAACCGTTGATTATAATATTCTGCAGTAAAAAGTCTCTTTATTTATACATTTGTTCGGATATTTTAAGCATTTTTCTGGATTTCTTTTAAAAAAAAATCAGATTTTTATTTTTTTTGTATTTAACTTTACTTCTTTTTTCTGTAACAGCCCTTTTCATTATCATTCATTGGACCTCACATGTAAATTTCAGACATTTTCGCTCAGTAGTTTCTTTGCAAACAGCGTTTCACTTTTCAAACATTCAAGCAAACTGTTTTTCTAATTTATTCACTGCATTTGTCTGTGGTGTTAGCTTTTTCCGGCGGCTGCGCTGCGTGTGATCGGCTCCTGCTCGGGTTTTTCTGGCGTTTTCGGCGGGGTTAATCCAGATGTTTATGTGGGTTTCGGTGTGCATTCGCCAGGCTTTGCGGTTAGTTTTCGACGGGTTTGCAGTGACCTTTCCCTGCAATTCGGGGACCCTGTGGTGCTTGCTGAATACACCGCAGGGTTGCCGAAATGGGATCGCAAAATCGGGCCGAATTGAAGAGAATGAAAAGTCACCGAACGTGCGGTGACTTTTCGATTCTCTTTGAATAACCCTGATAGTAACTGGTGGAACAACCCAAAACTTGATAGTCATTATGTTAATACAAGGTAGCCCTATTTCATAATTATATACATACATCTAGAAATAAAAGAAAGTGAAGGACAGCATACTCTAATGATTAAATGTTCCTGATTGCACTCGGAGGATTTTTATGATGTATTGGATTAAAATGAAGTAATTTCTTTTCACTGTTTTACTCAACATTTCGAAAGTGTGGGTCTAAGTATCTTGCAGAAAATTACTGAATGCCTGCTCAGCTAGCTATAGTTATAATGTGCTGTCGTGGCACTGAAGAATGCTATGACAACAATTCAGATATACAAATCCATGGGAAAGGTCATAGATCATTCATAACTCAATGAAATCCAAGCCAATCAGTATGATGATATATATTTTTATTGATTTTGTACATGACAAGGCATGATATGGGTCATAATAACGTCTTTCCCTCCCCCAAATATATTTAACTTTAATTTCTATTTTCTATATCACATCACATATTTCATCTTTCTAATCTATCTCTTTAGTCTCTTTTACTTACTATATTTTGTTTTTTATTAGATATCATTGCGTCTACCCATGCCATTCTGTTCCTATCTTCATTTCCATCATGACTTCTTTTGTGCATGGCCCCATTCTCCTTTCTCATGTGGATTGCCCCATTTCCTGCGTGTGTGTGTGTGCGTGCAAGCTCTCATATCCTTTGTTCCTCATTATGACGGAATGGGCGTATCTGCCTGCGGTCCTGCTCTATCTGACCCCCTCTTTGGTGTTGCCAAGCCCGACTACCGAGTGGCACGGCACCTGGCGTCTCGAGCGGCTTGGGTAGAAGACTACGTGGCGGTGGAGATCTGGAGAGTAGATGGGGCACCCACGGCGGAAATCCGCCCGACTACCGAGTGGCACGGCACTCGGCGTCTCGAGCAGCGGATCTACTGACCATTGAAGGGCTGGAGACGGTCTGCGTGGCGAATCGTGGTTCGGTAGAGTCTCCTTGCAGATGCAGGCACGGCGCTCAGCCGAGGTCCCGATTCGGGGTGGTTGCGGTATCCCAAGATACCGATTCAAGGTGGCGCAACGGCGCGGCGAAGCGATGTTCTGCTGCGGAGTTAGAGTGACCCGTTCCTGGGTGGTGGTGATATGTAGCCGACGTGAAATGACAACACCAGGCAGAGCTGTATGTTTCAAACACTCAGATGAACTGACTCTTTTAATGAACAACGCCATAAAAACACATTTACCTACAGGAATATAAGCATGTTTTAAAACCAAAGCTATGTCATTTCACTAAACTAAATTATACTAAAACCAAACGATGTAAAGTATATTTAAAATCACACAGGGTACATCTTAATACAGCACATCAAGTAAAACCACATCTAGCAAGGAAAATAAACTGTTCATACATTGAAACGCACACTGCAAACGTTCAAAGGAAAACAAGGTCCTTTTAAAAATGTCTTGGGTTTGAGTCCTGGGTCTCGCTGCGCCGAGCCCCTATGTCCCTTCCGTGACACTCATGTGTGCCTTGCCCCATTCCTCCTTCCCCTTTAATACCCACTACCCCATTTTCTCAATCCTTTTCTCTGTTCCCTGCTTCCCCTGTTGTGGGCATGACCCCTTTCACCATATTCTCCTCGTGCATGCCCCTTGTCCTAAATTATGAGATCAAGAACCAACACAATATGTAGCAAAGCAGGTATATCTGCTCTTTCTAGGGTATGTTGCCCCTGTTACATTGCAGACGGGAATGACGGTAATCATTGAAGTAGCGTGCTTCATCAGGACATGCTACTGGAGATTCTTTTCCTGTGCAATGACTCCATGGTCCAATATATCCAAAGAAGCTGTCACATCGGACTGGACAACAATAGGACCAAAATGCCTAAACTGTCACAAGCTCTACCTCCCAATACTAGATCATACCCAGTAGCCCTGATGGGTTTAAAATTATTTACCAAGACATTCATTATATTGTTAATACTAGCTGTACAACAGTATCAATTCATTGATCACTCCCTCCATGAAATCTATCAGGATTATTCAAAGAGAATCGAAAAGTCACCGCACGTTCGGTGACTTTTAGTTCTCTTCAATTCGGTGCGATTTGGCGATCCCATTTCGGCGATCTTGCAGTGTATTCAGCAAGCACCACAGGGCCGTCGTAGAGCAAGGAAAAGTCGCTGCAAACTTGACGAACACTCACCTCAAAACCCGGCGAACGCTCAACGAAACCCGCAAAAACATCTGGATTAACCCCGCCGAACATGCCGGAGAAACCCAAGCAGCCACCAATCACAGCGCAGAGCAGCAGCCGGAAAAACACGACACCGCAGACGAATGGAGTGACAAAAAACAAAAACAGTATGCTTGAATGTTTGAAAAGAGAAACGCTGTTTGCAAAGAATCTACAGAATGAAAATGTCTGAAATTTACATATAAGATCCAATGAATGATAATAAAAAGGGATGTTACAGAAAAAAGAAAAAACAATTTAAAAAAAATGAAAAAAAAATTCGCACAAAAATCTGGAAAATTGCCTAAAATATCCTAAAAAATCTAGAAATAAAGAGACTTTTTACTGCAGAATATTATAATCAACGGTTTATTAGATATTGAATAAAAACGGGAATATTTTTTATCATTGAAGCATATTGGATTTTCCTGAATAAACCTGCCGAATGAAACCACCGAACAGCAGGGCAATTCGGCAACTTTCAGTGCTGGTTTTTGTTTTCTGAATAGATGAAGCATTGCTTCTCTATGGGGATTTCACTGCCCTCGAACAGGCACCGTGTGTGCAGGCAATTCGCCAACATTTGACAAACTGCCTCCTTTCTGGATAGCCGAATGGCCAGGAAACGTAACCGTATGCTGAATTTCACTGTTTGGTTACCTTTCGGACACAATTCGGATCTCTTTGAATAACCCTGTATATGTCTATCAAGCTTGTTTAGTCATTGTTAGTGGATTTGTGCTGATCAGTTGTTATTCTAATGAACTAACTAATTATACTCCAATTTTTTTTATTTGTTCATCATGACTTCATATAAAAAGTTTAGAAGCAGTATGTTATATTTACTTATATATAGTAAGCTTTATGTTATAATTTGTTACTTGTGTTAAATGTAAGATTCTGGACTCTAGAAGGTGTCCTTTTTCTTACATAATTCAAACGGTGTCTGCTTCATTATCATACAGGCAGAAAATACCTTTGTGCTAGATACAGCACCTGTGATAAAGATAAATAATAAAAATGGTTAGAGCTCCTTTTTCTGGGGATTTCTATGATCATAATGAGGTTTTTAGCAATGCTACTTCCACATAAAATACCAAAAGAAGACAAAAATATTATCTGTCTGTGACATAATACCTGTGTATAGACATTATAGTAACACCTTGTATTTGTACTGTACAGGGATTTTCTGTCATAATATTCCCTGAATCTTATCCCTGTACAGCAGTGAGTGACCCCAGAGCTCTCCCTGTATTCTGCCCTCTCCCTGGATGCTATAATGCAGCAGTAATCTATTAGAACATTTTTGTTACAGTGAGGTTTAGGGCTGCTGTTTGCAAACTGGTTTTATGACTTTCCAGGGTGCTTGGAGAGACATAAAACAAAGAATTTCATTTCTTAAAAGGGGGACACACTAATCTTGCTTTTGAAAAGGTGTTAAAATGGTCGCTAATGAGTACTTTTCAAGATAACCCTTTCACAAACAAAATAGACTTAAGATCAATTTTGTCATCCAAATTTCATGTAAAGTAGCAAGGACAGGAAGCATAAATCACATATAGCTATGCGGTCTTATATTGTATGTGATATGTGCATAACATTCATACAGCATTCTACCCTTTTATTTAAAGGATTACAATAAATACCTTAAAAAGAAAAACGGACGAGCATTGTGGGTATTCTGCAAGAGGAATATTGGGACATTTATAGTTCAAGGCAAATGTATGCCTGTGAATCTTAATGGAATATTAGATGTCTCACAAAACAGTAACATGTCTATAAAATTTGAAAGGAAAATAATATGATTTAGCTTATAATAAACATGCCCTTTTCCCTGCTATGTCTTGAGCTTAGCGACGCTAAACTTGCCCAAAGAAAAAAATTAGGTTTTTCCCAATGGTCATACCGACAAACTGAATTTTGTTCATGCTGTGATCATGTCACAGGATCATTTAAATCAATTATTTCACAAAAGCAAACTCCAAAGAGAGATAGGAAAAGCAGTACGATGCAGCTTCTCCTTTCGCTCCTTGGATTTTCATTTTGTGAAATGCCAGTGCTTTGCAACAGTAGCGATTTGCAACACTAGCACAAACTGAATGACTCCCTGTAATTACTACAAAATTAATTCATCTTCTCAAGTAACTGCATTTATGTGCAATAAAAATTATAATATTAAACATTGTTATGTGTGGTGTTCTGCAGACCACTAGAGGGCACATTTAAACAGCAATAAAAATAACTGCTAACATAGTCCAAGAAAACTGGTGATTACTTTAACTACAGGTTAAGAAGAAGAGATATGTTTGTTATAATATTTTCACTGGCCTCCTGTTGAGATTGTTTTGTTATAGTGCAAATAAATTAATTTAAATGAGTGCATTATGCAAAACGTAGATACGAAGGGCATTGTATAGAACGTAATGAAAAGGTAGCCTACTGTGTTCATTAGTATTATTAGAGCTAGTAATACTCCGTATATTTTTGTGTTAATGCTTATTATTCTGTTATAAACAGGGCTTTGATTTTTATTGCCAAATAAAGTATGTTTTATTGGTGTATGAAGCTTTTATTTAGCTCATATTAGCTATAAAAGCTATGCTTTCATTTACAAATAATACACATTTGTTTTTGCTACTACAGAACTTTGCTTGCATCCTTCCCATTATATGTATCTGTTCTACAAGGGTCGAAAAGTTAGTGTGGTTTACGGACCACTTCAATCCCATGTTTCCACAACAGAAGCATCACGTCTGCTGCTGGGGTTGCAGGGATATGGGTCCTTTATGCGGTAACGCAGTGAAGTACAGGTAGGTTGATGGTGATGCATCACAGGTAACAGGTGACACAATGACTTGGCACACAGTGTAGGATTCCTGGCACATATGGTAGGGTCTGCCTGGTACATATGGTAGGGTCTGGGTATACACGAAACGGGAGGTTGCTGTGAGAAGCAGGAGAGTTCTGGATGAAGCAGGATATAGGAAATGGAATTCTTGGCTGACCAGTAAGTTGTTTAAACAGGATCAGCAGAGCACAGATCTTTCCTAGTCAGGGGCAAGGCCAAAATGTTAAAGCCAAATCTTAGCCTGGGTCGTAGCCCTTTATTCAAGTACGTGTGCCATGTGATGTTGTGACTTAACTGTGAGTGTGTCTGGGATCACAATGCTTAGAAGAGGAGCACAGGAATGATGCTGCCTGGGTACAGAGGGTGCGACATGACAAGAAGAAATTAATATGCAGACACGCAACAGGATTGCAGGAGATAATCCTTTTTTTGTATTCAAGGCTTTTATTAAGGTTTGTAACAGGTAACAATCCAATGCGCAAGGAAAGCAGATTTCAACAGGTATAGAAAGAAGAAGCAAAATGTAGTTGCAATAACAATTAACACGGTTCAATACAGGTCATAATGTGTAAGTCAAATGAGCAGTAAATATTGTTATTTCAGGGTGAATATGCACTAGAAAGAGTAAATACTCAAAGTATGTCTCCGCTTAAATTCGGTGAGAGTACTCCCATTATAAGGGGGGGAGTGAGTGTGGAGAACATCGGAGAAAAGAAGGTCAAGAAAGAAGGTGAAAAGCAGAATGAAACTAAAGTTAGAAGAGAAAGAAGACAGAAGAGAGCTAGGTGAGAGAAAAGTGAGAGGAGAAGAAAGAATGAGGAAGAGGGGGTGGGGGAAAGGGGGGGAGGGGAGAGAGATAAAAAGATTTAAAAAAGGGGGAGGGGGGTTAAGTACCCACGAGAGGAGTGAGTGGCATGTCACTTTTCATTTGTCCCCTAATCATGTGGCGAGTGCATCAGGGTTCGTCAGGTTCAGAAGCGGTTGTACCTGGGGGGGGTGTTCTCCGCACGGGGACTGAGGGCAGAGTTCCAGTCTGCATTGTCTCTAGGTGAGAGACGCTGGTGGAACGCAGAGGAGGTGCGGAACCTGTCCCAATAGTACCATTGCAGTAGGTGATCTGGGTTCCGATTCTCAGACTGTCGTGCCGCTAGGTCGTCGACTGCCCGCAAGTGCTCTATTGCTTCCGCCCAGTCCCTAAGGGAGGGAGTCTATAATGATCGCCAGCGAGCTGGGATGAGGCGTCTCGCGGCTAGAATAAGGTGGAGCGCCACCGAATTACGTAGGGCATTTTGCGTGCCAGGTAGATGCAAAAGAAGGTATACCTCTGGTGTAAAGGGTAGGATTAGATCCGTAACCTCTGCTACCACATCCTCTATCATACGCCAGTACAGAGCAATTTTTGCGCAGTACCACCAGATGTGTAAGTAAGTTCCAGTCTGCAATCCGCAGCGCCAGCAAATTGAATCACATGAAAGCGAGAAATGTGCAGTTTGATGAGGCGTGTAGTACCAAAACGTCAATAGTCTATATGAGGTCTCAGTCACCTTAAACGCTCGGGAGCCGTACAGTGTAAGGTAAAAGGTCTTGTACCAAGTCTCAGGGGTAAACTCAGGTCCCAGAATCGTTCCCCATCGTCCGCACAAAGGCGGTAGTGAAGTATCGTTTTTTTGGAGCAGGGCATAGATGGTTGAAATGCTCCTTGATAGTGGTAAGGCCAGTCTGCAGAAGTTTTCGAAGGGCGTAAATTGACGTAAAGGGCAAAAACCTCTCGGGAGTGAGTTCACAAAATGGCGCAGTCTGTGTAGAGCAAAGGTTTCTCCGAAGGATAGTTCGTTCGCGCCATCGCTAGGACCTGGCAATCCTACTACGTCGTCTTGGAGTACTTGGAATAAGAATAATCTAGATCCGTCCGTGAATCTTCTCAATAGTTTGGTCTCCAGTCCTGGAGAAAATTCCGGGTGGTGTTGAATAGGTAGGAGTGGCGATAAGGAGGGAGAGAGGCCAAAAAGGCCTCTGATCCTCCACCACACCGAAAGGGTGTCCCCATACAAACTAGAGGGAGGTAATTCATGTCTCATAAGTTGCGTGGGTAGCCATGGCGCTGTCCAGAGAGGCCTATGTGCCTGTTGTTCTTCCAAGTCTAACCATAGTTTGTCCGATTTCTCGGTCATCCAGTCCAACAAACGTGTCAGTTGTGCTGCATAGAAGTAGAGTTTCGCATCTGGAAGTGCCAATCCGCCTTCTAGTCGAGGACGACGAAGAAGGTGTATTTTGACCCTCGGACGACCCTTAGGCCATATAAATGTGAGGAAGATAGAGTCAAGTTCCTTGAAAAACGAGCGTGGCAGCAATATGGGAAGTGCCTGTAACGTATATAGAAGACGGGGCATCACGTCATCTTGAGTACGCTGACTCTACCTAACCACGAGATGGGGAGGTGAGTCCATGAGGACAAGTTTGAGCGGAAGACCTGCAACAATTGTCCATAATTGTGTTTATACGTACCTTCCTGAGTGTGCGAGATCCAAATACCTAAGTATTTCAGCCGGGATGCACACCATTGGAAAGGAAAATGAGATCGGGCAAAAGAGACATCCGTTGTAGACATATCAAGGCTCAGCATGTTAGATTTATTGTTGTTAATTTTATAACCGGATAATTCCCCAAAGATCTTAAAGTGGTCTAAAAGATGTGGCATGGAGGTTTGCGGGTGCGGGAGAAGGAACAGCAGATCGTCTGCGTATGCCGATACTTTGTGTGTGTGTTTCGCGCCCTGGATGCCCTGAATTCTACCATCTCGTCGGATGGCTTCTAGAAAGGGTTCCAGGAATAGGGCAAAAAGAAGGGTAGATAGGGGGCAGCCCTGCCTAGTTCCATTAGAAATGGGGAAGGATGTCGACAAGGCTCCATTGACCTTAACTCGTGCCGTGGGAGAATCGTATAGGGAATGTATCCAGTGTAAAAAGTGTGCGGGGAGACCGAAAGCATCCAATGTCTGGAAAAGGAAAGGCCAGCCAACCCTATCGAAGGCCTTCTCTGTGTCCGTAGACAGCAGGAGAAGGCCCTGCCCAGCGCCGGAGGACAGTGCAATAGCGTTCAGTACTCTCGTCGTCGCATCTCTCGCTTCTCTGCCTGAGACAAAACCCACTTGGTCAGCCCTAATCAAGATCGGTAGGAATTTCTTAAGTCGATCAGCAAGAATCCTGGCCAAGATCTTAACATCACCGTTCAAGAGTGAGATGGGTCTAAAATGTTTGCATTCCGTCAAGTCTTTGTCCGGCTTAGGGATCACTGCAATGGTGGCTGCCAGCGTGTGATGGGAAAATTTTGAGCCGTCTCGTGTCGCGTTGAACATTGTAAGCATAGGGGAGGTAAGAGTTTTTGCAAAAGTTTTATAATATTCAGCCGGAAAGCCATCCGGTCCAGGGCATTTATTATTCTTAATGTGCTTAAGTGTTGCCGCGAGTTCCTCCTGGAGGATAGCAGGAGATAATCTTTACTCCACGAAAGTAGACCCGGGCATCCTGGTTCTGCGTGGCTGCATATTTGTTTCTTCTAGTCTTCATGAGGTTAGTTCAGAGCTATCAGAGCTGTCACTGTATTATTATATAGTTACATACGTGGCAGGATGAACATCTTCCTTGCAGGGGCTACACAAGAGTCTGCAGTCCAGTTTTTCAAAAGGTCTCTTAACCTTTAGCTTAATGGGAGCAATTAGCTCACCTGGAGGCACATTGGGGGCTGTTGGAGTTGGGTGGGGTAGAACTGTATTTGAAAGAAGCTACGTGTTGAGTGAGATGTCTTACTATCCTGGTAAATGCTCATGCCTATATCAGAACCGTGCTACAGAGACACAAAACCTAAAATTCAGTGCAATCAACCCAAACTAAAAGGTTAAGTTGAGAACAAAATATCATGGCACAAGTTCGACAAACGTGTAGGTGCTACAGTTGTTTCACTGGTGGCTTTGGACTTGCCCAGTGCACGCTTGCATTGTGCTTCGGAGCTTTGCTTTGAAAGCTCAACATCCTGAAACAGGCAGTGCCAGGTGGAGCAGCTGTAGGTCAGCATTTCCCAGGTGGCTGTATCGGTGTCATGTGATTTCAGGGAGGCCTTGAGAGGTTTTGTCACAGGTCCTACCTCTTGCTCTTCATGTTGTGCTGTTTTGATACCTCAGGCGTCTCTTTTGACTGCTAATGATACATCTACTTTGTCCAGTGTTTCTGCCACGGTACGCTCCTTATATGCTCTTGTTATTTGACCTTCCTGCATTCGATAATTCTTGACCATGGCTTATGTTATTGACCATCCTCATATCTCATACCTTAGATCTCAGCTTTATATTCTTGTTGTGTACTTCTGTAAACATGACTCGTATGTACCATTCCTAGGTTTGTGCTGTTACCCGGCCATTACAAGGACCAAATTGAGAAGTTATGCCAGATTTGTATCTCCTGTGTATTTATAGCCTATATCAGTGTTTCTCAAAACTGTCCTCAGGACCCACTAACAGGCCAGGGTTTCCAGATAGCTGAAGCACAGCACAGGTGATATAATTAGCTGCTCAGTGATTGCAGGATTCAGTCTGCATTTCCCCAAGGTGATCCTTAAAACCTGGCCTGCTAGAGGGTCCTGATGACTGGAGTTGAGAAACACTGGCCTTTATGATCCGTGCTTATTCATCAATTATAAGAACCGTATCTAGTTCTGTCATCTGCGTGTTGGGTCATTGATCAGTCCTTGGTGGATTTCTTCTGTCTAGTTAACTATTCACTTGGCCTATTTTAGAGCATGGGCTTGGAGCTGCTGCTCTAATATCCCCTATGTCAGTGGTTCCCAACCGCGGTCCTCAAGTTTCCCCCATACAGGCCATCTTTTAAGGAATGCCTTGGGGAGATGTAGACTGAATCCTGCAATCACTGAGCAGCAAATCATATCACCTGTGCTGTGCTTCAGATATCTGGAAAACCTGTTGGGGGTACTTGGGGACCGCGGTTGGGAACCACTACCCTATGTTAATACAGCATTGTAGACAGTGGAAGATTTATTTATTTATAAAGGATTTTACCAGGAAGGATACATTGACATTTCTCTCATTTTCAAGTATGTCCTGGGTTCAAGAACACTGAGTTGTTACAAAAATACAAAGTAGTAAAATGAAAGATATTAACACAAAGCAAATATACAGATTAACAGAAAATAAATATGTAGGAAATATAGTCATTATGTTACATGTTTACAGGTGCATTCCGTATTGAGGTATGTTAATAGGGAACTCTTAAGGGACTTTAGACTGGGGGAAGATTTGATGGCGTCTGGGAGGTTATGCCATAATTGCGGTGCTCTGTAGGAAAATGAGGATTGAGACACTTTCTTTTTGTATTGTGGTATTGCAAGTAAGGTGCTGGTCCTGGATTGGAGGTTATAGGATGAGGGAACTGCTGAGGGAAGCAGCCTATTCAGGTAGGGTGGTAGCTTCCCATAAAAGCTCTTAAACACCAGGTTGGAAAGGTGAAGGGTGTGTCTAGATTCCAGCGTCGGCCAGTTTAGTTCTTTTAACATGTCACAATGGTGGGTCATAAAGTTACATTGTAGCACAAAGTGGCAGAATGAGTTATACAATGTAGAAAGTTTCTGGAGGTGAGTTTGCGGGGCAGCTGCATACACTACATCTCCGTATTCAATAGCCGGCATAAGCATTTGTTGTACAATCTGCTTTCTTACCGATGGTTGGCGATTTGTGTGTGTGCAGAAACACAATCTTTGGCAGACTGACAAGTCAGATATAAAACAGTTACTTTCTAAATGCTAGGTTATAGTCACTACGCTTCTGATGAAGGGATTATATAATAAGCAAGAGTAGGTGGTGTGCAGGCTGTGCGTTAACACACAGGTTTATGTTAATTACCTGAAAAGAGTTTCTATAATCAACAGAAATATGGTCTGCCCCTCTTCTTAGTGAGGAATAATATTGACATTCCTCTACTGCGTGCTTAATTTATTGTAATCACACTAGAAAATCCACTTTCATAGTAATTGAATCAGTGGATTGGGCTTAGTAACTAAGATGCTCCATCTTTCCTAAATTAAAAGAATCAAGGGCTGAGCACATGAATTTTTTTCTATTTTAATGATAAGAGTTTGCTGCTTACACCACCAGTGTTTACTTTCATTGGATTAGTCTCATACAATTTGTCACACTGACTGCTGCTAACACCTAATTTATAATCTTTAATTAAATTACATGGAAGCAAAGCATGGACATTGTTCAGCTCCAGAGGATATCCTTGCGAAAATGAGGAAAATTGATGTTCTGGCTCGATTTTTTAATTTGTCAGTAAAATACCAGAATATTAATAACCATGTGTTTAAAATTTGAATGTGTTGATTAAAAACAAATTTGTTTTAAAATCATTGCAGTTTATGTTGTATAATTTTCCATTTTAGGCAGAGACTACCACTATTACAAGCTGTCACTATACAATGATCACCCATAACATTTAAACCTCCTTCCTAATATTTTGTAAGTCCCTCTTGTGCTGCCAAAACAGGTATAAAGTAGGCTTGTGCACCGATTTTTTTTTCGGTTCGATTCGGTTCGATTTTTCGGATTTTTAAACTTTTCGATTCGGCTCGTTTCGACCGATTTCTGTTTCGATTCGGTTCGGCTCGATTCGTTTTTCGTGTACTTTTTTTTTTCGGAATATCGACCATTTTTCGTATTTTCGTGTCACTTAGATCGTTTTTTGTATCGACTTTCCGTGATTTTGGAAATTTTCGTTTTTCGGAATTGTACATGTTTTCGGAATTTCAACCATTTTTCGTATTTTCGTGTCACTTAGCTCGTTTTTTGTATCGACTTTTCGTAAGTTCGGAAATTTTCGTTTTTTCGGAAAGTCTGTTCTCCTCGTTTCAAAGCAATAAATTTCGATTTGACACATTTCAAGTCCATTCGAAAATTCCGAAAATATTTCGTTTCGGCTCGGAAAACTTTTCGGATCTGCCATTTTCGGATCTAAAAATTTTCGGAAATTCGGCCGCATCCGAAAACACGAATCGGGAAATTTCGTGAAAATTCCGAAATTCCGAAACCCGAAACGCACATCCCTAGTATAAAGATATGAAGCACGAACTCCACGAGACCTCTGAACGTGCCCTGTGGTATCTGACATCAAGACATTAGCAGCAGATCCTTTAAATCCTTCAAGTTGTGAGATGGGGCCTCCATGGACCAGATTTGTTGCACCAACACATCCAACATATGCTCAATCAGATTGAGATCTTGGGAATTTGGAGGCCAAAGCAACACCTTGAAATCTTTGTCATGTTCCTCAAATCATTCCAGAACTATTTTTTTTTGCAGCAAGGATCAATTGAAAACACATGTGGCCCTCCTGGACTCAAACCACCCAATCCTCCCTCGCAAATATAGAGGGACTATACATCACAGATTATCCCCTTCACTAAATCACACTAGTCAGAATGACAGTGTTGAAGATGGGGGAAAGCAAGCAACACATGGGAGGACATCCCAACCCATACACGACCATCAGGAGGTGCATGGTGGTGAAGCTACATAGCAGGCAGGAAGGAGGTGGATGGGATGGGGCTGTGCGGCAGTGACGTGCGGTGAGGTCAGTGGCTGGTGAGGCACTGGCTTGTATCAGAACCAGGTATACACAGGATATTGCCCCAGCTCTCATGGATATGCCCCCAGCACACATGGATACTGCCCCCAGCACACAAGGATAATGCCCCAGCTCACATGGATATGCCCCAGCAGCTCTCATGGATATTGCCCCAGCTCCTCTCATGGATTTTGCCCCAGCTCCTTTCATGGATATACTGCCCCAGCTCCTCTCATTGATATTGCCCCAGCTCATGGATATGCCCCAGCTCATGGATATGCCCCAGCACATGGATTTGCCCCAGCAGCTCATGGATATGCCCCAGCTCATGGATATGCCCCAGCTCATGGATATGCCCCAGCACATGGATTTGCCCCAGCAGCTCATGGATATGCCCCAGCACATGGATATGCCCCAGCACATGGATTTGCCCCAGCAGCACATGGATATGCCCCAGCAGCTCTCATAGATATTGCCCCAGCTCCTCTCATTAATTTTGCCCCAGCTCCTCTCATGGATTTTGCCCCAGCTTCTTTCATGGATATACTGCCCCAGCTCCTCTCATGGATATGCCTCAGCTCCTCTCAAGAATTTTGCCCCAGCTCCTCTCATGGATTTTGCCCCAGCTCCTCTCATGGATATACTGCCCCAGCTCCTCTCATGGATATACTGCCCCAGCTCCTCTCATTGATATTGCCCCAGCTCATGGATTTGCCCCAGCTCATGGATATGCCCCAGCTCATGGATAATGGATATGCCCCTGCACATGGATTTGCACCAGCAGCTCATGGATATGCCCCAACTCATGGATTTGCCCCAGCTCATGGATATGCCCCAGCTCATGGATATGCCCCAGCAGCACATGGATATGCCCCAGCTCATGGATATGCCCCAGCACATGGATTTGCCCCAGCACATGGATATGCCCCAGCTCATGGATATGCCCCAGCACATGGATATGCCCCAGCTCATGGATATGCCCCAGCAGCACATGGATATGCCCCAGCTCATGGATTTGCCCCAGCTCATGGATGTGCCCCAGCAACTCATGGATATGCCCCAGCAACTCATGGATATGCCCCAGCACATGGATATGCCCCAGCACATGGATTTGCCCCAGCAGCACATGGATATGCCCCAGCTCATGGATATGGCACCCCAGCTCATGGATATGCCCCAGCTGAGTCACAGGGTTCCTGCAGGGGAGGGCTACTTATTTACCTGAGACTCTGGGATAACCAGCTCCTCACTGGCTGTGCTGTCCAAGTGGAGAGAGAAGAGGTCGGCTGCTTCCTTTCCCACGTGTCTCTGTGGTGCTGGCACGAGGTGATCGTTACTGACTGAGTGAGTAGGAGGAGCTGCTGGAGCCAGTGCTGTGAGCTTGAGAGTGTGTGTGACTGTGACAACCCCCCCTCTGTGCTGAGCGCATGTGTGTGTGTGTTTATCGCACACACATGCACTCAGCACTTTCTGGAGGGGGTTTGTCACAGTCACACTGCTGTGATCTCCCTGCCCACCCCCCACGATTGACGAGGACAGTCACATGACTGTCCTGCGTCAATCAAACCATGGGAGCATTTTTTTAAAAAAAACTTGCTTGAGACAATGGAGCTTTCCCATTGGCTCAAGCTTCATTTGCTGTCATTGCCTGGAGGCAATGACGAGCTTGCCTGCCACCAGCTTGAGCTCCGCAATTAGCGTAGCGTTGGGCTGCGTAAATTGCGTAGCCTAGGCTGGCTCAGTGCTGCCCCTGCTGTCTGTGTAGTGTATTACACACACACACACAGCAGCCGGCAAACTGTGAAAGTGAAAGCGCAGGAGAAAAAAAAAGCAGACAGAGAAGAAGCAAAGCACAGCGAGGGAGCGAGGAGAGGTGAGTATGAGTATAAATAACAATTTATTTACAGTTTAAATGTACATACACAACATCACATGTCATTACACACAATGAGCTCATTAATTTACTGGCATGGCAGGGGAGGCTCCGCCTCCCCTGCCACCCCTGAGTGCACGTCCCTGCTGTGCGGCATACGTTGAGTGGAGCCTGGAGACAGGTCACAGGGATGATAGGATCACAGCAGACAGAAGGATCGTAAGATCACAGTAGACAACAGGATGGAAGGACCCTGGCAGACATGAATGGTAAGAGGGGAACAAAGCAGAACTTAGAGGAATGGAATACAGTTTACAGGGTAGGATCACAGAATACAGGTCACAAGGCAGGAACCACGGCAGGAAAAAGGAGCTAGGCAGGAAACACCACTGGACATGGGAACAAGGCAGGAGACTCTATAGCAAGATAAGGCTGTGGTATGGGTACATTAAATACAGACTTCAGAACACACCATGAACAGTATTCACAATGTAGAAGCATTGTGAGCGGGGGTCACCTCCCTTAAATAGAAGCCCAATGCACTTGAAGCTCCTTACAGGTGGGATGGACAGAAAGCATGGACTGGAACTCCAAGACAAAGTATAAAAAGGGCTGCCAGGGTTCAACATAAAGCACGACCAGTGTCTCAGGGTTAGGGTTGTAGCACACTACTAAAATTAATTAAAATAACGTGTTGTAACCATCAATGACTAAACATCTAATTCCCAATTCTGAACCTGCTGGTGACAGGGAACCCCTAAAGGAAAATATCATAGTAAGATGATAACCATTAATGGCTCCCTTTTACCGACTCTATTCCAACCAAGCCGATATATTTCAGTCTAAAGGCAGAATATTTCAGTCTATAGGTGGAATATTTTAAATATTTTGCAAAGCAGAATCACTTATTACCAGACTCAAAGAGGCGGTATTCTTTCAGGTATACCATCTTGAGATGAGAACATCGAGCAACCATACAATAGTACACTGTTCTCGAGCTGGGCTGTGTATTAAACCATTAAGGTACAGTAAGGAGCCACTGATTCCGAGTCATAAGAAAAGCTTGCAGCAAGGTCTTAATGGCAGCTCCAAGCATTACGTAACGGCTGGAGATATTATGTATCGGACCGCTAATTTCTTTTCCTATTACTCTGACTGCACAAGGAAACAATTCTTCACTATTAAAGGATACCATAGGTAAAATGTTTTGTTCTATACCAGCAGTAACATTATACAGAAGCAATCTTGCTTTTATTTTGCTTTTTAAAGATATTTATAAACAAGGTTTAAATTATACATATTATTCTGCTGTAGAAATACTAGGGTGATCCACCTACCGTGATGGCACTCAGCATATTTAAGAAGTTGCGATCATGTACATTCATATTTGACAACCTGACACTTTTCTATTTGCACAAATCCATCATACTGACACATGTTTTCCTTGACACATATTATTTTTTCATACAGTGGAGCGCGCAACAAAGGAATCTGGCAACCTACCACTCCACCTACCGTGCAAAGCTATAAAACACATCTTTGACACATTCAAACACATTATTAAGCAATCAGACTTAGAACAATGGCAAGTTTATACTTGTATGAGATGAACTGCCTGGAAGTGCCTGCAAGTACCGGTAATATGACCTTAGCTGATCATGATGGCATGTGACCTCAGGAAATGTAATTCACCAGCTGTCTGATTGACAGGTTTCTAGGTGGAGGTACAATCTCAGTTTTGAAGCAACGTTTTAAGAGAATTAAATAGTTTTGGACATTGTGAGTGCACCAACACTATACGTACATTGATCATAACCACTCTAATAAGCTAAGACTTTTTTTGTGGGTACAGTATCCCTTTAAGAGTTGATATTCACTCTCAAAGCTACATGAAGGAATAATGACTGGAACATGTGCAGATGTCTAAAATGGAATAGAAGTGTAGAATTTCAGGTAATGTAAGCAGCAGATAATTAACCTTCGAATTTGCACATGTTAAGCCATTTCCATATTTTAACAATCGCTTTATGAAAGAAGCTGCTGTAGCCATTAACAGCCATATTTTCACAACTAGCTCATTAACTATAACATCCAGCATGTCAGCCAAGTAAAACATTTCATTGATTGCAACCTTGCCCCCGGCAATGCATCTGGACTTGCAGGTCTTTATCAAGCATTGTGGAAGGATGCAATAAAATTTATATTTAACTTCAAATGCATCCCGGACCATCTTTGTGATACCTAAAGGGTTATTCAGAAAGCCACAACATTTCAATGAAATCTTGGTGCTTTCTCGTTCGGCGCAATTTTGTTGCGCTACAGCAATTCCAGTTTGCCGACCCTGCGGTGAATTCACTATTCACCGCAGGGTCCAGAAGTGTGCCAAACGTGGAGCCGCCGATGGCTGCCAATCAGCCTGCCAAAAGCTGCCAAAAACTGCCAAACAGACCACCGAACGCCGCTGAAGACCCCTGAACTGATTGTCGAATGCCGCCAAACTGCAGAAAAAAAAAGGAACTCTGCTATTCTTTAAAAAGGTGTTTAACCCTTTCGCTGCTGAGGCGTTTCACGCCTCTGTGCTGAACTCATTTTTACCTGTTTCGCTCATCTTGTTTAAACGTGTTTTGAAGGCTTATTTTAGTATATGACCCAGACATATTATATATCGTTCTTTCCATCAGACTCGGCAGATTCATAATATGTCATTATTATATGTATATGTCATGTCCTGCCTGTATATTATAACAAAAAATGCAATAAAATATAAATTTTTAATAATTTACAATGTGTAAAGTGTCTTTTTTTCACATTTTAACATGCGAGCAATTGCGGTTATATTTTGTATGGGGTGCGCTTGTTAAAAAAATTAGAAATGGAGTCTCGTTACATTTTTTTGGGGGAAAATTACGCGATTTTTAACAAACGCACCGCATACTAAAATCGTTAGTGCAGCATCATTGTTCACATTATAATTGAAATGGGAACAATATTGCTGCATTAACAAACCAAAAAGAAGAAAAAAAACTTGTTTATTTTTTTTTTTATATTTTTTTTATTTTTATTTTAATTTAAAAAAAAAAAAAACTTTTTTCATGGTCATGTTTGGTATCGTTGCAACGGCCATGCTCTGGCCGATCCAACAGTACCAAACATTAACCCCTAGCTGTCACGGATCGGGAGATAGGGGGTTCATTGGAACCCCCTATCTCCACCATTGGTGGCAGTTAGGGGTTAACTCCAGGACTGGCGTCATCTTGCTATGCACGATGACACCAGTCCTCAGGGGGTATTCCCGGAAGCTTAGCCGACATCCAAGATGTTGACCAGCTCCGGGAAAGGATCATGAACCGGCGCTTTTCGGCGCCGATTCGTGATCCGGCCCCCATGGGGTTAATGGCAGGTACCGTTAGGAAGGGCAGGCTGTGCCCTTCCAAACGGTGCCTGGATTAACCCTCTGCACCCCGGCGATCGGGAGGGAGAGAGGTCCGAAGGACCTCCCCCCCTCCCTTTCAGGCGCCTCCTCTGCACATGCGGGGGGCGCCTGAATTAGATGTCATCGCGCCACCGCGATGACATCTAATTGTGCCGGCGGCGGTTCCGGGTGCTGGGCTGACATCGAGGATGTCAGCCCGTACCGGGGGGCACAGCGATCGGCCGGAATCTGGCCGATCGCTGGCCCCAAAGGGAGGACGCAATCAACACATGGAACCCTACCTGCGGGTGGACGCGCTGAGCGCGTCCCCACAGCGAAAGGGTTAAAACAATAAAAATGCATGAAAATGTATGGAAATAATAAAAAGGTCCTATAAATGATAATAAAACGGTCTGTTACAGAATGAGGAATAGAATTGGGAATCAAATAATTTGCGTAGAAAAATACAAAAAAAAAATCCTAAAAATAAATAAATAAAAAGACGGTTTGCTCGAATGAAGAGAATAAACGGTTGAAGATTTTTTTTTTTAAAACAATAATATTTTTAACATTGAATCCAATGGGATTCGCCTATTTAAACCTGTCGAATCGAATCACCGAAAATCAGGGCATTTCACTGACACTTCAGCACAGTTTGGGGTTCTTCGAATAGAATAACCATTTCTTCTCCATGTGAAATTTGACTGTTGCCGAATATCGCTGAATTGCGGCGAATTGCACCATATTTCACTGTTAATTCGCCAATATTTATCAAATTGCCAGCCTTTTGAATAGACGAACTGCAAGGAAATTGCACCATGCGGTGAAATTCATCATTTTGTGCAATTTGGTTGCCAGTTCACCACTTATTGAATAACTCTTCTAGACTAGCAGGTTATTGGGTCCTACATATATGACACCGAGTACTCATTATCATTTGTGCACGCTCCTGTTTTGCTTAGGACTATCTATTTACCAATGTCACAATCTCCCCATTACATTGAACATGTTGATTCACTAATCACTTTACAGGCTTATGCTTCTTCCCAACTGTGCAGTCTGTGCCAGGTGGCATTGGTAGGGCTGGTTCTTAGCGAGAACAAGCTCAATATTTGGCTAGAGGAAGGTTTATTGGTCCCTATTTCAAAGCTGTTCTAATGGCAGTCTGGAATTTATTTATTTATTTATAAAGTATTTTACCAGGAAGGCTACATTGAGATTTCTCTTGTTTTCATCAAGTATGTCCTGGGTTCAAGAGCATTGAACTGTAACAGTCGTTACAGAAATACAAAGTAATAAAATACAAGATATTAAAAATGAAACACAAATATACAGATTAATACAGAAAATAAATGTAGATTTCTGTGTTAAACTGTAGATACTTGATTATACCGCTAGATTTTACCTTAAAATTGGGGGGGGGGGTCGCGTTATATTCGAGACATCTACATTGCGTGTAAAAAAAAAAAAGTTTTCTGACCTCTGGCTCCAGCAGGCAGGCTCTTCCACTATGTCGTCCACCAATAGTCGGCCCCACCACGTTGTTGCTCCGTCCTGACATCACTGCAGACACGCTGCGTGAATGTGAGGAGAATCGCTTAGCGCCTCTGCAGTGATGTCAGGAGCTCGTTCGGCGGGCTGACTATCGACGGACGATGTGGTGGATGAGCCTTCCTGCTGGAGCCAGAGTTCAAAAAAGACACCTCCTGGCGTGCTGGCTATTGGTGAATGATTCACTCCGTTGGTCATCTTGCTCTGGCAGCCATCTTATGACAATTAAGAATACGGGTGGCCGGCAGCTTCATACTTAGTAACAACTACAATCATTCTATAACAGAGCACCCTGGCCTGAGGGGTAGCCTGACTGTTAAGAGAACTCAAAGGATTTTATTTGTTTACCAGTACAGTGTACTTTTATAATTTTGCTCCTCGCGTTATATTCGAGTCTTGAGTATTCTCTCAGTTCCATAATAAATCTCTATGCATCGCGTTATATTTGGGTTGCGTTATACTCGAGTATCTAAGGTATGTAGGAAATATATTCACTATGTTACATGTTTACAGGTGCATTCTGTATTGATGTATGTTGATAGACAGCTCTTAAGTGACTTTAGACTGGGGGAAGATTTGATGGCGTCTGGGAGGTTATTCCATAATTCCGGTGCTCTGTAGGAAAATGAGGATCGAGCCACTTTCTTTTTGTATTGTGGTATTGCAAGTAACGTGCAGGTCCTGGATCGGAGGATATAGGATGAGGGAACTGCCGGGGGAAGCAGCATATTCAGGTAGGGTGGTAGCTTCCCAGAAAAGCTCTTAAACAGCAGGTTGGAAAGGTGAAGTGTGCTTCTAGATTCCAGCGACGGCCAGTTTAGTTCTTTTAACATGTCACAATGGTGGGTCATGTACTTACATTGTAGCACAAAGCGGCAGAATGAGTTATACAATGTTGTAAGTTTCTGGAGGTGCGTTTGCGGGGCAGCTGCATACACTACATCTCCATATTCAATAGCTGGCATAAGCATTCGTTGTACAATCTGCTTTCTTACCGCGGGGCTCAGGCAGGATTTATTTCTGTACATGGCACCTATTTTGGAGTAAAGTTTAGATGAGAGTTTTTCGATGTGGGGGCCAAAGGATAACTCCATAAAGGTGGCGACAATACTTTGGTACCCAACTACAGTCCGATATCATTGCTCCCTGTAATGTCCAAAATTTTGGAAAAAAGTGTCTACATGCAATTACGTGATTATTATCAATATTCAAACTATTTAACCCCAGATTTACACAGGTTGTAAAGTAATAAACTGAAAGACACATTTGCTTGTATTAAGTTTTCCTTAAACATTGAGTTAATCGGTAATGTAACTAATGCACTCAATCAAGCCTTATAGACACATAGGACCTTTACAAAGCAAATCCAATGGTTGATGTAACTGAGACGTATAGCACTGAAAAGCAAAAAAAAGCCTTATGCTCAGAAATTTGAGGGATAACGATTGATAAGTACACAGTTGTGTCAAGAAACCCGGTGACAGGTATGTTTGTAATGTGAATATATCAAGAGAAAAGTCTCGGGGGACTGAAACATTGGTGTATTTCCATTAATTGTTTTTTGCCTTCTAAGAAGCCTCTATTGTGGACTTATGTATAATAAAATAATATGCATATGGAAAGGTACTGAAATTCACCACTGATATGCCATAATATGTTGGTGCAATGAGTGCAATGTTGACTCCATATATTTGTGATATTTATGATGTGTAATAGTTGCACCACTATTCTATAACCATAACTTTTGCCCATAGTAGTTTCACACAGACTTATTGAGCTGTGTTTTTTAACGTTTGTGTATTTAAAATCTTGACACCAGGAAAGTACAGCTGAAAGAAAACTGATTTGAAACACAACTTGATTCCCTTTAAAATGCAAAAGGTTATGGCTACGCAGAGATATAAAGCATTCATCTGTATAACCAAGTAAAGTACGTCATCCCCATTTACATTTTTTTTCTGTCTGTAAATCACAATAGCTAAATGAAGGTTTCAGTAATAAATTTGAATGTGACTAAATGCACATTCACTGTTGACAAATGTGCATCATCAACCTTCAAACACAGATTTTAGGAAGCAGATAGGGACTCATTGTTCACACCTCAGTATTTGTCATTAATCTCACTATGGGATGTTGTTAAATGACTCTGTGCGTCACTAGCACATCAAGAAAGAGTACATCCAGATGTTAAATAATGTCTTCACAAAGGAAAGATACAATTCAACAGGTAGCACATGTCTTAACTCTACTACACAATACGAAAGGAAACCTTTTTCCATGCTAATGTCTATTTGGATGATTTACGATGGCAACAAACTGCATAAATAAAAGCTAATTAATGTCGAAATATGGGCTTTCAATTCTAAAATACGTGTTCTGGTAAGAGCCAATGTTTTTATGACCCTTTCAATGAGTAATATAAAGCAAGTGTTTGAAAACATATTCAAAAAGTATTACTGCCTTCCAAAAGTTTAACTAGATTATAAAAATGTAACTGCTGCTCTAGAATGATTGTAGTTGTTACCAAGTATAAAGTCTTGCCGTCCACCTATCTTCTTTACTTGCGAGAAGATGGCTAGCAGAGCGAGGTGCCCAATACAGTGAATCATTCACCGATAGCCAGTATGCCGGGAGGTGTCGTTTTCTCAACTCCAGCTCCAGCAGGCAGGCTCAACCACCGCATCGTGGAGCGAGGGTGCATGCTCAGTTTTAAGCCGATCTTAAATGATTGGCTTAATCCGAGTTTGCCCACTGACCATGATGGATCCCACCTCTCCCGAATCATTCAATTCAGGGAGACTACCGGAACTTCTGGGAGACTTGGGATCCCTGAGTAAGTCAAGTTTTTTTCACACGCAATGCAGACGTCTCGAATATAATGCGACCCCTCCAATTTTAAGGTCCATTTTTGGCACCAAAATCTAGCGGTATACTCGAGTATCTACAGTATTCAAAGAGATCCGAACTGTGTCCGAAAGGTAACCGAACAGTGAAATTCAGCGTACGGTTACCTTCCCTGGCCATTCGGCCATTCTCTTCAGTGAGCAGGCAGTTCACCAAATCCTGGCAAATTGCCTGCATTTACGGTGCCTGTTCGTTGCCTGTTCAAGGGCAGTGAAACCCCCATAGTGAAGCAATGCTTTGTCTATTCAGAGAACAAAAACCAGCAGTGAAAAGTTGCCTTACCATTCGATGGTTTCATGTGGTAGATTTATTCAGTCGAATCCAATAGGCTTCAATGTTAAAAATATATATCTAATAAACCGTTGATTATAATATTCTGCAGTAAAAGTCTCTTTATTTATAGATTTTTTAGGATCTTTTAGGCATTTTTAAGGATTTTTTTGCGTAAATTTTTTAAATAGTTTTTTATTTTTTCTGTAGCAGCCCTTTTTATTATCATTCATTGGATGTTAATATGTAAATTTCAGACATTTTCGTTCAGTAGTTTCTTTGCAAACAGCGTTTCACTTTTCAAACATTCAAGCATACTGGTTTTTTTTTCACTCCGTTTGTCTGCGATGTCGGCTTTTTCCGGTGGCTGCTCTGTGATCGGTGGCTGCTCGTGTTTCTCCGGCGTGTTCGGCGGGGTTAATCCAGATATTTTTGCGGGTTTCGGTGTGCGTTCGCCTGATTTTGCGGTGAGTGTTCGGCGGGTTTGCGGCGGCTTTTCCCTGCATTACGAGGGCCCTGTGGTGCTTGCTAAATACACTGCAGGGTCGCCAAAATGGGATTGCCAAATAGCACCAAATTGAGGAGAACAAAAAGTCACCGAACGTGCGGTGACTTTTCGATTCTCTTTGAATAACCCTGATAATGTGCATTTGCTTATATTTAACTTTCCATGTATTTGTTTATCTATCAAAAAAAGTAATGCTGGGATTAAAGTTTCTAAACTCTAGAGGTGTCCCCTGAAGTGTATCCCATAACTCTCCCTGTATTCTTCCCTCTCCCTCTCTTCTTGCCTGTTGTAATGCATCAGTAAAGTTTGTCAAACTCTTTATTTCAATGATGGTGGGGAAGCTGCTTCATGTAATACAGGGTTACAGGAGTGAGAACTGACATAATATTTATAAGATAAAACAACAGTGGTGACAATAATGGAGGATGCATATATACTCAGCTTTTAGTTGTTGTACTGAAGTCGACTCTCAGGAGATGGTCCACCACTCCAACTCTAGAAACTTGAATACGCACAGAGGTTTCAGTACCTTTTAGGTGCACAAACTTGGATGAGAACCAATTTGATGTGGAGCCTCATTCTTTTCTCTCCACAATAAGGGATGAGGAATCAATCCAGGTAAAATTAGGATCTTTTATAACAAACAAGTAAAATACAGTAAAACAAATGGTAAAATCCCTACGCGTTTCTTCTATTACTAGACTTTTTCAGGGGCGAAAACAATGTATAGTCAATCAAAATCAATTTTGATTTTGATTGACTATACATTGTTTTTGCCCTTAAAGAAGTCTAGTAATAGACTAAACCCATCGGGATTTTACCATTTGTTTTATTATATTTTACTTATTTGTAAAAAAAGATCCTAATTTTACCTGGATTGATTCCTCATTCCTTATTGTGGGTAGTATTTATAACACAGAGAAAGAAATCCTATCAGGGTTATTCAAAGAGAGCCGAATTGGCCACAAAATTGCACCAAACAGTGAATTTCTCCATACGGTTCAATTTCATGGCCATTCGGCAATTCAAAAAGCTGGCAGTTCACCAAATATTGGCGAATAACCAGCGAAATACAGTGATCTTTGGCGGCAGTGAACTCCCCTTAGAAAATTAATTGGTAATCTATCCAGAGAACACCGAACAGCACCGGAATGTCAGTGAAATGCCCTTGTTTCAGTGGTTTAATTCGACAGGTTTAAACAGGCAAATCTCATAGGTTTCAATGTAAAATAAATTCCTGGTATTACTTAAATATTTATTCAACCATTTATTATTTTCATTTGCAGCAAAAAAGTCTCTTTCTTTATTTTTTTGGATTTTTTAGGCATTTTTAAGAATTTTTTGGCAAAATTTATTTTTCTTATTTTTTTAAAATGGCTTTTTATTATTATTCATAGGACCTTATACATTATTTCCAGGCATTTTCCAGCAGTAATTTATTTGCAAAAACATAAATGTTGTGGTGTTTTTTTTTTTTTTTAACCCCTATTCGGCGGCTTGCCGGCTGGTCGGTGCTCTGTTCGGCGAGTCGTTGGCTTGTTTCTGATCAATTTGGTGGTTGCGGCTGATCGTTGGATGCTTCGACGGATTTTCGGTGTTTTTTCAGATCGATTCGCTTTTTTTTGGCGGATTTTACGATCAATTTGGCGGTTTTGTGTCGGTTTTTCAAATGTGTACTGCGACTTGTTCAATGCACTTCAGGGACACTGCGGTGAATGCTGAAGTGTGGAAAACAGGAGAGCACCGAAATGTCAGTGACAATTCGGTGTTCTCTGAATAACTCTATAGATAATATAAATTTTATCAAAGTCATTCTGTTGGGTATTTGTTATAAATCTATATAAAATCCCACTCATGCAAGAATATATATTTATAATAATAATGGAAACTTTACTCCATCTAATCTCATGGACATTCTATATGTACACTCAGTTACTTTGATGTCGCTAATCCATTTTTTTGGTGTCCTCCAGGGTGTTTGTTCCAGGAAGCAGGGGTCGAGAGAGAGAGAATCTCTGATGCAAAGCGTTAAAGGGACCCTTATTCTCCTCGTTAGATACTCCATCCGTCCTACCTCATTTGGTCTTCTGTAGACCACCTCCAGTGAGATGAAAAGGGGCACCCTTTTTTATCAGGTTAGAGAGGGGTTGGATGTTTATCAGGTGCCAGAGCCGGCCCGTCCATGGAGCGGGGTGGAGCAGCGGCTCCAGGTGGCCCTTTGTCAGGGGTGCAAAATGCCGCTCTCAAGGGCCACGGCGGAGTACCCGTCCTGGACAAGGTTCGGCCCTCCAACATCCCGCGAAGCCAGGCTGCGCCCACCCCTCTCGACGGACCAGCGCCCGCTGGCCTTCCTCACAATAGATGAGCGGCTCCCGCCCACTTCACATAGGTGGAGCGGCGCCCGCCCCTTCACACCGGCAGAGCGCCACCCTTCCCCTACACACGTGCAAGCCAACGCCTGCACCCTTCATTGCAGGAAGACGGAGCCGCCATTTCCAGCGGGCCTGGTCTGGCACTTTTGAAGCTCTCCAGCGTGCGTTCAGTGCAGGTCTGAAGCCAGAGCCAGCCCTGGAGCAAAACCTCGGCTAGCCCTGGGGCCAGCCCCGGTGCCAGGCCTCGACCAGGCCCAGAGAAAGGCCTTGACCAGAACCAGCCCCAGGCCCGGAGCAAGGCCTTGGCCAGGCCCAGAGACAGCCACAGGGGCCAGGCCTCGACTAGGCCCGGAGCAAGACCTCGGCCCAGCCCAGAGACGCCCACAGGGACTAGGCCCGGAGCAAGGCCTCGGCCAGGCCCGGAGACGGCCACAGGGGCCAGGCCTCGACTAGGCCAAGAGCAAGGGCTTGACTCGGCCCAGAGATGCCCACAGGGACTAGGCCCGGAGCAAGGCCTCAGCGCGGCCCAGAGACACCCACAAGGACTAGGCCTGGAGCAAGGCCTCAGCCAGGCCTGGAGACAGCCACGGTGCCAGGCCTCAACCAGGTTTTCAAGTCAAGTCACAAGTGTGCTGGAGCACGAACAGGCCCGATGGCATCCAGCAAGCCCTCCACTGTGTGGGTAAGTTTATGTGTCTGTGTGTGTGGATTTGTGTGTCTGTGTCTGTGTGGCTGTGGGGATGTGTGTGTGACTTTAGGTGTGTGATTGTAGGTGTGTGACTGTAGGTGTGTGACTGTGGGTGTGTGACTGTAGGTGTGTGGGTGTGTGACTGTAGGTGTGTGACTGTGTGACTGTGGGTGTGTGACTGTAGGTGCGTGACTGTAGGTGTGTGACTGTATGTAGGTGTGTGTGGGTGTGACAGTGGGCCGGGATATGTGGAGCTCGGTGATACTCATACATATGGCACATTACTGAGTTTTATTGCTGTGGAGCTCTGGGATACGCTCATACGCACCGCACATTACTGTGAGTTCTATTACTGTGGGGCTCTGTGATACACTCATACATGTCGCGTGTTTCTTTGTTTTTTTGGGGGGCAGCATTTCATCTTTCGCTCCAGGCAGCACAGAGGCTTGGGCCGGCCCTGTCAGGTGTGTAACAAAAATGATTATCTACACTGGAATGTGAGCAATAAGATGAGAGACATGGGCTTTATGCAACGCGAGCTGTTAACATGAATGATTAAACATTTATGCATAACGGTCCCACTCGTTAGCACTATTGGGTAACTTGCTATTTGTGTCGCGTCCTGTGTTGCTTGACTGCCAGCAGTGTCTTCCACGCTGTTTGCTGGTTGGCCGCCGAGTGAAGAAGTGTCCGGCCGTGATCCCATGACACAGCCAGGGGTGTGGTGTGAAAACGTGGCACCCGCCGGGTTTAAAACCAGGCCGATGAAACATGCTCGTTGCCTTGAGGTGAATTTCTCATCCTCTCTGTGCTCATCCGTATTTTGTATTTTGCTACACTGCGTATGGCCATTGCTTGTTTGACTACCCTTCTGGCATTTAACCCTTTGGCTTCTCTTCTGACTATCCGTTCTGGCAAACGACCCTGTCACATGGCTGACACTCGTTTTGGCAAACGACCCTGGCACATGACTGACACAATACTCTGGCATTACTATTCTTGATATTCCAGTGACATATTCTGTTATTAACCCATGCTTTGTATTCGTGTTCTTTACCGTGTCTGTCTGGTTCAAGACTATCTTGGTCTCAGTTCTATGTTCACCTGTACTGCCTAATAGGGATGGGCTGGCGGTTCGATCCGACCATGAGTTCAATTTGAACATTGCCCGTTCGGCGAACATCGAACAAATCCGCGTGCTCGCCGCGTGTTCGCCCACAATGCACCACAATGGACCACAATGCACTTTACCACTGGCCTGAAGCTTGTAATTGGCTGCAGCCTTGCACCACAGGTCAGGTGCAAGACTATGCCAATCAGGGCTCAGAGTCCTGAATGGGCAGGTTTTGCCCAATCATGGGCTCACAGAGCTAAATCCCGCAACACACTATATAAGGCTTCCCCACAGCCCCAGCACGTGTTTTTTTTTACAGGAGTGAGAGGAGATTGTTCTTTTAGTGTGTCTCACAGACGTCTAGCAGATTTCTGTGAATTGTAATCTGTGTCTTCTCACTGCCAGCTATTGGGGTCTCACTTTCTTCTAGCAGATATCTGGGAATTGTAATCTGTGTCATCTCACTGCCAGCTATTGGGGTCTCACATACTTCTAGCAGATATCTGGGAATTGCAATCTGTGTCTTCTCACTGCCAGCTATGAGGGGGTCCCACATACTGCTAGCAGATATCTGGGAATTGTAATCTGTATCTTCTCACTGCCAGCTATTGGGGTCTCACATACTTCTATCAGATATCTGAGAATTGTAATCAGTGTCTTCTCACTGCCAGCTATTGGGGTCTCACAGACTTCTAGCAGATATCTGGGAATTGTAATCAGTGTCTTCTCACTGCCAGCTATCAGGGGGTCCCACATACTTCTAGCAGATATCTGGGAATTGTAATCTGTGTCTTCTCACTGCCAGCTATCAGGGGGTCCCACATACTTCTAGCAGATATCTGGGAATTTTAATCTGTATCTTCTCACTGCCAGCTATTGGGGTCTCACAGACTTCTAGAAGATATCTGGGAATTGTAATCTGTGTCTTCTCACTGCCAGCTATCAGGGGGTCCCACATACTTCTAGAAGATATCTGGGAATTGTAATCTGTGTCTTCTCACTTCCCAGCTATTGGGGTCTCACAGACTTCTAGCAGATATCTGGGAATTGTAATCTGTGTCTTCTCACTGCCAGCTATCAGGGGGTCCCACATGCTTCTGGCAGATATCTGGGAATTGTAATCTGTGTCTTTTCACTGTCAGCTATTGGGGTCTCACAGAATTCTATCAGATATCTGGGAATTGTAATCTGTGTCTTCTCACTGTCAGCTATTGGGGTCTCACAAATTTCTAGCAGATATCTGGGAATTTTAATCAGTGTCTTCTCACTGCCAGCTATCAGGGGGTCCCACGTACTTCTAGCAGATATCTGGGAATTGTATTCTGTGTCTTCTCACTGCCAGCTATCAGGGGGTCCCACATACTTTTAGCAGATATCTGGGAATTGTAATCTGTGTCTTCTCACTGCCAGCTATTGGGGTCTAACAGACTTCTAGCAGATATCTGGGAATTGTAATCTGTGTCTTCTCACTGCCAGCTTTCAAGGGGTCCCACATACTTCTATCAGATATCTGGGAATTGTAATCTGTGTCTTCTCACTGCCAGCTATTGGGGTCTCACTGACTTCTAGCAGATATCTGGGAATTGTAATCTGTGTCTTCTCACTGCCAGCTATCAAGGGGTCCCACATACTTCTAGCAGATATATGGGAATTGTAATCTGTGTCTTCTCAGTGCCAGCTCTCAGGGGGTCCCACATACTTCTAGCAGATATCTGCGAATTGTAATCTGTGTCTTCTCACTGCCAGCTATTGGGGTCTAACAGACTTCTAGCAGATATCTGGGAATTGTAATCTGTGTCTTCTCACTGCCAGCTATTGGGGTCTCACTTTCTTCTAGCAGATATCTGGGAATTGTAATCTGTGTCTTCTCACTGCCAGCTATTGGGGTCTCACATACTTCTAGCAGATATCTGGGAATTGCAATCTGTGTCTTCTCACTGCCAACTATGAGGGGGTCCCACATACTGCTAGCAGATATCTGGGAATTGTAATCTGTATCTTCTCACTGCCAACTATTGGGGTCTCACATACTTCTAGCAGATATCTGAGAATTGTAATCAGTGTCTTCTCACTGCCAGCTATTGGGGTCTCACAGACTTCTAGCAGATATCTGGGAATTGTAATCAGTGTCTTCTCACTGCCAGCTATCAGGGGGTCCCACATACTTCTAGCAGATATCTGGGAATTGTAATCTGTGTCTTCTCACTGCCAGCTATCAGGGGGTCCCACATACTTCTAGCAGATATCTGGGAATTTTAATCTGTATCTTCTCACTGCCAGCTATTGGGGTCTCACAGACTTCTAGAAGATATCTGGGAATTGTAATCTGTGTCTTCTCACTGCCAGCTATCAGGGGGTCCCACATACTTCTAGAAGATATCTGGGAATTGTAATCTGTGTCTTCTCACTTCCCAGCTATTGGGGTCTCACAGACTTCTAGCAGATATCTGGGAATTGTAATCTGTGTCTTCTCACTGCCAGCTATCAGGGGGTCCCACATGCTTCTGGCAGATATCTGGGAATTGTAATCTGTGTCTTTTCACTGTCAGCTATTGGGGTCTCACAGAATTCTATCAGATATCTGGGAATTGTAATCTGTGTCTTCTCACTGTCAGCTATTGGGGTCTCACAAATTTCTAGCAGATATCTGGGAATTTTAATCAGTGTCTTCTCACTGCCAGCTATCAGGGGGTCCCACGTACTTCTAGCAGATATCTGGGAATTGTATTCTGTGTCTTCTCACTGCCAGCTATCAGGGGGTCCCACATACTTTTAGCAGATATCTGGGAATTGTAATCTGTGTCTTCTCACTGCCAGCTTTCAAGGGGTCCCACATACTTCTAGCAGATATCTGGGAATTGTAATCTGTGTCTTCTCACTGCCAGCTTTCAAGGGGTCCCACATACTTCTATCAGATATCTGGGAATTGTAATCTGTGTCTTCTCACTGCCAGCTATTGGGGTCTCACTGACTTCTAGCAGATATCTGGGAATTGTAATCTGTGTCTTCTCACTGCCAGCTATCAAGGGGTCCCACATACTTCTAGCAGATATATGGGAATTGTAATCTGTGTCTTCTCAGTGCCAGCTCTCAGGGGGTCCCACATACTTCTAGCAGATATCTGCGAATTGTAATCTGTGTGTTGGCACTGCCAGCTGCTGCCAGGCTATCAGGCTGTATCACTGATTTATAGCATTGTTCTGGAAAATCTGTATATCTTTAATCTAATTCTAGATACCATACAATAACACAGTTTAATCAGTTCATCTGTTTATCTATTCAGAGTAGAATCTGGGTGTTGCCAGCTATCAGGGTGTATCACTGACGTATAGCATTGTTCTGGAAAATCTGTATATCTTTAATCTATATATCACTCACCATGTCAGAAAGACCAAAAAGGACAGGCAGACGCTCACAGACTCAGATAAGAGGGCAAGCAGCCTCTGTGTCGGAAGGCTGTGCCCCTGGTCGTCTTGGAAGTGGTGCATCCCCTGCAGGGGCACGCTTGTCCTTGTTTCTAACTGGTGCTGGTCGTCTAAAGTAGGGATGAGCTGTTCGGTTTGATCGGTTCGGAGTTCGATTCGAACATCACCTGTTCGCAAACTACGAGCATTTCCGTGTGTTCGCCGCATGTTTGCCCACAATGCACCACAATGGACCACAATGCACTTTTCCACTGGCCTGAAGTTTGTAATTGGCTACAGCCTTGCACCTGACCACAGGTCAGGTGCAAGACTATGCCAATCACGGCTCAGAGTCCTGATTGGGCAAATTGTGCCCAATCATGGGCTCACAGAGCTAAGTCCCGCAGCACACTATATAAGGCTTCACACAGCCTTCAGCACGTGTTTTTTGAGAGGAGATTGTTGTGTTAGTTTGTGTTCTCACTGCCAGTCTGCCAGCAGCTATTGGGGGGGTCTCATTTCTACAAAATATCTGGGAATTGTTGTAATCTTTGTGTTCTCACTGCCAGCAACTATTTTGGGGGTCTCATTTCTACAAAATATCTGGGAATTGTTGTAATCTTTGTGTTCTCACTGCCAGCAACTATTTTGGGGGTCTCATTTCTACAAAATATCTGGGAATTGTTCTAATCTTTGTGTTCTCACTGCCACCAGCAATTTTGGGGGTCAGTCATTTATACAAAATATCTGGGAATTGTTCTAATCTTTGTGTTCTCACTGCCACCAGCAATTGTGGAGGTCTCATTTATACAAAATATCTGGGAATTGTTCTAATCTCAGTGTTCTCACTGCCACCAGCAATTTTGGGGGTCAGTCATTTATACAAAATATCTGGGAATTGTTCTAATCTTTGTGTTCAAAATACCACAAAGGGGTTACGGTTTGAAGGCACTTGCTGCCACCAAAGGCAAAATATTTGGGTGCACTGACGCCTGTACCAGATTCATATTGTTTTAATATTTGACCGCAGGGTCCAACCCTGTACTCTTTCACAATACAACAGAGGGGTTACAGTGTGACGGCACTGTTGCCGACACTAAAGGCCCAATTTTAAATCACCTATTGTTACTTTCATCCAAAGCCTGCATAAGTTTCACCATAATTTAGACAAAAAAATCACTAAACTTGTTCTGTGTGTCCTAAAATGTCTTTTCATACAGGCTGCCGCCCCAAGCAGTTGTTTATGAATAGATTAAAGGAAAACCGTTTACCGTCATTTGAAATGTCATTTTTTTATTTTTAAGTGTTTCTATACATCCTACAAATCCGCCACTTCACGGGCAGGTTATAGGGACCTCCTAGGTATGATATTTGAAGGAATTTTTCGTTCTTATTTTTAACCCTTATTTCATGGAAAACTCACTGTTCCTTTTAAAACATTTTTTTTAAAACTTTTTTTCCTTGTTTCCTGTCCCCAGGGTCCACTCCTGCAGTCTTCCACAATACCTCAGAGGGGTTACGGTGTGAAGGCACTAGCTGGCACCAAAGGCCCAATATTTATGATGGAACAGTTCTGTCATTCGTCCTTAAGGGTTAATTAGGCAGCAGGGGCCTTGTTATCTTATGTCTGGCTATCCATTATGAGTCTGACACTTCCTGGTGTCTCATTGCAGTGTCTGGTCAGCTTATTAACCCATTCAGTTAAATGGAGAGAGTTTCTTTTTTTTATTATTTCTGCAATTCTTTATTTTAAGTATAATAAGATAAGACGTTGGCACAACGTCAAAAAATAAACTTCCGAGAGAATAGCAAATAGGCAATCTTTTACAGGACAACGACATATCGAAAAAAACAATAAAAATAAAATGGAAGGGAGTTTTTCATTCTTACTAAAAACATTTTGTTAAAACTCCATTAATGAAAAAACTTCATTATAAAAAGGGTTATAAAAGAAGGGGGAAACGGCTATTAAACTAGATCTTAATTAATACTCCACCTTATAACAGTTACAGTTACAAGCATTTATAAAGCGCCAACAAATTCCTTAGCGCTGTGCAATGTGAGAGACAGAATAACAAATATACATACATGTTACACACACTGAACAGAAGGAGGAAGGACCCTGCTCAAGAGCTTACAATCTAAGAGGAGAGGGGTGACACATTAGATGAGGTAACATAACGCAAGAGAAATCTATATGAGGACCCATAACCCGTTCTTTAAAAATACTCCCAAATTGTATGGCCATTTTAAGAGTGCAAAAACTAGCTGTATACGACACGTGTCTCCTGCACTATCCAAAAACTGCTGGTTTCAAAACCTAATAATACTATAACCTATTGCCTAGTATCCTATTATATTAATATTACCATAGCATTAAATTCCACAGCTAATAGATATATAATAGGGATACTAGGCGATAGTGCAGGAGACCTGTATACAGGTATTTTTGCAAAATTCTCTTGCACGGAGGGGGGCGGGGGACCCTTCATGGATTCTTGCACCGGGGCCCTGAGGTTTCTAGTTACGCCTCTGCTATAAAAGCAAGCAGCAGCCAGACCTTCATTGGCTGCTGGCATACTGCACTACTTGCCTAACAATTGTAAAGCTGCTAGGGGAGAGACGAAGCTTGAGAGCAAATAGATCTCAGTGTCCTTCCACTGACCCTGCACAATGCTGCTCACAATGCTGCAGCCGTTATTGGCTGCAGGGGGTCTGCTTGAGTTCAGGCAGCCCCCCTGCAGTCAGTAACAGTGATCGGCTGCTGGGGTAGGGAGGTGTGCTGGAGAGTAGGGATGAGCTGTTCAGGTTCGGACGGTTCGGAGTTCGACCCGAACTTTGGCAGTTCGAAAGTTGCGAATTTCGAACTTTTTGGGCGTGTTCGGTTCGGGTTCGCAAAAAAAAGAAATTTCGAAAAAAGTATAGAAAATGCTTAAAAAAATACTAAAAAATCTAGAAATAAAGAGATTCTTTACTGCAGAATATTATAAGCAACGGTTTATTAGATATTGAATTAAAAACTAATGTGTACATGGAAAGATTATCAACTCTAAATGACCTCTGTTCACAAACGGGCATAACACCAGGTGTTTTTAGTCTGGTAATCAATTTGATACATTGTACAATATAGTGAGGGTGGGGTGGTGTCTGCTTCTGATTGAGATTTGAGAATTAATTTCCCTAAAACATCCTAATATGCTGCATTTAACTGGTGTTTGAAAAAAATCTAAAGCAATGTTATTTTTCACCTCGGGATTAAACATTCACAGGGTTATTCAGAGAGCGGTGAAAAGCAGGAGAATAACTGGAGAAGTGAAAATTCTAGGTCAAAATAGCCAAACCAGAAAAATTCTCCCATTTATCTCACTTTCCAAATCGGCTATTTGGTCTAGATTGTTCTCTTCTCTTGCCAGTTCTCCTGGCTTTCACCTCTCTCTCAGGGTTGTTCAGAGAAAGGTGAAAACCAGGAGAATGGCAGGAAAAGACAACAATCTGGACCAAATAGCCGATTTGGAAAGTGAGATAAGGCTAGGGTCAGACTAACGCATTTTTCGCAGCGACCGTCAAAAAGTGCGTCCAAACGTATTGCCGTATTTTTTCACGGATTGCGCGAAAACGGTCATACAATGCGCATTTTTGTGCGTCATTTTTTACGGATCCAAACCAGGAAACTTTGGGTGTCTGGACGTTATGTTGGCCGGACATGAGCAGGGTCTGACGTCTCCAAATCACGCACACACGCCGCTAGTGGATGCAGCGCACTCTGTACGTCCGTACTAGCGGTTCTGCGTTCTCGAAAAAATGCATTCATTTTCCACTTGCGTTGCGCAGTCGGACTTTTGTGTGACCGTACTTCGTATATTGGCCATCACTGCCCATCATTTGCTGCTAGTGCGGCCGTGATTAAGTGCACCTAAACGCACGTTAAAAATTCGCTAGTCTGACCCTAGCCTAAGGCTAGGGTCAGACTGAGGCAGTGCGAACGCGCGTGCAGGCGCACTAAATCACGGCCGTAGTAGCAGCAAATGACGGCCAATGACGGGCAATATACGCAGTACGGGCGTACAAAAGTGCATCCACGCAACGCAACCGGCAAATGAACGCATATTTTGTCCAACGTGATACCGCTTGTACTGGCGTACAGAGTGCGCTGCGGCCGCATAGCAGCGTGTGTGCGTGATTAGGAGAAGTCAGACGCTGCTATTGTCCGGCCTACAAAACGTCCAAACAGCCAAAGTTTCCAGGTTTTGTTGGAGTGTACCTGCGACTGGTGTGAAAAATGTCTGGACCAGAAATCGATGTGGAGAGGCTGATCAGCGCTGTGGGGGAGCATCCAGAGATATGGGACACGGCCTGCGAGAGGTACAAATATAAGGTGAAGAAGGCCAGCGCATGGGTCGTGGTGTCCCGTGTCGTGTACCCTGAGTATGATACGTGGTCAGAGAGAGAGCAGAATATCCAGAGTGAGTATATGATTATTTAATTCATAATCCCATACATGTAAGTCACAATACGAATACGAACCATTCATTGTGGTGGAATCTCAAATGCTCCCCAGCTGCCAGGGCACCTGACCTGCATCGCTAGTAAAATAATTAGACAGAGCATCGCGAAACCTGTTGCTGTGTCTATTCACAGCTATTATGTCATCGTTCGCATCATCTTCCAGACCCACAACTGTGAGGGTATCATCAAAATTAAATCCATCCCTGGCACGCACATAATTATGTAGGATGCAGCAGCATTTGACTATATCCACACAGAATTCAACATGTACATCAAGCGGTCTATGTAAGATCCTCCACTTGTTGCTCAGTATGCCAAAGGTACACTCGACATACCGTCTCGCCCGCGACAGCCTGTAATTAAACACCCGCTTCTTCACAGTCAGGTGTGTCCCTGAGTAGGGCCGTCGGAGATGTGTGGATAAGCCGAATGCTTCATCACCCACGAAGGCATAGGGGACTGCCACGTCACTTCCAGGCAAAGGTGCTGGTCTGGGGATGTTCAGGGACCCACTCTCAATTCCATTCCACAGTGTGGAGTTCCTGAACAGTGTGGAGTCAGAGTCCTTGCCGTATGAACCGACATCCACATACACAAAACTGTAGTTGGCATCTGCCACCGCCAGTACGCCAATGGAAAAGAAATGTTTATAATTCTGATACAGTGAGCCACTCTGCTGTGGCTTCACTATGCAGACATGTTTGCCATCCACGGCTCCCAGGCAGTTTGGAAAGTTGGCTCTCTCCCAGAATCCTGCAGCAATTTCTACACATACCTCGTGTGTTGGTGTTGGCAAACATTGCTCCTTCATGGTTTCCCATATTGTTTGGCACACCTTGCGGACGATCTCACCAGCTGTTGATCTGCCAATGCGGAAGTTGTAATGCAGATCCTTCAAACTGCATCCACTAGCAAGATACCTAGAAGACAAAACAAGAATGTTTGATTATGATCACATACCATGAACCCAAGCTAATGTCACACTCATCATGTTTTGCAGCACAAGAGACAATGAACAAATGGCGCACAGTACGCGACAACTATACGTGGGTGCAGAAAAAGCAAGCCATGGCTGCGCGCTCTGGAGCTGGCTCGAGGAAGGTCCGTGGATATATCTACACGGAGCAACTGTCGTTCCTCCGAAGGACCCAGGAACCGCGAAGTAGCGTCAGCAGCATCGACCAGCCATCGACTTCCGGCTCACAGGTCCAACACCTGCTGCCAGGAGGTTCTGCCAGCTGCCAGGAGGAGGTGAACCGGGGTGGTGCAGAGTCGCAACTGGAGGAGGATGTGGAGACAGGACAGGTGCCAGGTACGGCACCAACAGTCAGCACCAGACCTGCACAGAGGAGAAGGGCAACAGCTACAGACCTGGAGCAGGCCATGGTTACCTTCATGGAGGCTCAAACTAACCATCCACACCAATGCTGCATGCTTGCGGACTCCGAGGACATGTCATTCTTCAATTCCTGTCTGTCACTCCTCAACCAGATGAGCCCGGCTCAGAAGGTGGAGTACCGCCGTAGATCTCTGGCAATATTTGATGATATCCTTTCCTGTCCCCAACAGGCAGCCGTTTATTACGGTGCTGTGCCACAATCCGCCAATGCCAGTGGATCTTCCCTCCACAGTGAGGTGCTGTCCACCCACCCAGCCATGCCCCCTGTAGCCAGGCCACACACAGAGTCGGAGTCCTGCTCTAGCCACACCACCGGCCCTTATGACCCAGATGCTCCGCGGTATCATGATCTGTGATACATGTCATGAATATGTTTTATTTTGGTTTGTCATGTGTTATTTTGTTTGATGTTTCATATATCCTGACCTTCAGTTGACAAGTTATAATATATGTCTAGAATATATTATTGTTATTTTATTATATAATTATTTTGGTCTACATTGTTGTCGGAGTCATTTATGATTATGTACGTGTGATGTGATGCCTGTGTGTGTATGTGTATGCATGTGACAGTGGGCATATGACTATAGACATGATGCACTCATGTCAGGTGACTGGCAGCGATGTCATGTATGCAGCTGTGTGACAGTACGTACCGCAAAGTGATGACCAGCATCTCCTCCGGTGGTATGGCAGCCCTCATGTTGGTGTCCCTCTTGGTCAGCGGCTCGCGTACCCGCGACAACAGTTCGTCAAAGGAGGGGATGGACATCCGCATGTAATTGAAGAACTTCACGGGGTCCCTCGCTCGCAGTGGCCTGTACAGCATCACAAAGTGTCCATGCGTGGGTCTGGCAGTGTTAATTTGATGAACCCAGGTTCGCCGCTTTCTCTTCCTCTTAAGGTACAGGTACCCCATTGCAGCAAACACAAAGACTTGTACTGGATCCATCTTTGAAAAACGCCCCCATACACAAAATGGCTTTTTATAACCCTTCCCCTTATTTTTTCATTCATCAATTAATTAGATTCATCAGATTTTCCTTTTCTTTTACAGCTCCGTCATGAAATACGTCCAGAATTGCACATCGTCTGACCGCGTTCGCGTATTCCGTAAAAAAATGCATTCTCACGCATTAACGCACGTTTTGACGGTAGACGTCAAAAATGCGTTAGTCTGACCCTAGCCTAAATGGGAGAATTTTTCTGGTTTGGCTATTTTGACCTAGAATTTTCCATTCTCCAGTCATTCTCCTGCTCTTCACCGCTCTCTGAATAACCCTGACAGGGTTGTTCAGAGAAAGGTGAAACTCAGGAGAATGACTGGAGAATGGAAAATTCTAGGTCAAAATAGCCAAACCAGAAAAATTCTCCCATTTATCTCACTTTCCAAATCGACTATTTGGTCTAGATTGTTCTCTTCTCTTGCCAGTTCTCCTGGCTTTCACCGCTCTCTCAGGGTTGTTCAGAGAAAGGTGAAAACCAAGAGAATGGCAGGAAAAGACAACAATCTGGACCAAATAGCCGATTTGGAAAGTGAGATAAGGCTAGGGTCAGACTAACGCATTTTTCGCAGCGACCGTCAAAAAGTGCGTCCGAACGCATTGCCGTATTTTTTCACGGATTGCGTGAAAACGGTCATACAATGCGCATTTTTGAGCGTGATTTTTTTTACGGATCCAAACCAGGAAACTTTGGGTGTCTGGACGTTATGTTGGCCGGACATGAGCAGGGTCTCACGTCTCCAAATCACGCACACACGACGCTAGTGGACGCAGCGCACTCTGTACGTCCGTACTAGCGGTTCTGCGTTCTCGAAAAAATGCATTCATTTTCCACTTGCGTTGCGCAGCCGGACTTTTGTGTGACCGTACTTCGTATATTGGCCGTCATTGCCCATCATTTGCTGCTAGTGCGGCCGTGATTAAGTGCGCCTAAATGCACGTTAAAAATTCGCTAGTCTGACCCTAGCCTAAATGGGAGAATTTTTCTGGTTTGGCTATTTTGACCTAGAATTTTCCATTCTCCAGTCATTCTCCTGCTCTTCACCGCTCTCTGAATAACCCTGACAGGGTTATTCAGAGAAAGGTGAAACTCAGGAGAATGACTGGAGAATGGAAAATTCTAGGTCAAAATAGCCGAACCTGAAAAATTCTTCCATTTATCTCACTTTCCAAATCGGCTTTTTGGTCTAGAAGTTTCCATTCTCCTGCTTTTCACCGCCAAAAAATCAGTAAACTTTTTCTGCGTGTCCGAAAATGTCTCCTCTTTTCATACAGACTGCCGCCCCAAGCAGTTGTTTATGGATAGATTAAAGGAAAAGCATTTACCGTCATTTGAAATGTCATTTTTTGGTTTTTACATATTTCTATACATCCTAGAAATCCGCCACTTCACGGGCAGGTTATGGGGACCTCCTAGGCACGATATTTGAAGGAATTTTTCATTTTTATTTTTAACCCTTATTTCATGGAAAACTCACTGTCCCTTTAAAAACGTTTTTTTTTTTACTTTTTGACCTTGATTCCTGTCCCCCAGGGCACTACCCGGACCCCCATACACCTTTTATGGCATATATGCCCTCTTGGAGGGCACTCCAAAAAACCGAATTTTCAGCCCCATTGACTTGCATGGGGGTTCGGGTTTGGTCCCGAACAAATGGGAAGCTCATCCCTACTGGAGAGGTACCGGAGGGCCTCGGGTCATGTTGTATTGCCTCATGGCATTTAAGCCTGCCTGCTGACAGGACGGCACAGGGCTGCCTGCTGTATTAAGGGGTTAATAACACACAGTAGTCTGCAAAGTAAAAGAAATAAACAAAAAGATCACTAATCCAGTGATCAAGTCACAGATGCTGCAAATCAAAAAGAAATGGCTACTCCATAGAGAATAGACTGGGGGCTGAAACTAAAAGACGCATTAAATAATGTCATCACATCACGTACCTGCTCCACTAAATATAGATATATAAAAGAAATTGCCACTTTACAGGAAATAAATTGTTTTGGAGTGGTCTTAAACACTATGGAAGTGGATGGTATGACCTAACATATAGGTTTTAACTTGTTATCATGTTTCAAAGTCATGATTCCTGTTATCTGATTTCAAGGAAACACTATTGACATTTCAGAGATTACCTATAAGTCATTTTACAATTATTGATTTCTTTCTTAATAATTTGCAGAAAGTGTATTTTCTGACACTTTTTTAACTGTGCAATGTGTCTAAAATATATTAAATATTAGAGATTGTCAATTCAGATGCAGACAAGCAGCTGCAAAACCTTGTGGAACATTTCACAATTCATTCTCCCATACCCGCAATGACATTCCAATGCTGAGATAGAGGAGGGAGCTATAGTATATGATGGCAGACAAGATAAAAGGTCAAGAATAACAAATCTAAGGAGTGTTTTATATGGACAGATAGCAGATAGAATCGTAGAAGAGATGGCATCCTTACAGGGAAACCGAGGATTAAAAAGCTGGATGCTGAGGTCTGAAAAGTGGTGAAGTAGATAATGTTATAGGATGCAGTCAATGTACCCCTCAAAATATAACATGCAGCTATTAAACATAGAAACATAGAAAAATGTCGGCAGATAAGAACCTTTCGGCCCATCTAGTCTGCCCAATTACATGGATTTATGTTTTTGTTTAGGATAGCCTTATGCCTATCCCATGCTTGCTTAAATTCAATCACTGTTTTGGCCTCTACCACTTCAACTGGAAGACTGTTCCATGTATCCACCACCCTCTCAGTAAAATAATGCTTCCTGATGTTACTTTTAAACCTTTGCCCCTCTAATCTAAGACTATGTCCTCTTGTTTTGCTACTTTGTTTCCTTTTAAATATACTCCCTTCCTCTACCTTGTGGATTCCCTTTACGTATTTAAATGTTTCTATCATATCTTCTCTGTCTCGTCTTTTTTCCAAGCTGTACATGTTAAGATCATTAAGCCTTTCCTGGTAACTTTTCTCCTTCAAGCCGTACACCATTTTAGTAGCCCTTCTCTGAACTCTCTCTAAGATGTCTATATCCTTAACCACTTCAATGCTAAGGACGCGCTCAGCGCGTCCTCAGCATTACCGCTGGTGTGCTGAGGACGCGCTGAGCGCGTCCTCACATTGGGGTCAGCGTTCGGCCAGGTTCCGGCCGATCGCTGGCCCCTCCGGTGCGGGCTGACATCCTGGATGTCAGCCCGGCATCCGGACCAGCAGCCGCCATTATTAGGTGTCATCGCGGGGGCGCGATGACACCTAATTCAGGCGCCCCCCCGCATGTGCGGAGGAGGCACCTGAAAGGGAGGGGGGGAGGTCCTTCGGACCTCTCTCCCTCCCGATCGGCGGCGCACAGGAGCTTAACCCAGGCATCATTTGGAAGGGCACAGCCTGCCCTTCCAAATGATGCCTGGCATTAACCCCTGGGGAGCTGGATCGCAAATCGGCGCTGAAAAGCGCCGATTCGCGATCCTTCCCGGGAGCTGGCCGACATCTTGGATGTCGGCCAAGCCTCCGGGAACTCCCCCAGAGGACTGGCGTCATCGTGCGTAGCACGATGACGCCAGTCCTACAGTTAACCCCTAACTGCCACCAACTGTGGAGATAGGGAGTTCCAATGAACTCCCTATCTCCCGATCCGTGGCAGCTAGGGGTTAAATTTTGATATCGTTGGATCGGCCAGAGCATGGCCGTTCCAACGATACCAAACATGAAAGTTAAAAATGTTGTAAAAAAAAAAAAAAAAAAAAAAAAAAAAAAATTAAAAAAAAAAAAAAAAAATAAAAAAATAAACACTTTTTTTCTTTTTTGGTTTGTTAATGCAGCAATATTGTTCCCATTTCAATTATAATGTGAACAATGATGCTGCACTAACGATTTTTGTATGCGGTGCGTTTGTTAAAAATAGTGTCATTTTCCCCAAAAAAAAATGTAACGAGACCCCATTTCTAATTTTTTTAACAAGCGCACCCCATACAAAATATAACCGCAATTGCTCGCATGTAAAATGTGGAAAAAAACACTTTACACGTTGTAAATTATTGAAAATACATATTTTATTGCATTTTTTGTTATAATATACAGACATGACATAACGTATACATATAATAATGACATATTATGAATCTACCGAGTCTGACGGAAAGAACGATATATAATATGTCGGTGTCATATACTAAAATAAGCCTTCAAAACACGTTTAAACATGATGCGCAAAACAGGTAAAAAATGACCTCAGCACAGGGGCGGGAAAAGCCTCAGCAGCGAAAGGGTTAAACGTGATCAAGATTTCCCCACTTAACCCCTTCACTCTGCAGAAGTATTTAATGTACTTAGCAGTCCTTGCTGGTCTGTGATTTTTCTTTGATAATTACACAATGATACACTGCCTGGCCAAAAAAGTCACGACCTACCATACAAGCCTGTTCTGATTTGCGGTCGCTTCAATTGTTCAGGTCTAGGTTCAGCAACGTTGTGTGCCCAAAAAAAAGAAGTCAGCTGACTACATGAATATATTGATGAAGAGGTTCTTCCATTAATGGATTTTTTTCTTCCCTGATGATGTAGGCATATTCCAAGATGACAACTCCAAGATTCATCAGGCTCAAATTGTGTACGAGTGGTTTAGGGAGTGTGAGACGTCCTTTTCATACATGGATTGGTCATCACAGAGTTCACCACTTAACCCCATTGAGACTCTTTATAGACTTTGTGTTTAGTGCTGGCTGGGTGGAGTAGAGGTAACATCACTGCTCTATAACTGTGGAGACAGAGGTTCAAATCCCAGTAAGTTCCCTTGCGCAAGACACCCAACAGTACACACTCGCCACCCAGGGCATACTTGAAAATGAGAGAAATATCAATGTATCCTTCCTGGTAAAATACTTTCTCAAAAAAAGTGTTATCACTGGAAGTTTAGAGTTGTTTTTGATTTATTTTGTTCTGTTCTGTTCTGTTTTGCTATTCATTTTCTCTGTCCCGTCAGTTTCTACAAGTAAAATAAAAAAATCAACTATGCTCAAGAGACACATAGGGTTTTTTGTCAAATGTAGGCACTGTGAGCTCTGAATGATAAAATTCAGAATGTTATATTTTTGCGAATTTCACGAATGAGGCAATGGACGCAACATGTCAAAGCGTAAGCCACAGTTATTATATAAAGGGAAAGCACCGTCATTACTCTGTAGGCATTTCAATTTGACCAAGCACAGCACTATTATTTTTCTTCTGTTAACTGGAATCAAGCCAGGGATCACAGATGTTACCTAGAGCACTTGTATTTTTAAAGGTATTGGACACAACTGCATGTTTTAAGCTGATTATAGTGTCATGACTATTATTTGGTATTACTATCATCACAAACACTTTGTGTAGGACTCCAAAGAAACAATTTAAATGCACAACGCATATGGTTTGGCAGGTGTGCATGCTGGTAGGCCATGTACTCTAAAAACGTAAATGCCTCACTGCAGTTCCGAGACGCAGTACTGTAACATTGACGAGATAACGCTAAACAGAATAGCCTTTGAACAGTATCCAAGGAAACAGCCCAGCATGGTGTGAAGTATTTTCTAAAAGCCTTTCCAGAGATTACCATATTTTGATGTATTCATTGGAAAAGAAACGGCAGATCAAAGTGTTTATCCATCAGTTGAAGCGCATACCCTGCCACCGTTCCTAAGTCGGACCTTTGTCTCCTGCCAGGTAGACGGGAAGTTGGTAAAGTGATAAAAATACTAGAAGGGGATTCAGCAAATGTCACTACAAATATTCTAAAAAAAAACAACCTTTCATGCTCTCAAGTTTGAGCAATCTACATAATATTTATTATAAGAAAAAAGAATTGAATATTGAGAATGTTTGCATGTACATTATATGTAACAGTTTTTTTGGACTGTGTTATAATAAATATGATAGCAAAAATAAATTTAAAAAAGTAAAAAAAACACCAATGTGAAAACAATCACATTTTTTTTGAGAATGTATTTTACCAGGAAGGATACATTGAGATTTCTCTCGTTTTCAGGTATGTCCTGGGTGGTGAGTATGTACCGTTAGGTGTTTTGCCCAAGGACACTTACTGGAGAGGTGCTCTTGCATTTATAGAGCAGTGATGTTACCTCTACTCCATCCAGCCGGCAATGTTACTAAATGGCATATTTATCTATGTACACCCACCACTTACTAATAACAATGTGAATTAATACAGGTATTACATATACTAATAAATTGTGTAGCATCGTACATGGGCAATTATCATCAGAAATTTCCTGTTACCATGAATCTTAGGCAGCAGGTCTACTAGCACTTTCCATTTTTGAAAACACATCCCCATGAGTCTCAGACAATATATTGAGCATCATGGGACATGCAGCTCTAAGACATCTGGAGAGTCAAGGTAGTTGACCTCTACCATAGCGCTTCAAGCAGGGATCTCAAACTAGGACCACACATATATGTCTGAATTTGAACTCCCATGATTCCCTGGCCATCTATTGCATTCAAATATTTCTGGGAATTATAGGCAATCAACATCTGGGGGCCAGAGTTTGACACCCCTGCTTTAAGGACAAATAAACTCACCAGTCACTTTATTGGGTACACCTTGCTAGTTCCAGGTTGGACCCCTTTTTGCCTTCAGAACTGCCTTAATTCTTTGTGGCATAGGTTCAACACAGTGTTGGAAACATTCCTCAGAGATTTCAGTCCATATTGACTTTATAGCATCACACAGTTGCTGCAGATTTATCATCTGCACATCCACGTCTTTCCCATTCCACCACATCCCAAAGGTGCTCTACTGGATTGAGATCTTGTGACTGTGGATGCCATTGGAGTACAGTGAAATCATTGTCATGTTCAAGAAACTGATTTGAGATGATTTGATCTTTGTGACATGGTGCATTGTCCTGCTGGAAGTAGCCATCAGAAGATAAATACACTGTGGTCATAAAGGGACGGACATGGTCAGCAATAATACTCAGGTAGGCTGTGACTTTTAAATGATGTTAGATTGGTACTAAGGGGCCCAAAGTGTGCCAAGAAAATATCCCCCACACCATTACACCACCACCAGCCTGAACTGTTGATACAAGCCAGGATGGATCAATGCTTTCATGTTGTTTACACCAAATCCTGCTCCTACCATCTGTATGTCACAGCTGAAATCGAGACTCATCAGACCAGGCAATGTTTTTCCAGTCATCTATTGTCCAATTTTGGAGAACCTGTGCGTATTGTAGCCTGAGGTTCCTGTTCTTAACTGACAAGAGAAGCACCCAGTGTAGACTGCTGCTGCTGTAGGCTATCAACTTCAAGGTTTGATGTGTTGTGCATTCAGAGATGTTATTCTGCATACCTTGGTTGTATTAAGTGCTTATTTGAGTTACTGTTGCCTTTCTATTATCTCGAACCAGTCTGCCCATTCTCCTCTGATCTCTGACATCAACAAGGCATTTCCGTCCACACAACTTCTGCTCACAGGATATTTTCTCTTTATCAGACCATTGTCTGTAAACCCTAAAGATGTCTGTGCGTGAAAATTTCAGTAGATCAGCAGTGTTTGAAATACTCAGACCAGCCCGTATGACACAAACAACCATGTCACGTTCAATGTCACTTAAATCCCCTTACTTCCCAGTTTTGATGCTCGGTTTGAACTTCAGCAAGTCGTCTTCACCACATCTAGATGCTTAAGTGCATTGAGTTGCTGCCATGTGATTGGATGATTAGCAATTTGTGTTAACAAGCAATTCAACAGGTAACAAAGCTAGGTTTAGAAATTAGGGTTAGAAGATAGGATTAGAAAGTAGGATTAGAAATTAACCCTAATTTCTAACTCTAGATTCTAACCCTAATTTCTAACCCTAACCCTAATTTCTAACCCTAGTTTCTAACCCTAATTAGGTTTTGGATTAGAAATTCAGGTTGTAAATTAGGGTTAGAATTTAGGGTTAGAAACTAAGATTAGAAGCTAGGGATAGAAATTAGGGTTAGAATTTCTAACCCTGATTTTCGGAGGTTCATTCAACAGGTGTAATCAGGCGAATCCCATAGGTTTCAATGTAAAAATATTATCTGTTTTTATTAAATATTTATTCAACCGTTTGTTCTTTTCACTTGCAGCAAAAAGTCTCTTTATTTATAAAATTTTTAGGATTTTTTAGGCATTTTTTGGCATTAAAAATGGATTTAAAATAAGGTTTTTTTTCTTCTTTGCTAAATGCAGCATTTTCTTTCCTTCAGTCTTTCCTTCTTTCAGTTCTGCGGGTGCTATCCATGGTAATAAAACCCATTCAGAACCAAGGACAACGACTTTTTTTACCCTAGTCTAAGTAATTAATTAATCCGTTTCACACTCCGATAACTACTAAAAATGAAAAGCCTATTAAAAACAAAATACGAATCAACTCAAAATATGAATTAACCTCCCTGGTGGTATTCCAGAGTGTGACTCGGGGTTAAATTTCACTACCGCGAACGGTAACCCCGAGCCACACTCGGATTGGATGCATACTCACCTTCTCCTGGCTCTCTGGCTGTCCCCCGCAGTGTTATCGCGGCGAGCTGCTTCCTGGTAAGGCTCCCTGCGAGTCACACGATGCAGGGGACGGGACCAGGCAGCAAAATTAGAAACAAATTATAATACACTGTATAATCCAATGTGCAATGTTTATGAATGGCCACTAGGTGGCACTACAGGATAAGAAATAGACCATACATCGTCTCACCCTTGTTTTCAGGCAGATTTCAGTGTTTTTTGTTGTATTTATTTGCATTGTTTTGGATAATTATTTTTGGGATAATAATCTATTAAGTCGTGTTTCAAACTTTATCGGACTCGGTGTATTTACTATTTTATTTATTTATTTATTTATTTATTTCTAAAGGATTTTAACAGTAAGGACTCTTGATTGCACGGATTTCAGTGCTTGATTCCTAATTATTACAGGCTAACTATGCACAAAAACACGTTTCTTTTAAAAAAAATTGAGACGCTTTTAGACACAATATTTTGAAAAAATTAGACCGCCAGGGAGGTTAACAATAAAAATGAAAAAAAACGAATGTACTGGAAAAACGAAAAACAGGTCGTCCGAATTAACAAATCAACCCGAAATATCAAATTAACAATAAAAACGAAAAAAAATGGACCTGAAATATGAAATACCAGTTGTATGAATTAACAAATCAGTCTGAAAATACGAATTGCAGATAAATATTGAACGACCGGAAACGAAAAGAAAAAAATCGGAACAAAATGATCCTAAATTATCTGAAATGGAAAAAAAAAACAGAACGAAATTATCTGAAACGAAACAAAACAATTTATTTTTGCCCATGCACATGTCTACTATATATGTAGATCATTAAATTTTTTACACTGTCTTTTAATTGTACAGGCAGGAAATGAGGTAAAAACATTGTTACAGCTAGACATGTGCACAGCACAAAATTTCGTTTTGAACTAATGCATTAGTACTAAAATGCAATTTATTTAGTTGCTAAAGAAATTCGTTTTCAGTTCTTTAGTATGAAAACTAATTTCATTCATCCGAAAACCAGTGGATACAATTACTATTGTAGTGGCTCCTCAGAGGGCTGAGATCGCTGCTTGTTACAGTATCTCTCACTCTCAGCACAATGTGGGCCATATTATATAGCTGGTGCTAACATAACCAGAGCTGTTGTAAACTTCCCAGAGCTATTATAGCCTATGGAGGTTTTCAGTTACAACAGCTCTGGTTAAGTTAGCACCAACATTGCAATACTGCCCCGTGTCAGGCAAAGCTGTTACAGTAACTGACTGCTGCTCATCACAGCGCTCAGAGTTTCAGTAAAACTAGTAAATAATATTTTTATATATAAGACGTTAGAACAATATTATTTTCTTGTTTTACTGAAACTCTGAGCGCTGTGATGAGCAGCAGTCAGTTACTGTTAACAGCTGAGCCTGATACATTGTACTGAGAGATAATGTAACAAGCAGCCGATCTCCGCGCTCACAGCCACTGGATTTAAAGGGCTAAAAAAAAAAAGGCTCCTCTCTGTATAATGTTTAGAACATCCTCCTGCATTAATTAATACCCCTCTCTGTATAATGTATACAACATCCACCTGCATTAATTAATACCCCTCTCTGTATAATATATAGAACATCCTCCTGAATTAATGTCCCTCTCTGTATAGAACATCTTCCTGCATTGGCATGTGGAGGGTGCAGAACTTCGGATGTTGCGATGTTGCGCTCTTCATTGCTGGTCTCCTTCACTCATCAATATAATATCACAAAGAGGACTGAAACTAAAATGTAGTGCATTTTATTTTAGTTTCTTTCGTTTTTTGTACTGAGCAGTTTCGTTTCTCTTGAGTCATACTAAAACTAAATTATCCCAAAATTCGGACTAAATCGCTTTAGTACTAAAACGAATGCACATGTCTAGTTACAGCCTACTTGGAATATTTCATAGCATGTCCCAGGATAGCATGTCCATAAATAAATGTATTGCTGCCACAAATGGCACTAAATGATGAAGCATAGCAACAAGAAATTCAGAACAATTTATTTTGATATCTGCTGAAGAACTACATCGGAACAAAACATATATAAGAATATGACATATGATTTTCTATAATTGGCCTGGTAGGCTTGGTCATGGTTTCATTCTGCAGGGTGTAATTGTGTTTGTAAGAACGAGGTCTGATAAGCAAGTCCAAAAAGTAAGCAAATATCAGTGCAAGGTTAGTTTCCGAATATGACTTTTTAAATATATTTTCCATCATACTCAGAACTATAAACACTGCGACATTGAGTAAAATTAAGTACATACATTAAACTGTTTCTTAACCCCTTCACTACTATGACCATATACACATGATTAGCAGTAGCAGTCAAAACAGCCTGAGCCTTGTGTTGCGTGTGTTATGCTGTATCACTACAAAATAAATTAGCTTGTTGCCAACTAATTTCATTTGTATTTAGGATTCAGATGATGCCTCCAGAGTTTTAGCACTGTAGGCATGATGCTGAGGTGCTAACACTTTTTAAAACCAGCTGGGGAATGTCTCTATTGGACTTTTCCCCAACCGATCATGTACGTAGGTCAGAACTGCAGTAACTCCATCTGGTCAGCAGATGGCAACATCTGACAGTGCTTTTATGGAAAATCACTTGGAAGTGAATGTGTCAATTATGAATCAGCTAACAAAATTTGTCATTCATATAAAGCCATATCATTTAATAATATCATAAGATATTAAGTACTATCAAGTATTGTGAAATAAGGGCAGATTTCGATGGAAAATCTGATAGTACTAAACACTAATCATGTGGAATTTTTCAAAATATTCCATCCACTCAAAAATTAATTAGTAAAAGTATCTTAACCCCTTGGCTGCGGATGACGTGTGGAGAATGTCCTTATTGACTCCCGCTATATGCGGAGGACGTTCCCCACACGTCATCCGCTTGCGGGAGCCCCAGTGGATATACTCACCTCTCTGTCCGTGGTCCTGTGGCATTCTGACTTCAGCGTCCTCAGACGCTGAAGTTAAGCCCCTCCCGACATCAATGATGTCATCGCACCATGTGATGCCGGGAGATCGCCTGAAAGAGAGGAGGGATCCCTTTGGATCCCTCTCCCTCCTGATTGGGAGGATTTACAGGAAAAAAAGGCACCGCTTCGAAGGGCAGTCTTGGATGGTGGCTCCACCTCTGGGTTCCTCCTCGCCTCCTGACGTATCGCGCATTGCGTAGCGATGATGTCAGATAGCTGGGGAACCCCTAGCTGCCCAGGGACTTCCCAAGGAAATCCCCTGGTGGAGATAAGGGGTTAGGGGGTCATGGAGGGTGTCATTCGAAAGGCCTGAGCATGACCTTTCGAATGATACCAAACTTGACCATGTTCAAAGTAAAAAAAATATTAAACAAAATAAAATAAATAAAATAATAATAATTTAAAAAGAAATAAAAAAAATAATAGATACGTGTTTTTTTGTGTGTTTTTTTATTAATGCAGCAATATTGTTCACATTTCTATTATAATGTGAACAATGATGCTGCACTAATGATTTTTTTCTATGGGGTGCATTTGCTAAAAATCACGTAATTCCCTCCAAAAAATGTAACGAGTCCCCATTTCTAATTTTTGTACAAGCGCACCCCATAGAAAATATAATCGCAAACGGTCATGTGATAAAAGTGGAAAAAAACACTTTATACTCTGTAGATGATTAAAAATTCTAATTTTATTGCATTTTTTGTTATACTATACAGGCAGGACATGACATATACATATAAAAATGAAATATTATGAATCTGCCGAGTCTGCCGGAAAGAACGATATATAATATGTCTGGGTCATATAATAAAATGTGGCTTCAAATCGCGTTTATACATGATGAGCAAAGAGCAGTAAAAATGAGCTCAGCACACAGCGGTGAAATGCTTCAGCAGTGAAGGGGTTAATGACGCACAAAAGAGCTGTAGCGCTGGGTTTAATTCCCTGTCGTGGCAGTACCTATTTTTGGCCACCGGAGGGAGACAAGCGCGATGAGAGACATTGAACATTGGCACTACATTTCCCGGCATGCTTTGGGAGCGGACACAGGAAGTGGGTGGGACACAGACGCTTACATCCTGAGCCTCATGGGGAGAGCTGGCAGAGCGCGCCAGGGAGTGAGAGGAGCAAGACGCAGTGCAGCGGAACGAGACAGTGACTAGGCCGGAGCGCAGGCGCGCCTGACAGAGTTAAAGACCGGGTTATTCAGCTTTATCAGAGGAAGACCCAGTGATTCACCAGACTACCCACGCTGATACTGAGGAAGCTGGAAGACCCCGAGTTAGGAGTACCGCAGATCGATCGGACAGGGAGAGCAGGCGGTGAGCTGGACATCTTGCGGCAGGTGCAGATAGCCAGACAGCGGATCCAGTAACCAAGAGAACCACAGTCAACATCGAGCGGAGAGACGTCCTGGGTCGAGCGGAGCATCACGTATCTGGCGGATGGGTGAGAGGCCTTCCAGGCCATTGTGAATATAGAAAGCACGCTGCTGTTTGTTTCCAAAACCCACAGGGCCCCAACTTGACTAGTCGAAGATACCTCATAAGCAATTCACTGGCCAGTTGAATATTGTACCCGGGTACCATAACACACACACACACACTTACATTCTGGGACATAACCTGTGCGGGACTCCCTCCCCAACCTCAAGAAAAGGGGGTTAAAGATATATTTTTCCTTTTCTTTTCCGCTGCACGTTTCTCGAATTACGAAGCATCGTATTTCTTTTCCGCTGCGCATTTCTCGAATTACGAAGTACTGTAAATATATATACGAACACCGTGTTATTCATTATATGCCCTTTATTCTAGTAAACTATATAATTTATAAAATCCACAACGGTGCTGGAGTATATTTATTCCCTAGTGCGGGGAGACTGACCCGAGGTTCAATTTCAGCAGCTCCTCCGGGAGTGAGCGCTACAGAGCTATAGAATGTTAAGTAGTACTTGGAACTATTGAAGTTCTCCTAATAACATGTCCATCATGGCTTGTGCCCACCAGCGTATTTAGGATTGGGCACTCTTAATTCCGCTACCCTTTCCCTTTAAAACAATTTGTCAGCATGAAATAACAATAAACATTAATTCGTGACCTATTGGGGTCATTTATGTCAATAAAAATGCCATTTATAATAAGAGTAAAGTATCTTATTAACTCCAAGTGATTCCTTATAACATTTAGTAAACATTACAGGGAAATTCTTAACCACTTCACTGCCATGATCATGTGTACACAATCAGCAGTAGTAGACACAGCAGCCCGATCTGGAGCTTTGCCCCATTAATGAAAAGTAAATTCGTATTTTGCAAATGAGTTTTGGGCTCCACAAGGTGCTCCCAAAGTCTATCCACAAACTTTATTTGCTCGTAGACATGGTGAGTAGGTCCTAGATAGAGATTATTGTTGTTAAAAGCTGCTGCTTATTCTGCTTTTAGATCTCCGTTATATTTTGTTCTTCGTGATGTGTTCCATATCAGGAACTGGATGAACTACATCAATTAAATATACATATTTTTGCTTTTTTTCACAGTGTTTGGCATTGGAATTTTTTTTCCATGATCACTTATTCTAAGCACAAATAACACACAAATTGTATGTGACAAGTTGTATACAGTGCACATGTGTGAAATACACACAGCACGGGTAAATATCTCTTAACCTTCTCATTTTCAACTTGTTTCCTATTCTAAAATTTTAGATTATTTATTTTTCATTTTTGTTTCTTGAATAAATTAGGAATGGATAGCAGGTTAGATTGCCATGTCTCTAATAATGTTACATTATTTGTCGCTAAAACCTAGCACCACCCAGAGGTAAAATTTTGAACAACATTGAACCCAGGTCATTGCACCAAGCCATCCTGACAAATATATATTTCAGCCTGAGAGAACTTGTGTGACAGACCCAGACTGCAGGGATTAAACATTTCTCCAGGGACCTGTTTTGTTTGGGGGTGGTGGGAAAGTCCTCCCAGGGTCTAGGCATAATGGTCGGTTACCCCAGAAGCAACTACATTTGATCCATTAATGCCCTTTTCTCTGATTTCTGTGTATTATTCCCTCTGTATTAGCTACCCTCACTCTCTGTATAGTGTAGAAATATTCCTTTGTTTTACCTGCTCCTCTCTCCCTTCTCCTCCCAGGAACTAGATTTAGCCAGAATCCAAGTAAGGTCCTATTGTCCATAGTTTGAAGGTCCCATTCCCTGTGCAGTTATTTGATCCGTTGATCTAATCTGGTTGTATTGATTTGGGGTAAATCTTTATTATTTTGGGGCTGAAGTTGCTGGATTTGTGACGCCAGCTTGGGGAAATACAGAAACTGACAGAGGCACACAGCCGGTGTGCCAGGTGGTCCGTCACAACCTGGTTTTGGTTTTCTACAGAAAATGGTTTCTTCTGAAATGGTGCAGCTATTGGATGATATACATAGATACACAGACATACATACACACACACACACACACACACACCACACGCACACACACACATAAAAGTGAAGCAGCAAATCTTATCAGTCATTAAAATGTAATCAGTTTCTAGAAAATGTAATCAGATAAACCAATGTTATAACTATTTTATTGAATAATCAGTGGAAAAAAATAATGTTATCCAGTGGTCTGGGGCTAAAAATAATAAAATGGAGCTTCTTATCATTCACTTTAACTGGTGCCTCTTCTGTGAACCTTCCAGAGACAGCAATACTCACGATATTTAAAATAAACTGTCTAAGCATTTGCACCATGGTATTAAACAAAGTATAATGTGATTTGAGCTTCAATAAGGAAGAACCTTTTTTCTATTTTTTAGCCCGCAGATGTTTTAACCGGTTTTACTGCTAATTCGATGCTTTTGAAAAATTTATGTCCCAGATATATTGTTCAGTTTTTAAAAATTTAGGTTTTAAAATAATTTGAGTAACTGATCTGCATGTATTTTAAAAGAGGTATGTTGGAATGCTCCTGATAGTGTATATGTTATGGTTAAAGTCCGAAGTGCGGTTAATCTTAAAATTACTCGGGCAATCCTGACATCACCCAACACCGCGGGTAAAGCTGCAAAAAAATTAAAAATTGGGACTTTACCCGGGTAATCTTGGGACTAACCAACCGCCCTTGGGTAACAGTCTGGAAGAGCTGAAAAATTTGCACTTTATCCAGATGATCTGCAGACTATCCAACTCCGTTTGGTTAAAACAAAAAAAAATTATTGTTCAGATAAAAGTCTGAAGCTTTACCCGGGTAATCTGAGGACTATCCACAGCTTCACTTGAGTAATCTGCAGAGCATCCAACCCAGCTTCAGTAAAAGTGAATTTTGCTATTATCTATGGATATTATCAATGAATATGGCAAAAGACAAACATTAAAATGTATTGCGGATATAATGAATATACAGAGTAACAGGATATGTTTCTTATATGAATGTTAAAGAGTTACATGATCTTTATCATGTGTCAGGTCAGAGTTAGGTTACTCTCTATATAATATCTATAGCTTCATAAATACATTTTCAGACAATTAATGCACAGAGTAACATGATGGTTGTTTAGTGTGGTATGTGACTGTGGATACAATTTGGTTAAAAAAACAACACAATTTTATTATCGGTCAGATAACAGTTTGCAGATTTACCCGGGTATCACTTTGGAATTCAGTCAACTGTAACCTGCTGGAAACCGAAGAAAGGCTGAGTACCCAGAGGCGTTTGGATACTTTGCAGTTTACCGGGATAAAGTCCGATGTTTCATTTCACATCAGACTTTATCCAGCAACACTAGGGTAATGTTCTTTTTACCTGGGTAAAACACAGCAGAAAACTGGAGTACCCAGCGGCCTTTGGATACTTTGCAGATTACTTGGATAAAGTCCGAAATTTGATTTCACATCAGACTTTTGCTAACGATGCTAACGTAATGTCAAGATTACCCAGGTAATCCTAAAATTAACCACACTTCAGACTTTAACCGTAACATATACACTGAGAAACACATGTCACGCTTTGCAAGATTCATGGAGAACTCATAGATGCACTGTGTGTGGCCTCATGAGACTTTTTTTTTTTTTACAGATTATTGTCTTGTAGGTCTATTCACTAAAGGGTGAAGTCAGGAGAACTGTAAGAAGAGGTGAAACATTGAGGTCAAAATAGCCAAACCAGAATAATAATGTCAAGGGAGACCAATGAGAATATTCTTATCTTGATATTTTGGTCTATAAAGCAAACTGAATGAGCAGTATTACAAAGTTGGTGCTAACGTAACCGGAGCTGTTGTAAACTTTACAACCCCGTAGACTATAATGCGCTGGGAAGTTTACAACAGCTCTGGTTAAGTTAGCACCAACTTTGTAATATAGCCCAATATGTGTAGTTCTAACATCTGTTTTTGCATAAAAGCATTGGTCGGGTATAAACATTTTGACCTAAAAAATTCTGAAGGTTTTGTGAAATTCACTAAAACAGAAAAGGAGGATTGGAGCTGCCAGGTGTTGTTACAACTGGCCAAAAGCCAAACGTTGAGCTGTAGCTGAAGCAGCATTAAACATATGGCCACTTTTAAGAAACTTAATTTTGAACTAATATGACCTCTGATGAGATCACAGAAAATACTTTTTTAAATGTGAGCAAAGTGTGAAGTAATAAGACAGTAAGATTGTGTTGATACTTTATAACCAGATGTTTCTGTGTATTAATACAGTCATTATTGGTTTTACTTAACTCAAACTATTTTCTCTCCATATGTTACGTTTCACATCCTATTTAATGCTTTGAATAGAGAAACATGAGGCCCTTGGCAAGAAATGTAGCCTTCTTCTGCATCACATGCTCCTTCATTTGGTGTCCTGACATTTAAATGTATGCACACATGCATTATAACATGCAAATGTTCTCTTGCATGCATATGTACATACACATGCTTTTTTACCTATTGTCAGGGTCGTGGGAACGGGAAGCAGGAACCAGGTGTAGAAGCTATGACGAGGTACAGAATAGGAAATATCCAGAAGAAGAGTCGAGACTTTCCAGGTTTGGTACACAACAAGGATATATTAGTATTCGTTTAGCAGGTATACAACTCCTAAGAGAAGCGACGCTGTGGCAATGATAGTGTGCAAGGACTGGGTATATATAGGCAGCTGGGGTAGTCACGCCCCTCTGAACGGTGATGATTCGTTTCCCTATTGGATCCCATCTGGGAGGTAGGCTCACCCTGGGGGCGAGCCCAGCCCCTGTCCGTCAAGGGGTCAGCCACGCCCCCCAACCTGTTAAAGGGAGTCTCCAGATCCAGACTCTGGTCTGGACCACGCCCCCTCAAACCGCACGGTGAGGAGTCAGGCACCGTGGTGTTCTGGGGCTCCAAATCGGCGCCATGACAGGTCCCACCGGCCGCTCGGATCAGGCGTGGCCCGCCCAACGCCGGAGGAGACAACCCCCGTGATCGGGGCAGCGCCACTGCGATCACCGCAGGCGAGGGTCCAGGCCGCGAGGCGGCACCAGGTGGGTCCCGGGGTCGCCGAGATCCCGCTTCGGGGCGTGATAGCACCCCCCGAAGGAGCGCCCCCCGGGAGCGACCAGGGCCCGGTCGGCGCGGGTGCAAGCGATGAAATGCCCGGAGGAGGGCAGGTGCATGCACGTGCTGAACCGGTTCCCAAGACCGCTCCTCAGGGCCATACCCTTTCCAATGCACATAATATTGGAGTCTGCCCCTATGCAGACGGGAGTCAAGAATCCGGCCAATCTCATATTCCAGGGAATCCGACACCACAGAGGGAGGAGGAGGAGCAGGGGAGCGGCCGACGAAAGGATCGGGATGATACGACTTAAAAAGGGAGACATGGAAGACGGGGTGTATCTTGTATGAGTCCGGCAGTTGAAGACGAAAGGCAACAGAGTTGATTTTCTTAAGGATTCGAAATGGACCCACGAACTTTGGACCCAGTTTTTTGGATGGACAGGGCAACCGAAGGTGTTTTGTGGAGAGGAGGACCATGTCCCCGATTTGATAATCCGGAGCAGGTCGTCGTCGTTTATCCGCAGCTTTTTTGTACGTCTCTTGAGCAGCTTGTAGGGTAGTCGCGGCTAGGCGGAATCCTTGCTTGAGGATAAGAAGGCGATTGGTTGCTTCAGGTACAGTGGCGGTTACAGGGATATTGGAAATAGCAGTGGGATGGAATCCGTAGTTTACGTAGAACAGAGAGGAGTGTATGGAAGAGTGTTTACGAGAGTTGTATGAGAATTCTGCTGAGGGTAGGAGGTCGAGCCAGTCATCCTGGAGGAAGGAAGTGTAACAACGTAGGTGCTGTTCAAGAATTTGGTTGACCCGTTCCGTTTGTCCATTTGTCTGTGGATGAAAGGATGAAGAGAGGTTTCCTCTGTATTCGTAATAAGGAGCAAAAGGCTTTCCAGAACTTAGATGTGAACTGAGTTCCCCTGTCTGTTGTTATAGTATCGGGAATTCCATGGAGACGGAAGATATGGGTAAAAAATAAGGAGGCTGTTTCTCCGGCAGTCGGTAATTTCTTACTAGGAATGAAGTGCGCCATTTTAGTCAATCTATCGACAACCACCATGATAGTGTTGAAACCTTTGGACGGAGGCAGGTCTACAATGAAGTCCATGGTTAGTTGCGTCCATGGTCTGTTTGGGACTGGTAGGGGGCAGAGTAAACCCGCAGTCTTGGTATGATTGACTTTTGTTCTGAGACATGTAGGGCATGATTGGACGTATTGTTTGACACTGAGTTCCACAGAGGGCCACCAAAACTGTCGAAGAATAAGATCTAAGGTTGCTCGTATGCCTGGGTGTCCAGCCTGTGGAGAATCATGACATGTATGTAAGACGTCGAAGCGAGCTTCCTCTGGTACGAAGATACGATCCCTGGTAATATGAAGGCCTTCAGGATTTACTTCTAAAGAAGTGGTTGCGGTTAGAGTGCGAATTTTGTCATATACGGGGTGGATGATGCCGAGGAAACATTTTGAAGGTAGTATTGATGAGGGGATAGAAGGAATACTACATGAGTGATGGATGCGAGAAAGGGCGTCGGCCTTACCATTTTTCTGACCCGGTCTGTAGGTGACATGAAAAATAAAACGAGCAAAAAAGAGAGCCCAGCGGGCCTGTCTTGGTTTGAGGCGTTTGGCAGAACGCAGATACTCGAGGTTTTTATGGTCTGTATAGACAGTGATCGGGTGTGAGGCACTCCAGTAGGTGACGCCATTCTTCAAGCCCTCTTTTGATTGCTAACAACTCGCGGTCTCCTATGTCGTAGTTGATCTCAGCCGGACTGAGTTTCTTCGAACAATATGCTACTGGGTGAAGAAGACCATCGGCAGCACGTTGAGAAAGGATCGCCCCAGTGGCTATTTCGGAGGCGTCCACCTCCAAGAAATAGGGTGTTTGAGGGTTAGGCATGGAGAGGATAGGAGTGGTAGAAAAACGGATACGAAGAGTGTTAAATGCCACTTGAGCCTCCGGAGTCCATTTGAAGGGTATTCCGGTCTTGGTAAGGATGGTTAATGGGTGTACTATCTTAGAGAAATTTTTTATAAATCTCCGGTAAAAATTGGCAAACCCCAGGAATCGTTGTACTGCCTTGCGGGTGTCAGGAATGGGCCAGGACAGGATGGCCTCTACTTTTTTAGGATCCATCTCGATCTGTCCTGGAGAAAGCACAAATCCGAGAAAATCCACCTTCGTTGTCTCAAATATGCATTTCTCGAGTTTGGCATATAGTTTGTTGTCACGGAGTCGTTGAAGAACGATACGCATATGGGATCGGTGGTCTTCGAGGGACGAAGAAAAAACATGGATGTCGTCGAGATAGGTGACAACGAAACAATCAAGGAGGTCTCTGAAAACATCATTTATGAAATGTTGGAAGGTGGCCGGTGCGTTATTCAGTCCGTAGGGCATGACTGTGTATTCAAAGTGGCCGTAGCGTGATCGGAATGCGGTTTTCCACTCGTCGTCTTGTTTCATCCTGACGAGATTGTAGGCTCCGCGTAAATCTAGTTTGGAATATATTTTGGCACCTTTCAGTCTCTCCAACAGTTCTGGTATGAGAGGTAAGGGGTATCGTTTTTTTACCGTTATCTTATTGAGGTCTCGGTAGTCCACGCATGGCCTTAACCCTCCATCCTTTTATCTACAAAAAAGATGCCAGCTCCTGCCGGAGAGGTAGAGGGGCGAATGAATCCTTTTTCAAGGTTTTCTTTTTATATTCTTTTAACAAAGTCAGCTCTGGTTCTGACAGGGGGTAGATACGGCCATAGGGAATGGCGGTCCCAGGAAGGAGATCTATAGGACAGTCATAGGGACGTCTTGGTGGTAGTGTCTCAGCTTTTTGTTTATCGAACACATCGTGGAACTCATGGTAGGCCTTGGGAAGGCAACATTAGTCTGCACCATATCTTTGTCGAGTATGGACATTACAGTGTGTGTTTTCTGGAGACACGTTTGTTTACAACGAGGAGACAGAAACGACACAGATGCGGACGACCAGTGTATGTAAGGGTCGTGTTGTTTAAGCCATGGAAGGCCGAGTATGACCGGGTATAGAGGTGAAGAGACAATATCAAAGCATAATGTCTCAGAATGCTCAGAACCTATGGTGACTTGTAACGGTATGTTTCGTGTGTTATGGGTCCAGACTGCAAATGAGAGCCATCAACTAGCTGAACGCACACAGGAAAGGTTTTATTGTGAAGGGGAATAGACAAAAGTGAAGATAAGTTTTCATCCAGAAAGCATCCACTAGCTCCTGAGTCCACCATGGCTTGTAGCGGGATCATCTTCTGCTGCCACTGTAATAAGATGGGGAGCAGTAAGAGAGGGGAGGGATTCTTAGATGTATGTATGGCATGTATGACATGAGGAATGGGCTTACCCCTTCTTGAAACATTTCTGATAGGACAATTACGAACTTGATGGCTGGCTTCAGCACAATAGAGGCATAGGTGGAGTTGGCGACGGCGGTCTACTTCGGCTCTGGGTAGACGTCCGTTGACCAGGCCGATCTGCATGGGTTCAACCGAGGAACCTGGATTAGGCACCGGACCAATGCTGTGGAAGCAGAAGGTTGTTCAGACAAATTAGAGATGGGTCTAGGTATCCAAGGGATTGTAGCTCCTCTTTCCTGACGTCTCTCTCTCATTCTGCGATCCACCAGAATACAGAAATCAATTAGGGCCTCCATATTAGGTGGTATGCCGACTCTAGCCAACTCATCTTTGAGGTGGTCCGCCAATCCTAAGCGGAATTGATCTAATAGTGCCGTGTCATTCCATCCCGTCTGATGAGAAAAGTGGCGAAATTCCGTTATGTACTCTTCGACGGGCCTACGGCCATGTTTAAGGGTTCTGATGACCGTTTGGGCTGTATCACGTTGGTGTGGATCTCTATACATTGATTCCAAAGCACGGGAAAATGAAGCCCAGGTATCTAGAGAAGGATCATTCTGGCGAAGAAGTGTGTGTGCCCATCTTTTCGGTTCTCCACCGAGGAGTGAGATGACTGCTCTAACCCTTATGAATTCTGAGTTGTAGGTTCGAGGTTTGAGAGAGAATAACACATGGCAGTCTAAAACGAAAGTCTCGAATTTGGAACGATCCCCAAAGAAGCGGTCAGGCAGGGGAACCTGAGGTTCTGGGGTGGCTTCAGCGATGGGTTGGGGTGCAACGAGTTCGTCACCAGGATCGTAAGGAGGTGGGGGACCCATTGCATGGAATTGGTCTCGCAGTTGCTGTTGCTCCGCATGTAATTCCTGAATGGTTCTGGTGAGACCGGTAACTTGAAGGGTTAGGGCTTGTACCGCCTCAGTAACTTCTGCGGGTTCCATGGTCTGGACACAGCGTACTGTCAGGGTCGTGGGAACGGGAAGCAGGAACCAGGTGTAGAAGCTATGACGAGGTACAGAATAGGGAGTATCCAGAAGAAGAGTCGAGACTTTCTAGGTTTGGTACACAACAAGGATATATTAGTATTCGTTTAGCAGGTATACAACTCCTAAGAGAAGCGACGCTGTGGCAATGATAGTGTGTAAGGACTGGGTATATATAGGCAGCTGGGGTAGTCACGCCCCTCTGAACGGTGATGATTCGTTTCCCTATTGGATCCCATCTGGGAGGTAGGCTCACCCTGGGGCGAGCCCAGCCCCTGTCCGTCAAGGGGTCAGCCACGCCCCCCAACCTGTTAAAGGGAGTCTCCAGATCCAGACTCTGGTCTGGACCACGCCCCCTCAAACCGCACGGTGAGGAGTCAGGCACCGTGGTGTTCTGGGGCTCCAAATCGGCGCCATGACAGGTCCCACCGGCCGCTCGGATCAGGCGTGGCCCGCCCAACGCCGGAGGAGACAACCCCCGTGATCGGGGCAGCGCCACTGCGATCACCGCAGGCGAGGGTCCAGGCCGCGAGGCGGCACCAGGTGGGTCCCGGGGTCGCCGAGATCCCGCTTCGGGGCGTGATACCTATATGCACATTTCTTCTTAATCAACCACATATCGAACTAGAAATACAAAGAAGTGTGCCAATGTCATAATATATATTATATCAAGGTCAGAAACTAGACTCTCATTGCTGATAATAGTGTTTCCTCTGCAAAAATAATGAATGTAAAATGCTATTCAGCTCTCTAACACAGGGCTGTTAAAATCACAGCTCATCAGATGTTGATGCCTACAATTCCCAGAACTCTGGGAATGCAATAGATGGCTAGAGAATCATGGGAGTTGTAGCTGAGAAACATATGGGATGCCGGGGTTTGACAGCCCTGCTCAAACAGGTTCGATTGTAAGGATAACCTTGGGGAAATGCAGACTGAATACTGCAATCATATCACCTGTGCTGTGCTTCAGATATCTGGCAAACTTGGCCTGTCAGTGAGTCCTGAGGAAAGGTTTGGGAAACACTGTGTAACGTGGGGATCAGTACCCAGGATGAGTTTCCAAATACAGAAAGGCTCTCCTCACTGTCAGGGGAGGGAGGAGTACTGATTCTGGCCCAAACCCAGCCAGTCAATAGCTGGAGCTCCTTGTAGAGACACATTGACTTTAATGAAACACATGAGCCACATATATACAGTGCAGTGATGGACTGGGAAACCAATGGGAGATGACACCCTGTGCTACCTTCTCTCCTCCTCAAGTGAGCCAGTCTCTAGCCATACCCCATTTCAATTTCTAGACATAAGACAATAGGGTGCCATGTAATCACAGCCTGACCATCAGACTGTCTGAATATCTTAGATAATGAATAGGAGAGTGCACAAGCAGACAATAGCCTAATGGAGTGGTAATATTTGGGCAAACAAAGACCACTCAAACCTTTCACAGATAAAACATATTCTATGGGAGAAGGGTTTTAAAGGGCTGCAGTGACACACACAGTAATGATATTAGAAATACTAAGAGTAAAAAATTAATTTTTACCCAAGCGGGGTTGGATGCTCTGCAGATTATCCAAGTGAAGCTGCGGATAGTCCTCAGATTACCCGGGTGAAGCTTCAGACTTTTATCTGAATGATAACAAAATTCAGTTTTAACCAAACGGGGTTGGTTAGTCTGCAAATCCGGGTAAAGTGCGGATTTTCAGCTCTTCCAGACTGTTACCCAAGAACGGTTGGTTACTCCTAACATTACATGGGTAAAGTCTGAATTTTTCATTTTTTTGCATCTTTACGAGCGGTTTTGGGTAATGTCAGGATTACCCGGGTAATTTTAAGTTTAACTGCACTTCGGGCTTTAACTGTAACAGATAAAAAGCATGAGATTGCTGTTTGGGGCTGAACTACATATTGCATCTTTCCAATTAGAAGTATGTCACCCTCCCTTGACAGAAATTAATGGCTCTGGATTGGCTAAGCAACTTCCTGGTCTAGGGAGAACTTCCTGTAGCTGTTCTGATCCACAGTTTTATTTTAAACATTTAATATGGGTATTATTTTGAGTTGTGTATTTTTTTTAATATTATTTAACTGTCTTGACATACTTCTACGTATACTTAAATATATTAAAACTGAAGTTACTTCAAGTCAGAAATGCTCCTTAAGTCTCAAGCTACGCTGGAAATTGATAGCTTGTAACCAGAGAGAACAGGGGTGGTTTCACAAGCATATGACATCTGTTACATAGCCAATTTCATATCTTCACGAGAAGGACCAAACATTTGCCTCTTCAAAGGAATGGTCGCTTTACATTCTGGATTCATGCAACATTCATGACTCAGTATCTTTACGATTGTGACTCAGTTCTTTATCTAATATATTAAGTACAGTATGTTTACTTAGTGAATTTATTAGAACGTCAACTTTGAGTTTTCACACATGTCTCGTTTTGACACTTTTTGTATTATTTGTCTGTGCAGTCAAATGTATTTGGCTACTATTTATAAAACTTTATTGGTTTGGCATCCATGGCCATGTACAAACAATGTACTAGTGGAATCCTCCCACTTTATTTCACAATGGTGGCATTTATACAAAGTCATGTGATGAATGCTCTGAATCACACTTTCCCATAGAAAATTAAAGTTTTGGGACTTTCATTTTTATAATACTTCAAAGGGTTTATTCAGTATATAGCGGATTTTGCTGAATTATTATAAACAATTGGGAAAACAATTAGGGGGAAAACACACATGATGGTAATGGACAAAACGTGCACATCATTTAAATACTCCAGAAAAAGAACCTACTTGGAATCAACTAGATATTAAATTTACGATCTTATCACCTTATAGCAGTTAAATGTGATTGCCATATGGGAAGTCACCCAAAACTGTGGGAGACATTTAAATAATTTTGCACATTTTCAAAATATGTTCCTAATTTAGTATGACTTTTATCTATTTTTCTAATGAATTCAAGAACAATCTGCTCATTTCATCTATTTATACTTTTTGCCTCCCAACTACAGGCCCTATTACCTTCGTAACGCTAGTGCTCACATATGTGAGCGTTAGTGCTAGGTTAAGTGCCTGTTAAGTGCCCCCCATATCACATCCGAACGCTAACGAGCTAAAAAAAAAAACGCTAGCGTATCGGTGATAGGGTTTTCTAGCGCAAGCTTATCGTACTTTTCTCTCCCGATACTTAATATGGGGACATAAAAGAGTAATTAGTGTTAGTATTACAAAGTCCTAATGCTAATTACCGCACCGCTGCGGCTAGCTGAAACGTTAGCCACAGCTCTAATCAACAGATTTTTTAGTGGCCACAAAATTGCACCATACGTAGAAATTCACCGTTCGGTGCAATTTGGTGGCCAATTCAGTGCTCTTTGAATGACGCCTTTAGTTTTTTTTTTGTTTTCTTTAAGGATGCCACTAATGAAAGTAACAGGGCATTAGAAAAAGTTATTGTTCTTTGATAATATTTTACATACTTGAAAACGAGAGAAATCTCAATGTATCCTTCCTGGTAAAATCCTTTTATAAATAAATTTAAAAAAAAAATATTAAATGTAAAATATCCTTTCTTTGTCTCTATATTTTAGTGTTAGCACAAAGTCACTCAGAAAACTCAAATGATATAAAAAAAAGGATATTCTGTTTCCAATATTCACCATTGTTCATTTTTTTACTTTGTGCTTTAGAGAGGTTAGGATAAATGTATGTTTTATTATGTGATTGCTTGTTCGATATATTAAGATTATATATGAAAGGATTTATAAAAGTAAATTTTGTATTTTCTAGGTATAACAGGATGTTCCAAAAATGATATAACATGTCAAAAACAGGGGGGGGGGTGTGAGACTGCGGGTTATCCTTTTTAATTAAATATATAAAATGTGTGTGCATGATACAATTACTTTGGAAGATCACTGAGAACTGGGGTGTTTTGACAGTGAACATTTTTTCCTTTGATATATGCCTGCCACATGCTATTTGCAGCACACAAGAGGCAACCACTGCTAAAATATAAATTTGTAAGTGACAGTGCTAATATAATTTTAATGAGCAAAAGAATAAAAAGACAGTATGAATGCAAATATCATAACAGCATTGTGTACCAAAAACAAAAAGTAATGATCGAAAAACACATACAAAATGCTGGGATGCACCAAGCCATTAAATGAAAACCAAAAACATTACCACGTGGAATAATTTACTGTACATATGGAGTTCTTTAAGCATTAATTTAATTTACTGTTGTCGGCTGCAAAATGACTCACATATATGGTTATTAAACATGCAAAATATGTATTTTCTAAATATATTAAGATAACAAGTTAAACCAATTTTATTAATATTTATGTCAGTTTTTGGGCAATTGTTTAGTTAATATGTTTGTTAACAAATAAAAATAACATTGAAATCATGTGTCCATCCCTCCTGGAAAATGTATAAACTGTATCTACTTCCTGGCTTTTCCATCTACCATATATTACATAGAAATATGCTGACATGTATCTAGCACCATATTTAAACAGTGCTATGATGAACCCAGGACACATTTGAAAACGAGAGAAATCTCAATGTATCCTTCCTGGTAAAATATTTTATAAATAAATAATAAATAAATAAATTTGCTACTTTGTTAGTGTCAATTTAATAGTTAACCACTGGGGCATGTGTCTGACATTGGGCTTTATTCCATAGTTGGTGCTAATGTTGCATCTCAATATCTGATCATTAGCGCTAGCATTAGTAAGTTTAACGTCTGTCATCAATATTCCGATCTTGACACTAACTGGGGTGAAAAAGCTTGTGTGAGCTTACTGTACTTTGCGCTCCACATCTTAGGTATAGGAGACACTAACTACTTTTAGCATCTCGACAAGTGAGGTATTACGAAGTGCTGATGCAATTTATCGTCAGGATACAAAACGAAAAATGTTAACAACTCCTAAAAGCTGGTGTTAAATGATTCTGCATATGAAAATTATTTTAACATGTTCCAACACCCCCCCCCCTAAAAATCCTATACTCACCTCTCACACTGCAAGGGAAATGGTGCCCCGATCCGTCACTTCTTCTCACCGGGAGCAGAGTGACACTAGGAAAAAAAATAGTTCTTAGTCTCCCTCCACGATCACTACGCGACACTGCGTAATCTTGAGAGAGCGAGGTCGCGCAGAGCTCGCGACCTGGAAGCACAAGCCTCCATGGAGTCCTGTGGACTCCAGGAGCTGATACTTGTGGTGGTGCTAAAGCACTACTGCAGGTATCAGGGAGGTTAGTGCTGCTTTCTGGGGCAAGGTGCTGAGATACATCGTTAATATGGAGACGGTAAAGGAAAATCTACAGGCACAGATTTTTCTTCCTACCGTCTCCTTGTTAGCGTCAACTAAGGAATATAGCCCATTGTGTATAAACATAAGAGTTCCCAAGGCTTGAACGTTCACCAGTTTCTTCGTGTTGGAATCTGTGTCACTATTAAAGCTCTTTTCTCCAGGTTGTACATTCTGACACAATACACCTATAAATATATTTACAACATTTCATGTTCATTGCTCAAACAGACATTTTGTCACTGTTTCCGGTTCTAAGTGGTATGTCAATAGCAACTAAGATCAGCAAAGTGTAAATATTAACTGACTGCGGAATGTTATGCTTTTCACTTGGTATTTGTTTACCAATTTTTAAAACAATGAATCGCTATCCATCTGTGAATATTTTGGCACTGGTTCAGTCTTCAAGAGAGATAAGATGAATATAAACCTCACGCTCGATCAAAATTGTAAGTTTAGAGAATGATTCAGATATGATATTATTACAATTCAACCAAACAGCTACATAAAGCTGATTAGGACCCGATTCCAACCCAGCCTGTACGAGAATAGCTCCAGCCATAATACATAATAACTCCAGTCGCTACATAAATGGCTCGAGCCACAATTCCAACCAAGCTTTGGAAGTACCAACGCCTTACTGTATATTACTTACTTTGTATAGGAGCCATAAATAACAGATTTTGAAGGAAAACATGGAGTTATTCCAATGTACCATACTGTTACTGTTCTCAGCCCAAGCCGAACAAATAGTTCCCAGTGTTCTTCCACTGCTCCAGCGAGACCATGAACCCCTTAAAACTTAAAAAGAGTCGAAGCGGCTCATCCAGAATAGAGAGGTTAATAGCAAGTCACAAATGGCACACAGTTTATCCATTTACTAACCATAATGGTTTGGATGGTGCCGGATCCTAGGAATCTTTTTTAAAAAAGCAAGAAACCTTTTATTTCAGCTTTTGAGCAAAATTAAATCTCATTTCCTAAACTGATTATATAAAAAATAAGGGCCCTATTACAATCTTCGAGCAAATGTCAGCGCGTGCGCAAAAACGCATTAACGCGAGGGGCAAAACCCATTGTGCAGAACGTTGTATTACAATGTCAGCGCAACAAATGCACATATATGTCTACCGCGGGAGAACCTGCGCGAACGCTGCACGAGCTTACTGTACTTTGCGCGTCGTATACTTAACATTGTGAGCGCAAATGCGTTTGTGCGCTAGTACGCGGATGGTATTACAATCTATGCGCAGTCTGTAACGCACAGCCTTTGCGTGCATAATTTTAGCAACTCCTAAAAGCTGGTGTTAATGGCAAATTCTATCAACCTGGCCGAAACCAAATACACCAGCCCAAAAAAAAAAATACAGCAAAGTATAGTTACACATTCTACACATACCAAACCAATAAATTTGAGAAGTTGTGTGTGTTTTTTTTATTGATGCAGCGTATATGCGCAGATTGAGTTTGACAGGCACAAAAACTTACCGAGAGACAATTGTGGTTCTTAATTCTGATTGGCTGAATCGCATGAAAAAAACAGTCCGCACACTGATTTCTGCGCGCAACGTTGCTGCATGCGCGTTTGTGTGCATCCATTTTGCGCGCGTTATTGTTTGAAGGATGAAACATGTGCGAGGATTGTAATACCAGCGTTGTTTTACGCGCGTTAACATTTAATGCTTCATGCAAAAATTCACGCGTTGTGTGTGCGTTTTTGCGTGAAGAATGTAATAGGGCCCTAAGTTTGTTATTAAGACTAATTAAGAGAGTCTTAACAAGTAGGGACCTCTTTCTAAATTCATAAGGAAATTATTAGAATTTATTAAGGGTAATACCCAGGGTGCTGGTGATGTTCACCATTGTTGTAACTACAGTGAACCTCTGATATCCACAGAAGGAAAATCTAACAACGGTAAGTGACTTTGTAGCAAATAATGTTGAACAATTTCACCAGCATTTTTCTTACATAAAAAACAAACGTTGTGACTATTTTCTAATTATTATTGTTTCACAGTATAATTTAGTGAAATAAAATTGTCAAGTCAATCTCCATAGACCCCCCCCCCGCCCATTCAAACTACAGTGACTATGCTAGACAACTTTGACAGAAACACTATCGGAAACTGTGGTGAACTCTGTTCCAAATTAGTAGGACAGAAACAAATGAGGAAACCCCATTTCAGCCTATGCTGAGTACTATGCAACAACAACGTCTCCTGAATAGTTTCCTGAATAGTGATATCACTTTACTTAACTTTATCCACAACAGTTTGCTGATGGAAAAACCACCAACCCCAACGTTTCAGCCAAATAGCTTTCCCCTCCAGCTTTGTCTAATTGGCCTAATCTTATTTTGATGGTCAGGGTGAGAGAAGTCCTCCTATTAAAAAGCCCTCCTCGCCATCTCGATCAGCTGTGACATTTGTATAAAGCAGAGGGGTTTTGTCAGCCATCACAGCTGTAAATCAGTGGCTGTATAATAACTATGTGCCTTTTGGGACTTGACTGCTTAAACCTGAAACTTGTCTTGCCCATGCCCTCCAATAAACACACAACACACTAAATATATAATGGAAAGGGCACAGGCCACAGCTTTATTAAATTATTTTATCATTCAACTAAAATTCACACCCCAACAGTACCCAAAATGTCAATTCTGATCCTACTACAAGAATGAACAGTAGTCAGTTATCACCACCAACCAGAGCTCGTCACTCTCCTGGTTTAAACAGGACCAAGGACGTCTCTCCCAGCGTCCACCTATTCCGGCGGCTTATCCTTAGGGCTTCCTCGCTGGCCAAGGTTCACGCAAGCTGTGACACCACGACATAAAAAATAAAACAAAAGGGGCGGGAGGGTGGGAACGTGATGACTCCCTCCTTGTCCAGAACAGGAGTGCACAGATGAGAATTCCCCTCCCTTAAATTATCATTAGCATAATCCTTTCAGTCTGCCAATCGTTATCTACCACACCTGTCCTAATTAGTCCCAGGCCAGCAGTCATGCCCCCCTTCCTGAATGTTCCAGGGGCTGCTTGACTGCTTATACCTGGATCCTTGTCTTTGCCCATGCCCTCCAATAAACTCACAACACACTATATATATATAATGGAAAGGGCACAGGACACAGCTTTCTTAAATTATTTTAATATTCAACTAAAATTCACACCCCAACAGTACCCAAAATGTCAATTTTGATCCTACTGCAAGAATGAACAGTAGTCAGTTATCACCACCAACCAGAGCTCGTCACTCTCCTGGCTTACACAGGACCGAGGACATCTCTCCCAGCGCCCACCTATTCCGGTGGCTTATCCTTAGGGCTTCCTGGCTGGCCAAGGTTCACGCCAACGCAAGGGGGCAATGAAACCTTCATCGTCCCTGCGCTCCCCCTGCAGCCATCGCCTTCTCTACACCCGTCCTCAACCCCTCCAGAAATATATCAAGCTCAATGTCTGATAAATCTACCCTATCTGATCGCATCAGGGCCCGGTTATCTCCTTCTAATTCAACATGTCGAATGGAAAACCCCGACTGCCTCCATAAAACAAGAAACTTCCTTATTTAACTTCCTCCAAGCTCGTTCCAATGCCTTAAGAGGAGCAAAACCAGACCAGGCAGTTCTGGACACAATCTCTGACCATACCGAGGAAACCGTCCAGAATAAGGCAACGCAACGAGCCAGATCCTGCATAATTGCATGAGTTAGGTCCAACGAACGGACCAACCAATGTCATTACCCCCTGCAAGCACCACCAGGAGAACCAGGTCCTGAGAACGCCGCAACAGTAAACAACATTCCCTAAAAACATTTTCCCATCTCAAGCCTCTAACACCCAACCATCTAACCCTCGCTACCTCTAATGGCAAACCCAGGTTCCTGCCAACAACCCTCTGTTCTGCGCGGCGCCCAGCCCAATAAACCTATGTGTCCTAAGGTCCATACTGTTCGAGAAAACCCTGTAAGAAAAAACATTGTCACATTAGATTAGGGTGCACATACACCCGAAAAGGATTAGAAAACCAATGTCCTAACCTGCACAACATATCCCCCGAGGCCCCAGCCTCCGCCACCACCGTCGCAGCCCCAATCTGAAATAATTGAGGAGCAAATTCAGCCGGGTTGAGCTCCAGCCCCAAAATACACTTCCGCAGCACCACTGAAAACGAGTCAAAGGAATACCTGACCTATGAACCAAAAAACGGACCCTCTCCCCTCGGTCTCTTATCCAAAATCTCCTGGAGAAGTGCATGTGGACAACCCCACCACACTACCCATGCTAAATGAATAAACACCCCCATCCCCTCCTGATCAGTCTTTGAATGAGGGATAAATAAACGTACCCCTTCTGTTCCCACCATTACATGATGAGATTGAAGACCAGATGGACAACTGGCACTACGTGACACCAATTTCCCAATGCGTAGCGCCCCAAAAAACCCCATAAGAAACAAAGGCCACTTTAAACTAAAAGGACCTCAATGTCATCAAAACAGACCTCCTCCAACCTCATGCATAGATCATGCAAAAGCTGCAATGAAACAGGGGGACTGGCATCTGCCACTGCCATCCTCTGCCACCCTATACCTGCCCTCCGTAGCAATGCAAATTTGGAAAAAATCCTCCCACCTCAAAATTTGACAGAGCAACGAAAGTGCTGACAGAATCCTGGAGGCCAATGCCGCTGACCGACCTTCCTGTACCAGGCGATTCAACAGCTGCCAAGTGGCCCAGACACGATTACGAACATCCTGTCTTCCCCGTCCTGACCGGGCTACGGCCTCCTATGTCCTCCATACTTGAATATAGGCAGTCCACGTAGCCGAAGACAATGAACACAATACATGTTGCATCAATCCATGGAAGCCAGGTTCCATAACCATGGCGGAAAAGGTGTTCCCATCCGATCCACCCCCGGTGCCACCTGCCAAAAACTGTCCCACTGGAACCGGGAGAGAGAGTCAGCAATCGTGTTATCAACCCCAGGAACATGATGCGCCATAAAATTGATATTGAAATCCAGACAATGAAGCACCAAATACCATAACAGCGATAAAACTGGCAGCGAACGAGTCAATACCTGGACCACACTTAAATTATCCGTCCAAAAGGTTACCCACTGATTAGCTAGACTCTCCCCCCCACAGTTCCAGTGCCGTGACAATGGGAAAAAGCTCCAAAAATGGCAAGTTGGTAAGTAATGGGGTGCCGGACCACACCTCTGGCCAGACCTCCGCACATCAGCGGCCCTGTAAATACGCCCCAAAACCACCCCTAACTGCAGCATCCGTAAATAATTCTAACGAAGAGTTAGTCACCTCCACCTCCTGCCAAAAAAATGCATCCATTGTATCGCCCGATAAAAGACTGCCATACCAGCAGGTCATCTTTCAGTGCACGTCTCAGGCGAATGAAATGGTGCGATGCCTTGATCCCAATGGTGGCCAATGCTAACCATCTACATAATGCCCGGCCCATAGGCACAATCCGACAGGCAAACGATAAATGTCCCAAGAGCGACTGGAGCTCTTGTAAAAAAAAATTTTTTATTAGAAAACGCCCGTCCCACCAGTGTGGACAATGCAGACAACTTGTCCTGAGGCAAACGGAAAACTCTAGTGACCGTATATATCTAATTTCCTAGAAAAATCAACCGCTGACAAGGGCCCTCGGTCTTGCTTTCCGCCAAAGGCACCCCAAATTCCCCTGCCACTTCCTGAAAAGTCTGAAGCAACCCCTCACAAACCGAATCCTGACCTTGTCCCACAAAAAGGAAGTCGTCTAAAAAATGGACTACCGACTCCCTTCCCGCCCACGCCTAACCACCCATTCCAGAAAGGTTGCAAAAATTTTGAAAATGACAAGCTATAGAATAGCCCATAGGAAGGCATCTGTCAAATGCAGTCCGGATGCAACGGTTAAGCCAAAATGCCGTCTCAATATCAGCCTTTGCCAACAGGCAACCAGGACCCGCCGCCCTAACCAAAACCAGTGCCTCATCAAATGATGCATAACGGACTCGACAGTCCCGTTTCCAAATACCATCATTCCCAGAAGACCCAGCAGGGTGAGATAAGTGATGGATCATCCGATATTTACCCGGCTCTTTTTTGGGAATGATACCCAATGGAGAAATACGCAAGTTTGGAAAGAGTAAAACCTCGAACGGACCCACCATCCGTCCTAACTTCACCTCCTGCACCAATTTTTCCGCTACCACCTCCTTGTATTGCCGGGCTGACACCAAATTTGAAGAAAAAACTGGGAATTCTGACAGCCTGAATGGAATCTGGAACCCTCGAAACCCCAATAAGCAAGCTGCCCTCCTATTGGGGTAAATGTCGAGCCACGGGCACATCTTAACTGCGCTCACCAGGATAACCCCCAAAACCTGGATCATCCTGTAATCTCCCTCTCCTAGCACCCCGAGACTTGCCGAGGCACCTGAATGCTGGGTGTACCCCCCCACATTGGAAGCATTCCTGTTTGAAACGGCACCCACTGGCCCAGTGACAGTGTGATTCATTGAATAACCAACAAAATCCGTTCTTGGACCCCGCTGACAAACCAAGGGAGTGGGAGCCAGGGGACCCAGGAAAGGGTGATACTTACTGGGCGGGTAGGTGTCATAAGGAGAAGCCAAAGGTTGGCATCCTGTTGGTCAAATTAAGTGACGGACGAACCAGTTTTTTTTTTCCAGAATTGCTGGTCATAACAGAACCAGCATTGGCACCCATACACCTTATAGGCCCCCCAAATCAGATCTATGTAGGAAAAAGAGCCACACTCCGCTCAGGTACCTGTTCACCAATTATAGCACTGAAGGCCAGAAAACCCTGGAGCCAATTCCCAAAAGTCTGAGGTAAGCTCTGAACCTTATCCTTTTCTTTATCCCCTTCACCGTCAGTCCTCCTAGGATGGTGAACCATTTCCTTGTCAACTGCCACCAACGACAATGCGTCCACATATTCGCCTTTCCAGATTTTATTTTTTTTATATCCCAGCAAGATGCATTCCCAAAGGTGATAACTCACAGGCTGACCGTAATCTGGCGTCAGCCACCTGACCCACTTCACCCTCCTTAACAGCCACCACTGAAGCCACACTGCTACCAACCACATTCGTAGCAGCAGACACCACCACTTTCTCAGTCCCCACAGGTTGACAGGGTAGTGCCATTGCATCAACACCCCCAGACCCCTCCTGCCAACCTCGCAGCACTGTCAATAAAAGGTTAACCAAATCCTGTCCTGCACCAAATCCCCCACTCGACCCAGCCTGCCCCTCGCCACTAGCCGCACCATTTCTACTCATATTCAAATCACACTCACGTGCAGCTAGCAGCAGCCAGGACTCCGCAGGTTGCTGGATCAAGCTGGTATTCGCCGATCTCCCCGGAGCCGGTACGTCCCCGGCCTGGTGTTCTTGTCTCAAGGTGCTGGTCCCAGGACAACGACCCGGACATACATCCACTTCAGGAAAAAGTAATCAGCTGTTGGCCCTCCAGAAGAGGGCAGTGCATTCCTGTGAGGCCTTGTAACTGCAGGTTCCTCCGGCCGTGTTGCCCTGGCAACCGGACGCTGCCTAGAGCCACCAGGTGTCCCAGAAATAGGAGGCCGAGCACGTGACTCTGTCTGGCTGCGGTGCCCACGTGACCTCCGAGGGGCAGAGCTTCTTCCACACGGCGGCACACTCACAGCAAGCTGAGTCTGGACCAGCCTAGCCACGTGTGGGCTGCGTGACCGGCTAACCCGCCGTACAGGGCGCCCTTCCGCTGCCACAAGCCCAGGAGGCTCCTGCCCCTGCATCACCCGCCGTGCTGGAGACACCGGCGGCGTTCCCGTCACGAAAGAGGCCTCCGAATCCAGGTCGCAAGAGCCACTACAGCCGGGGTGCCGTCCATACACCTCCGGGCAGAGCGGGAACGGAGACCGGCCGCAGGTCCTGCAGACCGCTCATTACTCTACTGCTTGGAACCTTCGTCATCTTCCGGGGAAGCAGCTCTCACCAATCCCGGCAGAAAGCGCAGCAGGTCCTCCATAGAAAGGCCAACAGAGCTTGCACAATCTTTAAGACGAGACAGCAGCATGGCGACGTCATCCTAAACAGCAGCAGTGATAGCTGCATAGCCTATTCCTCTTGTTCAGACCGGCGTGGAAACGTGATGACTCCCTCCTTGTCCAGAACAGGAGTGCACAGGTAAGAATTCCCCTCCCTTAAATTAGGCCCCTCATTAGCATAATCCTTTCAGTCTGCCAATCGTTATCTACCACACCTGTCCTAATTAGTCCCAGGGCAGCAGTCATGCCCCACTTCCTGAATGTTCCAGGGGCTGCTTTCTGATCTCATACTTAGCACACCAAAGTGAGAGCAAACTGTTGCAAAATAGTAGCCAACTCCTATCAAGTCGCACGCAGCACTGATCCTGATCATTGGTTGGCCTTGTGCATGTGGTGCATGTGCAGTCTGCTTGTAAAGCACTTGGGTGACTTTTGCTTTGTGGGAGCCTTGAGTGGAAGTGAAGGGAGAAACCAAATTGAAAAAAGTTAGTTTTTGGAGAATAAAATATATTTTTTAAAAATGCCGATGCAATGAGAGGGACATTAGGATCATGAAAGCTGGGGCATTTTTGTACTATAGTACCCTTTTAAGGACAATTGCTATCCCTCATTTCCTTTTCTCTATGTATTATGTTCTGTTTACTCATTTCATAGAAACATAGAAAATGTCGGCAGATATGAACCTTTTGGCCCATCTAGTCTGCCCAATTACATGGATACTTTACCTGGATTTATCTTTTGTTTAGGATAGCCTTATGCCTATCCCATGCTTGCTTAAATTCAATCACTGTTTGGCCTCTACCACTTCAACTGGAAGGTTGTTCCATGTATCCACCACCCTCTCAGTAAAATAATGCTTCCTGATGTTACTTTTAAACCTTTGCCCCTCTAATCTAAGACTATGTCCTCTTGTTTTGCTAATTTGTTTCCTTTTAAATATACTCCCTTCCTCTACCTTGTGGATTCCCTTTACGTATTTAAATGTTTCTATCATATCTCCTCTGTCTCGTCTTTTTTCCAAGCTGTACATGATAAGATCATTAAGCCTTTCCTGGTAACTTTTCTCCTTCAAGCCGTACACCATTTTAGTAGCCCTTCTCTGAACTCTCTCTAAGATGTTTATATCCTTCTGGAGATACGGTCTCCAGTACTGCACACAGTACTCCAAGTGAGGTCTCACCAGTGCTCTGTACAGTGGCATGAGCACTTCCCTTTTCCTACTGCTAATACCTCTCCCTACACAACCAAGCATTCTGCTAGCATTTCCTGCTGCTCTATTACATTGACTACTTACCCTTAGATCCTCTGAAATAATAACCCCTAAATCCCTTTCCTCAGATATTGAGGTTAGGACTGTATCAAATATTCTATATTCAGCCCTTGGGTTTTTACGTCCCAGGTGCATTATCTTGCACTTATCCACATTAAAACTCAATTGCCACAGCTCCGACCATTGTTTTAGTTTACCTAAATCATTTGTCATTTGGCTGATCCCTCCAGGAACGTCAACCCTGTTGAAAATCTTTGTGTCATCAGCAAAAAGACATACTTTTAAATTAATACCTTCTGCAATATCACTAATAAAAATATTAAAGAGAATGGGTCCAAGTACTGACCCCTGAGGTACCCCACTGGTAACAAGACCTTGCGCCGAATAAACTCCATTTACCACAACCCTCTGTTGCCTGTCACTCAGCCACTGCCTAATCCATTCAACAATATTGGAATCCAAGCTCAAAGATTGCAATTTATTGATAAGCCTTCTATTCGGAACAGTATCAAAAGCCTTACTGAAATCTAAATAAGCAATGTCTACTGCACCACCTGTGTCTATTATTTTTGTTACCCAATCAAAAAAATCAATAAGATTAGTTTGGCATGATCTCCCTGAGGTAAACCCATGTTGTTTCTGATCCTGTAATCTATGTGTTTTTAGATGTTCAACAATCCTTTCCTTTAACATGGTTTCCATTAATTTCCCCACTACTGAAGTAAGACTAACTGGCCTATAGTTCCCCGATTCCTCCCTACTACCCTTCTTGTAAATGGGCACAACATTTGCTAATTTCCAGTCTTCTGGGACGACTCCCGTTAACAAGGATTGGTTAAATAAATCTGTTAACGGTTTTGCTATTGCATCACTGAGCTCTTTTAATAATTTAGGGTGGATCCCATCAGGCCCCATTGACTTATTTGTCTTTACTTTAGACAGCTGCTGTAGAACCTCCTCCTCTGTAAACTCATATGTAAATGTCTCTTTAGTGTTCTCTCCTAACTGAGGTCCCTTTCCTTCCTTTTCTTCTGCAAAGACTGAACAAAAATATTCATTGAGGCAGTCAGCGAGACTTTTATCCTCTTCTACATACCGTCCTTCCTTTGTTTTTAATCTAACTAATCCTTGTTTTACTTTTCTTTTCTCGTTTATGTATCTAAAAAATGTTTTGTCCCCCTTTTTTACGGACAGCTATTTTCTGTTCTGCGTGTGCTTTGGAAGCTCTTATAAATTGCTTTGCCTCTTTCTGCCTAATCTTATAGGTTTTCCTATCTTCTTCACTCTGAGTTTTTTTTATAATTATTGAATGCTATCTTTTTGTTCTTCACTATTTTGGCCACTTCTGCAGAGTACCACAGTGGTTTCTTCCCTTTTTTGTTTTTGCTAACAAGCCGAATGCAATTGCCTGTGGCCTTCAATAATGCTTCCTTTAAATAATTCCATTTCTCCTGGACTCCCTTTAAACTCCTCCAGTCTGATAATGACTCATTCACACAAAATCTCATTTTAGAAAAATCTGTTTTTTTAAAGTCTAAAACTTTTGTTTTTGTGTGGTGCGTCTCCATCCCTGTTCTTATATTAAACCACACTGACTGGTGATCACTAGATACCAAATTTTCACCTACAACAACGTCTGATACCAAACCTCCATTTGTGAGTATTAAATCCAATATGGCCTCTTTACGGGTCGGCTTCTCAACTACTTGTGTTAGAGATAATCCCAGTAGGGAGTTTAGAATATTTGTACTCCTGGTGCACCCAGCTATTTTGATTTTCCAGTTCACATCAGGAAGATTAAAGTCCCCCATGATAATAACTTCCCCCTTCATTGCCATTTTGGCTATTTCCTCAAACAGCAGATTATCTAGCTCTTCTACTTGTCCAGGGGGTCTATTTCATGGCAGAATTCCGAATGTGCCAACTCCAGACTTTGCACCTTGCTTACCTAGTGCATTGCAGAAACAGATGTCAGCCAAGGGTCTAACCTGGTAACTAATATGAAATGCATTTGTGCTTAGTTCTGGAGAGACAATCCTGCTAACTCTTCTATTAAATACGTATAATTCATCAATCTCTTCACTGCCAAGTGATTTTCCAAAAAAACATTGTCAGCAACCACTGTTTTCTTGTAAAATAATTTTAAATAAATTTTACAGTAATAAATAGCTATTACTGTAAATAACCTATTTGGCCAGTAGATGGCACCATCTACTGCCAAACTGTCTTACAGAGGTTTGAGCAGCAGGTCTTTTTTTTTCTCCCTGCATCGACTGCTGATGGCTTCTGAAAACCTGATATTTCACAGCATTCAGCAGCTGATTTTACAGTTTTAGCTTTTTGGGCATTATACCCACAAGGCTAAAATTTTGTGGGCACCTTATGCAGTCCAAAAGCAAACGAAATTAGTTTGCAGCAAACAAATTTCACTAGCGTTTGGGCTTCAGCTCACCAGATCAAGACATCTCGATATCTGGGCTCCAGATGGTGCCTTTGAAGCTGGAGATATCTCAATCTCAGTAGTGAAGGGGTTAAATATAGAAACTGGAAATAAATTATGAAAATAATGTTTTAATATTCTGAATCGTTTTAGGTAAAGTTAAAAAATTGCTAGTATATCTCTTTAACCTGACCAAAGGCAGACAACAACACCAAGAACAAGACATCAGAACATTTCATGATCCACACAAATACACCAAGTAATCATAAACTATCTTGTCGTATTCTCTACTATTAATGTTTACTGCTGTGAATGTTTATTAAACTAATTCCACATTAATCTCCAAATGACACAGTTTATATCACAAAGGAAAAAAAACAAAATATCATTACAGGTGTTTTCAATAAGCGAATGGAAAGCTGTTTGACACTTATTTCTGTATTGTATTTGTATGGTATTAAAAATGAAAGGAATGGAAGACATCTGGGATTTAACTTGATCAGTCCTGCGACTGTTTCAGATTTTTGTACCTGTGGGGAAAATAACATTTTTGTATGTTGTGCTAAGTGGATCTAATTCACATTGGATTTAATTCTCTGATCTTTTTCCAAAAATACTGTTTAATATTGTTCATAGTCAAGATGCGACACAAAACCGTTAACATTATTCAAATAAAATATTCTATACAAAATCTCTTTTACTGGTTTCTTCCCATTGCTGTCACCTACTGAGTCTTCGGTTAATTTATAGAATAAGCACAGTTCTACTTTTATATTTTTTTATATTTTATGCTATTATGTGTTTTTTTTTCTTTGAGATTCTTGAGCAATCACAGGAATAATCATTCTTTGGCGTACTGGTTCGTCTTTAGCTTTTTCTTATCTACTGAATAAACTGAGTATTGTCGGTAGATCAATTGTATACTACTTATTGTACTTTCCCTTTTCATACATGTTATTTTAATGCTGCAATTTGCCGTTTGACTTTGATGTTTTGTTTAAATGAGCGTTGTATCTGCACAGAGATCAGAATTCCATTCAGGAACTCAGTGAGCTTCAGATGTGTGGGAAGCATTCTCAGTTGCAAAACAGTTGTATATATACATGCTTAGAAACAAGAATATTTTTCACTTGTTTTAAGATGAGAACTATTTTGATGGTAAGAGAGCAGGGACCAGTGTGCAGGATAATATGACCTCTAGTGAACATTGGTCAAATTTTATAGATGCGAATTAATGAGTGACCTAGCAATATCCTTCCAATAAAAATACTCACAGACACTGGAGATGGGGACATTTTTTTTTATTATTATTAATAATAATTAAATAAATGTCAACACATTCTGCAGTGCAGTACAATGGGTAAAGATGGCTAATTCTACAATACACCAAAATGGCAAATTATATTTCAACAACAGATACTGAAGTTCCTATTCCCATTGGAATTTACAATCTAGGTGGGTAGGTGGGGCCCAGAAACTCATACAGACATAATGTGTGGCCCCCAAGTCATGCCATGACACTGCACGTCTAATTAGTAAACAGGGTATTTGACCGAGTAAACCTGTGCACACATTGTGTAGCTGTCCTTGTGGTGACATTACGATTTAGTCACATGAAGTAACCTTCTGTTACTCTGGTAAATTCCCAAATAAACCTTCTGCTTCTTATCTTCTGTAAGATATTATTTCACAAGATTCTGCTGACATCTGTCACACCTGAGCAGATCAATATCAAGTGATGAATTGATATGTAAATGCTTGTCATGGCCCATGCTGTCACAGCGGCGGCAAGAAGGCCAAGGTTGGCACTGCACCCACATGATTGAGCCTGAGAGCACCTTTTCTGTACGGACCCTGGTCCAGCTCAGGTCTTGGAGAGACCTGACCATGTTCTCCAGATCCCTGTTCCCAGTCTGGGTCTGCCTGGCTATATCTCAAGTGTACCCCATCCCACCTCCACCTGCTTTGCTCATCTTAAAAGGACGCCTCGCCCTGAGTAGTGATGGGCCGAACACCACTGTGTTCGGTTCGTATTCGAACATTAGAACAGCCGAAATGTTCAAATACGAACTCGAATACGAACTCGGTGAACATGCAGCTGCCGGTACATTTAGGAGACCTGTGGCTGCAGCCCCCCAGCCCCCGTACCTCTGCTATCCTGCTGCTGTCCCGGCCTCCTGTTTCTCCGGTCTGTCTGCTCCTCTGTCTGGCCGCGGCTCCTCTGCCCCACGCCTCGTCTTCATGCTGAGCCCTGATTGGGCAAAGTCCTGCACCTGACCTGGACTTTGCCCAATCATGGCTCTAATTCAATACTGAGCCCTGATTGGTCAAAGTCCTGCAACTGACCTGGACCTTGCCCAATCAGGGCTCAGTATTGAATTAGAGCCCTGATTGGGCAAAGTCCAGGTCAGGCGCAGGACTTTGCCCAATCAGGGATCAGCATGAAGACGAGGCATGGGGCAGAGTAGCTGCAGCCAGACAGAAGAGCAGATGGACCGGTGGAACAGGAGGGCCAAAAATACGGGGGCCGCAGCCACAGGTCTCCTAAATGTACCGGCAGCTGCCGGTACATTTAGGAGAACTGTGAACACATTTTGTATTATGGAATGTCCGCGGTCGAGCAGACCGCGAACATCCCATAATGTTCGGCGTTCGCTGTACACTCGAAGGGCCGATGTTCGATTCGAACTCATGTTCGAACACTCGGCCCATCCCTAGCCCTGAGCTCCATGCTTTGGCATTCCGCTTAGCTCACTACCAGAAACTTGCTACCCTATTGCTTTGTGTATTGACTTGTGTACCAGAACTTGGCTTTTCCTTCTGACCTTTTTTGATCTCTGCTTGCCCACAATCTATGGCTTGTCTCTGGGGAGCACAAAGAGTTAATCAGTGCTAGTATTACAATCTACTAGCACTGATTAACGTCCGGCTGTGGTTAGCAAAAAGTTAACCACAGCCAGGACTTGGTGTTAACGGATTCCTCTTCTGCAAAATCCGTTAACACCAGCCTAAAAAATTAAAAATATACTCACCTCATGTCCCGAGGTGAGGACCGCGGCTCCAATCGCTTCCTCCATCCGGCGGGAGCAGGGAAAGACTGGGGTAAAAAGTCCCCCCAAGTCTCTCCCTGCGTATCACTACGCCGACCAGCCGGATCTCACGAGGCGAGATCCGGCTGGTCATGTGACCAGCAGGGGGAACTCAATGGAGTCCTATGGACTCCATCGAGTGGATGCTCGTGGCTGTGCTCAGTGCTGCTGCGAGCATCCCTGATTTTAACTCGCGGTAACATTGCACGCAGCATTTTTTGCACCTGTATTGTAATCCAGCGTTAAAAAGAGGGCGCAAGGGGGAAAACTGTGGGCACAGTTTTTCCTCCCTTGCGCCCGCGTTTTAACGCTAACATTGTAATTTGGCCCTTGGTGTGCTATATATTTATTTCTGTATGGTTAATTATCTATATTATAACCATGTCATAACGCAATTCTAAAGTAAATCATTTCAGTTATTGAGTATATGAACATAGTTTTACACCATAAAAGATGTTAGTTACTAAAGATGTACAGAGATTACACAGTGAAGGAAGCAGTGGATCAATAAGGCATTCGATTCTGCAAAGAAATGCCAATACTACAGTTGCCAGGCATATTTATATATCCTACATGCAAGTAATCCATGGAAAAAAATAACATAACACTAACATCATCACATAACATAATTTAGTTTAGACCCTTAGTTACAGAATCAATAAACACATACCAAAAGGAAGCAGAGGTGTGTCCTAAGTGCAGTATTCCTCATTTTACAATCTTTTTGACTGACACATATGTAATAACTCAGGCATGGGTAGGAGTCCTATATACCCCAAGTTGTTACACTACCTCGGCACATGGAAAACTAGGCTTAAAAAGTTGAAGACAAGTTTGCTGATTGGATCATTTGTCAGTTGTCAAAGTAACTAATGTAATGATTTGCATGGAAATTCTATAAAGATCACGTGGGAGATAGTATGTCAACCATGATTTATGTATATAGTTTTAAAAAAAAGAAGAGAATACAGTTTAAATATGCAACGTGGCATAATTCAGCAATGTTATCACTTACAGGGACACTCTATGGTTAAACCAGAAAGGGGGGCGTGGGGTTAAAAATTAACCCCTTGATACACTCCACATTAGACATGTGCACAGCACAAAATTTCGTTTTGAACTAATGGATTAGTCCTAAAATGCAATTTATTTAGTTACTAAAGAAATTCGTTTTCAGTTCTTTAGTATGAAAACTAATTTCATTCATCCGAAAACCAATGGATACAATTACTATTGTAGTGGCTCCTCAGAGGGCTGAGATCGCTGCTTGTTACAGTATCTCTCACTCTCAGCACAATGTGGGCCATATTACATAGTTGGTGCTAACTAACCAGAGCTGTTGTAAACTTCCCAGAGCCATTAGAGCCTATGGAGGTTTTCAGTTTACAACAGCTCTGGTTAAGTTAGCACCAACATTGTAATACTGCCCCGTGTCAGGCAAAGCTGTTACAATTACTGACTGTTCGCTGCTCATCACAGCGCTCAGAGTTTCAGTAAAACTAGTAAATAATATTTTTATATATAAGAGGTTAGAACAATATTATTTCCTTGTTTTACTGAAACTCCGAGTGCTGTTACAGTCAGTTACTGTAACAACTGAGCCTGATACATTGTACTGAGAGATAATGTAACAAGCAGCCGATCTCAGCGCTCACAGCCACAGGATTTAAAGGGCTGAAAAAAAGGATCCTCTCTGTATAATGTTTAGAACATCCTCCTACATTAATACCCCTGTCTGTATAATGTATACAACATCCACCTGCATTAATTAATACCCCTCTCTATATAATATATAGAACATCCTCCTGAATTAATTAATGTCCCTCTCTGTATAGAACATCCTCTCAATTTATACCTTTCTCTGTATAATGTATATAATATCCTCCTGCATTAATACCCCTCTCTGTATAATGTATAGAACATCCTCCTGCATTAATTAATGCCCCTATCTGTATAGAACATCCTACTGCATTGGCATGTGGAGGGTGCAGAACTTCGGATGTTGCACTCTTCATTGCTGGTCTCCTTCACTCATCAATGTAATATCACAAAAAGGACTGAAACTAAAATGTAGTGCATTTTATTTTAGTTTCTTTCGTTTTTTGTACTGAGCAGTTTCGTTTCTCTTGAGTCATACTAAAACTAAATTATCCCAAAATTCGGACTAAATCGTTTTAGTACTAAAACGAATGCACATGTCTACTCCACATCATCCTCTCATTTTAACTATTTAGAGGGTTTTAAAACTTTCTATCCAGCACTGGGCTGCCTCAGCGTAGATTTGACCATGACTTGCTGATGGAATTATGCAAGCTGCATCTGTCATGTGACCATGAGTAGGCTGGTTGCGCAAGTGAGCACCCAGCCAATGCAATGGCTCTTAATGCGGGTATATCAGCAGCCATTGGAGGGAGCTGGTTCCGCTTCCAGGTCTCCACTCTCCACCCATGAACCTGAAATCAGTATTCACTGATATAAGATTCTGGGTGGAGCTAAACTAAAGCACTCAGAGGTCTGAACCAAACCTGCAAGCCCCTCCCACAAAAGGGAAAAAGGGGTGAGGGCACTCAGGTCACTGTCACCATTCAAATAACATGAAGTGGTAACAGTGCTAGGAGTGGCCCTTTAAGTAAATTCACCAATATTTATCCAATGGATGATTCAGTGGAAGAAGAAAACGAAAGACCTTATAGTTTGATGGAAAAAGACAATCTTAAGGTAAATTGTTCTATTCTTAGTACTATATATAGCACCTCTCGGCAAGTGAGGAATATGAATCTGAATCATTGTATTCTTTGTGTTGAACATGCTATGATATCATAATGGCACTTTGACATCAGGATCGCTAAGGCAGATTTCATGTTGCCATGGTTACCATTCAGATTATGAAACTTAAAGTTAATACTTTCTCTTGCAAAAAATACAATAACGATTTATATGGAGGTTTCATTTTTCATATTGAATGGTGAGATAGCAACATATCTGAGAAAGGTTGTCAGCACTAGCCCATCTAGTGGCAAAACAGCAGAATACATAAAACAGAAGAGGAAAGTATAAAAGGAGCAGAATAAAATTCATTAATATTTTGCTATCCTGAAATAAAAACCAGCAAACAATTGAATTACATTTAATGCCACTGGTGAAGTAATGATTTAATACCGAATGCCACTGGCAAACACACACATACTTTCAAGAGGGAAAATTACCTAACCCCGTCACTGAAAGCACTTTTTATTCAAGAAAATATTATAACATTTATATGAAACATGTCATGCTAAGTAAACAATTAAATATATGGTAAAATGGCAATTTTGTATAGATATTTTTATTTCAAGATAGATAACACAATCAATGGTCAGGCCGCACCTTGAATATGCCGTGCAATGTTGGGCACCTGTCTTAAAAAAGGATATTATAGTGCTAGAAAAAGTGTAGAAACGGGCAACTAAATTAATAAGGGGAATGGAAGGGTTAAGTTATGAGGAAAGACTAACAAGCTTAACCCTGTTTAGTTTAGAGAAACGGCACCTTAGAATGGATCTGATAACCTTATATAAATATATATGGGGCCATTATAAACCATTGTCTGATAACCTATTCATTAACAGGTCTATACACAGGACAAGGGGTCATCAATTTAGACTGGAAGAAAGAAAATTCAGCCTAAAGTATAGGAAGGGTTATTTTACAGTAAGAATAATAAAGCTGTGGAATTCTCTGCCTGTTGAGGTAGTTGGGTCAGAGACTGTACAGACTTTTAAAAAGCGACTGGATGACTTCTTGCAGACACAGAATATTAAGGGTTATAATAATTAATATGTGGGTAAAAGCTTCTTGATCCAAGGAGAAATCTGACGCCATTCTGGGGTCAGGAAAGAATTTTTTCCCAGTATGTTGCATATTGGCAAGCATTTCAGACTGGGTTTTTTGCCTTCTTTTGGATCAACAGCAGTATGTGATGTGGGAGAGGCTGAACCTGATGGATGCATGTCTTTTTTCAGCCTATGTAACTATGTAACTATGTAACAAATTAGAATTAAGTACACTTTTAAAATTTCAAATTTTCATGCATTCATTTATCCTTTACAGACACATTGACAGGATGAAAGGTTCTAAACTGTAGATGGTGTCCTTTATCTTGCAAAATTTCAGGGTCTGTGTTATTTCGTTTCTGGACATGGGGCATATTTGTCTTGCTTTAAAAGCTATACAAATGGGGTAGAATATGCAATTTTGTGGTTATTTATTGTTGTACAGTCAATTGTATTCATAGTGGTACTTCAAAATTGAGTTTATATGTCTTTGGTAGTGAAATGGTAAATGGCATGTTTCAGTTATTTTACACATGTACTAGCCAACATTTTGAAGACAAGTTGAAACAGTTCTACATATACCATAGATGCCATTCAGAGAGACTTTTCGGTGCTCTCTGGTTTCCCGCAATTTGGGGAATCAATTTCCCCGACCCTGCAGTGAATTCAGCATTCACCGCAGGGTCTCCAGAATACAGGGAACGGACCCGAAAATCCACTGCAAAACCGCTGAAAATACACAGAAAAATCCCTGGAAACTGCCGCCGAAACGATCCAAAATTTTGGATCGATCCAATGACCGCCGATAAAGTCATGAATGCACTAGTCGATGTGCCGCAAACCTGCCGAATGTGTCTAAAAAAAGCCGATGATCCGCCAAACACAGCACTGGCCAGCTGCCGGGAAAAGCTGACAAGCCAACGAACGGGATAAAAAAACAAAAAACAATTGACAGCGTCAAAATTGAAACGCTGTTTGCAAAATAATTACTGAGAGAAAATGCCTGGAATTAACATATAAGGTCATATGTATACTAATAATAAAACGGTCTGTTACAGAAAAAAAAACACTATTTAAAAAAAAAATGGAAAAAAAATTTGGCCGAAAAAAAAATCCAAAAAATGTCTAAAAGATCCTAAAAATAAATAAATAAAGATACTTTTTGCTGGAGATTAAAAGAATAAATGGTTTATTAGATAATGAAAAAAAGGAAATATTTTTAACATTGAAGCCTATGGGATTCGCCTGAATAAACCTGCTGAATGAAAACACTGAACATCCGGGCATTTCACTGACATTTCACTGCTGTTCGGTGTTCTCTGAATTGATTAACCATTACTTCTCTGTGATTGGAGTACGCTGCCATCGAACAGGCACCATATTTGCTGGCAAATCGCCAAAATTTGGAGAACTGCCTGCTCTGTGAGTAGCCGAATGTTATTTATATTATTTAATGAAATGTAATGTACAGTAAAGTAATAAAAATTCCTGTCATTAACTCCTAATACTAACCCTAATCCAACTCTTAATCCTTCCCCTACAGTTCAAGTTTACGCCAGGGTTATTTTTTATTTATTGTTTTAGAGGGAGATTTAAATCAGAGTACATGTACATGTTTGGAGGTAAAGGGTGAAGCTGTACAATGGAAAACTATCAGGGTTATTCAGAGAAAGGTGAAAACCAGGAGAACTGGCAGGAGAAGAATCTAGACCAAATATCCGATTTGGAAAGTGAGATAAATGGGCGAATTTTTCTGGTTTGGCTATTTTGACCTAATATTTTCATTCTCCAGTCATTCTCCTGAGTTTCACCTTTCTTTGAATAGACCTGTATGATTCATGCTATTCCACTTAAACTATAGATATCTGTTAAATAGGCACCTGAGAATCTCTTATGTGCATCTGTCATATTTCTATAAACGATTGCACTTTTTAAACTTAAATAACCAGAAATATTAACCTGATCCAGAATTTAGACAAACATTTCAATTCAGCAAGAGAATGATGAACGACAGATAATATCAAAATTTTCATAGGAAATTTGAATATTCTCAAATGTCAGTAACAGAAAGCTTTGTTGGTAAACATTAACTCCCAAACCAATTGTATCACACAACCCTGTTACTTTGAAGTTTAAACATGTATGTGTAATAAAAATGTCTTCATTTTTATTATGTACTGTATATCGCAGATTCTTCATGAAGCTGGTTTAGGGCACTTTGAGAAGGCACGGTGCAAAAAGCAGTTTTATGGTTGGTGTCCCATAAGCTAACAGCTCATTCACCAGTGAATTCCCTCTGTGTCTTCCTTATTAACCCCTTAGGGACCGGGCAGTTTTACAAAAATTCATCCTTTAGGCTAGGGTCAGACAAACGCATTTTTCACGTTGTCCGTGAAAAAGTGCGTTCGAACGAATGGACGTATTTTTTCACGGAATACGCGATAGCGGTCATACGATGCGCATTTTCGTCCGTGATTTTGTACGGATCATCAATAAAACCCTTTTGCGTCTGGATGTTATGTTGGCCGGACGTGTGCAGCGTCTGACGTCTCCCAATCACGCAAACACGCCGCTATGCGGACGCAGCGCACTCTGTACGTCAGTAGTAGCGGTTTGACGTTCTCGAAAAAATGCGTTCGTTTGCCACTTGCGTTGCGCGGACAAACTTTCGTGCGGACGTTCGTCGTATGTTCCCCGGCATTGGACGTCATTTGCTGCTAGCACAGCCGTGATTTCGTGCGGCTAAACGCACGTTAAAACTGCTTTCGTCTGACCTTAGCCTAAGTGCCCGCCGCTGTTTTTACGTTTCTGCGCTGTTTATGTTTAGGTCAAATTTTCCTCTTACTCGTTTATGCAACCCACACATATTATACACCGTTTTTCCCGCCATTAAATGGACTTTCTAAAAATACCATTACTTCCATCATATCCTATAATTTACTATAAAAAAAAATGAAATATATTGAAAAAATGGTAAAAATACACTTTTTTGTAATTTAATCCCCAAAATCTGCAACCGCCAAAAAAGATCCCGGCTAAATAGTTTCCAAATTTTGTCCCGAGAATAGAAATACCCAATTTTTACATGTTTTTGCTTTTTAACCCCTTCACTGCTGAGCCAGTTCAACTATGTGCGCTGAGCTCATTATGACCGTTTTATGCTCATAATTTTTAGATGCCAGCCTAGGTCCTATTTAATTAAACCCCCCAGACAAAAAAATAATTTACAAAACCCAATTTCTTTTTTTTTTTACACCACACCTGGTCATGTTTGGTATCATTGGAAAGGCCATGGTCAGACCTTTGATGTCAAACATGACCTGCTAGCTGCCACGGAGCGGGAGATAGGGGGATCCTTTGGATCCCTTTATCTCCACTTGGCAGCTAAGGGATTATGGTGAGGATGTCAATGGGTAGGGGGGTGACCCGGAGGCTTGGCTTACATCCAAGATGTCAGCCACCTCCGATTCGGCGCCGAATCGTGAACTGGCAGTGAATTGGTTAACTGTATATACTGCTGAAAAGGGGAGACTCTCCCCTTTCCAGCGGTGTCTTTTTTTTTTTTTTTTACTACTAATGGTTGGAGAGGTAGAGGGCTCCAAAGAAGCACCCCTTCCCTTCCTGGATTTTACTGCAGGCGTCGGTGGGCCGACGACGTCATCACGCAGTGTGATCATGTCATCGCCTGCTGGCCCCCCAGAAACAGCGTAGCAGGCTTCCAGTCTGCCAGATCGCCGCGGGAGCCGGCGAGGGAGGTAAGTATCAGACGAGAGGGAAGTTAGGAGCACACTGACGTACCATGTACGTCCGCGTGTCTAAGGGAGACCCGTGGGCGTGACGTACATAGTACGTCAGCGGTCGGGAAGGGGTTAATAGATGCATAGAAACCTGATGACTTATTCAAAGAGCACCGATCTTGCCACCGTATTGCACCAATCAGTGAATTTGACCGTACGGTGCAATTTTGTGGCAGTTCGGGTATTCAGAAAGCTGGCAATTTGCCAAATACTGGCAAACTGACAGCGAGATATGATGCAGTTTGCTGCAGATCTCCACAATTCGGTGACCTTCAGCAGCAGTGAAATTGTCCCAGGCTTTGACAACTTATGACCATAATTTGTGACCAAATCTCTATCATTGTTCCCTTAGGTGGTTTAAAAGCACAAATATTATATTTAATTGGATTGATATGTTCATGGTATTTTGTAGTCATTGTCTCAGGAGCACCTTATATAAAAGGCATGTTGCGTCAGACTGAAGCGCCAGGCGAACATTTTTGGAACCCAAAAGAGTGCAGGAGTTGTTGCTTTTTGAGTTCTGCAGTAATACACTTTATTATTTGCAGTGTGGAGGCTTTTAATCTCAGTTTTTGCAGCTCAACCACAACTTAAATGAGTGCTGATTTGCCGTGGTAAAGCATCAACCAGCAGCTGGTCACGGCTTATCTCCTGCTGATGAGGGCATAATAAGCCCAAAACAGCTGTACAGGAGTGGCTGTGACCTGTTGCATAAACCTGATCTTTGCTTAAAAGAACCCCATCTATTATGGCATGGCATTGATTGAAGGGTTCTGTGTAAAAACAGACTCAGGATGCAAAAAAATGAGAAATTACAAACGTCATTTGCATGTCTTACCCAGAGTTCCATGCTGCATATGGGGAATGTAGCACATGAGCTCTGTAAAGCAGTTCGCTGAATTGCTGGGGTGTGTTAATTAATTCTGCAATAATAAACCTTTATACTTATTTATAAATATATATACTGTATATATATTCATTCATTTGATTATTTTTTAAGAAAATTAAATATTAGAACTAAACCATAATTTTTCAAAGAGAATAATACACAACGTTACATTTTTATTTTAAGGTTGATAAATGTATAGACTAGAGTTGATCACATTTATAAAAATGTATTTTATTCCACATTTTAGCAATCCAATGTGTGATCTGGACTAAATACAAAATGTTACTTAATGATGGAGATACATGGATGTCTGACTTGTATGATAAAATCAGTAGACAATAAATAAGTGTTATGCATATGATGATGACATGGTTGTTGTAGACCCTATTGCAATCACATCTCTTCTGAGCTGGAGTAGACAAGCAGTGCTGAAAGTAGCACACACACAATCTCTCACACACACACACACACACACACACACACACTCTGCTGCTGTCCGATTGGTTCCTGCTCTGAATGAATGTGTATACAGGGCTGAGCTCGGCAGCAAAAGGGAAAATCCGTGGCTTTAGAAAGTGTTTTCACTGAGCAGCAGCTTCCCCGCAGACCCCAGGTATCTCTGTCTGATTTTACAAAGTGTTTGCAGGAAAACTTACTGGTCACAAACAGGGAAACTACAAGCAACACAAAAGGAGACAAGGATTCCTCCTCCCAGGATCTGGTGCCTTGCCTGCAAGAAGGGAAATGTGAATATTGCAAGAACTGAAGGAATTCTGGTGTTTTTGGGCTTGACAGGGGAAATATATGCAATTCCTGAGCCTGGTACCCTGACATCCAACTAAGGATGAGAAGGAGAAAGTAGTATCATGATTTGGGGAATCTTCTCTGCAGCCTCACTGCAATGGTAAGGTTTACCTTTACTTACCTGGGTCATTGATTAACCAGTTCAAGTCAGACATGGTGTCTGTGTACTTTTTTTTTTACGTTTGCTTCACATGGATCCTTTATCAATCAGTCCAAGGGAGAACATGTGTGTGAGTGTGTGAAGTCATTTATCTACATTATTTGGTTTACCTGCATCCTTTATTAAACAGCCCAAGTGAAAAATGGTGTGTTTGTATGTGTGTACCTTCACTTATTTACATCTACTTTACCTGGATGGATACCCTGGATAAACAACCCAGTTGAGATAATGTGTGTGTAAGGTCACTTACTTACATTTGCTGTACATGGGTCATTCATTAAACAGCTCAAGTGAGAGTAAGTGTGTGTATGTGTTTATTGTTTTTATTTTTTTTACCTTTCTTTTATCTGGTCCTTTATCAGGCAGCCAAAGAGAGAAATCCTTTACATTATTTGGTTTACCTGGATCCTTTATTAAACAGCCCAAGTAAAAAATTGTATGTTTGTGTGTGTGTGTGTATTGTCACTTATTTACATTTCCTATACCTGGATCCCCTGGATCCTTTATTAAACAACCCAATTGTGATAGTGTATGTAAGGTTACTTATTTACATTTACTGTACCTGGATTATTTATCAAAGAGCCCAGAAGAAAAAGTGTGTGTGTGTGTGTGTGTGTCACTTACATACATTTACTTTACCTGGACCCTTTATTAAACAGCCCAAGTAAGAAATTGTATGTTTGTGTGTGTGTTGTCACTTATTTCCATTTACTATACCTGGATCCACTAAATTCTTTATTAAACAACCCAATTGTGATAGTGTGTGTAAGGTTACTTATTTACCCTTTACTGTACTTGGATTATTTATCAAACAGCCCAGATGAAAAAGTGTGTGTCTGTGTCACTTATATACTTACTTTACCTGGATCCTTTATTAAGCAGCTCAGATAAGAAGGTGTGTGTGTTATATAATGTATTATTTAGTTTTTTTTTTGGTTTTTTTTGGTAATCTGGCTAGCTGGGGAATAAACTATGTTCCCTTTAAAAAAAAAAGCAATCTTCTAAATTATCTGTAAAGGATACTTAACCATGTATCCATCTAACTAATCCAATTAATTATGGATATGCTCCAACATGTGCATAAATTATATCTCCAAATGTCAAAGTCATAATTTATTCTCCAGTTTATCTGTCATTTTAATCCAGAGGAGCAGAAAGTGTAACAGTATGCTCAGCAATTGCTTACAGCTTTTTGATATGTATCTTCTATATGAGGTGAGTACTTTGCAAGTGATACATCACTAAGTCTTGCCTAATGTCACTTTGCCAAGCAGGCAGTGAAAGAGTGAGTGTCTTCCAGTTGGTGACATGATAAGTGTCGAAAGTGATAAGAGCTTATGTCAGCACTTCCCAACAAAATGACAGATCTAATGCAGGAATCATTACTTCTGTGACTGCACTGCGATTTTCTACAAAGCTCAGAGCTTCAAAAAGCATCTGATCCTGGTGGATCCAACAAAACAAGGAGCCTGATACACCAGATCAATGTTGGCAGAGTTTATGAACTGTGTTCCCATCAATGTTATGGTGACAAAGATTATAGAGAGAAAACAAATAGCAATGCTGTCCCATCCTTTAAGGTGGATGTGAGACACTTTACTGACAGGTCTTTAAGACATCATACTTAAACCTTCATTTGTCAGAAGTCAAGAATGTCCCATATCCACACTCCTAAATGCCACACTTCAATGGTTTTGCATCTGGAAGGAAGGTGGCATTAGTCCTGAGCACTGATAGGGCTACTGATGGCAGGTGTCTGTGTCCACTCACTGATTTGCATTCTATTTGTCATATTTATATATGCATGTTAAAATTCCTCAACAAGTAGCACAATAAATATATTGATTTTTATAATAACACTATGAGGTAAGATTGCACATTGAGCTCCTCTTTTCTCCCCTGATCACAGCGCTAGACATCTGCTAAATGTGACAGCATTGTGTTAGCTTGCTTAAATGGGCAATTTCTTTTATATAGGTTTTTCTATAGAGTGTTTTCTACTCCAACCGTATTGTTACTGATAACAACCAATGCCTGTTAACTACTAGAGACAGACTTGACATTAATCCAACGTATTCTTCTTTTTTTTTTCATGCTGTACTGGCCTGGCAGCGCTTGCATCAGTGCAGGTTCTTCACAGAAAATGTAAAAAATATGTAATGTGAAGGGCTATATTATTATTTTTCAAAGATTTTCAGAGGATCTCTTTCCTAAAATCTCTCAAAAGTTTGAGTCTGATGATTATTTATTATGGTCTTCATAAATTAGTGCTTGACAGTTCCCGGAGCCAGGTAGCTGCAGGCTCTTAGAATTCTACTTTCGGATCCTGAATTTTTGTATTATTCTGTACTAATCTATCCAGAAAAATGAGTTCGGCTCCTAAGTCTTCGTACGGATTCCATAGTTTACGTCACGCCGTGCCTTAAATGATTATATATACAATTTTGTTATGTTGTCTTTTGTTGTACAGACCATCAGCTTCCCATAGGTGTATATGTGTTCACTTCTTCCGTCTTCACTCACAAAGTCGAGTTAGCTCGATTTTTCATTGAATACTTTGAAAAACACTCATTAGCATATCAAAACACAATTTTCACATTTTTTAAAAGCAGAATTAGTGTGCCCCTGTGGAGAAACACGTTCCACTGTGTTATCTATCTCCAAGCACCCTGCAGAGAGATAAAAGAAGCTGCATATAGCAGCCCCAAACCTCACTGTAACAAAAGGTTCAAACACATTACTGTTGTATTATAGCAGCCAGAGAGAGGACAGAATACATGGAGAGCTCTGGGGTCACACACCACTGTACACAAATAAGAGTCAGGGGTTATAATGACTGAAAATCCCTGTACAATACAGAAACAAGGTGTTACTGTAATTTGCATAAAAAGGTATTATGCCACATACAGATATTATTTATATATGGAAACTGCATTGCTAATAATCTCATTATGATCACTACGAATTCCTTTAAGCTGGAGATCTGACCATTTTAAATATTTATCTTTATCACGGTTACAGTATTTGACAAAAAGGCCATTTCTGCCTGTATACTGATACTGCGGACCCCGTGTCACACTGTGTAAGATAGAGGAAGCCATCTAGAGTTCAGAATCTATCTTTCCAACAATGTTTTGTAATGGATAATGCAAGGAAAACTAAAAATGAGCGAATTTACATCATTTAATTTGTTTTAACTATCTCAGAACAGCAATCTCTGTGCAGAATTTCTATTTTACCCTATATTAGTTGTTAACTTTGCATCCCACATTTGAATTAAATGTGATAAAAAAATTCTCAACAAAAATTGCTTTGTAGTGAAGGCGTTAAATTGCTTTTACTGTGTAACGATGACAGCCCTTGATGTCCTGGTATGAGACTCTTGTGTAGTTATGTATCCATAGAGATCATACTAACACTGTTAACATTATTGAACGGTTCTTTGCATACATTAATTACTGCATCTTCCAAGCTCCATATAATGAATACTGTCTAGAAAAAAAAGGTAATATGATTTCAGACTCTCCCTAGTGGCCATCATAAGTTTTTGTAGCCCTATCATTTATTACTAATAATGTTGTGTTTGTCAGGCATATTTTTAGAACACACTATACAATACAACCGCTAAACGTGATTTATTATGCTGCCGAAATTGTATGTATGAGCATTTTGAATTAAATGTTATCAACGGGAGGCTATTTCACAATTAATTTTCAACCCAATAGCTATGTTTGGAATCTCAGTTATTTCACATTGGAAAGAAGGGGGTAAAAAAATATAATCACACTAGTATCCAACATAATAGGATTAGCAGCAAACGATCTTCCTCCACTGGAGATTTTCCAGAGATAATCCAATTGCTATAAAGATTAATGATGCTACAACATTGTTATCAATGTCTTCTGTGCCATTACTTGTAAAATAACGACAATTTGTGTCTGCTGGTACCTGCTTTGGAGAATGGTTGCATGTTACATGCCTACAAAACAATATTTTTTGTAAATCCAGTAAATGTACTGTATGTCAAGAGCTGATTTAATCCTGTGAATTCCATAGGGGGTATGATTGCGCAAAACACCTGGGGTTGGTGAAATGTCTCATTCTAATCTCTTCCATAACCTCTGACACAAACCTGAATATTACAATTTAGATTGCAGGTTTAAACTCCTCGTACTTGGCTCCTACTGTAGATTAAAATCCTGCTGGTAGGTCTAACGTATACCTGTCGTCAATAGTTTTACTGTATAATAGAATCCTGCTGGCAGATCTCCAGTATAAATATAGTTTACTGTATAATAGAATCCCACTGGCGGGTCTCACTTATTAATAGGTGCACATTAGGAATGACAGTATTTATCATGAGCCATTGTCCATCTCAGTGAGTTTTCACATAACGCGTGATCTACACAGTTGGTTTTCTTCTGGCTGTTCCAATCATTAGCGATCAATGCAATATATTGTGGATTAGGAGAGTCTCCTCCTAGCCTGGGCAAGTACCATTGAGGACATAACAACTTTTAGTAAATCCCTAAATCCCACACCCCCCATATTGCCATAAGAATGAAGAATAGGAGAGTGGCAACAAGGGTGAACATGTGCATGATGAGCTGAATCCGGAAGCCCCATGGGGAGTTCTCCCTCCCCCTGCCAGAACACATGTATCGTGGTCTCCTCCACTGACTCCAGTAAAGTTTGCACTAAAAGTGGTGTGTTTGAGGTGTCATTGTGCTTGTTACTGCATGTTGGGAGTTTACAGTGTGAATAGAGGTGTGTCACGGTGGATATGGGTTGTTACTGCATTAATGGATTTGTCAGTGTGAAAGGGTGTTTCATTAAGAATAGGAGGTTGTCAATGAGTATACGGGGTGCCAGTGTGAGTGGATGGTGTCAATACTTGTATGTGGTGTCAGTGTGGACAAGGTGTTGTTGTGTCAGTGTGTCTGTGGTTTATTGTCTGGGGTCAAGGGCTACCGTAGTCAGGATCTCTGTGTATGTCTTTGTGTGTCAGTGATTTTGTGTGTTGGTGCTTTACCAACATCACTGTATGTCTGTCTTTGTTGCTGAGTGTGGTTCTGTGTGTCTTTGTCAGTGCTCTGCATCTCTATCAGTGTCGTTGTTTTATGTTTTCGTATTTCTGTGTGTGTCATTCAATGATGTTTCCACTGTCTCGTTGTGTGTGTTTGGTGCCACACTGAGTCCCTTTTCTGGGGTCCATAGGACACAAGCGCAAGCTGTGGGTGAGCTTGGGCATGCATGATGACTTGTGGTCAGCGGAAGGACACTGAGAACTATTTTTAACTAGTTTCCTTCTACATAAAGCCTAAGGAGGCGGCAAAATGTGCCAATTTGTGACTTGGCTGGAATTGCAGAATGAGACATTAGTGTAAATAAGTGAGCCCTATTGGCTGTATTGAAAAATGGCCCTTTTGTGTTTTTAATTAAAGATTATTAGCATGTAAATACTCCAGATGAATTTTGGTTCATACCAATAATGATTCTTTATTATTATTGTTAGTGATATGTTATAGGACTCTCACAAAATGTCAATCGATTGCTAATAGTTCTTTGCTATAATATGAACATGAAAGGGTGAAAATAAGCCTTAGTCTGGTGAAAGAAATATTTTAGATACTGGAACTATTTACCTATTTTCTGCTTACGATCAGTTAATCCTATTTCTTCTAGAGCCTTTTGTATCTTGGTGACTAGAGCCCACTTCTTCTTATCTTCCTGGTTCACATCAAAGGGAGGAAACGTCTAGTTTGTGTGCTGTGCTCAGAAAGACGGATCGAACATCAGGTCACAAAGAGATAGAGGAGGACAGTAACCTGTGTTGTTAAACAGAAAATAAGCACGAGCAACTAAAAAGATAAAAAATGTCATTATTTGGCGAAGCTCTTTAGGCTAATGTCAGACAAACGCAGTCAGAGCGCACTGCTTGTGTTCATAACGGACAGATGTACTGATGGATGATACTGTAGACACCACCCGGTCCGTTTTTCTTGACAGATGTAGAAAAAAAGGGAACTATGGGAAATAAAATTAATATGAAAAATGGTAAATATTTGAAAAGGATATGAAAAGCCATTTTGTGCGTCAAGGTGCTGGACGTCGCAAATGCGCTGGGTCTGACATCTCCTCATCACTCACACAGAACGTTAAGCGGACGTGTTCTTGCCTAAGGCTAGGGTCAGACTAACGCATTTTTATGTTGTCTGTGAAAAAGTGCGTTCGAACGAATGGACGCATTTTTTCACAGAATACGTGATAGTGGTCATACTATGCGCATTTTCGTCCGTGATTTTGTATGGATCATCAATAAAACACTTCTTGCATCTGGACGTTATGTTGGCCGGACATTAGCAGCGTCTGACGTCTCCTAATCACGCACACACGCCGCTAGTGGACGCAGCGCACTCTGTACGTCAGTACCTGCGGTTTCACGTTCTCGAAAAAATGCGTTCATTTTCCACTTGCGTTGCGCAGCCGGACTTTTGTGCGACCGTACTTCGTATATTGGCCGTCATTGCCTGGCACTTGCTGCTAGTGCGGCCGTGATTAAGTGCGCCTGCACGCGCGTTCGCACTGCCTCAGTCTGACCCTAGCCTAACTTACGTCCGTTTGCCACGTGCGTTGTGCGTGCGCAGTTCGGTGCGCATGTACTTTGTGTTGTGTGTGGGTCTCTATTGATCATGATTCTATGCTACGACGGATGTTAAACTGTGCGGCGACACGGACGTGATCACTGTGTTCGTCTGACGCCGGCCTTAAAGATCAACAGAAGTAATTTGGTTCTAGGTACTAGTAAATAGAATAAATACAAGGAACATTTGTACAGTAGAAGGTTATCTTGTTAACATCCTCAAATCATGTGGATGACTAGGCCATCCCCAGGTGGAGAATGATTTATTGTATGCACATATTAAAATCTATTTTTAGCTTCTGCTCTCCTCCATCAGTTCAAAAATGGATGTGGGAAACAGACTGTCAATCCTCAAATCCTTGACCCCATATGGCCCTTTATTTATCCACAATTTCATTGTTAGAAAAAGATGACGTCGCCACATCGCAGGTGGCAAAGTGATTCTGTGTATGGGTCTATTGAAAAGGAAATAGGAAAGTATTTTTAACCCCTTCACTCCCAAGGAATTTCCCAGAAATTCACTGCCAGGAACCAGATGATTTCTAAAGAAAAATAAATCACTTTTTATTAATTATAAAGTGGGAATAGTCCAGATATATAACTAATGCATGATTTACTGTCCCATTTGGCAGGTAGAGCTGCCATCTGGTGGCCATTGTTAGCTATTGCAGCTGGGGCTCCGTGTTGCACAAATGAAAATCTACGCGTTACAGTGATATTCACTTGTAAAAAATGTTGCAGCACCTCTGGCATCACGCCCGTGGTGCTACATCCTTGCGGCACGTTCTAGAGCCCAGTTGCAAATGAAAATTAATTTAATTTGCAATGATACAGCATAGCTTCAGGTCGTGTTAACACGGGGGGGGTGCCTGCTGCCGCTGATCGCGCATACACAATCACGGTGGTGAAGGGATTATCAGCGCAGTTGCCTATGAACGCTTGTAAAAATGTGTATATGAAATAATATTCTATATTAACTCACAACTGCATTTTTTGTTGCGGTGGATGCATTTTTTTACTTTTTGGTAGTCTTATGGTAATACAAGTTGGGAAATGTATAGGTGTGTATGGATAATGGTGTTACAATACTTATTTTATTTTCTATAGATGAAAGTGTATATTCTGTACAGGCAAATGTACTTTTTCAAGCATAAATATTTAACATAAGAGTAAGGGTGTATTAAACCTCCTTTGTGTAGAGAAAAATGTAGCAAGAAAATATTACTTCTTTGTTAAGTCAAGTTTTGTAACAGTGAAGATACATAGATAATTCTGTTCCTCTTTTGCTTATGAAAAGTTTGCGTGGAGAGGATAGGATAGAAGTGCCTCTTTAATCTCATAACATCTATCTCTCTTTTTATTGCTTGTTAAAATATAAAACTCTTAACAAGTTGTCAGAGCCGTCCTTTCCAGTGTCAGGAGAGAATAAAATTCACACATACCTGTGAAATAACCTGTATTCTCCGTAAATCCTGGACGTGCTTCCCCAGGCTCACTGGAAAACAAGGGAAACTTTACAGTATTTCTTCTGGGTTAGACATTTTCTAAAATAGATATAGGCACTGGCAGGACTATATTTTATAGATATGTGACTATAACTGGTTTTCCCATGAGAATGAAAAGTTAAAGGGACACAGTGTGAGCACTCTATCTTATCTGAGTGGTCACACTGCTATGAGCTCCCTGCTCCCCTCCTCTGACGGGGCTCAGAGGGCTAATTCAGCAATCCAAATTCAGAGGTTTATTCCAGCCCAGAACCTCAGATCAGTGGTCCCATCAGCTCAGGGCTTGGAGACCTTTAGGAATTAGTCTTATCCAATGATAACAAAGCCTTCCAGCTTTGAGAGCCACTGGATTGTCATGTCAGACCCAGCAGTGCAGAGGGAGACCAGAGCTGGATTTTTGTGAAATTTAAAGGAAACTAAAGGGTTAATACAGGAGGGGGATTGCTGAGAGGGTCAGGAGGGTTAAGCTTTTATTATTTTTTTCATTTTTATTATTTTTAGAAATCAACCATTTATTCTTTTCATTTACAGCAAAAAGTCCATTTATTCATTTATTTTATTTTTTTCTTAGGCATTTTCCTGGATTTTTTCAGTGAAATTTTTGATTCCCATTTCTTTTAAATAGAATTTTTAATTCTGTTTCAGAGCTTTTAATTAATTTTTATAGGACCTTTTTAAATTATTTCCATGCATTTTTTTTTAAATTCTTTATTTTGAGAATTGCACATTTCCATGCATTTTTATTGTACTTTTAACCTCCCTAGCGTTCCCATTCTGACATACAGTATTTTATATGTCAGAATCGGAACAATTTATTTGGCCCCCAAGCCGAGTGTGGCTCGGGGTTAAATGCATTGCAGAAAGCGTTAACCCCGAGCCACACTCGGGATGCCGCTGGATACATTACCTGTCCCTGCACTCCCTCGCTGTCCCCATTCTCCTCCGGCGATCGCGACATCCTGGTTCCCTTCTCTGGTTCAGATCCTGTTTGGCACACTTTGGGGACCCTGCGGTGAATGCTGAAATCGTAGAACAACACCGAAGTGCGCCGATCGAGAGAGCACTGAAATTTCGGTGCACTCTTAATAACCCCTTGAGTGCCATAAGAAAGCAGTGTAACTCTGTCCTGCTCTGACACCCAGTCGCTCACTTGATTTTTTTAGAGGGTTCCTTAAATTAACTGCTAATCTGGAAAGCCTAATTCAAACATATCCAACATTTTCAGCAACTGGCACATATCGGTACTTACCTGCTCTCTAACATCCTCACCTCTGCTATGTAAACACTGTTACTTCTCTTCTATATTTAAACCAACGCAAAAGAGAGAAGTCTGTAACTCAATATTCTTCCACTGAATTCTGTAATACGGCTGGAATATTTTTTCCCATTTATTAAGCCAAATGATGTGATTATAAACAAACAGCAACATTTGCTTGGCAAGAGAAGTAACAAATATTAATAAATATATATATAGATATATATCTATATTTAAGTCTTGCCTAACAGTGCGTTCGCAACAGAGACAATAACACATGCACTTTCAATTAGCAAGCTGCATTTCAAAGACAAGTACTAAATATCTCCACTGCTCCAATTTGTTATATCAAAGGAATTGAAGAGACAAGAGCAAACATGTTAATATAAAAAAGCGATTGAGAATGTGCTCAGAACTAAACTATACCGAGGAATAAGAATTTTATGAGTTTTATATTAACCCCTCTGCTATAAGCATATTTTCATTAATACAGTAGCATAACGTTTTTGTGAATGATGGGATGAATAACTCCTAGCACATACATATAAATTGACAAAAACAATAATTATTGTGTAAAATACATTTTAGGGATGCCTAAATAAAACATATATATATACATTTTTATTAATTTACACATCTATTATTGAACCCTTGGTAGAACAAAAAATAGAGATTACACACCATCATCTTTATTTTCACCCCTTCAATAAAAAATTTCCTTAAATCACTTCCAGGATCCAGTGATTTTATGGAAAATTACTTTCCATTACTCACACTTTAAAGCAGTGTTTCCCAAACCTGTCCCCGGGAGCCTCAACCAGGCTAGATTTTGCAGATCACCTTGGGGAAATGCAGACTGAATCCTGCAATCACTGAGCAGCAAATTATGTCACCTGTGCTGTGCTTCAGAAATCCTGCAAACCTGGCGTGGCGGAGGGTCCTGAGGACAGGTTTGGGAAACAATGCTTTAACCCCTTCACTGCTGATGACATGTGGGACACGTCCTCATTGATGCACGTTACATGCTGAGGACGTGCCCCACATGTCATCAGCTGTGCGGGACCCCCGGCGGATATACTCACCTCTCTGTCCGGGGTCCCGTGGCGTTCTGACTTCAGGGTCCTCAGACACTGAAGTCAAGCTCCTCCCCATGTAAATGCCGGGAGATAGCCTGGAAGGGAGGGGGGATCCGTTCGGATCCCTCTCCCTCCTGATCGGGAAGGAGCAGCGCCAAAAGCCAGGCACCGCCTAAAAGGGGAGAGTCTCCCCTTTTAAGCGGTGCCTGGCTTTAACCCCTCAAGCGCCGGGTCGCACTGCGGCGCCGAAGTGCGGCCTAGCTCCGGTGGGAGCGTGATGACGTCAGATAGCCGGGGCACCCATAGAAAACATAACCGCAAACGCTCATGTGATAAAATGTGAAAAAAAACACTTTACACACTGATTAAAAATTCGATTTTATTGCATTTTTTGTCATAATATACAGGCAGGACATAACATATACATATAAAAATGATATATTATGAATTGGTGGAGTCTGCCGGAAAGAACAATATATAATATGTCTGGGTCATTTAATAAGATGTGGCTTAAAATCGCGTTTAAACATGATGAGCGAAAGTGTTAAAAATGAGCTCAGCACACAGCGGTGAAATGCCTCAGCAGTGAAAGGGTTAAAGCAATACTCTGCCATAAAATGTAAACACCCCCCTTTTTCTCCAATTAATTATTGTGCTAAATCAGGTGACACCTTCTGCAAAATATTTTTTTCATATCCCTTTCAGTTAGGTGTAAATACTCACCTGATGTCCAGTGGTGCTGGGTTCGTCCTCCTTTTCTGCTCACATTCACTGCTCTTGCGATATGAACCAATCAACTGGACACTTCAAATTGGCCACTGTTGGATTTGGCCTCATAAATTCAGATGTGGCAGAATTAGTCCGCTACAACTCGTGTGGGGTTGTCTTTGGCTCAGAATTTGGGCATGGTCAAATTTGAGGCATGCTGACATCATCTGTCCTGTGGCAGGAAATTCAAAACTCGGTTTGCAGAATGACAGCTGTGTGGGTGGAAGAGACGTCTCTGCTTCACACAGCTGACAGAGCTGGGGTGGCATGCTTGTCTCACTCTGACCACCTAAAATCATAAAGTGGTCAGAAGGACGTCCCTTTGTATATGTTCACTGTTGGTAAGCTCTGCTGGCTAAAAAGGACTACAGAATTTACATTTTAGCTTGGTCATTGAGGTTCTATGGAGGCAAAATGAATCTGAACGCCTTTCAAGTAATTTAAACACATTGTCTCTCATGTCCGTTGTCTGAGATTTTAGGGGCATGTTCTGGAGCCCATCTGCAAAGGAATTTTGTTTGCAATAAACAAAGTTCCTTTACATTGCTCAAGAATTAGTGCACATCAAGTATGCTCGGTCTTGGTGCACCCGCTGGTGATTTTGAAGATCGAGTATACTCAATCTTGGCAGTGAAGGAGTTAAGATAGTTAAGGGATGACTCTAGAAAGACATTATTGTTTCATTTTTTCCTTTCCTTTTCACAAGGGGTGTTGTTAGATAGATAAATGACCCTGTTAACCGTTTCCTAGACCCGGCGATTCTGTCCACCTTGGCGTCCCACTGGCTGGTCTTTCCGATATAGGGATGCAGCAATGAAAATGACACACACGAGTTGTGATTTCAAAGCCTGCCCATTTACTGGAAGCTCAAATACATATTTTATGGCTTACAGCAGAAAGGGGAGACGGGGCGGGGAGAAGGAGGGGGTGAAAGTGAAGACAAGAAATTACATTGGGAATGTGTGAGTGCGTGAGTCCTGACCTTGGCATTTTCTGTATGTGCTGTACCGCTGTACTGAACAAGCTGCTATGTTCTAAGACTTTTCTAAAAAGCACTTTCTCTAAAACAAAGATTTTAACGCTTTACTCAAGCAGAGGTATTAACTCTGCAAAGTTTCCCTAACTTATAGGTGTTGACTGGGTGTAGGTCACCTGAACCAATATCTTATTCACGGTTCATGTAAACTGAGTAGTGTGAAAGATGGTGGTGAAAGCTGACACTAGGGAGCCTCTACCTACACCTAACCCCACCTACAGGCCAGAGGTATTTAGCATCAATAATACGGTAAGCCATATGAGCACTGGAACTCATTTTGCATAACAAAACTGCATTGTCTTTTCATGTTTGATTCTTCGACTACTTTACTATGACTAAATAAATATATCAAAGTACTTTGTGTTCAGAGGCAAAAGCCCAAACAGATAGAGATGCTGTTGTGTGAAATCTAAGCTTCGTACAAAGTGTCAGACTTTTCTCTCTGTATATATTATCGTTGCCATAGAAATAGTGACACGTTTAGGTATGAGGGGAAATAGCTAAGGACTAATTGGTCAGTTTCTCAAGTAGCTGACATTAAAACTACCCCAATAACCTATTTTTCTGTTCACCCACACATACATCACAACTCTTTTCATCATCTCGTTCTGCACATAGAGTATAATTAAAAGGCATTTTTATACAGGGCAGTAAGGTATTTCCAGCACAAATAGCAGCGCTTTCCAGCTGTGCAATGTTATTTTTAACATATACTAAAACTACTGGAAAAATAGAGTAAAGTTGCATGTAACTAATATATACAAATTCTTTTGATGTAGAATCTTGTAGTGAAATTCTTAGGGCCATATTACAATGTTGGTGCTAACTTAACCAGAGCTGTTGTAAACTTAAAACCTCCATAGGCTATAATGGCTCTGGGAAGTTTACAACAACAGATCTGGTTAAGTTAGCACCAACTATGTAATATGGCCTTAGTTTCTAAATATTTTTTGCCTTTAGGTATGAGGAAAAAAGTCCCCTAATTTAATGTTTACAGTCACATGTAGTTTTTCCCCCAAGCATAGCATATCACTTATAACAGGGCTCAAAATTTCAAGTCCCAAGCTACTAGCCAGGCCTTAAGAGTTACTCGCAACTAGTTGCCCCACCTAACCCCTTATCCTGCCCTGCCTCTGCATTCCCACTCGCCCTCATGTAATTTCCACTCGCCAAATGCGAGCAGGCGAGTGGAAATTTTGAGGCCTGACTTATAATATGGTTGGTAATAGGGAACCACTAAGCACGGTTTCTGGCTTGCTCAAGCTGGTAACAGAAATGACTAAAGGGTAACATTCGCACAAGCCATCATCCTGCTTTTGTTACAAGCGTGCCACTATAATAGAGGCTTAACATGTAATATAAGGGAGGTAAAGTGAAATTTCCAATTAGGCAGAAAAGGTGCATGCCTACAGGTAACTGGTCCTTAGACGGAGTCGTACTAATTACCCTGTGCTTCAGATAGGGTAACACACACAAAGGTAACTCCTGACAGTCCAGCTTAAATCCATTGTGGATGCTGTAGCTGTTTGCTATCACCGCCTTAAAACTACTTTCTATACAGGCTCTGTGACACGGGGATTCACCCCTGATGCACAAAGGGGAAACCCAGCCATCTCTACCAATATTGTTAAATTGAGTGTGCAAATCTGCATTTAGGTGAGTGTACATCATTGAGTTTGTAATAATCTGAGAGTATTTGTTTGTATAATAATATAATATTGGGTCACTATCAGAGCAGTCACAGTTCTTTATATGTTCAAAGGCCCAGTAGCTCCACAGGGCCCTGGGTATAGCCAAACCTTGGACAGCTTGTCAAAGTGTAGCAGATGCAAGGGACTCTACCATGCTACTTAGGACTGTCCCAAAAAGTGTAAGTTGTTGTGTGTCAGAGGGGGAGGGTATTATCCCCGGATGCAGTGACTTAATAGGCAAACAATTGAATAGGATCCAAATCAGGTTTATTGGGTATATAAACATACAGGTATGCCAGCAGAATAGGAAGGCTGGAATCTGGAGTTAAAGAGAGGGACAAGGTTGGAAACTGGCTGACTTCAGGACAAGACAAGGAGAAGAAACAGGGCAGGGCAAACAAAAGAAAGGACACAGAATAACTAGACGGAGAAACAGAGAGGAACACACCAGGAACTCACAAGAAGCTTGAGACAGTGCCAAGCAAGACAGGAGAAAGTCTGGCTGGATACAGGCAGGAACACAAGGGCTGGCACTGGAGACTGGGCAGAAACATCACCGGAAGAACAGGTGAATGGGAGGCAAGGGAACACAGCAAGAAGGTCTATGGCAGTGTTTCCCAAACCTGTCCTCAGGACCCTCCGCCTTGCCAGGTTTGCAGGATATCTGAAGCACAGCACAGGTGATCTGATTTGCTGCTCAGTGATTGCAGGATATAGTCTGTATCTCTCCAAGGTGATCTGCAAAATCTGGCCTGGTTGAGGGTCCCAAGGACAGGTTTGGGAAACACTGGTCTATGGGAACAAGACTGCACAGGTAGCAACGCACTACAAGTATTGACAATGCTTAAGCACTTGTAGAGGGGTGTGACATCCTTTTAAAGGATGTCCACCCTGAGCAGTTGTATCTGATTGCTCAATGGTGGATTTGAGCATTGTGAATACCCCACCTGGAACAATCCCCAGTGTTCAAGTTACTGCAGCTCTGGCTTTCAACGTCAGATGCAGGAAAGGTGCTACCAGACTAGGGTTTTGGCTGTACCAGTGTGGCCGAGGAGCCTTCAGTGCTTCTTCTGTGCCTGTGGGCTAGATGCCTGTGGCATCTGGAGCCGTGAGATCACTCAGAGTCATCAGTGAGGGAGGGATTAGAATGGTGTGCAAAAAGTAGAGGTGCAGAGCAAACCTTCTCCCACCAGGGAAACCTATTTATCTCATTGCTGGTCCACCAGGGATTGAGCTCACTCCCTCTACAAAAAGGTAAGCAAAATGTTTTAGTTTCAATTAGTTTACTGAAATGGTCAGCTGTGGAAAGGGGGACCCGACCAGTGGTTTAGTAAGGGGCCTTGAGACTTCTGATGGTGGTCCTGAATATTGTTGCATGAACCCACCAAAACTCTTAAGGGTATTAGGTGTACTGGGATGTGCATGACAAACTGTGCTGGGCATTAGACCTATTGTGATGGGCATGGCAGATTATGGCAGGTATTAGTTTTATTGTGATGGACATGGCAGTCTGTGACAGGCTTTAGGTATACTGTGATTCATATGACTGCCTCTGGTTGTTATTAGGTTTGCTAGACTGTGGTTGGCTTTAGGATTATTATGATAGACATAACACACTGGTGTGCACATTTGAGGTTGCTTTAATTAGATGGGGGCTGTGGTGGATGTAATAGTTGTGGAGCTCTGCCAGTCATTCTGCACCTGTCACAAAACTTGTTCCGCATATTTATTTATTTATTTTATTTATTTGCAAAGGATTTTACCAGGAAGGATACATTGAGATTTCTCTTGTTTTCAAGTATGTCCTGGGTTCATGAACATTGAATTGTTACAGTCGTTCCAGAAATACAAAGTAATAAATGTAAGATATTAAAAACAAAACAAAAAATATACATATTAACACAGAAAATAGATATGTAGGAAATAGTCATTATGTTACATGTTTACAGGTGCATTCCGTATTGAGGTATGTTAATATGGAACTCTTGAGTGACTTAAGACTGGGGGAAGATTTGATGGCGTCTGGGAGGTTATTCCATAATTACGGTGCTCTGTAGGAAAATGAGGATCGAGCCACTGTCTTTTTATATTGTGGCACTGCAAGTAAGGTGTAGGTCCTGGATCTGAGGTTATAGGATGAGGGAACTGCTGGAGGAAGCAGTCTATTCTGGTAGGGTGGTAGCTTCCCATAAAATCTCTTAAACAGCAGGTTGGAAAGGTGAAGGGTGCATCTAGATTCCAGCGACGGCCAGTTTAGCTCTTTTAAAAGGTCACAATGGTGGGTGATGTAGTTACATTGTAGCACAAAGCGGCAGAATGAGTTATACAATGTAGTAAGTTTCTGAAGGTGTGTTTGCGGGGCAGCTGCATACACTACATCTCTGTATTCAATAGCCGGCATAAGCATTTGTTGTACAATCTGCTTTCTTACCGCGGGGCTCAGGCAGGATTTGTTTCTGTACAGGGCACCTAGTTTGGGGTAAAGTTTAGATGAGAGTTTTTCGATGTGGGGGCCAAAGGATAGATTTGGATCTAACCGCATCCCTAGATATTTGAGAGAAGTGACTGTGGTCAGCGTTCCATTTGATTTTGTCCCGACACATAGATGGGGATCTTGCAACTTATGTAGTTTAGGTGCTGTTTCAAAGAGCATCGTAACAGTGGAGTGGAGTAGAGGTATTATCACTGCTCTATAACCGTGGAGAGAGACTGTGGAGATACAGGTTCGATCCTGGCAAGAGCACCTTTCCATTAAGTGTCCTTGGGCAAAACACCTAACGGTACATACTCGCCACCCAGGACATACTTGAAAACAAGAGAAATCTCAATGTATCCTTCCTGGTAAAATACTTTCTCAAAATTTTTTTATAAAAAGTTTGTTATCTTTGATCCACGTTTCCACCTCTGTGAATTGTTCTTGCAGCATGGCCTCCAGTTGCGGGAGATTTGGTTTGCTGGTATAGATTACAGTGTCATCTGCGTACATGTGTACAGTTGAGGCTTTGCAAACATTGGGCAGATCGTTTATGAATATCGTGAAAAGCAGGGGCCGATTGTTGAGCCTTGGGGTACACCGCATGTGACTGGGAGGGGGAGGAAGGAGCTGCCAGAAATGCACACATGTTGCGATCAGTCGGATACATATAATTGAAACCAGGTTAGCGTGCAATCACCAATACTGGAGTTACTAAGCTTTTGTAATAATATGCCATGTTCTACTGTGTCAAAGGGCTTGGCAAAATCAAGGAAGATGGCTCCAGTTAGGTTTCCTTGTTCCATGTCAGCTTGGGTATCATTGCAAACTTTTAAAAGGGTGGTTGTAGTTGAGTTATTTGGACGAAAGCCTGATTGATCTGGAGTTAAGTAGTTTGAACATTGGTAATTAGGGATGAGCTGTTCGGGTTCGGACGGTTCGGAGTTCGACCTGAACTTTGGCAGTTCGAAAGTTCGCGAATTTCGACCTTTTTGGGCGTGTTCGGTTCGGGTTCGAAAAAATAAAAAGGTAATTTTGAAAAAATATAGAAAATGCTTAAAAAAATACTAAAAAATCTAGAAATAAAGAGACTCTTTACTGCAGAATATTATAAGCAATGGTTTATTAGATATTGAATTAAAAACTAATGTGTACGTGGAAAGATTATCAACTCTAAATGACCTCTGTTCACAAAAGGGCATAACACCAGGTGTTTTTAGTCTGGTAATCAATTTGATACATTGTACAATATAGTGAGGGTGGGGTGGTGTCTGCTTCTGATTGAGATTTGAGAATTAATTTCCCTAAAACATCCTAATATGCTGCATTTAACTGGTGTTTGAAAAAAATCTAAAGCAATGTTATTTTTCACCTCGGGATTAAACATTCACAGGGTTATTCAGAGAGCGGTGAAAAGCAGGAGAATAACTGGAAAAATTCTCCCATTTATCTCACTTTCCAAATCGGCTATTTGGTCTAGATTGTTCTCTTCTCTTGCCAGTTCTCCTGTCTTTCACCTCTCTCTCAGGGTTGTTCAGAGAAAGGTGAAAACCAGGAGAATGGCAGGAAAAGAGAACAATCTGGACCAAATAGCCGATTTGGAAAGTGAGATAAGGCTAGGGTCAGACTAACGCATTTTTCGCAGTGACCGTCATAAAGTGCGTCCGAACGCATTGCCGTATTTTTTCATGGATTGCGCGAAAACAGTCATATGATGCGCATTTTTGTGCGTGATTTTTTACGGATCCAAACCAGGAAACTTTGGGTGTCTGGACGTTATGTTGGCCGGACATGAGCAGGGTCTGACGTCTCCAAATCACGCACACACGCCGCTAGTGGACGCAGCGCACTCTGTACGTCCGTACTAGCGGTTCTGCGTTCTCGAAAAAATGCGTTCATTTTCCACTTGCGTTGCGCAGCCGGACTTTCGTACGACCGTACTTCGTATATTGGCTGTCATTGCCCGTCATTTGCTGCTAGTGTGGCCGTGATTAAGTGCGCCTAAACGCACGTTAAAAATTCGCTAGTCTGACCCTAGCCTAAATGGGAGAATTTTTCTGGTTTGGCTATTTTGACCTAGAATTTTCCATTCTCCAGTCATTCTCCTGCTCTTCACCGCTCTCTGAATAACCCTGTCAGGGTTATTCAGAGAAAGGTGAAACTCAGGAGAATGACTGGAGAATGGAAAATTCTAGGTCAAAATAGCCGAACCAGAAAAATTCTCCCATTTATCTCACTTTCCAAATCGGCTTTTTGGTCTAGAAGTTTCCATTCTCCTGCTTTCTCCACCAAAAAATCAGTAAACTTTTTCTGCATGTCCGAAAATGTCTCCTCTTTTCAGACTGCCGCCCCAAGCAGTTGTTTATGGATAGATTAAAGGAAAAGCATTTACCGCCATTTGAAATGTCATTTTTTGTTTTTTACATATTTCTATACCATCCTAGAAATCCGCCACTTCACGGGCAGGTTATGGGGACCTCCTAGGCACGATATTTGAAGGAATTTTTTGTTTTTATTTTTAACCCTTATTTCATGGAAAACTTACTGTCTCTTTAAAAACTTTTTTTTAAAACTTTTTGTCCTTGTTTCCTGTCCCCCAGGGCACTACCCGGACCCCCATACACCTTTAAGGCAAATATGTAGCATATATGCCCTCTTGGAGGGCACTCTAAAAAAAAACGGTCCGGGTTCGGTCCCGAACAAATGGGAAGTTCGGGCTCGAACCGAACTCGGGGAGTGTTCGGCTCATCCCTATTGGTAATAATCACGCACGTAATTGCGTGTACATACATTTTTCCAAAATTTTTGACATAACAGGGAGCAATGATATATTATGTACATTTCACAAAAAACATTGTCCGTGTGTGATGGCATAATGTGAAATGCTCTATTAGTACATATTTAGAAGGTGTAATATACAGAGAAATTTCTATTTTCTGACTGACCTGTTAATAATTTGTTCAATGGAGAATGGGCGCATAGCAATTCTGTGCCTAATGACTCCTCAGATATAAATTGAGTCCTAGTAATATCCCTATAAAAGAAATCAAGAAATCTCATGTGACTGACTTTAAAAGTTCACTGTGTCTATCATCTACCAGAAAACAGAAGTGCATCAACTTTACCGTAGCAATAAAATGAGAGATTCTATGAGATTACAGAGGCTGTATATCAAGATGGGATAATTCAGAGTCTCTCATTGGTGTTTATACATTATAAAGGTCACAGCAATTTTGAACCACAGTTTCTGGACACCCAATTTCAGGATTTTAGATTATAGAAACTAAATATACTCCTGTAGTTTTTTTTGTGATGTCAGGTAAATTCTTCTGAAACTCTGTGTACTTAAAGAATAATTTCAACATTGTTACATGATGGGTGAAATAATCATTTCAGATATAGAGCTAATATGATTTATTTTCATGTGTAGCATCAATCCCTGTAGTACCAAGTGCTTTTTGTTGATATATATATACAGTGTGAGTCTAAAGTTATATTATTTAAACTTGTCTTTATTGCCTTGTTTTTAGATAAAGGTTCTTAGGAACCGAAACGTTGGATTTTATTCAATAAAGTTTGTTATTTTTCTACAAGCCCCAGTGTGCTCCTATACCTGGCTTTTATATATATATATATATATATATATATATATATAATTTATAAATTGATAGCACTCAACAGCCTGCCCTTCCAAATGATGCCTGGCATTAACCCCTGGGGAGCTGGATCGCGAATCGGCGCTGAAAAGCGCCGGTTCGCGATCCTTTCCCGGAGCTGGCCGACATCTTGGATGTCAGCCAAGCCTCCGGGAACTCCCCCAGAGGACTGGCGTCATCGTGCGTAGCACGATGATGCCAGTCCTAGACTTAACCCCTAACTGCCACCAACTGTGGAGATAGGGAGTTCCAATGAACTCCCTATCTCCCGATCCGTGGCAGCTAGGGGTTAAGCATGGCCGTTCCAACGATACCAAACATGAAAGTGAAAAATTTTGTAAAAAAAAAAAAAGGAAAAATAAAAATAAAAAAAAATTAAAAAAAAAAATTAAAAAAAAAAAATAAACACTTTTTTTTTATTTTTTTTGGTTTGTTAATGCAGCAATATTGTTCCCATTTCAATTATAATGTGAACAATGATGCTGCACTAACGATTTTTGTATGCGGTGCGTTTGTTAAAAATAGTGTCATTTTCCCCAAAAAAAAATGTAACGAGACCCCATCTCTAATTTTTTTAACAAGCGCACCCCATACAAAATATAACCGCAATTGCTCGCATGTTAAAATGTGGAAAAAAACACTTTACACATTGTAAATTATTGAAAATACATATTTTATTGCATTTTTTGTTATAATATACAGACATGACATAACGTATACATATAATAATGACATATTATGAATCTACTGAGTCTGACGGAAAGAACGATATATAATATGTCTGGGTCATATACTAAAATAAGCCTTCAAAACACGTTTAAACATGATGCGCAAAACAGGTAAAAATGACCTCAGCATAGGGGCGGGAAAAGCCTCAGCAGCGAAAGGGTTAACCCTTTCACTGCTGGACCATTTCAACTGTCTGCTGTGCTAATTTTTATTGTTTTTACTCATCATGTTTAAACACGATTTAAAGTCACATTTTATTACATGACCCAGAGAAATTATATATCATTTTTTTCGGAAGACTCGGCAGATTCATAATTTATCATTATTATTAGGGATGAGCCGAACACCCCCCGAGTTCGGTTCTGGCCCGAACCCGAACTTTCCATATGTTCAGGTCCGAACCCGAACCTGAACTCGAACTCCATGCAAGTCAATGGGGCTGAAAATTCGTTGTTTAGAGTGCCCTCCAAGAGGGCACATATGCTAGATAGTTGCCATAAAAGGTGTATGGGGGTCCGGGTAGTGCCCTGGGGGACAGGAAACAAGGACAAAAAGTAAAAAGAAAAACGTTTTTAAAGGGACAGTGACTTTTCCATGAAATAAGGGTTAAAAATAAAAATGAAAAATTCCTTCAAATATCGTGCCTAGGAGGTCCCCATAACCTGCCCATAAGTGGCGGAATTCTAGGATGTATAGAAACACTTAAAAACAAAAAAATGACGTTTCAAATGACGGTAAATGCTTTTCCTTTAATCAATCCATAAACAACTGCTCGGGGCGGCAGTCTGTATGAAAAGAGGAGACATTTTCGGACACGCAGAAAAATTTTACTGAATTTTTTTGGCGGTGAAAAGCAGGAGAATGGAAAATTCTAGACCAAATAGCCGATTTGGAAAGTGAGATAAATGGGAGAATTTTTCTGGTTTGGCTATTTTGACCTAGAATTTTCTTTTCAGTCATTCTCCTGAGTTTCACCTTTCTCTGAATAACCCTGTCAGGGTAATTCAGAGAGCGGTGAAGAGCTCAAAATAGGTCAAACTGACTAGGTGACTAGGTCAAAATAGCCAAACCAGAAAAATTCTCCCATTTATCTCACTTTCCAAATCGGCTATTTGGTCCAGATTGTTCTCTTTTCCTGCCATTCTCCTGGTTTTCACCTTTCTCTGAACAACCCTGAGAGACAGGTGAAAGCCAGGAGAACTGGCAGGAGAAGAGAACAATCTAGACCAAATAGCCGATTTGGAAAGTGAGATAAATGGGAGAATTTTTCTGGTTTGGCTATTTTGACCTAGAATTTTCTCTTCAGCCATTCTCCTGAGTTTCACCTTTCTCTGAATAACCCTGTCAGGGTTATTCAGAGAGGTGTGAAAAGCAGGAGAATGACTGGAGAATGGAAAATTCTAGGTCAAAATAGCCAAACCAGAAAAATTCTCCCATTTAGGCTAGGGTCAGACTAGCGAATTTTTAGCGTGCGTTTAGGCGCACTTAATCACGGCCGCACTAGCAGCAAATGACGGCCAATATACGAAGTACGGTCGTACGAAAGTCCGGCTGCGCAACGCAAGTGGAAAATGAACGCATTTTTTCGAGAACGCAGAACCGCTAGTACGGACGTACAGAGTGTGCTGCGTCCACTAGCGGCGTGTGTGCGTGATTTGGAGACGTCAGACCCTGCTCATGTCCGGCCAACATAACGTCCAGACACCCAAAGTTTCCTGGTTTGGATCCGTAAAAAATCACGCACAAAAATGCGCATCGTATGACCGTTTTCGCGCATTCCGTGAAAAAATACGGCAATGCGTTCGGACGCACTTTTTGACGGTCGCTGTGAAAAATGCGTTAGTCTGACCATAGCCTTATCTCACTTTCCAAATCGGCTATTTGGTCCAGATTGTTCTCTTTTCCTGCCATTCTCCTGGTTTTCACCTTTCTCTGGTTTGGCAACATGAACAGGTATAAAGTAAAAAAAATAAAAATGAAAAGAAAAACATGTATTTTTTTTGTGTGTTATTTTTATTAATGCAGCAATATTGTTCACATTGCAAATATAATGTGAACGATGATGCACTAATGATTTTTTTCTATGGGGTGCGTTTGCTATAAATCATGTAATTCCCCACACAAAATGTAACAAGTCCCCATTTCTAATTTTTGTACAAGCGCACCCCATAGAAAACATAACCGCAAACGCTCATGTGCTAAAATGTGAAAAAAAACAACACTTTACACACTGCAGATGATTAAAAATTCAATTTTTATTGCATTTTTTTCATAATATACAACCAGGACAGGACGTATAGATATAAAAATGATATATTATAAATCTGCGGAATCTGCCGGAAAGAGCGATATCTAACATGTCGGTCATTTAACAAAATGTGGCTTTAAAATCGCGTTTAAACATGATGAGCGAAAGCGGTAAAAATGAGCTGAGCACACAGCGGTGAAATACAGCATATTAGAGGTTTTAGGAGGGAAATTAAAACTTCTCAAATCTCAATCAGAAGCAGACACCACCCCACCCCCTCAGTATAGTCTACAATGTATCAAATTGATTAGACCAGCCTAAAACACCTGTTGTTATGACATTTGAAAACCAGAGGTCATTTAGAGTTGAGAATTTTTGCACGTACACATTAGGTTTTAATTCAATATCTAATAAACCGTTGCTTGTAATATTCTGCAGTAAAGAGTCTCTTTATTTCTAGATTTTTTAGTATTTTTTTAAGCATTTTCTATACTTTTTTCAAAATTTCCTTTTTTTTCGAACTTGAACTGATCACACACAAAAAGTTCGAAGTTCGCAAACTTTCGAACAACCAAGGTTCGGGCCGAACTCCGAACCGTCCGAACCCAAACAGCTCATCTCTAATTATTATATGTATACATCATGGCCTGCCAGAATGCTATAATGAAAAATGTAAAAAAAAAAAAAGGGAATTTCCAATCATCTACAGCATGTAAAAAAAAATGTTTCCCAGATTTTATCATCTGAGCTTTTGTGTTTATATATTCTGTGGTGTATGCTTGTTAAAAAAATTAGAAATGGGTACTCGTTAGTTTTTCTGAGAAATTATGTGATTCTAGCTAAAACTGAAAATAAATTGTTAGTGCAGCATCATTCTTATTATTATTATTATTCTTTATTTATAAAGCGCCAGCATATTCCGCAGCGCTGTACAATAAGCACAGTATAGACAGGGTTACAATACATTGAACAACATTTGACAAACAGTACAGGAGGAGATGAGGGCCCTATTCCCGTAGGAACTCACAATCTGGGAGGGTTGGGGTTGGAAACAGGAGGAGAGGACTGTAAGGTTAGAGTGATTGATGATTGCGTCAGTGAGTTGGGTGGTAGGCTTCCCTAAATAGGAACGTTTTAAGGGAGCGTTTGAAGGAAGAGAAGTTAGGGGAAAGTCTGACAGTACGAGGGAGAGCGTTCCAGAGAGTGGGGGCTGCACGTGAGAAATCCTGCAGTCTATCATGGGAAGAGGTGATGCGGTGAGAAGCTAGGCGCAGGTCACTGTTTGACCTTAGGGAGCGGGCTGGGGTGTATTTGGTGATTAGTGAGGACAGGTAGTGGGGAGCTGAGTTAGTGAGGGTTTTGTAGGTAAGGATAAGGATTTTGAACTTAATTCTGCAGTGGATGGGGAGCCAGTGAAGGGACTCGCAGAGGGGAGCGGCAGAGACAGAGCGGCGGGTGAGGTGAATTAGTCTGGCGGAGGCGTTCAGGATGGATTGTAGGGGGGAGAGGCGGGACAGAGGGAGGCCAGATAAGAGATTATTGCAATAGTCGAGTCGGGAGATTTCCAGGGCGTGTATGAGTTGTTTTGTGGCGACAGCGGTAAGAAATGGCCGAATTCTGGCCGAATTGTTCAAATTACAATTGAAATGTGACCAATAGTGCTGCATTACTAAATAAAAAAATAAAAAGTTATTTATGTATTTTTAATTTTTATTTTTTGCTTAACGTGTAACATGGTCATGTTTTGGCCTTTCCAATGATTCCAAACATGACCCTCCAGCTGCCACTGGTCAGGAGATAGGAGGGGCCAAAAGACCCCCCTATCTCCACTTGGCAGCTAGGGGTTAACTGCCCAGCTGATGCGCTGACACTTATTGTGGGGCGTTTAGAAGGCGTTTAGAAGAGAGATTTTTTATGGTGGGGGCCAAGGATAGATTTGGGTTTAACCACGTACCTAGATATTTGAGAGAAGTGACTGTGGTTGGTGAATGGTGGCAAACACAGCACCAATCCTCAGCTGCCATCTCCCAAAATAGTCATTGCTGACATCATCGGCCCCCAAGTTGGTCCCTCGCGGACAGGATATTAACAATCCATTGTGCCAAGTGACAGCTGTGCGGGCAGAGGAAACTCAGGTTGGATAGATTGTCCTTTTAAGAACAAATGTTTACATCTAAGTTTCCTTCCCCGGGACCCAGGTTCTTATAAGGCTAGGGTCAAACGAACGCATTATTCGCAGCGACCGTCAAAAAGTGCGTCCGAACGCATTGACGTATTTTTTCACGGAATGCGCAAAAACGCTCAGACAACGCGCATTTTCGGGCGTGATTTTTTTACGGATCGTCGATAAAACACTTTTTGCGTCTGGACGTTATGTAGGCTGGACATTAGCAGCGTCTGACATCTAAACACGCACACACGCCGCTATGCCGCCGTAGCGCACTCTGTACATCAGTACTAGCGGTTCTGCGTTCTCGAAATAATGCGTTCATTTTCCACTTGCGTTGCGTGGCCGGACTTTCGTGCGACCGTACTTCGTATATTGGCCGTCATTGCCCGTCATTTGCTGCTACTGCGGCCGTGATTAAGTGCGCCTAAACGCACGTTAAAAATGCGTTAGTCTGACCCCAGCCTAAGGGAATATGTGACCAGCAATTTTATGAATCCATCCTGTACACTGTTATCTGGGATTGTAGTCAATTTCCTTGAGAATTGGAAATAGGGAACACATTCGTAACTCTGTGTCTGCTTATGACATGGTTTTCTTTTCAAGTAAATAATATTAGAGGCAAAGTGAAAAAATGTCACATTTTACAATGAGTGCTGAAATGATTGATTTATTGAAACAGTGAGTAAGAAATATCAAACGGTTGCTGTTTCTCCGGGACTGAGAATGACCAAGTCATGTTAGGCTCTTGGCAGTGACTCATTCCAAGGATGGCAGCTTCAATTAGAAATATCATTGTGGTGTCAAACTGAAATCCTTTCATAAATAGGTGGATAATGCATTATTTTTCCTTTTTGTTGTTAGAAATGTGCATATAAAAGCATTGTTTTAGTTATGTGCGTGTATGCAAGCATTGTTTGTGCGCCTACTTGAATCGTAGAAATGTTGAATGAATACCACCTCATACAAAGAATTCAAACTATTTAAAGTGAATATTTGTCTTTGTGTTATGTTCTCTATTTTGAATTTGCTAACTCTAGAAGCACTTCTAATAAATATGTATAAGTAGACCATGCTAATGGTTTTTAACGTAGGGTCATTACCCTAAACATATTAATAACATACAGGGTTATTCAGAAAACGGCGAACTGGCCCCGAAATTGCACCGAACAGTGAATTTCCCTGTGCAGTGCAATTTCGTGGCTATTCGGCTATTCAAAAAGTGGGCAGTTCGTCAACTTTTTGCCAATTGCCAGCAAAATAAGGTGCCTGTTAGACGGCAGTGAAATCCCCATAGAGAAGCATTGGTTAATCTATTCAGAGAACACCGAACAGCAGTGAAATACCCTGATGTTCGGTGCTTTCATTTGGCAGGTTTAATCAGGTGAATCCCATAGGTTTCAAAGTTAAAAATATTCCCGTTTTTATGCAATATCTATTAAACCGTTTATTCTTTTAATTTTAAGCAGAGGATTTTTTCTGAATTTTTCAGGATTTTTTTGGCAAAATTTATTTTTCCGGGTTCTTTTTTCTGTAACCTTTTAATTATTATCCATAGTACCTTATATGTTAATTCCAGACATTTTCGTCCAGTATTTTGTTTCTGCAAACAGCGCTTAAAATTTTTAAAGTTTCAATCGTTTTGTTTTTTTCACCCCGTTCGTTTGCTTGTCGGTTTTTTCTGGCAGCTGTGTTCGGCGGTTCTGCGTTTCGCAGGTTTGCGGTGGATCGTTTGGTAAATTTATTGGCGTTTTGGATCATATTATCGGCAGGGTTTTCGGTGGATTTTCGGTGATTTTTCAGCTGATTTTCAGATCCATTCGCTGCATTTTGGGACCCTGTGGTGAATGCTGAATGCACCTGTAACCGGCCTACACCCTCGCTGCCCGTTCGTAATGGACTCTGCGTTGTGTTGTTGTGCACCAAGGATGAGACCGGCAACTGGATCACTGCAAACATGCGGTTTTAATCTGGTGGGTCTAAGTAAAACATATATAAAACACGGCAATGAGAATATCCTCTGTGACATTCACCTCCTTCCTTTACAGAAGCTCCCTCGTGTTCTGAAGATGCTGGATTTTATAGTCACATTACAATAAATATATACATATATACAAAAAGAAAAATACATAAATTCAACAGGGAAATACCAATAAAACATAAAAATGGGAATAAAACAAATCATACCTGAGTAAAAACATATATAAAACACAGCAATGAGAATATCCTCTGTGACATCCATCTGCACAGACCAAGCATCGAGTTAGCACAGGTTTATCACTTGTTTTCTTGCTGATATTTTACAATCAAAGCCCTGTGTTAAACAAAAGAGCTACCTTTTACTCTGTATAACTAGGCAAAAAGCCCATAAATAAAATTGCAATCCCACATAAAATATGATTACATGTTTCTCCTAGAGAAACTAACCTGACAAACTACACCTTTAATTTATTTACTTAATTTATTTATTTATAAAGGATTTTACCAGGAAGGATACATTGAGATTTCTCTAGTTTTCAAGTATGTCCTGGTTAAAACTAAACATAAAAACAGGTTTACAGAACTTTTAGATGGGTTTAGAACGCTAGAGAGTGAAAATCTGAGAGCTCTTCACATGTATACCTCCTTCCTCTATAGAAGCTCCCTCCTGTTCTGAAGCCAGAGCTGACAGGGGATGAGGTCATACCTCATTTGCATGTTAGGTTCACCTCCTAATTGACTGCTCAAAGTTACAACAAAAACAGCCCAAAATGTTCCTTTGGGAAAGACAATTATAATAAAACAGGAGTTTATCTAAAATGAAGGATATATTAGGGGAATACAAACACATTGTGCTCTTAAAAACACACACACATATTTACATCTGTTACACACCTCAGGCTGGGGTCAGACGAGCGTGATTTCTACGGGCTGTACGTCCGTGCAGTACGGACATCGTCAGTACGGATGACGCAGTAGTGGTCACACAGTCCGTTTTTTCACTGAAGTTATTTTTGACGGATGTAGGAGGGAAAAATAAATTACAATGAAAAAACATTCTGTCCGTCAAAAATGCTGGACGTATAAATGCAGTCCGTCTGACCATGCTCCATCACTCACACACAAAGCTATGCAGACGTTGTGGACGCAGCGCACTCCGCACGTCCGTTCTAGCAGTATTACGTTCTTGCCTAACCTGCGTCCGTTTGCCGCGGCCGTTGTGCGTCCGCAGTTCAGTGCGGACGTACTTCATGTGTCAGGCTCCAATGGACTTTCTTTCATGCTATCACGGACGTACTTTTAGGCGCAATCACGGACGTGAACACTACGCTCGTCTGACACCAGCCTCAGGGTTGGGGGATTGATTCTCCGAAGTGCTGGGAACGAGAGACATTTTGTGACATTTCGGAGCTCTCTGAATAACCCGTATAGAGATTAATATAACAGTCCAAAATTAAATCACCTTAGACATGCTTATAACAAAAAAAATACATATATATTTTGTTAAATATAAAAACTGTTACACCTATTGTAGCATACATATGTCCCCAAATCATGCCAAATTCTTTTTGCATAGAGGTAGAAATGCAATACAAATACAAATACAAATCCAATTGCCTGTGTCATTGCATCGATGCACATCTCAAGGTGTTTCCTTCAGGCTATATTCTGTTTATCCAGTACTCCTAGTTAAATCTGCGTGCTGGGTATTGGGTCTGCTGTGACATTGATATGGGCTTGTGACTTATAACATGCAATGAAATATGTGAAACATATAATGGAGAGTAGTAGAGTGGGAAGATAAGAGTAATAAAACTGACAGAGAAGCCACAAGCTATAATGCCGTGTTTTTCCATTGCTGCCTTGTGATAGATATTTACAAATAGTACCAGACGCATGTAAATAAAAGCCAGATAATATTGGCAGCCACTAACCGTGCTCTGAGTAACCTTACAAGCCAAGTTCAAAGACACCCTACTATCGCTGTGTACTGTCTGCCGTCCGGTGCGACTCTCACAATTATCCAGTAATGAGGTATAACTTGTTGGAGAAATGCTGGGAGGGAACAGCAGGTTTCTGTATAATGACCTACATATGTCGATTCACTGTCACTTCAATAGGAAAGCCAAGGATGTCCTTTTGTAGGTTAACCCTGGACTTGCTGTGATCACATAAAATAAAATGCTTGAAGAAGTTAAAAAAGGTAGTATCTATCTGTTATCACTGATTCTTCTTGTTCTGGAGGCAAAGGAGTAGTTTCTATTCATTGATATCGAAGTATAAATTGTTGATTTGTGAAAATTTTCCCAATCATTGTTGCTTTGTGGCTATTGTTTTGTAACTCTGCTGTCAAATCTCCACAATGAACAATTTACCCAGGGGTCAAGTCCTGCAGGAACGCATGGAAACCCAGTTCCCTCGTTATTTTAGCAGGAGAAACGTTGCTCCCTTTTGGCTGATATACTGGGAAGCTACAATACCTTTCTATGTAGACACAATTTTATAAAACCATCTATATTGAAGGTTTTTTCTGGATTTAAGTACATTGGGAAGCCATGGGACTGACAATTTCTTTTTACAGGGTTATTCAGAGAGTGTGAAAAGCAGGAGAATGACTGGAGAATGAAAAATTCTAGGTCAAAATAGCCAAACCAGAAAAGTTCTCCCTTTCATCTCACTTTCCAAATCTGCTATTTTGACCTAGAATTTTTCATTCTCCAGTCATTCTCCTGCTTTTCACACTCTCTGAATAACCCTGTTAGTGTTTGCCAGTAGGGATGAGCCGAACACCCCCGAGTTTGGTTCGCATTCGAACTCGAACTTTTCAAAAGTTCGAATTCGAACACGAACACGAACTCAATACAAGTCAATGGGACTCAAAGTTCGATTTTTAGAGTGCCCTCCAAGAGGGCATATATGCTAGATATTTGCCATAAAAGGTGTATGGGGGTCCGGGTAGTGCCCTGGGGGACAGGAAACAAGGACAAAAAGTAAAAAAAAAAAACGTTTTTAAAGGGACAGTGAGTTTTCCATGAAATAAGGGTTAAAAATAAAAACGAAAAATTCCTTCAAATATTGTGCCTAGGAGGTCCCCATAACCTGCCAGTGAAGTGGCGGATTTGTCGGATGTAGGATGATCGGAGGGAGGTCCCGCATAGCGTGATGACGTCAGATAGCCGGGGAACCCCTAGCTGCCCGGAATCCCCTGGTGGAGATAGGGGGTTCATTTGAACCCCGATATCTCCAGAACCGTGACAGCTAGGGGGTCATGGAGGGTGTCAATCGAAAGGCCTGAGCATGGCCTTCCGAATGATACCCAACATGACCAGGTATAAAGTAAAATAATAAAAAAGAAAAAACATGTATTTTTTTGTGTGTTATTTTTATTAATGCAGCAATATTGTTCACATTTCAATTATAATGTGAACAATGATGCTGCACTAATGATTTTTTTCTATGGTGTGTGTTTGCTAAAAATCACATAATTGCCCCCAAAAAATTTAATAAGTCCCCATTTCAAATTTTTGTACAAGCGCAGCCCATAGAAAATATAACCGCAAATGTTCATGTGATAAAAGGTGAAAAAAAACACTTTACACGCTGCAGATGATTAAAAATTCAAGTTTTATTGCATTTTTTGTTATAATATACAGGCAGAACATGACGTATACATATAAAAATGATATATTATGAATCTGCCGAGTCTGCCGGAAAGAACGATATATAATATGTCTGGGTCGTATAATAAAATGTGGCTTCAAATCGCATTTAAACATGATGAGCGAAAGCGGTAAAAATTAGCTCAGCACACAGCGGTGAAATGCCTCAGCAGTGAAAGGGTTAAAGCAATACTCTGCCATAAAATGTAAACCCTCCCCTTTTTCTCCAATTAATTATTGTGCTAAATCAGGTGACACCTTCTGCAAAATATTTTTTTCATATCCCTTTCAGTTAGGTGTAAATACTCACCTGTTGTCCAGTGGCACTGGGTTCATCCTCCTTTTCTGCTCACATTCACTGCTCTTGCGATATGAACCAATCAACTGGACACTTCAAATCGGCCACGGTCGGATTTGGCCTCATAAATTCAGATGTGGCAGAATTAGTCCGCTACAACTCGTGTTGTATTCCATAAAATAAGGGTTAAAAATAAAAACGATAAATTCCTTCAAATATCGTGCCTAGGAGGTCCCCATAACCTGCCCGTGAAGTGGTGGATTTGTAGGATGTATGGAAACATCGCCATCACAGACCCACACATGACACCTAGCACTCCCAGTCTGCATACAATGTATCAAATTCATGAGACCGGACTAATTAGAAGCACATGTTATTTCCAAACACTAATTAAACAACTGTTGTTTACGCCGTTAGAGAGCACAGGTCATTTAGAGGTGAGAATCTTTGCACCTAGACATTAGTTTTTAATTCAATATCTAATAAACCATTGCTTATAATATTCTGCAATACAGAGTCTCTTTATTTCTAGATTTTTTAGTATTTTTTAAGCATTTTTTTTATACTTTTTTCAAAAAAAATTCTCGAACTCGAGCCGAACACGCCAAAAAGTTTGAAGTTCGCGAACTTTCGAACTGCCGATGTTCGAATCGAACTCCGAATTGATCGAACCGAACAGCTCATCCCTATTTGCCAGAGGAATGGCATTCTCATGCATAAAGAAGCGGTGCAGCTGCTTTGGCTCCCAGTAATCTTTGAGACCTGAATGTAGAGAAATGTTGTGAGTTCCCACACATAGGGCTCTATTAAATTCTTTGCTCGAGCAGCGCGTTAATTTGTGAGCGAAGCGTTAAACATTAACCAGCGTAAATTAACGCTGGTATTACAATCCGAGCGCATTTTTTCATCCGTCAAAAAATAACGCGCGTAAAAAAGACACGCAAAAACGCGCGCAAATTAACGCTGCGTGCAGAAATCGGTGTGCGGACTGGTTTTACACGTGATTCAGCCAATCAGAATTAAGAACCACAATTGTCTCCCGTTCAGTTTTTGCAACTGGCAAAATCAATCTGAGTATATATGCTGCAGCAATAATAAAAACACGCACAACCTCTCAATCTTATTGTTTGGGTATGTGTAGAATGTGTAACTATACTGTGCTGTATTTTTTTTTTGGGCTGCTGTATTTGGTTTCGGCTAGGACGTTCAGATTTGCCGTTACCAACAGCTTTTACAAGACGTTAAAATTAGCGCATAGATTGTAATACCATCCGCATACCAGCGCACAAACGCATTTGCGCTCACAATGTTAAGTATAGGACGCGCGCAGTACAGCATGCTCGCAAAGGGTTCGCGCAGGTCCACCCGCGTTAGACGTTAACGCACATTTTTTGCGCGGAGGTTGTAATACGACGTTCTGCGCAAAGGGTTTTTCCCCTCGCGTTAATGCGTTTTTGCGCACGCGTTAACGTTTACGCAAAGAATTTAATAGAGCCCATATCCTTTTAGGACTTGACCCCTGAGTATACCGATTACAGTATCTTATGTACACGTGATAAACCATTTGCAAAATGTCATGATTTTCCTAGGAGAGTTTAGCCGCCATGCTAATTATACAAACGGATGCAAATTACTGTTGATTGCTTCTCTCTCTCTGAACTGGTATGAAGTTTTCCTTTAAAAAGCAATACTTTGAAACCCTCTGCATCACTGAATTGTACGCGGTAAAGAAGCACGTGATATCAATCATTAATGGATTTGACAAATACTTTATTAAAATTCTAGTGTCGATTTCTCAGCTTTCAAGGCACAATTTCTCCAAAGCAAAGACTTAAAGAGGATAAACATTGCCACATTCTGTGCTAGGCAGCTTCTGAACAGCTTGAACTCTTACATATGACTATAGATTTTTTATTATTCGCTCTGAAATACGTATAAACAAGGGATATAATAGGTTCCATATTTATGTTTTTTTCACTCACTGGTTACAAAGATTTGTTTATCATGTATAACTCAAAGAAGGAAAACAGAACAATATGAAGACATGGCGGTTCCTGCGTGTTTATTTTTATTAATTGTTTTGTCAGGTATGGCTTGTACAGTTTGTTAAAAGGAATGTTACTTCTTTTTTAAGAAGCTAGGTGCAGGGCCGGCCCAAGACACTGTGCTGCCTGGAGCAACAGATGAAATGCTGCCCCCCCCAAAAAAAAAATGTGACGTATCAGAGCTCCACAGCAATAAAACTCACGCTCATACACACCGCACATTACTGTGAGTCTTATTGCTGTGGATCTCTGATACATGCACTGCTACCAGTGATACCTTCACTGCTACCCAGATAACCCCACTGTGTTGCCAAGCAGCCCATGGCACCCTATGATGCCACTTGGTAAAGGGAGGCTCCATGCTACTAAAGAGCTCATCATGCCCACTCTGTGCCACCCAGGACCTCATGGCAACCCTGCTGTGGTGCCCATGGCACTCCTTTGTGCTGCCCATTAGCCTAGGGAACCCATGCTTGTGATGCCCAGGGCACTTGCCTTTCTGCGGCCCAGGAGCCAGGAACAGGGAGGGTAAACATGTGGACTATGGCACAAAAACAGTTTGGCTGAACAATTAGCCCGCATTTCTATTCTACTGTGATCTTATCTTGGCATTGGCAATATACTGTACAGGTTGTGGCTGCAGCTGTCACATTCACAGGGAGCAGGTACCTTGGCTGGGCTTGGGGAATGGACGACACACACGCACAGCAAGGACAGGAGACGGATCAGATGGACCAGCGGACAGTTCTCTCGCTCAGCCTCACCCAGTGGCGTGCAGAGGGCTTTTGATGCCTGGGGCCCAACCCTTTGATTGCATGCCCCCCCAATCAACCTGGAAAGGCTGGCACACTGGTATACTGCATGGCCGACTGGTATGGCTGGCACACACTGGTATTATGTATGGCAGACTGGTATGGCTGGCACACTGGTATGGCACACACTGGTATTATGCATGGCAGACTGGAAAGGCTGGCACACTGGTATAATACATGGCAGACTGGTATGTCTGGCACATACTGGTATTATGCATGGCAGACTGGTATGGCTGAACACTGGTATTATGCATGGCAGACTGGTATGGCTGCACACACTGGTATTATGCATGGCAGACTGGTATGGCTGGCACACTGGTATAATGCATTGCAGACCCATAATGTGTCTGTCCCTTGGTATGTGTGTCTGTCCCCCAGTAGCTCTGACCCTGGTGTGTGTCAGTCAGTAGATGCTGCTGGAGGAGCTTCCCGGGCCGTTGCTATGGACGCTCTCTGGGTTTCCAGGCCTGGCTGGAGAGCAGTGTTAACCAGTGGGTTACAGGTCTCCCTCCCGGGGGATTTACAGAGACAGCCCAATTTCCCCTCCTGCACTGCTGGACTCATCAAGCCCTCGGTACAGTTTAAACGTAAGTTATTTGGTGAGCCTGCTCCTGTGTCTCCTCCAGCTCTATGTGCCCCCTCCCCCGCGCTAACACCTGGCCTGCCTGAGTCTGATTACACCATAGCACAGGTTTACTCGTGATCAGACTCAGGCAGGCCAGGTGTTAGTGCGGGGGAGGGGGCACACAGAGCTAGAGGAGACACAGGTCTTTAAATTAAGCCAGATTTGGGGACAGTCTGATATTGCGAGGAAGCGCGTTCCATAGGATTCGGCGCTGCATTAGAAAAGTCCTACAATCTGGCATGTGAATAGTTAATGATGGAGGATGCCAGGCGCAGGTCATTGTTGGATCGTAGGGGACGGGCTGGGGTGTATTTGGTGATTAGTGAGGACAGGTAGTGAGGGGTGGTGTTAGTGAGGGTTTTGTAGGTCAGGGTGAATAGTTTGAATTAGATTCTGCTGTGGATGGGGAGCCAGTGTAAGGATTCACTGAGAGGAGAGGCAGAGACGGGTGAGATGGATAAGCTGGGCTGATGTGTTTAGGATGGACTGCAGGGGGGAGAGGCGGGAGATAGGAAGGCCAGTCAGGAGGTTGTTGCAGTAGTCCAGGTGGGAGATAACCAGAGAGTGGATAAGTTGCTTGGTGTTTTGATATACAGTAATCCCCCGAAATTCGCGGGGGTTACGTTCCAACAACCCCCGCGAATTTTGAAAAACCGCGAATTGTGGCTGTGCTAAAAAAAGCACAGCCATGCGGTGTTAGGACCCAGGAGCCGCCGTCCTCTTGGCAGAATGGCTGCTCCTGTGCATCTCCAGACTCAAGATCGCGTCCAGGGCATTCTCCTCTCTCGGCATCGTTCAGAGAGAGGAGATGGCGAGACTCCTGTGCACCCCCGCAAGCGTGGTCCGGGGATCCAGGAGCCTTGGCATCTCCTCTCTCGTAACGATCCCGAGAGAAGGGAATGCCCTGGCCACGATCATGCGCCCGGAGACGCGCAGGAGCAGCTTCTCTGCTGGGGTGTTGTGTCCTCTATGGTTTCTTATTGAATACTGTTCCAAGGAGCCCTCGGCAAAGATCGGAACTCCACCTCCTCAGGCTCCAACATATCAGGGGGCTGCACAAAGGCATGTGTTTGGGAGGCGCTGATGTGTTGGAGCCTGGGGAGGTGGAGTTCCGTTCTTTGCCGAGGGCTCCTTGGAACAGTATTCAATAAGGAACCATAGATGACACACTAGGATGCTGCTACCACGTGGTAAGCGGCAAAATCCGCAAATGACTGAGTCCGCGATTACCGAACCGCGAATATGCGGGGAATACTGTACAATCAAATGTTTACAGATGTCTTGATAAAGTCAATTCTAGTGCGATTCACCTCAATGCTAGAACTGGGATGATAGCAACAAGCGAATTTTATGTTGTTTGTGCTCGAAAAAGAAAAAAACATGGGGCACTATTCAACTAGAGCCTTATGCATTAGTGAGTGAGACCATAGTATGCCATGTTTAAATGGCCCCAGTTGTCAAAGTTAACGACTCTCCCATTTATCTCACTTTACAAATCGGCTATTTTGTCTACATTGTTCTCTTCTGCCAACTCTCTTGAATTTCGCCTTTTAGTGAATAGACCTGCATGTGAATAACCCCTTTAATGATCACTGTGAAACACAAGACAAAGCAAGAAAAGGACAACACCCCCAATCACTGCTATATTTCTCAGTGATGTCATTATTTATAAGCCTGAAGATGTTATTTTTTTATGAAAGCAGAGACACTTCTGTATCTTCCTATTAATGTTCAACATTCTCAAATCGTATGTCAACATCAACGTTTTAAATGAGCGCGCAATCTCAGCATTTTTATCTGCTTCCTGAAACTAATATGAAATATTTTGTTTTTGAATGCTGGAGGAAGTACACGTTATAACTACAAAATAGTACAATGCATGCAATATATATTTTTATCTGCAAGTTTCAAATTTTCAATGCAATTGCTTGTTCTTGCTTTATGACAATATAGAAATACATTGCATGAATTAAAAGATAATTACTACGATACAGAAGGTTTGGAAAATACAGTTATTAGTGTAAACTATAGTAAAGAACAATAAATAATAACAACTGTAAACAACCATTACATTTCCCAAGTCCTATTCCAACTTTAAGCTGTTACATAACATAACATAGGCATTAAGCTGTTACATAACATAAAAACTGTTTTATTTGCTGCATTAGCGACTCCTTACTATATATTAAAGGGTCCTATACTTTATATATATAGGTGGCGATAATAATGGCTCAATACGAGATCAGCGGGCTGTTCCAGCATAACTCACTGTTCTTGGCTCGAGTCAGCATTTCTTTTACGAACACTCACCTTTACAACCTAGTGTTAATGATTTTGATTTTGCAAAAACACCTAGGGCCCTATTACATTCTTAACGCAAAAACGCAAGCTAAACGTGTGTTTTTTGCACGTAGCGTTAAACGTTAACGCACGAAAATCACTGCTGGAATTACATTTCTCGCGTATTTTTTCATCCCTCGAGAAATTGCGCTCGTAAAAGCGACGCGCAGAAATCAGTGAGCACAATGTCATTTTTAAAGCGAGTCCGTCATTTAGTGCGGACTGCACACAACAGACGTACATTCTGACGGAAGACAAGATAGTGGTCGTCATTTTTGACAGATCTAATAAAAAAAAAAGGTGCGCATCGACGTTCTCCGTTGTGAATCCGCAGTTTGGTACGGTCAGGTTGTTACAATTTGCCGTTACCACCAGCTTTTCAAAGACGTTTAAAAATATGCGCTCAAACGTTGTCTGTTAAATTTTGCGCTAAGATTGTAATGCCATGCGCGCACCAGCGCGCAAACGCATTTGCGCTCACAATGTTAAGTATAGGATGGGCGCACTAAATTGCGCTCGCAAAGGGTTCGTGCTGGGTCACTCGCGTTAGGCGTTAATGCGCATTTTGTGCGCGAACATCATAATACAATGTTCAGCGCAAAGGGTTTTGCCACTCGTGTTAATGCGTTTTTGCGCGCCCGCACAATTGTGCGCGAAGAATGTAATAGGGCCCCTAACATTTCAACTTAAAGACGTCAAAAAATCTATAACACCTCACTGATTCCAGTGCAAAGAGCGGTGCATTCTGCTACTTCTTCTGTCCCTTCTTGACCCCACTTGCTCAGAGCTTGCGAAGAGTTGTGTTCGGCTTTGTGGAGTCCAGCGGACTCCAGGAGCCGATACCAAAGCTGGTGTGTGACTTATAAGTATGCTGATTCGAGTTACTGATACAGCAGCTTGGTTGGAAAATAGCATAACTAGAGCGCTGTGAATGGAAAATGGCTTGTGGAGGATTTTCCCATTTGTAAGCCATTATTAACAGCTAGGTTGGAATAGATGCGCCTTTATTTTTTGTGGTGTTCTGATTTTATCCTATTTTCTCTCATGTGTAATAACAATATAACTTATAATTACAGCAATACTGGCAAATGCACAAAGCCATTAAAGGTTATTATTGATTGAAAGCAATGGCAGTGTTGATGAGTAAAAATGTTCCACATTAAAATACTTCACTTGCTTTGCATGCTGGTTCGTACTCTGTGGCGTGCACCTCCGTACACTTGGTAGACAATTGACAATACAGTATTCAATGCGCATGTTATTACCCCAGTACTAAAAAATATATTCCCGCAGAATTCATAAAATATAATGTATTCATACATAATCCGTTAACACCTTGGTGACAGGATGATTGAAGTGCAGCGAATCGGCCACCGAACGCTGCCGCCACCACGTGGCCGCTGCCGCCAATCCGACTTACAGCCGCCGAAAACCCACCGACCGCCACCTCAAACCTGCTGCAAACCTGTTCCCGCCAACCCGCTAGAAAGCCAGCGCAATCACGCCGGACAGCCGCCAAATGCAGCCGCCGAGCTCAGCGCCGACCAGCCGCAGAAAAAAGGGTAAAAGAAAAAAGATTGCTGTTTGCAAAAAAGCTACTGGAGGAAAATGTCTGGAATTAACGTATAAGGTCCTATTAATGATAATATAAAGGTCAGTTACATTAAAAAAAATGAAAACGCTGTTTACATTTTTTTCCAAAAAATCCGGGAAAATGGCTAAATAAAAAATAAATCAAGAGACTTTTTACTGCAGAATAAAAGAATAAACGGTTTATTAAATATTGCATAAAAATGGGAATATTTTTAACATTGAAGCCTATGGGATTCGCTTGAATAAACCTGCTGAATGAAAACACTGAACAGCAGGACATTTCTCTGCTGTTCAGTGTTCTCTCAATAGATTAGCCATTGCTTCTCTATGGATTTCACTGCCGCTGGACAGGCAACGTATTTGCAGACAGTTCGCCAAAAATTGCCCCAGTACTAAAAAAATATCACGAAGAGACTCATACCGGCTGGATGGAGTAAAGGTAACATCACTGCTCTACAACCCAGGTCGACTCCCGGCCAGAGCACCACTCCAAGTGCCCTTGGGCAAGACACCTAACGGTACATACTTGACTGCCACACAATATAGACTGTGGAGTCCAGTGGTAACGCCTCTGCCCTTCAACCGTGGAGAAGCAAGTCAAGGTCCCATTCAGCACATCCCTTCAATAGAACTGTGGAGAAGCAAGTCTCTATTTTACAAGATATGGGTTCAACCTAACCACGAGGTCACTGATCTACAATCATGGAAAGACGACCTGATCCCACTCAGAAGATGCCATCAGCGAGTGTCCTTGGGCAAGACACCTAGCGATATGGATGTACCTGCCTCACATAATACTTGTACATCTCATAGATTGTAAGTTCCCTTGGGAACAGGGTCCCCCTGAATCTGGTCATCATCCATGTGTGGTATTCTAATGTATCAACTCCTTGTACACTGATCTTGTAAAGTGCTGCGGAATTTGTGGCGCTAGATACACTATATTGCCAAAAGTATTTGCTCGCCTGCCTTGACTCGCATATGGATAGGTGAGCGAATACTTTTGGCAATATAGTGTATATAAAGAATAATAATAATAATTATCTAGATGTAGTTTACAATCTCCATGTCCACTTGACAGTAAGAGCGACAAGATTTGAGTAAGAGCGACAAGAAGACCACCTCATTCATAAAATGTCAGACAATTTTCCAACCTCCAATGCCAAATTGTGATAGGAGGTCGGTGAAAGGTACTAGGAGTCATGTCAGGAATTTCGCAGCGAAACCCGAGATCAGTTCTGAGTGAATTTTGGCTTTGCTTCGATTCGAGACTGATTTGAAAGAGTTCTTGAAGTGTTATGGTTTTCTTTTTCCAATTTCGAAGAATACCATTTTGAGAAATTATCCTTAAAATGTTTTTCTTCTCTCTACCTCAAACTACTATTATTTTTTTCGTGATTTTTGAATAAAAATGGATCTTGAGTAATCCTTTACAATTTCAATCAACCTCTAATGCAAATGAATTGTAGTTTGGATGGGACAGCCTTTCATTTTGAGAGACTTGTTAACGTTAACGTTTAATCTCAAAGGAAAGTCAATTCTCTTACACAATGTATCCGTGAATGAAAATTCCATTTTATCTATGGAATTATGTAGCTTTAGAAGAGAAGATTAATTACACGTTATAGGTTTTATCGATTGCTTGAAACCAACCATTAACCCTTTCGCTGCTGAGCCATTTGACGCCTGTGTGCTGAGCTCATTTTTACCGCTTTCGCTCATAGAAACATAGAAACATAGAAAGATGTCGGCAGATAAGAACCTTTCGGCCCATCTAGTCTGCCCAATTACATGGATACTTTACCTGGATTTATCTTTTGTTTAGGATAGCCTTATGCCTATCCCATGCCTGCTTAAATTCAATTACTGTTTTGGCCTCTACCACTTCAACTGGAAGGCTGTTCCATGTATCCACCACCCTCTCAGTAAAATAATGCTTCCTGATGTTACTTTTAAACCTTTGCCCCTCTAATCTAAGACTATGTCCTCTTGTTTTGCTACTTTGTTTCCTTTTAAATATACTCCCTTCCTCTACCTTGTGGATTCCCTTTACGTATTTAAAGGTTTCTATCATATCTCCTCTGTCTCGTCTTTTTTCCAAGCTGTACATGTTAAGATCATTAAGCCTTTCCTGGTAACTTTTCTCCTTCAAGCCGTACACCGTTCATCATTTTTAAATGCGATTTGAAGTCACATTTTATTATATGACCCAGACAAATTATATATCGTTCTTTCCGACAGACTCAGCAGATTCATAATATATCATTATTATATGTATACGTCATGCCCTGCCTGAATATTGTAACAGAAAATGCAATAAAATTCGAATTTTCAATCATCTACAGTGTGTAAGCTGTTTTTTTTTTTCACATTTTATCATGCAAGCCTTTGCGGTTATATTTTCTATGGGGTGCGCTTTTTAAAAAAATTAGAAGTGGGGACTCGTTACATTTTTTGGGGGGGAAATTACATGATTTTTAGCAAACGCCCCCATAGAAAAAATCATTATTGCAGCATCATTTTTCACATTTTAATTGAAATGGGAACAATATTGCTGCATTAATAAAACAAAACAAAAAAAACAGTTTTTTAATTTTTTACTTATATTTTTATTTTTAATTATTTTTCCTTTACAGATAACATGGTTATATTTGGTATCATTAGAAAGGCCATGCTCTGGCCATTCAAATGATACCAAACATTGTCCCCTAGCTGCCACTGATCTGGAGATAGGGGGTTCATTGGAACCCCCTATCTCCACCATAGGTGGCAGCTAGGGCTTAACTTCTGAACTGACGTCATCGCGCCATGCGCGATGACGCCAGTTGGCAGGGGGAGATCCCAGAAGCTTGGCCAACATCCAAGATGATGGCCAGCTCCGGGAGGTAACCGCGATCCCGCGCTTGTTGGCGACGAATCGCGATCCGGCACCTAAGGACTTAAAGGAAGCCACCACTTGAAAAGGCAGGCTGTGCCCTTCAAAGTGGTGCCTGCCTTTTTGACATGGCCCAAACATATGGGGAGGGAGAGAGGTCCAAAGGACCTCCCCCTCCCCTTCAGGCACCTTCCCTGCACTGGCTGGGGTGCCTGGAATAGAAGTCATCGCACCCAGCTGGGGTCCCGGAGGCTGGGCTGACATTCCAGCTGATCGCAGCTGCAATGGAAGGACCTCCCAAGATCCCGCACGGCTGGACGCATCCTCCGCAACGAATGGTTTAAATATTAAGTTGACGAGCTAATGCGCTTTTATTTGAACTCTGTTAGATACAACGAGAGACTACAGTGAATCCCAGCTCAAATGTGCATGTGGTTAATCCTCCACCCTACTAGCTGTAGTGTCTTGTCTCATTATAGTGACTTCTAGAGTTAATTAGAATTTCCAGCTGACTGTGTGAATCGGCTCCATAGCCAAGTGTTGCAAGAAGCTGAGCCTTATATTTTCCAATCACTTATTAAGTTCAGTAATGAAAGGGGCAACGTGTTCAAAACAGATAATCATTTATATTAAGTGAATTTTCCTTTATAGTCTAATTTATTATTATAAAGAATTGTGTGGATTTCTATTAAATGCATCATTTTAAAACAGAAATTGCTAGGATATTTAATATAGACATTGAACTAAATCGTTTGCGAGGCAATTTCTACTGTTTTACCTGCCTGTAAATGCATAACTATGACTGAAGCGGTTACTGTTATTGTTCTTTATATATATATAGCGCCAACATATTCCACAGAGCTGAACAATGGGTACAATAGACAGTGTTACAAAACACTGCTGAGATAGAACATTTGACAAACCAACACAGGAGGAAATGAGGGCCTTATTCCCGTGGGAATTTACAATGTAGGGGCTAGATTACATACTGAACGCTAACTGTAACGTACGGACATGTAAGTGTTAACATCAGGATAAATGACTTTAACATATGCCTCCCATATTACCTTCCTAACGCTAAACAGGTTAAAAATTCGTTAGTGCATTGGTGATTGTGCTAGCTTCACGAAATTTCCCGATTCGTGCATTCGGATTCGGACGATTTTCCGAAAATTTCCAGATCTGAAAACAGCAGATCCGAACAAATTTTCGTGCAGAAACGAAAACTTTTCGGAATTTTCGAATGGACTAGAAATGTGTAAAATCGAAATTCATTTTCGTTCCATTCGTGATTTCGGCTCCATTCCTGATTTCGGCTCCATTTCAGTATTTTTGGACATCGAATTTATATCGCTGATTCTGTAATTAAATTTTGTATCATTCCCATCTCAATGTTTCCTTCCTGGAAAACCAGAGAAATCTCAATGTATCCTTCTTGTAAAACATGAGAAATCTCAATGTATCCTTCTTGTAAAACATGAGAAATCTCAATGTATCCTTCTTGTAAAACATGAGAAATCTCAATGGCAGAATTATCGCATCGGCAGAATTATCGTATTGTATAATTATCGTATCCGAAAAACCATTAGTTTACGTCAAAATGAATAGACACTTTGAAACGAGGAGAACAGACGTTCCGAAAAACACAAAAATTTCCAAAATCACGAAAAAAAAGTCTAAACGAACAGTACAGAAACGAAAATCGGCCGAAACGAGTCGAAACGAAAATTTACAAAATCCGAACGAACCGAATCGAACCAAAAAAAAATCAGTACACAAGCCTAGCTTGCACAAGCTTACAGTACTTTGCGCAACCTATATTTAATATGGGGAGCACAATCATTAATTAGCGTTACAGTAAGTAAGGTATTACAAAGTCCTAGCACTAATAACCGCACTGATGGGCTAAAACATTTTTACTGAGTCCTAAAAACCTGGTGCTAAATGATTCCGCTTTTGAAGAATCATTTAACAGCAGCTAAAACCCCCACCCCAATAAATCTGATACTCACCTCTCATCATGCGGCGAGACTGGCGGCCCGATCCGCTGCATCTTGCCACTGGGAGCAGAGTAAGACTGGGGACAAATAGTCCCCAGTCTCCCCCCGCGACCAATCCGTGAGATGGTCATTGCGCAGGGCTCACAGCCGGCAGTGCAACCCTCCATGGAGTCCTATGGACTCTAGGAGGTGATATTCACAGAAGCGAGTATCACTGAGGGTAGCGTTTGGTTCCATGGTGCCCAGGAATCTCACACTAAAATGGGGATGCTACGGGCAGGTTTTCCCTGTTAGCATCCCCATTTTAGCATGAAGAATGTATTCTGACCCTAGAAGATTGCTGAAGTTGGAAGCATCGGTGGAAATTGCTGCAACAGCAACAAAGTGGGAGGAAGTGGGATCCCGAGCACCATGTTTTCGGTGGAGGGAGAAAACACCACGGGAACGAGGCTGACGTGATTGTGACAAATAAGGGAGGGCTGTTTGGGGTTTAGTTGACCAATTATGTTAATGAATGTGATTATAAAATGGCGATGTTCAGAATTGATTTCTATACACTTTTATTTTTTAACCATGTACTTATGACTGCACATATTGCTCCTGATGAAGTCTTTTGATGAAACGCGTCGAACGTGAGCAGTCTTATCTTTATTTTTATTAATAAAATCCTTTGACTGGAGAACCTTTGGTCTTGGCTGATTGTTCCTGAAGTGCGCCGGCTGTGGAGGAAATCATACCCCAGGTCCCAGGCACCCATGGAACGGTGATAACGATCTTGTTTTTTGATGTGCGTGAATTGATTCAAATACTATATGTTCATTTAACATGCACCTCTAAGTGATTTTAATTCGTTGTAGGATTACCCTCTACTTTCTTCTTATTGTATAGTGCTTACGGGTCACCGGGAGCCCGCAGAGGGAAGATCCTATCTTCATTAATAAGTTTGTTTTTTTTTCTTTGTAGCAACAAACCGGTGTTTAACTAAAGAGGAATCCAAACAAGAGCAGTGAAGATTCTTCTGTCGCTCTTTGGGTTTCTTATTTGTTTAATGCCAGTGTTTGCAAAAAGGGTGATTTTTGCTGGTGTTTACAACTTCAGCCATCAGTGGTGCTGTTTGAATAACCTTAGTATTGCTTTAACAGCCAATTTCCCAGTGCCGCTCTTGGAAGTTGAATTTTATCTGGGAGATTTATTTAGAACTAGCTGCTTGGTAGGCTTGTGCACCGATTTATTTATTTTTTTTTGGTTCAGATCGGTTCGTTCGGATTTTGAAAATTTTCGTTTCGTTTCGTTTCGTTTTTCGTATCTACTTTTTTTCGTGATTTCGGAAATTTTCGTGTTTTTCGGAACGTCTGTTCTCCTCGTTTCACAGTGTCTATTCGTTTTGACGTAAACTAATGGTTTTTCAGATACGATAATTATACGATACGATAATTCTGCCATTGAGATTTTCTCATGTTTTACAACAAGGATACATTGAGATTTCTCTGATTTTCCAGGAAGGATACATTAAGATGTGAATGATACAAAACTTAATTACAGAATCAGCAATATAAATACGATGTCCGAAATTACTGAAATGGAACCGAAATCAGGAATGGAGCCGAAATCACGAATGGAACGAAAATGAATTTCGATTTTACACATTTCTAGTCCATTCGAAAATTCCGAAAAGTTTTCGTTTTGGCACGAAAATTCGTTCGGATCTGCCGTTTTCGGATCTGGAAATTTTCGGAAAATCTTCCGAATCCGAATGCACGAATCGGGAAATTTCGTGAAAATTCCGAAATTCCGAAACCCGAAATGCACATCCCTACTGCTTGGTAAGTGCTCTCTGGGATAGCATGGGAGCCGGTCCTGGGTGTTACAAAAAAAATAGACATTTTACAATTGACATCGGATCTCTGCAATAAGAATTTCTAAATATAGTGTCTCACACTAAGGAATATTGTGCCTTGACAGTTCTGCATTCAATCCGGTGAGAATGGAACTGCGCTTAAAATATTCCTCAGAGGAATTACATCTTTGTGATCTATAATATAAACAGCCACACATACTGTATCTTTTCACATGTGATGATCTATATACTCAGTGAATAAAAAAAGAACAGTAGTAATGCCACATGTAAACATCTGAAGCAAATCCTTTTTTTCATATATATCCAACATTTTAACATTCTGTAAAAGTTTGCTGCCAAAATTTGAGCTTTAAGCCCAGATTTGCTGCTGGAACTGACAAAAAAATATAAAAATAGTGTTGAACTGTAAATCATACTTCAAAAGTAAAATGTAAGACGGTCTGAAAGGTCTGGCACAGAGCTCTATACTATCTGTCTTCTCAAAGAAGAAGTATGTCAAAACGAAATGGTGTTTTCAAGGACGCGGAAAATCACTTCATATTATTATAGGCAGATTTATTGATAACGGTGGCGTGTGCCTTTCTGTGAAGAATCTTTTTTTTATCTAATCTGTAAATAAATTAGTAATATTACATATTGTTTCAGTTTAAAGACTCAACATTGAAACATAAAGGAAAAAATGAGATGCTATAACGTCCCTATATCAACACCAAGGCATTGTTATAGAACAACTGTTACTGAGGGACATTCAGGGCTTCCATCGGGGTGGGGGACAATCCATGACGTGTTCATGGGCCCTGTAGCTCCGGGGGACCCGGGCCCTGCCAAACCCGGTGACGGCTTGTATATTTACCACTGGGTGAGGGTGTCCACTTGCTGCCCAGGATTGGCCCAACAGGATATCAGAAAAATCCCACTGGATCGTGGCATCTGAAACTGGTCAGAGCACCTTGAGTAGACATGTACACGGCCAAAATGTTCTTTTCGTTTTGGCTAATTTTGTCCTGTTGTTTTTTTTTTGTTCTGGTTCGTTCGTTATGTTACCATGATTTGTATTTTCTGATGGGCGGTATTTCATATTTCGGATCGCTTTGTATTTAGTTTTTGAGTTGTTTCATATTTTGGGTTGATTCTTATTTCAGTTTTATGAGTTATTTCGTTTTTTATTAGTTATTTCGGAATGTGAAATGTATTAATTAATTACTATTACTACAATAAAATGAAAATACCAGCTGTACTAAATAATACCATAGGTTTAAATGTAAAAAATATTCCCCGTATCTATTAAATATTTATTCAACCGTTTATTTTTTCACTTGCAGCAAAAAGTCTCTTTATTTATTTTTTAGGCATTTTTCGGGATTTTTTTAGTTAAATTTTATGTTTCCTAATTTATTTTACAACAACAAGGCTTTTTTTCCAATAGGTTTTAATGTAAAAAGTGTTCCCCGTTTTTATTAAATATTTATTAAACTGTTTATTTTTTCACTTGCAGCAAAAAGTCTCTTCATTTATTTATTTTTTTAGTTTTTTTCAGGCATTTTTTTGGTTAACTTTTATGTTTCCTAATTTATTTTAAAGCAACGAGGCTTTTTTCTTTGCTGAACGCAGCTGTATTATTTTCTTTCAGTCCGGCTGCGTTCGGCAATGAATAGTAACTATGTTTCAGCACCGTGGATAGTTCCTGAGCCCCAGAGCTATCCATGGTGCTGAAACATAGTATTCATTGACGAACGCAACTCACCGTCCAGTGCAATTTCTGAGTCAATTTGGCTCTCTTTGAATAACTCCTTTAGTAATCTGGAGTCGCTTTCTTTGCTTGGAGTGAAGTAGGCTGACCGTACTAAAACCACGTTCCACCAAATACAATGTTGAAAAGAAAATTCTTCCGGTGCATGGCTGCTAGTGAGAGAAGCAGGGATAATCCTGCCCCCTCACTACTTGGCCAGCCATTGTGCGTCGGATTCCAGTAAGTCAGAGGTGCAGGTGACTCTGGAGCCCACTGCCGCCCCTTGCCTCCGAATGCCCCCCTGCTGCCCCCCTTGCATCTGAAGGCCCCCTGGGCCTTCCATTGCCCACTAAATCAGGGGTGTGGGTGGATCTGGAGCCCACTGCCACCCCCTTGCCTCCGAATGCCCCCTGCTGCCCCCTTGCCTATGAAGGCCCCCTGGGCCTTCCCACTGCCCATCAGGGGCGCTACTGCCCACTTTGGGAAACACTGCATTAGAGCTACAAAGGATGGAGCTGTTAATTACTCAGTGTCCTTCCACAGCTTCCTGCGTGGCACTGCTTAAACAAATTTGCACAGGGTCACGGTTCTCTCCATGAAGTCCTATGGGTGGCAGACTATGATGCCTGTGTTGGGATGTGGCAGCATTACTGGTATCAATTAGACGCCCTCTGAAATTATGACTTGAGCTGCTAACACAGCATGATTGGTCATTGGACGGAATAGAGCAGTTACTAGTAAATGGTTAATGGATAATGATGACTCACGCATACTTTATTAGTGAGCTGTTATTAACAGTTTGGTTGGAATGCAGCCCCAGCTTTTTAAATGATTTAAATTGCAATATCCAGCACTCTGTATCAAATAGCACAATTATAACATTCAACAAGATTTCAGAAATAATTAAATATCAATTGTTGTCATTTCATAAACCTATATTTTTTTAATTGTAGACTGAATTGATGCTGTATGTACAGCTCGATTTCATTCCCAAAAACCTATTCAGATTTTTGCTCTTGATTTGAGTTATACGTATTTAGCCACATGATAGAGGTCAGAAATCTGTTATATAGGGAAGCGGATTTTCAACTGACAAGTATGAAAATTCTGGTAGCATGCAATTAGCATATGTCAAAGTTAATAAAGCTACCGGTAAGCTGTTTTTATTTATTTTATTTTCTTCTTAAAGTTTCAAATTATTTTTTTTTAGCTGTAAAATGGGAAATAAGTCAAAGAATTTAAGAACCGAGCCAGCCACAGAAACACTATTAAATCAGTGAGTTCTTTCTTTGTTTAAAACCCAGTCAACGTGTACGGCTATTAACATTTACTGTGAAGGTTTGTGAATATTAGGGGCACTTTGTGATGGCTTAACTCACTGCGTTGAATCCCACAAGCAAAAAATGTAATGGAAACCCAAGAAATTAGAACAATGTCCTGTTTAATGCTAACAAGCCATTTATTTACTTCAAACATGTTTTACAAGGAATAAAACACAGAGATTTCTCCTATTTCCAGGTATTACTGTAGAAAATAATTACTATATACTGGAATGTCGGTAAATGATTTAGGGTCAGCCTGAGAGTATGTAAATACTTTAGTGGTGGTCTTTGGGTTAAAAAATTTTTTATTTTATACTAAAGACCAAAGCAGAAAGAAAAAATATATAATTTAGTTAAAGGAGACGGAATGTCTAGAATAGATGTTATAAGCTTTCCCTTTGATTGTGTAAAATATAAGATGATCTTCATGGCTGGGCAAACTATATCCTGATCCTAAGCAGGTTTCACGGGTTCGGTGTAATCAGCCTTCCGACTTGAAGGTTTCCCCCTCCCAGAAAGCTGTCAATCAAGCTGCGCTGGTTAGTTATTGTTTTCTTTATTTTTTTTAATCATTTCTAGAAAATACATATTTTTTATGTCACTATTAAAATAATATTGTAAAATGCAAAGTCCTTTTTTTATGGAAGACAAAAATTGTATTGAAAAATTAGATTTATTCCTCTGCAAAACCAATGTGATTATTCATCCACTATTGATATTGTCAGGCAATCATGATGCCTGTACATTGTCCAATCAAATGCTTATTACAGAAAAAAAAGCAAGAACATAGGTACATAGGAAAAAAAACCTTGCAGGGTTAATCAGAGAGAGGAGAAAACCAGGAGAATGGCAGGAGAATGAACAATCTAGACCAAATAGCCGATTTGGAAAGTGAGATAAATGGGAGAATTTTTCTGGTTTGGCTATTTTGACCTAGAATTTTCACTTCTCCAGTCATTCTTCTGGTATTCACCTCTCTCTGAATAACCCTGTTGTGCTCTGTTTATCAAACTAATTTATTTCATAAAAAATAAATAAACATCAATCTGACATACTGAATAATTTGCCTAATACATCTGGATGCCAGATATGTCATGTATAAGAATAAACTTGGACACCCAGAAGATGAGGTCTGTGCAGACGGAAGAAGATGAGTGACCTTCTCCACTGGTGATCTATCTAGACATATCCTTGGAGCTTTGGTGAACTGGATTCATTCTGGCGTCTTTTACCCAATCTGTGCTTTTTTAGAAAAAAAAAAATTTCCTTGGAGGAACATCTGTCTGGAAAGTCAGCTCCACACACTGAGCTGTGGAGTTCCTGGTGGGATTGTGGACGTCTAGCTTGTGATGATGTATCAAAGTCTTGCCATGTCTGCCAACCATGCACCACCATCATATGATGGAGCTGGTGGCTTCATGCATAGTGCTGCCACCTCCTCTCCAGTCTATGTGCCCCCCAGCAGGGTGTCCTCCATGATTCCCAGCCTGCCTTATCTCCAGGGCAGCAGCTCATCTCAACAATCAAGTCCTGTGTCAGGCCACAACATGTGGCCAGCAGCTGGAGACTCTTCTTACAATCCAGGATCTTCTCATACTCCTGTGTCTCCAAGGTTTGCCTTCTCCAGTCCTCCTATCTTAGCTCCTTCAAGAGAGGTGGCTTACAGCAGCCCCCTGGCCATAACAGCTAATGGAAGGGAGCCTTATGGCAGGGGGCTAGGTGCCACCTACTCCAGCCCTTACCCAACTTACGTGGGCCCTGACATGGGTGCTGCTTGGACTTCTCCATTTGATGGCTCCATGCTTCACAACATGCAGAACAGGGGAGGACCTGGGACCCCAAGACATCCCAATATAGGTAAGACCCCAATCCAATGAACATATCATGTAACCCTGTGCCTGAAAATATCTATAACCCCATCCTATGATGTATGGTCTATTCTTCTCAGCCACATGCAATGTTCCAGGTAAAGTATCCATGTAATTGGGCAGACTAGATGGGCCGAAAGGTTCTTCTCTGCCGACATTTTTTCTATGTTTCTATGTTTTCCAGCACATATACTGAACATCTCCTGGACATCAAGCAGAAAAGTAGCATAGGGAAGGTTTTGCCGTACAACCTGTGAAATCTCAGGACGGAGATCCTTTACTTAATTAAGGCATTTAATTTGTGTTTCCACCTTGATCAATGAAATGATTTTCCAAACTGCAGTATGAGGATTCTACATACCGCTGGGCAGCACTTTTCACATACTGGTAATCACCATATTCTGGCTGCACTAGTAAGCCCACATAACATTCAATTCCAAAACAAAACATATTTTGTACGTTGACAAAAATAATTTAACTATGAGAATTAGAAATATAGCATTAAGATGTAGGTATATTTATGTGTATATGAAGGCAAAGGATTGCTCTAGTGTAAATGCTTGCATACAACCTTAATTAACTCTTTTGTTCTAAATATAGGCTATACTGCACCCTTAATATGTACGCTCTTTAGGGAGCAGTGTCCTCTCTACCTCATGTCTGTATAACTATGTACTACCCTAAATTAAGCACCTGTTCTGCACTGCAGAATATGTTGGCGCAAAATTAATAAATGAGTAATAATAATACTATCAGGGTTATTCAAAGAGATCCGAATTGCTTGAGAAAGGTAACCGAATGCTAAAAATCAGCATTCGGTTACCTTTCTTGGCCATTCGGCTATCCAGAGAGCAGGCAATTCGCCAAATCCTGGCGAATTGTCTGCACATACGGTGCCTGTTCGGTGCCTATTCGAGGGCAGTGAAATCCCCATGAAAAGCACTGCTTCGGCTATTCAGAGAACACAAACCAGCAGTGAAAGGTTCCCGAAATGCCCTGCCATTCGGTGCTTTAATTCGGCAAGTTTATTCAGGAGAATCCCATAGGCTTCAATGTTAAAAATATTCCTGTTTTAATTAAATATCTAATAAACCGTTCATTATAAAATTCTGCAGTAAAGAGTCTCTCTATAGATTTTTTAGGATATTTTAAGCATTTTTCTGGATTTTCTTTTTTTTTAAAAGTCCGATTTTTTTTTTTTTAAGTTTACTTATTTTTTCTTTAACAGCCCTTTTTATTATCATTCCCTGGATCTCATATGCAAATTTCAGACATTTTCGCTCAGTAGTTTCTTTGCAATCAGTTTTCAAACATTCATGCAAACTGTTTTTCTAATTTATTCACTGCCTCTTCTGCGGTCTCGGCTTTTTCCAGCGGCTGAGATCGGCTCCTGCTCGGGTTTTTCCGTGGTTTTCGTCAGGTTAATCCAGATGTTTTTGTGGGTTTTTGGCGTGCATTCGCCGGGTTTTGCGGTTAGTTTTCGTCAGGTTTGCGGTAGCTTTTCCCTGCAATTCGGGGACCCCTTGATGCTTGCTGAATACACCGCAGGGTCACCGAAATGGGATCGGCAACACGAACCGAATTGAAGACAACGAAAAGTCACCGAACGTGCAGAAGCCATTTGCACATCACAGCAATTCAAAAAAACTGCCTCCCAGCACGTAGCGTGGAGGCTTCTTATCTCACTTTTTGTCCTCCACCACAACCCTTGTAAGTACTATATATATATATATATATATATATATATATATTTATTTATTTTTATCTGTAACTGTACAATATGTGAAAAAGTGCTCTTGCATTGAAATGTTATACCAGTAAGCATTCATATACTGATCTATTAATTTTTCTGGTCAAGTTGCTGTCAGAATTAACAGTTTTGTTACAGTTTTAAACATTATGATTAAATAGCAAATAATGTAATTTCACAGTGCACAGATTCTGACTCAAATGAAGGGCACCTTGTTATTCACTTTGTGTTAATAGCATGCCAACCATATTAGTTTTTTAAGGGACACAACCTTAATTTTCTTTGAATGACAGTGGCTTTTGGCTATGCTGACATTATCCAGCCTATTTATGATGAAGATTACACATGACTACATAGCCTAATATCAACTCATGAACCCATATACCACCAAATCTTAAATGTGTATAAAGTTCAATGTTGTCCTGTCCCTGACAAATACGAAAGGTTAGGCCGTTGTTTATCCTCTTATATACCCACAATTCTAGTTATTTGATACTTTTTTTTTAAATTATTATACAGCTTTGGTCTAGTAGCCCATTCATTACCAAAAAGTGCATATTTAATTATAATACAATGTAGTAAATAAACAATTAACATTTAACACCCGGTGGGGCCCGCTCAGCAGCATTCATCCCTGTAATGGCACGATTGAGAAAAATCCCTGTGAGACCTGAGCGGGCCCCGCCGTAGAGCAGGCCACTAGTGCCGCTGCTCATCCTCTGGACCCTCACAAACCTCTTTTTTCTCAATATAATATGGGGAGCATGCGTTAAAGTCACTTATCCTGGCGTTAATGCTTACTCACCCAAATGCTATAGTTAGTGTTCACTAGGGAATCTAGCCCCTTGTTGGGTGTTTTAAAATCCTGTCAAGATTTGTGGATGTAAACTATTGACAACACAATTTCTTTGTTTGAGGAAAGAAAAGAAGTATTAATCTACAATCATAATCTTCAAAATAATAGAATGTCAAACTATAGTTACAGTTATTTATAAAGCCAACAAGTTTCGTACTTTATTTTTGATAAAAATCAAAATATACCAGCTTTCCTTGTCATACTCAGTATGGTTATCCATATTTTATCTTAAACATGCAGCATAGGCATTCAGGGTAATTTTTCATGTTCATATCATATGCATACATTATTTGTCATGTGTCACTGCAATTGCTTTATATCTTTATATTAATGTCTCTACTACAATAAAGGGATCAAATAATGCACCAGAGTATTTTTTTTTTTATTTGGATTTTTGAAAAGTTAATTTAACGATGTAAAATGAGCCAGGTCTCTCAATGAAAATGAATATTCCTGTATAGCTAATGTAAGTCTTTGAGATTGTGGGCAAGTTACCTGTTGATCTACCTGTGATCACTGTACCATCTGTTGTGACTTTAGTTCAGCAGGAATGAAGTCTGTTCATAATGCTGGAATCTATCCAGAAAAGTAACAAAGACAGTGTTTGTAATTCTACAAATGATACTGCTGAAGTCAACATTGGTTTGACAACAACCTTGCCTGCAGCACTTAAAATGTACTCACGGTTATTAAAAATGTAATCTGTGGCATGAAAGAAACCTGTCTATTAAATTCAGATTTTGGAAAGACACTCCAAATAGTAGTTTAAAACAATATATACCAGACCATATGCCAAGAAGCAAAAGCTGGCTACAATTACCCTGACAACCTTCTTAATGCTCATGATTTACTATAAAGGACTGTGATGTGCGTCATTTTAATTTAGGGTACATGGGCATGGGGATGGATTTCGGGTGCTGGCCTGAGGTTCTTTATTATTTTTATTGTCCTCTCGTGTGCAGAAGATTTGTGCAAACTGTGTTTATTCAAGAATGCTATTGTCTATCTGTTATTTGTTGAAAGGATTAACGTCCACATTTACCTGGTCAAGAATGTGTTTATCTATGTCTATTTGAGTAGGCTGTTAATCTGTTGACTGTAATCTGTTATCCCGTTTCCCATTGTCCTGCCTCTTTAGAAATGTTAAATAGTGTTTGATTTAAGTGTCTGTCCCTAATCCAGTTATGTTTCATCTTCCAAAGGGAAATGTTTGCCTTTTAACTGTTTCAGTGTAATTAGGTCCCCCAGTGGTGTCTGGGGGGGGTTGTGTATGTAAATGACCCATGTGTGACCGTATAAATGTATGTATGTGTGAGTGTCCCTGATTAAACCAATTCCATTCTACCCTGAAAGACCTCAGATCTACAGCCTCGTCTTATTTCTGGGGGATGCTAGTGGCTTTCAGGGAACTGCGATGGATTGATTACAGTAAAACTATGGAGAATTTTCCATTTAGGGAACTTCCCACCTAATTCTCCAGTTCTTCCCATCATACTTTCAGCTAAAGATGTCTTGTATAATTCTCAGTGTAGTATATAATAGGGTGTCCAACGGTAGTTTCTCCCAAAATTATTTAGCATAGATTTCACCAGGGCCAGATTACCATAGGGGCAGATGGAGCAGCAGCTCCAGGCCCATGCCCCAGAATAGGCCCAGAGAAAGGATAACTATTACTATGCATTTTGACCCCTGCCTGTATCTCTAACTCCATAGCAGCTACACGAGGTATCACTGGAAAGGCCAGAGCTAGGCCTTTCCAATGATACCAAACTTGACCAAGTTTTAAGTAAAACCAAACCTCACCATGTACAATCTAAAAGAAAAACCATTTTTTTTATTAATTATTTATTTTTAGTTCCAAAGCGATGGCATTGTCCATTTGTCACGTATAAAATTAGCAATACCACTGCCATTACTCACCTTCTCATTTCCCATGCTGGGAGCAAGGTCAGTGTTTTATACATAGTCATATTATTCGTAAAAAAACATGTTCCAAAATCAAGGGAAATATTTCATTTTTTTTTTAAAGTTTTTGGTTAAAATTTTATATTTTCTCGGAAAAATGCAGTAGCAGGTTCCCATTTCACATTTTTTTTAACAAGAATGCCCTATAGAATATATAACCATAAAGGTTTGGATGATAAAATGGGAAAACATTTTTTTTTACACTCTTTAAATCATTGAAATCTGAATGAATAATTAATCACACAGTATCTGCCTGGTTAGATATACCCGTATCTGCACTATTAAATAACCGAAAATATGTTTTCATTTCACTAAATTACAAAAAAAACAACCTAAATATTCAGCTCCAGGCCCATAGAGATCTTAATCCAGGCCTGGATTTCACCATAGTTTCCACTGATGTTGATGTTGTCCAGTGTTGTTTTTAGAGTTGTTCCATTTAGAGCTCAATGAAGTCCGCACTTTAAAAATGTGCTGATGTTTATGCACAGGTGTTGCAAACAAAGGTAGAACTACATGGAGAATAGCAGTAGTTTACTCATTTTACGGAAGAATAATGGCAGTGACATTGTTCAGCGATGTTCAACGTTGTTTGCAGCAACTTTGCGTGCTTTTGAATTTTGCTTCTGTAGATAGTTCACCATATTTTCGACAATACTGCTTTTAACCATTGTTTGCAGCAGTAGGGGCCAATTATGACCCTGCGCGAACTCACTTGAGCAGGGTTGTGTAGGATCTGTGGCAGGAGCCTTGAGGGTACTGGAAAACAATTTGTTCGCAGACCTTCACTGCTCGTGGCTAAAGGATGTAGCATCATTATGTGCACCCCTGTACACCACGGGGTCTAAGGTACATTTGGGATTTCTTGATGAGATTAAATTGAACTGTTGAGTTTACAGTTACAATATCACTTAAGTACCATGAGGGTCTGAAAGCACTTTCACGGCAGGCAGGTGGTGCCCGACGGGAGGGCTTTAACCCTGGCTGGAGGGTACTAGTATGCCCCGCTAGCCGGCTGCTGTGGCAGATCCCTCCTTTGGCCCGCCCACACAGCAGATGCACGTCGTGCATCACTGGCTGCTGGGGGACGGCCTGAACCAGGCCGTCCCACAGCAGTGAATGTCACATGTCGCGGGCAAGCTAGTGGGTGGGGCTGGAGGAGGCCCATTGAAGTCAGTGGGACGTACTATGCTACCCCGTGGCTTCAAGGTCCATCCGCTGAAGGGACGGCATAGAACACCCTGCAGCAGTTAATGGTTAAGCCAACGACACAAGCCGTTAAACTAACGGCTCAGCTGTTATTCCTAACAATTCCGTGTGTCTATAGAGACCTAAAATATGACTACAATAATCCAAAAATGGTAGTTATTATACTGTTTAGACTAGTCTGTTGTATATAGAACCACTTGTGTTGCAATTAGCAATATGATTTCTTGTACTAAATTTGAATCCAAAGAATACAGGTTGTATTTTTCCTATGTAAGCCCTGTGTTTTCACCTTTGGTTATTTCTCTTCCAAAGACTCTTGCTGATGAGGCTATCTAAAAGGAATACAGAATAGAGGGAATATAATGAGATTGGAGTGAATCAAGGAATTAAAAGGCCATCCATAACAAGTAGGACTAATTTTGATAGAATATGCAATTGTCATTATTTGACATACATGATTATACTGAGAAATTGAGGGTTGACATTTGCAGTCCTATTTAATGTTCTTGCCTTATTTTATTTCTCAATAGATTATTTCTATGCTAATCAGATAGTTTTGTTTATTTTGCAGGGATATTTACAGTCATTGAATAGCTTTTTAAAAAGTTTAAAATTCATTTTATATACGACTTGGTTTTAAATGATTTTGCAATTAATTCTATTTTTGACAGCAAGCACTTCAGCACTCCAAATGATTTCCCTATGCTACCAAATTGTATTGAAACTCTGAGGTCTCTCATCCTTAATTTTATTTTTTTCAGGGTCTATAAAGAGAAAGTATGATCTGACTGTATTCATCAGAGTAAACTCTGGTCAAAATAATTATAACAAATTGATGAGAACTAGAGTGGCCCCCAAAAGGCTTCTAGTAACATATCCATTATAAAAGCCTGCGGTACTCTAAGGCTGGGGTCAGATGAGCGCACTGATTGCGCACAGTAACGGATGCACTTTATAAATGATGAGATTGTGGTTACATTGTAACAGTTTGCTTTGACTGATGTTGAGAAAAAGAAAAAAAGCTGTATGCAGGGGTTTCTATACATCCGTGTAGCTTTTTCATGTCGATGCCATTTTGGCGTCCGTTGCAACATGCGTGTGAAAAAGTGCACACGTGCTTCATGTGTTGTTCTCTATTGACTCCTTTGAAAAGCTACGATGGACAGCGAACAGTCCGGTCAGGCGGATGCAAAAAGTGCGCTTGTCTAACACCAGCCTTAAAGTCAGTTCCAATCTTTCACAACCAAATGGTTTTCTATAAAACCGCTGGCGGGATCGATGCTATGGAACGCTACTTTAAATTACTCTATACCCCCTCAAATATTTAAACATTACACACATACCCACATGCAAGCAAACTCACAAACACAAAATCTAAATGCATTGAAACATATCAGATGACAGTAACGTGAGTCTCCAATTGTCAGAGTTTGCAGGATGGAGGTTTGCAGATATGAGCCCAGTATGTAGTGAGACTCTACAGTATTTAACAGTCACTGTGGTGTAAGAGAAAATGTTTACCTTTAAGGCTGGGGTCAGACCAGCGCACTTTTAACGTGCGTTCTAGCGCACTTAATTACGGCCGCACTAGCAGCAAATGACGGGCAATGACGGCCAATATACGAAGTACGGTCGCACGAAAGTCCGGCTGCGCAACGCAAGTGGAAAATGAACGCATTTTTTCGAGAACGCAGAACCTCTAGTACGGACGTACAGAGTGCGCTGCGCCCGCTAGCGGTATGTGTGTGTGATTTGGAGACGTCAGACCCTGCTCATGTCCGGCCAACATAACGTCCAGACGCAAAAAGTTTCCTGGTTTGGATACGTAAAAAATCACGCACGAAAATGCGCATCGTATGACCGTTGTCGCGTATTCCGTGAAAAAATACGTCAATGCGTTCGGACGCACTTTTTTACGTTCGCGTGTAAAAATGCTTTCGTTTGACCCTAGCCTAAGGCAGCAGGGGGTGTAGTGTGTTATGTATACTAATCAAGATAAGAGATGGCAGCTGAATGAGATAAGACAGGGAGCTTAAAATACTTCTAATCTACCCCCTGGTGATGTTCTTTGAATACATCCCACACAATACAATGATGTGAGTTGGCTGCCTGACGCATAGAGCCCATTCTATGTTCAATGCCAACAGTGAGGACCAAGTGCTGTAAAGATTTGGGGGTGGGGGCAGTTTACAACACAAAATATCAGCAAATGATGCACCCCATGACAAATATAGAGTAAAACATACAAGACGAAAACAAAAGCACAAGTAAGATATCAGCCACATAAAGGATATTTAATTTTTTGATGGTAGTGGCCCTTTAAATAGGAGTCCAACACAGCTCAGTGAGAACACCTGTGGCTGCTCAGGTGGATCAAGGTGATGCAGGACCTGGCTCAGGACTCCCAAACATGTGCTGCTGGGTTTTATGTCACGGCAGGAGAAGTGCATACATTGGTCTTTTGGGAATTCTCTTGTACCCCTGGGAAGTCCCAGCATTTCATAGAGTTACTATACATCTAAAGGTATGTCCTGTACCTTTAGGAACATATTCCTAAATGAAAATAAGTTGCTTTTGTCCAGAATATGTTCAGATAAATTTAACTCAATCCCCGGCACTATGGTGCTTTTGAAGGTAGAGTTAACTCACTGCAGTCTTACAGGGTAAAAAAAAAAAAAAAGAGTTTACTCTTTTCAACACCTTTTTGTATTTTTTTGGACGAAATTTTTGATTCCCAATTTTGTAAAAAGGCTTTTTTTCAAACTTCTGTAATGGATCTTTTTTATTGTTTACACATATTGTAAGACATTTTTTAGGAGAGAATAGTAGAGTTCCTTTTTTTTTTATTCTGCAGTTCTGCAGTGTTCGGCGACCAATTTGACGACTCCATCTTTGGTGCACTACGGTGGCCCTGCAGTGAATAGTGAATTCACCAATGGGTCAGCAATATGGAATCGCCGAACCGCACTGAGATGCACCAAAGTGGAAAGCACTGAAATTTCGGTGCTCTGTGAATAACCCCTTTAGTAGATGTTTTTCAATGGAGTCAAAAATATATACACATTTTTGGTTGGGAAGGGGTTAAATGCATATAATCGTGTCTTACATTTTGTGAATAAACATGTATTTTTTTTTTATCAGCACTTTTATAAAGTTAAGGTTTAATATGAAATCTAACCTGGATTGCTGAAAGTGGATGCTATGGCTGCCAGTCACTTCTGAGTTGTCATGGTTACCCAAACCAGTTTAGACTAGAAGAAGAAAATGACTTGAAAACTGCATGATTAAAGTCTTTGTGAGCCGACAAATGTAAAGGAATAAGGCAATTAGGTATTAGAAGATATATCTGAAACTGCTGAGGCAGATCTCGTAGCTAATTAATAATAAAAATCCAGCATATGTACTACGATACATTAAATATTTTAAAATAAGGCATGACAAATTTGCTGGAAAGTATTTGATGTTCGCAAAATGAAGCAATACGTAAAATGTATGCAAAAAGAAAATAATTACATGTGGATGATGTGAAGACAGTCTATAATTAATTCAGTAGCACAGTCGCCACAATTCTGTTCACAAAAGCAAGCAATACTACGGATCCCCACTGGTGTCATGTAAAAAGAAATAATAAAATGTGCCCACGCTTTACTAGATCATGCTGGTGCTGTAATACAGATCTACTTACACTGTACGCATTAGCAATGTTTCCAATGTGCACTGCATTGCGAAAGGAACAAAACAATGAATTAAATTGTATCTATTTTAAGCCCCCACCAGAGTGCATAGGTCCACCCACTGCCACACCTCTAATGCCTTAGGTGTTTCCTCTTCCTACTCCCTGGTTAGGGTTAGTGATAGAGTTAGGTTTAGAGGTAATTTTAATTAGGGTAAGACATGGGTCTTGTTGAAACCACCTAATTCGTTTTATTTACTAGGCATGAGAAGGTCTTATAAAGGACTTTCCCATTCTGAAGAGCCATTCTGTGTGGGGTACTCCATAGGTGAAGATGAGGATTACATTTTAGTACTGTTTTTTTATTTGGCATTCCTATTTATTTTATAGATTACCCTTAGAATTATGATGTTGAAGGGGGTAGGCAGTTTTATTTTATTGAGTGAGAGGTTAGGGTTTGAGATAACTAATCTGTGAAGAAGGCTTTCTACTTTTGGCCTGAATAGCCCCCCCCCCAGCCAGTGCACATGGGTGGGTGCCAAGGGGGTCAAAAAAATTCTGTCAAACTGAATGTTCACAAAACATTACATTGTCTGTTTAGATGTATTTCTAAATGTGGTAAAAGTGACTGTCAACTGACAATCTTGAATATAAACAAATTATTAATATACATTTTTATTTACAGGCTGTCAGCAATCACACTACTGTCACTGCCTGGCTGTCTGACAGTGGTCACTTTCATGCAGCCTCTGACAGCAATCACACACATGTTAGTCTCAGGCTCCCAGTGAGTGTGACACACAGGGGTGTGAATGATTGCTGTCAGTAATCACACTCCTTTCACTGGCTGATAGTGATCCAGTCCCTTTCAGACAGTCACTGTCAGTGAGCGTATCACAGAGGTCCACAGAATGTTTTACACCCCCCTCACTATTTTTACACACCCCCAGGGCCACTCACATTTCCCCCTCCAGACCCATCCCATTCAATTATACCCCCCAGCCTAAAAATCCTAGCCACCCATTATAACCCGCTCTTACCTTTCCTGATCCATCTTGATCAGATGGGATTCATCCCAGGCAGGCCTTTGAGAATACATATAGGGCAGTAAGCACCCTCTGATTCCTGGACCAGTCTGGTAGTCCTTCTCTGCTCCTCTCTTTGGATGAAGAGAAGGCCTTCGATCGCATCGAATGGTCTTTTCTTTTCACCCTCTTGGACAGGGTGCATTTCTCTGCTACTTTTGGCGCGGGCTTTGTACCGAGCTTTGTACGTCCACTGTAGGGCTGATGTTTTGATCCCCGGAACTCGAGTAGACCCTTTCCCCATCACTAACGGTACCTGCCAGGGTTGTCCTCTCTCCCCCCTGCTCTTTGTCCTGACCACGGAGTCGCTGTTGCTGTGTTTATTCTCTTCGCCTGACATTAAGGGAGAATCAGGGAGAATTGGGTTAACGATTGTGTCCACTCCACTAAGGATTTATATTCCGTTAACTACCCCCCTTTATTCGCACAACTTCGACGGGAGTTGGAGGTGGGGGATCGAGAGTGTATCTCTTGGCTCGGTCAAGTCCAATGTATCAAAATAAATCTGTACTACGCTTACTCTACTTGTTCCAGGCGCTTCCCACTCCCGTCGATCTGAGTGACCTGAGATTTCTCCAATCTAACATTGATGCCTTTGTCGGGCACAGGGGAGGCACAGGTGGCCTGTTTCACTTTGTTTCTCCTTAGAGGTCTGGGGGTCTGGACCTCCCTAACCTACTTTTGGTATTTTCAGGCAGCCAAACCTTCTCAGGTGGTGGCACTCCACTCCCCATCTTCTACCCACCAGTGGGTGAACTTTGAATCCAAGCTCATGTGGCCGGAGAACCCACAGTTCTGGATCTGGGCCCCTAGGCCCCTCAGCTCAGTCTTATCTACCAAGTGCCCTTCCCTCCCTCACTCCATTGCGTACTGGGACTCCCTATCTCTGTGGAAGAGACTACGCAAAAGGGCATCTTCTACGTTACCAATTTCTATAGGGAATGCATACCTAGCTGTTCTCCCGCTATGCCATCGGAGGTATCACTAGTATCCAGGATCTGTACATCAGGTCTGATTTGCTTTCCTTTGGCGCATCATCCACTCGCATGTGTTTTGGACCTCGGGACATTTTTCTCTATCTTCAATTAAGTCATTTTGCTTCCATGCCGGAGATTCGCGCTGCTGCCTCCTCTTCCCTCACATTTTTTGAACAGTTATGCCTGAATGGATGCCTAACTTGAGGCCTCATATCCTGTCTGTACACTCACCTGGCGAGCATGCCTTCATTGCCCACCTTCTATTACATCGCAGCTTGGGAACAGGACTTTGGCTCTTCTCTGCATGGCGGTGACTGGCTGGATATTTGGGAGGCCGCAACGAAAGGTATCCATTTGTATCACTTTGCAAGAACAGTCTATAAAAACTCTGATGCATTGGTATGCTAACTCGGTGTTCATGCACAAAGCTCATCCCGCAATTCCAGCGTCTGGCGACTGTTGGAGGAGATGTGGTGGCAAAGGTACTCCAGCTCATATGTGGTGGGAGTGCCCCAAGATCTCTAAGTATTTGTACTCCGTACAAGCTTTAATTGAACACGTCCTCGGCCCGGGTATCCCTAGGGACCCCTGCACTTATCTCTTTGCCAAGCCGGTCCCAGATGTCTCTTCTCACCATAATATCCAAGATTCTAGTACAGTATTCTAACACTAATAGCAGCCAGGAAGGCTGTTGCTGTGCAATGGCGGTCTCCTTTGTTACCTCCTCAGAAACACCTGTTCCGGATCATGGATCTCATCCAATTGACGGACAAACTCTCTGCCAAGCTTCATCACACTAAATCAGCCTATGATAAGGTGTGGGTTGTTTGGGCCTCTTTAGGAGGGTGATGCTCTTTGCTAACTACTCTAATTGTGCCACTTTATCACTTTGAGGGTCGCAAATTGTTTTAATCTCTGTTGCCCTGCCCTGGGACCGGCGCCTCCTCCTGGTGGGAGCATAGGTCGTTGACCGGCTCACTACTGGTTATTATGGTGTCGCTGTATGTTCTGTACTTGTTTGTTGAGTTGAGTGGTGTTTTGTTTTCCCCCCCACCCCCCCTCCCTCCCTTTATTTTTGTTCCCTTTTGCATTTTCTTTCCTCTCTTCCTCTGTGGATTTTCAGAGATAATATAGTGAAAACTTGGTCTGTGGTGGGCTGTTCCTCCCTATTTTAAATTGTACTGCTTTTTGTCTTATTGTTTTACCCTGACTACCACAAATAAAGTCTTTAAAAAAAGTGTACATGGATTGAAATCACACTTTTGGCGTATGTAACTGATTTCTATATTTCTCATTTTATGCAAGCTTCAAATAATGATATTTGACCCTTCTGTGTTCGAAAAGTCTCATTAGCTTTAATTTCTAAAATGATTAATTCCACCCATGTAGGACCCATGTACAAGGATAGAGCCTATGGGGAGGTAGAAGGGTCATTTTTTCCATGTCCTTCCATTTCTATGTCAACACTACTTTGTTCCGGTAATGACAGTCTTTTTTATGAAAAGGGTAATCATTGCTGAAAAAGTCCTCTGCAGCAGCTGCCAACCAAAATTACATAGCGGTAGACAAATATTCTTACCACTATTCCTTTGGGAAAGAGAAATGTAGCGTGAGCAGCAATAACTGTGAAATACATTTCTGCAATACTTGATTTCCATAATACTGGAATTTAAGCACCTGTTATTCACTGCTTACATTAACATCCTAAGGAGCAAATCACTGTCCTTCACTGGAGTCATACGCATGGAGAACCATATACAAATCACACATGCAGTTTATTCGAGGGATTCTGGTAAATAAATATCAGTACAGATTATTTATTAATAAAAAAAGGTATAAAAAGCAGCTATTACGTACAATGTCTTAAGTTATCGGATTCGATAAGGTATTTATTCAATAAGCAAACACTAATGTGCCGCTAACTGCTACCGACTGCTTTGGCTTAGAATTTCAGTGACACCCTGCAATCTCAACAGCATTAAAAGGTCTCTCCATATTATACAGATGCAAAAAAACTTAACCCTTCACTGCTGTGATTGTCTATACATGATCAGCTGTAGCAGACACAGCAGCCCTAGATCGTTTTAACACGGTCTGGCACTATGCTGTATCATTGCAAATGAAATTAGTTTGTTGCAAATAAATTACATTTGCATTTGGGCTCCAGAACATACCCCCAGAGTTTTAGTTCATTTTGGCATTATGCCTGAGGTGCTAACACTTAAAACCAGATGGGGAATATCTTTAACCACTTCGATGCTGAGGACGCGCTCAGCGCGTCCTCAGCATTCCCGCTGGTATGCGGAGGACGCGCTGAGCGCGTCCTCCCATTGGGGTCAGCGTTCGGCCGGGTTCCGGCCGATCGCTGGCCCCTCCGGTACGGGCTGACATCCTGGATGTCAGCCCGGCATCCGGAACAGCAGCCGCCGGAATTTGGTGTCATCGCGGCAGCGCGATGACACCAAATTCAGGCGCCCCCCCGCATGTGCGGAGGAGGCGCCTGAAAGGGAGGGGGGGAGGTCCTTCGGACCTCTCTCCCTCCCGATCGGCGGCTCTGCGGGGGTTATCCCAGGCATCATTTGAAAGGGCACAGCCTGCCCTTCCAAATGATGCCTGGCATTAACCTCTGGGGAGCTGGATCGCGAATCGGCGCTGAAAAGCGCCGGTTTGCGATCCTTTCCCGGAGCTGGCCGACATCTTGGATGTCGGCCAAGCCTCCGGGAACTCCCCCTGAGGACTGGCGTCATCGTGCGTAGCACGATGACGCCAGTCTTGGACTTAACCCTTAACTGCCACCAACTGTGGAGATAGGGAGTTCCAATGAACTCCCTATCTCCCGATCCATAGCAGCTAGGGGTTAAATTTTGGTATGGTTGGATCGGCCAGAGCATGGCCGTTCCAACGATACCAAACATGAAAGTAAAAAATTTTGTAAAAAAAAAAAAAAATGAAAAATAAAAATAAATAAAAAAAAAAATTTTAAAAAATAAAATAAACACTTTTTTTCTTTTTTTTGGTTTGTTAATGCAGCAATATTTTTCCCATTTCAATTATAATGTGAACAATGATGCTGCACTAACGATTTTTGTATGCGATGCGTTTGTTAAAAATAGTGTAATTTTCCCCCAAAAAAAATGTAACGAGACCCCATCTCTAATTTTTTTAACAAGCGCACCCCATACAAAATATAACCGCAATTGCTCGCATGTTAAAATGTGAAAAAAAACACTTTACACATTGTAAATTATTGAAAATACATATTTTATTGCATTTTTTGTTATAATATACAGACATGACATAACGTATACATATAATAATGACATATTATGAATCTACCGAGTCTGACGGAAAGAACGATATATAATATGTCTGGGTCATATACTAAAATAAGCCTTCAAAACACGTTTAAACATGATGAGCAAAACCGGTAAAAATGACCTCAGCACAGGGGCGGGAAAAGCCTCAGCAGCGAAAGGGTTAACACGATTTTTCCCTAACTCATCTCGCACAGAGCCCTGAACTGCAGTAAGTCTGTTGGCCAGTAGGTGGCAACATCTGCCTGCCATATAGGTCATTACAGTAAGAATTGTATTGTGAATATTCCCAAATATTTCTTATTGCATAATTAATTGAAAATTAATTTCCAAAACAACACTGGCTACTGATAGTGGACCCTCTTCCACAGTTGCTGGTAAAACAGAGACAATGTGCGCCTCAGCAAGCATTTTCTCCTGGAGTACATAGGACTGGCTCAATGGAGCACTGCACATCCCAAGCAAAGTGTAAATTAATTTCTATATTATATAACTTACAGGGAATCGCAACACTTGAGCCGCAAGAGTGGAATAGCGATTCCCAGTGCTAAAATAACTACAAGAGGCGTTATGTATAATGACTCTTGTAGTTATCTTATTGACAACTGTGAAAAAGGGCCCAGTGTTTTTTGGAAACTCAATTGGTAGTGAAGAGGTTAAGAAAGGGACTTAAAAAAAGTGTGATTAGTGTTAGGGGACTAAATGTCAGAAAGAAACTTCTATCTCTAATCTGAAAAAAAAGAAATAGAGATAACCGTTAAATGTGAACGGAAATACAAGGAGTGTTTCCCAAATGAATGTAAAACGGATATGCCATTTACTGTATATTGCAATCACTATCTCCGATCTATTTATCCAGTGGTATAATTCAGAAAATTACTTTGAGTCAAAGGTCCTATAACCCTGCCATAAACCCTTGCAATAACAAAGTGATTATTAAATAATTATTGCATTTATTGGTTTTGACTTTCTACGTCTGGGTTACTTTGACTCACTTTATTTCCCATGCTCCAGGGACCAATTCTAGACATTAGATTTATGCAAGTGTATTATTTATATCTGTATTATTCTTTGTAGATTAATGTGTGCATGAAATGGACTGCTGGGAAGCAGTAAAAAAAAAAATTAAAAAGAGAAAACCATAAACATAGACCGCATTATGAAGAATAAGTAACTAAATAAGGTAGGGATGACTAAGCATATTATCTGTGTGTTTTGACAGGTTTCCTAATCAGTGTTAAATTTAGTATTAAAGATACAGCTTATCACTCCAACAGTGATGATTTATCCAATGTTTAACTTTTAATTCATAAAAAAACTTTGATTAGTGCATGGTAATATGATTACTTCCAGGTAATTTAGTTAAATTTCAGTGTCACTCACAAGCTCTCCTGAATACATTTCCATGAGGACATGCAAATAATATATTTACTGAAGCAGAATAAAATACTTTCAAAAGCATTTTTTGAACACCTCTGTATATGTTCGTGTGAATGCTGTGTTACCACTAGTTTTCACTTTGCTATATAATTCTCCTTTTCACTACTGCAGAATAGGGATGGGCCGAACACCCCTGTTTTCAGTTCGTATTCGAACAGTAGAACAGCCAAAATGTTCGAATACGAACTCAAACACATTGCAACCCAATGGGGGTCGAACATGCAAAATGTGTTCACAGTTCTCCTACATGTACCAGCAGCTGCCGGTACATTTAGGAGATCTGTGGCTGCAGCCCCCTGGCCCCCGTACATCTGCTGTCCTGCTGCTGTCCCGGCTTCCTGTTCCTCCGGTCTGTCTGCTCCTCCATCTGGCCGCGGCACCTCTGCCCCACGCCTCGTTTTCATGCTTGCTGAGCCTTGATTGGGCAAACTCCTGCGCCTGACCTGGACTTTGCCCAATCAGGGCTCAGTATTGAATTAGAGCCCTGATTGGGCAAAGTCCAGGTCAGGCGCACGACTTTGCCCAATCAGGGCTCAGTAAGGATGAAGACGAGGCGTGGGGCAGAGGAGCCGCGGCCAGACGGAGGAGCAGACGGACCGGAGGAACAGGAGGATCAAAGGCATGGGGGCTGCAGCCACAGGTCTCCTAAATGTACCGGCAGCTGCCGGTACATTTAGGAGTACTGTGAACGCATTTTGTATCATGGAATGTCTGTGGTCGAACAGACCACGAACATCCCATAATGTTCGGCGTTCGCGAACACTCGAACAGCCGATGTTCGATTCGAACTCATGTTCGAAACGAACCGGCAGCCCATCCATACTGCAGAACTATCTCAACATGCAACTAATTTTGTATTAATTATGTTCTTCATTACTATAGTTCACTGCCTTAACCCCTTCACTACCTTTTGATTTCCAATGAAACCACTGGAAGGACCCTGTGGTTTTATGGGAAATTACTTTCCATTACCCACACAGTAAATGTATACAGAGGCATCCCAATGTATATGTTCACTGTAGGTAGCTCCTTTTGCTAGGTCACCACTGCTGACCAAGAAAGTGCTACTATACTTACATTTATATCTTGGGCTCTCTGATTGGATTGGGCTCTCTGATTGTCATGTCCAATATATCGAAATTTCAGGGGCATGGTCTGTAGCCCATTGGCAAATTATTTTTATTTGCAAAGAAGGAAATTCCTATGTATTGCTCCAGAATCAGATCAAGTATACTCGATCACAGGACATTTGCTTGAGGCTTTAAAGATCAAGTATATATATTCGATAGTGGTAGTGTAGGTGTTAAAAACACAGTATAGTGTGATCCTCCTGCTGAGCATGAAGCATACCACCGTATCTTTGGGTTTCCGGCCTGCAATCCAGCCCATGTCTCCAGCTGGCCATGACTCCAAAGTGAGTGGTCTGTGTTGTGAACATATTCCCAAGGAGAGAACACCAGCCTGTGTTGCTGAGTCACTGACTTCTTTACCAACATGTTGCCATTCTGATTGGATATCAGCAAGGGGAAGAGAACTACTTCCTTTGCAACTCATTAATCAAGTTAGAGGTATGAGATTTCATTTGCAGTACACATAATTCCTTTGCATTGCTCCAGAATGTGACCAGATTAAGTTTACTCAATGTTGGACTCCTGCAGGAGCTTTTGAACATAGTGTATACACTATCATGGTATTGAAGGTTTAAGTGGCATAAAATTGTGTAAAAGGAATTCAATCTAAAGAGGTAATAATGTCAACATGTAAAACTCAAGAATACAATTCCCATCCATATCAGTTTTCTACTAGAATTAGTCTTTTTTGGAAAATACTTAAGGATATGAAAATATGAGCCATCAGACGTAAAGTTGGTGTCCAACTTGAAAGAAGCCGCATATTCATTGCTGTTGACTTATCCCACAGTGTTGAGCATTTGGAGGCAAGGAGAGATCTGTTAAAAGAGAAACTTCTCCTGGGCTTTGTTTCATGTTCATCAAAGACATGTTTTTTGTCATAACTCGGTTTGTGCTGTGGGGAATTCACAGATAAATGTAAGAAGAAGGGAAGTATATTACTCTTTGAATGAAAATACATAAGGACATGTTTTTTTTAAAAGAAAAAGTCCAATAAATCTGTCAGTGCCAGGAACATGGATAAACTAATTTAAAACATTATATTTCTCATCCAAATGATTCTTTAAATATATAAAAGAATAAACAAACACACCATTAACTTCACACTTGGGATTGCAACATCTGAATACATTTCATATGTCTTGTCACAAGTGTTAATAATATTGTTAATAATATTGTTTATATTTTATTACAATATCCTTATATAATTAGCATTATTATGATTATATCAGTACTTATTATGAATTATATTATAATCGTGGGTTCGTAACTTCAAGCAATGAAGCCAAACAAGATAAATAAATCAAATCTGTAAAACCTAATCCATTGATTAGTTAGGCTGGGGTCAGACCAGCGCATTTTTAACGTGCGTTCTGGCGCACTTAATTACGGCCGCACTAGCAGCAAATGACGGGCAATGACGGCCAATATACGAAGTACGGTCGCACGAAAGTCCGGCCGCGCAACACAAGTGGAAAATGAACGCATTTTTTCGAGAACGCAGAACCGCTAGTACTGTCGTACAGAGTGCGCTGCGCCCGCTAGCGGTGTGTGTGTGTGATTTGGAGACGTCAGACCCTGCTCGTGTCCGGCCAACATAACGTCCAGACACCCAAAGTTTCCTGTTTTGGATCCGTAAAAAATCACGCACGAAAATGCGCATCGTATGACCGTTTTCGCGAATTCCATGAAAAAATACGTCAATGCGTTCGGACGCACTTTTTTACGTTCGCGTGTAAAAATCCTTTCGTTTGACCCTAGCCTTATGGGTCAAAGGTAGGAGTCTTTCAATTAACTGGACCATAAATGAAAAGGTGCAATTCGACTTTAGTTGCATGTTTAAAGAATAGACCTAGATGAATGATTTTCCATAAAACCACTGTCAAGAACCGGTGGCTTTATGAAAACATCTTTGAAGTAGGCATATAGTGAAAATGTGCTTTGTAATCTCCAAAAATATTTTTATGCTGTACGGAGTATTTGACAGACAGAATCAGCTTCTGACACACTGTAAGCTTCTTCAGCTGCACCCAAGGTCCTAAGTCAATGTAACTATTAACCTTAAAACTTTAATAACTCAGTCATTGAGTATAATGGGCCTGCTTGTTAATGTTAGTGGCTCTTATTTGAAGGCTACTTACTGTACATTGCCTATACTTTGTAGTATGTATATATATACACTGCGTAGAATGTGGTGGTACCCAGAGAATAACAAATGAACAAATGATTACAAGGTTGTGCCAGGATTAGAAGGTGGCCCGGTACACAGACAAACCTCAAACACAAAACGAAAATCCCTGAACTGATAGGCTGGTCTTTTGAGCAGCCGATATCAAAGCTAATAAAAGGAAAGTCATTAAACAAGTCAGTGTCACGATGGGGGGGGGGGAAATAAATAGTAAAACTAGCAAAGTTCTGTACACAGAGACAGTTAATCATATAAATATTGTCAGGGATGGAGAGATCAGAAACAAGGTACTTACGGCTCAATTTAATTCTGACTGATTTTTTAAAAAAAAAATATTGTCTCCTGGCGGCTGATATATTGTTCAAAATATTGTTTGATTCAGCTGGAGCCTTCCCAATGTACTTAAGTCCAGGAAAATCCCTTAAATTTTATTTACAGAAAGTATTTTACCAGGAAGGATACATTGAGATTTCTCTCGTTTTCAAGTATGTCCTGGGTGGCGAGTATGTACCGTTAGGTGTCTTGCCCAAGGACACTTACTGGAGAGGTGCTCGTCAAGATCGAACCCATGACTCCACAGGCTCTCTCCACGCAGAGCAGTGATGTTACCTCTACTCCACCCAGACGGTTTTATAAAAGCGTATCTTTATAGAAAGGTACTGTAGCTTCTAAGTATATCAGCCAATAGGAAAATAAGTTCCTCCTGCTAAAATAGTGAGGGAACCTTGTTCCCATGCGTTCCTGCAGGACTTCACCCCTGAGTGTAATGATTAAAAACACCTCTAAGCCAAAAACGAGGGGAACCTAATGGATTAGAATCGATTTTGAGGCTTTTATTAACTTCTTTAAAAGTGATATCACCTTTATAAAGTTGACTCCACAACAGGTTTTGGGACGTTCTTAAGAACAAGTTTGGAAGCACTCATTCTGGTGTTAACAACACTTTTTCTCATTGTGTAATAGCTAGCAATTTTGGGAATAAAAATCAGCACGTTTTCGGCTGCAAGTTCTATGTTTATTGAAAGGGCAGTCAGTGTAAGAATTTGGATTGTTCAGAATCCGTTTACTATAGAAATGACATGCTAGAAAAGTCGTGTCAAAAAAAAGAAAAGGGCACATTTTTGAAAGGGTCACACCAGTCCATCCATTGACAAATTGGACATATTTCCAATGTGCCTGCAGCTGATTTTGAATGCCGAGGATTTGGCGTTGGCCGAATTGGGCTTTCAGGTCCTAAAAGAAGTATTAAGTATTTAGCTTACTGCATTCGCATCAAAAGAAAAGGCAGGTTCTCTCCCTAACCTTAACACCATTCAGTTTATTTAGAGAGCACCAAAATTTCAGCTCTCTTGTCTGGGGCACTTTGGTGCGCTTTGGTGATTTCAGTACACGACCCTGCGGTGAATGCACTATTCACCACAGGGTCCCCAAAGTGTGCCAAACGGGATCTGCCGAAGACCAGTGAGCGCTGCCACAGACCGCTGAACGCAGCCGAAAATAATCGACGATCCTTCGAAGTGACTGCCACACGCCACGAAAAAAAGCCGCTCAGCCACCGAATGTTGCCAAACTGATAAAAAAGAAGGGGGTAAAAAAAAGGAAGGAGCTATTTTAAAAAAGGTGTTCAAAACAATAAAAATACATGGAAATAATAATAAAGGTCCTATAAAAAAATAATAAAAAGGTCTGGTACAGAATAAATTAAAAAAAGCCATTAAAAAGATGTGAATCAACAATTTCACCTAGAAAATCCAGAAAATTACCTAAAAAAATGTATATAAACAAATAAATAAAAAAGGCTTTTTGCTCCAAATGAAAATTAATAAAGGGTTGATTAAAAAAATAATAAAAACAATAATATTTTTTTACATTGAATTCTATCAAATTCGCCTTTTTAAACCTGTCAAACTGAACCAGCAAAAATATGGGCATTTGCAAACATTTTTTTGAATAGATTAACCATTACTTCTCTACGGTGCAATTCGGTGGCAACTGTAGCTCTTATTGAATAACCCCCTCAAGAGAAGCTCAAAAGGTCACCTAACCCTAATTTCTAACCCAAAGCCTAATTTCTATTCAGAACCCTAACCCTTAGGTTTAACCCTAACCTAACCCTTATATCTTACCCTGAAATCAGAGCGCCAAATTTGCCCACGGCCAAATCTGTCCAAATTGGAAATGTGTTCAATTCGACCACATCAGAAATGGTGCATCATTTTTAAAGACAAGTCTCTTTTAACAAGTCTTTTTTTTATGCGTCCTTTTCCATTGGATACTTTCAGAATCAAAACACTCTCAGGGTTATTCAGAGAGTGGTGAAAAGCAGGAGAATGACTGGAGAATTGAAAATTCTAGGTCAAAATAGCCAAACCAGAAAAATTCTCCCATTTATCTCACTTTCCAAATTGGCTATTTTGACCTAGAATTTTTCATTCTCCAGTTATTCTCCTACTTTTCACTGCTCTCTGAATAACCCTGTGTTTCTCAAAGTCTAAGGGAAAATAATTCAAGGGCAAACTAACCTTTACACAAAGATAAAAGAAAAAATGTTGTCTTTGAATAGCAGTATTTCTGTATTTCATTAAAAACTTTTAGTATATATTTTTAGCTGTGTAATCTAGATGTAAACCTTTTAGGCTAGGGTCAGACGAAAGCATTTTTCCCCGCGAACGTGAAAAAGTGCGTCCGAACGCATTGACGTATTTTTTCATGGAATGCGCAAAAACGGTCAGACGACACGCATTTTCGGTCGTGATTTTGTACGGATCGTCAATAAAACTCTTTTTGCGTCTGGACGTTATGTAGGCTGGACATTAGCAGTGTCTGACATCTCCTAATCTTGCACACACGCCGCTATGCCGCAGCTGCGCACTCAGTACGTCAGTACTAGCGGTTCAGCGTTCTCAGAAAAATGCGTTCAAATTCCACTTGCGTTGCACGGCCGGACTTTTGTGCGGCCGTACATCATATATTGGCCGTCATTGCCCCGTCATCTGCTGCTAGTGCGGCCGTAATTATGTGCGCCAGAACGCACGTTAAAAGTGCGCTGGTCTGACCCCAGCCTTAGGCTAATGTCAGACGAACGAACACACTCTGGGCCCTATTACATTCCTCTCGCATTTGTTTTTGCAAAGGGGCAAAACCTTTTGCGCTGAATGTCGTATTACAACGTTCACGCAAACGATACGCGTTATCGTTTAACGCGGATGGACCTGCGCGAGCGTGATGAACTGTGCGCGTCCTATACTTAACATTGTGAGTGCAAATTCGTTCGTGCGCTGGTACGCGGATGGTATTACAATCGATGCGCATCTTTTTACGAACGACGTTTGCGTGCATAATTTTAACGTCTTTGAAAAGCTGGTGGTAACTGCAAATCTGAACGTCCTGGCTGAAACGAAAAACATCAGCACGAAAAAAAAAATACAGCAAAGTATAGTTACACATTCTACACATACCCAAACAATAAAATTGATACGTTGTGCGTGTTTTTTTTATTGCTGCAGCATATATACTCAGATTTACTTTGATAGACGCAAAAACTTAAGTGAGTCAATTAAGGTAAATTGATGTCAATTAAGGTTCTTAATTCTGATTGGCTGAATCCCGTGAAAAAAACAGTCCGCACATTGATTTACGTGCGATACGTTACTGCGCACGGATTACTCTTCGTTTTGTGCGTTGTTTATACGAACATTATTTTTGGACGGATGAGAAAATGCGTTCGGATCGTAATACCAGCGTTAATTTTCGCGCGATAACACTTAACGCTGCGCGTAAAAAAAATTGTGCTGCGCGGACCAATTTGCACGAAGAATGTAATAGGGACCTCTGCGTGTGTGCATAACGGACGGACGTACTGACGGAAGATACTGTAGACACCACACGGTCCGTTTTTTTGGACGGATGTAGGAAAAAAAGGGAAATATGGGAATCAAAATTAATTAAAATTAAATGACAGGTACAGTCAGCCAGACCAAAAAAACTTCTGAGCGTCAACATGATGGACGTTGCAAATGCACTGCATCTGACGTTGCCTCATCATGCACACAGGCCGCTACAGGGATGTGGTGCACTCTGGGCGTCGGTTGTAGCGCTTTTACATCAAGGCCTAAATGCCGTCCGTTGCCACCTGCGTGGTGCGTGCGCACTTCGGTGCGCACGTACTTCGTGTGTTGGTCTCTATTGATCACAAATCAATGCTACGACGGACGTTAAACTGTTTGGCAACACGGACGTGATGACTGCGTTCGTCTGACGCTAGCCTTAGTAAATGGAGAGATAACACTATGGCGTCACTGTAACAAGCTTTTTAGCTTATTTTCAAATGGTTGCTCCAGTTGCATGCACAATTTAATGTAATTACTGTTGTAGCGCTCACTCCCGGAGGAGCGGCTGAAAATGAACCACGGGTCAGTCTCCCCGCACTAGGGAATAAATATACTCCAACACAGTTGTGAGTTTTTATCATTTAAATAGTTTACTAAAATAATAAGCAGATGTTGAGACACGGTATTCACAAGTATTATTATTAGTATCACGGTAAAACGCGTAGCGGAAAAGAAACGAAACACAAGGCTTCGTATTTCGGTAAATATAAAATATTCGCAACCGAACAGAAAAGAAATGCAATTTCCCGATAGTTCAGAAAAAGGGGACACGTAGCGAAACTCAAAACATGCAATCCCTTCGTATTGCGGTAAACGCGCAGCGGAAAAGAGAAAAATATAATTCGGAACGTATCTTTATCTTTAACCCCTGTTCCGATTCGTAACAGAATGAGTCCTGCACAGGTTAAGTCCCGGAATGTAAAAGGTGTATATGTGTGTGTGGTACCCGGGTACTGTTCAACTGGCCAGTGAATTTACTGAAGGAAGGTCTTCAACTAGTCAGTTGGGGCCCTGTGGACTTTAAAGAGAAAACAGCAGCGTGTCCTTTAATCACAAAACAGCCTTGGAGGCCTCTCACCCATCCGACGATTACTTTAGGCTCCGCTGACCCAGGACGTCTCTCCGCCCGATTTTGACTGGGGATACTAGCGTCCGGATCCGTTGTCTGACTTCATGCAGCTTGTCCAGCTCACCGCCTGCTCTCCGTACCCGATCACTCGCGGTGACTCCTCACTCGAGGTCTTCGGTTCCTCCGGTCTGCAGCAGTTCCTGGATTCTGGCAAGTCTCCTTCTCCTCAGGTTGAGTGATCCAATAAGGACTGACAGGTCTCACTCGGGCTCTGGCCTAGGCCCTCTCGCTATGTCTTCAGTGCGTCTGCTTTCTCTCGTTCCCTGGCGCGCTCTGGCGCGTTCTCCACGAGGTGGAGGATGTAAGTGTCCAGTCTCCACCCACTTCCTGTCTCCTTGCAAAGCATGCCTGGAAATGTAGTCCCAATGTCCAGTGTCTCTAATCGCGACTGTCTCCATCTTGTGGCCAAAACTAGGTAATGCCACAGCAAGATTTTAACACAGCGCTACACTGTATTGCAGCAATATGTGCATTTATATACTTTTATAATAATCCAGATTTTCATTAGTATATGTATTTCTCCTAGTTTCTTGGTTAAATTCATATATTCATTTCTCACACAATTTCAATTTACACAACATGCAATTAAACCTTTGAACTATACCTATAATATTCATGTCACTTTTAATGAAATACATATCTTCATGCATTGTGAATGTGTCACTGCTTTTAATTCATATAAGATACCGTCATGAGGTATGTCTCATCTATCTGCTTTTGAGTAACACCTTAACAAATCTACCTCTCTACCCCTGATCTCTCTCCCCCTGTCCTTTCCAAAGTCAGTGACTGCTTATCTGGCATCTCCTCCTGGATGGCCTCCCACCACCTAAAGCTCAACATGTCAAAGACTGAGCTCCTACTTATTCCTCCCTCCAATGCCTCCCCACCTCCTGACTTCTCTATCACGGTGGAGGGTATCACCATCTCCCCATCAAACCAAGTTCGCTGTCTTGGAGTTACACTTGACTCTGCTCTTTCCTTCATCCCCCACATCAAGTCTCTTTCCTCCTCCTGCCGATACCAACTGCGTAATATTTCCAGAATTCGGCCATTTCTTACCGCTGTCACCACAAAACAACTCATACACGCCCTGGTAATCTCCCGACTCGACTATTGCAATAATCTCTTATCTGGCCTCCCTCTGTCCCGCCTCTCCCCCCTACAATCCATCCTGAACGCCTCCGCCAGGCTAATTCACCTCACCCGCCGCTCTGTCTCTGCCGCTCCCCTCTGCGAGTCCCTTCACTGGCTCCCCATCCACTGCAGAATTAAGTTCAAAATCCTTATCTTTACCTACAAAACCCTCACTAACTCAGCTCCCCACTACCTGTCCTCGCTAATCACCAAATACACCCCAGCCCGCTCCCTAAGGTCAAACAGTGACCTGCGCCTAGCTTCTCCCCGCATCACCTCTTCCCATGATAGACTGCAGGATTTCTCATGCGCAGCCCCCACTCTCTGGAACGCTCTCCCTCGTACTGTCAGACTTTCCCCTAACTTCTCTTCCTTCAAATGCTCCCTTAAAACGTTCCTATTTAGGGAAGCCTACCACCCAACTTACTGACGCAACCATCAATCACTCTCACCTTGCAGTCCTCTCCTCCTGTTTCCAACCCCAACTCTCCTAGATTGTGAGTTCCTACGGGAATAGGGCCTCATCTCCTCCTGTACTGTTTGTCAAATGTTGTTCAATGTATTGTATTGTAACCCTGTCTATACTGTGCCTATTGTACAGCGCTGCGGAATATGCTGGCGCTTTATAAATAAAGAATAATAATAACAATAATAATAATAACAGTACTTATAAAAATACAAAAAATAGATGAGTCAACAGGAACGAGAAAAAAAAGATAGAAATAGATGGGTGCCAACATGATCCTTGAGAGGCATCCTCCAGCAGCATATGTATATAGTAAACGAGGAATGGGGATTCCAAGTTTTTCTACCAGGCCAGATTTTATGAAGGTACAATTAAAGGATTGTTTCGGCTCATCACAGGTGTTTTTCAAGCTTGTGAGGCTCATGGGGAACCGAAACATTGCTTTTAATGTACCTCCATTAAAAATGTCCATGAACAACGACTTGGGGCCCTTTTACAATCTTAACGCTAATGTTAGCGCTCAGCTATGTGATCGTTAACGTTACGTGGCCCTAGCACAAGACCACCATATTACATGCCGAACGCTAACAAGTTAAAAAAAACGTTAGCGCATTGGGGATTGCACTTTCTAGCATGAGTTTCTGTACTTTGTGCTCCCTATACTACACATGGGGAGTTCAAAGAGTAATTAGCATTAGGATTACAAAGTCTTAACACTAATTACTCCCCGCTGTGGTTAATTGAAACGTTAACCACAGCTAGAAGCTGGTGCTAACTGATTACGCTTCTGCGGAATCATTTAGCACCAGCTGAAAACCCCCCCAAAAATCAGAGTCTCACCTCTCATCCCACGGTAAGAATGGTGGCCTGATCCGCCACTTCTGGCCACTGGGAGCAGAGTGAGACTGAGGAAAAAGTCCCCAGTCTCCCTCCGCAATCACTCTGTGAAGCTCGCGAGAGGAGAGATCCTGTAGGTCAGCGGACTCAGCAGCACAAGTCTCCATGGAGTCCTATGGACTCCAGGAGGGAATTCTTGGGGCGGTGCATTAGCGCTGCCTTGAGTATCCAAGGGCTTAACATTGCATTATTGGAAAGGCTACTGAATCAGCATCTGCCCCGTAATATGGTGCTAAACCGGGGATGCTAAGGGAAAACCTGCAGGCTCAGGTTTTTGACCTTAGCGTCCCCATTTTAGCAGGCACAATGTAATATAGTCCTTGGCCTGCCCATTGCTTGTTTATATTACTTAACATATTATGAAAGTGTCGCCATTGCATGAAAGTTCATAACACAGAATGAAAAATAAAAAGACTAACTAATCCACTTAGACGAGGGGTCAGCAACCTTGGCCCTCCAGTTGTTTCAGAACCATATCTTCAATGAAGCTCAGCCTCTCATTAGGTTTTATGAGCCACAGGGAAATGTAGTTTTAAAATATCTTTAGGGCCCTAGATTCTGCTGACCCTTGATAAAGACAGTGGCTGAGATTCTCTTTGGGTGTTATACGTATGATGGTAGTTATCCATGGTGCAAAGAGAATTTACAAAGTCACAATGTATGACAGATCCATAATATTTAAGTGAACCATTAGTGGTTGTAACTGCAAGAAAAAACATGTCTGATGTAGCCACAATAGACACTATAGCCTGTCACTCTTCTCAAGAGTCTAGATCAGTGGTATCCATCACTGGTCCACAAGTTCCCTTAACAGGCCAAATTTTAAGGATCACCTTGGGTAAATGCAGACTGAATACGGCAATCACTGAGCAACAAATCATATCACCTGTGCTGAGCTTCACATATCTGGCAAACCTGGTCTTTTAGGGGGACTTGAAAACCAAGGTTTGGTACCACTCAGGGGTGTAACTACCAGGGGTGCAGAGAATGCCACTGCAACTGGGCCCCTGAGGTTGGGGGCCATACACAGCCGACCGCAGCTTGGCAAGGGTCAGGGCCTCACCTATGATTTGTTCATCAACAGCATACATTACTGTGAGTTTTATTACGGTGGAGCTCTGAGATATAGATGGTGCACATTACAATAAAAATGGGATGGACTGAAGTGGTCATGGTGGACCTGGAAAAAAATGGGACGCTGTGTGGAGTCACTATTGTGGACCTGGTGGGATCCAGTGCATGGGGATGATGGCGGAGATATGTTTTTGCCAAGGGGGGCGTTCATGGATTCCCGTTCCTGGGCCTTGAGAATTCAGTTACGCCTCTGGTATCGCTGTTCTAGATGGTTGCATGCATGATCTCACGGCCATGAAAGCATCCTTACTAATGTTAGTGTAATGTTAAATTCACTATTACTTTCTTACTGACATTCCATTTTGTGACTTTGGCAACTTGTATGAATATTAAAATAATAACCATATATGTGAATACTGCCTGCATATGGAAATCACAGTAACACCTTGTATCTGTGTTCTACTGGGATTTTCTGAAATTATAGCAAAATGATTCTTATCCTCAGTCAAGTGAATAGCAATCCCTTGATAACCACTTGCAGCTTCAAAATAAAAAAAGTTATATTTTTGCTACATGGATTCTGTCATTCCATGGATGTATCTGCCAGCGCATCATTATTGCCTTTGCATTTATCTTTTGTGGCTATTTTGGTTATGTTCATGTTGTATGATGATTCATTCAAATAAAGATTAAAAAAAAAACAGTTTAGTCATAAAACTACTACTACAAACGAATTTTATTTAATTTGATAAGAAAATTGATTTGAACAAAATGTCTCAAAAAAATCAATAAGAGAAACTCTTATCCTATTGGGATGCTAAGATATGAATAATGCACATTATTCTCTTTTTCCCAATTACAAATTAGATTTTTTTTTAAAAGATGCGCTTATGTAAATTAATTTAAGTGGGCCACTAGAAATGCATTTTAATAACAAAGCGGACATAAAACATGAATATTCAATTATATTTCTCCTTTTGAAAACATGATACTTTTACATAAAGAATTTAAAATTACTTTTTTTTTATCTTTTCATTTTTATTCTCTTTTTTCTTTCTCCTCTCATCCTATTAAATTTTTTCGTGAAATGTGCTATATGGTATGTTGTAAAGTCTGCTTTATATTATTAAGAAGAGAAATATTGATAGAAAGTAAGAAACTGTTTCGACAGAAATAAAATGTTTTGCTTAAATCACTTTATTCTTGATTGGCTTCCAAATATTTATCAGACGCACAACGTATTGCACATTTCAGAAGATTTATGTGTTTCCACTGCTGCTCATATTGTAAATGTCCAATAAACAATTATAAAGCAGAATGTGCCAACAAAGTGACAGATAAAACATCCACCACTATTCCTGGTAAAGAGATTGATTCCACAGCCAACCTGAACAAAAGGCTAGTCAAGCTGAAAAAATGAATATCCCCGTCTATCGATGCCTGTATCTCTGTGTATGTATACTTGTAAAGTTAATGACAGCTTACTTTATATGATATGAATGATATAATTTATAAGTAATTGGTGCCAGAAAGAAAATAAATTAACCCATTTTTTACGCCTGTAGTCAGGCGTAACTAGAAACCTCAGGGCCCAGGTACGGGAATTCATGAAGGGTCCCCCAACCCACCCTAGGCAAAAACATATTTTTTTACCCCTCTAGGTACACAATGTTGACAATCAGTATCCCATTTTTTTCAGGTCCATGACCACATCAGTCCATCCCATATTTAATGTAATGTGCAGTATGCATATCTCACAGAGCTCCACAGCAATGTGCGCTGTGTATGACTGTATCACAGAGTTCCACAGCAATAAAACTCACAGAGCTCTAAAGTAAAACGCACAAATAAGTGTAGAATGAAATATTAAAATAAATAATATATTAAATACAATTACGTTAAATATAAAAAAGATTATATTAACATAATTTATATTAAATATATACTTGTTACCTTTCCTAACTTTTTTGCAGGGGTGGGGCTGAATTCCTCTTCCACCAATAGCCCATGCGGTGCAGATGAGGCCCCGTGTCGCTGGCCATGGAGTCCAGGTGAGGCCCTGCACCGCTGGCCATGCGGCCCAGGCGAGGTCCCGTGTGGCCCAGGCGACGCCCCGTGCAGCTGGCCATATGGCCCAGGTGATGCCCTGTGCAGCCAGCTGTGCAGCCAACTGTGGGTCCCCCTCGGACCCATTTGGTGGCACTCACTGCTACCCTGCTACTTCCACCCCTGTCCGATGTCCTACTTGTATGACACATTTTCTTTCAGCAGTGTTTTCTCAGGCATAAATGATTGAAATTGATTTCAACCAATATTATTTATGAGTTACATAGTTACATAGGCTGAAAAAAGATATGCGTCCATCGGCTTCAGCCTTTCACACATCACCTACTGCTGTTGATGCAAAAGAAGGCAAAAAAAAAAATGAAGCGCATGCCGATGTGCAACTCACTGGGAAAAAAATTCCTTCTTGACCCCAGATTGGCAGTCAGATTTCTCCTTGGATCAAGAATCTTATACCCACATATTAACCCTTTCGCTGCTGAGGCTTTTCCCGCCCCTATGCTGAGGTCATTTTTACCTGTTTTGTGCATCATGTTTAAACGTGTTTTGAAGGCTTATTTTAGTATATGACCCAGACATATTATATATCGTTCTTTCCGTCAGACTCGGTAGATTCATAATATGTCATTATTATATTGTATACGTTATGTCATGTCTGTATATATAACAAAAAATGCAATAAAATATGTATTTTCAATAATTTACAATGTGTAAAGTGTTTTTTTCCACATTTTAACATGCGAGCAATTGCGGTTATATTTGTATGGGGTGCGCTTGTTAAAAAAATTAGAGATGGGGTCTCGTTACATTTTTTTTTGGGGAAAATTTCGCAATTTTTAACAAACGCACCGCATACAAAAATCGTTAGTGCAGCATCATTGTTCACATTATAATTGAAATGGGAACAATATTGCTACACTAACAAACCAAAAAAAAGAAAAAAAAAATGTTTATTTTTTTTTTAATAATTTTTTTTATTTTTTTTATTTTTATTTTTCATTTTTTTTTTTTTTTTACAAAAATTTTCACAGTAGTGTTTGGTATCATGGAACGGCCATGCTCTGGCCGATCCAGCAATACCAAACTTTAACCCCTAGCTGCCACGGATCGGGAGATAGGGAGTTCATTGGAACCCCTATCTCCACGGTTGGGGCAGCTAGGGTTAACTCTAGGACTGGCGTCATCGTGCTACGCACGATGACGCCAGTCCTCTGGGAGTTCCCGGAGGCTTGGCCGACATCCAATGTCGGCCAGCTCCGGGAAGGGATCGCGAACCGGCGCTTTTCAGCGCGATTCGCGATCCAGCTCCCCAGGGGTTAATGCCAGGCATCATTTGGAAGGGCAGGCTGTGCCCTTCCAAATGATGCCTGGGTTTAACCCCCTGTGCGCCGCCGATCGGGAGGGAGAGAGGTCCGAAAGACCTCCCCCCCCTCCCTTTCAGGCGCCTCCTCCGCACATGCGGGGGGGGGGGCCTGAATTAGGTGTCATCCGCCCCCGCGATGACACCTAATTCTGGCGGCTGCTGGTCCGGATGCGCGGCTGACATCCAGGATGTCAGCCCGCACCGGAGGGGCCAGCGATCGGCCGGAACCCGGCCGAACGCTGACCCCGATGGGAGGACGCGCTCAGCGCGTCCTCCGCATACCAGCGGGACTGCTGAGGACGCGCTGAGCGCGTCCTCAGCAGCGAAGTGGTTAAATATTATAAATAGATACAACTAAACTAAAATGTGTGAAATAATGTGAGGTTGATGTTTTTGCTGGTACGTTGAATATGGGTATATTTTAAATTACAAATAGAATGGCCACTAATACAATCTTCGCGCAAATTCGCTCGCGCATCGCAATTTTATTTGCGCACGCAAAAAAACGTTAGCGCTCAAATTAATGCGTTATTACGATCCAAGCGCAGTTTTTCAGCCTTCAGGTTTTTTCGGGCGCAAATGACCGTTGCGTGCAGGAATCGGTGGGCAGACTGTTTTTTCACGGGATTCAGCCAATCAGAATTAAGAACCACCATTTGCTAGATTTCGGTTGTTGCGCCTGTCCAAGACAATCTGTGTATATGTGCTGCAACAAAAATAAAAAATTAAACAATTTATAAATTTTATTGTTTGGGTATGTGTAGAATGTGTAACTGTACTGTGCTGAATTTTTTTAGTTTTTTGTGCAGGTTCATTTCGTTTCGGCCAGAATGTTCAGATTGTAAATTAACACCAGGTTTTCAAAGACGTTACGATACTTCGCACAAACGTTGTTCGTACGACGTTGTGCGAAGATCGTAATACCATCCACTCGAACGCATTCACGCTGACAATGGTAAGTATGGGGGATGCACTTGCGCTCGCACTGGGCTCGTGCAGGGTCAAGCGCGGGAAACAACAGTTAGCTGGGAAAACCCTAGCTGCCCGGGGATTTCCTAAGGAAATCCTATGGTGGAGATAGGGGGTTCCTTTGAACCCCCATATCTCCCAATCGGTGGCAGCTTGATGGGGCATGCTTGGTATAATTGAAAAGGCCAGAGCATGGCAAATAATAAATATAATTTTGTGTTTTTTTTTTAAATAAATGCAGCAATATTGTTCCCATTTCAATTATAATGTGAACAATGATACTGCACTAACAATTTTGTATGAGGGGGATGTAGCTAAAAATCACGTAATCCCCCCCCCAAAAAAAGTAACGAGTTCCCATTTCAAATTTTTTTTAACAAGCATATTCCATAGAATATATAACTGCAAAGGCTCGGATGATAATATGTGGAAAAAAATCACTTCACACGCTGTAGATGATTTGAAAATTCTAATTTTATTGAATTTTTTGTTATAATATTCAGGAAGGCATGACATACATATAATAATGATATATAATGAACCTGCCAAGTCTGCCAAAAAAAAGGATATATAAAATATCTGGGTTGTATAATAAAACGTGACTTCAAATCGCGTTTAAACATGGTGGGCAAAAACGGTAAAAATGAGCTCAGCACAGAGGGGTGAAATGGCTCAGCAGTGAAGGGGTTAAAGGGACTCCATACTCATCCTTTATAGTTTACAAATGACCAGGATGTGAGGAGTGCTCCCCATTCCCCCCACTCCCAGCTGCCTCAATCTGGCAGAATCACTGGGTGAAATGGAAGAGTTTAGTCCTTCCAACTCAACATCACCAGCAGACATGAATTTTGGATTTTCCGGCTGCCGGTTAAGATATCAGTCACTGGTGACGTCGGCACGCAGAGACTGTGCCGACGTCACCCCCTCTGAGTCCAATCACCGTAGCGAGTGGAAAGAGTGCAAAATATTGCATGTAAACGTAAATCTTTGAATAATCATGCTATTGAATGAGTACTTATTGGAGTTAGGAGTATGATATTGATGAGACAGAGGATAGGAAACAGTGGAGGAGTAAAAGAGGCAGTGTGTAGTTAAACTTTAAATATCACACATTTATCCAGCTCTAGATTTAGAAAGTTGTCTAAACCATAAGTTCTTTATCAGAAATGTGTATCTTCAGTATACCCTTTCCACATTGATTGTTAAAGGAGCACTTTGACTATTTAATGACCATTTAGCGACCGTATGGTGTCCCTCGAGGCTGATTCAGTCTCCTGAACACTGACACTGGAAGAAAGGCAAGTTTATAATGATGCCCAGTTTTTGTCAAACCGAAATAACACCATGGGATACATGAATAAGAGAAAAACGTTATTCTCTTAGTCTCATATCACTCATACACTTTATTGATTTATTTATTTGATATCTTTTTAATTGAATTATACAGTGTTTGGGAGATTTTTATGCACTATTCCATTGGATAGTTTCATATCTAGCAGGCCCAGAATGGATTGCCGAAGATCAAAGCATGTTAACAGGTGGAGATACATGAATTATGATATCGTAGTATATTGTAGTTTGCTTGGGCACTTACATGTCCTTATAATATCTCTTCATCATATATGACCATTTTCAATCATTATCTCAGTGAGCATACATGACGTTTGCCATCGTAATTAACTATAATAAGTAACTTAATTGGAGAGAAACATGTCAATAGCAAGAACGGTTATTGAAGGGGATGTGGATGTAAAAAATAATAATTGGTAATGCTGCAACTAGCCAAAATCTCTTTGAATGTACGGCTTGAAAATTATAAACAGGCCGTCGGTGGGGAGGGGGGGTGACAACCCGTAATATGTTTAGGGGCTCAATGACTCTATGGGGACCTGGCCCTACTAATCCCAGTGGCAACTTGTCTATGTTCCACAGATGTAAAATGTGAGTTCTTTAGAATCAGTGTAAAGAACTGTTGTAATGAACTCATCACATGTTTTAGCCTCAAAGCCAATGTCTACATGCAAAAATAATATCGTTACCAAGCTTCATTTCCTATTTTTTTCATAATATTGTTCTACATCTATCATATTCCATCCCTTTAGTCAAATAAGTTTTTCACTATTATTGTTAAATTCTTCCTATTGTTCTTCATTAGTTCCCCACTGCCATATTGGATATGCTCTTCAGATAAGATGCCTCGGCAATATGTGGTTTCCATTACTGATGTTATGAAAGGGTGATAGGTTAGTGTAAGAAAGATGATCAATTCCTTTGGCACCAAATAAATACAATAATAATAGCAGTCATATACAATATTCGTATCCGTGAATCAAGCATTGATAATGCCACATTCTACTGACTAGAACAGATTGGAACAGATTTTAGGAGCCGGCCATTTAACTTAGCTTAGTAAATTACTAAGGCGATAGCGAGTATTTAATTTTGATTAACCACAGCCCTGCGATTCAACTGTAACAACTGTGCCTTGCTAAGGATTAAGCAAGATTTGCATAAAACACACATTTTATTTTAAACTATGAGAAATCGTGGGTGTAACCTGATATTTTCTGTAAAAACACACTCGCCTAATTTAAAAAGTCACATCTAGTTTTCATTTAATCCAAATTGAAATTCGGACGAAATCCACCATTTTTAGTTTTCGGAAGCATTTCCGAAAATGAAAGTCAGCAATCCGAAATTCCAAATCAGTCCAAAAAAGCGAATCACAGTATCAGCGAAAAAATGAAACTAAATTGATCAGAGACGAAAAATAAAAGAAAATCAATGCAATTCAAAACACAGCAATGGGTTAATGGCATCTCACAGGGCACAGTTTATATCCCAGTCAGGGGTTAATGGGCATTGGGCATCTCAATAGGCACAGTTTATATCCCAGCAAATGGTTAATTTCTGGTCTCCATGGTGCGGAATAGGTTTCAGCAGCAAGGAAAGGATCCCCCGTATCTTTTTATTTTTGTTTTTAATCATTTTAAAATACAAAATAAAAACGAAATTGGTAATAAAAATGAGATACGAATCGATCTGAAAACTAAATACAGATCGTCTGAATTAATGAATCAGTCCAAAATACCTTAACGAATCAATTAGAAACTAAAACAAGCCATAACAAAAAAATCCGAAACTGAACGAAACGAAAATTTGGGCCATGCACATGTCTAACATCTACAGTCATGGCCGAAATTGTTGGCACCCCAGACATTTTTCCAAAAAATCAAGTATTTCTCACAGAAAAGTATTGCAGTAACACATGTTTTGCTATACACATGTTTATTCCCTTTGTGTGTATTGGAACAAAACAAAAAAAGGAGTAAAAAAAGCAAATTGGACATAATGTCACACAAAACTCCAAAAATTGGCTGGATAAAATTATTGGCACCCTTAACTTAATATTTGGTTGCACACCCTTTGGAAAAAATAACTGAAATCAGTCGCTTCCTATAACCATCAATAAGCTTCTTACAACTCTCACCCGGAATTTTGGACCACTCTTCCTTTGCAAACTGCTCCAGGTCTCTCTTATTGGAAGGGCGCCTTTTCCCAACAGCAATTTTAAGAACTCTCCACAGGTGTTCAATGGGATTTAGATCTGGACTCATTGCTGGCCACTTCAGAACTCTCCAGCGCTTTGTTGCCATCCATTTCTGTGTGCTTTTTGATGTATGTTTGGGGTCATTGTCCTGCTGGAAGACCCAAGATCTCGGACGCAAACCCAGCTTTCTGACACTGGGCTCTACAGTGTGACCCAAAATCCTTTGGTAATCCTCAGATTTCATGATGCTTTGCACACATTCAAGGCACCCAGTGCCAGAGGCAGCAAAACAACCCCAAAACATCATTGAACCTCCACCATATTTCACTGTAGGTACTGTGTTCTTTTCTTTGTAGGCCTCATTCCATTTTTGGTTAACAGTAGAATGATGTTCTTTACCAAAAAGCTCTATCTTGGTCTCATCTGTCCACAAGAAGTTTACCCACAAGGATTTTGGCTTACTCAAGTACATTTTGGCAAACTGTAGTCTTGCTTTTTTTATGTCTCTGTGTCAGCAGTGGGGTCCTCCTGGGTCTCCTGCCATAGCATTTCATTTCATTTAAATGTCGATGGATAGTTCGCGCTGACACTGATGCTCCCTGAGCCTGCAGGACAGCTTGAATTTCTTTGGAACTTGTTTGGGGCTGCTTATCCACCATCCGGACTATCCTGCGTTGCAACCTTTCATCAATTTTTCTCTTCCGTCCACCCACAGAGAGATTAGCTACAGTGCCATGGGTTGCAAGCTTCTTGATAATGTTGCACACTGTGGACAAAGGCAAATCTAGATCTCTGGAGATGGACTTGTAACCTTGAGATTGTTGATATTTTTCGACAATTTTGGTTCTCATGTCCTCAGACAGTTCTCTTCTCTTTCTGTTGTCCATGCTTAGTGTGGCACACACAGACACACAAAGCAAAGACTAAGTGAACGTCTCTCCTTTTTATCGGCTTTCAGGTGTGATTTTTATATTGCCCACACCTGTTACTTGCCCCAGGTGAGTTTACAGGAGCATCATATGCTTGAAACAATCTTATTTATCCACAGTTTTGAAAGGGTGCCAATAATTTTGTCCAGTCCATTTTTGGAGTTTTGGGTGACATTATGTCCAATTTGCTTTTTTCCTCCCTTTTTTTGTTTTGTTCCAATACACACAAAGGGAATAAACATGTGTATAGCAAAACATGTGTTACTGCAATACTTTTCTGTGAGAAATACTTGATTTTCTGGAAAAATGTCTGGGGTGCCAACAATTTCGGCCATGACTGTAGTAAACAGAGATTCATTTTTTAAATATAATTTTTTTATCTGACATTTCAAAACGACTTAATGCCAAAGGCTCAATAATGTTCATATATGGGAATAATGGCTGCATATGGAAATCACAGTAACTGGGCTATCCAATTATTTAACCCTATAGTGACTAAGCGGTTTTACCTTTGTCTGTCCGAAATTACCCGTTGCTGTTTTTACATTACTGCGCTGTTTGTGTTTAGGTCTAATTTTCCTCTTACTCGTTTATGCAACTCACACATATTATATACCGTTTTTTTCTCGCCATTAAATGGACTTTCAAAAGTTACCATTATTTCCATCATATCCTATAATTTACTACAAAAAATGATTAAATATGATAAACTAATGGAAAAAACACGCTTTTTTTCAAACTTTGTGCCCCAAAATCTACAATCGACAAAAAAGATTCCAGCTAAATAGTTTTGAAATTGTGTCCTGAGATTAGAAATACCCAATTTTAAAATGTCACATCTAGTAAACAGAGATTCATTTTTTAAATTTAATTTTATAAATATATAATTTTTTATCTGACATTTCAAAAAGACTTAATGCCAAAGACTCAATAATGTTCATGAGAACAATAGGTCAGTACAATAACAACCTGAAGGTCAATGAAACAAGAAAAGGAACAGTGCTGCAAATAGGAAATAAATTGTTGTCTCCTGAGTTTATGGGATATGTGTGATAAGGTAACTGTCACTTTTATGATATTTTTTGGAATATAGCTTTTAGGAATCTTTTGGGTTGTAAATTATCACCATGGCACATGTTAACACTTAAATACAGGTTAAAATAACAATTACATATAGGTGTTATTTGAATATAATAAAAAAATGGTCAGATCTCGTGCTTATGGGGAATTGTATTGATCACAGGAGATTATTAGCAATACAGATTCCAAACATACCAACATAGTATAAACATCATATCTGTGTGTGACATACTGACTGTATATGAAAATCAGAGTAATGCATTGTGTCGGTATTTGATTCTGTGCAGGGAATTTTAACCCGCTGAATCTTATCCTGTACAGTATTGAGTGACCCAAAGCTCTCACTGTATTTTCCCAGCAACCATGGCTGTTGTAAGGTGACAATAAAGTTTGCTGAGCTGTTGTTACTGTGCAGATTTGTCCTTCCAGACCCGTTTGCGATCTTCAAGGGCAGCAGAAATGAAATCAAAATAAACATTTTGCATCTCTCTAGGGAAAACATCAACCTGTCTTAAAATGTTCGGTGTTCTTGCTGTTTTATGGCACGCAAGGTCCGTAAACCAGTTGAGAAAAGCAGGGAAGAAAGAAATAAATAAATCCATAAATCGTGTCATTACATTACGCTGGATTTTCTAGCCATCTCTTATTACACAATCATATTTAGCAGAGAAACCCCATTGGCGAAAAAGCTATTTACAAAAGCGATATATTTGTCAACATATAACCTGCTTATATATGGAATTAAAAATGTAGGTAGATATTGTTTTCTTTGGGTTATATAAGCACTAAATAGTGTTGCAGCCAGACAAACAACATTCTTGTAAGTTTTTCAAAAAATAATGAAATCAGTTGCAGAAGGCCATTTTTTTTTATTCTACAGCAGTTTCCTATTTACATTCCAGTTTTTATGTCGGTATCATTGCCCAGTTTCCCATGTTATATGGAAGGCAATTACATTACATGGAATGTTGCACAAATAAAAAATGTTATAAATAATATAGTACACACGTCAAACAAAGAAGACAAAATGAGTAAATCAAGAAATACTCATTGCCAAATCAATCCCAGACTGCATAACTGTATTATATATACTTAACTGAAATTATATCTATGCTAAAATGCCATCTAGCATGGCATTGTACTGGCAAGGAGGGTTATGTGTTAAAACAGACCCTGATGCAAAAAAATTATAACTTAGAGCCTTCATTTGCATGTTCTACCCAGCGTTCCTTGCTGCATATGGGGAATGTAGCATGTGAGCTCTGTGGGCAAAGCAGTTCTCTGAATTACTGGGATGTGTAAATGTCTTCTACAGTTATAAACTTTATTATTTGGGGTCTCGTTACATTTTTTTTTTGGGGAAAATTACGTGATTTTTAACAAACGCACCGCATACAAAAATCGTTAGTGCAGCATTATTGTTCACATTATAATTGAAATGGGAACAATATTGCTGCATTAACGAACCAAAAAAAGAAAAAAAAACTTGTTTATTTTTTTTTTATAATTTTTTTTTTTATAATTGTTTTTTTTTATTTTTTTAAAAAAACTTTTTTCATACTCATGTTTGGTATTGTTGGAACGGCCATGCTCTGGCCGATCCAACAATACCAAACATTAACCCCTAACTGCCACGGATCGGGAGATAGGGGGTTCATTGGAACCCCTATCTCCACCATTGGTGGCAGTTAGGGGTTAACTCCAGGACTGGCGTCATCGTGCTATGCACGATGACGCCAGGCCTCAGGGGGCATTCCCGGAAGCTTGGCCGACATCCAAGATGTCGGCCAGCTCCGGGAAAGGATCACGAACCGGCGCTTTTCGGCGCCGATTCTTGATCCGGCCCCCATTGGGTTAATGCCAGGTACCATTTGGAAGGGCAGGCTGTGCCCTTCCAAACGGTGCCTGGGTTAACCCCCTGCACACCGCCGATCGGGAGGGAGAGAGGTCCGAAGGACCTCCCCCCCCTCCCTTTCAGGCGCCTCCTCCGCACATGCGGGGGGGGCGCCTGAATTAGGTGTCATCGCGCCCCCGCGATGACACCTAATTACTCCGGCGGCGGTTCCGGGTGCTGGGCTGACATCGAGGATGTCAACCCGCACCTGGGGGGCCGCGCTCAGCGTGTCCTCCGCAAGGAACGATACTGCGGGTGGACGCGCTGAGCGAGTCCTCCGCAGTGAAGTGGTTAATCTCACTTTTTTCCCTCCACCATAATTTAAATGTGTATTGATTTGCCCTCCAGGTAAAGCCTCAAACAGCAATGAGTTGTGGCCTATCTCCTGCTGATGAGGGCATAATAAACCTGAATCAGCTGTCCAGGAGTGGCTGACTCTTTGAATGACCTGACCTTAGCTAAAAAGCCATCTAGTATGGCATTCCACTGGCAAGGAGGGTTCTATGTTAAAATAGATCCAGGATGCAAAATATTTAAAGGGTTATTCAAAGAGAGCAGATCTGGTCCTGAAAGTTAACTGAACACTGAAATTCAGCGTACAGTTACCTTTCCTGGCCATTTGGTTATACAGAAAGCAGGCAATTCGCCAAATCTTGCTGAATTGCCTGCACATACGGTGCCTGGTCGGTGCCTGTTCGAGGGCAGTGAAATCCCCATGGAGAAGCAATGCTTTGTCTATTCAGAGAACACCAAACAGCAGGGAAAAGTTGCCGAAATGCCCTGCTTTTCAGTGGTTTCATTCGGCAGATTTATTCAGACAAATCCTATAGGCTTCAATGTTAAAAATATTCCCTTACAAACACAATATGGCAGCACTGATAAGATATTAAGGAAGGATCGCTACAGGCACTCGCACGTGGTTCCTGTCCCAAACCACCAAAATATATACCAATAGTCCAAGGGAATGGAGTGCAGCGAAAACAATGTTCCTTTCTTTAAGTCCCAGGAGTAGATTTCCCAGATCCTGAAGAGAGCTTTCTTTCTAGGGTAACCTCAAAAAAGGAAAAACATCATCGTGCGATCTGATGTATACCACATGGATAAACCAAAGAAGCGTCAGCAAACTCACGTGAAATAGAGTCTTCCTGGCTCTGGATGATGCGCCTCTGGGTTACTAACGGCTACCCACTTGCCCTTTTCAGTACAGGTAGTCTTGATACTTCAAGTCTTTACACCCTTAAATATGGATACAGACAGGGCATAGCATAGACTGTAATACTATGGAAAACAGAAAAGTGGAATAGAAATATACAGTCAGGTCCAGAAATATCGGGACACCGACACAATTCTAACATCTTTGGCTCTATACACCACCACAATGGAGTTGGAATGAAACAAACACAATGTGCTTTAACTGCAGACTGTCAGCTTTAATTTGAGGGTATGTACATCCAACTCAGGTGAACGGTGTAGGACTTACAGTAGTTTGCAGATGTGCCTCCCACTTGTTAAGGGACCAAAAGTAATGGACAATTGGCTTCTCAGCTGTTCCATGGCCAGGTGTGTGATATTCCCTCATTACCCCAATTACAATGTGCAGATAAAAGGCCCAGAGTTCATTTCAAGTGTGCTATTTGCATTTGGAATCTGTTGCTGTCAACTCTCAAGATGAGATCCAAAGAGCTGTCACTATCAGTGAAGCAAGCCATCATTAGGCTGAAGAAACAAAACAAACCCATCAGAGAGATAGCAAGAACATTAGGCATGGCCAAAACAACTGTTTGGAACATTCTCAAAAAGAAGGAACGCACCGGTGAGCTCAGCAACACCAAAAGACCCGGGAGACCACGGAAAACAACTGTGGTGGATGACAGAAGAATTCTTTCCCTGGTGAAGAAAACACCCTTCACAACAGTTGGCCAGATCAAGAACACTCTCCAGGAGGTAGGTGTATGTGTGTCAAAGTCAACAATCAAGAGAAGACCTCACCAGAGTGAATACAGAGGGTTGTAAACCATTGGTGAGCCTCAAAAACAGGAAGGCCAAATTAGAGTTTGCCAAACAACACCTAACACAGCCTTCACAGTTCTGGAACAAGATCCTATGGACAGATGAGACCAAGATCAACTTGTACCAGAGTGATGGGAAGAGAAGAGTATGTAGAAGGAAAGGAACTGCTCATGATCCTAAGCATACCACCTCATCAGTGAAGCATGGTGGTGGTAGTGTCATGGTGTGGGCATGTATGGCTGCCAATGGAACTGGTTCTTTTGTATTTATTGATGATGTGACTGCTGACAAAAGCAGAAGGATGAATTCTGAAGTGTTTCAGGTAATATTATATGCTCACATTCAGCCAAATGCTGCAGAACTCATTGGACGGCGCTTCACAGTGCAGATGGACAATGACCCAAAGCATACTGCAAAAGCAACCAAAGAGTTTTTGAAGGGACAGAAGTGGAATGTTATGCAATGGCCAAGTCAATCACCTGACCTGAATCCCATTGAGCATGCATTTCACTTACTGAAGACAAAACTGAAGGGAAAATGCCCCAAGAACAAGCAGGAACTGAAGACAGTTGCAGTAAAGGCCTGGCAGAGCATCACCAGGGATGAAACCCAGCGTCTGGTGATGTCTATGCGTTCCAGACTTCAGGCTGTAATTGGCTGCAAAGGATTTGCAACCAAGTATTAAGAAGGGAAAGTTTGATTTATGATTATTATTCTGTCCCATTACTTTTGGTCCCTTAACAAGTGGGAGGCACATCTGCAAACTGCTGTAAGTCCTACACCATTCACCTGAGTTGGATGTACATACCCTCAAATCTAAAGCTGACAGTCTGCAGTTAAAGCACATTGTGTTTGTTTCATTCCAACTCCATTGTGGTGGTGTATAAAGCCAAAGATGTTAGAATTGTGTCGATGTCCCAATATTTCTGGACCTGACTGTACTCACACTTTCTTGGACCTAACCTAGGTCCTTAGGAATCAGGCTCAGAAGTTGTTGTAGGGTACAGCTTCAAATAAAACCCCATGCGGTGGAGTAAAAATCAAAAATTTAATAAAACACAGCATAAAATACAACCAAAATATAAAATAAGGGAATAATTAGTGACCAGAATGCATTTCGCCTGTTCGGATATCCTCAGTGGCTTCCTCGATCTGATTGGCTTATAAGGACGGCGCTAGTGATAAACCGGTGGCCAGGCATTTTTTAGAGAAGGGACACCAACTACCTTCCATGAAATTTATGGCCATTGACCATGTCCCGTGCCCCAGGAGGGAGGGTGATTGGAGTGGCTTTCTGTTACGCAGGGAAACATACTGGATAAGGGAGTTAGATACTATCTGTCCTAAGGGGCTGAATGAGAGGCTCTCCTATCAGTCCTTTCTTTGATGCCACAAATGCAAATGTGGTATCTTGTATCATTATTATGTTGCATTTGAGTGGTGCGCTGGTGATCTCCCCTTGGGGATGGATTAGATAGGATGATAACCCCTGTGGGTTCTATCATTACCATTGGATGTAGTTGGTTTGGTTGTCTGCATATATATGTTAGTGACCTATGTTTGGGCTATTAATGTGACCAATGTACCACAGTCTGGATTTGTCCCCCAATAGTTCACCACGGACGCACCCAATTAATTTTCCATCCAGTCTAGTAGGATATATCCCTCTGTTCCAGTCCTAACAATGTACTGTAGAGCACTATCTACGCCCTATTTGTCTTTCTGCATTTTGGGTTAGGCGGTTATGGTTCTTGGATCCTCACCGTTTTTAGTCTATTGCTATTGGGGCTTGTTATAGGTGTTCCATTTAATGAATATAGCTGAGATGTATATTGTCATGATTTATATTGAGCACCTGACACACAGCAGCTCCATCGATTCGCTCATGGCTTTTTGTTTTTAATAACAATTTTTTAGTTATTGAACCACGGGGATTATTAGTGTGTGGTTGTTCTGCAGGTTTTTGGCATTCTTTCACTGAGAAGCTAGTGTGTATTGTTGAACGCTATTTTGGTCCTTGTGTCATATATTGGGCACTTTCCTGCAACCTCCATATCCCCAGTGCTTCGTTTGGGGTAGGCATTCAGTTGCCTTGGTGATGGGTGTGTCACTTTTGGGTGCTGGCACACTGACGTCATCCGATTGAGACGGCGACGGTTCGGCATGGGTAGGCTAACACATCAATTGGTGAGTAATGTATTTGCTATATATATGTTCTGTTTGATTGTTTATGTATCCTGATGAAAGTCCGCGGATAGCGGACTGAAACGTTGAATTTGCTACAATAAATTTCTATATTTGAAGACCGAGAGTGCCGCTATTTTTCACTTGCTATATCGGCCGAGTGGGCACCAGGCATGGAACTACCTTGATTAGGAGTGCAAGAGTGATCGATCGTTAAAATATATATATATATATATATATATATAAGTTTTTTGTTTAAAAGGTGAATATAGGTCTAAATAATTAATAATGTGAGAGAATAAACTGCTAAACAGGCAGCAACGACAACTGAAAAATCACCTCTGTTGCATTGTCCTCTGGGGTAGGGACGGTCACGTGTATAGGTGATTTTTCAAACCAATGTTTTTCCGATGAACTTTCTTATAATTGGGAATTCTTTTGCCAAGTAACTGGTGCTAACAAGTCATTTGGCAGTGAGTATTGTAAACATCAAATCATATATTGCCAGCTTTAAACCACTTAACACATAGATCCACCTTATGCCTATAAATCATTATAACCATTATGGTATTTTTAGCTTAATGATTCTGTCAGGGTTCTGTTTCCTTGTTGACTTTAATGACTAAATGAGCCATTCTAAAGCTTATTTCTGGACTGTATGATATCGGTGAGACAGAGGATAGGAAACACTGAAGGAGTAAACGAGGCAGTGTGTAGTTAAACTTTAAATATCACACATTTATCCAGCTCTAGATTTAGAAAGTTGTCTAAACAACAAGTTGTTTTTCAGAAATGTGTTTCTGCAGTATACCCTTTCCACATTGATTGTTAAAGGAACACCATGGCTATTTAATGACCGTTTAGTGACCGTATGGTGTCCCTCGAGGCTGATTCAGTCTGGAACAAAGGCAAGTTTATAATGATGCCCAGTGTTTGTCAAAAACAAAATAACACGAAGGGATACGAGATTAAGAGAAAAACGTTAGTCTCTTAGTCTCATATCACTCGATGTTATTTCACTTTTGACAAACACTGGGAATTTACGAAATGGTATGTAGCCTTAATGCACTTTATTGATTTCTTTATCTTTTTCATTGAATTATACAGTGATTGGGAGATTTTTATACACTATTCGTCCATTGGATAGCTGCATATCTAGCATGCACAGAAAGGATTGCAGAACATAAAGCATGTTAACAGGTGGAGATACATGAATCATGATATCATTATATATTGTAGTTTGCCTGGGCACTTACGTATCCTTATAATACCTCTTCATCATATTTGACCATTGTCAAATGTTATCTCAGTGAGCATACACAATGGTTGCCATCATAATTAACTGTATGAAGTAACCTATCAGGAGAAACATGACATTGGCAAGAACGGTTATTAAAGGGGATGCGGAAGTAAAAAATAAAAATGGGTTGTGCTGTAACTGGCCAACAATCTCTGTGAAGTTAGGACTTATGCCATCGGAGGGGTGACAGCGCATAATACACTTAGGGGCCCAATGACTCTAGGCGGCCTTGGCGCCTACCAAACCGGGAGGCAACTTGTCTATGTGCCACAGATGTAAGGACCCTCCATGCCAAATAACACTGAAAGATCACAGTACATGGAATTTCCCTTTACGCAGGTGATCAAACACCTCTTGTCCATATAAAAGAATGAGTAACCAGGGTTCCCAGGAATTCAGTGTAGACAACCAAGCCAAAATTGATCGTAGGATTAATTTCTCTAAAAAAAATCAGTCATTTCATTTTAGCTGTGACTTATATTTACTTGCAGGGTTATCCAAAGAGATTCGAATTGCTTGAGAAAGGTAACCGAACGCTGAAAATCAGCGTTCGGTTACCTTTCCTGGCCATTCGGCTATCCAGAGAGCAGCCAATTCGCCAAATCCTGTCGAATTGCCTGCACATACGGTGACTGTTCGGTCCCTGTTCGAGGTCAGTGAAATCCCCATGAAAAAGCACTGCTTCGGCTATTCAGAGAACACAAACCAGCAGTGAAAGGTTCCCCTAATGCCCTGCCATTCGGTGGTTTTAATTCGGCAAGTTTATTCAGGAGAATCCCATAGACTTCAATGTTAAAAATATTCCTGTTTTAATTCAATATCTAATAAATCGTTCATTATAAAATTCTGCAGCAAAAAGTCTCTTTATTTATAGATTTTTTAGGATACTTTAAGCATTTTTCTGAATTTTTTAAAAAAAATGTAAAAGTCCGATTTTTTTTTTTTTTTTTTCAGTTTGCTTATTTTTTTTGTAACAGCCCTCTTTATTATCATTCCCTGGACCTCCTGTGAAAATTTCAGACATTTTCGCTCAGTAGTTTCTTTGCAAACAGCGTTTCTTTTTCCCAGATTCATACAAATGGTTTTTCTAATTTATTCACTGCCTCCTCTACGTCACAGCTGCTTCGGCTCTGTGTGATTCGGCTCCTGTTCGGCTCCTGTTCGGCTTTTTCGAAGGTTAATCCAGATGTTTTTGCTTGTTTTCAGCGTGCATTCGGTTAGTTTTCGTCAGGTTTTCGGCAGCTTTTCCCTGCAATTCGGGGACCCTGTGGTGTTTGCTGAATACACCGCAGGGTCACCGAAATGCAATCGGCAAAAGGAACCGAATTGAAGAGAACGAAAAGTCACCGAACGTGCGGTGACTTTTCGAATCTCTTTGGATAACCCTGTTGGTTTTCTTTTTAGATATATGACAATACTGCAGTTAAAAATCAGATGTCACACGTCCTTATCTCAGAATGTGAAGACACTGAAAGGCTATAATTATTGCAGCTGTAGAATTCCACTAAACAGGTGCATCTCATTTTCTTCTGCATAGCACACCTCTTAGTTAATAGTTACAAGACTCAAACATTACAAAGGGCAATTAAGGAGAAGTAATGTAAATTATGGACTAATAATGGATAAACCATAATTAACGCTGTTGCATAGTGCTATATGGGAGATTGAATTAATTGTACAGCACTGGAGAACTTTTTGGCACTCTAGAAACAAACCAAAATAAGCAACATCTGGAGAACACAACTAAATTAAAGTTATAAAAAGGAGAAAGACAATCGAGTCAGCTCTTCCTTCAGCCAGTGTCTTCTTTCTTTCTGCATGTGTTAATAGATACCTTTAAAATAAACAAAACGCTGCCATAGCGTAGTAATCTTGTACACAACAAGAATTATATGTATCAAAGCAGAAGAAAGTTTACACTCCCATTTCTATGTGTCTCAATCAGACACTAGATGCTCCAGACAGCCGGCGATATTAGATAGGAACACCGGATTTCCCACAGAATTCGCAGCCTTCTCACTACAGTGAATGCTGGACACCAAATGTTGATTTTAAAGGCAGATTTATTAAAATACATAAAATAAGGTTACAAGCATAGCACCTAAACGCCTTTCGCGAGTTTCCTCGCTTCCTCATGTTCTGTTCAATAAAAACATGAAAACATATACAGGGTTATCCAAAGAGATTCGAAAAGTCACCGCACGTTCGGTGACTTTTCGTTCTCTTCAATTCGGTTCCTTTTGCCGATTGCATTTAGGTGACCCTGCGGTGTATTCAGCAAACACCACAGGGTCCCCGAATTGCAGGGAAAAGCTGCCGAACACCTGACGAAAACTAACCGAATGCACACTGAAAACAAGCAAAAACATCTGGATTAACCTTTGAAGAAGCCGAACAGGAGCCGAAAAGGAGCCGAATCACACAGAGCCGAAGCAGCTGTGACGTAGAGGAGGCAGTGAATAAATTAGAAAAACCATTTGTATGAATCTGGGAAAATGAAACGCTGTTTGCAAAGAAACTACTGAGCGAAAATGTCTGAAATTTTCACAGGAGGTCCAGGGAATGATCATAAAGAGGGCTGTTACAAAAAAAATAAGCAAACTGAAAAAAAAAAAAAAAAAAAAAATCGGACTTTTAATTTTTTTTTTAAAAATTCAGAAAAATGCTTAAAGTATCCTAAAAAATCTATAAATAAAGAGACTTTTTGCTGCAGAATTTTATAATGAACGGTTTATTAGATATTGAATTAAAACAGGAATATTTTTAACATTGAAGCCTATGGGATTCTCCTGAATTAACTTGCCGAATTAAACCACCGAATGGCAGGGCATTAGGGGAACCTTTCACTGCTGGTTTGTGTTCTCTGAATAGCCGAAGCAGTGCTTTTTCATGGGGATTTCACTGCCCTCGAACAGGCACCGAACAGGCACCGTATGTGCAGGCAATTCGCCAGGATTTGGCGAATTGCCTGCTCTCTGGATAGCCGAATGGCCAGGAAAGGTAACCGAACGCTGATTTTCAGCGTTCGGTTACCTTTCTCAAGCAATTCGAATCTCTTTGGATAACCCTGATAATGTTTGTGTTGTATTATTTTAAGCAGACTGTGTTTTTCAAATTGTTGTGACTTAGATGAAGATCAGAGCAGATTTTATGACCAATTCATGCAAAACTCCACGTAATCCCAAAGGGTTCTCATACTTTTTCTTGCCACTGTAGGTCATTTACATACACAATATCACAGCATCTTCTACGGGAGGTTTTGGTGTAATCTAATTAGATTTAGGTAGACGGTTAAATTAAACATTACGTAACATTTCTAAAGGAGTCAAAATAAGGGATTATGATAACAGGTACACAAGGGCCAGACAATAAACAGATAATGAAGCACTATTTGCATAAACCAGATTACACAAATTTTATTACATTGCTCTAGTTCAACAAAGAAATAAGATTCAAACTAAATCACAAAGACTAGACAATGCATTCCTACATAATCACAAATTCTGCACACAAGAGGGCAATGAAAATAATAACGAAGCTCAGGCCTGCACCCCAAACCCATCTCAATGCCCACAAACCCCAAGTCCAAAGTGACACACTACACATTAACTTGGGGTGCAAAATAATTTTTTAGCATCTTGACAAGCGAGGTATTACAAAGTGCGGGCGAAAATTACCATGAAGTGAAAAATGTTAACAACTCTAAAAAGTTGGTGATAAATGATTCTGAAAATGCAAAATTATTTAACACGCTGCAAACCCCCTCCCTAAAAATCTCATACTCACCTCCCACCCCTTGGCCAAAAGGGTGGCCCAATCCATCACTTCTTCTCGCCAGGAGCAGAGTGAGACTGGGAACAAATAGTTCCTAGTTTCCCTCTGCGATCACTCCACGGCATTGCGCAGTCTCGCTAGCGCAAGCTTGCGCAGAGCTCACAGCTCAGAAGCGCAAGCCTCCATGTAGTCATATGGAGTCCAGGAACTGATATCGGAGTGGTGCACATGAGCTACTGCGGGTGTCAGGGAGGATAGCGCTGCGTTCCAGGGTGAGGTGCTGAGATAGCACCTTCCCCGAAATACAATGTTAATATGGAGACGGAAAGGGAATATCTGAAGGAGCAGATTTTCTTGCTTACCGTCTCCATATTAGTGCACTATCATGTGCCTTGAGCTAAAACAGGGATGGTAAGGGAAAAAACATGCGCTCGCAAATTTCCCCGTAGCATCGCCATTTTACAAGCAGATTATGAGACAGGCGCAGAATTCCGCAGCCTGCTCTGTCCACTATCCCTCCAGGATACCCACGGCAGTGCTAATGCACTGCCACAAGTACAGCACCAGCTTAGAGCTGTGGCAGTTAGCCACAGTGGTACGTAATTAGCGTTAGGACTTCGTGATCCTAACGCTAATTACTACTTGCTTACTCTTTAAGCTCCATGTTAAGTATAGGGAGTGCAAAGTACAGTAAGCCCATGCTAGAAAGCGCTATTACCAATGCGCTAATGGATTTTTTAACCAGTTAGTGATCGTATCTGATCTTGGCGTCCCACTATAACTTCTTTTAACCTAGCGCTAACTCTCATGTATCTGAGCGCTAGCACTAGAGTTAAAGGAGGTGATAGAGCCCTTTGCATCCACGATGGAGTACAGCCTCAGTTTTGACAGCAACTTTTTATTTGTATATACTAGTGTAGCACTGTATTTAACTTGGCTCTGAGAACTGAAACCATATTGCGTCTAGAGGGAGCCAGAGCGTAATGTACTATAATGGACTACATCCCCCAGACCCCCTGGGTAGAAAGGTAGGAAGCAAGCGTGCTGGCGCCAGGAAGTGGAGAGCCTCGTGCGCAGCGGGGGAGAATGAGAGAAGTGGTGAACAGAGACAGTCGCATGAGAGACACCTTCCGGGATCTGAGCAAGTTGGAGCGTGGAGAATCGGCAGCATCCATTGATGGAGAGATTGGGGAAAGTGCACATCGATCTGGAGTGTATCCCGCTGAGCTGTTCCAGTGGCAAGTGTGTTCAAGAAGGACCTCAAGTAAGGAGGCAGCGGGCGGAGCGGAGTGCTGGCGGCATTCGTCTTCTGGCTGAGGAGATTTGGTTCAGGAGTGTGGTTTCCACAGCACGGGCTCCAGACAGCAGAAAAGGATTTTCTGGCAGAGTTCATCGGTCCGGGACAAGCTGTTTCACCGGTTGGGTGAGAGGCCTATGACTTTGCTTACAGTGCGCACTTATTTGATTGCTTCAAATTTCAGGGCCCCAACGTTGACTAGTCGAAGATATTCGTCCATCCACTGGCCAGTGGACTTAGTATCCGGGTACCCTAGGACATAAACTAACGAGCATTTTTGAGCGGGACTTTAAACCAAAGAACTGAGGAGCTGATTAACAGTTCATTCATCATATACATAGATCCACGTTACGTATTACCGCCATTTATTTTCCTAGCCTGACTGATTTCATGCTTAAAGTATATGTATCATTTTTGACGTTTATTGTTTCAGTAAAGTATAACTTAGAAAAATCCATAAAGGTGTGCTGGTGTACAGTGAATTGTTAGTGCGATGAGACCAATCCTGGGGTTATTCAGCGACTCCTCCGGGGGTGAGCCCTACACTAGCACCAATGTTTAAGTTAAAAAATAGATCATCTATCATCTATGGCACACCACTCTTAATCTACATAGAAGAGGTGCTATATGATAGTGTACATCTACAGTAGGTACCCAGGAGTGTAATGTCACTCTCCGTTATAGAGAAAGCTGTACATTCTAATCCAGGGCTGTCAATCTCCGTTGCTGAACTACAATTCCCCTGATTCCCTGGCATCTGTTGCATTCAAAGAATTCTCAGAATTGTAGGCCTCAGCATCTGGAGAGCCGTGAGTTTAACATCCCTGTTCTATCCTATGTAGCGGCCAATGAGCATTCACTGTAATGACTAGCACCATTTTTAAGTCATAATGTTCATTCCATCATTCTAAGAGCCAAGAACCTAAAAGTTAATTCTGCATCAGTAAGCATCAAATCATTGAAAACAAATGCAACCGTTTAAATCTACTGAAGTACTTGATAATATCTGCTTTCAGTTGGCTTTAAAATTGATTTTGGTTCTAATTACTTGTCAGCTGAGAATAGTATAAATTTCCGTTCAAACACACGGGAAAGTGGGTTTTTTTTTCACATTAACCGATCATCCTACATTTAACTATTTGATAGACCAAAAATATACCAAGTGCTTTTGTAATTCGTTACATGTAGGCATATTAAGAACATTATATTCTGTAATGCTTTAATTAGTCACACAAAAACGTTTGACCTTATTCTAAATAAACCTTAAAACAAATGGTTTTGGAGGATGAAACACGAATCCCACGATCTCGGAACTCATACGCATATGGAGGTTTTTGAGGCAACTGTGCCACAAAGTAATTATAGTACTGTATTTAAGCCTCATGATAACTTTCAGGGAAAAAAAAACATTTTGTTTATATCGATATTTTGCTGCACACTGCTTTTGGGCAAAGCTAAAACACTGTAGACTACAGTTACTGAAAATATATTTTGCAGTGTTATTAAAACTGAGGAATTCATCCACATTCATGGAGACATAGCCCATCTCTATGGAAACAACCTGCCTCCCGCAAGTAAGTATATGAAGTGTAAAAATAGACTGACGGAGCTTTAAAAAGATGTTCCTGTAGTGTTCAGTTGTACCCTAAATATATTATAGGTATCACCTTGATTTTCTTTCATTCTTTCAAAACAGCAAGCAGAAAGTGGCATTGTTTTTATCTTTTTAGTTGAACATCCTGCACTTTCAGCTTGCCTTCTGTCAACTTTGTCTACGTAATATGAATTCAATTATATTCCTTTCTTCCCCTCGACACTGAACAAAGTGTAAGACATTCACACTCCGCCTGCAGTCTAAATTAGTTTGTCCCAATACCTCCCTGTTCTGAGGGGACAGTAACAGGCCAGGTTTGCAAAGTATCTGAAGTACAACACAGGTGTTATCATTTGCTGTTAGTTTAGGCTAGGGTCAGACTGAGGCAGTGCGAACGCGCGTGCAGCCGCACTTAATCACGGCCGTAGTAGCAGCAGATGCCGGGCAATGACGGCCAATATACGAAGTACGGTCGCACAAAAGTGCGGCCGCACAACGCAAGCGGCAAACAAACGCATTTTTTCGAGAACGTGAAACCACTAGTACTGACGTACAGAGTGCGCTGCGTCCGCTAGCGGCGTGTGTGTGTGATTAGGAGACGTCAGACGCTGCTAATGTCCGGCCAACATAACGTCCAGACCCAAAAAGTGTTTTATTGATGATCCGTACAAAATGACGGATGAAACTGCGCATCGTATGACCGCTATTGCGTATTCCGTGAAAAAATACGTCCATTCGTTCGAACGCACTTTTTCACGGACAACGTGAAAAATGCGTTAGTCTGACCCTAGCCTTAGTGTGTTTGTTAGTACCCCCTGAGGACAGGGTTAGGAAACACTGGTCTAAAGATCATCCAGTTTGTAAGAAAATGTAAATAATTCATAATCAAAATATAAATCTTTCAGGGTTATTCACAGAGATCCGAACTTGCCCCGAAAATGCACCGAAGAGTGAATTTCCCCATACGGTGCATTTTCAGGGCTATTCGGCTATTCAGAAAGCAGGCAGTTTGGCAAATTTAGGCGAATGTCTAACATATACAGTGCTGTTTGACGGCAGTTAAATCCCCATAGAGAAGCAATGGTTAATCTACTGAGAGAACACCAAACAGCAGTGAAATGTCAGAGAAATGCCCTGCTGTTCGGTGGTTTCATTCGGCAGGTTTAGTTAGGCGGATCCCATAGGTTTCAATGGTAAAAATATTCCCATTTTTATTTAATATATAATAAACCGTTTATTCTTTTAATCTGCTGCAAAATGTCTCTTAATTAATTTAATTTTTAGGCTCTTCTAGGCATTTTTCGGGATTTAACAATTTTTTTTCCATTTTTATTTAAATAGCGCTTTTTTCTTTTTTCAGTAACAGACCTTTTTATTATTATTCATAGGACCTTATATGTTAATTCCAGGCATTTTCATTCAGTAGTTTTTTTGCAAACAGCGTTTCAATTTAGACATTTTCAATCTTTTTTTTTTTTTTTCAACCCTGTTCGTCGGTAGTGATGAGCCGAACACCCCCGTGTTCGGTTCGCATTCGAACTCGAACTATTTCAAAAGTTCGAGTTCGAACTCGAACACGAACCAAACTCAATGCAAGTCAATGGGACTCGAAAGTTCGATTTTTAGAGTGCCCTCCAAGAGGGCATATATGCAAGATATTTGCCATAAAAGGTGTATGGGGGTCCGGGTAGTGCCCTGGGGGAAAGGAAACCAGGACAAAAAGTAAAAAAAAATCATTTTAAAGGAACAGTGAGCTTTCCATGAAATAAAGGTTAAGAATAAATATGAAAAATTCCTTCAAATATCGTGCCTAGGAGGTCCCCATAACCTGCCCGTGAAGTGGTGGATTTGTAGGATGTATAGAAACATTTAAAAACTAAAAAAATGACATTTCAAATTACTGTAAATGGTTTTCCTTTTAATCTATTCATAAACAACTGTTTGGGGCGGCAGCCTGTATGAAAAGAGGAGACATTTTAGGACACGCAGAACAAGTTTAGTGATTTTTTTGGCTAAATTATGGTGAAACTTATGCAGGTTTTGGATGAAAGTAACAATAGGTGCTTTAAAATTGGGCCTTTAGTGTCAGCAACAGTGCCGTCACACCGTAACTCCTCTGTGGTATTGTGGAAGAGTGCAGGGGTTGGACCCTGAGGTCCAATATTAAAATGATATGAATCTGGTATAGGCGTCAGTGCACCCAAATATTGTGCCGTTGGTGGCAGCAAGTGCCTTCACACCGTAAGTAACCCCTCTATGGTATTGTGGAAGAGTGCAGGGTTGGACCCGGCGGTCCAATATTAAAATGATATGAATCTGGTACAGGCGTCAGTGCACCCAAATATTGTGCCTTTGGTGGCAGCAAGTTCCTTCACACCGTAACCCCTTTGTGGTATTGTGGAAGAGTGCAGTGGTGGAGGTTTTGGGAATGGAGATCCCCGATGTATTCAGTTACGTCAGCATCAGGGGATTGATAGCTGCTGATCCAGGACTGATTCATATTTATATATGTCAGCCGGTCTACAGAGTCGGTGGACAGACGCACTCTTTTGTCTGTGGCAAAACCTCCAGCGGCACTGAACGTCCTTTCAGAAAGCACGCTGGATGAAGGGCAACCTAGTAGCTGCATAGCATATTGGCTAAATTCTGGCCAGTGATCCAATCTCAACACTCAGTAAGCCAGTGGATAATCTGCTTTAAAGGTATTCAGGTCTGACCTTGCCCCTAAGTAGTCCTGCACCATATGGTGAAGACGCTGGCAATAGGTGCCTACATTTGACGTCCCTGGGCGTCGTGGACTAAAAAAATTTAAAAAGGCTTCAGTCAAGCAGCCCCGGCCTTCACCGCTCTTCCTCTGATCATCCGCAGCCTCAGAAGCACCTGTGTCATCACTTGGTATCCTACCAGTGCCTGAAAAGGTGTTACACAAGTGTCGCTTTAGAGCATACTCAAGTTGTTTCATTTGGTCCTCCGTCTGTGCGGGCAGGATGAGCTCTGCAACTTTACCCTTGTATCGTGGATCAAGAAGGCTTGCCAACCAGTAATGATCCCTCTTCTTGATAGCACGAATCCTGGGGTCCTTAAGCAGGCTTTGCAGGATAAGGTAGCCCATGCAGCGTAGGTTGGAGGTGGCATTAGCTTCCGAGTCTTCCTGGTCAGTGAGGATGACCCCATTGTGCACTTTTTTTCCTCCCAGCCACGTACTAGTCCTTGGGTTTCTGGGCACACAAAACCCTCCCTTGAGGAATCCCCACCTTCAATGTACCCACTACTTAAATATTCCTCCTCATTCTCCTCATTCTCCTCATCCTCCTCCTTTCTGATCTGAGGACCCGCAGGAATGCTGTCTGCATAAAGACTGGGGCCTTGAGAGCTAGGGAAGGCCTCCTCTTCCTCCTGCTGCTCTGCCTCTAGTGCCACATCTATAATTCCCCGCAGAGTGCGCTCCAGCAGGAACACCAAAGGAATTGTGTCACTGATGCATGTACTGTCCCTGCTCACCATCCTCGTTGCCTCCTCAAATGGTGACAGTACAGTGCATGCATCCTTGATCATCAGCCACTGTGGGGGGAAAAAACAAGTTGACCTGAACCTGTCCTTGTGCCATACTCACACAGGTACACATTGATGGCCCTCTGCTGCTTGTGCAGATGCTGCAGCATTGCTAATGTCGAGTTCCACCTGGTGGGCATCTCACGGATCAGACGGTTTGTGGAAGGTGGAATTCTCTTTTAATTTCTGCCAGGCGACCACTTGCTGGGAATGACCGTCTGAAGTGGCTGCAGACTTTTCTGGCCTGGCTGAGAAGCTGTGCCAGCCCTGGGTACCTGGTTAGGAAACGCTGTGCCACCAGATTTAGGACATGTGCTAGGCATGGTACATGTGTCAACTTACCCTGGCATAGGGTGGAGAGAAGGTTGCTGCCATTATCACAGACGACCATTCCCAGCTGAAGCTGGCATGGTGTTAACCATCTCTACACCTGCCCCGTGCAGAGCTGACAGAATTTCTGGCCGGTATGGCTCCTGTCCCCTAAACAAACCAGCTCAAGCACAGTGTGGCATCTTTTTACTTGAGCCATTGCGTAGCCCCTGCCACGCGTCGGTTTAACTGCCACTTCGCCAGAGACAGAGAAGGAGGAGGAAGAGGTGGTGGAGCAGGCAGACCTCATACAAGCAGCTTTCTGGAGGCGTGGTGGATGAACAAGCTCCAGCACAATGCCCCGTCCTGGATCCCTCCCAGCTGCAAGCAGAGTTACCCAGTGTGCCGAGAAGGAAATGTAATGACCCTGTCCATGCTTGCTGGACCACGTGTCTAAAGTCATGTGCACCTTGCTGCTGACTGCCTTTACCAATGACTCCATAACATTGTGTTCCACATGCTGGTATAGTGCTAGAATTGCCTTCTGTGAAAAGAAATGGTGTTTTGGAACCTGCCACTGTGGTGCAGCACATTCAGCAAATTCACGGAAGGAAGCCGAGTTCACCAGCTGGAAAGGCAGCAGCTGTAATGCGAGTAATTTTGCTAAACTGGCATTTAGACGCTGTGCTTGGGGATGGTTGAGACTATGTTTTTTCTTACGCTGCAGTAGCTGGGGCAATGTAATCTGACTGCGTAAATCTTCAGCTGATGGGATGCTGTCATATTCTGAGGAAGGACCTGGTACACCCATTACTGTAGCATCATCCCTGTCAGTGGAGGGTGTAGGCAATGACATGGCAGGTGTAACCGTCAATGACAATGGTAAGCGCCCACAATATGTCACACCACCTGAATACCCAGCTGAACCAAATGGTTAGTGGTTCCCCCCAAAACCAGAAAGAATAAATGGTAGATACGTATCTGGTCAGCGCGAAATTCAATGCTAGGGAATTCTGGTGGCTATCAAAATTTCATCACCATGGATACATAGGGAAAAGAAACAGAATACAAAAATACATAGTACAGTATGTCTTATACAATCTATAGAATTGTAAGGTTTGTCTTAGATAAACTCACAAATCAAGAGCCTAGACACTGGCTCTGAGTGGGTAAATGCCTCTGGGTTGTTTTCTGGAATTTTCTCAGGTAACCAATGCCTTGGTACTGAAGATTTTTCGTCACAGCAATTGGTATATGGAATATTGAGAAACAGAAAAACTCTGTGTGTATATCGGCTGTTAAAAAAGTAGTAATAGCATGATAACAAGTGCCAACTCACATTTGAAGGAGCTTATCCAAGCTCAGGATGGAACACAGATGGATTTTGTTGTTGGTCAAATCCAATAAAAAAACCACCTCGCATGCAGGAACTGGATAAAGTAAACAGTAAATGAAACTAGACATATGTCCAGATCGCGTTTCGCCGCTAGCATCAGCTGGTTTACAGGCTAAAACGTCCATGCATGCTTATATAATGAATAAAATAAGAACAATTAATTACACATGTCCTTAATTGATGGTTCGCATGCGTTTCACTCCTCTTTTTCGAATCTCTCCATGTTGGACGGCGCGCTGCCATCTTGCGCAGGCGCTTTGGAGACTTTTGCGTGTCACGGTGCGTTCCATCGGATCGTAATAGTAAACTTCCGGTATCGTATGTTACTTCGGATTTATGCAATCGAACGATCGTTCATTAAAAAGAAACGAAATTAAAACGAAAATTAAAAATGACATGCTACAATTACATATTATGATGATATACTGTGTATGAGCAGGTTATCCTCCATTCTACAGTATTAAATACTCATTATAGATGGTATTACATGTATATAATTCGATTGAATGGATATGTTATAGTATTATAATAAGAAGATTGTTATATTTTACTGTGAATCGTGTTACTCAAGGTGGGCCAATGACATGACAGGACATATAGTGGGGGTAGAGACAGATGAGGAGGAGGAAGACCTATGCAAAGTGTTGTACCAACGGAATGCGTGGCAGGTGGTCATATGTCACCTCAAGCACGTGGTACCCAAGCTTCGGATGTCTTTCCCACGCTTGATCCTCATCTGACATAGATTACAAATAGCAATGGTTCGGTCTGCTGCACATTTCTTAAAGAACTCCCAGACAGCAGACTTCCTGTACATGTGCTTTGAGACAACAGCGCTCTGCACCAGAGCAGCTGTGACTTCTGATGCCTTGGACTGGCTACGGCTGGTCATAGAGGACGTTCTGCCTCGATTTTGTTGTGCCTCCTCCTCCCTTGACTCCTCTGTTCGATCAGGCACCCAGGTGGAGTCAGTGACCTCATCATCGTCATCACCCCCTATTTCCTCGTCACTGGAGCCAACTTGGCAGTATGCTGCAGCTGCTGGGGCAACATGAGTGCCAGTTATTTGGGTGTCACTGGAACCCCCTTCCTCTAGGTTGATTATACTCTCTTCCTCAACCTCAGAGTTTGAATCAGAGCACTGTAGTTGCTGCGCATCCTCAAGCAGCATGTCACTGTCATTGTAGTCAAACAATTCAGCTGACTCCTCCGTGTGTGATAGTGAGGCTACGGCAGGAGTAGCTGTGGACATGGAGGCTGAATTAGATGTTTTGGCAGCTGAGGTGGACTGTAAAGCACTAGAAGCCTGGCTGGCAGAGGACTCGGAGGATGAGCATGGCCTGATTAGCCAATTCTGCAAATCCTCTGTATGTTGCTGCTGCTTAAGATGGCCAGCACCAGTTAGAAAGGACAAGCGTCCCCTGCAGAGGATGCACCATGTCCACGACGACCAGAGACACAGCTTCCCGACACAGAGGCTGCTTGCCCTCTTATCTGTGTCTGGGAGCATCAGTCTGTCCTTTTTGGTCTTTCTGACATGGTGAGTGATATATAGATTAAAGATATACAGAACTCTGATTCAACTCTGTTATAAAAATTGGAGATATGCAGAACTCTGTTTCAACTGTGTTATCTAGATGAAAGATTTCCAGAACTCTGGTATAACTCCGTGAGACACCCTGATAGCTGGCAGCCAGTGACAAGAGACAGAATAAAATTCCCAGAAACCACCTATAAATCAGTGAGACCCCCTGATGGGTGGCAGTGACAAGACACAAATTCCAATTCTCAAGAACCTCCTATAAATCAGTGAGACCCCCTGATGGGTGGCAGTGACAAGACACAAATTACAATTCCCAGGAACCTCCTATAAATCAGTGAGACCCGCTGATGGGTGGCAGTGACAAGACACAGATTACAATTCCTAGATATCTGTTAGAAGTGAGACCCCCCCCAATAGCTGCTGGCAGTGAGAACACACAGATTAAAACAAATCCCAGATACTTTATAGAAGTGAGACCCCCCAATAGCTGCTGGCAGTGAGAACACACAGATTACAACAATTCCCAGATATCTTGTAGAAGTGAGACCCCCCCCCAATAGCTGCTGGCAGTGAGAACACACAGATTACAACAATTCCCAGATATCTTGTAGAAGTGAGACCCCCCAATAGCTGCCGGCAGTAAGAACACACAGATTACAACAATTCCCAGATATCTTGTAGAAGTGAGACCCCCCAATAGCCGCTGGCACTGAGAAGACACACTAACAGAACAATCTCCTCTCAAAATACACGTGCTGGGGCTGTGTGAAGCCTTATATAGTGTGCTGTGGGATATAGCTCTGTGAGCCCATGATTGGGCAAAATTTGCCCAATCAGGACTCTGAGTCATGATTGGCATAGTCTTGAACCTGTCTTGCACCTGACCACAGGTCAGGTGCAAGGCTGTAGCCAATTACAAGCTTCAGGCCAGTGGAAAAGTGCATTGTGGTCCATTGTGGTGCATTGTGGGCGAACTCGAACCGAACACCCGGAAATGTTCGGAGTTCAGCGAACAGTCAAACGGCCGATGTTCGATGCGAACTCCGAACAGATCGAACCGAACAGCTCATCCCTATTCGTCAGCGTGTTGGCTTTTTCTGGCGGCTGATCGTCAGCTTTTTCCGATGGGTTCGGTGGGTTTGCAGCAGATTATCAGATCAGATCCGATAATTTCTGCAGATCTTTTTTTTTTTTTTAAAAAAAAAAAAAAAGATGCAAACCCGCCAAAATGATCAAATCTGATAATTTACATGGGTTCCTGCCTCCTTATTGAATTGAATCCGATATTCCGCCGGACCTACCGAAATTATTGGATCCGATAATTTTGGCGGTTTTGCAACGGTTTTTATTTTTCATTCTACGATTTTGTGGTCAACTTTTCCCCACACTTCGAAGACGGGAAATTTGATTCCTTGAAGTGCAGGGAACGAGAGCGCACCGAAATGTCGGCGTCATTTCGGTGTTCTGTGAATAACCCCCTTTGTGTTTCGACTCTTGCTCTTTTGTCATTGATATGGTTTCCCGTATAACATAGAGCATTTTAGGTTGTTCTATTTACAGAAACCTGTTCTGAAAACAAAAGTAGATTATCCGTCTATTGAAACTGAACATTTGCAATGGCAGATAATGGTTATTAAGTGGATTTCAGTGGCCCTACATTGAGAAGTGCAATTCTTAATGCACCTTTATTTGAAAAGTGCAAATATTAGAATCCATCGCACCCACTGTGATATCAATGCTACACAATGGAAATATTTTATGCAACAAATGGAAACTTGACATTTAAGTGTATACAACAGAATGCCACTCCAACAGGTGATTAAACAGAGTGCACTATCTAGGATTAAAGATGTGGGCATTTGTATGTCAACACTATACACATGAATAAAGTAAGGATTTATTTTATGCTATTAAGATAGAGATGTCAAATCACCATTTCAATGAGGCATGATAGCAAATATCTGTGCATTGTGTTAGCTAAAATACAGCCCTGACCAATTGCCTTTAAAATCTCTTATTTGACTAGCTCGTAGCAAAGTCAACACATCTGATGTTGACAAATAAAAGTTCAGTTATTCGTCTTAGTTTAAAAAAGTTATTTTCAATTAAAATATGATTACGCTATTTCAGCTTGAAGGTCCCATTACAGAAAAGATTATTTAATGCAAATCAAATTATTATCACTTAGAATGGTGTCCAAGCACTCTCTAAACCTTGATTTTACTCCGTTTTAGCATACAGTGTAATCCAGATGTAGACCCCTTACTCAAGGTGCCTAGAGGGGTGTCAGCTATATCCTTCTGATGAGGCCAAACCAGGCCAAAACAATCAGGGGTTGCTGCATCACTTCCTGGACTTCCATAGCATTTCAATACTGGACACCCTTTTTGGGTGGTTGCAGTCTGATTTTCTAATCTGTAATGGCACCATCGAGTTAAATCCATATGAGACCTGAGTGGGGACCCACCACCAGGCAGGCCACAAATGCTGTTGCACCGTTTTCAGCATTCTCATAAACCTTGTTTATGCTAGACCCTATAGGGTATCAATTACACTGATCTGCAATCTTTCAACCTTTTTCTGTTGTTTTCAAATGAATAGGTGTATCTGAATGGATTTTTTTTGAGCAGATTCCGAAAATGACCTTCAAAATTCCGTATCACGTCAGGTTTTTTCACAAATGATGGAAATTTTAATTTTTTTTTTTTTTTTTATTTTTTAACGACATTGCTATATGGCAACGTTTGTAACGTTTGAAAATGTTCTCTGGAGGGGCGAAATGATTGTTTAAGGAATAGAGAAACATAAATACATATTCAAAAGCAAACATACCTAACATTCGCCACTGGGCTCCCCTTCAAACTTCCTCTTTTTGGATTGTCTTCGGTGTGCCTCCGTACAGTCTCTGTTCAACATCCAACAATAGTCGGCCATCATATGTACAGTCCACTTTCCTTTGTAGTATCTCTTTTCCATCACTTTAATATCCTGATGGAAGCGCTCGCCATGTTCTTCCGAAAAATCACCAAGATTGTTTGGAAAGTAATTTAGATGAGCATGAAGAAAGTGAACTTTGACGCTCATGTTGCAACCAAGCAGTTCATAGGATTCCAGCATATCCTCGACTAAAGTGGTGTAATTTTAAGCCTTTGTGTTCCCCAAAAAGTTGTGTACCACAATTCTGAATGCAGTCCATGCAATTCGCACTCACGGTTTCCTCGAATTTGTTGTCTGCCATTAATTTTCGTATTTGAGGGCCTATGAAAATGCCAGCTTTAATTTTTTCAGACGTGATTGATAGAAACTTACCACCAAGATACTGAAAGCATTTACTGTCCCTGCTTAAAGCTGTCACGAATTGCTTGATTAAGCCAAGTTTGATGTGCAAAGGTGGCAACAGTATTTTCGAGGGATCAACCAGTGGAAGTGAAACAATGTTTTTTTCGCCAGGTGTGAATGTACTTCTGACTGGCCACTGCTGCCGAACCCAATGTTCCATCCTTGCTCTGGAGTCCCATTCACACAAAAAGCAAGGAAATTTGGTGTAGCCTGCTTGTTGGCCAAGCAATATTGAAATCCCCGCACAAAGACCATTCATGAAACGTTTTTTTAAATTTTCACATTTCCGTCATTTGTGAAAAAACTTGACGTGATACGGAATTTTGAAGGTCATTTTCGGAATCTGCGCAAGAAATCCATTCAGATACACCTATTCATTGCAAAACAACAAAACCTTGCATATTGGTGTTATTTTCCAATCTTAGAGGCAGGGTCTGATATGTTAACAATAAGGTCTATACCTTTTTCTCTCATTTAGTAGCCACAGTGAAATATATATGATTACATATCATTTGCAATGAAACTTATTATTCTGGGCTTCATATATTTACGTTGGCAGATCTTTTGGAAAAAATATCGTTGGGTTTTGACCAATAAATTACAGATTTTTGTTAAAATTTGGGTTTGTAATCTGCATGAAAAAAAATCTATTTCCTGTCTATTTAACTCCTGTTAGTAACTAGGGATGAGCCGAACACACCCCGAGTTCGGTTCGAAGCCGAAACCGAACTTTCCAAATGTTCTGGTCCGAACCCGAACTCGGACCCCATACAAGTCAATGGGGCTGAAAATTCGGTTTTTAGAGTGCCCTCCAAGAGGGCATATATGCTAGATATTTGCCATAAAAAGTGTATGGGGGTCTGGGTAGTGTCCTGGGGGACAGGAAACAAGGACAAAAAGTTAAAAAAAAAGTTTTTAAAACGACAGTGAGTTTTCCATGAAATAAGGGTTAAAAATAAAAACGAAAAATTCCTTCAAATATCGTGCCTAGGAGGTCCCCATAACCTGCCCGTGAAGTGGCGGATTTCTAGGATGTATAGAAATATGTAAAAAACAAACAATGACATTTCAAATGACGGTAAATGCTTTTCCTTTAATCTATCCATAAACAACTGCTTGGGGCGGCAGTCTGTATGAAAAGAGGAGACATTTTCAGACACGCAGAAAAAGTTTACTGATTTTTTGGCGGTGAAAAGCAGGAGAATGACTGGAGAATGGAAAATTCTAGACCAAATAGCCTATTTGGAAAGTGAGAAAAATGGGCGAATTTTTCTGGTTTGGCTATTTTGACCTAGAATTTTCTCTTCAGTCCTTCTCCTGAGTTTCACCTTTCTCTGAATAACCCTGACAGGGTTATTCAGAGAGCGGTGTAGAGCAGGAGAATGACTGGAGAATGGAAAATTCTAGGTCAAAATAGCCAGACCAGAAAAATTCTCCCATTTAGGCTAGGGTCAGACTAGCGAATTTTTAACATGCGTTTAGGCGCACTTAATCACGGCCGCACTAGCAGCAAATGACGGGCAATGACAGCCAATATACGAAGTACGGTCGCACGAAAGTCCGGCTGCGCAACGCAAGTGGAAAATGAACGCATTTTTTCGAGAACGCAGAACCGCTAGTACGACGTACAGAGTGCGCTGCGTCCACTAGCGGCGTGTGTGCGTGATTTGGAGACGTCAGACCCTGCTCATGTCCGGCCAACATAACGTCCAGACACCCAAAGTTTCCTGGTTTGGATCCGTAAAAAATTACGCACAAAAATGCGCATCATATGACCGTTTTCGCGCATTCCGTGAAAAAATAAGGCAATTCGTTCGGACGCACTTTTTGACGATCGCTGTGAAAAATGCGTTAGTCTGACCCTAGCCTTATCTCACTTTCCAAATCAGCTATTTGGTCCAGATTGTTCTCTTTTCCTGCCATTCTCCTGGTTTTCACCTTTCTCTGAACAACCCTGAGAGAGAGGTGAAAGCCAGGAGAACTGGCAGGAGAAGAGAACAATCTAGACCAAATAGCCAATTTGGAAAGTGAGTTAAATGGGAGAATTTTTCTGGTTTGGCTATTTTGACCTAGAATTTTCACTTCTCCAGTTATTCTCCTGCTTTTCACCGCTCTCTGAATAACCCTGTGAATGTTTAATCCCGAGGTGAAAAATAACATTGCTTAAGGCTGGGGTCAGACGAGCGCAGTTATCACGTCCGTGTTGCCGCACATTTGTACGTCCGTGGCAGCATAGCATTCTGACCAATGGAGCCCCACATACGAAGTACGTCCGCACAGAAGTGCGGATGCATTGCGGACGCAGCAAACGGACGCAGGTTAGGCAAGAACGTAATACTGCTAGAACGGACGTGCGGAGTGCGCCACGTCCGCAACGTCCGTGTAGCTTTGTATGTGAGTGATGAAACGAGGTCAGATGGACTGCATTTATACGTCCAGCATTTTTACGTCCAGCATTTTTGACGGACAGAATGTTTTTTCATTTTAATTTATTTTCCCTGCTACATCAGTCAAAAAATACATCAGTGAAAAAAACGGACTGTTTGGCCACTACCTTGTTGTCAGTCAGTAAGTACGTCTGTACTGCACGGACGCACAGTCCGTACAAAATGCGCTCATCTGACCCTAGCCTTAGATGTTATTTTGAATTTTTTTCAAACACCAGTTAACCACTTGGCTGCTATGGACGCGCTCAGCGCGTCCAGCCAAGTGGTTATCCTGTGCTATGGACGCGCTGAGCGCGTCCATGCAAAGGAGGCAGAAATCCGCTGGATTCCGGTGGATTGCTGCGCCCCCCGGTGCGGGCTGACATCTTGGATGTCAGCCCAGCACTCCGGGACCCCGGCGGAGCAATTAGATGTCATTGCGGCGGCGCGATGACATCTAATTCAGGTGCCCCCCCTCCCGCTTGAGCGGAGGAAGCGCCTGGAAGGGAGGGGGGAAGGTCCTTCGGACCTCTCTCCCTCCCGATCGCCGGGGGACAGAGGGTTAATCCAGGCACCGTTTGGAAGGGCACAACCTGCCCTTCCAAACGGTGGCTGTGATTAACCCCTGGGGAGCCGGATCACGAATCGGCGCTGAAAAGCGCCGGATCGTGATCCTCTCCTGGAGCTGGCCGACATCTTGGATGTCGGCCAAGCCTCCAAGAACTCCCCCTGAGGACTGGCGTCATCGTGCATAGCACGATGACGCCAGTCCTGGAGTTAACCCCTAGCTGCCACCAATGGTGGAGATAGGGGGTTCCAATGAACCCCCTATCTCCCGATCCGTGGCAGCTAGGGGTTAATGTTTGATATCGTTGGATCTGCCAGAGCATGGCCTTTCCAAGGATACCAACATGAGCATGAAAAATGATTTTTTTTTTAAAAATAATAATAATTAAAAAAGTGTTTTTTTTTGTTTTTGTTTTGTTAATGCAGCAATATTGTTCCCATTTCAATTATAATGTGAACAATAATGCTGCACTAACGATTTTTGTATGAGGTGCGTTTGTTAAAAAAAGCGAAATTTTCCCCAAAAAAAATGTAACGAGACCCCATTTCTAATTTTTTTAACTAGCGCACCCCATACAAAATATAACCGCAAACGATCACATGTTAAAATGTGAAAAAAACACTTTACACATAATAAATTATTGAAAATTCAAATTGTATTGCATTTTTGTTATAATATACAGACATGACATAACGTATACATATAATAATGACATATTATGAATTTGCCAAGTCTGCCGGAAAGAACGATATATAATATGTCTGGGTCATATATCAAAATATGGCTACAAAACGCGGTTAAACATGATGAGCAAAAGCGGTAAAAATGACCTCAGCACAGAGGTGTGAAAAGCCTCAGCAGCGAAAGGGTTAAATGCAGCATATTAGGATGTTTTAGGGAAATTAATTCTCAAATCTCAATCAGAAGCAGACACCACCCCACCCCCTCAGTATAGTGTACAATGTATCAAATTGATTACCAGACTAAAAACACCTGGTGTTATGCCCGTTTGTGAACAGAGGTCATGTAGGCTAGGGTCAGACTGAGGCAGTGCGAACGCGCGTTCTGGCGCACTTAATCACGGCCGTGCTAGCAGCAGATGACAGGCAATGACGGCCAATATACGAAGTACGGTCGCACAAAAGTCCGGCTGCGCAACGCAAGTGGAAAATGAACGCATTTTTTCGAGAACGTTAAACCACTAGTACTGACGTACAGAGTGCGCTGCGTCCGCTAGCGGCGTGTGTGCGTGAATTGGAGACATCAGACGCTGCTAATGTCCGGCCAACATAACGTCCAGATGCAAGAAGTGTTTTATTGATGATCCGTACAAAATCACGGATGAAACTGCGCATAGTATGACCGCTATTGCGTATTCCGTGAAAAAATACGTCCATTCTTCGAACGCACATTTTCACGGACAACGTGAAAAATGCGTTAGTCTGACCCTAGCCTTAGAGTTAATAATCTTTCCACGTACACATTAGTTTTTAATTCAATATCTAATAAATCATTGCTTATAATATTCTGCAGTAAAGAGTCTCTTTATTTCTAGATTTTTTAGTATTTTTTTAAGCATTTTCTATACTTTTTTCAAAATTTCTTTTTTTTTTCGAACTCGAACCGAACACGCCCAAAAAGTTCGAAATTCGCGAACGTTCGAACTGCCAAAGTTCGGGTCGAACTCCGAACCGTCCGAACCCGAACAGCTCATCCCTATTAGTAACCCTAACCCTAAAATAACCTCGATGTCCAGGGTGTTTAGGGTTAAGATTGCCTTTAGGGTTATTTTTAGATTTAGGGTTTTTGTATTGAAACAACACTAATATTACAATCAATTGTTTCAGTGTGGTTTTCCTTGTTTCTCGGCCCAAAGAGCCATTTATCAACACCTGTCACTGCTCGATATTATTTTGAGAATTGGCTTAGCGATACATTTAGTTGAATCACTAAAGAAGAAAATTCTACTAGCGAGTATAGGCAGGAATGCAGATCAAGACGATTTTTAACAGGTTTTAAAATGACTGTACGCCCTTAATAAAAACCCATAAACTAAAAAATGGCTGAATTGTGGCAGAAAAGGCACTAAATTTTCTTTAACAAAGCTAAACTAAACTAAATCCATTAGTAAGAGTAAAGCTTTCTAGAAATACCTGCAGAATGTAAAACGTATATCTCTGGCATTTGGTCACACCTTAACCCCTCCACTGCTGAGCCATTTCACCCTGTGTGCATATTTTTTTTTTTCTAATTTTTACAGTTTTGTGCTCATCATGTTTAAACACAATTCAAAGTAATGTTTTATTATAGGATCCAGACAAATTATATATCCTTTTTTACGGCAGACTCGGCAAATTCATAATATATCATTATTATATGTACACTTCATGTCCAGGCAGAATGCTGTAACAATTTTTTTAAAATAAAAATAGATTTTCCATTAAAATTTCAATCATCGAGAGGTGTGACCATCCTACCGAATGGCCGCTTGATCTTACAGCTCCCGCCTGCACGGCTGCCGAATCTGCTGCCATCTGCTCCAAGCACACCCCATGGGACCCCACTTGAGTGAACTCTTCACTTTCATGGCTCCACCAGTAGCCAACCGCTGCCAACAGCAGAAAACAGCCCCTATCTTTGTGAAAAAAGGCTGTGCCGATCAGCCGCATGGGGAGGGGGCTGGATCCAAGATGGCATCGGCGCCTTCCTCCCCGTACCACACGCCCGACCTGATCACCACGGCGGACCTGGACTCACTCTTCCTCCTTCAGGGATGAACTGGCTGCCCTCTGCTCTGATTTAGGGGCGCTTACATCGTGCGCCACAGACCTGGAGGAATCAACAAAAGGGCATCTCTCGACGCGTTTCACCCCTAACCGGGCTTAATCCTGAGCGCTCAGGATTAAGCCCGGTTAGGGGCAAAACACATCGAGCGATGCCCTTTGTTGATTTTTGCAGTCACATTTTTTCCTCTGGTCTCTATCAATTTGGCTTGATTATATTTTTCCCATTCATGTTATCCCTGTATTAGTCAGTAGGTGTTTAGGCGGCTTGAATCGCCAAGGTAATAGTTAGGGCATTTATCTCTGTTTACCTTGTCCTCTTACTGCAGGCTAAGCTTCTATTGTGGTTTGGGTATGCCGTAATTATGTTTACGTTTTCAAGACCTTGCCATTTCATTCATTCTATTTTTACTCAATAATTTCTTGTGGTTTATGTTTGTTTATATTTTCTTTATTAAAGTATTGTGGTTAGTCACTCTGCTTGCACTGTTGTGCAAATCGTCTATTTCTGCATTATAACGTGGGTTAAGCCCCATTTTTTGAGTGCTTTCATTCTGCCCCATTTTGTGTTTTTTGTGTGTTTTCCGTCTACCCATCCCGATCCCTCAGCCTCCGCTCAAGTCCCTACAACAACGCATTGACCGCTTTATATGGTCTAAATGGAGGCCTCGGATAGCCAGGAGACTGATGTACATACCAAAACTATCTGGAGGGCTGGGCCTACCAAACCTGAAGTTGTATCTCTATGCTGCACTCCTCACACAAATTGCGGAATGGCATCTTCCCCTCGCCTGAAAATGCCAGGTGGATATTGAAAATGATATCATGCTAACTGACATGCTTCCATTTTTTCTCTGGCTCCCTATGACTGTGAGGCGCGACACCACAGTAGACTACCCTACGATTTCCTATTCGCTCCGCATCTGGAACTGCCTGTTTGAGAAACTTTCTCTGTCACCAGAAGTGTCTCCTCTCCTTCCTCTATACAGAAACCCCTGGTTCCCACCTGGAATGTGCCCACAGGATGTCTGCACTTTTGACCAGGGCGATATCTCCCGGGTTATGGATATGATGATCAATGGCTCTGTCCGCTCCTTACCAGATTTGTCTGCTAAACTCTCCCTTTCACCAAGGGACTTTTTCCGACACATGCAACTTTCCAGTTTTGTATCCGGCTGCCCTGCTGAAGCCCACATGGTTCGAGAGGATGTGCCTGCGACGAGAAGTGGTCACCGGAGCGATATCCACCATTTACCGTTCATTGGTCCTGCACTGCCCCAGAACACACCTTCCTTACATGCTCAAGTGGCAGGCGGACATTGGCGAGGAACTAGATTAAGACGAGTGGGAAGAAATCTGGGAATCTACAACTACGCTCTCTACCTGTATGAACATGCAGAACAGGGTGTGAAAACTATATTCCGGTGCTACCTCACCCCAGTCAGACTCCAGTCCACTACATGCGACTTCTCCCGACAAATCTGTGCTGGAGAGGCTGCGGCCAACCAGGCTCCTACTTTCATCAATGGTGTCAGTGTCCTTCTCTTCACGCGTACTGGTCAACGATGGCCGTCTGGCTCGGACAAGCGCTACAGCAACCCATCGAGGTTAATCCCTGGACATTCCTCCTCCCTCGACCACTTGAAAGACTCCGAAGACGTGAAAATAAGCTCATTGCTTGTATCTCCTTGGCAGCCCGCAGGGCACTAGTGAGACACTGGAACCAACCGACTCTTCCCTCCCTCCCAGAACTACGTTGCATCCTCACTGAAGTCCGTACTATGGAGCAACTCACTTCACAAATACACAAAACTCCTCATCTCTCTACATGCAAACTTGGGGCCTCTGGATCAGCGACCCGTCCTTGCCATAGTGGACTCCACTCCCCTTGTCCTATATTCCAACTTTATTTTTCTCCTCCCTCTCTCCTCTTGTTTTTTCCTCTCCCTTCCCTCCCCCCTCTCATCTCACCTCTTCTCTCTATCACTCAGTTCTCTTCTGGCCTCCTGTACCTTGGGCACTATTCAGCGACTGTTTATTGGCTTCAATGGATCTCGTGCCTACCGTCATTTGACTGCCCATCCTAACGTTACTTATGCCTCCTTACATATGTACCTCAGTTATTTCTGTTTTGCCTTCTATTTTATTGCAGTCTTGTCTTATTGCCTTGTATTATGCCACAAAATTGAATAAAACACAGAATTAGAAAAAAAAAATCAATCATCATTTTCCCATTTTTTCATCCAAGCCTTTGCGGTTACATATTCTATGGGGTACACTTGTTAAAAAAATTAGAAATGAGTACCCATTACTGTATTTTTCTGAGAAAATACAAGATTTTAGTTAAAACTGAAAAAAGCAACATTTTTCATTAGTGCAGCAATATTGTTCATATTATTATTGAAAAGTGAACAATAGTGCTGCATTAATAAATTAAAAAAAGGAAACAACATTTTTATTTTTAATTTATTTTTATCTATTTAATTTTTTATTTATAATTTTTTTTACACTTAACCTGGTCATGTTTGGTATCATTGGAAAGGCTGTGGTCTTGCCTTTCCAATGATACCTAACATGACCCTCTAGTATAAAACCAGAGCTCTAACTTAGGCCAGTGTCAGATGAGCGCACTAGGTGCACCCGTACTGACGTGGCTTCCGGCGCTGCGATGAGGATGGCCACACGCTGTTGTGTGCGCACGAATCGTGCGTGCAACAACGGCCATGCTGCGGATGTCTAGAAAGCCTCTCCGTCAAAGCGCTAGGACGCGCGTTGAAGGACCTGCAAAGCGCGATTCTCCATTGAAGGATCGAGTCTTGCAGCGCTTAGCGCACTAACTGCGCTCAGCGAGGTGGTCAGACGGGCATCGAGTGGAAGGAACGTTCCCAATCACGGACGTTCCTTCCACTCTCCAATGACGCTCGTCTGATCCCAGACTTAAAGGAAGGCAGACTACTGCGGGACCTCGAACACAGAGGTGAGTATCAAGGGGTAGGGAGTGGAGACCCGATGACATGTGGAGGATGTCCACCACAACACAGCAGTAACTCATGAGGACGTCCCTGCATGTCATCCGCAGTCAAGGGGTTTAAAACTAAGAATATTTTCTCACTTTCAGCTCCTCCACTACATATATAAATTGCCTTTGCACCATTTTTCCTGCTCTAGTGTAGCAGAGCTTTATGCGTTATTAAATGTCCAACACCTATCTTGCGCATTGCTCTACCCCAGGGGTCAGCAACCTTGGCTCCCTGATGTTTTGGGAACTAAATTTCCCATGTGGCTCAGTCAGCCTAATGGGTGACTGAGCATCATGGGAAATGTAGTTCCCAAAACATCAGGGAGCCAAGGTTGCTGACCCCTGCTCTACCCTAATACGCCTACCCTGTATTTGTATACACTGTCAGGACTGGGGTGGGTTAGACTTTTGACTTTCCTTTTTTCGTGTATTCATATATAATTACGGTTAACATCCTGGAATTTTTGTGATCGCTATACATTATGGTCTCATAAATTTCTATTCACAAGCTACATGTACTGTTTTTTAACCAATTTGTCATTTTTTTAAATTTAAGTTCATTGTAATATCCTTAGTATGGAATGATTTTAATATGGTTATTGATGACAGAACTGAGAGATCAACGCAAACATGCTGCTTCTGGGAACACTGATATTTCTTGCTGTTCATTTACAGACTTACTCTTCCAGAACACTGACATTTTCACCACAACACACAGAGCGATTGTGTTTACTATTTACTGTATCTTTCTAGTATCCCTTAGTGTGTTCCCATAGAGAAATCAAATCAGCTACAACTGGAAATATTATAATGTCAGATCGACCATCCATTTCTTTGCAGATGAAAGGTTAACATTAAGACAACCTTGTCCTAGTTTGGTTTCCTTTTCTAATTTATGCTACATAAATTACATAATCATTAACCCCTTACTTTGAATTCACTTATATAGCTGCTAGGAGACAATGAGCACGGTGATAATCCAATAACATTCTATTAACCACTTCAATGCGGTGGACGCGCTCAGCGCGTCCAACCGCATTGGTACTTGGCTGCGGAGGACGCGCTGATCGCTCGGCCCCCCGGTGCGGGCTGACATCATCGATGTCAGCCCAGCCTCCGGGACCCCGGCGGGCACAATAGGCGTCATCGCGCATGAGCGATGACGTCTATTTCAGGCACCCCCCCGCCATTGCAGGGAAGGTGCCTGAAGGGGAGGGGGGAAGGTCCTTCGGACCTCTCCCCCTCCCCTTCCCCGTGGGCCAGCGATTAGAGACAGGCACCGCCTGGAAGGGCACAGCCTGCCCTTCCAAGCGGCGGCTGTCTTTAACCCCTAGGGGGCTGGATCGCTATGTGGCGCCAACATGCGCCGTATCACGGTCCCCTCCCGGAGCTGGCCGACATCTTGGATGTTGGCCAAGCTTCCGGGATATCCCCCTAATGACTGGCGTCATTGCGCAGAGAGCAATGGCGCCAGTTTTGAAATTAACCCCTTGCTGCCACCTATAGTGGAGATAGGGGGTTCTAATGAACCCCCTATCTCCCGATCCGTGACAGCTAGGGGTTAATGTTTGCTATCATTGGAACGGCCAGAGCGTGGCCTTTCCAATGATACCAAACATGACCATTTAAAATGTAAAAAAAAAAATAATAATAATAATAAAAATTAAAAAAAAAATGTTTTTTTTTTTTTATTTTTATTTATTAGTGCAACAATATTGTTCCCATTTCAATTATAATGTGAACAATGATGCTGCACTAACGATTTTTTCTATGGGGGGCGTTTGCTAAAAAACACGTAATTTTCCCCAAATTTCTAATTTTTTTAACAAGCGCACCCCATAGAAAATATAACCGCAAACGACCGCATTTTAAAATGTGAAAAAAAACACTTTACACATTGTAAATTATTAAAAATTCAAATTGTATTGCATTTTTTGTTATAATATACAGACATGACATAACGTATACATATAATAATGACATATTATGAATCTGCACCGTCTGCCGGAAAGAACGATATATAATATGTCTGGGTCATATATTAAAATAAGGCTTCAAAATGCGGTTAAACATGATGAGCGAAACCGGTTAAAATGAGCTCAGCACAGAGGTGGGAAAAGGCTCAGCAGCGAAAGGGTTAAGCATCCAAGGCACTTTTGTTATTTCATGTAAGAATACTGCAATGGACTCTGCATTCAAATATTAAAATGATTGGAATCTGGTACACGCGTCAGTGTCAGTGCACCCAAATATTGGGCCTTTGATGCCAGCTAGTGCCTTCACACCGTAGCCCCTCTGAGGAATTGTGGAAGAGTGCAGGGGTGGACTCTGCTTTCAAATATTAAAATGATTGGAATCTGGTACACGCGTCAGTGCACACAAATATTGGGCCTTTGGTGCCAGCTAGTGCCTTCACAACGTAACCCCTCTGAGGTATTGAGGTAACCCCTCTGCATCATCACGCCGCGCCCTACCCCCTGATCACTCACAGCTGTGCCGGGTGGCGCCGGAGCTCCTGGCATTCGGCCAGCTGGCGGCACCATGCGTCCGGGCCCCCCCGATCGCCACCCGGGGCCCTGGATGTCACAATATTACAATTCAAACGCAAACGGGTTAAGTAACCAAACTTGTAAGAAGAAGAATTATTGCAGCATATTATTCCGCACACTGCCGCGCAGCACCTCTACAGTATAATAATGCGGCATATGAATCCTCACACTGCTGGGCAGCACCTCTACAGTCTGATGCTAGCTTTAACGAGAAGATATGCTATTAGGAATCAGGTGAGTATTAGAAAGAAAAAATAAAAGTTTTATTTTATGTTCCAGGCAGCGGCGTAGCGCCCGGGGCAAGGCAAGAATTGCGCCCCCCCAACCCCCCAGTCACTCTCTCTCAAAGTAACCCCAGTCACTTTCTCTCAAAGTACCCCCAGTCACTCTCTCCCAGTACCCCCAGTCACTCTCTCTCCAAGTACTCCCCAGTCACTCTCTCCCAGTACCCCAGTCACTCTCTCCTAGTACCCCCAGTCACTCTCTCTCCAAGTACCCCCAGTCACTCTCTCCCAGTACCCCCAGTCACTCTCTCCTTCTCTCTCTCAGTACCCCCACTTTCTCCAAGGACCCCCAGTCACACTCTCCAAGTAATCCCAGTCACTCTTTCTCTCCCAGTACCCCCCAGTCACTCTCTCCCAGTACCCGAGTCACTCTCTCACTTCAAGTACCTCCAGTCACTGTCTCCCAGTACCCCCAGTAAACCTTTCTCCAAGTACCCCAACAATCTCCCAGTACCCCAATCAATCTTTCTTTCCAACTACCCCCAGTCACCCTCTCCCCGTACCCCCTCACTGTGTGTGTTAGTTACGCTTCTCTGGTGTCACACAGTGTCGCCTACCTGCGTGGAGTTGCTGGTGGCCCAGAGGAGAGCTGTCCAGGGGGCTTAGTGGAGACTGAATTTTAAATGTGCTGCAGGGCAGGCGCCTCCCTCCCTACTTCCTGTTCAGTGGCTGCAGGGCTGCCAGTGGCAGGGGGTTGGCACAGGGCTTCAAGGGGCTGACAAGCACGGGTCAGGGTGTTCTGTTGGATGATGCTGCGCTGCTTCACGTGACTCATGTCAGCGTTAAAAAGAGTCAGGACAGGAACAGAATTTTCTGTCCTGCTCCTCCCTTCCGGACGCTGAGTGCTAAGTCACCGCCGGCGCCACAAAACTGGCAGCTACCCATGTAAGGGCCTCTCAGACACCTTGCTGATCCCTGCTGGAAAATATTACTGGTTCAAATTTCTTTTTAAATTTTGCGCCCCATAAGAAAATTGCACCCGGGTGACCGCCCCCGAGGCCCCCTCGCTACGCCACTGGTTCCAGGGGACATTTAAAGATGTCCTCGGATTTAGTTTTTTTTTAAAATGTGTCGCCTTACCTTAGCCTGGTGGTCAGTGGGGGCTCCCTGGATCCTGGTTGTGGGGGGGAGTCTGCCGTGGCTCCCTCCCTGTGCCACCAGTCTCTGAAACATGCACACGGCCGCCAACCCGCACAGTCGCAGCTCTGTCATTCTGCAGCCGCATGCTCCTCAAGGGGTCCTTGGGAGGCCCCGGTGGACTGCCCTCTACAGTGCCTGATTAGAGGGCCTCGTCTGCGTGATGTTTTAGCAACAAGAATGTTTTATCCCATAGGCTTCAATGTTAAAAATATTCTCGTTTTAATTCAATATCTAATAAACCATTGCTTATAATATTCTGCAGTAAAGAGTCTCTTTATTTTTAGATTTTTTTTAGGATTTTTTAAGCATTTGTTTTAAAAATAATTTTAAAAAAATCTAACTTTTGGCGAACGTCCCAAAAAGTTCGATGTTCGAGAACTTTCGAACGACCAATGTTCGAATCAAACTCATGTTCGGATCGAACCGCCAGCCCATCCCTACCGAGAACAGGCTTCAGCATAAATCGCCTGACCTATCGTGGGTTCCAGTTCAGGTCTCTCAAAACATTAGTTTGATGATGCCATTACAGAGAAGATCATTCCATATGCAGATCAGTCTGCTATCACCCAGAAACAGCGGCCAGTAATGAAATGCCAGGAAGTCTTCTAGGAACAAGAGACTCTGCAACCACAGATGATTGTTTCAGCTTCATTAGGCCTCATCGGGATTATATAGCTGACACCCCATTAGACACCTAGTGCAAGCGCTTCTGGACTGCTCTGTAGACTTATAGAGAGCAAAAATAGAGTGTGTGAGAATACTGAGAATGGGCATCAGCATATTTAGCCAGCCCTACAGTGGGTCCCCACTGAGGTCTCATAAGGTTTTAGCCCGAAATTGGGATTATAGTGAATATTTAACAATATGTAAATCAGACGCTGTCACCTAGAAAGGGTGGCCAGAACTGTAATGCCAAGGAAGTCCTCTCTGCATGAGAGATGCAGCAACTCCCGACGATCGTTTCTGCTTTGTTAGGCCTTGTCAGGAGGGTATAGCTGCTACCCCTCTAGTCACCGTGAGCAAAGGCTCTTTGTATGGATTCCAAAAATAGAAAAAATGGGAATCTGTTGAGGTAATAACATGAACACACATTGGTGTAGTATGTCACAGATTATAGCATAATATTCCCCCTTAAATCGCACTCACAGGATATTAAAATTTTCAGCGTATCAATAACAACAATCTCAGTTGTTACCCCACATCTGCATGATCCTGGAACCTCAGCCTGGTACTCCTGCGGCGACAGGAACCACCAAGGAGGCTCATCGGTATTTAAAACAGGTATTTAATGGGTAAAAACAGAACAATAAAACAAAAAACATATATACAACACATTTCGTCTATATAATAGACTTCATCAGGGATAAGAACATAAAAATAAAAGGTCTTACTGCTTTAATCCTCCTCGCCACTTTATATCTCTTGTAAGTGCCGTGGAAATTCATTACTTCCGGTTTCGCCCTCCGGCATGCGTTTCACCCTTGGAACGCATCTCTCGCGTGACCGGAAGTGAGGTATCAGATCCTTATTCTTCTATCTGCGGTTGTCTGGCAATGATGACGCTAGTACACCCGGAAGCAACATGTACTCCCTCTGGTTTCATCGGTTCCCAGAAACATCATGTCAGAAGATAGGCCAAGTCCTGGTACAAATGTTCTATTAAAAGAAGGTGGTGCCCCAGTCTCTCTCTGCGGATCACTACGCCGACCTGCCGGATCTTGCAAGGTGAGATCTGGCAGGTCATGTGGCTGGCAGCTTCTGTGTCAATGGATTCCTATGGATTCCATCGAGTGGATGCTCGCGGCGGCGCTTATCGCTGCTGCGCGCATCCCGGGGCTTAGCACTGCATTACGATACAGGCAGCTTTTGTAGCGCTTGCATCATAATATCACGCTAAAACGGGGACGCAAAGGAGAAGCCTGCAGGTACAGGTTTTTCTTCCTAGCGTCCCCGTTTTAGCGTGAAGGATGTAATGTGTGCCCAGGTGTTACCATGTTTCAAAAGCCGATAAGCTTGACTATTCACCCACTTTACAGCACACTCCTTTTCAAAACAAATGGCTACCTTATTACTTGCTACTTTCGCTGAAGCATGGAAAGTTCCACTGTGATATAACATTTATTATATTCATGCATTCTTCTGTCACTCATTATTTTCATTCTACAATCTATTAAAGCATTTTTTTTTGTAATTTCCCTGTGTAATTAACCTCAATCTGAAATTATAACTTATTTTGTTTCCTTATCCAAAATTGAAATAATTCATGAAACATTTTATTGATTATATGTAAAAATGTAAGTTTGCATATATATTTTATCTATTGTCTAGTGAAAGTGGTTTTCAGGGGAAAAATACCCTTAGCCCACTGCCTGCAACAAAATAGTCACTAAATTTAAGCTATGGAGTAAAGTGGAGGTTAATGGAAGCCATTTATAGTTCCAAGACAGTGAAATATTCTTCAAGTGTTCCTTTTTTTAAAAGTTAACATTTGCACGCTGCACTTTGAGATGGAACGGGTTATGCAAGACTTTTTCTATATTATTTCAGTAAAAAGTATTCCTCTATGATTTGATTAGGCAACCTTGTGTCTAATTAATTTCTTATTCATGAATCAATAATTCATCTGCTTTCCATGTAGTTGGGGTAAGTTACTTCCTAAAGAGTTTTAATGATTTTTCAATTTCAGATTTTTCTAACTAGGTCATTTACGGCATTTTACTGAAATACCTGATATCTATTTTGAGTTTTTCTATAAAACTGTATTCTTCTACATTTCAAAGTAAAAGTTCCTTTGAAGAAGACAATTATTATCCATTATGTACAGTACATTCCTATCTGCCTGAATGAAAGCCATAAATACTAGAACATTTTCATCTCATGTGTATTGAATTCTTTATTGTTTTGTCTGTAATACGTGAAGATATCTTCAAGGCCGGCCCAAGCCACTGTGCTGCCTGGAGCGAAGGATGAATTGCTGCCCCTCCACCCCCAAAAAACATGGTGTCTATGAGCATATCACAGAGCGCCACATATCACGGCCTACTGTCCCACACATCCACATACCGTCATACACACTGCCACATACACACTTACATACTTCCACAGTCACATACTTTCAGTCACACACACATAACACAACCGGTAATGGAGAGACGCAGAGGATTAATGACTCCGGAGGGCACAGAGTTACTGTCGATTTATATTTCACAGGGTGTTCCTTTAAATAGGAAGCGCCTTACTGAAGGTATGAAAGAAATTAGGAAAATGCTTGTTTTTTCACCATGATTTAATAATTCAGGGAATACAGGGGTGGGGGGGTAAAAGCCATAAAGCGGCATTAAAACATGCGGCGTCCCAGTCATTTCTGTAATTCCCCCATCAAACTCTGGCAGCTCCATACTAACCCCCCCTCAGTTTAGAAAGGTAAAAATTAGATTTATTTCTTTTAGCAAAGTCACACAGGCCTTGCCAGGCCAGTGAAAAGCAGATCCCCCAGCTATTAACAACTAACAACAGCTCCCATCATGCTGTGTGGGCTGTAAGGGAGCTGCAGATTGTCTTCAATCTGGGCCCCGTGCAGCCCTCAATCGGCAGCTCCGTCAGGTCTCTGGGATAGGGTGTCTGTCCAGGCCTTCCCTCAACCAGGACAGAGGAGCTGGCAGTGCTTTATGGGGGTAGCAACATGTCCCTGTGAGGAGGGATGGGCGGGAGGGGAACCTCCATAATACACACGGGGGGCACAGAGTCTCCTGTATGAAATCAAGCCAGGCCTACCTCCTCAGCAGCCTCATGGTTCCCCGGGATTCATTTAAAGGCGTGCGCTTGCCTACGTCATCAGAGCAGTGCCGCACATGTCACATGACAGGCTCTAAACACCGCATTCCGTCTCTCAGGCACACTGCTCTGCAGGAGAGACCACAGCCAGGCTGCATCACTGGTAAAACTTAACCCCTTCGCTGCGGAGGACGTGCTGAGCGCGTCCAGCCGCAGGTAGCGTTCCTTGCGGAGGATGTGCTGAGTGCGTCCTCCCTTTGGGGCCAGCGATTGGCCGGGTGCCGGCCGATCGCTGTGCCCCCCGGTGCGGGCTGACATCCTCGATGTCAGTCCAGCACCCGGAACCGCTGGCATCTGAATTAGATGTCATCGCGGCGGCACAATGACATCTAATTCAGGCGCCCCCCGCATGTGCGGAGGAGGCGTCTGAAAGGGAGGGGGGAGGTCCTTCGCACCTCTCTCCCTCCCGATCGCCGGCTTGCGGGGGTTAATCCAGGCACTGTTTGGAAGGGCACAGCCTGCCCTTCCTAACGGTACCTGGAATTAACCCCATGGGGGCTGGATCACGAATCGGCGTCGAAAAGCGCCGGTTCGTGATCCTTTCCCGGAGCTGGCCGACATCTTGGATGTCGGCCAAGCTTCCGGGAATGCCCCCTGAGGACTGGCGTCATCGTGCATAGCACGATGACGCCAGTCCTGGAGTTAACCCCTAACTGCCACCAATGGTGGAGATAGGGGGTTCCAATGAACCCCCTATCTCCCGATCCGTGGCAGTTAGGGGTTAATGTTTGATATTGTTGGATCGGCCAGAGTATGGCCGTTCCAACGATACCAAACATGAGTATGAAAAAAGTTTTTTAAAAAAAAATATATATATATATTTTAAAAAGAAATTATAAAAAAAAATAAACAAGTTTTTTTTTCTTTTTTTTGGTTTGTTAATGCAGCAATATTGTTCCCATTTCAATTATAATGTGAACAATGATGCTGCACTAACGATTTTTGTATGCGGTGCGTTTGTTAAAAATCGCGTAATTTTCCCCAAAAAAAAAATGTAACGAGACCCCATCTCTAATTTTTTTAACAAGCGCACCCCATACAAAATATAACCGCAATTGCTTGCATGTTAAAATGTGAAAAAAAACACTTTACACGTTGTAAGTTATTGAAAATTCATATCTTATTGCATTTTTTGTTATAATATACAGACAGGACATGACGTATACATATAATAATGACATATTATGAATCTGCCGAGTCTGACAGAAAGAACGATATATAATATGTTTGGGTCATATACTAAAATAAGCCTTCAAAACACGTTTAAACATGATGAGCAAAATCTGTAAAAATGACCTCAGCACAGAGGCGGGAAATGCCTCAGCAGCGAAAGGGTTAAGCTGATGGCCTCCATGCCTGCTGAAAGTGGTGGGCACTGGCCCGCTGAAAGGGGCAGTCATGTGCTGAAGGGGCAGGCGCGGCTTGGTTTTCAACAGAACACTGTCCTGCAGCCGTGTCCAGGCTGGCGGCCTTTGAAAGAGCAGCAAAATGCTGCCCCTGACAAAGTGCTGCCTGGAGCGGCTGCTCCACCCCACTCCATGGAAGGGCCGGCCCTAGATATCTTTCTGTGTCTGTGTCTACAATATACAGTATGTAAATATATATATATATATATATATATATACAGTCAGGGTTATTCAAAGAGATCCGAATTATGGCCGAAAGGTAACCGAACAGTGAAATTCAGCGTACGGTTACCTTTCCTGGCCTTTCGGCTATTCAGAGAGCAGGCAGTTCGCCAAATGTTGGCGAATTGCCTGCACATACGGTGCCTGTTCGTTGCCTGTTCGAGGGCAGTGAAATCCCCATAGAGAAGCAATGCTTCGTCTATTCAGAGAACAAAAACCAGCAGTGAAAAGTTGCCGAATTGCCCTGCTGTTTGGTGGTTTCATTCGACAGGTTTATTCAGGCGAATCCCATAGGCTTCAATGTTAAAAATACTCCCGTTTTAATTCAATATCTAATAAACCGTTAATTATAATATTCTGCAGTAAAAAGTCTCTTTTATGTATAGATTTTTTAGACTCTTTAAGGCATTTCTTGAGATTTGTTTGCAAAACTTTTTTCCGTTTTTTTTAATCGTTTTTTCTTTTTTTCTGTCACAGCCCTTTTTTATTATCATTTATTGGATCTTATATGTAAATTTCAGACATTTTCGTTATGTAGTTTCTTTGCAAACAGTGTTTCACTTTTCAAACATTCAAGCGTACTGCTTTTTTTTTCTTCACTCCATTCGTCTGCGGTGTCGGGTTTTTCCGGCGGCTGCTCTGCGCTGTGATCGGTGGCTGCTCGGGTTTCTCTGGCGTATTCGGTGGGATTAATCCAGATGTTTTTCCGGGTTTGGTGTGCGTTCGTCGGATTTGGCGGTGAGTGCTCGTCAGGTTTGCAGCGGCTTTTCCCTGCACTACTATGGCCCTGTGGTGCTTGCTGAATACACCGTAGCCAAAATGGGATCGCCAAATCGCACCGAATTGAAGAGAATGAAATGTCACCGAACGTGTGGTGACTTTTTGATTCTCTTTGAATAAACCTGAGTATCTCACAGATTTGAGTACACCTTTCACATTTTTGTAAATATTTTATTATCAGATCTACTCACTATAAGGTGAAACTCAGGAGAATTGGCAGGAGAAGAGAGCAATCTAGACCTAATAGCAGATTTGGAAAGTGAGATAAATGGGAGAATTTTTCTGGTTTGGCTATTTTGACCAAGAATTTTCACTTCTCCAGTGACTTATCCTGCCATTCTCCTCAGTTTCATCTTTAGTGAATAGACCGGTACATCTTTTCATGTGCAAACACTGAAGAAATGACGCTTTGCTACAATGTAAAGTAGTGAGTGTACAGCTTGTATAACAGGGTAAATTTTCTGTCCCCTCAAAATAACTCAAAACACACAGCCATTAATATCTAAACCGCTGGCAACAAAAGTGAATACACCCCTAAGTGAAAATGTCCAAATTGGGCGCAAAGTCTCAATATTTTGTGTGGCCACCATTATTTTTCAGCACTGCCTTAACCCTCTTGGGCAAGGAGTTCACCAGAGCTTCACAGGTTTGCCACTGGAGTCCTCTTCCACTCCTCCATGACGACATCACGGACCTGGTGGATGTTAGAGACCTTGCGCTCCTCCACCTTCCGTTTGAGGATGCCCCACAGATGCTCAATTGGGTTTAGGTCTAGAGACATGCTTGGCCAGTCCATCACCTTTACTTCCAGTGACCAGTATAAGAGAGTGAGAGTGATAACACCAAATTTAACACACCTGCTCCCCATTCACACCTGAGACCTTGTAACACTAATGAAGCACATGACACTGTGGAGGGAAAATAGCTAACTGGGCCCAATTTGGACATTTTCACTTAGGGGTGTACTCACTTTTGTTGCCAACGGTTTAGACATTAATGGCTGTGTGTTGAGTTATTTTGACGGGACAGCAAATTTACACTGTTATACCAGCTGTACGCTCACTATTTTACATTGTAGCAAAGTGTAATTTCTTCAGTGTTGTGACGTGAAAAGATATAATAAAGTATTTACAGAAATTTGAGGGGTGTACTCACTCTTGTGAGATACTGTATATACCGATCATATGAAGCCTGCCAATGCCTCCACGGAAGTATAAGTGACCAGGTGCAAAATTCCAAAAAAATCCAGATCCATAAAAAGGGGATGCATTCAAGGTCTTGAGAAAAATTGTTACATAGCGTAAATATATATATTACATGGGGAGGGTAGCACTCAACCTTTACTAAGCACTCAGTGTGGGTGCATCTCAAGACAATGTAATACAACAAACTAGGGATGTGCGTTTCGGGTTTTGGAATTTCGGAATTTTCACGAAATTTCCCGATTCGTGTGTTCGGATTCGGCCGAATTTCCGAATCGGATCGGACCCGAAAACCGATAGATCCGAAAAGTTTTCCGAGCCGAAACGAAAAATTTTTCGGATTTTTCGAATGGACTTGAAATGTGTCAAATCGAAATTTATTTTTCCTCTATTCATGATTTCGGTTCCAATCGTGATTTTGGTTCCATTTCGGTAATTCTGGAATTTCTTACACTTTCTTTGTTTTAAAATATCGAAGAGATGCTTCACAAAATTTGGAATGCTGCTAACAATGCAATTTATTATGTTAACACATAGGCAGATAGTTTCCAAGTCTACAATGTAAAAATGATCCTGTTCTTCAGAGTTAGGGGAGTTTGTGAGGGTCCTGGAAAACACGATAGAATCGCCAGAATTATCGTAGACCCTTTGAAACGAGGAGAACAGAAGTTCCAAAAAAATGAAAATTTCTGAAATTTCCGAAAAGTTGATACAAAAAACGAGCAAAGTGACACGAAAATACGAAAAATGGTCGATATTCCGAAAAAAAAATGTACACGAAAAACGAACCAAACCGAACCGAATCGAAACAGAAATCGGTCGAAACGAGCCGAATCGAAAAGTTTAAACATCCGAACAAATCGAACCGAATCGAACCGAAAAAAAAATCGGTGCACAAGCCTACAACAAACCAGGAAGAGAGCACTCCAGTCAACACAATCAAAAGAAAACAACAGCAGCTGTACACATTTAAACATTTTACCATATTTTAACCCTTCAAAGCTTCCAACAATTCCTACCCCCTTCAGGATTACAACAGATCTTAACCCATTCAATACTTTTTACAAGGTTTTTAACCCTAAACTCTGTTGAAAATGATATAGAACAATTCCAAATGTGTCCTGCACTCACGATTTACTAGTCCTTCACATGGTGCTACAGCATAAGCCTGTTTCACATATAAATCCACAAAGATACCAGCAATCCAAGGTTTTTTGCAAAAAGCTATAAATTTACTAAACCATATTTTAACATAAGAACATTGTCCTGATGAAAGTTCCCAAGAGGAACTGAAACGTCGACTAAAATATGGATTAAAAAACTTGTACTTTTTTGCATAAAAACCTTGGAGTGCTGGCATCTTCGTGGATATATATATATATATATATATATATATATATACTGTATATATATATTAGTATTTGAAAGATTCAGAATGGACAGTTTGTAGAAAAAAATATTGTCTGCTAATTCACAGTCAGTCAAGGTAATTCGAAAATGGCAATCTGTGTTACAGGTTGACATAATGATTGGATTTATAGCTGTGTGTAAATTATATGTGACATTTACAGCTCTGAAAGCCTTTTTCAGTGTAAAATGGACTATACTCACAGATGACATATATCCCAACAATTGGACACTCTAAGGGTTTAATATTGAGTTTCTTTAAGGTATAATTACTAATGTATCTAATTTAACATACAGTAGACATATAAATTCTCTCCAGGACAAAACGATGTACAGTTATTTGAATGCTTGTACATTCAATTTAATACTGTCTGCTACTTGGATAAAGCAAATTATTGAAGTATTTAACTGCACCTCTGAATGGCAAGATTAAAGGACTATGTGGGCGGACTGGCAAAATTATAAACAAGAAGTCCAGTGAATATAATGAATGTAGATCACACAAAAGCTGCAATTAAAAGGTAGGCTTATTCTTTGTGCTGTTCCCATAGTATTTGGTTATTTGTTATTTCACTATACCGACTTGCATTGTATGAGTTTGAAAAACCTATGTAGTTTGACACTAATGACCAATTATTTCAATGTCAAAAATACTTGGAGACACATCAGCCATATGGTAAACAAAAAGCATAGAACAGAAGGTATATCTGTCTTTTAAATGTCTTTAAAGGATGAAAACAAGACCGAAGTCCATTGGGTTCATTCAGTGGTCATATCCTTTTAAACCTTTCCTGGATTTTTCTTTTTTTGGGGGGAAAATATTTTATAATGCTTGATAGTAGTGATAAAATGGCATTACAACCTTATACAATTATACTGTATTAAAATTAAATAGAAGTCCTCCATTTAAAATATATTTTTGCAGGCTTTTGCGGTTCATCAATGTAATGTACACTGATTCTACTTAACCTCAGAGGTCCATGCCATCCTGAATGATGTGTTTCCCATCTCGGCATCATCTCATATGATGACTGTGCTCCGTGTTATGTTGTCAGAGCTCCTTGCAATACACCAAACTTGTCAGCCACTGTCTATTTGTTGCGTTCCACAGTAAAACGCACAGCATGATAATAGTCCCACAGAAAAATTTAAAAAGGAAAAATAGGAGACATTATAAATCTTTATAAGACATCTATAGCAATATATAAAAAACCTTTGTAATTATAAGAAAAATCTTAAATATTGTAAAAGTCCAAATATGAAGAATGATAGAAAAGCAGATTAGATCCATAAAAAGCGTCTTAAAAATATACAACTTAAAAATAGTGGTTAATGATAACATCAGCAAACAACTTTAGTTGCTCTACCTTAGCTCCCACCTTTACAGGGGGCCTGTCCTGATGAAGCCGGCACAGTATACCGGCGAAACATGTTGCCGTTATACCCTTTCAATATTCTTTATGCCTTCTAAAATAATTTCCACTCTGGTGATGTTTTAATTTGTCACTTCCCTGTTATCTGGAGTGTGGTGGTTTGCACAACCCTCACTCCACTTTCCTGGGTTTAATCCATTTATGAAGTCTGCTTGCAGAAGAACCTATCTGTTCTCTTCCTCTCATTTCTTTGCTGTAAACACAATCCCACGAAGGATTGTTTTCCTGCTTATTGAGGTGCTTTGATTACAAAGCATTTGGGCACTGCTACAAGTTATACAGACTCACATATACATTAGGGATGAGCTGTTCGGGTTCGGACAGTTCGGGGTTCGACCCGAACTTAGCCTGTTTGAGCAGATCGCGAACCCCGAACATTTCCGGGTGTTCGCCGCATGTTCGACCACAATGGACAACAATGCATTTTCCCACTGCCTGAAGCTCGTAATTGGCTACAGCCTTGCACCTGACCACATGTCTGGTGCAAGACTGGTTGAACTCTATGCCAATCACGGCTCAGAGTCCTGATTGGGCAAATTTTGCCCAATCATGGGCTCACAGAGCTAAGTCCCGCAGCACACTAAATAAGGTTTCAACGTAGCGCTTCTGCACGCATTTCAGAGGAGATTTCAAAGAAGATAGTTGTGAGTGTTGTTACTGCCAGTCTGCCACGCTACTGTGGGGGTCTGGGGGGGTCTCATTTCGACCACATATCAGGGAATTTAGGTGATGTGTGTCTTGTCACTGTGCCAGCAAGTTTTTTTGGGGTTTACAACTTTATTTAAAACATTTGTGTATTGAGGTGATTTTCTGGGTCTTGTCACACTGTGCCAGCAAGTCTTTTTGGGTCTCATTTATACCAAATATCAGGGAATTTAGGTGATGTGTGTCTTGTCACTGTGCCAGCAAGTTTTTTTGGGGTTTACAACTTTATTTAAAACATTTGTGAATTGAGGTGATTTTCTGGGTCTTGTCACACTGTGCCAGCAAGTCTTTTTGGGTCTCATTTATACCAAATATCAGGGAATTTAGGTTATAGGTGTCTTGCCACTGTGCCAGCAATTGTTTTTGGGGTTTACAACTTTCTTTAAAACATTTGTGAATTGAGGTGATCTTCTGGGTCTCGTCACACAGCCAGCAATTAATTTTGGGGCTCACTAATTTCTTTAAAACGCTTTTGAATTAAGGTGATATGTGTCTCGTCATACAAACGGTACCACGCTGTATTTTGGGGCTCACTAATTTCTTTAAAACACTTGGGAATTAAGGTGATCTGTGTCTCGTCATACAACAAGTACCACGCTGTATTTTGGGGCTCACTAATTTCTTTAAAACACTTGGGAATTAAGGTGATCTTCTGTGTCTCGTCACACAGCCAGCAATTTTTTTTGGGGCTCACTAATTTATTTAAAACACTTTTGAATTAAGGTGATCTGTGTCTCGTCATACAAAAAGTACCACGCTGTATTTTGGAGCTCACTAATTTCTTTAAAACACTTGGGAATTAAGGTGATCTGTGTGTCGTCATACAAAAAGTACCACGCTGTATTTTGGGGCTCACTAATGTCTTTCAAACACTTGGGAATTAAGGTGATCTGTGTCTCGTCATACAACAAGTACCACGCTGTATTTTGGGGCTCACTAATTTCTTTAAAACACTTGGGAATTAAGGTGATCTGTGTCTCGTCATACAAAAAGTACCACGCTGTATTTTGGGGATCACTAATTTCTTTAAAACACTTGGGAATTAAGGTGATCTGTGTCTCGTCATACAAACAGTATCACGCTGTATTTTGGGGCTCACTAATTTCTTTAAAACACTTGGGAATTAAGGTGATCTGTGTCTCGTCATACAAACAGTACCACGCTGTATTTTGGGGCTCACTAATTTCTTTAAAACACTTGGGAAGTAAGGTGATCTGTGTCTCGTCATAAAAAAAGTACCACGCTGTATTTTGGGGCTCACTAATTTCTTTAAAACACTTGGGAAGTAAGGTGATCTGTGTCTCGTCATACAAACAGTACCACGCTGTATTTTGGGGCTCACTAATGTCTTTAAAACACTTGGGAATTAAGGTGATCTGTCTCTTGTCACTGGCTGCCAGCTATCAGTGTGTCTCACTGAGTTATACCAGAGTTATTTAAATCTTTATACCAGAGTTGAATCAGAGTTCTGTATATATTAATCTATATATCACTCACCATGTCTGAAAGAACAAAAAGGACAGGCAGACGCTCCCAGCCACAGATAAGAGGGCAAGCAGCCCCTGTGTCGGGAGGCTGTGTCTCTGGTCGTGGTGGACGTGGTGCATCCTCTGCAGGGGCACGCTTGTCCTTTCTAACTGGTGCTGGCCGTCTTAAGCAGCAGCAACATACAGAGGACTTGGTGGATTGGCTAACCAGGCCATCCTCATCCTCCGAGTCCTCTGCCAGCCAGGCTTCTAGTGCTTTACAGTCCACCTCAGCTGCCAAAGCATCTAATGCAGCCTCCATGTCCACAGCTACTCCTGCCGTAGCCTCGCTATCACACACGGAGGAGTCAGCTGAATTGTTTGACTACAATGAGAGTGACATGCTGCTTGAGGATGCGCAGCAAGTACAGTGCTCTGATTCAATCTCTGAGGTTGAGCAAGGGAGTATAATCAACCTAGAGGAAGGGGGTGCCAGTGATGACACACAAATAACTGGCACTCATGTTGCCCCAGCAGCTGCAGCATACTGCCAAATTGGCTCCAGTGACGAGGAGATAGGGGGTGAAGCTGATATTGATGATGATGAGGTCACTGACTCCACCTGGGTGCCAGATCGAACTGAGGAATCAAGTGAGGAGGAGGGGGAGGAGGAGGAGGCACAGCAAACACGAGGCACAACATCCTCTGTGACCAACCGTAGCACTAGCCAGTCCAAGGCATCACATGTCAGAGCTGCTCTGGTGCAGAGCGCTGTTGTCTCAAAGAACACATGCAGGAACTCTGCTGTCTGGGAGTTCTTTAAGAAATGTGCAGCAGACCCCACCGTTGCTATTTGTAATCTATGTCAGAGGAGGCTGAAGCGTGGGATAAACACTGGACGCTTGGGTACCACGTGCTTGAGGCGACATATGAACAAGTGCCACACATCCCGTTGGGGCAAAACTTTGCGTAGGTCCTCCTCCTCCTCATCTGTCTCTACCCACACTGTATGTCCTGCCATGCAATTGCCTACAACCTCCACCGACAGGGATGATGCTACAGTAATGGATGTACCAGCAGGTCCTTCCTCACAATGTGACATCATCCCAGTAGCTGAAGATTTACGCAGTCAGATTACGTTGCCGCAGCTGCTGCAGCGAAAGATTAAATATAGTCCCAACCATCCCCAAGTACCGACGTCTAAATGCCTGCTTAGCAAAATTACTCGCATTGCAGCTGCTGCCTTTCCAGCTGGTGGACTCTGCTCCCTTCCGTGAATTTGCTGAATACGCTGTACCACAGTTGCAGGTTCCAAAACGCCATTACTTTTCACGCAAGGCCATTCCAGCACTATACCAGCACGTGGAAGACAATGTTATCCAGTCATTGGGAAAGGCAGTCAGCAGCAAGGTGTATGTCACTTTAGACACGTGGTCCAGCAAGCATGGACAGGGTCATTACATTTCCTTCACGGCACACTGGGTAACTCTGATTGCAGTTGGGAGGGATCCAAGACGGGGCTCTGTGCTGGAGCTTGTTCATCCACCACGCCTCCAGAAAGCTGCTTGTATGAGGTCTGTCTGTTCCACCACCACCACCTCTTCCTCCTCCTCCTCCTCCTCCTACTCCTTCTCTGTCTCTGGCGAAGTGGCAGTTAAACCCACGCCTGACAGGGTCTACGCAATGGCTCAAGCAAAAAGATGCCATACTGTGCTTGAGCTGGTTTGTTTAGGGGACAGGAGCCACACGGGGTCAGAAATGTTGTCAGCTCTGCAGGGGCAGGTGCAGAGATGGTTTACACCACGCCAGCTTGAGCTGGGAATGATCGTCTGCGATAATGGCAGCAACCTTCTCTCCGCCCTACGCAAGGGTAAATTGACGCATGTACCATGCCTAGCACACGTCCTAAATCTGGTGGTACAGTGTTTCCTAACCAAGTACCCAGGGCTGCCAGAGCTTCTCATCCAGGCCAGAAAAGTCTGCAGCCACTTCAGATGGTCATTCCCAGCAAGCGTTCGCCTGGCAGAAATTCAAAGAGAATTCCACCTTCCCACAAACCGTCTGATCTGTGACATGCCCACCAGGTGGAACTCGACATTAGCAATGCTGTAGCATCTGCACAAGCAGCAGAGGGCCATCAACGAGTACCTGTGTGAGTATGGCACAAGGACAGGTTCAGGTCAACTTGTTTTTTTTTTCCCCCCCGCAGTGGCTGATGATCAAGGATGCATGCACTGTACTGTCACCATTTGAGGAGGCAACGAGGATGGTGAGCAGGGACAGTGCATGCATCAGTGACACAATTCCTTTAGTGTTCCTGCTGGAGCACACTCTGCAGGGAATTATAGATGTGGCTCTAGAGGCAGAGCAGCGGGAGGAAGAGGAGGCCTTCCCTAGCTCTCAAGGCCCCAGTGTTTCCGCAGACAGCATTCCAGCGGGTCCTACTCAGATCAGACAGGAGGAGGATGAGGAGGAGGAGGACTATTTAAGTAGTGGGGGCATTGAAGGTGGGGATTCCTCAAGGCAGGGTTTTGTGTGCCCAGAAACAGAAGGGCTTGTGCGTGGCTGGGAGGAGGAAGTGCACGATACGGTCATCCTCATTGACCAGGAAGACTCGGCAGCTAATGCCACCTCCAACCTACGCTGCATGGGCTCCCTAATGATGCAAAGCCTGCTAAAGGACCCCAGGATTCGTGCTATCAAGGAGAGGGATCATTACTGGTAGGCAACCCTTCTTGATCCACGATACAAGGGGAAAGTTGCAGAGCTCATCCTGCCCGCACAGAGGGAGCATAGGATGACAAAACTTGAGGACGCGCTAAAGCGAAACTTGTGTAACACCTTTCCAGGTACTGTTAGATTACCAAGTGCTGACACACGTGCTTCTGAGGCTGCAGGTGATCAGAGGAATAGCGGTGAAGGCCAGGGCCGCTTGACTGATGCATTTTTAAATTTTTTTAGTCCTTGATGCCCAGGGACGTCAAATGTAGGCACCCATTGCCAGCGTCTTCACCATATGGTGCAGGACTACCTAGGGGCAAGGGCAGACCTGGATACCTTTCCAGCAGATGATCCACTGGCTTACTGGGTGTTGAGATTGGATCACTGGCCAGAACTTAGCCAATATGCTTTGCAGCTACTAGCGTGCTTTCCGAAAGGACGTTCAGTGCCGCTGGAGGTTTTGTCACAGACAAAAGAGTGCGTCTGTCCACCGTCTCTGTAGACCGGCTGACATTTATAAAAATGAATCAGTCCTGGATCAGCAGCTATCAATCCCCTGATGCTGAAGTAATGGAATAGATAGGGGATGTCCTCTTCTGCATTCACAAAACCACCAGCACTGAACTCTTCCACAATACCACAAAAGGGTTACAGTGTGAAGGCACTTGCTGCCATGAAAGGCACAATATCTGGCTGCACTGACGCCCATTAAAAAAAAAATTCAATATAGGACCACATGGTCCACCCCTGCACTCTTCCACAATACCACAGAGGGGTTAGTGTATGATGATACTTGCTGGCCTGGCATTAAAGGCACAATATCTGGGTGCACTGACGCCCATTAACAGATACAAAACTTTTCAATAAAGGACCACATGGTCCACCCCTGCACTCTTCCACAATACCACAGAGGGGTTACTGTATGATGATACTTGATGGCCTGGCATTAAAGGCACAATATCTGGGTGCACTGACGCCCATTAACAGATAAAAAACTTTTCAATATAGGACCACATGGTCCACCCCTGCACTCTTCCACAATACCACAGAGGGGTTACTGTATGATGATACTTGATGGCCTGGCATTAAAGGCACAATATCTGGGTGCACTGACGCCCATTAACAGATAAAAAAAACCACTTTTCAATATAGGATCGCATGGTCCACCCCTGCACTCTTCCACAATACCACAGAGGGGTTACTGTATGATAGTACTTGCATGCCTGGCACTAAAGGCACAATATCTGGGTGCACTGCCATTGACGCCTGTATCAGATTCATATCCTCAGAGGGGTTACGGTGTGACGGCACTGTTGCCGACGCTAAAAGCCCAATTTTAAAGCACCTATTGTTACTTTCATCCAAAGCCTGCATAAGTTTAACAATAATTTAGCCCAAAAAAACACTAAACTTTTTCTGCGCGTCCTAAAATGTCTTTTCATACAGGCTGCCGCCCCAAGCAGTTGTTTATGGATAGATTAAAGGAAAAGCATTTACCGTCATATGAAACGTCATTTATTTGTTTTTAAGTGTTTCTATACATCCTAGAAATCCGCCACTTCACGGGCAGGTTATGGGGACCTCCTAGGCACGATATTTGAAGGAATTTTTGGTTTTTATTTTTAACCCTTATTTCATGGAAAACTCACTGTCCCTTTAAAAACGTTTGTTTTAAAAACTTTTTGTCCTTGTTTCCTGTCCCCCAGGGCACTACCTGGACCCCCATACACCTTTTATAGCAAATATGTAGCATATATGCCCTCTTGGAGGGCACTCTAAAAAACCGAATTTTCAGCCCCATTGACTTGCATGGGGGTTCGGGTTCGGTCCCGAACAAATGGGAAGTTCGGGTTCGGGCTCGAACCGAACTCGTGGAGTGTTCGGCTCATCCCTAATATACATATACATTTTTTCCTTGACAAATCCAGTGTACTCAGGGAATTTAATTTTAATGTTTTTCTTGTTACACTTTTATGTGCTTTTTTTGATTCACTGGCTTATTTTCATTTTTGTTGTACTGTTGCTCTTTCACTTTGCGCCACGGCTGATATCTCCGCTCATATAGTGAGGGATTTGTACTTGTTTTTCTGATTAAAAGTTACGTTTTATTCTTATGTACTGCTAGTTCACCTAGGCATTGACATATATCTCTCCATTTAATGATAACATCCATTTCATAATATTCCTCCCTAAATTTATTCTACCAGGTTTCCAAGTGTCCATTCTGTAATTCCATCGTGTTTTCTTTTTGGCTATTACAGAAAAGAAAAAAGTCCATGTGTGCGCAAAAATACCATATAACATCTACTAATTAAAAGGGGTTTTTAGATAGCTTAAAATGGCTGTAAAAGCATTAAATCCATCTGCCCACGTCCAGGCAATCTCCCAGGTGGGGAAACATAAAAGTCGAAAAATAGCTATGGTCCAAAGAGAATTCCCTGACATCTACTCTGGTATTGCTCTATCAATTTCAAGGCATATAAACTTTCTTTCATAAAAGCTAGGATAATTATAACAGTGATTGGGAACACCACGGTCTGTTTTTTTCTTCCAAATATTACTTAGATGTTCCAAGATCCTAACCGTTCATTCTTTTGTTGTGCTCCTATATATTGTGCTCAACAAGGAAACTGTAATAAATATATTTCCATTTACCTCTTCAATTTTTCTGATTTATTTCTTATGTGGGGGTATTTTAGTACTGTGTGTTCCACTGCAGAACGCAAAGAATAGACCGTGCCTGACAAGTTCATAGGATTTATAACAGGAGTATATCGCAAGAGGCTACAACAAAATGGCGGAAAATGCACTTCTTGTGTGAGTAGGGGCTGCGAATGAAAAAAAACCTTGATATTCATCACACCAAGATAGCACCCAGACAGGAAATTCATAATTTAAGGTGCCGCGGACCTCCAAGGATTGGTAGTATCAATATGCATTCTATAGATGGAGTGCAAAATCCCACTATAATATCTTTTAAAAGGAAGTTGTATTAATATCCCTGAGGAATTAGTAGATTACTGATGCAACGCGGTAGATGATCTTATTTTATATCATTATTAGATGTGAATTTACTTCTGCAATAAAATAATTTTCTTCAAGACCTCCTGGATATCTGAATTTTGTCTGTCACTTGTGAAAGTGCCAGTGCCAAGTGAAAGAGGAGTAACTCCATTGCTTACATGCGAATGCAATGCAGATTTATATATCCCGTAAGTGAAGTCTTATAGAAGGTGACAGCAGAAAGATTTATTACAGTTTATCTAGCATGCTCGGGACCCCCAGCATTCCGGATTTTGGATTCTTTCGAATTTCAGAATCCAGGAGAATCTGATGTTTGAGAGGAAGTGAAGTGGAATCAATCCTTGCTCGTGTCCGGTCCGGCCTCGTCCCGAGTGAACCTAGCAGATTCCGGTTACAGAAGGAGAACGCAGTGGAGTGATCTCAGCATGCACATATGCGAGGAGCACTCCATAGCGTTTCTTCGCGGACACACTGTTGAGAATCAACATGATTCCGGGCAGTAGGTCATATGCTGCGGTTGCTCAGAGGCTCCCAGCATGTACTACAGTCTGCTGCATTGCTCAAGAGCCGAGTTCCCAGAACCAATTTCAAAGTGAATTTATGCACACCTTGTCAGAGTTGCAATATATTAAGCTATGATATTTTTTAACCAATGGAGTACTGTTTTTGTCATTAAAATGAAATTCAGTTTGCACATGATATTATTTAACCCCTTCACTACTGAGCTATTTCACCTCGGTGTGCTTAACTCATTTTGACAGTTTTGTGCTTATCATGTTTTAACTCGATTTGAAATCATGTTTAATTGAAGGTCCCACACAGATAAATTATATATCCTTATTTTCAGCAGACTTGGCACATTCAAAATATAACATTATCATATTTCAAAAATGGAGTGGATAACTGGCTAATTATCACCCGCCTGTTAACCCCATATCCGGGCTAAATATACATGTATAAAATGGACCACCTTTATTGTGTGGACGTATCCTTCAGTCCAAAATATATCACAAAACACAAGTACACTTAGGAACTGGGTCACAATGTAATGTTGATCAAGCGGAAAGCCATAAGGGGACATTTAGTGTTTAAAAAAAGCAGTATCTCGGAACGATGAGGGGAGGAATAAAGAAAGTCAGACATGTGGGAGTTGTCTCTATCGTTTAATTCATACAACATTCGGCAACGTTCACTATGTAAAATACTGTCTTGCTTTCATTGGCTGGAGTCAATCCATGTGATGACCGGTAACCATAGATGCAGAACGCTGGGAGTAATCCATTGAGTGGTGTCATTGAACAACATGGCTACTGAGTCTGATTGGCTTAACTATATATAATGTGACTGCGATACCTTGGTGGATATGGAGGGTTAAATACAAAGAATGTCATGATACGTTGAAGGGAGGATAGATAGATGCATTAGAGTTATTTCTACTGCTCAATCAATTTGATAATATGCAAGCATAAATCCCAATGCGGAGCTATCAGGCAGCTCGATTCAGGTGTAACATTGGCTTGATCTCATTGGCTGGAGTAGCACCACGTGACGGCCATTGACCGTGGTTACAGGACGCCGGAAGTAAAATATTGATGAATGCGTGATTGAATACAAATGTTGCAATTATCGCAGGTAGGAGATTATTGGCTGATTTATATTGAATGATGGGTATATATAGGATCACAGAGACATGCGACGTCAGTAGCTCTCGAGGAAGCCGTGATTGCAGATGGCGAAATGCGCATCGAGCGTGTCCTAGGGATGCAGCTGTCCATCGATTTTTAACAGTTGTTTCCTAGCTATTGTTGTGGTCCACCAGATTCTTAGTGCGGGCCTCTCACTACCTCTCTGATATCTCTTGGGATGTGTGTCTGCAGGTTTAGAACCAAAAATTCGCTGCAGCCACAAAGGATCCACAGTTGGCATGGAAGACTTCCAAATCCAGACACAACAATTTAGATAAATATTTATCAACTCTTGTGTGTGATGAATAAAAAGGTTTTATTCCATGGTGATCACAGGAAAAAGACAACGTTTCGACCTTCACAGGTCTTTGTCAAGTCTAAACATACAAAGTATTTTGCACATATAAATAGGTAACAGCAACAGATGAAAAGGCAGCAATCAGGTTAATGATTCAATTGCAAGGAGGAGACGCTTTAGATCCTCTCAAATCTTCTCCAATATTCAGCTCCAAATGGTGTAACCCCTCAGGTTAAGCTGTAACCTATTGCATTAACTCAATACAAAACATGTGAGAAATAAAAAAACGTGAGAAATAAAAACAACATCAAAAAACATCAAAAATATACCAGCATTGCAATATTATTAACTGTAGATATATTCAACAATATTATTCATATTAAATGTTTATTATCCATTATATTATATAAATTTTTAATATTTATTTGGAATATTGTTTTTTAAATTAAAATTTTTGACGTGAAAAGTTTGCCTATGATGAACAAATAGATCTAAATGCCCCATAACACTATGTGGAGATACGGTCAAGATTTTAGACTTAGGATCAAGGTTTTTTTGACTAAGAATCAAGGTTCTTTTAAACTATTGCAGAAAAGGGGAGAGCAATTGAATCATTAACCTGATTGCTGCCTTTTCACCTGTTGCTGTTACCTATTTATATGTGCAAAATACTTTGTATGTTTAGACTTGACAAAGACCTGTTAAGGTCGAAACGTTGTCTTTTTCCTGTGCTCACCATGGATTAAAACCTTTTTTTATTCATCACACATGAGTTGGTAAATATTTTTCTATTTTGTCTGCCGGTTTAGACCCATAGGGAAAGGGCAGAAGTCATATCAGATATAGGGACTTGCAGGATACTGACAAGCCGCTTTGTATGCACCTTACTGGTGATCCGCACTTTTTCTATGATTGGCTATTTCCTTGAGTTCACTTCAACATTGATGTATGGTGATGTGTGGATGGATACAGTCACACAATTGTACTAAGGATAACATTCCTCTATCTATGGTTGTGGTGATGTAGAGGTGGATACTCTCACTCAACAGTAACAAGGATTAGCAAACCTCTATATGTGTTGTGGTGGTATCGCTTGATCAACATTACATTGTGACCCAGTTTCTAAGTGTACTTGTGTTTTGTAATATTTTTTGGACTGAAGGATACATCCACACAATAAAGGTGGTCCATTTTATATATGTATGGTTACGGATCCTGGTACCCTCACACTCGGTACTCTCCGTCTGGACGCCCCCTTTCTGTTGAATACAGGAGATATTTCCACACACAGTAGACGACACGTACTATGTAGAATTGTTTCTCATTCAAAATCCAAATGGAGAATGCTTCTTTATTTTAAATACACACAGTTAACAGTTGAGACAGCCCCCTCCCTTAAAGAATACATTATAGATAAGATCAAGAGTCTCCAGTCAGAGAACAATAGAAAAAGCCATCTAACACAATGGAGTGCTTACACATGCCTTCTCATCTTAAAGGAATCTTCTTACTGCAGGGAAAATACAATTTACAGAGAGGGGGGGGTCGCCACAGAGAAGTAATGTATAAAGACAGAGGACAGCTAATACAGAGATGTACACTATACAGAGAGAAGGTACACAGACAATACTCTACAATAAACACATAAGGGAATATTAATGTAACACATACATCAGATAATAGAGACAATAATCAGAGAGATAATCAGAGACCATAAACTGTAATGCAAAATAACTGCAAATAAACATTAGGGCGGCCGTTTTGTCACATGTATATTTAACCCAGATATGGGGTTAACAGGCGGGTGATAATTAGCCAGTTACCCACTCCATTTGCAAAATGTTATTTTGTATTTACATGTGAGGGTTCAATCCCTTTTGTCTATCCGGGCAGCTCCCTCTTCGTTGATGGAATAGCCGCTAGACTTATCCATCATAATTTTTTCTAACATTATTATATGTATACATCATGTCCTGTCAGAATGCTATAACAAAAAATGTAAAAAATATGGAAATTTCCATTCAGATTTCAATCATTTACAAAGTGTAAAATTAGTTTTTTCACAGTTTATCGTTTTAAAAGTTGCAGTGTTTTTTTACCCCGTTAGGCAGCTGGTCAGCTTTTTCTGGTGGCTGGTCAGCGCTCTGTTCGACGGATCGCCAGCTTTATTTGGATGCGTTCAGCAGTTTTGAGGCGGATTGTCGGTGCATTGGCTTTTTTCCGCAGCTTATCAGATCGATCTGATGTTTTATCCGGGGTTTTGCGGCGGTTTTTCTGTGCGATTCCGCCCGTTTTGCAGTCGATCATCACGTATTTTCGCTGTTTTATCCTTGCACTTCGTGGACCCTGCGGTGAATGCTGATTTGACTCCCCGAAGTGTGGGGAACAAAAGAATAACCTTTGAAGAATAATCTTTGAATAACCCTGTTTGTGTTTTAGATGGACCAATGTGTAATAATGCTTGGCGCCATCATCTCCTTATTTGGTCCCTTCATGGGAATTGAGAAGGTGAATTAGTGCAGTGACATTGTTTGCTTTACAAGTAAATGCACATAATGCCACCACCTTAGAACAGAGAGAGAATTAATAATTCAAATTTTCTTTATTTTCTTTATTTTTACATATACATGGTCATATTTGATATTGCTGGAAAGGTCAGACTCTGACCTTTTCAATGACACCTCCCTTATTCTGCGTAAAAATCAGAAACACATGGTTCCAAAGAGCCCCCAGCACCCCTCGCAGTAGTATGCCAGTTTACGTCTTTGATGAACCAATGCATAATAACGCATTGTACCATTGCCTGCACATTTGCTGGCATCGCGGGAAATGAGGTGAGTGCAGCATCATTGTTCAAGTTATAATTGAAACGTGAACAATAGTGCTGCATTAGGGAAAAAGATCTTTATCTTTTATTTTTTGATATTAATTTTATATATCAGACATATAACCTGGTAATGCTTGCTATCACTGGCAATACCCTCCCCCACAGCCTTATCTAAACATTCCCTCCTCCACCCCATTGCCTTTTAAACACTGTAGAAGCTATACTACGGCTGTAAAGTATAAAGCCCCATAAGATTTTGATAAGTATTGCATCATGGGAAAAGTTCACAAATTGGAATCAGGATATAACAACCTAACTTTTTTGTTCTTTTTACTTGCATTTACTTCCAACAAAGAAAAAAGCAGCAGCATGTGATTTATAAAATGGTTTTGTTTGCAATGGACAAGTGGACTTGTCATGGAACCAGATGCCTTATTTGTTTTTCCCTATGTTTTCACTTAAAATGGATTAGTGCATTCTCCCTGTCTAACCCTAGTAGTTAGTTTGGTCCGGCCCCATTTCCTGCTTCTGCAAATTGCTAATCCCCCAGTTTTACCTTAGAGGCAGTCAGCAAGCATCTGTCCGTGCAGGGTGGTTGCATCCTGTTTTTACTGTCCTCCCATAACAAAGTATAACTGAGAAGCCCTCTCTTCCTACAAGACACATTTTATCAGCTTTACTTTCCCAATAGACTGAAAAAAATAGAAAGGCCTTTGTGTGCTTTTAAAAGAGGATAAGTTAACGCTATCTGACTTCAATCATATTCTGCATTTGACATTCATTTCTTGCATGTGACCCTGGGGTTCCAGAATAGAACTAGTTACAGATTATGTTAGTGGTAGCGTTCCTTTAACAATGTCCCCTTCTTGCGTACTTAAATCTCTATATAGAAAAAAGAATGTGTCTGTGATACTGATAAACTCTGATTTATAAAGAACTTGGTTGCAACACTGATCCAGTTCTGAGATTATTGAAACTTTAGCTTCAAGCTCCAGCTGTCATTTATAATTTAACCCCTTAAGGACGCAGGGGTGGCGCCCTTAAGGGGTCGATTTCGCTGGCAAGGCGTACAGGTACGCCTCGCCGACAGGTGCCGTCGCGCGGCACTGATTCGGAGCCCTCCCTGCAGCCTGCGTGCAGTGTGCGTCATTGACTGCAGGGGACGGCTTGATTTCACGCCGTCCCTGTGCAGCCAATGACGCGCGCCACGAGTCAGTGCGCGCAGGCTGCGGGGAGGGGCCGAGGCGTCTTCAAAGGCCCCCGAAAGGACGTCATGGAATGTCCTGCGGCGTTAAAGGGTTAATAATGAGATCTGACTGATCACAAGTTTAAAGTAGGCAAATTCATATTGCATAGACCTTGTAATTTAGGTTGCTATGGTGCATGTGTACCGTATATTTACAGTACTGCACAACCCAGTGGAACAGAACATTTTATGCATGCAGCTGGACCTTAATAATCTAAAACTACTTAAATCAAAATCATATAAAAAAAAAATTGAATACGTGAAACCAATCCTGCTCAATTTTCACACTCATTTTAATTATACTGAAACAATTTTTGCACTTATTTGCCTCTGGACTGCTTTTAAGATAAATGAGAATGAAAAAATAACTTAAAAAAATGACTACATTTAATTGATTTTGCAAGAGCTTAGTATTTTAGGTATGTTATGTCTGTCACTATAACATACAATGTATACAATGCTATTTGATGTAGCACACACAGATCTTTAAAGTTACCATTAGCTTTACTCATGTTTTTTTTTAATCTCTGCTTCATATCTTCTATTGAGTGTCTATGACAATATATAGCATGACAGTGACTGCTTTAAGCTGTTGGTTAACCTCTTCACTACCAAGTGAATGTCCAAAAAAAAACAATGTCAGGAACCAGTGGTTGTTTTTGGAAAATCATTTTTAATTATACAGTAAGAGATATTTGGGAATATTCTTAATGCAGTTAGACATAGAAACATAGAAAAATGTCGGCAGATAAGAACCTTTCGGCCCATCTAGTCTGCCCAATTACATGGATACTTAACCTGGATTTATCATTTGTTTAGGATAGCCTTATGCCTATCCCATGCTTGCTTAAATTCAATTACTGTTTTGGCCTCTACCACTTCTACTGGAAGACTGTTCCATGTATCCACCACCCTCTCAGTAAAATAATGCTTCCTGATGTTACTTTTAAACCTTTGCCCCTCTAATCTAAGACTATGTCCTCTTGTTTTGCTATTTTGTTTCCTTTTAAATATACTCCCTTCCTCTACCTTGTGGATTCCCTTTACGTATTTAAATGTTTCTATCATATCTCCTCTGTCTCGTCTTTTTTCCAAGCTGTACATGTTAAGATCATTAAGCCTTTCCTGGTAACTTTTCTCCTTCAAGCCGTACACCATTTTAGTAGCCCTTCTCTGAACTCTCTCTAAGATGTCTATATCCTTCTGGAGATACGGTCTCCAGTACTGCACACAGTACTCCAAGTGAGGTCTCACCAGTGCTCTGTACAGTGGCATGAGCACTTCCCTATTCCTACTGCTAATACCTCTCCCTACACAACCAAGCATTCTGCTAGCATTTCCTGCTGCTCTATTACATTGACTACTTACCCTTAGATCCTCTGAAATAATGACCCCTAAATCCCTTTCCTCAGATGTTGAGGTTAGGACTGTATCAAATATTCTATATTCAGCCCTTGGGTTTTTACGTCCCAGGTGCATTATCTTGCACTTATCCACATTAAAACTCAATTGCCACAACTCCAACCATTTTTTTAGTTTACCTAAATCATTTGTCATTTGGCTGATCCCTCCAGGAACGTCAACCCTGTTGCAAATTTTTGTGTCATCAGCAAAAAGACATACTTTTCCATTAATACCTTCTGCAATATCACTAATAAAAATATTAAAGAGAATGGGTCCAAGTACTGACCCCTGAGGTACCCCACTGGTAACAAGACCTTGCGCCGAATAAACTCCATTTACCACAACCCTCTGTTGTCTGTCACTCTATAATAACCTTTTTGGCTGGAAGATGCCACCATATGTTGGCCAATGGGATTACAACAGTTCTGAGCTTCGTGCATAATCAGAAGTGATTCTGTTATATTCTCCAGCTGATTTTTATAGGGTGATAATACTCTAGGCTTCATGCCCAAGATGCTAAAACATTGGAGGCGCTTCTGAAGCCCAAATGCAAAGGAAATTATTTTGCAACAAACAAATTGAATTTGAAGTGATACAGCATAGCCCTATATTGTGTTAACATGATCTTGGGCTGCTGTATCTGCTACTGATGAACAGGTGTACGTGACCATGGTAGTGAAGTGGTTAATATTTAAAGAGACACTTTAGAGATAGAAACGGGGAAGTCTAAAGAGTTTTATATAGTGTTTCTCTCCCCATGTGCCCCATTTCCACACTTTACTAGAACATGTTTTAAAACACCGTTAATCCAGCGTCAGGTCTCCCTCTTGGTGCTCCGTCACTGAAATGACAGGGGCTGGATACTCATTACTTGAGAATCCAGCCAATCTGATGTCTCTCGATGCTTACACATGAATGGTCAAGTTTCATTAAAAGGTCACAGAAGCTAGAGAGTCCCTTTAACATGGGAAACGAAACTTCCAAAGTAGCACTCATGACAGATAAAAGAAACAATCCTTCTGTAGAATTCTACAATCAGTTAGATGATAGTGAGAGAAAGGGGGGTTTGTGAGGGTCCTGAGGACAAGCAACAGTCCTTTATTTTTCGGAGTAATTAGGTGATTTTAGCTAAGAAAAACCCCAAAAAATCGTTAGTGCAGCATCATTGTTCACATAATTGAAATGTGAACAATAGTGCTGCATTAACAAAAAACTAAAAATATATTTATTTTTTACATTTATTTATTTTATTATTATTTTTTTTTTATTTCATTTTTACTTGTAACATAGTTACATAGTTACATAGTTATATAGGCTGAAAAAAGACATGCGTCCATCGGGTTCAGCCTCTCCCACATAACCTACTGCTGTTGATCCAAAAGAAGGCAAAAAACCCAGTCTGAAATGCTTGCCAATATGCAACATACTGGGAAAAAAATTCCTTCTTGACCCCAGAATGGCAGTCAGATTTCTCCTTGGATCAAGAAGCTTTTACCCACATATTAAATATTATAACCCTTAATATTCTGTGTCTGCAGGAAGTCATCCAGTCGTTTTTTAAAAGTCTGTACAGACTCTGACCCAACCACCTCAACAGGCAGAGAATTCCACAGCTTTATTGTTCTCACCGTAAAATAACCCTTCCTATGCTTTAAGCTAAATTTTCTTTCTTCCAGTCTAAATGGATGACCCCTTGTCCTATGTATAGTCCTGTTAATGAATAGGTTATCAGACAATGGTTGATAATGGCCCCGTATATATTTATATAAGGTTATCAGATCCCCTCTAAGGCGCCTTTTCTCTAAACTAAACAGGTTTAACCCCTTCACTGCTGAGGCATTTCACCACTGTGTGCTGAGCTCATTTTTACCGCTTTCGCTCATCATGTTTAAACGCGATTTGAAGCCACATTTTAATAAATGACCCAGACATATTATATATCGTTCTTTCCGGCAGACTACGCAGATTCATAATATATCATTTTTATATGTATACGTCATGACCTGCCTGTATATTATAACAAAAAATACAATAAAAATTGAATTTTTAATCATCTGCAGTGTGTAAAGTGGTTTTTTTTCACATTTTATCACATGAGCGTTTGCGGTTATGTTTTCTATGGGGTGCGCTTGTACAAAAAATTTGAAATGGGGACTTGTTACTTTTTTTGGGGGGAATTACGTGATTTTTAGCAAACGCACCCCATAGAAAAAAATCATTAGTGCAGCATCATTGTTCAGATTATAATTGAAATGTGAACAATATTGCTGCATTAATAAAAACAACACACAAAAAAAAACCATGTTTTTTTTTATTTATTTATTTTTTAAAATTTATTTATTATTTTAATTTTTTTTTTTATTATTTTCTTTTTACTTTTTACCTAGTCATGTTGGGTATCATTCGAAAGGTCATGCTCAGGCCTTTCAAATGACACCCTCCATGACCCCCTAGCTGCCACGGTTCTGGAGATATCGGGGTTCACAAGAACCCCCTATCTCCACCAGGGGATTTCCTTGGGAAATCCCCGGCAGCTAGGGGTTCCCCGGCTATCTGACGTCATCACGCTATGCGTGATGACGTCAGACAGCGAGGGGAGTCCCGGGGGCGGAGTCGCCATCCAAGATGGCGGCCCCCAACGGAGATAGGCTGCACTTCGGCGCCACAAGGCGCTGAAGTGCAATCCAGCACTTGAGGAGTTAAAGCCAGGCATCGCTTAAAAGGGGAGACTCTCCCCTTTTAAGCGGTGCCTGGCTTTTACCGCTGCTCCTTCCCGATCTGGAGGGAGAGGGATCCGAACGGATCCCCCCCCTCCCTTCCAGGCTATCTCCCGGCATTGCCGGGGGTCGCCTGGAAATGACGTCATCGCGCATGGCGCGATGACGTCATTTACGCCGGGAGGAGCTTGACTTCAGCGTCTGAGGACGCTGAAGTCAGAACGCCGTGGGACCCCGGACAGAGAGGTGAGTATCTCCGCCGGGGGTCCCGCACAGCTGATGACGTGTGGGGCACGTCCTCAGCATGCAACGTGCATCAATGAGGACGTGTCCCACACGTCTTCAGCAGTGAAAGGGTTAAGCTTGTTAGTCTTTCCTCATAACTTAACCCTTCCATCCCCCTTATTAATTTAGTTGCCCGTCTCTGTACTTTTTCTAGCGATATAATATATTTTTTTAAGACAGGTGCCCAAAATTGCACAGCATATTCAAGGTGCGGCCTGACCATTGATTTATACAGAGGCAAAATTATGTTTTCATCCCGTGAGTGAACTCCCCTTTTAATGCATGCCAGTACTTTGCTGGCCTTGGCGGCTACTGTTTGACATTGCACATTGTTACTTAGTTTGAACTCTATGATTATTCCCAAATCCTTCTCCTGCTTGGATTTCCCTCAGTACCATTTAGGGTATAAATTGCTTGTGTGTTCTTCACTCCAAAGTGCATAACTTTGCATTTATCTAGATTAAATCTCATCTGCCATTTAAGTGCCCAGTCCCCCAATCTATCTAAATCCCTCTGCAGAGAAGTAACATCCTGCTCACATTGTATTACTTTTCCTAGCTTTGTGTCATCTGCAAACACTGATACATGACTTTCAATGCCTATCTCAAGGTCATTTATAAATAAATTGAATAGTATTGGTCCTATAACAGACCCCTGAGGGACACCACTTACCACTGGTGTCCATCTTGAAAATGTACCATTTATGACCACTCTCTGTACCCTATCTTTTAGCCAGTTTTCTATCCAAGAACAAGTATTTTCATGTAGACCATTTTTTCTTAATTTAAATAGTAACCTTTTGTGTGGAACTGTGTCGAAAGCTTTGGCAAAATCTAAGTAAATCACATCCACTGCGACCCCCTGATCTATACTTCTACTTACTTCCTCATAGAACGTAATTAGGTTAGTCTGACATGATCTGTGTTTCATGAAACCATGCTGATTTTTGCCAATTACATTATACCTTCCAATAAATTCCTGAATACTATCCCTTAGTAACCCCTCAAATACTTTCGTAGCCACAGATGTTAAGCTCACAGGTCTATAATTGCCAGGCACAAATTTTAAACCTTTCTTAAATATAGGGACCACGTCAGCTTTTCTCCAATCCTCTGGTACTATTCCTGAAAGAAAAGAATCTTGAAAGATTAAGAACAGAGGTTTACATATTTCAACACATAGCTCTCTTAGTACTCGCGGGTGAATTCCATCTGGCCCTGGGGCTTTATTAACATTCACATTGTTTAATTTGTGTAAAACCTTGTCCTGAGTCAACCAGTCACTTTGTATTAGTAAGTTTTTATTAATGAATTTCATGTCTCCTGTTATAGGTTTCTCTTTGATAAATACTGAAGAAAAATAATCATTTAAAATTTCTGCCTTATCCTGATCCTCAGTTAACAATAACCCTGACTCAGATTTTAGTGAACCTACATTTTCACTCTTGGGTTTTTTAGAATTTATGTACCTAAAGAATCTTTTAGGGTTGGTCTTGCTCTCTTTGGCTATTTCTTTTTCATTTTCTAGTTTAGCCCATCTAATCGCATTTTTACATGCTTTATTGGCTGCATGTATCATTGGAAAGGCAATACTCTAAAACCCCCCAAATCTCCACTCTACGTCAGTGCGCCGGGAGGGTATAAAAATGCAGATCTGACTTCATAGAAGTCACATCTGCGTTAAACCCACTGAGAGAGGTAAGTATCGGCAGGAGACGGGCTTCTGACACACAGGACGTACCATGTGGTCCTGCGACACTAACGTCCACATAATGCAGGATGGCATAGTACGTTCTGCATCCTAAAGGGGTTACATGCCATTTGAAAGGAATTGATTATCAAAATGCATAGATAAACACATTCAAATATTCCCATTAGACTTTCAAGAGGCCTGTAGAAAGAAAATAGGTTTTAATTAATCATGTGCTTTTGTGTAACAGATTTTAATATTAAAATTCTCCTTATGTAGCATCAATAAATTGCTTGCAGAATTTTGGCATTTTTGTGTATTATAATTTCCCAAGCTGTGCTGTAGAATAAGTCACTCGAGTTCATACACACTTTCCTCAAATTCAGTGTTAATTTACTTTGTGATAAAAAATTTTTTATTTAAAAACAAATCTTATTCAGGGCTTTACCCAGACGTTTACTGAAACAGTCATTTGTGTGAAGCCTTCAGATTTCAGAATGTGCACATCAGCACTCTGTGTAGGAGAGATAGTAATAATATCATGGGGATGTTTAGAGTTAATGATGCTGGGTGACGTGTTTTCTGCATGGGGGTATTGTCAGCTGTAGAACAAAACAACATGAGGGATGCACTCCAATGGCAAAATTAAATTTTATTGGTACAAGAAAATAACACAAGAAAATATGACATATATCACAAAGAACCTCAGTAACAATAAGAAAGTGCAAATTGTAACCAATATGAAAAAAATCTATGTAAATTACCCGGTACTTAAGAAAACAGCAAGCAGAGAGCGGAGTCAGGGATCCCAACGTTTCGACCTCAGTCTTTGTCAAGGGATAAGGGTAAGTACAATCACCTTGTGTATATATATATCATAGGTTCCCCATAAAAGTCAATCACGGAGGAAGTTGGGAGCACACACACCTAAATTCAATTACGGCGGCCGCCATGTCAAAACCTTGGAGTCACGCAAAAAGGTATCACGAGAGTCCAGTGTTGACAAGGGTGCTATGCGCATGCGTCTAAACGGCGCATGCACAATAGTCGTTCCCAGAAAGGGAGGTGCTAAACATCAAATGAAGAAAACGACTGTGGCTGACCGATCGCTCTCTGCTTGCTGTTTTCTTAAGTGCCGGGTGATTTACATTGATTTTTTTCATATTGGTTTCAATTTGCACTTTCTTATTGATACTGAGGTTCTTTGTGATTTATATATATATCTATGTCATATTTTATTGTGTTATTTTCTTGTACCAATAAAATTTAATTTTGCCATTGGAGTGCATCCCTCTTGTTGTTTTGTTCTAGAGTTTGGAGGTTTTTTGGGAAGCCTCTTAGTACGGAGTGCACCCTTGCTTTCTTCAGTGTGCAGAGCAACTTAATTTTTGTAATTCAATATTGTCAGCTATATGCAGGTTTCATGGCGTTGACATGTGAGATTTATAAGAATTACTCTTCTTCATGATATCTTGAAGTCTGGTCTCTAAACATAGCAGGTGATGGGTATCATTTAATATTGCCTCTTCCAACATCTATCAAATAAGTACTGTATTTACAGTTTCTCGTAAATGAACCCTCTCGTTGAATTTTGGCTAATCTCTTAGCAAATTAAAGTCTAAACATCAAAAGCTAAACTGTCAGGAAATATAACTGCTCACCATCCTGTTGACCTTATGTGCCACCTATGATGTGCAGAAATCTGAGCGTCCAACATGGTAAAACTAATTAATTAAACAGCAATTAAAATAAAAAATGATTCAAGTCCATCAAGTTAATAATTTGCACATTATCTTTTCACTAATCGTAAATTAGAAGGCGATATTTATTGAAGCTACTGTACATCTCATTAAGCTTTGTAAAGATTGTATCTAAACTAACAAATCAATTAGTAATTAGGAATTTCATATTCAGATTTTTTTGTATGAATAATTTGTACTTTAGTTTACAAAATCAGTTCCTTCACTCCCAAATACATTATAGATCTAGAGTACACATAAGTGGAGGCACGTCTACCAGGACAGTTGTTGCAGCACTTTACCATTGCTTTTGCAATAAAACAAGAAAGAAAAAAATAGACAAGATAAGTCTCTTTTTCTGTACTGTTTGGTGTCATTTAAAGGGACAAGCATGTTTTGCTAGTGTGCTTTTAAGAACATGCAATGCCTTTATAATGAGTCAGTAGTGTCATTCGGCAGGCATAAAAACCAAGTAAATATGATATTTTTTCATATTTACCTGCTTTTCTTTCTTTGTGTTTTCCACACTCATCTCAGGAGCCACTTTACGCTAACCAATCAGTGTGTAAACCTAGGTAAAGATAAAAAAACACACTGAGCATGTGCGACTGAGTTGCTCCTCCTCCCTCCTGCACTGTAAGATGAGGAGAGGGCAGGGCTGAACTTTCACCCCCAGCTACTGCAGAGACAGGGAAGGAAAGAAATCCATACATACAGGGAGAAAAAGAGACAGCACAGAGAAGGACAACAAAGAAAAGCACAGAGACACAGCAACCCTTTTCCCGCAGGATGAGAGGTGAGTATGGGATTTTTAGGGAGGGTTTATAGAGCGTGTTAAATGATTTTGCATTTGAAGAATCATGTAACACCAGCCTTTAGAAGGTTTTGAAATTTTGGCTTTTGCGTCCCGACATTAAATTGCACCAGCACTTTGTAATACCTCACTTGTCGAGACAATAAAAAAAAAATATTGCACTCCCCATGTTAAGTATAGGAGATGTTTAAGTACAGTAAGCTTGTGCAAGCTGCAAATCGCAAAATGTTTTTTCCCCAGTTTAGCGTCAAGATCGAAATATCGATGCCAGACTTACTTCGAGTATAACACTAGATTTTGCTGAAAAAACTTACCTTACAATTGGATGGGTTGCGTTATATTCGAGACATCTGCATCTCGTGTAAAAAAAATAAAAAAAAACTTGCTCAGGGATCCCAAGTCTCCCGGAGGTTCCAGTAGTCTCCCTGAAGTGAATGTGGACTCCCTGACGCCTGCAAACACTTCAGGAACTCCTGGATTCGGGAGAGGTGGGATCCGTTGTCTGCCAATAGCCAGCCCCACCCTGTTGTTGCCTGTCCTGATGTCACTGCAGACGCGCTGCACGATTCTCCCCACATTTTGCATGTCAGGAGCTCATCTGGGGGGCTGGTGATCGGTGGCCGACGCAGTGGATGAGCCTGCTGGAGCCGGAGGTCAGAAAACTACACCTACCGGCGTGCTGGCGAATCATGCAGTGATGATTCACAGCGTTGGTCACCTCTCTCCGCCGGCCATCTTATCGCAAGTAAAGAAGACAGGTGACCTGCGGCTTCATACTTAGTAACAACTTCAATCATTCCAGAGTAGAGCACCCTGGCCGGAGGGGGAGCCTGACTGTCTTAAGAGAACCTGGAAGGATTTTAATTGTTTACCGATACAGGATACTTTTATAATTTTGTTCCTCGCATTATATTCGAGTCTTGAGTATTCTCTCATCTCCATAATAAATCTCTATCCATCACGTTATATTCAGGTCACGCTATACTCGAGTATCTACTGTTACATATTGAAATGCAACATTAACAACTATGGAATTGAGCCCTGAATGTTTTGTTGTTCATCTTTCTAAAATCTTTTACGATGTTGTTATCAGACAGGTAGGAGACAGGACATTTGTATTTGTGTGAATTCTGGCCAAATGTAAAGTGAAAGTTTGCGTTTTGAAAGATTATAAACCCATAGTCACATAACCATTCAACATTATTGATTTTCATTTTTTTATTTACAATATATGTATTGTACTTTATCGTTTACCTCACATGACAAATCTTCACACATGTTGTAATCTTAAATCTTTCCATTTATACTTCATTTGTGTCTACTTTTTCTACAAAGGTAAAATGAAAAAACAATAAAATATTGAGTTTTCTTTTATGGACACCAGACCTTCTCTATTTCCGAAGTTTTAAGTCATTCATAAGTTTCAGATGAAACTTCTCTTACCTATGACTGACAAGTACATTTGATAAGAATCTGCCATGCAGATTTCACACTTATTTAAGCAGTCATTACAGAATGTGCCTTTCCGAAAAATCATCAGATTAAAACATTTTCCGCATGTATAAGTTTAAGAAAAGTCAAACTCTGTACCTGAGAGTCATTTCTTCAGAAGCATATTCATCTCAGGAGTCAGTTCTTGCCAGCAATCTGTACTTTGAAGAGTGTGCATAATGTTCGTGTAGATTGATGGAAATGTCACAAGGAAAATTTAGCCCATGGAACGTGACAAATTTTGCAGTTCTATGCAATTTTAACTGCATATGATCAATATATGTGCATCATTTAAGCCCAGAAATATCTAATAGAACCAGGTACTGTATATTTAATCACTTCCAGTGTTTTGGAAACAGATACGTATCTGGTCAGCGCGAAATGCAACGCAAAGGGTTTCAGGCAGATCTCCCAATAACGTCATCAGTATGGATATCTATACTATAATAGAGTAAGGCTTTGGCTGTCCGTCGCCAAAGCCCTACTGCGCATGCGCGCGCAACCAGCGGCGGTTGGTTGCGCGCGCATGCAACCGCCGCGGCACGAGCCGGCTGCCGGCTCGCCGCGGCGGTTACACATGCACACAGCAGCCGGGTAGAGGCTGCGCTCGCAGCCTCTACCCGGCTGCCGCGCGCATCCAACCCCCGAGCGGCGAAGGGAAAGTTTCCCTCCGCCGCTCGGGGGTTGGATGCGCGCGGCAGCCGGGTAGAGGCTGCGAGCGCAGCCTCTACCCGGCTGCTGTGCGCATCTAACGGGTCCCCCGAGCGGCGAAGGGAAAGTTCCCTCCGCCACTCAGGGGTAGGATGCGCGCGGCAGCCGGGTAGAGGCGCAGCCTCTACCCGGCTGCCGCGCGCATCCTACCCCCCGAGCGGTGGAGGGAAAGTTCCCTCGCTTCCGCTTTGAAGGACCCAAGCCCCGGTCACGTGACCGGGGCTTGGGTCCTTCGAAAACAGGAAGCGGGGAAATCTTCACTTCCCTGGCGCCGCTCGACAGGTAAGTATGAGCGCTGGGGGGGGCATATCCACGAGCTGGGGGACCATATCCATGACCTGGGGCAAATCCATGAGCTGGGGCAAATCCATGAGCTGGGGGCAAATCCATGTGCTGGGGCAAATCCATGAGCTGGGGGCAAATCCATGACCTGGGGCAAATCCATGAGCTGGGGGCAAATCCATGAGCTGGGGCAAATCCATGAGCTGGGGGCAAATATCCACGTGCTGGGGCAGTATCCACGTGCGGGGGCAAATCCATGAGCTGGGGGTAAATATCCACGTGCGGGGGCAGTATCCACGTGCTGGGGCAGTATCCACGTGCTGGGGCAGTATCCACGTGCTGGGGCAAATCCATGAGCTGGGGGCAAATCCATGAGCTGGGGCAAATCCATGAGCTGGGGGCAAATATCCATGTGCTGGGGCAGTATCCACGTGCGGGGGCAGTATCCACGTGCTGAGGCAGTATCCACGTGCTGGGGCAAATCCATGAGCTGGGGGTAAATATCCACGTGCGGGGGCAGTATCCACGAGCGGGGGCAAATCCATGAGCTGGGGGTAAATATCCACGTGCTGGGGCAGTATCCACGAGCGGGGGCAGTATCCACGTGCTGGGGCAAATCCATGAGCTGGGGGTAAATATCCACGTGCTGGGGCAGTATCCACGAGCGGGGGCAGTATCACGAGCGGGGGCAGTATCCACGTGCTGGGGCAGTATCCACGTGCTGGGGCAAATCCATGAGCTGGGGCAAATCCATGAGCTGGGGGAAAATATCCACGTGGGGGGCAGTATCCACGTGCGGGGCAGTATCCACGAGCTGGGGGGCATATCCACGAGCTGGGGGGCATATCCACGAGCTGGGGGGCATATCCACGAGCTGGGGCAGTATCCACGAGCTGGGGTAGTATCCACGTGCTGGGGCAATATCCACGAGCTGGGGCAGTATCCACGAGCTGGGGCAGTATATCCACGAGCTGGGGCAGTATATCCACGAGCTGGGGCAGTATATCCATGAGCTGGGGCAGTATATCCACAATAGACTGCCCTCTGGGCAGGCTTTACAACTAGTGTAACATAAAGGGAAAAGACAAAAGAGTACATTTGTGCAGTATGTCTCATACAGTATATATAACGTGTTATTGGGTTGTAGATTCACTCACAAAGCAAGAGCCCCAACACTGGCTCTGAGTGGATTAACGCCTGCGGGTTGTTTTCTGAAATTTTCTCCGGAAACCCAGTCCTTAATAATGAAGGTTCCTCACCGCAGCCGTTGGTAAGCAAACAATATCTCTGTGTGTATCTGGCGTTATGAAAGTTGTGATGATATCATAACAAATGACAACACACATTTGTTGGAGCTCATCAAAGCTCAAGATAGGCACACATGGATTTTGTCAGGCCAAATCCAATGAAAAACCAAAACGCATGCAGGAACTGGTTCTTTAAAAATTTAATAAAATAAAACAATGAATTAAAAGCTGAATAAATGACCAGGACGCGTTTCGCCGCCAACATGCGGCTTCATCAGCTGGTGTTTACAGACTAGAGGTCTGTAAACTTCCAGTGTTATAATGCTGAAAATTAAGTAAATGCACCTACACCATAACATTTATAAACATTCTATGTATATGTTATGGTTAAAGCCTGAAGTGCGGTTAATCTTAAAATTGCCCAGGTAATCCTGACATTACCCAAAACCGCTGGGTAAAGCTGCAAAAAAATGAAAAATTCGGACTTTACCCGGGTAATTTTAGGACTAACCAACTGCCCTTGGGTAACGGTCTGGAAGAGCTGAAAACTTATCTGGATTATCTGCAGACCATCCTACCCTGTTTGGTTAAAACCAAATTTTGTTATCGTTCAGATAAAAGTCTGAAGCCTTACCCGGGAAATCTGAGGACTATCCACAGCTTCACTTGGGTAATCTGCAGAGCATCCAACCCCCCTTGGGTAAAAGTGAATTTTGCTATTATCTACGGATATTATCAATGAAAATGGCAAAAGTTTAAAAAAATGTATTAAGGATATAATGAATATACAGAGTAACAGGATATGTTTTTTATATGAATGCTACAGAATTACATGATCGTTATTATGTGTCATGTGCTTATATATCATTTATAAAACATAATAGCCATTTGGTTACTCTTTATATAATATCTTTATCTTCGTAAATTAATTTTCAGACAATTAACGCACAGTCACATGACGGTTATTTAGTGGGGTATGTGACTGTGGATACAATTTGGTTAAAAATAACAAAAACACAATTTTGTTATCAGTCAGATAACAGTATGCAGCTTTACCCGGGTAATCCTCGGAATTCACTCAACTGTAACCTGCTGAAAACTGAAGAAAAGCAGAATACCCAGAGGAGTTTGGATACTTTGCAGTTTACACGGATAAAGTCTGATGCTTCATTGCACTTTGCACTTTATCCAGCAACACTAGAGTAATGTGCATTTTACACAGGTAAAACACAGCAGAAAACCGAAGTACCCAGAGGCCTCTGGATACTTCGCAGATTACCCGGATAAAGTCTGAAATTTCATTTCACTTCAGACTTTTGCTAATGACGCTTGGGTAATGTCAGAATTACCCGGGGAATCCTAAAATTAACTGCACTTCGGGCTTTAACGGTAACATATATATGCATATAGGTGCATGCTAATTAGCATTTTTTTTTTATTTATTGAAAGCATAGTTAATTAACAAGAAAAGAAATCACCACAAATATCCTTGTCAACTATGCTGATATAGATAATTTCATAAAATCTTTCTTCAATCAAATTTCACCTCATGCTCCATATCCATAATTTATAAGCACCGATTTGCAATACAGTAGATCACTCAAAGGGATGTTATGTTTATGTTGACAATACCAATTAAATGAGCAACACTGTGCTCATCTAAACTTTATCGGTCTGTCTTTTAACAATACACCACCACCGATAAACACACACTCCATCTGACAACTAGTGGCAATTGTAACCTTGGTTACCAACCAGAAAAAAACTGAAACAGAACGTTAATGAAGAATCCACAGATTATGCATATAATCAAGATATAATCAGAAAATTATGTCCACTTTTCTTCGTAACAGCAGTATGGATTCACACTTCTTGCACAAGACTCCGTTTTAGAACTATATCACCTGACTATAAGCTGTTCATTATGGGTAAACTTGATATTTTCATTTTTATTACTCCAAAGATCCATAAATTATTCGATTTTTCTTTATTATTCTGAGAATCCACACGCAGTCGTATCATTGCTATGCATATTAAATGACAAGATGCTGTTGGTGAAATTTATCTAAAATTCTAAATCACTGCTTTTTATATGCATAATGAGGTTTATATAAAAATGCTTGTCACGTGTATGTGTGTGTTCCTGTAGCACGAAATATATTTTGAAGGAATTGATATATCAATATAGCACTGAGTAAGTGTCCTTGGGCAAGACACCTAATGGTACGTACTTGCCTACCACACAATAACAGCTGTGGAGTCCAGTGGTAGCATCTCTACCCTTCAACCGTGGAGAAGCAAGTCAAAATACCATTCAACACATCCCTCTAATACAACTGCGGAGAAGCAAGTCTTGACTTTACGAGAAGTGGTTCAACCTAACCAACTGGTCGCTGGTCTACGATCATGGAAAGACGACTCCATCCCACTCAGAAGACGCCACCAGCGAGTGTCCTTGGGCAAGACACCTAACAATATGGATGCGCCTCACAAAATACTTGTACATCTCCTAGATTGTAAGTTCCCTTGGGAACAAGGTCCCCCTGAATCAGGCCGTATCATCCATATGTGGTATTCTAATGCATCAACCCCTTGTACACAAATCTTGTAAAGCGCTGTGGAATATGTGGCGCTATATAAATTAAGGATAATAATAATAATTGGGAAAATGGTCCACAATAATACAGAGATTGAAAGACAAAAGGTGCATGACAATCTGAGCAGGAAGAAACGCTTGGTTTTCTGTAGTCTTCTGAATCTTTACCACAAAGATAAATATATTTAGAAATGTTTTATCAGGAAGGGGTACAGTGAGCATTCTCTAGTTTTCAAGTGTGTCCTGTTAGAGATCCGAATAGTGGCCGAAAGGTAAGCGAACGCTGAAATTCAGCGTACGGTTACCTTTCCTGGCCATTCGGCTATTTAGAGAGCAGGCAGTTCACCAAATGTTGGCGAATTGCCTGTACGTACAGTGCCTGTTCGAGGGCAGTGAAATCCCCATAGAGAAGCAATGTTCGTCTATTCAGAGAACACAAAACAGCAGTGAAAAGTTGCCGTATTGCCCTGCTGTTCGATGGTTTCATTTGACAGGTTTAGGCTAGGGTCAGACGAACGCATTTTTCTCCGCGAACGTGAAAAAGTGCGGTCGAACGAACGAACGTATTTTTAAACGGAATGCGCGAAAGCGGTCATACGATGCGCATTTTCGTACGTTTTGTTTCACGGAGCTGGAAGAAGAGAGATATGATCAACCAAATCAATTGCAGAATGAATCAAATAAAAGGGAATGGGTATAAAAAGGCATTTTGGGAATGGTGGCATTTTCCAAGATGGATGCAGTCCAAGTGTTTCTTTTTGCTGCACTGGGATACCTGTACCTGAAGAAGAAAAGACAACGGCGAACATGGGTCCATCCACTCAACACTGCCAGACCCACGCATGGCCACTTTGTGACACTGTACAGGCCACTGCGAGAGAGGGACCCCGTGAAGTTCTTCAACTACCTGCGGATGTCCATCCACACCTTTGATGAACTGTTGATGAAGGTGCGTGAGCCGCTGACCAAGAGGGACACCAACATGAGGGCTGCCATACCACCGGAGGAGATGCTGGTCCTCACTTTGCGGTAAGTACTATCAAACACGTGCATTCATGACATCGCTGCCAGTCATCAGACATGTGCTCGGTGTGCAGAGGCTCTATTGTAGGTCAGTAGTTATATGCCCACACACACACGCATGCATCACCTTGCAGAACACGTAACGAAAGAGTAATGACACTGACAACGATGTGAAACAAATAAAATATTAGTCCCAAAATAATATGACAGAAGATAACAATAACATATTAAACACATATATTATTGCATGTCCAATGAAGGTAATAAAAAAAAATAGTAGAACAACATGAATAAACTGTGACAAACATAAACGAACAGACGATACACCTCACATGGTATGATACCGAGGAGCATCTGGGTCATGAGGACCGTGCATATGGCTGCGGTGGTACTCTGGCTCCGGGGGTGGCCCAGCAACAGGGGACATGGGTGGGCGGGCAGGCAACGCCTGGCAGTGGTGGGAATAACCATGGGGGTATTGTGGCACGACACCGTGATATACAGGTGCCTGTTGTGGATGGGACAGTATCTCATGTATCAGGTCCAGGCTTCGGCGGCGATAATCCAGCTTCTGCGCTGGGGTCATTATGTTGAGCATGGAGAGACATGAATTGAAAAAGGACATGTCCTCGGAATCAGCGACCATGCAGCGTGGATGTGTATGGTGCGCGTCCATGAATGCGACCATGGCCTGCTCGACATCAGCTGATGGTGGCTTCTTCCTCCTGGGAGCCGTACTGGTGCTGTCTGTGGGTGCTGTACCCGGCACCTGCTGGGACTCCACATCCTCCACCTGGGACTCCGCACCACCCTGCTCGACCTCCACCTGGCAGCTGCCAGATCCTGCGGGCTGCAGCTCTTGCCCTTGTGAGCTAGAGGTGGATGGCCGGTCAATACTGCTCACAGTCTTGCGCGGCTCCTGGCTCTTCCTCAGGAAGGACAGTTGGTCAGCATACAAATAGCTGCGCCTCTTCTTTGCACCAGCTCCAGAGCGAGCAGCTTCAGCCTCCTTTTTCAGGACCCGGGTGTGATTGTCCCTCACCGTGCGCCATTTATTGATTGCTTCATGTGCTGCAAAACATGATGAGAGTGACATAAGGTTAGGTTCATATGATGTGATCATAACACAGCTTCTTTCATGTTCTAGGTATCTTGCTAGTGGATGCAGTTTGAAGGATCTGCATTACAACTTCCGCATTGGCAGATCGACAGCTGGTGAGATCGTCCGCAAGGTCTGCCAAACAATATGGGAAACCATGAAGGACCAATGTTTGCCAACACCCACAGGCGAGACATGGCTGGCAATTGCAGCAGGATTCTGGGAGAGAGCGAACTATCCCAACTGCCTGGGAGCGGTGGACGGCAAACATGTCCGCATTGTGAAGCCACTGCACAGTGGCTCACTGTATCAAAATTATAAACATTATTTTTCAATTGGCCTACTGGCGGTGGCAGATGCCAACTATAATTTTGTGTATGTGGATGTCGGATCATACGGCAAGGACTCGGACTCAACACTGTTTCGGAACTCAACACTGTGGAATGAGATTGAGGGTGGGAACCTGAACATCCCCAGACCCGCACCTTTGCCTGGCAGCGACGTGTCAGTCCCCTATGCCTTTGTGGGTGATGAAGCATTCGGCCTATCCACACATCTCCTGCGGCCATACTCGGGGACACACCTGACTGTGAAGAAGCGGGTGTTTAATTACAGGCTGTCGCGGGCGAGACGGTATGTCGAGTGTAGCTTTGGCATACTGAGCAACAAGTGGAGGATTTTCCATCGGCCACTTGATGTAAATGTGGATTTCTGTGTGGATATAGTGAAATGCTGTTGCATCCTACATAACTATGTTCGTGCAAGGGATGGGGTTAATTTCGAGGATACCCTCACAGTAACGGGTCTGGATGAGTATGCTAACGATGACATAATACCTGTGAATAGACACACCAACAGGTTTCGCGATGCTCTGTCTAATTATTTCACTAGCAATGCAGGGCAGGTGCCATGGCAGATGGACATCATTTGACATGTGACACCTAGGCTTGTGCACCGATTATTTTTTCTGTTCGAATTTTCGGATGTTTAAAGTTTTCGATTCGGCTCATTTCGAACGAACCCTGTTTTGATTCGATTCGGTTCGACTTGTTTTTCGGGGATATGTCATCGGAATATGGACCATTTTTCGTTTTTTGTGTCACTTTGCTCGTTTGTTGGATCTACTTTTCGTGATTTCGTACATTTCTCGTTTTTCGCAACGTCTGTTCTCGTTTCAAAGCAATACATTTCGATTTGACACAATTCAAGTCCAATAGCATATTCGTACAATATTTTGTTTCGGCTCGGAAACATTTCGGATCTGACATTTTCGGATCGAAAAATTATCTGGGAATCACCCGCATCAGAAAACACGAATCGTGAAAATGTCGTTTAAATTCCGAAATTCTGAAAGCCGAAACGCACATCCTTAGTGACAACGATAATTCGTTATGCCATTTTGTTTGATATTACATTCAAGTTCAATGCAATTGAATTCTATGCAATAAAATGATCATTTACTCACTCTGAAGCTTCTGCTCTTTATCAGACCACGTCTCGTACTCTGGGTACACCACCCTGGACACTGTGACCCATGCACTGGCCTTCTTCTGCCGGTCTTTGTAGCTGTCGCAGGCCGTGTCCCACAGCTCGGGATGATCTGCCACTGCATTGATCAGCCTCTCCACGTCGATGTCAGTCCCAGCCATTGTCCAACGCAACTTGCAGCTACCCCCAGACAAGACAGGAAGTGTTTGGTGTGTGCACGTTATGTTGGCCGGACGTGTGCAGCGTCTGACGTCTCCCAATCACGCAAACACGCCGCTATGTAGCCGCAGCGCACTCTGTACGTCAGTAGTAGCGGTTTGACGTTCTCGAAAAAATGCGTTCGTTTGCCACTTGCGTTGCGCGGACGAATTTTCGTGCGGCCGTACTTCGTATGTTCCCCGGCATTGGACGTCATTTGCTGCTATTACGGCCGTGATTTTGTGCGGCTAAACGCACGTTAAAACTGCGCTAGTCTGACCCTAGCCTTATTCAGGCGAATCCCATAGGCGTCTATGTTAAAAATATTCCCGTTTTAATTCAATACCTAATAAACCGTTGTTTATAATATTCTGCAGTAAAAAGTCTCTTTATTTGTGGATTTTTAGGATTTTTTAGGCATTTTTCCGGGATTTTTTTGCGAATTTTTTTTAAATCGTTTTTTCTTTTTTCTGTAACAGCCCTTTTTATTATCATTCATTGGATCTTATATGTAAATTTCAGACATTTTCGTTCTGTAGTTTCTTTGCAAACAGTGTTTCACCTGTCAAACATTCAAGTGTACTGTTTTTTTTTTCACTCCATTAGTCTGCTGTGTCGGGTTTTGCTGAATACACCGCAGGGTCGCCGAAATGGGATCGCCAAATTGCACCGAATTAAAGAGAACGAAAAGTCACCGAATGTGCGGTGACTTTTTCGATTCTCTTTGAATAACTCTGTATAACTACAACAGATCAGAATTCTTAACAATACATAGAAACCATAAAGCACTTTTCAAGATTTTGTTCCATCTCGGAATGGTCCATTAAAACACTGCATTCTTTTGACAAAATTGCAAATAAATCTGGTACCAACAACACAGCAAATCCTCTAAAACAAACTTTATGACGTCCAGTAAATGCATTGTTTTGGAAACAATGGACATGTTTTATTTCAGAACTGTGTCTGCAGAAAGCAGAATACGTGACATTTTGTAAGTTTGTTGTCAGGATTTTCTGAGGCATTATCTAAATTTAGAAAGACATGCAGAGGTAACTGAGATAAATAAGCACATTGCCAGAGAGTAGTGACTTATTTCTTGAGAAAGAGAGAACACAGCAGTATAGTTTGTACAAAGAAAACTATTCTTAATTAACAAGCTATACGTCCTATGAATAATTTCACATTTTGATTGTACAATGAAGACGCTTATTTGTCCATTATTTTTTTTTACATAATATTGCACTGCCCTCAGATTCTGGTACACCTAGATCTGAAAACTATAATAAAGCCTCACACTAAGACCAAGGGCTAGATAACATACCAAACGCTAACGTCAGGATAAGTGACTTTAACACATCCCCCATTACATCCTTAACGCTAAACATCTTAAAAATCTGTTAGTACATCATTGATTGCTCTAGTCTGACTGTGCGAGTTTACTGTACTTTGCGCTCCTTATACTTAACATAGGGAGCGTAACCATTAATTAACGATAGAATAAGTAAGGTGTTACTAAGTCCTAGCGCTAATTTCAACACCAGTGGGTTATATTTTTCTTACCGTGCCCTAAAAGGTGATGCTAAATGATTCCGCTTCTAAAGCCATTTAGAATCAGATAAACCACGCCCCAATAAATCTGATTCTCACCTCTTATCCCTCAGCGAGAACGGTGACTCAGTCCACTGCTTCTTGTTGCTGGGAGCAGAGTAAGACTGGGGACAAATAGTCCCCAGTGTCACTCTGCAATTACTCTAGCGGCTTGGCAGCGGAACCCTCCGTGTAGTCCTATGGACTCCAGGAGGTGATACTCCTGGTGGCGTGGAAGTGGTACCGCCAGTATCCCTGAGAGTAACGCATGGTTCCGGGGCAAGGTACTGAAGTAGCACCTGCCCTGGAATCTCATGCTAAACTCAGTGCGTTTGTGTGACCGCCGCCTCAGTTGCGACGTGACACTCGGCAGACAAAAGGCCACATTACAATCCTAGTGTTAAAACGCGGGTGCAAGGGAGAAAAAACTGCACCTGCAGTTTTCCCCCTTGCGCCCGCGTTTTAACGCTGGATTACAAGATTACAATGCAGGCGCAAAAAATGCTGCCTGTATTGTTTGCAGGCGCAAAGCCCCGGCATGTTCGTGGCAGTGCTGAGCGCAGCAGCGAGCATCCACTCAATGGAGTCCATAGGACTCTATAGACTTTCCCCCTGCCAGTCACATGACCAGCCGGATCTCGCCGGTCGGCGTAGTGATACACACGGAGAGGCTGGGGGGGACTTTTTCCCAAGTCTTTTCCTGCTCCCACTGAATGGAGGAGGCGGTCAGAGCCGCAGTTGGAGTCGCGGGACAGGAGGTGAGTATACGCTTCTGTTTTTTGTTTTTTAGGCTGGTGTTAACAGATTCTGCAGAAGCGGAATCCGTTAACACCAAATCCAGGCTGTGGCTAACTTTTTGCTAACCACAGCCGGAGGTTAATCAGCGCTAGTAGATTATAATCCTAACGCTGATTAACACTTTGCGCTCCCCATGTTAAGTATAGGGAGCGCAAAGTACAGTAACCTCGCGCTGAAAAGCACAAGGTACCAAACACAAACGGGTTACTTAACCCGTTAGCATTTGGATTGTAATATGCAGTAGAAACCGCAGCTAACGTTAATGCTCACGCAGGTGAGCGCTACTGTTAGCAACAAGAATGTAATGTGGCCCAAAGCCTACTGTAATACCACTCGTATTACAAGACCTCACTCGTTTATCAAGTTAAAATTTATAAAATGTTGTTGCTCTTCTCTCAAACCAAGTTACTCTCAATCCAGAGTTTTACAGTATATGTAAGTCCGCTCTATTCACTAAATGGGTTATTCAATAAGAGCGGAGCTTGTCACTGAATTGCAGTAAACGTGGAATTTCCCTGTACGGTGCAATTCTGTGGCAGTTCGGCTGTTCAGAAAGATGGCAATTTGCCAAATATTGGGGAATTGCCAGCAAAATACGGTGCAATTCGCCTCAGATCACCGCAATTCAGCCACCTTCAGCGGAAGTGAAATCCCCATAGAGAAGTTAGGCTGGTCGTCCACTGGATCCGTATTTGTGCGACGGTGCGATCATCCGATATCCGTCTCGCCGTCCGACCGATCCTACAACATGCAGGTGAATGGACCATCGTCCATTGCGTCTGACGTCCGACGTCAGACTTCCAGCGACAGAGAAAGATGCCATCAGATGTGCGATGCCTTCCATTTGAGGGGAAAATCGCAGACATCTGACAGATCCCTGGAGAGAAGATGGATGTGGACAAGCTGATCAGGGGAGTGATTTGGATTGATTTTGATCTGGAAAGGTCAAAGGAAGTGGCAGATGGAGGCTGCAGGTTCTTTTAACATGTTCTGCCTTCCCACCTGCTTACTGACTTAACAAAATATATGTATATGCAGACACTAGGGTTACCAGGTGGCCATGTTACACTTATTCAAGCTGATGGGCATTGCATGAAAAGTGTCACCCTGCAACATGTAGAATCCATACACTGCAGGTAAATAAAAAGGAATACCAGGTGACCAATCACTACTATGAAACTGCATATCCCATAGGTTTTAAATTAAAAAAAAATTTAAAACCATATTTTTTTCTTCTGAACAATTTTATAATTTAGTTTTTTTAAAAAGAACTGAGTCTTTCAAAAAGCATGATGTGCTGGTTTTATGTACAAAACCAGTTCATTCTGGTTTTGGCAGCCTCTGCACTCCACCTCTGTCTGATTTTTGATCTGGATCGTCTGTGGTCGCACGACAGATCGCACGACAGATCGTACGCAGTGGACGACCCTAGTCGGACCTGGTCGCACGACCGACGTCGTCCATGGTCTGACGAAAAGGTCGTCCGACTACAGATCCAGTGGACAGCCAGCCTAATGGTTAATCTATTCAGAGAACGCCGAATAGCACCAAAATGTTGGCAAAATGCCAAGATTTTCGGTGCTTCAGTTCAACAGGTTTACACGGGCAAATCCCATAGGATTCAATGTAAAAAAAAAAACTGTTTTTGTTCTTTTTGTATTCAATCGTTTATGCTTTTCATTTGCAGCAAAAAGTATTTTTATTTATTTATTTTTTAGACTTTTTTAGGCATTTTTCTGTTTTTTTTAGGCTGAATTTCGATTCCCATTTTTTTTAATGCCGTTTTGTTTTTATACTGTAACAGACCTTTCTATTATTCTTTATAGGACCTTTTTTATTATTTCCTTGCATTTTCTTTAAATAAATGTGCTGCTTTTTTTTTCTTACCCCCAGTTCAGCGGCGTTTGTTCGGTGGTGTCTGTTCGGTGGCATTTTGGCAGATCGTCGTCTGCGTTCGGCAGTCTGTTCGGTGGATCATTGGTTGTAGTCAGCGGTCTGTGGCTGCGTTCGACAGGTTGATTGGTGGCGCTCGGTGGATCCCTTCGGGGCACTTCTACGGTGAATGCTGAATTTCGGTGACATCTCAGTGCTCTATAAATAGTAACTCCTTAACTTTCGAGTTGCAACCAAAAAGTGGAATGTATTTGTTAGGCTGCACCTGGTGGGGTGGATTTGGCTAATAGCAAAACGGCAGCTGATTTAGGAGAATTAGCCAATGTTTCCCTAAGGCCGGGGTCAGACGAGCGTACTACGTTTGCCAGTACTGACGTGCCTTACGGCGTCCGTCGCAGTGTTGTGAGGCTTCGACGGTCCTGGCCACATACTGTAGAGCGCACACGAATTGTGTGCGCTACAGCGGACGTGCTGAAATCCTCCCCGTCAAAGCGCTACGACACGCGTTCGACGGGGCTGCAAAGCCGATCCTCCATAGGAGAATCGTGCCTTGCAGCGCTGAGCGCACTAACTGCGCTTGGCGAGGTGGCCAGACGGGCGTCTGAGTGGAAGGAATGTCCTCTCTCACAGACGTTCCTTCCGCTCTCAAAAACGCTTGTCTGACCCCGGCATTAAGAAGTGTTTCCCAACCCTGCCCTCAGTGAGAACTTTTAATGAAGTGCAGAAGAAAAAGAAAGAAAAAACAAACAGGAAAAATAACTGCGTATCATATGTATTGTCCCTACCATTCTTTATGCATTTCTATGAAATTTGCTTTTACTTTTTAATCAGTACCAGAAGCGAGTGAGACCCTCTCTGTGCAATTTCTCAATTTACAGCCTATATATAATTCATGAGAAGACCGTGAAATCCCTTAGAATACAAAACTGTCATTAAAGAAGAGAGTTGTTTGAGGTAGTTAATCCTCACATATAGTGTGGGTATTATCTCTATTTATGTAGCCATAGTAAAGTGTTGAGAGATTTACTAAATCATGTGTGCAATCAGTAGTTGTCATAAGGCTTAACAAGATTGCGAAGTCAGCACAGGTCATCTCTTAAACTAAATAAATGCAGGGAAGCATTTCTGACTGCTTTGCTTAACAGGTGTTCAAAATAATTTTCTGCCATGCAAATGCTCCTCTAATCCTCTAGCGTAATGTAAAAACATTACAAGGTCTTAAAAGGCTTGCATAATACCTCTCCCCAGGTTAATATTTATGTGCATAGAGTACCTAGTCTCCCCGATAGCAGGTGTGGGAAGGTTATTTCTGTTTCCTAATTAATTTGTCATTTAGATCTAGCTGCTTCCTTACAGAAATTGATGTAGGGAAAAGAAAGATAGATCATCCAGCGCTGCTTTGCAAGGCGCACTCGTGTCGCCACATTTATTTGTAAATAGAGAACACACAGGCAAACGTTTCAGGGATACAACCCTTTCCTCAGTGCACAGTGCCCTTTCATCACTCCAGCAGCAGCTGATAAGTATATCTCAAGAAATCTTTTTGGGTGTTGTAGACACTCGACCCCGGGGTTATTTTTGTTCGTATAGTAGAAATTAATGTAATCCAGAATCCTGAGCTGATAAATTTATAAATTGGCATAAATTGCCAGCACCAAGTAAGGGAGGGCACTATGCTGACCGAGCCATTATGCTGACCGAGTCATTATGCTGACCGAGTCATTATGGTTAATATGTGTTCTGTTAAGTATAACGCCCTTCTTCATCACTTGTGGCTCAGCGACATTTCGGTGTTCTCTGAATAACCCCCATAGATTCAGGTTTTTTTGAGAAAATATTTTACCAGGAAGGATACATTGAGATTTCTCTAATTTTCAAGTATGTCCTGGGTGGCGAGTATGTACCGTTAGATGTCTTGCCCAAGGACACTAACTGGAGAGGTGCTCTTGCCAGGATCAAACCTGTGTCTCCACAGTCATAGAGCAGTGATGATGCCTCTACTCCACCCAGCCAGTACAAATTTAATTTAATTTTAATCAATTTCATTAATTTTAATTTTCTTGTGAAAGAAAAGGGTTTTATTGTATTGACCAGTGTTATCTAAGGGCAAAAAAGAAAATTCAGTTTTTTTAAAAGAGTGTTCCTTTAACCCCCCTGACGGTATTCCCGAGTGTGGCTAGGTGTTAACTTATCATTGCCGAAAGCGGTAACCCCAAGCCGCACTCGGGCTGTATACATACCTGTCCTGCGCTCCCTCACTGACCTCCGCGATCGCATTCTCCTCCGGCGATCGCGGCGTTTTGCTTCCTGGTTCCCTTCTCACGAGAAGGGAACCAGGAAATAGGATGTCACAATATGCCGGAGGAGAATGGGGACAGCAAGGGAGCGCAGGGACAGGTAATGTATCCAGCAGCATCCCAAGTGTGACTCGGGGGTTACCGCTTTCTGCAACGCATTTAACCCCAAGCCACACTCTGATACTGCTAGGGGGCCAAAGATATTGACCGATTCTGACATATAAAATATGTCAATATCGGAACACTAGGGAGGTTAATAAACACCGAGGACTAGGCATCAAGCATTGTGTAAACCTAACCAGAGCTGTTGTACACTTTCCATCTCCCTATACTATAATGGCTTGGGTAGGTTTACAGTATCTCTGGTTAACTTTAACACCGAACTTGGATTCTTGCCCCTAGCTTCCAATGTTGTACAAAGCTTAGACATGTTAACAGATATCTAGGGCCCTATAACATTCTTCTCGCAAAAATGCACAGTAAACGTGTGAATTTTTGCACGAAGCAACAAACGTTAACGCGCGTAAATCAACGCTGGTATTACAATCCTCGGGCATTTTTTCATCTGTCAAAAAATAACGCGCGTAACACGGACGTGCACAAATGCCCGCGCAGCAACGTTGCACGCAGAAATCAATGTGCGGACTGTTTTTTTCACGCGATTCAGCCAATCAGAATTAAGAACCTTAATTGTCTCACCTTAAGTTTTTGTGCCTGTCAAAGTCAATCTGCGCATATACGTGAAAAAATGTGCCTGAATGCAAACCCAAGGTGGATGATGGAGTGGGGGTCTCTTGCTCCACAGCCCCAACAATCAAAAGTAAATAAAGAAACTCCAGAGTCCACGATAAATTTCAATGGATTTAATCCAACAACAGGAAAAAAGGCAACGTTTCGACCATGACTGGTCTTTGTCAAGCCTAAAACACAATGACAGAACTGGGAATAAATAGCACCACAGACTGGTTAAGCAATCAAACAATCATTGCAGCCAGTCCGTGTGTGCCAACCCAACAATTAAAAACAATAGTCTACAATTAGATACATCTATTAACATATTAACTTATGTAATTATATATACAATGCTTATTAACATACATAATTGGCGATCAATTGTAGAGCAATGCCTATGAGGGAAAGAAGTGACTTAGTAATTATAAATGTGAAGGGAGAGGATTACCCCTCTACTACAAAGGGTCTGGGTTGACCCCATAGTGAAAATTTACTACCCTAGGAGCTAAAAAGCATGATGTATTCAATCTAGGAGTCTGACTCATAATAGAAGACTAATCCATCCGCGAGCCCATAAATTACCTATCCCATCAACCACGGGTTTATAGAACACTATTATCTGACACAGATAGGTTACAGATACGGACTGTCATCTAGGGAGGGGAAAAAGGAACAAATCTATATGTCATAGAGAGGTACTACCGTAACACATTTACTACTTTCGAGGGGCTTATCGTACTGTCCGAGTGAACGCATCGATCCGTTCGATGTTAAAGTCGATCTTTTCCGATTCTTTCGTACGATTCGATTGAAATGTTTATTCTCAGGTCAACCTGAAATTGATTTGCCGCTTGCACCCTTTAACTCTAAAAACCTTGGTTTGAGAGAGAAAAGTAAATTTATGCCTCAGAATGTTGAGCATGCTGTTGAGACGTATGTCAAAATCGTAGAGAGGGAAATGTCCCAAGTATATTCTAGGCGTCATTTCACCAGAGCATCCCCCAATATGTCCGCCACTGATTTTGGGATTTTAAAGAAATTACGTGATGACCCCTCCATTGTGATAAAGCCGGCGGACAAAGGGGGTGCTCTGGTGATCATGAATAGTGGAGACTATGTGGCTGAGATCCAGCATCAGCTTGGTGATGTCGAGACGTATAAAAAGTTGGATGGTGATCCCACGGCAGCGATTGTCAGTAGAATCTCCACCCTGATACATGATGCCCTTGAGAATCAGATTATCGATAAGGGTCTGTCGAAATTCCTTGTGAAAAAACATCCTCTAATACCTGTTTTGTATGTCCTGCCCAAGATCCACAAGTCTCTCACTGCGCCTCCTGGGAGGCCTATTGTATCCGCTGTGGATTCGGTCTTCAGTCCCCTGTCCATTTTTTTGGACAGGGTGGCCCGACCCTACCTACAGCGGATTCCATCATTTATTCTGGATACCGGTGATTTTCTGACCAAATTTCGTGGGCTTGCTGTGGATGATCACAGTATTTTGGTCAGTCTTGACGTCACCAGCTTGTATACGTCTATACAGAACTTTGAGGGTATAAATGCTATGAAACATGCTCTTGTTGATCTGGGTTATTCTGATAATCAATTGCAATTTCTTTTGGACTTGTTGGATGTGGTGTTGGGTGGCAGCTTTTTTCTCTTTGATCGAGTATTCTATACTCAAATACGGGGGACATCTATGGGTACTAATGTAGCACCCACCTATGCCAATATCTTCATGTCCGAATTTGAGGAAAATGTAGTCTATAAATGCGACCTTTTTCAATATGTCCATCGTTGGTTTCGCTATATAGACGATATTATTTTTGTATGGGAGGGTACTAGAGACACATTAGATGAATTTCTCAGTATACTTAATAACGGATCCCCCTCCATCAAGTTTACTATGTCATGTAGTCTTACACAAATCAATTTTTTAGACACTTTGGTTGTCAAAAGGAATGGCAAATTAATGACAGATCTTTACAGAAAACCTACTGATAAGAATTCCCTGCTAAGATATGATAGTGCGCATCCACCTACACTACTCAATTCTCTCCCACGGAGTCAACTCGTGCGCGTCAATAGAGTAGTTGATTTGCCTGAAAGTAGGGACAAGAGGCTTGAGGAGATGATCGAGAGGTTCAGAGCCAGAGGCTATCCGAGACAACTCCTGAGTAGAGAAAGTATCAGAATCAATCAACCAATAATCCCTCAGAGACGCCAAAGTTGCGGCAGGATCCCATTCGTATCCAAATATGGAACCCATACTTCACAAGTGAAAAATATTTTATGTAAATACTGGTACATCTTAAGGGATGCATACCCTGATATTTCAGAGTTTCAGACCATCCCACTAATGTCATACAAGAAGGGGAGATCTTTTCGACAGACGCTGGTTAAAGCAGAGTTTGGACAAGACACAGGCAGAACACCCTTTTTTGGTAAACCCAGGAATGGAACCTTCCCATGTTTAAGTTGCTCTTGCTGCAATGCAGTTATACGTGGTGATTCCTTTGTCCAACCACACTCTGGGAGGAAGTCTAAAATTAAAGGTTATTTTACCTGCAATTCTACATACGTGGTGTATCTATTGAAATGCCCGTGTGGGTTGATATATGTGGGCGAGACTACTCAGAAAGTTAAAAATCGATTTATTAAACATAGGTCAGACATTAGAACTAAAAAGATTGAATTCCCGGTCCCCGAACATTTTATACGTTGTGGACATGATATCTCACAGTTACGTTACCAGGTAATCGATGAGGTGCCTAAGTTAACAAGAGGCGGGGACAGAGAAAAATTACTTAAAAGGAGAGAATTATATTGGATCCATCATCTTAATACTCTCTTTCCACATGGCCTTAATAGAGAATCAGATCTCTCACCCTTTTTATAAATGTGTTACGGTAGTACCTCTCTATGACATATAGATTTGTTCCTTTTTCCCCTCCCTAGATGACAGTCCGTATCTGTAACCTATCTGTGTCAGATAATAGTGTTCTATAAACCCGTGGTTGATGGGATAGGTAATTTATGGGCTCGCGGATGGATTAGTCTTCTATTATGAGTCAGACTCCTAGATTGAATACATCATGCTTTTTAGCTCCTAGGGTAGTAAATTTTCACTATGGGGTCAACCCAGACCCTTTGTAGTAGAGGGGTAATCCTCTCCCTTCACATTTATAATTACTAAGTCACTTCTTTCCCTCATAGGCATTGCTCTACAATTGATCGCCAATTATTGTATGTTAATAAGCATTGTATATATAATTACATAAGTTAATATGTTAATAGATGTATCTAATTGTAGACTATTGTTTTTAATTGTTGGGTTGGCACACACGGACTGGCTGCAATGATTGTTTGATTGCTTAACCAGTCTGTGGTGCTATTTATTCCCAGTTCTGTCATTGTGTTTTAGGCTTGACAAAGACCAGTCATGGTCGAAACGTTGCCTTTTTTCCTGTTGTTGGATTAAATCCATTGAAATTTATCGTGGACTCTGGAGTTTCTTTATTTACTTTTAATCTGCGCATATATGCTGTATCAAAAAACCAAACACTCACAACTTCTCAAATTTATTGGTTTGGTATGAGTAGAATGTGTAACTATACTTTGCTGTATTTTTTTTTTGGGCTGGTGTATTTGGTTTCGGCCAGGACGTTCAGATTTGCCATTAACACCAGCTTTTAGTAGTTGCTAAAATTATGCGCGCAAAGGATGTGCGTTACAAACTGCGCATAGATTGTAATACCATCCTCGTACCAGTGCACAAACGCATTTGCGCTCACAATATTAAGTATAGGACGCGCAAAATACAGTAAGCTCGCGCAGCGTTCGCACAGGTTCACCCTCGGTAGACATTTGCGTGAAGAATGTAATAGGGCCCCTAGTCTCTAAGATTGATCAAGGTTCCTGACATCACATTGATATGCTTCCAGTAGACCAGGGGTCAGCAAACTTGGCCCCGCAGATGTTTGAAACTGCATCTCCCGTAACGCTAAGCCACATATTAGGAAGGTGGTGACTCATGGGATAAGTAGTTCCAAAACATCTATAGGGTCAAGGTTGCTGACCCCTGTAGTAGGCTAAAATTTTGATCAACCCACCAAAAAACCTTTATAAAGCACCACATGGCTGATCAAAAGCCATCTTCTGTCTTTTTATGTTTCCTTCTATCCATATAGATTTGTGAAAAGCCAGCACAAAATCTGTGATTGATTGACTGATTATCGATTCACTCCAGAATTGATTATAAAGCTAGGTTTCTCTAGTTGTGTAAAGCTGGTGATTCGGCTTATTCCATTTCGTAGCTTACTTGAGTAGGCAGCTGCTTGGGTTTCTCCTGCCCTTTTCCATAAAAGTCAGGTGAAAAATCCCAGAATTTCTGGTTACTCAATTGTCACAGTTTTATAGTAGTAGAGAATATATGAACCTGTTTTTAGCTGTAAGAAGTTCACAAAATCAATATAAAATTATCCGGTGATGTAATTAACCTCCCTGCCGGTATTCCCGAGTGTGACTCGGGCTGGATGCATACTCACCTCCTCCTGGCTCCCTCGCTGTCCCGCCCGCAGTGCGATCGCGGCGAGCTGCTTCCTGGATGGCTCCCTGCGAGTCACATGATGCAGGGGGGCTGGACGCAGCAAACTTCATTCACAAAACACACTGAATACAAATGGCAAAATTTATGAACGGCCACTAGGTGGCACTACAGGATAGGAAATAGACCATACATCGTCTCACCCTTGTTCTCAGACAGATTTCAGTGTTTTTTGTTGTATTTTATTGAATATCATTTATTTGCATTATTTTGGATAATTATTTTTGGGATAATGTCGTGTTTCAAACTTTATCGGACTCGGTGTATTTACTATTTTTTTTAAATTAATTAATCTATTTATTTATAAAGGATTTTACCAGTAAGGACTCTTGATTTCACGGATTTCAGTGCGTGATTCTTAATTATTACAGGCTAACTATGTACAAAAACATGTTTCCTTTAAAAAAAAATTGAGATGCTTTTAGACACAAAATTTTGAAAAAATTAGACCGCCAGGGAGGTTAAAAACTATCATCATTATTAGTTGTTTTAATATCCAGTCTAACTATAGACACATGAGGTATGTGTCATTTCAGATTAGTATAATTATTTTGGTTTAATCAGTCGTTTCTCTATTATCCTACACACATGGCCTTGAATTGCCTTTGATTATGTGTGTGAGTCATTGCCATTTGATGAAATATAACACATTCAAATTTTACACGGCCGCATTGAGTACAGTTTAGTTGTATTTATATTAAATACGGAGTGACTTTTTGATGTTCAGCCCCACTGTTTGCTCAAATAGAACGCAAACAAACGTATACAATAACTGGTTATTATTTCATTTCACAGTAATTTAGACTCTAACATTAGCATGGACTTCTATCAGTTAATTATTTGTATTATGTATTACTGATAATATACCCACGATTTCTGTAGAAAAGGACATATAAAATGATTCTAACCATATAGATTACTTTAGATAATCATAAAGTAAGCTCAACAAAATCAGAGATTTTATCATGTTTGGTGTGAAAGCTAATGTTTATTGACAACATATTAGCATGGGGTCAGACGAGCGGTAGTAAGAGCGAAAGAACATCTGTGAGAGTGGACGTTCCTTCCACTCAACACCTGTCTGACGCCCGTCTGATGCCCGTCCGGCCGCCTCACAGAGCGCAATTAGTTCGCTCAGCTCTGCAAGGCTCGATCCTCCTACGGAGGATCGCGCTTTGCAGCCCCGGCACTGCGCATCCTAGTGCTTCGACGGGGAGGCTTGCTGCATGGACGCAGCACGGCCGATGTCACGTGCGCAATTCGTGCGCACACAATGACGGGTGGTTGGCCCCGTCGCAGCGTCATAACGCTGTGACAGATGCCGAAAGGCACGTCAGTATGGGAGCACATAGTGCTCTTGTCTCATCCAAGCCTTAGGTGGAGGAAAGAGAAAATGCTTCCTCTCATCATATTATGATAATTCATTCTATGCTAAGTAGGTTAAATATTAATTAATTTACAGCTACTCACTGGGCTGGATTTACTAATCCCTATTTTTCTGAAAACATATATACACACTGCCTGTCACACTCCCTAATATTTCGTTGGAGCACCTTATGCTTTGATTACGGCACAAATACGCTGTGGCATCGTTTCGATATTAACCCTTTCGCTGCTGACGCTTTTCCCGCCTCTGTGCTGAGCTAATTTTTACCGGTTTTGCTCATCATGTTTAAACGTGTTTTGAAGGCTTATTTTAGTATATGACCCAGACATATTATATTTCGTTCTTTCCGTCAGACTCGGCAGATTCATAATATGTCATTATTATATGTATACGTCATGACCTGTCTGTATATTATAACAAAAAACGCAATAAAATATGAATTTTCAATAATTTACAACGTGTGAAGTGTTTTTTTTTCACATTTTATCATGCGAGCAATTGCGGTTATATTTTGTATGGGGTGCGCTTGTTAAAAAAATTAGAGATGGGGTCTCGTTACATTTTTTTGGGGGAAAATTACGTGATTTTTAACAAACGCACCGCATACAAAAATCGTTAGTGCAGCATCATTCTTCACATTATAATTGAAATGGGAACAATATTGCTGCATTAACGAACCAAAAAAAAGAAAAAAAAAATTGTTTATTTTTTTTTATAATTTTTTTAAAATATTTTTATTTTTTTATTTTCATTTTTAATTTTTTTTAAAAAACTTTTTTCATACTCATGTTTGGTATTGTTGGAACGGCCATGCTCTGGCCGATCCAAAAATATCAAACATTAACCCCTAACTGCCACGGATCGGGAGATAGGGGGTTCATTGAACCCCCTATCTCCACCATTGGTGACAGTTAGTGGTTAACTCTAAGACTGGCGTCATCGTGCATAGCTCCTCAGGGGGCATTCCCGGAAGCTTGGCCGACATCCAAGATGTCGGCCAGCTCCGGGAAAGGATCACGAACCGGCGCTTTATTAACCCCTGCAACGCCGGCGATTGGGAGGGAGAGAGATCCTAAGGACCTCCCCCTCCCTTTCAGGCGCCTCCTCCGCACATGTGGGGGGGCGCATGAATTAGGTGTCATCGCGCCGCCGCGATGACACCTAATTAGGCCGGCGGCGGTTCCAGGTGCTGGGCTGACATTGAGGATGTCAGCCCGCACCGGGGGGTCCAGCGATCGGCCGGAACCCGTCCGAACGCTGGCCCCAAAGAGAGGGCGCGCTCAGCGCGTCCACTGCAAGGAACGTTACCTGCGGGTGGACGCGCTGAGCGCGTCCTCCGCAGCGAAGGGGTTAATTACGCAATGTCACATTATTAATTTCCATCCAGAGTTTCATTAATTGTCGCAAAGATCTTGTATTGATGATGGACGTGTCGGAGCGCTGCATAAAGTCTTCTCCAGCACATCCCAAAGATTCACAAAAGGGTTAAGGTCTGGACTCTAAGGTGGCCAATCCATGTGTGAAAATGGCATCTCACGGTCCCTGAACCGCTCTTGCGTAATTTGAGCCTGATGAATCCTGGCATTCTCATCTTGGAATATGCTCGTGCCACCAGGGAAGATAAAAATCCAGGTATTCAGGGAGTCAGCTGTCCTCATTTTTTGGGCACATAACATTGCTAAACCTAGTCCTGACAAAGTGAAGCAATCCCAGATGATAACAGGCGTGTATGGTCTGTGGTACCTTTATTCTTTGGACACGCAGAATATTTATATTGAGGCTTAAACCTATATACACTATATTGCCAAAAGTATTCGCTCACCCATCCAAATCAGGAGCTGGGCAGGTGAGCGAATACTTTTGGCAATATAGTGTTTATATATATATATTTATCACAGATACCTTGCCATACAGAAAGCAGGAAAATTCACTCAAAAGGTTTAACCCTTTCGCTGCTGAGGCTTTTCACACCTCTGTGCTGAGGTCATTTTTACCGGTTTTGCTCATCATGTTTAAACGTGTTTTAAAGGCTTATTTTAGTATAGTACCCAGACATATTATATATCGTTCTTTCCGTCAGACTCGGTAGATTCGTAATATGTCATTATTATATGTATACGTTATGTCATGTCTGTATATTAAAACAAAAAATGCAATAAAATATGTATTTTCAATAATTTACAACGTGTAAAGTGTTTTTTTCACATTTTAACATGCGAGCAATTGCGGTTATATTTTGTATGGGGTGCGCTTGTTAAAAAAATTAGAGATGGGGTCTCGTTACATTTTTTTTGGGGAAAATTACGCGATTTTTAACAAACGCACCGCATACAAAAATCGTTAGTGCAGCATCATTGTTCACATTATAATTGAAATGGGAACAATATTGCTGCATTAACGAACCAAAAAAAAGAAAAAAAATGTTTATTTTTTTTTATAATTTTTTTTTAATATATTTTTAATTTAAATTTTTATTTTTTTTAAAAAACTTTTTTCACATTCGAGTTTGGTATCGTTGGAACGGCCATGCTCTGGCCGATCCAACCATACCAAACATTAACCCCTAACTGCCACGGATCGGGAGATAGGGAGTTCCTCAGGGGGAGTTCCTGGAGGCTTGGCCGACATCCAAGATGTCGGCCAGCTCCGGGAAAGGATCGCGAACCGGCGCTTTTCAGCGCCGATTCGCGATCCAGCTCCCCAGGGGTTAATGCCAGGCACCATTTGGAAGGGCAGGCTGTGCCCTTCCAAATGGTGCCTGGGTTAACCCCCGCAACTCCGCCGATCGGGAGGGAGAGAGGTCCGAAGGACCTCCCCCCTCCCTTTCAGGCACCTCCTCCGCACATGCGGGGGGGCGCCTGAATTAGGTGTCATCGCGCTGCCGCGATGACACCTAATTTCAGCGGCTGCGGTTCCGGATGCCGGGCTGACATCGAGGATGTCAGCCCGCACCGGGGGGGCCAGCGATCGGCCGGAACCCGGCCGAACGCTGACCCCAATGGGAGGACGCGCTCATCGCGTCCTCCGCATACCAGCAGTAATGCGGAGGACGCGCTGAGCGCGTCCTCCGCATTGAAGTGGTTAAGCCTGCACAGTGGAGTTGAGAGATATTGCCCATTATCAATAAAGGAACTCATAGGCGTGGACAGACTTTGCTCTTGCATTTCTTAAGAGGTGGACAGGATAGCAATGGAGCAAGATTCCCAGTAGGCTACCAAGGCGTAGCTTTCAGGCGAGCCTTATTACATCAGATTTTTTGATATTACGATCCAAATGCAAACGGGTTAAGTAACTATAATTGTAATAATAATTGTAATTGTGTTTGGTACCTTGCGCTGCGCGAGGTTACTGTTCTTTGCACTCCCTATACTTAACATGGGGAGCGCAAAGTGTTAATCAGCGCTGGATTACAAAGTCCTAATGCTGATTAACGTCCGGCCGCGGTTAACAAAAAGTTAACCAGAGCCAGGATTTGGTGTTAGCGGATTCCACTTCTGCAGAATCCATTAACACCATAAAAAAAAAAAATTAATCAGATACTCACCTCCTGTTCCGCGGCGAGGACCGCAGCTCTGTCCACCTCCTCCGTCCGGCGGGAGCAGGAAAAGACTGGGGAAAAAAGTCCCCCCAGTCTCTCCCTGCGTATCACTACGCTGACTGGGCGGACCACGCGAGGTGAGATCCGGCTGGTCATGTGACCGCCGGTGGCTGCTGCAATGGAGTCCTATGGACTCCATTGAGCGGATGCGCGTGGCTGCGCTTAACGCTGCCGCGCGCATCCCGGGGGTTACCGCGCGGTAACAATGCAGGCAGCATTTTTTGCGCCTTCATTGTGATCCAGCGGTAAAACGGGCGCGCTAGGGGGAAAACTGTGAGCGCAGTTTTTCCTCCCTAGCACCCCCATTTTACTGCTAGGATCATAATTTAACCCCTAGCGTTCAGTATGTAATCTAGCTCATATTTTCTCAGGTTTTTTTCATTTTCTTTTTTTGGGAATATATGTGCAAACCTTACAAGTATGTCCTAAGGGTTAATGGTAAGTAACATGGCTCTAAATGTTTTGCGTATTTATTACCATCGCAGCCAATGATTCATTAATAATAACACATGGTACATTTGAGCAAATTGTTTCCTCACAGCATGGAAGAATGGCAAAACATCATTTTCTACTTGTCATTCCTGTATCAAAACTCACAGGAAGGACACAATTGGACATTATTGTTTGAAAGAGTATTTTAGATGACCTGTCAAAATCAGCTGAATTGCCTTTAGAGGCATCTACTTACTCCCCAAATGCAGAGGAGGAGGCAGTTTTATGCAGAGGCAAAACAAAGTTCTCTCTTTGATCGACATAGAGTGGAAATCCTTCTAAATGTGTCCTCTGTGCTGGAAGGAGACAATTCAAAGACATCCATTGGTAGTTATTTTATGACATCCTGTCAGGCTAAGTTTTAGGCTGTATAATGTCTATTCACAGTTTTAAAAGTTTCACGTTTGATTTAAAAGTATAGACATATCCGGGACATGTAACTCATTACTAGTAGCAATATATTTTATTCGGATAATATGTGATTCTAAAACCAGAATAGTTACATTGGGCAAATATATAATTGAATTGGTAATTTTTGGAAACAAAAGGGATTATTCAGAGAGCATCGAAATGTCACCGAAATGTTACCGGACACTGAAATTCAGCATAAGGTGACATTTCATGGCTATTTGGCTATTCACTGATCAGTGATGGAATGAAAGTTTTGCTGTGTGTTCCTGTGTGAAAAGGAAATTAATTCAGGTAAGTGTCTAGGTGTCAGAGGCCTTTGTAATGGGGGGGGGCACTAGTGAAAGACTAGCTACATATTCTATCTAAAAATGCGGCAATTTAGAGAATAATCAGCCAGAAATTAATACATGCAGACACAAAATACAATTGTGATGATAGAATATTGCAGAATGTGATGGTGGCCATCGTGTTGAGATCTGGATACCTGGCTTGTGATTGCAGAGATGTCTCTTGCAGACTGATCAGTGTTGGAATGAAACTTTTGCTGTGTGTTTCTGGCTTGTGATTGCAGAGATGTTCCTTGCAGACTGATCAGTGTTAGAATGAAACTTTTGCTGTGTGTTTCTGGCTTGTGATTGCAGAGATGTTCCTTGCAGACTGATCAGTGTTGGAATGAAACTTTTGCTGTGTGTTTCTGGCTTGTGATTGCAGAGATGTTCCTTGCAGACTGATCAGTGTAGAAGCAATGGTTCATCTATTCAGCGAACACTGAACAGCAGTGAAAAGTTTCCAAAGTTCCCTGCTGATCGGTGTATTAATTTGGCAGGTTTATTCAGGCGAATCCCATAGGCATGTTAAAAATATTCCTGTATTAATCCAATATCTAATAAACTGTTTATTATTTTATTCTGCTGTAAAAAGTCTCTTTATTTATAGATTTTTTCTAGGATCTTTTAGGCATTTTGGGATTTTTTTGGCAATTTGTTTTCGTTTTTTTTTAAAACATTATTTATTAAACATAAAATCGGAGAGGGGAGGAGAGCTTATAGGGGGAGGTGGGGGGAAGAGAGCCCGGGTAGAGATGTGGGGATTGAGAGCTGGGGGCTGTGGGGGTAGAGGGGTTGGGGGTAGATATGTGGAAGTAGAGATCGGGGGCAGGGGGTTAGAGGGCTGAGGGGCAGATATCTGGAAGTATAGATCTGGGGGGCTGGGGTAGAGAGCTGGGGGGTAGATATGTGGAAGTAGAGATCGGGGGCAGGGGGTTAGAGGGCTGAGGGGCAGATATCTGGAAGTATAGATCTGGGGGGCTGGGGTAGAGAGCTGGGGGGTAGATATGTGGAAGTAGAGATCTGGGGAGCTGTGGGTTAGACGGCTGAGGGGTAGAGAGCTGAGGGGCAGATATGTGGAAGTATAGATCTGGGGGGCTGGGGTAGAGAGCTGGGGGGTAGATAACTGGAAGTAAAGATCTGGGGGGGCTGAGGGGTAGAGAGCTGGGGGCAGATATGTGGAAGTAGAGATTTGGGGGGGCTGAGGGGTAGAGAGCTGGGGTAGAGATGGGGTAGAGGGCTGGGGGTAGAGATGTGGGGGTAGAGCTTGGGGGGCTGGGGTAGAGATGTGGGGGTAGAGCTTGGAGGGCTGGGGTGTAGACAGCTGTGGAAAGCTGCTAAAGAGGGGGTAGAGAGCTGGGGAGGTAGAGCTAATGAGGGGGAGCTGGGTGGGGGAGCTGCAGGAGAGGGGGCTGTTTGAAGGGAGAGCAGCTGGGGGTGATCTTACCTAAGAGGTATCCCCCTGGCTGCAGCTGCAGTGCTCTGCTCTCCTGTCCTGCTTCTTCTCTTCCCTGCTCCCTCCCTTCCACGTGGTGTGGGGACAGGAAGTCTTGCAGGAGGATGGGAGGAGCAGCCGGAAGGGGCCTCGCTCAGCAGCTAAGTGAGACACCTTCTGCCGGCTCCTTCCCATCCTCCTGCACGTCTCCCATCTCTCGCTAGGCTTGTGCACCGATTTTTTTTTTCGGTTCGATTCGGTTCGATTTTTCGGATTTTTAAACTTTTCGATTCGGCTCGTTTCGACCGATTTCTGTTTCGATTCGGTTCGGCTCGACTCGTTTTTCGTGTACATTTTTTTTCGGAATATCGACCATTTTTCGTATTTTCGTGTCACTTTGCTCGTTTTTTGTATCGACTTTTCGTAATTTCGGAAACTTTCGTTTTTCGGAATTGTACATGTTTTCGGACTATCGACCGTTTTTCGTATTTTCGTGTCACTTTGCTCGTTTTTTGTATCGACTTTTCGTTTTTCGGAAATTTTCGTTTTTCGGAATTGTACATGTTTTCGGAATATCGACCGTTTTTTGTATTTTCGTGTCACTTTGCTCGTTTTTTGTATCGACTTTTCGTAATTTCGGAAATTTTTGTTTTTTCAGAACGTCTGTTCTCCTCGTTTCAAAGCAATAAATATAGATTTGACACATTTCAAGTCCATTCGAAAATTCCGAAAATATTTCGTTTCGGCTCGGAAAACTTTTCGAATCTGCCATTTTCGGATCTAAAAATTTTCGGAAATTCGGCCTCATCCGAAAACACGAATCAGGAAATTTCGTGAAAATTCCGAAATTCCGAAACCCGAAACGCACATCCCTATCTCTCGCTGCTCTCAGCGAGTGAATCATGCAGCAACCCTGTCTCCCCTGCGCTCGGCTCCTCTCCGGCAGTCAGAGAGGTGATTTCTTTCTATCTGCTCCTGCGTCCCGTTGCAGCTGTGCCCGAGGCGAGTGCCTCACTGGCCTCACCCTCCCTACGGCCCTGAGAGGCTGAACCCGATGGACTGTCTTTTTTCAGCCTCTGTAACTATGTTTTCTTGAAAGGAAAAACTTAACCCCAAACAGTTCAAACAGCTTCAGCACCTTGGATGACATGTCCAAGGTGCTGAAAAATTGGAGTCACATTCTGCAGCCCATTTGCAAATTACTTTCGTTTGCAATGCATGAAATTCCTTAGCATTGCTCCAGAATAACACGATTGAGTATACTTGATGTTGAACACCTGCAGGTGCTTTTGAACAGTGAGTATAGTTAACCATGGTAGTGAATGGGGTTAAATTAGAATTAGCTCTAAACTTAAATCACCTAATTTGATGCCTGCTTGATGCCTGAGTTCTTTTTTGACTCTTTTTTTTATTGTAAGAAATTTTTATTGTTTAATAAACTTTTCACAAGGTACATATTATAGCGCAATAAAAGTTGTGACAAGACATACAGCGTCAAGACATTTGCAAAACAAAATATTGGTAGCAAAAACAGACTCCTCATAATGCGAACAAGGGTGATTTTAGTTCAGTGTATCCGGAGTAGTTAGCGTACAAAAAAGTAAAAGCATATAGGACATATGAATTAAAGGACTGACAAGGGTGGGTGAAATTGGGATAATCTGAATAAGTGAAGGGTGGGAAAAGGAGTGGTATGATAAATTGGTGAATTTATGGTAGTTAACAGTCAACTGTGTGAGATGTGGCTCTTAGACACGAGGGCGGGCCTCTGACCAATAGAACCAGCGGCATAAGTGGGTTGCACTTGTGCCTGAGGCACCATGTATTATGTCCTCAATATCTCGGGTGTTGTGCACTTCTTGAAGCCATTCTTGTATTGTAGGTACATCAGGGGTCTTCCAGTGTCTGGGCAACACAGCCTTAGCCGCGTTCAGGAGCCGTATGTCAAGCGAGAGTTTATAGTCTGTGTGCTCTACAGGAGTGTGAAGCAATAACATAGCTGCTGGTGTAAAGTCTGGTGGAGATGTCGAGACTTTACAGATGGTGCTATAGACAGCCTGCCAGTATGGCTGGAGCAGTGGGCTCCACATGAGCCACAAGACCACCACATGTGGAGTAAATCCGCCTGTGGCGTCTTGCATTTCTAACAGGAGCCATTGTGTGTGGGGTCGAAAACCGCCAGCGTCTTAGGCGGGCGGTACCACCTAGATAAGAGTTTGTAGGCTGTTTCTTGGGATTTGGTGGCAGTAGAGCAGGATGTGGTGAGGAGAGAGATTTGATCCCACTCCTCATCTGTGAAGGACAGTTGTAGATCGTCTTCCCATTTGGCGCGATAGGAGGGGGTAGGGTTCGTAAGAAATTGTAACAGACCATACATGGTGGATATACCATGAGACGGAGGGTGCGGTCTCTGGGCCAAAATTTCAAATTGGGTGATAGGGCGGGTGAACTGTGGTAGTGGGGCTAGTGAGCGTATATAGGCCGTCAGTCGGTGGAAGTGAAATTTGGTCAGGAAGGATTGTGGCCAAGGTAGTGGGATGTCCTCAGGGGACTTAAAAGCACTGTCATCAATAAAGTTGGTTGCGCGTACACATTGTGGGTCTTGCGTTTGTTCAGTTGTAATCAGTCTCCGGGAGAATGCAGGTAGGTAGTATAACGGTAGGAGAGGCGATGGCCATGGGGCAATGTGTGTGGGGTTTTGGAGTGTCTTCCAGGTGCGGAGATAGTAGCACCTGGGTACCAGGTACCTGTAGCTGAGATAGTGGGGTGGTGGGTGACGCGGTAGGGAGCGTTTGTACCAATTAACCAGGGAAGAGAGGCCAGTGGGCCGTCTGCTAATGTCCGTTCCAGGGGGATCCACAACTTATGTTCCGCGTCCGATGTCCACTCAAGTATGCGCAGTAAGTGTGCAGCCTGGTAGTATCGGCGGGCATTGGGTAGTGTCAGTCCAACTGCAGTTTTGGATGAGGTCAGCAACTCAAATCTGAGCCGTGGCCGACGATTATTCCAGACAAAGGTGGTAAACTTAGTCTGCAGGGACCGGAAGAATAAGTTGGGTACGGCTATTGGCAAGGTCTGGAACAGGTACAGTAGTCAAGGGAGTATATTCATTTTAAGGACGTTGATGCGCCCGAACCACGTAACATGGGGAAATGCCCACTTGACGAGGTCTGCTGAAATGCTGTGCAGCATTGGGAGGTAGTTTGCCGAGTAAAGGTCGGACGTATCTGCAGTGAGAAAAATGCCTAAATACTAAAGTGAAGATTTGCACCATTGGAAGGGGAATGAGGTTTGTAGTTGAGCGCGGAGAGGGGGAGGGACAGTAAGTCCTAAGATTTCCGATTTAGTCATATTAATTTTATAATTGCTAATAGTGCCAAATTCTCGTAGTAAAGAGGTGAGGGCGGGGAGGGAGATTAATGGTTGGCGGATAAAGAATAGCAGATCATCGGCATATGCTGCCACTTTATGCTGGTGACCCGCAACCTCAATGCCGTGAATCGAAGGGTCAGAACGGACTGCGTGCAGTAGGGGTTCAAGCGAGAGCGCAAAAAGTAAAGGTGAGAGGGGGCAGCCCTGCCTGGTGCCGTTGTGGATATGGAAAGGGGGGGTAAGGGTGCCATTCAGACTGATACGTGCTGTAGGGTCTGTGTAAAGGGAGCCAATCCATGCTAGCATGTTGGAGCCAAATCCCATCTGCTGAAGGGTGTAGAACAGATAGGGCCAACTGACCCTATCAAAGGCCTTTTCGGCGTCCGTTGACAGTAGCAGAGAGGGGTCAGAACAAGATTTGGCAGCCACATGAATGAGATTCAGTGCCCTGACTGTGTTGTCCCTGGCCTCCCTCCCAGGTATAAATCCTGTCTGGTCTGGGTGAACTAAACGTGGAATGTAACGAGCCATCCGTAGGGCAAGGGCGTTGCCTAAAAGCTTCAGGTCTTGGTTCAGGAGTGATATGGGCCGATAATTAGTGCATAAGTCATGGTCTTTGTTGGGTTTGGGTATTAATGTGATGGTTGCAGAGAGTAATTGAGGAGGTAGGACGTGGGGACGCTGTGTCAGGGTGTTAAATGCCTGTAACCAAGCCAGGGCTAAAGTGGGAAGGAATGTCTTGTAGTATCGAAGGGATAAGCCGTCTGGGCCCGGTGTCTTACCCGTGGGGGGCAGTTTAATTGCATTGTGGAGTTCTTCTACCATTAAAGGGGAATCTAGTGCTTCTCGCATGAGTGGAGTCAGCTTGGTGTGTGTGTGCGTGTCCACAAATTTACGCATAGAGTCAGAAGAGGAGGGTTGATGGTCTGTGGGAAGGTTGTACAGTGCTGTGAAGTGGTCACGGAGTAGGGAAAGCATATCCTGCGGTAGCGTGATGTGTGTGCCCTGTGGGTGCGCAATTTAGAAATGTATAGCTTCTCTCTGTGGGCCTTGAGTGCGCGTGCCAGTAGCCGTCTGCATTTGTTGCCATGTTCATAAAAAATACGGCGGGTAGTGAGGAAGGCTTTTTGGGCGGCCTTGTTTAAGAGTGTGCTAAGTTCGGTGCGAAGTTTCAGAAGCTCTGCGTAAACAGTGTCATCCACATAGAGCTTGTGGGGCCGTTCCAGCGCATGAATGCGGTGTATAAGCGTGTCCCTTTGAAGGTTGTGGTGCTTTTTTTGATCGAACCCTGCTGTATCAGATAACCTCGGATCACAGCCTTATGTGCTTCCCATAAGATTTGAGGGGAGGTGTCAGGTGAGGAATTTTCTGTGAAGTACTGCTGGAGAGTCTGGAAGGTGCTTTGCTTAATTATGGGGTCATTGAGCAATGTTTCGTTTAGGCACCAATTTCTGTCTTTAGGGCGTACCAGGGGAGAGGTGACTGTGAGTAGGACTGGGTGGTGATCGGACCATGTCATTGGACCTATGTCTACTGATTCTAGGAGGTGAAGATGACCAAAAGGTAGGAACATACAGTCCAGCCTCGAGTAAGACTGGTGCGGAGCACTGTAGAAGGTATAATCCCGTGTGATGGGGTGTGTAGTGCGCCAGCAATCCCCTAAGCGGTGTGAGTCAAGTGCAGAGTTGGTCTGTCGTATCACAGAATGTGGAACACTGGTAGATCCCCGGGAAGTGTCTAAGCGCACATCTAATGGGAGGTTGATGTCCCCTCCAATAAGTACAACACCTTCTTGAAAGTCCGCTAGGACTCCCAACAAGGAGCATAGCATCTTGTGTTGTTTTCGATTTGGCAGATAAATAGAGGCGAAAGTATAATGTTGCCCTCCTATGGTCCCTTTGACAAAAGTATAACGGCCATCCTGGTCTAATTTCGAGTCTGTGACATTGAGGGGAAAATCTCTGGAGAAAAGGATAGTCGTACCACACACCTAAGAGGAGTTACTGAAGAAACCAGTCGGGAACCTCAGATCACGCAGCCGCGGTGCCTTATCCGCCTCAAAGTGTATTTCTTGTAAAAAGACCACGTCTGCGTGATTAGATCTGAAGTCCCAAAGGGCCATGTGCCTTTTTTCCGGTATGTTCAAACCCCTAACATTAATCGTGAGGATTTTAATGGGTCTAGGTGCTGTAGCCATAGTACCAACAAGGGGAGTAGGTAAGTGCCGATAGGAGGGGGAAGGGTTAGGGAAACAAGGAGTGTGTGCCTAAGTGGGACAAAGCACTACCGCAGGACACGGGGATAAGTGCGTGTCACACTATTCTATACAAAGGCACTATCTCAGGGGTAGGAGCAAGCAACCACCGAGAGCAATGAGTTATAAAAAGACAAAACTGCATATGTGTGCAACCAATACAGTGATAATCTAAACAATGAACAACGAACCAGAAAAAGAAAGGAGCTCGGGTTGAGAGTCCCGATCAGCATGTAATATGCCGCCAACCGCTACATACGGTATCGAACCGGGAACCACCAGGGCAGGAGTCTGCGTTGTCAGAGACATGCAAGCAGAACAGGGCAGCCACTAGAGCAGGCTGTCTGGTGATGTACCCGAGTCAACGTCGGGGAAAAGGATACAGAAGGTAGCCCTCAGGAAGACCCAGGACGTCCAGGAGAGTGTTATTCAAGAGAGTGTCCATGTGTAGACCTCCCCAAGGGGGCGAGTGTCCAGTAAAATCAAGTGCTTGAGCGAGCTTTGGGCAATGAGGGATAGATCCGGCGGCGGATATGAGAATCACGGGGGTCTCCAGAACTGGAGCCATCCAGCGGTGTCATAAGCCATGGAGTCGCTTTCTCATGAGCCATCAGAGGTGGTGGTCTTATCCATCAGTCAGGTCCAGCAAAAACAGTGGCCAAGCGAGAATCATCCGTCTTGAGAGTCATAGGGTGCCAAAGTCCGGGTCAAAGAGTATCGGCGACGACGAGACCTCTGAGGACGTGAAGGCGCTCCGAATGATGGGGCGTACATATGTGTCAAGTCCGGCCACGCAGTTATTATGTCCTTGGGAAAGGAAAGGGACTCCAGAAAGACCGGGAGGTCAAGCTCTGAGCGTAAGGTTGCAGGACCAGTGTCAGTGCAGACCTGTATGCCAAAGGGGAATAGCCACTTATAGGTGATGCGCCGTTCCTGTAGAGCTGCTGTGAGGGGTGCAGAAGGCATCTAGATTGCAAGGTCGCCGGGTCTTGATATAAGGAGATGCTTGCGTCTTTGAATATTACAGTGCGAGATTGTCTGGCCGCTTCCATAATTTCCTCTTTAACAGCGTGCCTCAAAAGACAACAGACCACATCTCTTGGCGGAGCGTCTGGGGGGCCTTTAGGGCATAAAGCTCTGTGGAGGCGTTCAAATTCAATATCAGTGTCAGGGTTGCGTTGTATTAGGCCGTTAAATAAGCAAAGTAAGGTGCGCTTCAGGTCTGATGGGGATTGCTCCAGTTCAGGGAGGCCTCTTACCCGGATGTTATTTCTGCGTCCTCTGTTTTCTAGGTCTTCCAAGTGACGTGCCATAGTTTGTAAAATGTGATGTTGCGATTGCAGTGAGGTGGTGTGTATCGTCAGGGTTTCAGATTGGCGGGTCTGTGCTGTCTCCACATGCTGCACCCGGTGTTGCAGGCTGCCGAGCTCCTTACACAGGCCTCTGATTTCCATTAGAAGGGAGTCCTGGAGGCCAGATGTCGATGCTGCCAGGTCAGCTTTGGTGAGTAAGGAGCTGAGAAGGTGGTGAAGCTCCGGCGGGAAGTCCCAGGGGCCTGCTGAGCGTGTGGGGGAGCTGGGGGCCGAAGATGCGGGAGTCGCCACCATTTTGTTCCTTATTGGCACCTGTATGGTGTACAGGATTGGCGTTAAGAACTGCCTGATGGAACTCGTTGGCGGGTTCCCGGTGGTCTCGGAGGGTCCAGGGGTGGTTGGCGGTTTGCAGGGTTTACCCATCTCTCTGCAGACGGGGTGCGGAGGAAGGTGAGCGGATCGACTTGGCGGAGCTCCGGGTTCAGGCGGCCAATACTCTCGGCGCGCAAGCCACGCCCCTTTTTTGACTCTTATTCTATTCCAAAACAAAAATATGAAAATTAACCACAGAGTCCCCAAAGTGTGCTGAATGGCTCCGCTTAACGCTGCTGATAAACCTGTCGAACGCAGCCACAAACCACTGAACGCATCTGTTAAACCACTGAATGCAGTCACAAACCGCCAAACACAGTCGATGACCCACCGACTAGACCGCTGAAGCCTACGATCACCCTTCAATCAATCACCAGACCAACGAAAAAAGACAACCAGCCACCGAATGCTGCCAAGAAATCTGATTGTTTCAGGAGAGTGAAATTAATATGAAATAAAAACACATAAAAGCAGGTATATAAGTGGCCAAACGCGTTTCTCGCCTCTAGGCCGTCTCATCATTGGCAAAGGGTAAAAGAAAATTCACCCTCCTGAAACAAACTTGCTGTTGCCTTCTTTCCTGCTACAAGGCTTACATGCATTGCTGGTTTGGAAGGATTTTCCTGGAGATTCCATCTCTCCTGGCTCGACTGCAGAAGTGCTCGGTGAACAGGTCGGCCCTTAACGCCTGTAATGCCTTCATATGAGAGCTTGCAGCTCCCATAAAGTGTGAGTAATGATTGATACAATTTGCTCATAATCTTGTTGCTTTTTACAATACTGTACCCTTGTCTTTGTTTTTTGTTTATATTGAGGTTTTTCCTGTTTATGAGAAACCCGTGTGGATTCATCCACGTGCTATCTCTCATAAGGAACCGATCCCCCTTGTAAGCATTGTCTTCTGTATCTTAATTCATAGGTTTTTGAGCTGAAGCGCTGTCCCCATTTCTCCTCCTGTCTGTTTACCTGTGTGTCTCTGCATACTGGGCTCAGAGTAGACCACCCTCAACCATTAGCCGTATTTAGCTGGCAATTTGCCAATATTTGGCGAATTGCTAGCTTTCTGAATAGCTGAATTGCCACGAAATTGCAACGTATTATTATTATTATTCTTTATTTATAAAGCGCCAGCATATTCTGCAGCGCTATACAATAGGCACAGTATAGACAGGGTTACAATACAATACATTGAACAACATTTGACAAACAGTACAGGAGGGATGAGGGCCCTATTCCTGTAGGAACTCGCAATCTAGGAGGGTTGGGGTTGGAAACAGGAGGAGAGGACTGCAAGGTGAGAGTGATTGATGGTTGCGTCAGTGAGTTGGGTGGTAGGCTTCCCTAAATAGGAATGTTTTAAGGGAGCATTTGAAGGAAGAGAAGTTAGGGGAAAGTCTGACAGTACGAGGGAGAGCGTTCCAGAGAGTGGGGGCTGCACGTGAGAAATCCTGCAGTCTATCATGGGAAGAGGTGATGCAGGGAGAAACTAGGCGCAGGTCGCTGTTTGACCTTAGGGAGCGGGCTGGGGTGTATTTGGTGATTAGTGAGGACAGGTAGTGGGGAGCTGAGTTAGTGAGGGTTTTGTAGGTCAGGGTAAGGATTTTGAACTTAATTCTGCAGTGGATGGGGAGCCAGTGAAGGGACTCGCAGAGGGGAGTGGCAGAGACAGAGCGGCGGGTGAGGTGGATTAGCTTGGCGGAGGCTTTCAGGATGGATTGTAGGGGGGAGAGGCGGGACAGAGGGAGGCCAGATAAGAGATTATTGCAATAGTCAAGTCGGGAGATTACCAGGGCGTGTATGAGTTGTTTTGTGGTGACAGCGGTAAGAAATGGCCAAATTCAGGAAATATTACGCAGTTGGTATAAGCAGGAGGAGGAAAGAGACTGGATGTGGGGGATGAAGGAAAAAGCAGAGTCAAGTGTAACTCCAAGACAGCGAACTTGGTTTGATGGGGAGATGGTGATACCCTCCACCGTGATAGAGAAGTCAGGAGGTGGGGAGGCATTGGAGGGAGGAATAAGTAGGAGCTCAGTCTTGGACATGTTGATCTTTAGGTGGTGGGAGGCCATCCAGGAGGAGATGCCAGATAAGCAGTCACTGACTTTGGAAAAGACAGGGGGAGAAATGTCAGGGGTAGAGAGGTAGATCTGAGTGTCATCAGCGTAGAGGTGGTAATTAAAGCCAAAGCTGTTGATGATTTTGCCCAGCGAGGAGGTGTAGATGGAAAAGAGCAGAGGACCAAGGACAGAGCCTTGAGGTACACCAACAGATAGAGGCAATGAAGAGGAGGAGTTACCAGCAAAGGACACAGAGAAGGACCTGTTGGATAGATAGGAATCAACCCAAGCGAGTGCAGTGTCACAGAGACCAAGAGAGCTGAGGGTCTGTAGAAGGAGGGGGTGGTCAACAGTGTCAAAAGCAGCCAAGAGGTCAAGCAGGATGAGAATAGAATAGTGGCCGTGTTTTTTAGCAGTTAGGAGGTCGTTGGTGACTTTGGTGATGGCAGTTTCAGTTGAGTGTAGGGGACGGAAGCCAGATTGCAGGGGGTCAAGTAGGGAATTGGAGGACAGGAAGAGGGAGAGGCGGTATGGGGAAATTCACCGTTAGGTGCAATTCAGTGGCAAGTTCGGCTCTCTTTTAATAACCCTGATAGAAAACACACAAAACAAAAACGTAAACCTTAAGCTAATCCTAACCAAACTACAACTAAAATTACTTTTAAACCAGTCATTAGCCTTTATTCTAGCCCTTACCCTTAATCAGATTCATGGCTATGACAACTAGTCACATTGATCATATCCTGACAGGGCATGTATGCATTGTGATTGGCATAAACGGCCACAATTAACTGTAGGGGGCAAACTGTTTCAGATGTTGGGTGCTCATAGCAGCAATAAGATGTACATTGAGTTCCTGAGTGTTTGGCTGTCAATCTACTGCTCCCTTACTTCAACATGGCACTTCTTCCCTTTTTATTAATCTTCTCTTTTCTACTTACTTTTACTTCTTCTGAAGCTTCAATCCTCGTTTGCATCCTTCTGTTCTTTTTATTATTTGAAAAAGCTTTGAAGGGATATATTTCCAGTTTAATGCTTCTCCTAAAGTTCAGGCTATATGTTTTAGTTGAGACTGTGCTTCTTAGTGTTTAACACATGTTCGTTTTATAGTACTTTTTATTGATTTTTTCTATTCTCTCCATTTTCAAACTTCCTTTTATTTTAATCATGATTGTAAACCCCCACCGCCCTTGAAAAATAATATACCTCATAAAACAAGTTGCAAGATCAAACAAAATGCAAAAATAAACCAGTTATACAGTCAATAAAAAACTCATTATGTAAGAAGTATTACATTTTGAGAGTGTAAAGTATTTGAAGCACTACAATACTTGCAGATAGTAAAGATAATGACTGAGTTTTATTCAGCAGCTATTTATAGACATAGCACATACTTTCATACCTGCGCTGCAGTCCTCATCTGCTCTATGCTTGATAAACGTTCACTTAGATTTTTCAGGAGAATTTCCTCCTGGGTTATTCAGTGTGCCATACACAGAACTAGTATATATGCATAAATATATAAACTACATAAATTACAACCTGCCCAACTACTGTATGCATCAGGACAAAATCAAATGGCACGCTGACCACAGTAAATACTCTCAAGTTTGTAAATATGTGGTTAGACCCAAATCTATCCTTTGGCCCCACATCTAAAAACTCTCATCTAAACTTTACCCCAAACTAGGTGCAAATCCTGCCTGAGCCCAGCGGTAAGAAAGCAGATTTTACAACAAATGCTTATGCCGGTCATTGAATACGGAGATGTAGTGTATACAGCTGACCCGCAAACGCACCTTCATAAACTTACTACATTGTATAACATTGTATAACTCATTGTGCCACTTTGTGCTACAATGTAACTACATGACCCACCATTGTGACATGTTAAAAGAGCTGAATTGGCCATCTCTGGAATCCAGGCGCACCCTTCACCTTTCAAACCTGTTGTTAAGGAAATTTTCTGGGAAGCTCCCAACAGATTTGCCAGAAAATCTTGACTTTCCTTACATTTTCGATGGGACAGTATACTACAAAATACTCCCACACAAGCGAGCCATTAATTGCAACCAATATGTTTTAATTTGCACACACAAAAAGTATCTTTCCTAACAAATACATTCAAGACCATGTTGCAAAAATGAATACACTCCAATGAAAGTCGTAGGAGCAAAGCCCAATTTTAGACGACAAAATTCTAATTTACAAGAATTCAACTACAGATGAGTCTAATTATTCATTAAACAGGTGTCCTGCAGACGATTATAAAAGGGCGTTACTTCCCATTTCGTGCTGTTAGCAGTGGCTCCACATGTAAGAGAAGTGGCACAAGGCCTAAGAAAGAAAATAATTTCTTTACACACGAAAGGTGAAGCCTACAAGAAGATCAGCAAAGCTTTACTTATCAGTCAGAATTATGTAGCAAAAGTGATACAAACATTTAACAAAGATGGAACTGCTACCATCTCACGAGACATCCAGGCCGTCCACGGACGTTAACACCGACAGTGGTGTAACTAGAAACCTGAGGGCCCTGGTGCAAGAATCCATGAAGGGCCCCTCCCCCCCCAAAAAAGATCTATATTCTTACTTTTTTTCCCCCTGCAATATAAAAAAAGATATTATTGCCCCAGCTCACAAGGATATATATTGCCCCCGCTCACACGGGTATATATTGCCCCCAGCTCACATGGGTATATATTGCCCCAGCTCACATGGGTATATATTGCCCCAGCTCTCATGGGTACATATTGCCCCCAGCTCACACATGGGTATATGTTGCCCCCAGCTCTCATGGGTATATAGTGCCCCAGCTCCTATGGGTATATATTGCCCCCAGCTCTCATGGGTATATATTGCCCCAGCTCACGTGGATATATATTGCCCCAGCTCTCATGGGTATATATTGCCCCCAGCTCTTATGGATAGATTTTCCCCCAGCTCTCATGGGTATATAGTGCCCCCAGCTCTTATCGGTATATATTGCCCCCAGCTCTCATGGGTATATATTGCCCCATCTCACATGGGTATATATTGCCCCCAGCTCTCATGGATATATTGCCCCAGCTTACATGGGTATATATTGCCCCCAGATCTCATGGGTATATAGTGCCCCCAGCTCTTATGGATATATTTGCCCCCAGTTCTCATGGGTATATATTGCCCCCAGCTCTTATGGATATATTTGCCCCCAGGTCTTATGGATATATTTGCCCCAGCTCTCATGGTTATATATTGCCCCCAACTCACATGGGTATATATTGCCCCCAACTCTTATGGATACATTTGCCTCCAGCTCTTATGGATATATTTGCCCCCAGCTCTTATTGATATATTTGCATCCAGATCTTATGGATACATTTGCCTCCAGCTCTTATGGATATATTTGTCCCAGCTCTTATGGATATATTTGCCCCGCCTCTCATGGGTATATACAGTAGTGCCCCCAGCTCACCTCCTCTGCTGCCGCCAGCGTTCTGTTCCTCTCCGAGGCGAGCGGCCACTGAAAGCATGCAGCCTGGCCGCTCACCGGAAACCACCTGACCAGCGCAGCCGAGTTCTTGCGAGAAGATCTCTTGCGCCGGTCAGGTAATTCCCATCCCACGAGCGGCCAAGCTGAAAACCAGCGGCCGCTCGCAGAGAGAGGAACAGCTGCGCTGCCCCCAGATTCCAGCGCTGATTGCCGGAATCTGGCGGCAGCGCTGGGGCCCCTCCAGTGGCAGAATGCAACCGCGACCGCTGCGACCCTGGTACTTCTACCACTGCACCTCGACAAGAGCGTCTTCTGATGAGAAGGGTTGAAGAAAATCCCCATGTAATTTAGCTAACTGCAGTGACTCACTGCAGTTAGCTAAAGAAGTAGAAAGCCAAACTGGGGTGATTGCTTCCTTTGGCACAATAGAGCGTGCACTGCAGAAGAATGGCATGCATGGGTGTTGCCCACGAAGGAAGCCTCTCCTAAAGCCCATGCACAAAAAAAGCCTGCCTAGAATTTGCCAGGGCCAATGCTGAAACGGAAACTACTGGGGCTCTGTAGTCTGAAGTGATGAGATCAAGATAAATGTTTTTAGAACTGATGGCTTCAAAATCAAATTGGTCGGATCTCCTGCTTATGGGGATTTGTAGTGATCATAATGAGATTATTAGCAATGCAGCTTCAGCAACCTGCCAATAGAACATTATTATTATTACAAATAAGACCTGTATGTAAGAATAATGCCTCTTTAAGGGAATTACATTAACACCTTGTATCTGTTCTCTACATTTTCAGTGATTATAACACCCTGAAACGTATCCCTGCACAGTAGTAATTGACTCCAGAGCTTCCCTTGTATTCTGCCCTATCCCTGGCTATTGTAATGCAATGTTTTTGAACTTTTGGTAGAGTTAGGTTTGGGGCTGCTATTTGCAGCTTGTTTTCAGTAATAAAGGGTGCTTGAAGTGAGATAAAACAGAATTAATTATTGCTCTTCAGTGTATTGCAATGTAAAATGGAATGAAACTCTATTTTAGTGTGAAAGGGTGAAATAGTTGTTGCTTATGTTTGCAACCCCAGTAAGGAATCTCTACCTAAGATTTTAATCATTATTTGAATATACCGTATTTTTCGCTCCATAAGACGCACCTGACCATAAGACGCACCTAGTTTTTAGAGGAGGAAAACAGGAAAAAAAATTCTGAATCAAATAGTGTAATAATGAATAATGCCCCAGCTCTTCTCATGGATATACTGCCCCAGCTCCTCTCATGGAAATACTGCCCCAGCTCCTCTCATGGATATACTGCCCCAGCTCCTCTCATGGATATACTGCCCCAGCTCCTCTCATGGATATACTACCCCAGCTCCTCTCATGGATATACTGCCCCAGCTCCTCTCATGGATATACTGCACCAGCAACTCTCATGGATATACTGCCCCAGCTCCTCTCATGGATATACTGCCCCAGCAACTCTCATGGATACTGCCCCCAGGCCCCAACTCACCTCCTGCCGCCGCCGTCGTGTTTTCAGCTCCCTCTGAGTGTCCGGCGGCATGGAGCTTGGGCACTCGCCTGGGGGAGCCATGTGACCAGCCGCGATCTCGCGAGAACTTGGCTGGTGACGTGGTTCCCCCAGGTGAGCGCCGAAGCTTCATAGCTTCGGACGCTCGCAGGGAGCGAACACTGCAAGTGCAGTATTCGCTCCATAAGACGCATCCACTTTCCCCCCCAATTTTTTCGGGGGAAAAAGTGCGTCTTATGGAGCGAAAAATACGGTATATAATATTTTAGAAGATTAATGAAAAAAATTGGATATTTTTTCATTATTGAGTCATTGTTTTTTTTCGTTGTGGGTTTATTGTGTTTTTTTAGCCAGGTGAGACGTTTTATAGAATTTATAATAATATGTCTTATAATGTTGATTTATACAGTAGCTGGGGGAGATGTGTTTGCTTTTTTATTTTGCTCTCCATCTGTTATTTCATCATTAAACATAATCGTCAACAATTCAATGTTGTATTTATCACGTTAAGTACATTAAAATTCATTCATCCATCAGATGAATTGTGTCAAAATAACTATGCTTGATTCAACACTTTTCCTTGTTGTGTTTGCTTAAATAGTTTTTTTTGACACATAAATGATAATATGCTGGGTGTTTTGATAGATTCCATCCTTTCCTGCATATCTCCTTTTTACCAGAAACGGTGGAGTCGTTTAAATGCCTGGACCAGATTTCAAAGATACGTGTATAGCAGTAGATACGCTTTGATGTTAGTCATTTGTAATCGATATATGTGAAATGATTGCTTAACTGCTGTGATCAGGAGGATTACACAGTTATCATTTCTTCAAATCTAAATTAATCTGTCACTGGAAGAAAGAGTTTCAGTTTTAAATCCAATTCAGTTTCTGACTGCGCTGAACCAGATGAAAGCAACTGGAACCCCTACATGTTTTACCTACAGTAATTCACACGGTATCTCTTCTCTTAGGGAATATCAAATAAATTATTCCAGTCCTAGCATTTTGCATTAGTTTGCTTCAAGTGTAAGAACCTTTATTGTTTTCACCTTATATTATAACATATACACATAGTGGCAATTCTGATAAACCAATAAACTCTTACACTGATTTCACGCCAGATCAGTATGTGTCCAGCAATGGATTTATTCAATTGATTTTATCCATGCAGATTAAAATTATAAATAATCCCAAAGTTCTACCAGATTTTCCAACATAGGTTTATGTTATATGACACCAACTAACTGCAAAACTGATCTCAGCAACCCAATAAAGTATGTTGACTTTATTGTAAAATGTAAGTACAATGCATGGCCAGAAAGAATGCTTATTTGCTCTCTCCTGTTAGTTAGATAAAAAATTAAAAGAGCATTTTAACCCCTGGTGGTGTCCGGTTGGACGGGGGTTTGGCGCCAAAGGGACAAACTACTACATGCCCACTGCCAGGTGCTGGAGCGTGCCTCTCCTTCAGCCCGCCTACCCAGCTGATTCACGTGATGCGTCATTGGCCACAGGGGGACGGCTTGATGTCACATGCACAGTGTATTGGCTGGTCTAAGATATGGCTGTTTTGCTGTACCAGTATCATGATTATTGTCCTGATGAAAGTTCCCGGGGGGAACTGAAACATTGACTTTGCTATGGATCAATAAATGTTTGATTTCATAAATCGTCCCAGAGTGCTGGCAACTCATTGGAATTATATGTGAAAGGGTTGATGCCAAAGCACCAGATGAATAACGTTTGTGGATTGTGAGTGCAGACCTGTCTGAAATTTTACATATATATAGCTTCCTGATAAAAGTCCTTCGGGACTGAAACGTTGATAATTTCTACTTAACAAATCTTTTTTTATTTTTGTTAAGTCCTGTGTGGCGGGTCATGGTAATTCTTTATAATCCATTATAACCAAGTCACAGCACCAGACGGGTAGTAGCTATTCAGTTGGAGCGCGGAGATCGCAGAATATTATATATAATGCTCCAACATGCCACAACATTTGGGTTTTGGTTCAGAAGTGGAATTATAAATTTTTTTAGTCTAGATCTTCCATAATAAACCAAGTAACAGCATAGATGGCATATAGGATTAGACAGATTATCATGCAAAGTGATGTAAGGGCTACTGCATATTGGTCCAGAACTGTAACAATCTGATAATGAAATACATTTTAATAATTTAATTTATAAAGTATTTATTTCACACTGTCCATTTTTTATAGGAGAAGCTTGACTGGAAGAGCTCTGATGCCGCAGCTCCCCATTCCTACTGACTGTGATGGAAGAACTTGATAGAAATGTGAGGTAAGATCATATTAATAAACTTAAAAAGGATAAGTGTTCTCTAGGTTCTTGGCCTTGTCTTACATTTCAGGCATTCGGCAATTAGAACTAACTGGATAGCTGTTGGCTAATTAAATGTTTCTCAGAAAGAAGCTTTGAGTAAAAACGCACGCGCTCAGTGAATTGGCTGGTCCGAGATATGGCTGTTTTGTTGCAACTCTGCCACTGGAACACAGTGAAACAACATGCCATTGGAACACAGGACGGATGGTTGTGTACGTCTATCTAGATATTCTATTCAAAATAAGACCATTCCAGCTGAAATAGCCATTGTAACATAACAATGGCTACATTGTATTTCTGTTCAGCTTGATGTTATTTTAATGACAAAAACAAATAAATGGTAGTTTGCCCAATATGCTAATCTAACTAAAAAAAAAACATTATTTTCTCTTTGTCAAGTCCCCTTTGTGGTCATTATATGTAAGATAAATAAAAAAAAATCATACAGGGTTATTCAAAGAGAATTGAAAAGCCACCGCACGATCAGTAACTTTTCGTTCTCTTCAATTCGGTTCGATTTGGTGATCCCATTTCGGCCACCCTGTTGTGTATTCAGCAAGCACCACAGGGCCGCCGAAATGCAGGGAAAAGTAACCGAAAACCTGCCGAAAACGAACCGCAAAACGAGAGAAAACGCACACCGAAAACCCGCAAAAACATCTGGATTAACCCACCGAAAACGCCAGAAAAACCCGAGCAGGAGCCGATCACATGCAGCACAGCTGCCAGAAAAAGCCAACATTGCAGACAAATGGAGTGAATAAATTAAAGAAACAGTTTGCTTGAATGTTTGAAAGGTTAAACGCTGTTTGCAAAGAAACTACTGAGCGAAAATGTCTGAAATTTACATATGAGGTTCAAGGAATGATAATAAAAAGGGCTGTTACAGAAAAAATAAGTAAACTTAAAAAATAATAAAAAAAATCCAGAAAAATGCTTAAAATATCTGAAAAAAATCTATAAATAGAGAGACTCTTTACTGCAGAATTTTATAATGAATGGTTTATTAGATATTGAATTAAAATGGGGATATATTTAACATTGAAGTCTATGGGATTCGCCTTAATAAACCTGCCGAATTAAATCACCGAATGGCAGGGCATTTCAGGAACCTTTTTTATGGGGTTCAGGCACCAAACAGGCACCGTATGTGTAGGCAATTCGTCAGGATTTGGCGTATTGCCTGCTCTCTGGATAGCCAAATGGCCAAGAAAGGTAACCGAACGCTGAATTTCAGAATTTGGTTACCTTTCTCCAGCCATTCGGATCTCTTTGGATAACCCTGTTTGACTGTAAGAATTAATCCTCAATGGAGCTACTCACAAATATAGAGTAGCAAACAGCTCTGCTCTGACTGTACATGCGCGCAGGGGGATTCTTAAAGGCAACTAAGGTTCCAGTTACAATATATCAACCGCCACAAAAGATAAGCTTCATAGTAAAGCCTGTAGACACTTCAAACATTCTCACATTCCCATTCCATAGTTCTACTCACATTAGAGCCAGGGTTAGGCTGCTCTATTTGAATAATGACAGTAAATAATTCTAATAAAGATGCTACTCCATTTACAATTGGCATCAAAGTACTGTAAATATTAATAATGTCTCAGATGACAAGTTAACTTTGTCAACTGTAAATGATGACACATTCCCTGGGGTAGAATTTAATAATTAGCATATTTACCTATAATAAAATGAACAGGTGAATGTCTGCATGTCTACACAAACATTCCCATTCCATATGTGCACACATACATACAAACTCACTTTCAGAAATGCATATAGATTCACAGTGATCTTCTTACTTCTATTCATGCTTAAACTCACACATCAACCAACAAAAAAGGTCTTGGAGCGCACAGGATAAAACGTAATATATCCGTTTGAGAATAAATGATTAAATAGCGGTTTGTTGTTTTTCTCTAACAGACCTTTTTGTTATTATTCATAGGACATTATATGTTAATGCCAGGCATTTTCATGCAGTAGTTTTTTGCAAACAGCTTTTCAAAGTCACAGTGTTTTGTTTTTTGTTTCCTTCATAACGTTTGTCAGCTTTTTGGCTTTTTTCGGCAAATCGTCGGCTTTTATCAGACACGTTCATCGAGTTTGTGGTGGATCGTCAGGTGCATTCAGCGGGTTTTTGGCGGCTTATCAGATCGGATATGATGTTTTTCCGGTGGGTTGCAGAGGCTTATCGGATCGGATCCGGTGTTCTGCGGTGGTTTTTACCCTCGATTCGGCAGTTGTTCGGCAGCTTTTCCCTGCACTTCAGGGACCCTGTGGTGAATGCTGAATTCACTGCAGAGCTGGGGAATTTGATTCCTCAAAGTGCAGGGAACGAAAGAATAATCCCTCTTTGAATAACGCCTACATATACTCACAAATTTCTTATGGGGGGAGAAGTGGTGTGATCTCTCATGAAGTTGTAGCTGGACACCTAATTCATCTAGGGTCCATTTGGAGCTCTTGGTCCTGTAATAAACTTTGTGAAGGATCATTTAAGGGCCCAGGATTAAGGCCAATCTATAGACCTGGACTGATTGGTGTTTGCAATGGTTATGAAGACAATGGGACAATGAATTGAATAGGCTGTTCAGGTATCAGCTCAGCCATCTGAAGACTCTCTACATTATCTTATAGGCATGGCTGTTACAAAACAAGGAGGCAAGGTAGTCTCTGTATGTTTGAATCACCTGAGATTTTTCCACTGATGTGCAAAAATGAAAAGGGACATGATTTTTTTTTATAAATATATATACACTATATTGCCAAAAGTACTCACCTGCCTTGACTCACATATGGAAGGGTGAGCGAATACTTTTGGCAATATAGTGTATATATATATAGGTGTGTTTATTATTGCAGAAGCCACTTGCACATCACAGCAATTCGATGAATTGCATCCCAGAGCTCCTGTGCCACATTCCCCATATGCAGCAAGGAATTCTGGGTAGGATATGCAAATGACATCTGTCCCACTTTTATGCATCCTGGGTCTGTTATTACACAGAGCCCTAAAATCAATGCTATGCTACACTGTGGCTTTCTAGCAGAGATAAGGTTTATGCAACTGGTCAAAGCCGCTCCTAGGACAGTGCTGTTTCGGGTTTGTTGGACCCTGATCAGAGTCTTAATATTTATAATATACCCATTTATTAAGTTTACATTAGTAGAAGTGTATCTTAGTTCAAACAATATCAAATTTTCATTCAGGTCAGCTTACCATTAGAATCCTCTTGTTCTAGAAATACATAGCTTCACTCGCACAACATACCCATTCAAAGAACCACTGTGCACATAACTTCAAAGCCATGATAACTTATTTCAAGTGCTCAACATCGCTCACAGGCTTTGATAAACATATCATTTCCTGAGATTCTTTAAAACTTCAGACCTTTCTTTCTATCATGTACCCTGTTTAGCCATATGATAAATATGATGGGATCATAACATTAGCTTCTCCTGGCACTGTTTGAATTTCCCTTTTGTGAAACACCGAAGTTTGTCATGTTGAAACAGCGATCTTTGCCATGTTTTGAAATGATGGCGAACACCAGCACTTTGTAATTAACCTCCATGGAGCTGTAAATGCCAAAGAAGCAGCACTATTTGCCTTCAAAGTCACAGGGACTGAAAAGTTAAAATCTAAAACATATTATTATTATTATATATGAATATTACTATAAAAACATTTTAAAAAAAAGATCTTCTCTTTTTAATGCAGCACTAATTTCTACTAAACTGCACAGAAGGACCAGAAGTTTTCTTGCAGAAATAGTAGCAAGAGGCTAAAAGACAAAGTTGCATGTTGGTTTTATTTTTGGTATGATTCTGAGTTGTAATCTACTTATGAGACACATTGTTTATTGCAGACAGTGTTTCTGAGTCTTGCAGAATGTTCACTCTGTTTCCAGGGAGACCATTTAAACCACCATTCATCATGTTGGCCCTCTGAACAGCTCAGCCAACACTTAACTAATGGAACATTTAAAGCCTAGTTCCAGCAAATGTCACTTAATATAGCACTCAGGCAAACCAATGGAATTTAATTCAAGAGATGATCCCTCAGTTGTGAATCATGCTCTGGCATTTAAGCTGTTTACCCAATCAGGAAATGCAATTCTGCTTGGGTAAGGTAAGAGGTAATGCTGTATTAAGTTTCCATGGTGAATATTGACACCTCGAATGAAGATCTCTTTATGTAAATCTTTAATCCCTATAACAAATTGCTCTCCATATATATTCATCGCAGTTATGCTAGAAGCTGGTTTCCTTATTGAACTTAAATATTCCTCAAAGTGTCAGCTATGCATTTATAAGTTAGCTTCAACTAACTTAAAATTCAGGATATATCAGAATTCCAAACACCTGCTTAGCATAATTCGTAAAAGCAATTGTTGGTAAAATAACGAGTTTCCGAAATATCCCATATCAACTTGTTTTGACCAAATGTTGCAGATTTTGTTTCTATTTTTTCAACCTACTACTTTTTATTTAAGACGAAGTAAAATATAAAATGCACTGGTCTACGTTAATTCAGCATTTACCTCTGGACACAAAAACAGCACACCCCAATCATTTACCTATACTATATGGTATCCTTACCAAGCCTTTGAAGTCACATGCTGATTATACTGACACCCCTATGTCCCAAAATATCAACTTTCCTACAACGTAAATAATAATGATCCTGTGAACAGATGTATGTAATAATAGTGTGGGGGGGGGGGTTGGGCAATCTTAAATTAATAAGCAGAGCTAACTTGGTATTACATGACTGCAGGTTTGGTCCCAGTGTTTTTCTGTGTTATGTGACTAACATCATTCTCAATGTCTGTCCCACTAGTGTACAGCTTCTTAGTGTTGTAGTGTTATGATTTAAGCCTACTCCAAAAAAACAATTTTGGAATGTTTGGAATATATATATTAAATTAATGTATCCAGCATGGTAGAAATGTTTAGTACTTACATTATTTTTCACGGTGAATTCTACAATAAAAATTGTAAGTTACTTTATAGACCATAATTACACACTTTTAAATAAATGCTTTAAATGACAACCTACTTAAACACATGAGCCTTTATTTTGGCTCAAACAATAGTAAGGAGCCATGTAAAGCATAACTCTGTGACAGATAATATATTCAGCAACAGGCAGGACAGGACTCAAATCTTGCAACTAGGAATACACAGATACTTGATAGATAATATACTCGGCAACAAGCAGGGCAGGACTCAAATCTTGAAACCTGTGGTGTAAACTGCAACCAGCAGGGAAAAACCACATACAACTGGATGCCTTGAGATTAGGGCTCAAACCAGATAGTAGCAAACAGCAAACATGCAGCAAGACATAAACATGAAAACCAAACCTCTCAGACAAAAGCACACATGGGATTAGCAAGCGAGTCATCAATAGGAAATAACCAGGTCGTAACATATACAGGGTCCTCAAACAGAATCAGGTCAGAAACAGAGTATCAATAACAATAATACAGACACCAGGCGAGGCAGGAACTTTACTCCATGTCAGGCCAAGGACGTCAGGTCAAACTCCTTTAAAGGCTGGATGCTCCTTGTAATTAAGCCAAGCCCCGTCCCCTCAGATGCCGTTCTGCCAGCTCTCAGTACTGGCAACCGGCCAGCCAGCAATGCCACCGGGCGCCCTGACCCCCCAGGAAGCGCCGCGGGGACCGAAGACGTCACAATTACTTTTTGCAAAAACGTTATAAAATTACAGCTATTCATAAGCAACAGAATCAAAAACGATAATAATGGGGAAACTTGTTTTAAAAGGATTAAGAAGCATCAGGCAGACATACATTTCAAACACTTTTTTTGTTGCAAAGTCCGATTAGTGATAACTTTTCCTTTGTAAGGTGATAAAAGAAAAATTGTGGGGGAAAAAATGGGATGTTTCTTGAATTGTAATGCAGAGGCCAACTACTGCTGGCAGATTACTTCTGCTTTGATTTCTTTAAATCTCCAATTTCCTAAGGACCTCAGATTTCAAAGCTGCAGCTCTACGTTTACCTATCCCTTTTCAAAACCATACGTGAGAAGGGTTGACCCATGAAGTCCCTAATCTTTACTCTCTACAACAGCCTGGTCTTTGGCTCTTCATCTCGGGGTTCCCTAACCTAAATGTTCAGGTGGGAACAGGATATTGGAGAAACCCAAGATGGCAACAACTGGTAAGATATTTGGAATAATGTGGCACACCATTCGATAAATGTCACATATCAGGAACAAGCATTTAAGGTGCTATTGTGCTGGTATGCCTCTACCTTCCAATTGTGTCACATGAGTCTTAGCACAATAGAGCTCTGTTGGTAGGGCTGTGGCTATAAACGTCATTTTACCACATGTGGTGGACTTCTCCCAAGATTCCAAGGATATTGGCTGACATACAGACGTAAGGACTTGAAAAATCAATTGAAATGGACCCTCAACATTTTTTCTCCACAGTTCCTAAGAAGGCCTGATGCGAGGTGAGAACAAACTCCTTCATAGGATCATGCTGGCAGCTCATCAAACCGTAGCATACAAATGAAACGCTGATACCCTTTCCACTATCCTTCAAGTATTTATCTGTGCCACAGAAAATATGATGATGTACAAATTGTCAGCAATGGTGCATGGTTTATTACCTTCATTTGGGACTCTTGGTTAAATTATAATCTCTAATAAAATGAAAGTCATCCGATTTAGGTTGAAAGGCAGTCAGAAGGTCTCAGGCATGGTACCCCACCGCCCCTTCCTTTTATTTTTATTTCTTTATTTCTTTGTTTTTTATTCTCTACTGAAAACCTTTTCGGTATTACTTGATCTCAAAAATTGCGGTAGAAGTTGCTTATTTGTTACGCCGCTGCTATTACGTGAACGAACAACTTGTCCTTTAAATAAAGAATTATCAAAGAAAAGTGGTGGGATTTTGAGAATCCTAGATGTTTTGATTGATCTTCAGACTTTAACACACTGCATATCTAGGCCTCCAGGCTTTATGTAACCAGCGCAAGTAAATCAAATGGATTTTTTTGGACTGAAACCATCAGGCGCCATTTGCTTCCATAAGCAAGAGAACCAATCCTTTTCCTCAAGGTATTTTTCACTGGACCTGCATAATCAATTCAACCTTTTATGCTTTCCAGGTTTATAAAACAAGTGTCTTTCAGTTGTATTATTAGAACATTAATACCGGTACGTGCAAGGAAACAAGCAAAACCAGATGTAATGAAGTAAAAACAGAATGCATCTTTCTTTTATGACATTTTGTTTTCAATCCCTCACATTACAGAGATATCTGTTTCACCAAATTTGTCTGAAAAAGAAGCGTGACTGCAAGGAAACTAAGTGGATTAGACGCATAATTCTAGAGAAGGCAATGGAAATTACTAATCCTCACTGATCCATGTAATTAGATGGACTCAAGTTATTGTACTAAATAAAAAGGAACCTGCATATGTCTGCATTATTTGTATGCAAAGCTTAAATGTAGAATAGCTGCAAGGTTTGCACAGTTAAACATCTTTTATAAATGTAGTCGACCATGAGATCCCAACCTATGGATATGCATTCCCCTAGGGGTATGTGAAAAAATCCATAATGGCGGCCGTGGATAGCTACCATTCTCTGCGGCATGGTGTCCCGCCTGTGGGGAGGTGATGGAGTGCAACAAACTCCATGTTAACTGTCATATGCAGAGGGTTCTGTATTAGGTTTAGCCACAATGAGACTATTGGATGCTTTAGAAACACACAGATAAACACACTGATGGTAAAAGTAACACATATACTGTAGCTTCACAAGTCATTTGGTCTTGGGTTCTCAATGGACTGGACTGCCCCAGATGCATTTCTGTTCTTTTTTTTTTGGCATGCATCTTTCAAGACTGGCTGAATGGAGTGGAGGTAACATCACTGCTCTATAACTGTGGAGACACAGGTTTGTTTCCCAGCAAGAGCACCTCTCCAGTAAGTGTCCTTGGGCAAGACACCTAACAGTACATACTTGCCACCCAGGACATACTTGAAAACAAGAGAAATCTACCTTCCAGGTGAAATACTTTGGGCTATATTACAAAGCTGGTGCTAACTTAACCAGTGCTGTTGTAAACTTACCAGAGCCATTATAGCCTATGGAGCTGTTAAGTTAACAACAGCTCTGGTTAAGTTAACAACAGCTCTGGTTAAGTTAACAACAGCTCTGGTTAAGTTAGCACTAACATTGTAATACTGGCCTTTATATATATAAAAAAAAAGTTAAATTCATGAAGACTGGCCAAAGACTTTTCATGTCTCTTATCTCACACCTTGGCACTACTGACATTGTCAATTTACAGTCATTTTAAAATTTGTAAACAATGTTTTAGTGAGTATTCATTTGTTAGCTCTCTATCTGTCTATCTATCTATCTATATATATATATATAAACCCGGAATCTAGATGGATGTACTCAGGGTTTTCAAGTATAGATATAAAACAATGCTTTATTGATAAATCATATTAAAATCATGCCTGTGCACTTCTCCCGATGTTTTGGCCTTCTCATGGGCCTTTTTAATTCACTACCATAATGTCACGTAACATTCAGAATTCTGGCTTGTGTTTTGTTTTTTCTTAGTTTCCTTTTTATCTTTTTCTTTCTTCCCTGTTTTTTTCAAGTTGTGTTATTGACCCCTTTCCTCTCTATGCATAATCATCAGCTGTACATCATGATATTATCACCATTGTATTATGGGCCTAAAATCCCTCATTCATTTGTTTGTTTTCTCTTTTTGACATACTATTTCACTTTCACTATGTACGACATCCATCCCAACTCCCCCCACCCGTGTACCCTTTAGTGTTCAATTCTATGATTTTTCTCAGTATAGCTTCCAGACCTGAAAAAGAGAGGTATACTCTCAAAAACTTGTCTTTTAAATGTATTGTTAGTCCAATTAAAAAAGGATCACTACATACTGCTATACTAGTGATATATATATGTGTAATGGTAGATCAAGCACACGTATTCAAATGCTGGTGGGCGTAATAGAAGCCCAGTTCCTTAGTGCTGCCCTGGTGCAATCTCCCAGGTGGGCAGAGATAAACAAAATGGGTAGCAGGAGGCACTTGGGGTCTTGTAAAATCCAATTTAATTCTATCCGTTAAAAATCTGACATTTCGGCTCCTAAGGCCTTTGTTGTTGTTGTTAGTTTTGAAGTTGTGTCCAACCAATCGCGACCCCATGGACAAAGTTTCTCCAGGCCTTCCTGTCGTCTACCATCTTCAGGAGTCCATTTAAGCTCAAGCCTACTGCTTCAGTGACTCCATCCGATCCAGCAGCCACCTCATTCTCTGTCGTCCACTTCTTCTTTTGCCCTCAATTTTTCCCAACATTAGGCTCTTCTCCAGTGAGTCCTTCCTTAGGTGACCAAAATATAGGAGTTTCATCTTCAGGATCTTGCCTTCTAAAGAGCAGTCAGGGTTAATCTCCTCTAGAACTGACCGGTTTGATCGCCTTGCAGTCCTAGGGACTTGTAGGAGTCTTCTCCAGCACCATAATTCAAAGGCCTCAATTCTTTGGCGCTCAGCCTTTCATATGGTCCAACTTTCACACCCATACATTGCAACTGGGAAAACCATAGCCTTGACTACAAGCACTTTTGTTGGCATGTGGCACTCTACCTTGATAAAGGCATTTAGGCGCTGAAACATTGAATTTTTAATGGATTTATTGGATTTTACAAGACCCCGAATGCCTCCTGCTACCCATTTTGTTTATCTATGCTCACCTGGGAGATGCACCGGGGCAGCACTAAGAAATTGGTCTTTTATTACGCCCGCCAGCTTTCAGATACTTGTGCCTGCTCCACCATTATATATATATATATACACATCTTTTTTCATATATTGCAATATATCTATATCTTTATCTAGTAGTCCATGATGTCTACCTCTCATTATGTGGTATTGCTTTTATTGTGGTTGTCATGATTCACTTGCCCAACCTTCTTTGATGAAATCCAAAGAAAACCAACTAAATTGTATAATCATTTGCATTACGTTGTCTAGTTTTCGTGAAGCCCCACTTAGGCAAGGGTTTTGGCAACAACCTCCTGTCAATCTACATTTATGTGCTCTGCAAATTAAATTTACTTGACTATAATGAAGTTCCGAATACATAATTAAACTAAATACATGTAAATGGACTTTAACCTATTTTTAGAGCACAGGAGGAGTTATTGTAAGAGGAAATAATTTACTGTACCTACATTACTCCCAGAATCAAATGATGTTCAATGGGAACTGCCAAACGATTGATGGTGAGGTTTATTAAGTCTATGATGTCACCTAATACTGATGCCAGCTTTTTAAATACTTGAGAAGTTTTTCAATAGTTAACAGGGTATTTGATCTTTCCATTTGGTTAGTGTAATGCAAAAGAACTCTCATGCACTAATTAAATTAATGAATACTGGATAAAAAATTACTGCCGGGAACAAGACATCTTTGACGTTACTGCAATCATAAAAAATAATAGTCCATTACTGCCAAATAAAAAGGTCTGGAATATAATTTATAAAAAAATGTCTCAAAACTACTACTGTGTAGCATCAGATAGATATGATTAATGTTGACTTTTAGCTTTATTATTATGATTATCATCATTTCTATAGCACCAACAGTTTCTGCAGTGCTTTACAATAACCAATGGGAGCGAGACTCAATCAAACAAACATAGGAATGGAAACAAGAGGTGTAGAGGGCCCTGCCCGGATGAGCTTAGAAACTAGAGGGATTGAGGTTGAGGAAGAAAAGAGGCTTTTACTGGTTGTCAAGATCACTAGCGCCAGCGTTCAGGAATGGTGGAAACCATGGAAGTGACATTGTGATGTGCGGGAAGGTGAGGAGGGGGATAGGTCAGCATCTGCAAAGTGGTATGCTAATCTGAAGAGATGGGTTTTGAGAGATTTCTTGAAGGACTGGAGATTGGGGGAGAGTCTGATAGGATGAGGTAGGTCATTCCAGAAGACCTGAGCTACCCCAGAAAAGTCTTGGAGATTAGTGTTGGTAGTGCGGATTTAGAGTGGTCCAAGCCACATGAGGTGACGAAGATTAATTCTAGATCTAAAAGGGACCTTTGTTGTATGTAGCCCAGGAACTTATTGCTTGAGAACCATGTTCTGAAATGTATTGAGGTTTTCTGGAATGTTTGTTTACACTTACATGCTTCAATTTGGTAATGACTTTCAATAACTTATTAATATCGTATTTTTTTTAAAAAAAAGTTACATATTGAATTATAACATATACCATCAATTGAAAATCTAAACTGTGAATGAATGAAAAAGCAGGCCGCAAATAATTTGCCTGTAAGTACAATATTATTAACCAAAAATACATTTGTTGTAAATTAAATTACATTAAATCTATTGTTTCTATAACGTTTTACAAGTTTAATGTGCCTTCTTATAATTTTTGCTTGCTTGTGTGTGATGATGTTATCCTTAGATGCACGTCTTTCATTTAATTCTCTTTCTATTCTTCTATTTGTATTTTTTAAATACCTATTCTTTTTTCCTGGAGATATTTTCTGTTCTTAATATGATGCTCTTAGAAGACTTGGTACATCATTATTTCTGGTCAGGGCTAGAATGCTGTAAATGTAAGATTTTTTTGTAGAGTATGTAGGACTGCCTTAATTCGTAGACGGAAGGTATTAGACCATCCGATGTCCTCAGCTAACCTTTCAATCAAAGGGTAATCATCATTGCCTTGCAGCAACCTGCGTTGACTGATTCTTGGTCTGTTACGATTTAATTTTGAGTATGTTTGTGTCATCGAATATCACTCTGTGGGTAGAGTGAGTTGAGTAATCTGCTTAGTTTCTCCACTTGATTTTGTTTGTCATTAGATACTTTAGATTTGTGTTTGCGAACTACTTTAAGATTTCATTATGAGAATTCAGCTCCTATCTGGTTTTGTTTTCTTGTTACACAGTGTAACGCAGACTAATTTTCCATCTTATAATGAGAGTGCTGATATTATGACGCCTGGGTGCTGCGTCATATCACTGGTGGAAGACCTTCAGAAGATAATCACATGTATAGCTTTGCTGCCAAGTCTTCCATTAAAATTGGTGACAGTAAAAACCAGCTTGAATATTTGCACTTGATTTTGGGAAACAGCCCAAAGAATGTAGGAGATGAAGAGAAGAAAAGAGTATATGTGTCGTACACATTCTGAGTATTCTGTACTTCAACCTATGGGATTGTAAATTTGCCTACGGTGTAAAAAGCTGTAAAACAATGCGTCTATTTATTTCACTGTGATTTCAGTTTAAACCATTTGGTTTTTCAAAAGATCCACATTATTTTACATTTTCGACAACCTACTGACTGCTCCTTTTCCGGCTGGGTGGAGTAGAGGTAACATCACTGCTCTGCATGGAGAACATCACTGCTCTGCATGGAGATAGCCTGTGGAGACATGGGTTCGATCCCAGCGAGCACCCTCTCCAGTAAGTGTCCTTGGGCAAGACACCTAACGGTACATACTCGCCACCCAGGACATACTTGAAAACAAGAGAAATCTCAATGTATCCATCCTGGTAAAATCCTTTCTCAAAAATAAAAATTCGAGTTATTTTTCTGAGAAACATTTCTCCCATCTTAACATGGAGGACAAAATCTGTTACAACTTTGACTTTAAAAAAAAAATGTGTCTGTTATAAAGGTATTGTTACTGGACAAACGTGGATGGATATATGTCAAATGGAAATTATGTGATCAGGTTGAATTAGAGGTGTGCACTGGCGAAAAATTTGTTTTGTTTCGGATTGGAAGAATTCCATCCGAAACAAAATTAGTTGAACTATCAACTTAGTTCGTTCCATTATTTCAGATCTATTCGGATCGATTCGGATGCTATGAAAAACAATAAATTATGCTTAGAATAGGTTTTGAAATTAGCGTTAAAAGCTACGGTTATAAATGAGTTTTAGGTTATGTGTAGAAGCTAGGGTTAGAAATTAGGGTTAGAGAGGCTAGGGTTAAAGATGGGGTTAGCATCATTGAATATTGCTGCTGTCTTAATCATTATCGGTTCATGACAACCTTTTCTTCTATGTACTTTAAGTCCCTTTAACAGCAAAGCTAATTTAAATGTATTGTTATAGCAATAAGCATTACCATATCTATATACGGAATATGAATGAACAGAATAAGAGGGCAAAATTTAGAGGTGCTTTTGTTTTCATGGCAAGGTTGTGCAGGAAGTGAACTTACTAGAGCATATCTGTAATTCTTTTATGCATAAAAGGTTCTGGATGTATGAAATCGTGATATATTATTCAGGTTGTCACCAACACTTTTCTTTTAAAGAGCCCTGGTCTTGACATGTAAGACATCTGACAGTAAGTTCTATTCTCTCCTTTTCTATGTAGTTGTAGGCTTTGGCTCATGAATCATAAGGTTGAGTGCAATTTACAATTTTATCTTGATCTTGAAGTTTTATTTCACAGCCCTATTGTTATAAACCTAGTCATACAGGGTTACTCAGAGAGAGAGCCGATCTGGCCCTGAAATGGTACCGAACAGGGAATTTCCCCTGTACGGTGCAATTCTGTGGCCATTCGGCTATTCAGAGAGCAAACAGTTCGCCAAATTTTGGCGAATTGCCAGCAAAATATGGTGCTTGTTCGACAGCAGTGAAATCGCCATAGATAAGCAATGGTTAACCTATTCAGAGAACACTGAACAGCGAAGATCTGCCACAAAAGCGCCAAACGCATCCGAAAAAAAGCCAACGATCTGCCAAACAGAGCATCAACCAGCCGGCAGAAAAAGCCAACAAGCCGATGAATGGGTAAAAAACAAAACAAAACATTACAACTTTTAAAAGCTGTTTGCAAACAAAATGCCTGACAATTATATATAAGATCCTATGAATAATAATAATAAAGTCTGTTACAGAAGAAAAATACACTATTTAAAAAAATCAAAAAAAAATTTTGCCGAAAAGATCCCAAAAATGCGTCAAAAATCCTAAAAAATATATAAAAAGTCAAATAAAAACGGGAATATTGTTTACATTGAAACCTATGGGATTCGCCTGATTAAACCTGCCGAATGAAAGCACCAAAATCAGGGCATTTCACTGTCATTTCGGTGCTGTTCGGTAGTCTCTGAATAGATTATCCATTGCTGCTCCATGGGAGTTCACTGCCGCCGAAGATCACCATATTTCGCTAGCTATTCGCCAATATTTGGCGAACTGGCAACTCTGAAATTGCACGGTACGGGAAAATTCACAGTTTGGTTCAATTTCGAAGCCAATTCGTCTCTCTTTGAAAAATCCCTTAGAGCTCGAATCCGTGAGTTTTCTGTGCTTCTCTAACTGCCATAAACAGACAGTATGCCGCATACAGATAATATTTTTGTATTCTATAGGTATGTTTGTGAAGCTGCATTGCTAATCTGACCATTTAATTACATTCACTATATTTTACACAATAGCCATTTCTGCCTGTATTCTAATAATGCAGACCCCATTTGTGATAATGAATACCATCTAGAGCAGTATATCTTAACTCCAGTTCTCAGGACCCTCAGGCCAAATTTTAAGGATCACCTTGGGAAATACAGACTGAATCTTATAATCACTGAGCAGCAAATCCAGGACTCAAGTCCTGCAGGAACGCGCGGGAATGGCATTCCCGCACTTCTCCCACAGCGGGAATGCTGCGGGACCGCAGGTTCCCGCTGTGGCCGGAGCCTGAAACGATTGAGCAGGCTGCCGATGCGCATTGCCGGCGGCCGCATGCTTCCTGCTACAACGGCCGCTGACAGGAAGTGCAGCTGCTCGCCTGGGATCTAACAGCCAGCCGCGATCGCGCAAGATCGCGGCAGGCTGTTTAATCAATCCCAGGCGAGCGGCTGCACTTCCGCGCACCGACCGTTGTAGTAGGAAGCATGCGGCCGTCGGCAATGTGCGGTGGCAGCCTGCTCAATCGTTTCGGGCCCACAGAGAGGTGAGCTGAGCTGCTGGGGCAATAATATCCATGAGAGCTGGGACATTATCCATGAGACCTGGGGCATATCCATGAGACCGGGGGGGCATATCCATGAGACCTGGGGCATATCCATGAGAGCTGGGGCAATATCCATGAGAGCTGGGGCATATCCATGAGAGCTGGGGGGCATATCCATGAGACCTGGGGCATATCCATGAGACCTGGGGCATATCCATGAGAGCTGGGGCAATATCCATGAGACCTGGGGCATATCCATGAGAGGTGTGGGCATATCCATGAGACCTGGGGCATATCCATGAGACCTGGGGAGCATATCCATGAGACCTGAGGCATATCCATGAGAGCTGGGGGCAATATCCATGAGACCTGGGGCATATCCATGAGAGCTGGGGGGCATATCCATGAGACCTGGGGCATATCCATGAGACCGGGGCATATCCATGAGACCTGGGGCATATCCATGAGACCTGGGGCATATCAATGAGAGCTGGGGGGCATATCCATGAGACCTGGGGCATTATCCATGAGACCTGGGGCATATCCATGAGACCTGGGGCATATCCATGAGAGCTGTGGCATATCCATGAGAGCTGGGGCATTATCCATGAGACCTGGGGCATTATCCATGAGAGCTGGGGCATATCCATGAGACCTGGGGCATATCCATGAAAGCTGAGTCATATCCATGAGAGCTGGGGCAATATCCATGAGAGCTGGGGCATATGCATGAGAGCTGGGGGGCATATCCATGAGTTGGGGCATATCCATGTGAACTGGGGCAATATATAACCATATGAGCTGGGTTCAATAATATCAATGTGAACTGGGGGCAATTATATCCATGTGAACTGGGGAAAATATATCCATGTGAGCTGGGGCAATATATACCCATATGAGCTGGGGGCAACATGAGCTGGGGCAAATATATCCATGTGAGCTGGGGGCAAATATATCTATATAACCAGTGCTGTGTATATTATTCTTGGGGTCCAGTGCTGGGTATATTATTCTGGGACTCAGTGCTGTGTATATTCTTCTGGGGGCTCAGTGCTGTGTATATTATTCTGGGGGCTCAGTGCTGTGTATATTATTCTGGGGATTCAGTGTTGTGTATGTTATTCTGGGGGTCCAGTGCCTATGTATGTTATTCTGGGGGGGGTCTGTGCCTGTGTATATAATTCTGGGGGGTCTGTGCCTGGATAGATATATATATATGTATGTGATATATATATTATATATAAAATGCGTTAGTCCAGTTGCCAAAATCACGAGTATACCTGTACGTAATGATGCCTTTCACTGAGCAGTATAGTTTCCAGTTTACATTCTTGAAAGCTTGTCTTTTAAATGTAATGTTAACCCAATAAAAATGGTATCACACGTACTGCTATACTCGTGATATATATATTTTTTCTTCAGGTAATAGGGGTTGTGGAATTCGTGGGTGAGTTCCCTCACTTTTTTTCCCAGGACTTGACCCCTGAGCAAATCATATCACCTGTACTGTGCTTCAGATATCTGACAAACATGGCCTCTTAGTGGGTCCTGAGGACTGAAGTTGAGAAACACTGATCTAGAGTTTAGATTCTTTAATTCCAGTAATTTGTTTTGTAAAAGGATGAGCAAATATACTTAAGGGGTTATAGTGTATTCCCCATTGGGTTGGCGAAATGGAATCACTGAAGTGCAACGTAGTGCACCGAAGCGCAAAGCACCAAAATGTTACTGAAATTTTGATGCTTTGTCGTTAACCCCTTGTGTGTAAGGGTTAATCAGCCTTCAAAAATAAATTGCTCAATGACCACAACAATTTATTATCCTCAGCTCATTAACAGCTGCAGTTCTTAAACCTGTAGGCTTCACTACACTTCTGTAGTAATCAATCATTTTGCATTTTATAACAATATGCTTTTTTTATGTATTTGTGTGCTAAAATAAAGTATAAAGTGCTAGTTGATTTTACATAGATGATATATTGTCATTGGTTCCTGTCTTTGTAATAGTTATTATTCTGCAGATTTCGCAGACAGACATAATACATCTTGCCTTTTTGTTACACTTTAAAGAAAAGAATTTCACAAATATTGGATTCCGTAGAACATATTTTTTTTCTTCAATAGACACATTTTACCTGGTTCTTTTTAAGGTGATCTTTTGACATGTTCTTGCCTGAGGAACCAATATATGATACAGCGTGGAATAGTGAACCCAGAATATAGCTCAAATATTCAAGGATAAACGTGTGTCTTTACAGGCAACAAAATATGATTTGAAGCAGATCTTTCTCATTAATGCCACCCATCTATTTAATCTCTTCCCATCACTAAATAAATGCAATTTACAAATAATTTGTTATTGAGGCTTAAGCAGATTTACTTTGAAACTATTGCTAAAACAATATTGAGCTCAATGCTAAGTACATTATTTCTACATTAATACTGTAATAACTGCGCATTTGCTAACTTTTGCATACAGTCTATTATGGATTAAAAACGTTAACTATAAGAACAAATCATTTTCAGAAGTGAAAATCCAATAAATAAAAATGAGTTCATCCGATACATAACTATCTGTAACATGGAGAACTAATGTTCCTATGTTTATACATTTTACCACATGCAAAATAGAAGTATTTATCTATTTGTGTCTATTGTATCTATTCAATTATTTGTGCTCCTTTTTCATGCTCCTTCTTTCCAACGATCGTTGAGCATGTCTTTACTTGTTTGAAATAAATGAAGGAATTTGAAGGAGACCCTGGAGTGCTGGCCATCACTTGCATAATATATATATATATATATATAGTGCTTACAAGGGTTGTGGTGGAGGACAAAAAGTGGATCTTGGATGTGAGCCAGGCATTCTGGGACCCCGGCGGGGACAATAGATGTCATCGCGCTAGCTAGTGAGTCGGCGCCAAAAAGCACCTGATCACGATCCTCTCCTGGAGCTAGCCGACATCTTGGATGTCGGCCAAGCTTCCGGGATCTCCCCCTGACGACTGGCGTCATTGTGCATAGCGCGATGACGTCAGTTCTGGAGTTAACCCCTAGCTGCCACCATTGGTGGAGATAGGGGGTTCCAATGAACCCCTATCTCCTGATCCGTGGAATCTAGGGTTTAATGTTTGATATCGTTGGATCGACAGGAGCATGGCCTTTCCAACGATAGCAAACATGACCATGTTAAAAGTTAACAAAATAAATTTAAAATAAAAATGAAAATAAAAAAATATAAAAAAATAAATAAATAATAATAAAAATAAGTTTTTTCGTTTTGTTTTGTTTTGTTAATGCAGCAATATTGTTCCCATTTCTTTTTTATAATTCTTTATTTTTGAGATTTGCAGTAGTATCACAAAATCGTGTATAGTTATAATGGCCTCGCAGAGCCAAAACCAAGTCATCAAGATAAACATCAAGTGGTAAGAAATGCGAAGGTCATCTAGGTAATACATATAATAAGGTCAAATCAGTAGGAAACATATCTCGGCTACGGATAGAAACAGACTTTCTACAAGGTCCTTGGCAGGCAACAGTAAGAATTATGAAAAAGTAAATGGCAATAACTGGAAACAACTCTAGGAGTCTTGACATAGAGACGAAGCAAAACAGAAAAAGGAAGGGGGGCAAAGACCAGATTCGTGCGGTCCCCAGCGCGGTCCCACGGGCCCAAGTGACCCAGGTAGGCCAAAGAAGTTGAGTGGCACCAGGCCTGGGTAGTCGGGTGCCTTGCTGAGCACAAAGCCGAGAAAGGTGGACCCCGAAAAGCCCCGCAGATGCCCAAAAAAAAAAAAAGGGAAATGAAAATAAATAGAAAGGTCTTAAGTGAGGGGGAGTCTCACCAGGAGATAGTCCGGTTCATAGTCCGAATAAAAATCAGAATGGGGTGGTCCGGAGCAGCCAGTGGCAACAAGAAGAGGGGGCATACAGTAGAAGCGACCTAACCTGGGGGATGCCCAGCTGGTCTAGAACGAGCCCTGCACCCATAAGCAGAGACCAAGCCTCGGTCGGGTCAGAGATGGTGAGCGGCACAGCGCTGTTGGTTACCACTAGGGAACCCGCCATACCCCAGCAGTAGCGTACCTCTTTAAGGCGCAGAAACGTTGTCACTTCCCATAGCCATCAGCGTCAGGAATGGCAAGTCTCGGTAAAGGGAGATTGATGCTCCCTCAAACAGGAACGCCGCTCGAGCCCCCGGGGCAAACATAAGGCGCGTCTTGCCCGCCATATCCCTGGTCACTGCTATGATGTCTCTCGGGGCATCCTCGGGTGCCTTTGCCACCTTACATATCCTATAAACACTTCCGAACATCTCTGTTGTCTCAGAGGGCGACTCCGATACCCAAAGGGCCAAACAGTTCACATATTTCAGTAAGGTCAGCTGATGACACCGACTCCGGGACTCCACGAACTCTGACGTGGCGTCTGCGGTGGCGCGTCGCCAGAGTCTCTACCGAGCAGGTCAGAAGGTCGACCTGGGATTTAAGAGAGGTTACTTGAGCTGAAATGACAGCCTGTTCCGCCACCAAGTCAGAGGTCTGCGTCTGGGTTGTTAACACTTGGGAACGCACTACTTCCAGATAAGCCCGTACTCCAGATATTTAATTCGACCACATGTTCCTGATCTCTGCTATAAAATTGCAGTAATCCCCCATGATGGTGGGGCATGCATCATCTTCGGCAATTATCTTGGCAACACTGTTGTCCCGAGGGGACACCATGGGACCCGAGGGGCATCCATCTGCTCCAAGACATCCGATGCCTGCTGTGTCGAGGGGTCTCAGTGTGAAGGGCGGTTGGGGCACAGCGGCAAATCACCTCTGTCAGAAAGCGACGCGTCTTCTTCAGAGCTGCCCAGTGCAGGGTCAGGCGCAGGGGTTCCCAAGGAAGCTGCTGCCAAAGTTTTGTGCTTCTTTTGTGCCGTTTTCCTCGCTGCGGAGCTCATCGCTTTTGATTCCTGTATTTGGGATGCTGGGGTGGACCAGTTCTTTGCCGCTTCAGTTCCATGAGGCCAGGTAAATTCTTCCTCCCAGTCCGAGGATCCATAACCTGGGGCAAGGACCAAGGATAGTACTGCGTTGTATGCAGCCTGTCTGCCTCCCAGTGAGTCTCTTATATCCCTCTGCCGTGAGCCCCCCAGCATTACCTTGCAGTTGCAGTGACTTTTTAACCATGGCTAGGGTGGAGGATGGTAGATGGTTGCCGGAAATCAGTACCGCAGCGAGCAGCAGGAAAGTCCCCAGGCTTCGTAGTATTGCCGGTCTGTGTAGGCCGCACTAGGCCCAAGTCCCGTCGGTCTGGGATTTTGCCACTGAAACTCCGGGAAACGGCGGTCACGGCAGCACCAGGGCACGAGTGAGGCTCCGGACCCCCCAGGGAGCAGTTTAGGACGAGATGGTTGCAATTTGGCTTGGGTTTAAGAAAATTTGCAGCAGAGCTCTGTAGAATGCGACATCTCTCGTTCACTGCTAGCTCCGCCCCCTTTGTTCCCATTTCAATTATAATGTGAACAATGATGCTGCACTAACGATTTTTGTATGGGGTGCGTTTGTTAAAAATCGCATAATTTTCCCACAAAAATGTAACAAGTCCCCCATTTCTAATTTTTTTAACAAGCGCGACTCATAGAAAATATAACCACAAACGCTTGCATGTTAAAATGTAAAAAAACCCACTTTACACATTGTAAATTATTGAACATTCAAATTTTAGTGCATTTTTGGTTATAATATACAGACAAGACATGACGTATATATATATAATAATGATGTATTATAAATCTGCCGAGTCTGCCAGAAAGAACTAGACATGTGCACAGCACAAAATTTCGTTTTGAACTAATGGATTAGTACTAAAATGCAATTTATTTAGTTGCTAAAGAAATTCGTTTTCAGTTCTTTAGTATGAAAACTAATTTCGTTCATCCGAAAACCAGTGGATACAATTACTATTGTTGTGGTGGCTCCTCAGAGGGCTGAGATCGCTGCTTGTTACAGTATCTCTCACTCTCAGCACAATGTGGGCCATATTACATAGTTGGTGCTAACTTAACCAGAGCTGTTGTAACCTTCCCAGAGCCATTATAGCCTATGGAGGTTTTCAGTTTACAACAGGTTAAGTTAGCACCAACATTGTAATACTGCCCCGTGTCAGGCAAAAGCTGTTACAGTAACTGACTGCTGCTCATCACAGCGCTCAGAGTTTCTGTAAAACTAGTAAATAATTTTTATATGTAAGAGGTTAGAACAATATTATTTCCTTGTTTTACTGAAACTCTGAGCGCTGTTACATTCAGTTACTGTAACAACTGAGCCTGATACATTGTACTGAGATATAATGTAACAAGCAGCCGATCTCAGCGCTCACAGCCACTGGATTTAAAAGGGCTAAAAAAAAAAGGCTCCTCTCTGTATAATGTTTAGAACATCCTCCTGCATTAATTAATACCCCTCTTTGTATAATGTAGATAACATCCTCCTGCATTAATGTCCCTCTCTGAATAGAACATTCTCCTCAATTTATACCTTTCTCTGTATAATGTATATAACATCCTCCTGCATTAATACCCCTCTCTGTATAATGTATAGAACATACTCCTGCATTAATTAATGCCACTCTCTGTATAGAACATCCTACTGCATTGGCATGTGGAGGGTGCAGAACTTCGGATGTTGCGATGTTGCGATCTTCATTGCTGGTCTCCTTCACTCATCAATGTAATATCACAAAAAGGACTGAAACTAAAATGTAGTGCATTTTATTTTAGTTTCTTTCGTTTTTTGTACTGAGCAGTTTCGTTTCTCTTGAGTCATACTAAAACGAAATTATCCCAAAATTCGGACTAAATCGTTTTAGTACTAAAACGAATGCACATGTCTAGAAAGAACAATATAATATCAATATGTTTGGGTCATATAATAAAATACGGCTTCAAAACGCGTTTAAACATGATGAGTGAAACCGGTAAAAATTAGCTCAGCACCCAGGCGTGAAATGGCTCAGCAGCAAAAGGGTTAAGCATGGGGTCAGGTGATCATTGTTGAAGAGCGGATGGAAAGTCCGTGAGAGTGGACGTTCGTTCCACTCATTGTCGTCTGGCCACCTCTCTGAGCGCAGTTAGTGCTCTCAGCGCTGCAAGGCTCGATCCTCCTGTGGAGGATTGTGCTTTGCAGCTCCGTCAACGTGAAAGCAGCATGCCATGTGGCCAGCCCTGTCGCAGCGTCACAACGCTGCGATGGACACTAGAAGGCATGTCAGTACAGATGCACACAGTGCGCTTGTCTGACCCCAGCCTAAGGGTCACATGGGTGGGGGATTAGATGTCGTAAAAAGTGAGAGTCAAATGGTATGGTCAAAATAGGAAAATAAACACATGGGAGATCTTACTTCCATAAAACAAAAGTGATAAGATCATGACAACTTGATGGAAAAAGAAAAGGACAAAACCTAAAACACAAATCAGTGAAGGCTGAAGGAGACACAACCACCCCCCCCAAAAAGAACCAAAGAAGAAACAAAACACCAGCCAGAATTTTGAATGTTATGTGACGTTATGATAATGGGTTAAAAAGCCAGAATCCATATTGAGTCCTTCTTTTATGATGTTAAAATATGTGATCATTTTCATTTCAAATGTTTTGCGTTATATATATTACACAAGGAGGGTAGCACTCAGCCTTTACTAAGCACAAAGTGTGGATGCTTCTAAAGACAATGTAATACAACAAACCAGGAAGAGAGCACTCTAATAACACATTCAAAGACTTCAACAGTAGCTTATACATTTAAACATTAATAATTTTACCAAATTTTCAAAGCTTCCAACAACTCTTACCCCTTTCAGGATTACAACAGTTCTTAACCCATTCAGGACTTTCTACAAGGTTTTGTAGAAGAAGTCTACAAGAAGGATAGAACCTGCCAAAAGGTGAAAAACATTGGCGTTTGTTGACAGGCTTAACCCCTTCCCGACCGCTGACGTACCCTGTACGTCCTGTGTTCGGGTCTCCCTTAGACCGATGACGTACAGGGTACGTCAGCGGCGCCAAATCCCCCTCCCGCCCGATACTCACCTCCCTCGTCGGATCCCACGGCGATCTGACAGGGAGGAAGCCTGCCCATGTGATTTACATGGCAGGCGAGGCTGATGACATCGCCACGCTGCGTGGTGACGTCATCAGAAGGTGCCCCCATGTGTTTCAATGGAGGGGAGGGGGGGGCTCCTTCGGAGCCCTCTATCTCCCCAACCATTGAAGCTAGGGAGATGCCGTTTGCACCGCTGGAGAGGGGAGAGCCTCCCCTTTCCAGCGGTGTATGGCATTAACCATTTTGCCACCGGATCACGTTGCGGCGCCAATTGGCGCCAAAACGTGATTCAAACCTGGAGGGGGGCTGACATCTTGGATGTCAGCCTAGCCTCCAGGTCCCCCCCCACCCACTGACAACCTCACCATATGTGTGAGGATGTCAGTGGGCCAGTTAACCCTCTAGCTGCCATGTAGAGATAAGGGGATCCTAAGGATCACTTTATCTCCCGATCCATTGCAGCTAGATGGTCATATTTGCCATCATTTGAAAGACCTGATTATGGCCTTTCAAATGATACCAAACATGACCAGGTTTGGTTTAAAAAAAATGTAAAAAAAAAATTAAATAAAAAAAAATAATAAAAAAAAATAAAATAAAATAAAAAATGTTTTTTTTTTAAAGTTTTTTTTGTCTGGGGGAGTTTAATTAAATAGGACCTAGGCTGTCATCTAAAAATAATTAGCACAAAATGGTCAGAATGAGCGCAGCGCACATAGGTGAACTGGCTCAGCAGTGAAAGGGTTAAAAGGTAAAAACATGTAAAAATTGGGTATTTCTATTCTCGGATAAAATTGGAAACTATTTAGCTGGGGTCTTTATTGGTGGTTATAGCTTTAGGGGATTAAATTACGAAAAAGTGTGTTTTTAGCATTTTTTTCATCATATTTCAATTTTTTTTATATTAAATTATTGGATATGACGGATAATGGTATTTCTAGAAAGTCCATTTAATGGCGGGAAAAAGGGTGTATAATATGTGTGGGTTGAATAAACGAGTAAGAGGAAAATTTGATCTAAACACGAGCAGCGCAGAAACGTAAAAACAGCAGCGGTCACTAAAGGACGGATTTATGTAAAACCGCCCGGTCACTAAGGGGTTAAGCAATAAAATTTCCACCATTTTCAATAAAGTTTAGGGTTAAAAACCTTGACGAAAGTCTTGAATGGGTTAATAACTGTTGTAATCCTGACAGGGATAAGAGTTGTTGGAAGCTTTGAAGGGTTGAAAATTTGGTACGGTTAGAGGCCATTTCGATGACCTCTTATTATTTTACTGTTTTGTACTTCTGATGTACGTCCGCCGGTTTGCTCGTTGCCGCTGAGAATATATGCTCTACCATAAGCCTTACTGACGGTTATTTGTTGATTCTACGTGTCCTTTATTCGCTTACTATTTGATGACATGTCTTGGTCCTGCGTGGCCTATTCCTATGTGACACTTTTGTTGATTGTCCTTCGTATTAATAAAAAACTTTTTATTAAAAAAAAAAAGAAAATTTGGTACAATGTTTAAATGTATAAGCTGCTGTTGAAGTCTTTGAATGTGTTAATGGAGTGTTCTCTTCCTGGTTTGTTATATAATCTATATTAAATAACTTAAAAATTATGTAAAGTAACTGAAATGCAATAAGTTGACTTTCTTTAAATAAACATGAGTGTTTTGCAAGAAGACCCAGGATTGCTGTTTTTCCATGGCGTTGGCATGGCATGTAACGTTGCATATAGATCTGTATTCTTAGCTAGTTTAATAAATGAAATAATTAAAATTTACACTTTAATATATTAATATATCCTTATCCTTAAGAAAACTATTGTTTGGTTGTGTTAGTGAGCAAGTCATCGACTGCGTGCATATGAAATGGATTGTCTGAGAGACAGAGGTACGCACAGATACACACAGACACTTATAAGTACACGCAGATACAGAAAGACAGGGGCACACTCAAACACAGACACTAATACATACATTTACACAGATACACACAGACACTCATATGCATACACAGTGACAGATGGACATCCTCCCGTTCCACTCCTCATCTCTCATTTCTGCCACTTTACACCCCAATCACCAAATCAGCAATTTTCACCCTCATTATTATTATTATTATTATTATTGTCATCATTTATAAAGCGCCAACAGTTTCCGCAGCGCTTTACAATAACCAAAGGGAACGAAATACAAATAAACGGACGTAAAATGGAAACACTAGGTGTAGAGGGCCCTGCTCATAGGCGTTTACAGTCTAGAGGGATTGGGGTTGAGGAAGACAAGAGGGATTGCACTAGATAGCAGAATCATTAGTGCCAGTGGTTTGGGAATGGTGGGTCCATAAGAGCGGCTTCAATCAAGCATGAGTAGGTGAGCAGACGGATGAGTTGCATCAGTGATGTGGTACGCTAATCTGAAGAGGTGGGTTTTGAGGGATTTTCTTGAAGGCCGACTGTATCTGAAAAACCACCGCAAAACCACTGAATCGAACACAAAAAAACACCGAAATAAAGCTGGAAGCGCCCGACAATCTGCCTCTAAACCGCCGAATGCATCCGAAAAAAGCTGACAATCTGCCGAACAGACCATCGAGCAGCCACTGAGAAAAGTTGACAAGCCAACAAACAGGGTAAAAAAAAAGAACACTGCAACTTTTAAAAGCTGTTTGCAAAAAATCTACTGCACAAAAATGCCTGAAAATAACATATCAGGTTAATAGTAATAGAAAGGTCCGTTATAGAAAAAAAAGTATTAAAAAAATAAAAAACGTAAACAGATTTCACTGAAAAATGCCTAAAAAAATTCCTCAATAAATAAATACATGAAGATTAATAGAATAAATAATTTATTAAATACTCAGTAAAAACAGGAATATTTTTTTACATTATTTGAAACCTATGGGATTCACCTGATTAAACCTGCCGAATGAAAACACTGAACATCAGGGTATTTCACTGTCATTTCGGTGCTGTTCGGTGTTCTCTGAATAGATTAATCATTGCTTCTCTATGAGGAGTTCACTGCCATCAAACAGCACTGTATTTTGCTGGCATTTCGCCAATATTTGGCAAACTTCCTGCGTTTTGAATAGCCAAATGGCTCTGAAATTGCACCATACAGCGAAATTCACAGTTCGGTGCAATTTCAGAGCCAATTCGATGATAATTGTATCATTAGGGAGGGATGTGAGAACTGAACTAAGGAGCAGTCAGAATGAGGTGGAGAAGAAATGGAGAAAGAAGGAAGGTTTTGGTAGAGTTACAGGGAAAGGATTTTACATTTTGTGTTTTCTGTTTTTTCCCCCTTTTTTACCAAGAAACAAAAGAGGAGGGACACAGTATATTTTAGTGAATCATTAGTCTATCTTTAAATATATATTTCTGTGTAATTTCGGAGCATTCAGAAAGTAACAGATCTGAGAAATATTTGTAAAGGGAGTAATGACAGGTTTGTGAGCAAGAATGAAAGGGTGTGCCTAGCAGCTGGATTTAGAGAATAAAGCATAATTGGAAGCACACAATACTTTCATATTATTTTGTTGTCGCGAGTGGCTTAAGTAGACTGATATCATGTAACATATGTAAAAATAATAGAGTGTCTTACTTAAATTCCCCCAGTCCAATTTTATTATTTGTATAAATACTTTTTGTTATTGGTGGAATACTAGAGGAACATGCTATATGCTATTTAATTGCTTTTTGCTATTCTCCGTTATTTTTTTATAACCTACCTTAAATGGGGTTTTCCCCCTCTAAAAAAATACATTTGGAATATTGTACTTTTTGCATGCCGTGTGTTTTAGTTCTAAAGATTGTTTTCCAAATATGTCCGGTTGGCCATCTTGAGCATTTTTGTGGCATATCTTCTAGAATTAGGCCTGTTTTCCCACCATTTCCTCAGTTATTGGGAAACATAATTTGAAGGTCAGGGTAAGAGAGGGCCCATATCTTCTGACATTTGCTTATTTCATGGGGGAGGGCAGGGACACAGACCAGTGGTCCTACAGCCTTCCTCAAATGAGAACTCCATCTCTTTTGAGGATGTGGCTAGAGTGGAATCTCAGCACTCTCACACACAAACTTCCTTAATGTATCCTGAATTCCTTCCTGCAACTAAAGGTGACATCCGCTGCTTATAATGCAACATCAAGGTCCTGTGGCAATAGAATCCTCCTGGAGTGAGAACCCAGGTCTCCTTGGTCCATACCGAGTTAGGTGAAGTGCATACCTGTGCTCAGGTAGTAGAGGGAGCCCAGGCTGCTCCTGCAGCACAGGTGAAGGATGGTCAGGTTTGAGTGGAGCACCTAATGGCAGGATGAGTCACCTGGGAAATAGTAGTAGCACAAATATCTCAAGTTATGTGTAGTCCTAGAGGAGGTAAGGGAAGGTGATCTTCAATCCTTCTCAAACTGATTTGCTACTATGATCCTCCAGCCGCCGAAGGGGTTTTGATGCCACTTCTCTCGGCAACCAGAATGCAAAAGCCTTAGCCTACAACTGCATCTGCTGGATGCCCCACAAAATATTATTTTGGTGGCTCTTGATATCTCTACTCACTAAGAACTGTTGAATGCAGTTAGGAATGTCCCTACAATATTAGTGGAAGCACATATTGTTGTGTTTAGGGACTTGCCTTATGTGGCCTTGGTGACTCAACGTAAATTCTGTGTTATCTTCAGCTTGTTGCTGAGCAGTGGTGTGGTTATTACGGAGATCCTCCAGGATATCAATGATCCTTTGGAACTGTCAAGTTCTGTAGAATGACACTCTTGGGGAAGTTCAGGGTCAATTATTGCAGTTGTGTCTTTGCCCAGATTACGAAGGCGAAGTGTGACCTGGGCGATGTTCCCCAACAGTCAGCCTCTGAGCTGCAAGAAACTGATTAAAAATGGTTGCCTTTTCCTTACACTTTATTGATTTTTTATACCACTTCTTAGGAATTACAGTTTTTTCTAGCCTGATTGTTTGCCATCTGACAGACTACCATTCTTGCTATGTATTCTGCACTTTTGCCTCTGGCAGTTGAGCATTAGTTGGTCACGCACAGTAGAGATTCTATAGGAACTGTTTATTGGTGCCCGTACATTCGTTTTGACTCAACCCAATGTGAACAAAAAACACATTGTCCTCAAATCACCGTATCCCACAGTCATAACTAGAGATTTTGCACAGTGGTTTGTTCTTAAAGATTTTTCTATTATTTCAGAACATCCATCCCAAGCTTTGGGAAGATGGATTTCTACGTAAAAAACAGTTGCCTGGTCTTATTATATAAGGTAGAATGAAATACATAGGTTTTTTTATTCAATTCCTAGTATTTAAAAACCTAAATGGCCATTTAAATAATGCAGGGTAATGTTAGATAATTTTTCATCCATGACATTGAAATGAGGAGAGAAATGTCTCACTTTCATGTCATCGTAACAGCTCTGATTTGTCTACTCTGGAAATTGAATATCTGGTTGGAGCCTGTGTCACAGACACCTGTGAAAAGCCAACATTTGCTTGTTATGTTTGAGCAGGATGTCCAGGACTTCTTTCATTTTTTTCACATCAAATTGCTCTCTGTCCATACCTATAACGTGATTCTGGTTTTAATTATAAGAGTGTTAAAATGCATTACACAGAAATGGCACTGAGAAGACACATCCCTGTAAAATATACCTTTACCAGTATGGTGAATTTTTAACCAAAATCTTCATTTTTAGCAAAGGAAAAAGAAGAGTATGGCAAACTCTTTCTCACTATATTTCCATTTTTTCGTAAACTGCGACATATTGTTATACTGTAATAATATGTATATATAAAACTAGCTATTGCCAGCAGCTTCACATAGGTTGATGTCTTAAAGTAATAAGCAATGTTTATTGCAGACGTTAGTCAGGACGTATTGGCTACAAAACAAAGTTGTTTCATTCATATGCGTCAATTAATTTTTTTTTGGTGTTCTAACTACAAACAAACAATGAGGCAGACAAAAAATAATAAGTTTTTTGGCATCCGGAACATAGACAAAAAATATTTGCATACTTTTTTGTAAACTACATTAGTGGTTCTTCTTTCAGGTGCTTGGATCACCAGAGAGTTAGGTGAGCTCACTCTGGAACAGGCAACATAAAACTGCTCATGTGAGAAGCAGACTTCTCTTAGATCAATCCCCGCACCTTCAAAGTCTGTCCCTCACAGTGGCGTAGCGTGGGGGGGGCTGGGGGGGCCGTGGCCCCGGGTGCAGTTTTCTTAGGGGTGCATAATTTCAGAAGAAATTTGCGCCCCTAAAACTTGAGGCCCGGATTGACCCGCCGGGCCCTCGGGCACCGCCCAAGGGCCCGCGGGTTGAGGGGGCCCGGATGCCGGGCAGCGGGAGTGCCTGCCCGGTCCTGAACAGCGTGTGAGTCCATCCGTGTTGAAGGGGAGGCGGCTGCGTGCAGGCGCAGGTCACGTGGTCTGGCTAATCAGGTGGTACTGAGTCTCTGTACCACCTGACTGGCCGGACCGCGTGACCTGCGCACGCACGCAGCCGCCTCCCCTTCAACACGGACGGACTCACACACTGTTCAGGACCGGGCAGGCACTCCCGCTGCCCGGCATCTGGGCCCCAACCCCTGCTGGATCTGGAGCTGGGGCAATATCCAGGTGAGAGATGGGGCATATCCATGTGTGAGCTAGGGCAAATCAATGAGTGAGGTGGGGCAAATCCATGAGCTGGGGCAAATCAATGAGTGAGCTGGGGCAAATCCATGTGTGCGCTGGGGCAAATCAATGAGTGAGCTGGGGCAAATCCATGTGTGAGCTAGGGCAAATCCATGTGTGAGCTGGGGCAAATCCATGAGCTGGGGCAAATCAATGAGTGAGCTGGGGCAAATCCATGTGTGAGCTGGGGCATATCCATGTGTGAGCTGGGGCAAATCAATGAGTGAGCTGGGGCAAATCCATGAGCTGGGGCAAATCAATGAGTGAGCTGGGGCAAATCAATGAGTGAGCTGGGGCAAATCCATGTGTGAGCTGGGGCAAATCCATGTGTGAGCTGGGGCAAATCAATGAGCTGGGGCAAATCAATGAGTGAGCTGGGGCAAATCAATGAGTGAGGTGGGGCAAATCCATGAGCTGGGGCAAATCAATGAGTGAGCTGGGGCAAATACATGTGTGAGCTGGGGCAAATCAATGAGTGGGCTGGGGCAAATCCATGTGTGAGCTGGGGCAAATCAATGAGCTGGGGCAAATCAATGAGTGAGCTGGGGCAAATCCATGTGTGAGCTGGGGCAAATCAATGAGTGAGGTGGGGCAAATCCATGTGTGAGCTGGGGCAAATCCATGTGTGAGCTGGGGCAAATCCATGTGTGAGCTGGGGCATATCCATGTGTGAGCTGGGGCATATCCATGTGTGTGCTGGGGCATATCCATGTGTGAGCTGGGGCAATATTCATGTGTTAGCTGGGGCAATATTCATGTGTTAGCTGGGGCAATATCGATAACGTAGAAATGGAAGAAATGATGGATCTCCAGTGGATAAGAAGTGCCAAATGGTTTATTCATGGAACAGCAGCCTTCAAAAAATCAGTGACGTTTCGACCCTGAGGTCTTAATCATACATACAGGCTATAACACATGACATCCTTAAATACCCTAGCCAGACAATTAAACAATTAAAGTTCAAAGCAGCATCCAATTAAACAATAAAGTAATTGGATGAGACTGAAATGTTACAGGGTATACTCAATTAAGGAAAAAATGTAGCCATATAAACGTGATTTAAAAGAAATGGGGGGAATATATCTCAAATACAATCCAAACGATGGATACATGTGAACAATAGTGAATAGAAAATAGACATAAAAAGATATAAATGCACAATGCAAAATGAAAAAAAATTAATAAATAAATAAGTGAAGAGAAAATGAATAAAAAGAAAAAAGAAAACATACAAAGGATACAGAGCGGATTGCATTAATACATAAACGCATAAAACGTGTATTGAGTATACCCTGTAACATTTCAGTCTCATCCAATTACTTTATTGTTTAATTGGATGCTGCTTTGAACTTTAATTGTTTAATTGTCTGGCTAGGGTATTTAAGGATGTCATGTGTTATAGCCTGTATGTATGATTAAGACCTCAGGGTCGAAACGTCACTGATTTTTTGAAGGCTGCTGTTCCATGAATAAACCGTTTGGCACTTCTTATCCACTGGAGATCCATCATTTCTTCCATTTCTACTTATCCAGGGGGCTGGTGGCATCCCCATCTGATTGGAATCTCGTGGAGACGGTTGATTTATCAGGTTTCCCACCGTGGCGTTGTTCGTGGCGCTTCTATGTTGCATCATTGTTTGGCCACAGTCACGTTCACGTGGTGGTAGAGCCCTGTATCCGGAACCCGGAAGTGCTGGTGACGCCGGAATTGTACGCTGAGATCAGCGTGAGCGGCGTATGCATGAGAACATGGGAGAGAATACAGCAACCACAGAGGGGGTTTTATCGTTCACTACAGAGGATGCAGACCGCATTTTGGGCACCAGCACCACACAGGACTGTTTTCTATGCCATCCAGGAGAGGTAACTGTTAAAATGCAATTGGAGAAATCTAAAGGGAGGCTAGTGAGCTGTAGGCTACACTGCCTTACCCTAACTGAATATTTCAGAGTAAAAAGAATACCGAGAGGCCTTCGTATTAGACTCAGACCCACTTTATTTGCTGATAATACAGAGTACTGCCATAAATTTGAGTTGATACTTAATAAATGTTCCTTTCATCTCATGTTGCTGACTATCGAGCAACTTAAAAAAGAGTTGTGGGAACTGGAAACTGAAATAGTGGCTCTTGAGGTCCAGCTCAAAGATATGCTGTCTCTGGAATCATTAGAACTTTTACAGACCCAGCTTAATAATAAAATGGACAATATGAGAGCAGCAAATAGAAGACAGGAAGAGGATTAAGTTTGCCAGAGATCTGGAGGACTACGCTAAAGGATGGGTCTATAAGTGGAACCAGGGCTCTACAGCATTTGGTTACAATTCGGGACCGCAACCGTTTTTTCAACGACCACGTTTTCGTAACAAGTATATTAAAAATAGTCGGGGACAGGAGTCCACGGACACTGAGCTAGAAACTTCAGACGATCAACTGTTTTCCCAGACCGCATCTAACACTTCTTTTTTAGCTATGGACCAACAGAGACAAGACGGTGGAGGCGGAGGCGGAGGCGGAGGAGGAAACACCGCACATGTAGAAACGAGGCAGAACCCGGGACGTTTAAAGAAAACCTACCATCCAATGTACAACTCCAACCGGCGCCGCTAGTCATTAATATCTCAGACTATCCACTTACGGACATTGAACATCAGGTATTGTCCAAAGGTCTCTCATTTTGTCCCACCGCTTTGATGGACTCTTTTGGTTTACGAGTAGATCTTGAAAAATTCTTTAGAAACATTAAATTGAAGGTTTTCTTTCATGATCATAAGGAATCCAATGGGGCACTAGTCTCTGCTGTTCCATTTCAAGCTAAAGCATTGAAACTTTGGAATAAGAGTCATTTTACACCACCATCCACTCCACCTATAGAAACATACATTCAATTTGTCAAACAGGATATTGATAATCTGTTAGATAATTTTAGGGATGGTAAGAACCCCAATTTTTCTAGGGCGGAACGTTTAGCGTTAAAGAACTTACAAGATAATAAAGAGCTTACAATTAAATCTGCAGATAAGGGGGGTGCCTTAGTTGTTATGAACCATCTAGATTATATCAAAGAAGTTAATAGACAGTTGAATGATATTGAGACGTATAGCGTTTGTCATGTTGGAACAGTCCTATCATTGGAGAAACAAATTGAATCTTTGATCTCTGAGGCATTAACAGATAATATTATTGATGAAGATTTCTATAAATTTTTGAAGAAGGAACATGCAGTTATGCCAGTGTTTTATGTATTACCCAAGATACATAAGAGTCTGGAGAATCCTCCAGGGAGACCCATTGTGGCGAGCACAGATTCTGTGCTCCAGCCCATATCGGTCTTCCTGGATAGGATTCTCCAGCCTCTGGTTGTTCTTACTAGATCCTTTTTATGGGACAGTAGGGATGTATTACGACGTAGCCTAGATCTTAACTTTGTGGGCCCTGTGATTTTATTCACATGGGATGTTAACAGTCTATACACCTCCATCCCCAACAAAGAGGGCATGGAAGCTGTTCACGAGGCCCTACTTGGCAATTCTTTTTCAGAAGAACAGATTTCATTTCTTATGAAATTGGTAGAGTTGGTTCTTCACAATAACATCTTTTTATTTGGCGATACCATCTATAAACAGCTAAGGGGTACAATTATGGGATCCAATATGGCCCAAGCCTACGCTAATTTGTATATGGATATGTTTGAAAATCGTTTTGTCTATAAGCATCATCTCTTTAATTATGTCCACACTTGGTGGAGATACATCGACGATGTGTTTGGAGTATGGACAGGCAACGAGACAGACCTAGTGACTTTCTTTACGGAAATTAATTTGGCTAGTCCATATATTACATTTACTATGACATCTAATCCTTCTGAGATCCATTTTTTGGACCTCACTTTAAAAGTTTATGAAGGTCGTCTTATTAGCGATCTATATGTGAAACCTACGGATAGGAACAGTCTCCTTCATTTCTCAAGTTTCCATCCACCAAGCACATTAAACTCCCTTCCCCGTAGTCAATACACGAGGGTAGTGAGGAATGTCACAGATCCTGTCATTAGAGACAGCAGATTGTTACAAATGTCAAAAAAATTCAAAGATAGGGGTTACCCTGTAGATCTTTTAAACAAAGAATATATACGATCCAAAACGTTAGACCGCTCCACCATCATTTCACAACAGAATACTAATAGACATACAGAATCTCTCATTCCATTCATCTCTAAATTTAATCAAGCCAGTAAATCGATCAATCAGATCGTGAAGAAACATTGGCAGATTCTTCACAAGGCCTATAGTGACATCCCCTGTTTTCAGACAACCCCGCTATTTGCACATAAAAGAAATAGGAATCTTAGAGATTCCCTCATTAGAGCAGATGTGGGATCTACAAAAGGTAATCTATGTAATGTCTTAGCTCCACAAAAGTGTGGGACATTTCCCTGTTTACATTGCGCCTCGTGCAATGCAGTTATTAAAGGCGATCATTTATTACATCCACAGACTGGTGAGAAAATCCCAATAAAAAAATTCTTCACATGTGATTCTTCTTTTGTGATCTATGTTCTCAAATGTCCATGTGGTCTCCTTTATGTTGGGGAAACCACAGTGCGAGTCAAAGACAGAATCAGTAAACATAAATCCACTATCAGGACTAAACGCCTAGAACTGCCGGTAGCAGAACATTTTCATAACTGTTCCCACAATGTGGCTCAACTACGCTTCCAGGTAGTGGATTGTGTTCCACCACTTAGATGTGGAGGTGACAGAATTAAATTATTAAAATGCAAAGAAAAGAAATGGATACATAGATTAGATACATTATGGCCCAAGGGACTTAATAGAGAATTTGACCTAGGCATATGCTTTTGAATTTTGTTCCTGCTTAGCCCTCTTACATTGGTGGGCTTGTTGTCACCTTTTCCCATATTACAATATCTATAGGTTTACATCTATATCACCTTACTCCTTGTGATAGATTGGGTGTTCATTCATTTATTTATTTATCTAGACATGTTCATATGTAATAGAAACATTTTGGTTTAGATACATGATACTTGATATAGATATATACTCATGATAGTACTGTCTGTTTGACATTCATGATTTATGCGTTTATGTATTAATGCAATCCGCTCTGTATCCTTTGTATGTTTTCTTTTTCTTTTTTTATTCATTTTCTCTTCACTTATTTATTTATTAATTTTTTTTCATTTTGCATTGTGCATTTATATCTTTTTATGTCTATTTTCTATTCACTATTGTTCACATGTATCCATCGTTTGGATTGTATTTGAGATATATTCCCCCCATTTCTTTTAAATCACGTTTATATGGCTACATTTTTTCCTTAATTGAGTATACCCTGTAACATTTCAGTCTCATCCAATTACTTTATTGTTTAATTGGATGTTGCTTTGAACTTTAATTGCTTAATTGTCTGGCTAGGGTATTTAAGGATGTCATGTGTTATAGCCTGTATGTATGATTAAGACCTCAGGGTCGAAACGTCACTGATTTTTTGAAGGCTGCTGTTCCATGAATAAACCGTTTGGCACTTCTTATCCACTGGAGATCATCATTTCTTCCATTTCTTATCCATTATCCATCATTATTTCTATTCTCATTGGTGGGCTGGTGGCTGATCGTGGCATTATCTGTTGTCTCGTGGAGACGGTTGGTTTATCAGGTTTCCCACCGTGGCGTTGTTCGTGGCGCTTCTATGTTGCAATATCGATAACGTGTCCACAGGTTGGGGGGGCGCACAATTCTTGGCTGGCCCCAGGCGCTGACAACCCACGCTACGCCACTGGTCCCTCAGACTTGTTGATGGTCATTGCAAAACAAACCTTTAGGGTGAACTGAAGTCTTTTGAATTGAAATGGATATTCTGAAGGTATAAAGAGGTATTCGTGGGGTGATCACCGATTCCCCCGGCCAGAACCAGTTAGCACCATAGCCTCAAACACATTTCTGTGGAGTGCTTTAATTGCAAACTGGTGCCATTACAGAGCTTAGGTGGGTTGAGGTATCACAGGTTCTCCCATGCTGGAACATTGAGGGTGTGTGAGGCCTGACTGTGAGAAGGAAGCAGACATGCTGGAGCAGTGAGGGAGTGTGTGAGCCCTGGCTGTGAGAGGGAAGCAGACATGCTTGAGCAGTGAGGGAGTGTGCGAGCCCTGGCTGTGAGAGGGAAGCAGGCATGCTGGAGCAAACCCCCTCTTACTTGAATTTCTGGAAAATGGTAGAACACGTTTTTTTTTATTTTTCAAGAAGATTGTAAATACCAATTGTCACGCCTGTAACATCTTTTTTTTTTAACTATAGGTGTACTGATAAAAGTATTCATCCCCTCACGCCAATTTTCCACCCCCTTAACTAGATTTTTGGAAAATGGTAAAACATGTGTTTTTATTTTTCACAAATATAATAAATACCAATTTTCTCGTCTGTAACAACTTCTGTTTTTGAGATATAGGTATCCTGTTCAAAATATTCACCCCCCCCCCCATTTTTAACCCCACTTGGATTTTCTGAAAATGCTAAAATATCTGTTTTTTATGTTTCAAGAAGATTGTACATACCAATTTTCACGCCTGTAACATCTTTGTTTTTTGAAATATAGGTATACTGATAAAAGTATTCGTCACCCCCTTTTTCACTCCTCCTTACTTGGATTTTTGGAAAGTGGTAGAACACGTGTTTTTTTTATTTTTCAAGAAGATTATAAATACAAATTTTCACGTCAGTAACATCCCTGGTTATTTCAATATAGTTATACTAATAAAAACATTCACCCCCTTTTTCACCCCCCTCTTACTCATTTAACATCTTTGGTTTTTGAAATCTAGGTATTGATAAAAGTATTCTCCCCCCTTCTTAACCACCTTCACTGGATTTTCTGAAAATGGTAAAATACATGTTTCTTTTTTCTTCAAAAAGAATCTAATTCGTTTTCACGAATTTAACATCTTTTGTTTTGAGATACAGGTAACTTGTTTAAAATATTCATCCTCCTTTTTTCACTCCCCCACTTTGATTTTTGGAAAATGGTAAAACACATGTTTTTTATTTTTCAAAAAGATTGTAAATACCAATTTTCACACCTCTGAAAATATATATTTGGACACCGGCAAAATATTCATACAGTGGTAAGAAAATATATGTGAACCCTTTGGGATTACGTGGAGTTTTGCATGAATTGGTCATAAAATGTGCTCTGATCTTCATATAAGTCACAACAATTTGAAAAACACAGTCTGCTTAAAATAATACAACACAAACATTATATGTTTTCATGTGTTTATTGAACATAACATGTAAACATTCACACAGCAAGGTGGAAAAAGTATGTGAACCTTTGGACTTAATAACTGGTTGACCCTCCTTTGGCAGCAATAACCTCATCCAAACATTTCCTGTAGTTGCAGATCAGACCTGCACAACGATCTCGAGTAATTTTGGACCACTCCTCTTCACAAAACTGTTTCAGTGTAGCAATATTCTTGGGATGTCTGGTGTGAATCGCTCTCTTAAGGTCATGCCACAGCATTTCAATCGGGTTGAGGTCAGGACTCTGACTGGGCAACTCTGGAAGGCGTATTTCATTTTGTTGAAGCCATTCTTTTGTTGAATTACTTGTATGCTTAGGGTCATTGTCCTGTTGCACCACCCATCCTCTGCGGAGCTTCAGTTGGCGGACAGATGGTCTTATGTTTTCCTGCAAAATGTCTTGATAAACTCTGGAATTCATTTTTCCATCAATGACAACAATCCGTCCAGGCCCTGAGGCAGCAAAGCAGCCCCAAACCATGAGGCTCCCTCCACCATGTTTTACAGTGGGGATGAGGTTTTGATGTTGGTGTGCTGTGCATTTTTTTCTCCACACATAGTGTTGTGTGTTTTTTCCAAACAACTCAATTTTGGTTTCATCTGTCCACAGAATATTTTGCCAGTAGTGCTGTGGAACATCTAGGTGCTCTTTAGCAAACTTCAAACATGCTGCAATATTCTTTTTGGACAGCAATGGCTTCCTCCGTGGTGTCCTCCCATGTACTCCATTCTTGTTTAATGTTTTCCTTATTGTAGATGTGTCAACAAAAATGTTAGCATGTGCCAGAGATTTCTGTAAGTCTTTAGCTGACACTCTAGGATTCTTCTTTACCTCACTAAGCATTCTGCGCTGTGCTCTTGCAGTCATCTTTACAGGACGACCACGCCTAGGGAGAGTAGCAACAGTGCTGAACTTTCTCCATTTGTAGACAGTCTGTCTTACCGTGGACATGAACATCAAGGCTTTTGGAGATACTTTTGTAACCCTTTCCAGCTTCGTGCAAGTCAACAATTCTTGATCGTAGGTCTTCTGAGAGCTCTTTTCTGCGAGGCATGGTTCACATCAGGCAGTGCTTCTTGAAACCAGTAAACCCAAAACTGATGTGTGTTTTTAAAGGGCAGGACAGCTTTCAGCAACACATCCAATAATATCACACTGATTGGACTCAAGGTTGGCTCACTCCTGGCTCCAATTAGCTCTTGGAGAAGTCATTAGGCTAGGGGTTCACATACTTTTTCCACCCTGCTCTGTGAATGTTTACATGTTATGTTCAATAAACACATGAAAACACATACAGGGTTATCCAAAGAGATTCGAAAAGTCACCGCACGTTCGGTGACTTTTCGTTCTCTTTAATTCGGTTCCTTTTGCCGATTGCATTTCGGTGACCCTGCGGCGTATTCAGCAAGCACCACAGGGTCCCCGAATTGCAGGGAAAAGCTGCCGAACACCTGACAAAAACTAACCGAATGCACGCTGAAAACAAGCAAAAACATCTGGATTAACCTTCGAAGAAGCCGAACAGGAGCCGAATCACACAGAGCCGAAGCAGCTGTGACGTAGAGGAGGCAGTGAATAAATTAGCAAACCCATTTGTATGAATCTGGGAAAATGAAACGCTGTTTGCAAGAAACTACTGAGCGAAAATGTCTGAAATTTTCACAGGAGGTCCAGAGAATGATAATAAAGAGGGCTGTTACAAAAAAAATAAGTAAACTGAAAAAAAAAATAAAAAAAAATCAGACTTTAACCACTTCCATGCGGAGGACGCGCTCAGCGCGTCCTCCGCATGGCTCCTGCTGTGCGGAGGACGCACTGAGCGCGTCCTCCTTTTGGGGTCAGCGTTCGGCCGGGTTCCGGCCGATAGCTGGCCCCCCCGGTGCGGGCTGACATCCTCGATGTCAGCCCAGCATCCGGAACCGCCGCCGATGAAATTAGGTGTCATCGCGGCAGCGCGATGACACCTAATTCAGGTGCCCCCCCGCATGTGCGGAGGAGGAGCCTGAAAGGGAGGGGGGGAGGTCCTTTGGACCTCTCTCCCTCCCAATCGGCGGCGTTGCGGGGGTTAACCCAGGCACCATTTGGAAGGGAACAGCCTGCCCTTCCAAATGGTGCCTGGCATTAACCCCTGGGGAGCTGGATCGCGAATCGGCGCTGAAAAGCGCCGGTTCGTGATCCTTTCCCGGAGCTGGCCGACATCTTGGATGTCGGCCAAGCCTCTGGGAACTCCCCCTGAGGACTGGCGTCATCGTGCATAGCACGATGACGCCAGTCCTAGAGTTAACCCCTAACTGCCACCAACGGTGGAGATAGGGAATTCATTGGAACTCCCTATCTCCCGATCCGTGGCAGCTAGGGGTTAAAGTTTGGTATGGTTGGATCGGCCAGAGCATGGCCGTTCCAATGATACCAAACACTACAGTGAAAAAAGTTTTTTTAAAAAAAAAATTTAAAATAAAAATAAATTTAAAAAAAAATTATAAAAAAAAAAAAAAAAAAATTTTTTTTTCTTTTTTTTGGTTTGTTAGTGTAGCAATATTGTTCCCATTTCAATTATAATGTGAACAATGATGCTGCACTAACGATTTTTGTATGCGGTGCGTTTGTTAAAAATCGTGTAATTTTCCCCAAAAAAAAATGTAACGAGACCCCATCTCTAATTTTTTTAACAAGCGCACCCCATACAAAATATAACCGCAATTGCTCGCATGTTAAAATGTGAAAAAAAAAAACTTTATACGTTGTAAATTATTGAAAATACATATTTTATTGCATTTTTTGTTATAATATACAGACATGACATAACGTATACATATAATAATGACATATTATGAATCTACCGAGTCTGACGGAAAGAACGATATATAATATGTCTGGGTCATATACTAAAATAAGCCTTCAAAACACGTTTAAACATGATGAGCAAAACTGGTAAAAATGACCTCAGCACAGAGGTGTGAAAAGCCTCAGCAGCGAAAGGGTTAAAAAAACCCCCAAAAAAAACAGAAAAATGCTTAAAGTATCCTAAAAAATCTATAAATAAAGAGACTTTTTGCTGCAGAATTTTATAATGAACGGTTTATTAGATATTGAATTAAAACGGGAATATTTTTAACATTGAAGCCTATGGGATTCTCCTGAATAAACTTGCCGAATTAAACCACCGAATGGCAGGGCATTAGGGGAACCTTTCACTGCTGGTTTGTGTTCTCTGAATAGCCGAAGCAGTGCTTTTTCATGGGGATTTCACTGCCCTCGAACAGTCACCGAACAGGCACCGTATGTGCAGGCAATTCGCCAGGATTGGTGAATTGCCTGCTCTCTGGATAGCCGAATGGTCAGGAAAGGTAACCGAACACTGATTTTCAGCGTTCGGTTACCTTTCTCAAGCAATTCGGATCTCTTTGGATAACCCTGATAATGTTTGTGTTGTATTATTTTAAGCAGACTGTGTTTTTCAAATTGTTGTACTTAGATGAAGATCAGAGCACATTTTATGACCAATTCATGCAAAACTCCACGTAATCCCAAAGGGTTCACATACTTTTTCTTGTCACTGTACTTTTGAATCTATATGCCACCAGAATAAAATTAAATTTAAACAATCCAAATGAATTTGAAGTGCAGACTGTCAGCTTTAATTCAAAGGGTTGAATATAAATATCACGTACAAATTTTAGGAACTGCAACCATGTCGCAACCCCGCAACACAGTCCCCCCTTTTTCAAATGTAATTGGACAAATGAATATAATCATAAATAAATGTTAATTTTTAATATTTTGTAGAGAATCCTTTTCTGGCAATGACTGCCTTAAGTTTGTAACCCATGGACAATACCAAAGACTTGGTTTCCACCCTTCTGATGCTTTGCCAGGCTCTAACTGTAGCTGTCTTCAGCTGTTTTTTGTTTGAGGCTCTTTCTGCCTTTAGTTTTGCCTTCAGCAAGGTTTGGGATCAGGTGATTGACTTGGCAATTGCAGAATATTCCAATTCTTTCCTTCAAAAACTCCTGGGTTGCTTTTGCAAAGTGTTTTGGATCATTGTCCATCTGTACTGTGCAAGTGCCGTCCAATCAACATTGCTGCATTTGGCTGAATATGGGCTGACAGTATATCTCTAAACACTACTGAATTCATCCGGCTACTTCTGTGTTCTGTCACATCATCAATAAACACCAATCACCTAGTGCCACTGGAAGCCATGCATATCCATGCCATCACACTGCCTCCACCATGTTTTACAGATGACATTGTGTGCTTTGGATCATGAGCTGTTCCAAGTCTTCTTCACACTTTTTTCTTCCCGTCATTCTAGTACAGATTAATCTTAGTTTCATCTGTCCAAAGAATGCTTTTCCAGAACTGGTCTGGCCTTATTAGATTTTTTGGCAAAGTCTAATTTTGCTTTTCTATTCTTGAGGCTTATGAATGGTTTGCACATTGTGGTGAACCCTCTGTATTTGCTCTTGTGAAGTCTTCTCTTGATTGTAGACTTTGACAAGGATACGTGACCCTCCTGGAGAGTGTCCTGCACTTGTCTGGATGTTGTGAATGGGTTTTTCTTTACCATAGAGAGGGTCGTGCAATCATCCATCACTGTTGTCTTCCATGGACATCCAGGCCTTATAATATTGCTGAGCTCGCCAGTGCATTCTTCTTTCCTCAGAATGTACCAAGCTGTTGGTTTGGCCACTCCTAATGTTCCTGCCATCTCTCTGATGGATTTATTTTGCTTTTGAAGCCTTATAATGGTCATATTAACTTGCATGGACAGATTCTTTGAACGCATGATGTAGGAGGTTCACAGCAATAGATTCCAAATGTTTCCACGTTTAGAATTCCACATTTAGAATCAACTCCAGACCTTTTACCTGCTTAAATTATGAAGAAATAATGAAGGAGTAGCCAGACCTGGCCATGAAACAGCTTTTGATTCAATTGTCCAATTACTTTATTTGGATGTAAATACCCTCAAATTAAACCTGAGAGTGTGCACTTTCAGTCCATATCAATTACATAACTATAGCTTGAATATGTTTTTGTACATACCTGAAAAAACTAAAATTGTGCCTGTACCAAATATATATATGGACCTAACTGTATATAGATTACAGAACATCCTAGGTTTTCTAGATACTCGAGAGGTTTGTCAAAATAAGTGTTTCAGCAGTTAGATCGGTTTACTTATTTTCTGCATACAAATAGTTATAAAAAGCCTTAGACACCACCTCCACCAATTTTTGCATCTCCTGTTGGGCTGGTTCAATCTTCCAAAGAAAGGAAATTCATGTGCCATGGTAGGCAAGGGCTGGACAGCCTGTCAGTGTTTTGGGCTTCAATGCGGCGTATTCCAAAAGAAGGCCCTGGGAGTCCCCAGAGTTGAAGAAAAGTTGAGGTTAATATGTCATGGCTAAACCAAGTTGGGTTTAAAATACAAGGAATCACCCCCTTTAGTTTGCTGTCCCCCATTTCCCTGCGGCATGCCTCAGGAGGGAGGGACAACTTTGACTGCTGAGCCGTTCTACAGGACAGTCTTCATCTCCGTCTCTGCGCCTGATTTACTGTCACTACCCTGACATTGCCAAGTCATTGCTGAGGGCCAAGTGCACATTGTAGCCAAGTGCACATTGAAGCAAAATGACTCCCAGTCAGCTCTGCCCAAGTTGGGCGAATGAAGGTGATACCTGACTATGGATCGAGGCTAGCACATTTTTTTTTATCTCATTATGGTATGAGATATCATATTGATCTTTAGGACCTATTAAATATCCATTGCGGATGGTATATCACAGCAAAAGTGCTCCGGGGCAATACTGGTTCACTTTACGATGAAAGAATATTCTAAGATAATAATAGGATGGAGGTTGGAGGCAGTGAATGGTGTCAAGGGGTTACTTAGTCCATTGATCCCACCTTTTACGTTAGAGTATGCCTTTAATCCTTTTACTCCAGTGACCTTCCATCCTCAGCTTTCTGCTTGTAAGGAGCAGTATATGTGGATTAATGACAACAATTTGTTTTATGCACAGCACATACCAAAAGGTTTGTAGGAAGCATTTACATTCACACTAAGGAATGCTTCAGGAAAGCGAACTAGCAAAGGAACTCAGCAAATATTGGATCTAAACTGAACAAATGGGTTGTAGCAAGGTTTAGCAAGAAGTGTCCATCAATGACTGATATCTTACATGTAATTAGTTAGTCTTCACTTAAGTGCTGCTTGTGATCGTTGTCGGTAGTGGCAACCACACATATAAAAGACTTAAATCCACCATCCAATTTTATTATTCTGCGAGCCTTATTCAAAGATATAGAGAGAATTGTGATGCAATTTTGATGGCAGATAGAATATATTTAGTGTACAATTGAATACGCCAAGAATACCCTTTTTTGTGCTTTTCTTATTTCTAACTCTTGGATACTCTCCTTAATTGCAAACAGTAACAAAATAAATAAAGTGTACATTTTACCCCAAATATTGTCTTTAAGAAAAATGGCTACAAATTACATTGCATAAATATTTATTCTAAATTTTAAGTTTATAAAGCCTTTATATTGGTGTGTATCTAAAATGTAATTCTTTGTATTATATTTCTAGTATATAAGCTTTGTAAGTGTAAAATATATGTTTGACTGAGAAGAGATTGTTTACCCTGAGGATTCTCACAAAGTTTATATTAAAAATATTATAACTTATTTACTAACAATTAACAGCCCCCCATGCAGCCGCTACTTCCCATACCCAGCTATTTACCCTCACTCCTCTTGTTTGTAAGCTCTCCAGCAGGGCTCTCCCTCCTTCCTTTATGTGTTCTTATTGTTATTGTTAATATGGTTATTGTCTGTGTTTATATGTTAATATCATTATTGTGTGCAACTGCAGCCCTTACCAACCCCCTTTGCAAAAGAATATGTTTTAGAGCTGCGACTGTGACAGATTTCAGTGGTCTCTTTTTGACAAACATTGCTTCGCTATCAGACTTTTGTCTGCTTGTGCTCTCTATTTGTTAGTTAACATATACAGACAGTCTGATGCTCAAGCTGTGATTCCACGGTACTCTATTGTTTCATGTCTAAATATTGAATTGGGACATAGCCAGAGGAAGAGGAGGAAAGGGGAGACAAGGGTGGTATCATCCATTGATCTCCAGGTCCCTCTTTGCACTGTATATATTCCTTTCATAAGTTTCATTAACATGTATGTTTGACCCAATACTGAGTCCTGTCTCTTGTCTAGAGAATGCTATAACTTATTTAGTTCACCCATCCTTAAGCTTTGGCTAAGGACTGTAAAGGGAAGGAAAGAATATTGGTGGGAGAATTGACGTCCTGTACATGAGCGGCACTAGCTGGATATACTCTATTGGTATACTGAGATTTGTTACACTTATACTTTTTAATGAGTATTATAACACAGAGCCTCTTCAGTCCTAGTATAAGTCCTACTATTAACTCCTTCCCGACCGCTGACGTACCATGTACGTCCTGCCCACGGTTCTCCCTTAGACCCGCAGACGTACATGGTACGTCGAGAAAAAATGTGGCGGGACAGGCGCTTCCTTCACAATGACAGGGATGTCCTCACTTAAATGACAGTTCTCCCCTCTGTTGGATGAGTATAAACCTCAAACAGAACAGAAAACAAAAATAATGGTGCAGTATGTCAAGGCAGTATACTATTAAAATAAAGATAAGAGGATTGCACTCACATGGTGTGGTGTCTTAGTATCAGACACCAGATGTTTATAGCGGCTGGCAGAATTATGGAACGCCAGACTTCCCTTGGTGGTGCTCCAACGTCTGTGGTGGTCCTCCAATCTTTGGGTACTCCAAGAGCCTTGATGTTGTTTCAGTATCCGTTCCCCTGATCCTCAGCAGCGGTGTAGATCACAATCATGTGGGGTACAGCAGCCAGGAAACAGGAAGAATAGGGACAGCAAGATTGACATCTACTGAGGAAGCGGCTTCATACCGCGAAATGCGTTTGGATGTACCAAGATTATTTTAATTATTTTATACCAATAAATCCCATTATACCTTGCTTGCTGTCCCTATTCTTCCTGTTTCCTGGCTGCTGTACCCCACATGATTGTGATCTACACCGCTGCTGAGGATCAGGGGAACGGATACTGAAACAACATCAAGGCTCTTGGAGTACCCAAAGATTGGAGGACCACCACAGACGTTGGAGCACCACCAAGGGAAGTCTGGCGTTCCATAATTCTGCCAGCCGCTATAAACATCTGGTGTCTGATACTAAGACACCACACCATGTGAGTGCAATCCTCTTATCTTTATTTTAATAGTATACTGCCTTGACATACTGCACCATTATTTTTGTTTTCTGTTCTGTTTGAGGTTTATACTCATCCAACAGAGGGGAGAACTGTCATTTAAGTGAGGACATCCCTGTCATTGTGAAGGAAGCGCCTGTCCCGCCACATTTTTTCTCTATTTATGCTTCTAACTGGGTTCTAGGGATAAGCCCGAGTGAACGGACAAGCTGCTGATTTACTGTGAGAAACATTGACAATTTACGGTTTTATTGCTTTTTTTTTCTTTTTTTTTTTTCTGCTCTTAAAGGTCTTGAGGGGTTAATTAACCCTCAACACATGAACAATTGTGAAAGGAACCACTAGGTGGCGCCCAGAACACAGATTCTTCTGTTTTAAAGTACATGGTACGTCAGCAGGCTCCTAACCTCCTTTTCGCCGATACTTACCTCCCTTGCCAGGTCCCACGGCATGTCTGACAAGCTAGAAGCTTGCCTCGCCGTTTCTGGGGGGCCAGCAGAAGCGATGACGTCATCACACTGTGTGATGACATCATCGGCAGGCGCTGGTGGGTAAAATTCAGGAAGGGGAGGGGGGGCTCGTTTGGAGCCCACTATCTCCCCAACTGTTAAAGCTACAGTGATGCAAGTTGCACCGCTGGAAAGGGGAGAGTTTCCCCTTTTCAGTTGGGTACAGCATTAACTGTTTTGCTGCCGGATCGCGATTCAAACCTGGAGGTGGCTGACATTTTGGATGTCAGCCAAGCCTCCGGGTCACCCCCCACCCACTGACATCCTCACCATATGTGTGAGGATGTCAGTGGGCCAGTTAACCCCCTAGCTGCCAAGTAGAGATAGGGAGATCCTTTGAATCCCCTTATCCCCTTATCCGTGGCAGCTAGAGGGTTAAAAATAAAATAATAATAAATAAAAAATTTAAAAAATTGTTTTTTTTTCTAAAAAAATAATTGTCTGGGGGGATTTATTTAAATAGGACCTAGGCTGTCATCTAAAAATAATGAGCATAAAAAATTGGGTATTTCTATTCTCGGACAACATTTTGAAACTATTTAGCAGGGGTCTGTTTTGGTGGTTGTAGATTTTGGGGATAAAATTATGAAAAAGTGTGTTTTAACAATTTTTTCATCATATTTCATATTTTTTTATAGTAAATGATACGATATGATTGAAATAATGGTATTTTTAGAAATTCCATTTAATGGCGGGAAAAACGGTGTATAATATGTGTGGGTTGCATAAACGAATAAGAGGAAAATTTGACCTAAACACAAACAGCACAGAACCGTAAAAACAGCAGTGGGCACTAAAGGACGGATTTGCATAAAACCGCCCGGTCACTAAGGGGTTAAATTATTACTATATTTTACAGAAAGTACTGACATGCACATCAGTCACAGATTGTTTAGGCAATTATAGCAGGAATATTAGGACTGATCTGAAATATCAGACTGATCTAATAAAAATTACAGATCAGTTCAGAAATTTTGGAGACACGCATGTTTTTTCCCTCTATACCCTTACCCCACTGTGTAACTCCATTTTACTTCTGTAACCCGTCCTATAATACCCCTTATACCTCCCTCTATACGCTCAGGGTTAGTAATAGTAGTTAGGGTTCAAGTTACTTTTAGGGTTGGGGTTAGGATTCGGCTTACTTTTTAGGAGTAGGGTTACTATTTCTGCTTTTTAAAATGAGTGTTACATTTAGAGTTAGGAATATCATTAGGGTTAGGGTAAGTTTTACTGTTTCTGCTTGTTTTGTGACTTGAGATTAGGTTAGGGATTTTGCAATGCACAGTGACTGTATTTTTTTTCCGCTCAGCTGATTAACCCCTTCGCTGCTGAGCCATTTCACGACTGTGTGCTGGGCTCATTTTTACTGCTTCTGCACAGTGTGTTTAAACGCGATTTGAAGCCACTTTTTATTATATGATCCAGACAAATTATATCTCCTTTTTTTCGGCAGATTCATAATATTTCATTGTATGATAATACATGACCTGTCTGTATAATATAACAAAAAATCCAACAAAATTCGAATATTTAATCATCTACAGCATGTAAAGTGTTTTTATTCACATTTTATCATCTTTGGTTCATATTTTCTATTGGGTGTGTTTGTTAAAAAAATTTGAAATGGGGACTCGTTACATTTTTTTTGGGGGGAATTACGTGATTTTTAGCAAACTCACCCGATAAAAAAAAATCATCAGTGCAGCATCATTGTTCACATCATAATTGAAATGGGAACAATATTGCTGCATTAATAGAAATAACACACAAAAAAAACACTTTTTTAAAAAAAAAATTGTATTATTTTTGAAATTATTTAAATTTTTATAAATTTTCTGTTACTTTTTACATGGTAATGTTTGGTATCATTTGAAAGGCCATGCTCTGGAGATATGGGTTCTGCCACCGTTCTGGTGAAAGTAGGGTTCAAAAGGAACCCCCTATCTCCACCAGGAGATTTGCTTAGGGTTAAGACAGGCATCGCTTGAAAGGGCATATACTACCCTTCAAAGCGGTACCTGTCTTTTTTTTCTAGCGGAGGGTATAAATCCAGCGTCTGACTTCCTGGAAGTCAGAACGCCGCGGGACCCTGGAGAGAGGTGAGTATCTCTCCCAGGGCTCCCGCTAACGGGTGATGTGTGGGGAACGTCCTCCACATATAGCGGGAGTCAATGAGGAAGTTCTCCACACGTCACCCGCAGTGAAGGGGTTAAAAACAACTGTACGGCTTGAAGGAGAAAAGTTACCAGGAAAGGCTTAATGATCTTAACATGTACAGCTTGGAAAAAAGACGAGACAGAGGAGATATGATAGAAACATTTAAATACGTAAAGGGAATCCACAGGTAGAGGAAGGGAGTATATATAAAAGGAAACAAAGTAGCCAAAAAAGGACAATATAGTCAGTCTTAGATTAGAGGGGCAAAGGTTTTAGGCTAGGGTCAGACGAAAGCATTTTTCCCCGCGAAAGTGAAAAAGTGCGTCCGAACGCATTGATGTATTTTTTCACGGAAATGCGCAAAAAACGGTCAGACGACGCGCATTTTCGGGCGTGATTTTGTACGGATCGTCAATAAAACTCTTTTTGCGTCTGGACGTTATGTAGGCTGGACATAATTGTAAAGGGTCATCCAGACGTGGACCCTTGCTTGATGTGCCTAGAGGGGTGTCAGCTATACCCTCCTGACGAGGCCCAAGAAGGCCGAAACGATCGTCGGGGGTTGCTGCACCTCTCGTGCAGGGATGACGTCCTTGCAATCAGCACTGGCCACCCTTCTGGGTGAGAGCAGGCTGATTTGCATATGGAAAATTCATCCTTGTAATGGCACAAGCAAGCTAAAACCTTGTGTGTGAGACCCTGAGCGGGCACCCACCGTTAGAGCAGGCCATTGTGCTGTTGCTCGTTCTCAGACCCTCACAAACACTCCTCTTGTTTCTCACTAGGCTGGACATTAGCAGCGTCTGACATCTCCTAATCATGCAAACACGCCGCTATGCCGCAGCTGCGCACTCAGTACGTCAGTACTAGCGGTTCAGCGTTCTCAGAAAAATGCGTTCAATTCCACTTGCGTTGCACGGCCGAACTTTGTTGCGGCCCGTACATCGTATATTGGCCGTCATTGCCCGTCATCTGCTGCTAGTGCGGCCGTAATTATGTGGCGCCAGAACGCACGTTAAAATTGCGCTGGTCTGACCCCAGCCTAAAAGTAACATCAGGAAGCATTATTTTACTGAGAGGGTGGTGGATACATGGAACAGTCTTCCAGTAGAAGTGGTAGAGGCCAAAACAGTGATTGAATTTAAGCAGGCATGGGATAGGCATAAGGCTATCCTAAACAAAAGATAAATCCAAGTAAAGTATCCATGTAATTGGGCAGACTAGATGGGCCGAAAGGTTCCTATCTGCTGACATTTTCTATGTTTCTAAGTTGACCCTCTTATATTCTGATCAATTCAATAGCTTAATTTCAGAAATGAATCGGTTCTTTGAGATTTAGATGAATTTATATTTTGCCCGAACCAAATTGCACAAGTCTCCTTGAAACAAGTGTGGACTGGCTGCAGTCGGGACCACAGGGGAAAGCTATTCTACAATCTCTTAGACCTATGTATGCATATGTTACAATTTTCATATAAATCAAGGTTATTTGTATTACCTTAAACTGGAGGTTCTCATACATTTTCATATGCATGTCTCTAAAATACCCACAAGAAAATATGCTTCTTCTGTATCTGTTCTGCAAGCCAGGTCTCCCTCTAGAGAATAAATGAAGTCAGAAAGACCCCTGACCTAAATGATACTTTTCTTTACTTTTTATCTCATTTATATACTTTGTTATTTGTTACACAGTTTTATTTATATTTTTTAATTTAAAACAATTGCTACTGTAGACAAAAGAGTGATAGTGTAGGTCAGAGGACTGGTGAAATGACTCTTTACTGAACATTAAACCTCCAACAAACATTTTTGGTGAACCAAGTTCATAAATAGCTGTTAATGGACGAATGAACCTGACCCATGTGAAGAATTGCAAGCCTTTAATCGGCTAAGCAAAGAAAGTATCAGAAGAGGTTCATTAGCAGAACAGAATAGTGAAGACGTTAAGCATTACAAAGGAACAATTATAAAAAGAAAATTGCAGGGAGCAAGCCTGGTATCCAAACAGGAAATTGGTTATAAAACTTTACTAAATTCTACAAAATGTTTGCTTTTCTTATACATTAGATCTAAGCCATGGTGATATTTTATATCTTACTATCAAAAAATAAGTGAAGAATAAAATATCAAAAGCATGCAATGCATATGAGAATAATATTTCTTTAAAAATGAACAAATAAAAAAAATATAAGACAGTACGCATTCACATTAATATATTTTTGTTAAGCGTCAATGAATGTCTATATTCGTATATAAAGATAGATAGATAGATACAAAACCTTAAGAAGTCACGCATATATATATATATATATATATATATATAATATATATATATATATATATATAGGTGCCGGTGAGGCCAAAACGTCAAAACCCTGGTGCAAACTCGCAGTAAAAGCATAGATGCACTGTGTGCAGAGGAGGCACTCAGTAAAAATATATATTTATTATAATCCTTAAAAAACATAACAAAAAACCTATGTAACATGTATATATATATTGTTATACAGCAACCACTAGGGATACTTGGTTCCAGCCAAACAACACGGTCCTCAAATCCCCCTAACAGGCCAGGTTTTAAGGATGGTCTTGGGGAAATGCAGACAGAATCGTGCAATCACTGAGCAGCAAATTCTATCACCTGTGCTGTGCATCAGATATCTGGAAACCTGACCTCGTGGGGTTACTTGAGGACCACAGTTGGGAACCACTGCTCTAGGGTATAAACAGCCGCAGACTTGAAGTTGTGAAAATTAGAGCTTTTTTTATTCCAGCATAAACAAACTCCATACTTTGGTTGAATCACTATTGCAGGTGATTAATCAAAATAAACTACAAACAAAATCCTAGCTCAAATTAGAGCACATACTACACATACAACAATCCTTACTATCCAGAAAACATGATCTAACAAACAAAAGAAAATCAGTTTCTTAAAAGTGTTACTGGTCCCCACCCTGCTCTCAGCATTCTGATTAAACACTTCTGTCCAGGAGTCAGCAGCCTGAGAATTTTCCTGTTGCTTAATTGATTAATTGGCAACAGGTGTGCAGGAAGATAGAGGTCATGCAGGATTCTGGGTCCTAAATACCTTCCCTTGATTAGTCTCCCAGACATTCTGTTACCCAACCCATGCACCCTGTCACAAAATATCTAGAATACACTGAGATGGCAGCACTCAACCTTTACGAAGCCCACCAGGCGGGTGCACCGAGTGACAAATAGATACAGTACACCAAGGGGAGAGCACTCCATTACAAAAACTACACCATCACTGCGTCACAATTTAAAGAAACTCCAGGTTTTCACCGGATTTCTTTTTTTTTACAAAATTTTCCACAACGTAACTAGGTAATACAGTAACTGATAGGAGCTTAATTCACAGAATATGATCATATTTTGCTTGAAGGGCAACTACCAACAAAAAATGAAATGTCGTTATTGTATATATTTTATTGTGCTGGTATTTACATGTACTTTGTTTTTCTCATTATGAAAACATTTTACTCAATATGTGGCACTGGGTGCTCCCCAGTATCTTTACCTCACTTGGTCCCTACTTTGTGTTTTGGCCATATACCTGCAATGGAGTCTATGGGCCAGACAGCCAACTCAAATCATTGTGTTATGTGGGATGTATTCAAAGGACAACACCAGGGGTGTAGATTAGACGTCTTTTACATTTCCTGTCATATCTCATTCAACTGCCAACTTTTTATCTAAGGTAACCTAGAGAACAATACCTTTATCTAATTCCCTCTTCCACCTCATTAACTGGTAGATATTGTAGATTAAATAAACAAGAGCCACAAAGTAAAACTTTTGGTAAATGTTGCATAATGGAAAAATCCAGAAACTGGAACCCAAAGATAAAATTCTTAATTTTATTTTCCCTTTTTATGTGCAATTACTTCAAACAAAGAAAAAAAACAGCAGCATGTGTTTTATAAAGTGGTTTTATTTGTAACGACAAGTTACAGCTTATATAAGAGGTAGTATCCCTTTAAGCCTGTCACAACGCCAGTGTATCCAATCTCGAACTGAACTGAACTGAAATCCTGAACTAAACTCCCATAAATTATTACATAATTAAGTTGTTGGAATAATTGTAAAAAAAAGTCTGGTGAAAACCATGAGTGTCTTTAAGGCTAGGGTCAGACGAACGCTGTGCAAACTCGCGTGCAGCCGCACTTTATCACGGCCGTAGTAGCAGCAAATAACGGCCAATGATGGGCAATATACGAAGTACGGCCGCACGAAAGTGCGGCTGCGCAACGCAAGCGGCAAACAAACAATTTTTTTCGAGAACGTGATACCACTAGTACTGACGTACAGAGTGCGCTGCGTCCGCTAGCGGCGTGTGTGCGTGATTAGGAGACGTCAGACGCTGCTAATGTCCGGCCAACATAACGTCCAGATGCAAAAAGGGTTTTATTGATGATCCGTACAAAATCATGGACGAAAATGCGCATCGTATGACCACTATCGCGTATTCCGTGAAAAAATACGTCCATTCGTTCAAACGCACTTTTTCACGGACGACGTGAAACATGCGTTTGTCTGACCCTAGCCTAAATTGTGAAACAGTGATGGTGTAGTTTTTGTAATGGAGTGCTTTCTTCTTGGTGTACTGTATATATTTCCACGTGAAAGGAATATTTGTAAAGTGGTCCCCTGCCCCTTTGCCTACATTCACTATTCCATGGATTTTAAAAATTAATTTTTAATTTAAAAATTTTAAAAAATGGTTGCAGCAAAAATTATAGACGCATCTCAAAGAAGCTAAAAACGCTGCAGAGGTCAAATTTTCACCAAGCAAAATCACCAAAAGCACAAAGCGATCTGTCTGTCAGAACATACAAATAAATTTAGCATAAACATAACATGAATACAAATGATGTCCTGAAAGAAAGGGCAAGCAGACATCACAACTGTCACAGCAAGTATCGAGCAGTGGTTTAACTCCTGTCCACCACAATCGGCTTTTTTCCAGGCAGTTACACCCGTGTTCAGGATATGGGATGGAAAGTGGATTTGGGGTGTCTCCTCATAACATGCACCACTCCCATCGTCGTGACCACAAAGACAATTATAGAATCCCCGCTTTTGACTCTTTAATGTCTTTTAGAAACATACAGGGTTATTCAAAGAGAATCGAAAAGTCACTGCACGTTCGGTGACTTTTCGTTCTCCTCAATTCGGTTCGATTTGGCGATCCCATTTCGGCGACCCTGTGGTGTATTCAGCAAGCACCACAAGGTCCCCGAATTGCAGGGAAAAGTCGCCGCAAACCTGCCGAAAACTCACCTCAAAACCCTCAAACATCTGGATTAACCCTGCCGAACACGCCGAAAAAACCCGAATAGGAGCCGATCAGAGTGCAGAGCAGCCACCTGAAAAAGCCGACACCACAGACGAATGGAGTGAGGAAAAAAAAAGCAGTTTGCTTGAATGTTTGAAAAGGGAAACGCTGTTTGCAAAGAAACTACTTAGCGAAAATGTCTGAAATCTACATATGAGGTCCAATGAATGATAATAACAAGGGCTGTTACAGAAAAAAGAAGTAAAGTTTAAAACTTTTTTAAAAAAATTTAAAAAAGTTTTTTGAAAACAAATCCTGAAAAATGCTTAAAAGATCCTAAAAAATCTATAAATAAAGACACTCTTTACTGCAGAATATTATAATAAACGGTTTATTAGATATTGTATTAAAACGGGAATATTTTTAACATTGAAGCCTTTGGGATTCTCCTGAATAAATATGCTGAATTAAATCACCGAACAGCAGGGCAATTCAGCAACTTTTCACTGCTGGTATTTGTTCCCTGAATAGTCGAAGCATTGCTTCTCTATGGGGATTCACTGCCCTCGAACAGGCACCGAACAGGCACCGTATGTGCAGGCAATTCGCCAGGATTTGGCGAATTGCCTGCTCTCTGAATAGCCGAATGGCCAAGAAAGGTAACTGATTTTCAGCATTCGGTTCCCTTTCGGCAGCCATTCGGATCTCTTTGAATAACACTGATAATAATTATATCTCAGCAAAGTAATTGTTTTTATTTTTGCTTATTTATACATTTGTAAAACTTGGAACTACACCATATTTTCTTTTTAAAAGGATTCATATTCAAATGAAAAAATGTCTATAATGAAAAAAGCCAATAATGTATGAGTGATACAAAAAACTTGGTTTGGCTTCAAGAATCTACAAGCCTCCTCCCAGCTCCCAGATTGCTGAAATAGGACATGGTTAGGCGTATATGCTGAGCAATAGCTATGTTTAATAGAAAATAATGATCGTAAGTTTATTACTGGTGGAAGGTGCTCAGTCATGACTCCATTGGGATAGTGTAGCAATTCTCCAGCAGTGTGATCATTAACTTGGACAATTTATCTCTGCTATTTCCTATTAAATAAGAATTGGCCTGTAAAGTTGTGCATATAACATTTTATAATTATTTCTACCAATTTGTCTGTGCTATTTAACTGAGAACAAATGCATATTTAGAATTTTCTTTTTTAGAATTGTTTTAGAAATATATTTTATAACAAAGTGATCTACTCTGTATTTAACCAACTGCTATCTATTAACCCCTGCACTGCTGAGCCATTTCACTTCTGTGTGCTGAGCTCATTTTTACAGTTTTTGCTCATCCTGTTTAAACGCGATTTGCAGCCACGTTTTATTATACAACCCAGACAAATTATATGTCGTTTTTTTGCAGATTCTGCAAATTCATAAAATATCATTATCATATGTATACATCATACTCAGCCAGAATGCTATAACGAGAAATGTAAAAAAAATTTGAATTTCCAATCATCTGTAGTGTGTAAAATATTTTTTTTCACATTTCATCATCCAAGGCTGAGTGGTTATATTTTCTATGGGTTACTCTTGTTAAAAAAATTTGAAATGGGATACCTTTACTTTATTTTTATTAGAAATCATGCGATTTTAGCTAAAACTGGGAAAAAAATCATCCGTGCAGCATCATTGTTCACATTCTAATTGAAACGTGAACAATATTGCTGCATTAATAAACAAAACAAAAAAACTAAATTTTTTTATTATTTAGTTTTAGTTTTCTTTATTTTTATTTTTTTACTCGTAACATGCTCTGGCCTTTCCAATGATAACAAATATGACCCTCTAGCTGCCACAGGATCCCCTGTCTTCACCATAGGGATTTCCATAGGAAATAGCTAGTAGTTAATTCCACCAACTGACGGCATCGCGCCCATGCGTGATGAGCTCAGTGGGTGGAGGGAGACCCAGGATGCTTGGCTGACATCCAAGATGAGAAGTCCGTGTTCTGGCGCCGGATCGTAGACCGGCACCTCAGAGGTTAAAGAGAGGGATCGCTGGAAAGGACAGACTGTGACCTTCCAGCGATGCCTCTCTTCAAGCTCCAAGATCTTCTGGCTTTGCTGGAGGGGTGCCTGAAACTGACATCGAGCCTGTAACTATGGCATCAGCGCGCCTGGAGGGGTATAAAAGCAAGGTCTGACTTCAATGAAGTCAGACCACCACGGGACCCTGGAGAGAGGCGAGTATTCAGAGCAATACCCCTCATAACGGATGACGTGTGGGGAACATCCTCCACATAGTAAGTGTCCTTGGGCAAGACACCTAACGGTACATACTCGCCACCCAGGACATTGAGAGAAATCTCAATGTATCCTTCCTGGTAAAATCCTTTCTCCAAAAATAAAAATAAAAAATGTAGCAGGGAATCCCCATAACATTCCCCACATATCTTCCGCATAGAAGGGGTTAAGTACAATTAAAAAATTTGTTCCTATTTTCTGCCCATATGATTATTATTATTAGTAGTAGTAGTATTATAGAATGTTAGCATTAAAATGTTTTCGATTTTCACATACCCTGTGTCCATCTGTTCACTTGATGTAAATTATAATAAAATAAAAAATTATGAGCCATATTCCAATATGAATGTTAAGTGTTGCATGAGGCAATGTGACTACCATCATGCTCCACTCACTCTGTTACATACATATATATATAACCAGAATGGCTGCACTCTACCTGCACATGTGTTTTCATAAGGTTGTCTGAGACCAATGAACGCAACATACAAAATTCAGAGCTCGCCATTTTAATATAGTTTTAACAACACCTGACTTATGAATAAAAGATGGGGATCACATGCTGTGATGGGGTACATTGACTGTAGCGAGCTTTCACAATTTGTAATCATATCTTGTAAGGACCTTGAGAATGTTGTTTGTATACAATGAAACGCGTTGGATGTGTGCCCGCGTTATTTTAATCTGTTAATAAACCCCTTTTTTCACACTGCTGTATTGCAGAAGTATTTTTGGTGTTCTATACATGTCGCAGAACCAGTTTCAGCACGAACCCCGGTCTGATAAAAGTGCCTGCCACGGCTGTAGAAGATCCATTCGGTGACTGAGACGGCCAATTCCAGGAGCAGTAACAACCCAGATATCTTTACTGATTCTGATATGCTTGAAAATATGATTTTCTAGTGAGTGCAATTCAAATGGGGCCAAATTGTGGTTCACTGTCTAAGATATCTTGCACTATGATGTTTATTTATATTATTTGTCTAGATATACTCCATTTCTCTATATTTATTCATTCATTCTATGTCCGGTTGTGCAAATGAGGAGACCACCCACCCGGAGATATCTAGATACGTATGCTACTTATATCCACCTTCTTTGTGTGTCTGAATGCATTTTTGATTACACTTGGTGTCAGATACCCTGGACATGTTCAGAGGTCTTGTGTAGGGATGAGCGTTCAGTTCGATTCGAACGTGAGTTCGAATCGAACATCAGCCGTTCGAGTGTTCGGCGAACGCCGAACATTATGGGATGTTCGCGGTTTGTTCGACCACGGACATTCCATAATGAAAAATGCGTCCACAAGTCTCCTAAATGTACCGGTGGCTGCCCCCGGCCCCCGCATCTCACCTGTCCTGCAGCTGTCTCGTCCTATGCATGAAGATGAGACATGGGGCAGAGCTTTAACCAAGCTCTGATTGGTTAAAGTCTGTGCAAGACTTTAACCAATCAGAGCTTGGTTAAAGCTCATCTTCATGCTGAGCTCTGATTGGGCAAAGTCCTGCATCTGACCTGGACTTTGCCCAATCAGGGCTCAATATTGAATTAGAGCCCTGATTGAGCAAAGTCCAGGTCAGGGGCAGGACTTTGCCCAATCAGATCATTCAGCATGAAGATGTGGGGCAAAGAGGAGCCACGGCCAGATGGATCAGAGGAGCTGACGGACCGGGGGAACAGGAGGCCGGGACAGCTGCAGCACAGGTGAGTTACGGGGGCTGGGGGCCGCAGCCACAGGTCTCCTAAATGTACCGGCAGCCGCCGGTACATTTAGGAGAACTGCGAACACATTTTGCGTGTTCGGCCCCCATTGGTTTACATTGAGTTCGAGTTCATTTTCGAACATTTGGGCCGTTCGGCTGTTTGGATATGAACCGAACACAGGGGTGTTCGGCTCATCACTAGTCTTGTGGAGTCATGCCGAGACACATCAGAGATGTTTTGGTAGCACAAGTGGGACCTACATGATATTTAGGGAGGTCGTTTCAATGTTATGGTTGATCAGTGTATGTCATATACACTCAGGGCTCTATTACATTCTTCGCGCAAATGTTAACGCATGCGCAAAAACGCATTAGTGCGAGGGGCAAAACCCTTTGCGCTGAATGTCGTATTACAATGTCTGCATAAAAAATGCGCGTTACCTTCTACCGCGGGTGAACCTGCGCGAACGCTGCGCGAGCATAATGTACGCTGTGCGTCCAATACTTAACATTGTGAGCGCAAATGCGTTTGTGCGCTGGTACGCGGATGGTATTACAATCTATGCGCAAAATTTAGCGCACAACTTTTGCACGCATAATTTTAACGTCTTTGAAAAGCTGGTGTTAAAGGCAAATTTGAACGTCCTGGCCGAAACCAAATACACCAGCCCAAAAAAAATACAGCAATGTATAGTTACACATTCTACGCATACCCAAACAATAAATTTGAGAAGTTGTGCGTGTTGGTTTTTTTTTATGCAGCATATATGCGCAGATTGACTTTGACAGGCACAAAAACTTGACGTGAGACAAAAGGTTCTTAATTCTGATTGGCTGAATCGCGTGAAAAAACAGTCCGCACACGATTTCTGTGCGCAACGTTAATGCGCGTGCGTTTTTGCGCGTCGTTTTTACATACGTTATATTTTGAGGGATGAAATAATGCGCGAGGATTGTAATACCAGCGTTAATTTACGCGCGTTAACTTTTAACGCTTCATGCAAAAATTCACGCATTTACCGTGCATTTTTGCTTGAGGAATGTAATAGAGCCCTCAGTGTATCTGAAAATAAATCATTTTAATGCAATAGATGCAGCATTATATTTATTTTTACTTTTACACACATATTGTTCGTTTGTCTATGTCTTCGACTCTAAAGATCTCTTACATGAAATGTTATGGCACATTTATGTGTTGCTCTCGTGCTACAGATTTTGTTATTCAAACTCAATACTACCTCTTCAAATTTCCATAATCCTTTCAAATAAGTAAAATGCACTTACTCGAACATTGTATAAAACACTATTAACCTTCTTGTTCTTTTCCTGTAATAATAGAAGTGACACACTCCATCATTTTATTCCTCAGTTGTTTGTGTTAGAAAATAAAATATGCTGTTTGGATAAAAGTCATCCAAGAGGGGAAAAGCGCTAAATTGAAGATTCCCTGGATGCAGAGTTCACCGCCATGTATTTAATATCCGTGAAAGAATAGAATTCAGAAATACTGTTGGCTACATAACATTCTCTGTGTTAATAACATTTTGCAGTAACATTTAGAGATTAGAATGTTTTTGGGAAGTGAACGGTTTCAGTATAGTTAATAAAGTATCGCAAAATTATAGCCGTTATTCAGAGAGAGACGATCTGGCCTCGAAATGTCACCGAACAGGGAATTTCCCCATATGGTGACATTTCGGAGCCATTTAGTTATTCAGAGAGCAGGCAGTTCGCCAAATTTTGGCGAACTGCCAGCAAGTACGCCACCTGTTTGAACGCAGTGAAATCCCGCATAGAGAAGCAATGGTTAATCTATTCAGAAAACACCGAACAGCAGTGAAAAGTTGCCGAAGTGCTCTGCTGTTTGAGGTTTTCATTCGGCAGGTTTATTCAGGCAAATCCCATTGACTTCAATGTTTAAAATATTCCTGTTTTAATTCAATATCTAATAAACTGTTAATTATTTTAATCTGCAGTAAACACAGGCCTTTTTATTATCATTCATAAGACCTTATACATAAATTCCTGACATTTTCGTTCAGTAGTTTTTTTGTAAACAGCAATTAAAGTTTTACAATTTCAATCATATTGTTTTTTATTTATTTTTACCTGTCTGGTAGCTTGGCGGCTTTCTTCTGCAGCTGCTTAGCAATATGCTCGGCGGCTCAGCGACTGCGTTTGGTGGGCCTCCGGCGTGTTTGCGATGGATGTTCAGCAGGTTGGCGGTGGTGGATGACGGGTTTGTGGCAGTGGCCAGCGGGTCTGTGGCGGGTTGGTGGCAGCATTCGGCGGCCGATTCCCTGCACTTCAAGGACCCTGCAGTGAATGCTAATTCACTGCAGGGTGTAGAAATTTGATGTCAGCGACAATTCGGTGCTCTCTAAATAACCCCCATATCATTATACTATTCATATTTTAATTTAATTACCTAAAATTTTTAGAGTAGCAATAATTGTAGAATTACACATCATTGGTATTTATTGTAAATATATGTTTATTTGCATATCAATAAAATATTCCATACTATTATCCATAAAGTTGGGGATGTTTCGCAGGACCGAATTGCAAGCAATCGAACAAGCAGATTCGCATCAACATAGTATGTAAGAGCAAAGAAGGAGGGCGGGGCGGGAGGGGCGGGCGAGGGGTCGATTTAGGAGTCAATGGGCGGTGTTAACAATTGAGGAGGGAGCGGAATCCAACAGTGGAGGATATCAAAAGCCATCTGGACCGGATTAACAGATAGTGGGGCATTCTATTGGCCGCGGAGTAGTTGAGTTGATCCATGAAGCAGAGGTCATTCATTTTATTGTACCAAGTCATGAGGGATGGGCAGGCAGTTTGTTTCCATAGGAGGGGGATTAAGCCCTTAGTCGTGTTCAGTGTACAGCTAGCAACAAATCTTCTATGAACAGCGACGGTAAGACGTTAGTGGTGTAAGAGCATCACCCCTGGATCAAAGGGTGGCAGCGGGTCTAGAAATTCCCCCAAGATCACTTGAATCTATTGCCTAAAAGGTTGGAGAGTCAGGCATTCCCACAAGATAAAACTCCAATATAAATAGGTACAGGGGTAAGGATGTCTGCTTGCACCCTATACACAAATCGATAAATAGACAGCTGCAGCTGAATATCGAGTCCCTCTCGCAGCATCCAAACCGGGAAGGCAGGAAGTTCACATGAAACAAAAAATAGATACGATACCAGCGCTGCTTTAGAAAGGTGCACTCGTGCCACCCAAATTTATTCCGATGAGGATCAGAAAGTACACAGACGTTTCGGGGTCACAGCCCCTTCTTCACGGTGCCCTACACACTGAAGAAGGGGCTGCGACCCCAAAACGTATGTGTACTTTCTGGTCCTCATTGGAATAAGTTTGGGTGGCACGAGTGCACCTTTCTAAAGCAACGCTGGTATCGTATCAATTTTTTGGTTTCATGTGAATTCCCACAGATATGCAACATCGTCCCTCATTCCTCCAGACACCTTCAACAGGTGTCAGGAATTTCAGGGTAAATGTTGTGGAGAAGGGCATGACACAGTTCGTGCCGTAGACGCCGGAGAAAGGGCAAGTGAGATGCTGTTCCACTCCTGATTTTGCCATTGCCTGGACTGGTGTCCAGGCACTCAGGGATCTGTTCATGATTTCCCCTCATCTCTCCAGCCTCAGGTGTGGGCTGGGTCTGCAATGCCCATATAATCAAGCCTCACCTCTCAAGCAATGCTTCTGCATCGTTCTTCCTAAGAAGTCTCATTTGCAAGCCTGACCTGCGTGCTATGCACATAACCTGTCTGAGATCCCCTTATCCTTGGTATCCTACTGAACCCCTCATCATTTGTATCCTGAGAACCCCTCATCATTTGTATCCCGAGAACCCCTCATCATTGGTATCCTGCTGAGAACCCCTCATCATTTGTATCCTGAGAACCCCTCATCATTGGTATCCTGCAGAGAACCCCTCATCATCACTGTGACCCCCTCATTGCTACACTCCATTGTGGACCCCTCATCGCTGCATACCTTCAGCAACCCTTATTCTTGGACTTTCATACCTACCCTCCATCGTCCTGCTGAACTGTTTGACTTCACATGTTTGACCTCTGATCTGGACTTTGACTATCCCCATGCCAGCTGCCTGCCACCGACCTAAGCTTGATTTGACCATTCTCCTGTGATAGCCCTTCTGATACCACGCCTGATCTTATTGTGCCTTTTGCCCTCTGTGTCTCCTGGTCCTCCACCCTCTGTGTATCCAGTAAGTGTGTTCTTTAGTACAGTATATCTGTTTCCATTTCTGTTCAGTCAGCCCTGATTGTGTTATTCTTTATTTAGTGTTCAGTCCAGTACCTGTCCTGTCCACCCTGTTATTCCTCATCCAGCGTCCAGTCCTGTCCACCCCTTCCTATCCCATCTGCTAAGTGTACCCTCTCTTATGTATATAGTATCCTTCCCAACCAGCTCCTATATCATTTGTTATTATTTATCCAGATTCCCCTTCTTGGTTTACTTCTGTTTATTTAATAAACCTATATTTCTGGTTAAACCTCACCTTCCTGCCTCTCTCCATTTGTTTAACCACACACTGGGCTCAAAACCACAACTCCACAAAGTAAGACTTAACAAGGCAGGAGTGCGGTACCACACGCTCAACTGTTTATACGTGGTCTCCTACGTCTTGCTGAAAACCTTGCAATGATGGGTGAGCTCAAAAATTGTATTTCAATGGTTGTCTGACAGGGGTGCACCTAAGAACTCCTCCCATATAACATCCTACCGTATTTCACTGGCAATTCACCAATATTTGACAAATTTCAAGCTTTTTGAATAGCCGAATTGCCACGAAATTGCACCGCACGGGGAAATTCACTGTTCACTCTTCACTGTTCAGTGCAATTCAGTTGGAAGTCCGGCTGTCTTTGAATAACCCCTACAGAAAACACGCAAAACGTAAAAGTAAACCTTAAACTAGCCCTAACCAAACTACAACTAAATTGCAACTAAAATTACTTTTAACTCAGTCAATTCTGTGAGAAATTGGGCTCTCTTTGAATAACCCCTATAGAGGCAGGAATGAATCAGAGTATATCCCTGACCCCTGCCCAGAAAGATGGATCAGCAGCCAGTGATCTAAACTTTCTGGGGGGTGGGGTTAATCTCCACACCCTGAGGTCTGACTTTTAGGTCACTCAGGTGATCACTCATTGCAGAACTGTCAGTCAAGAGGCTTCTCAAATCTCAAGGCATGCCTATTTTTTTAGCTATAATGTATCATCAAAGGCATCCATTAAATGTTTAAGGTCAGATGGGGTAATATTTTCAATATGTAGAATACTGAGAATAGTTTCTATGTTAATTTGTACTTAACTATTTATCTTGTTACTGTATATAGAATGTGTTCCAATATTGTCAGCAATTAAAAACTGTGTGCCAGAATTATACACAGAGAGGTTGGGAACTTGTACCACAAACAACGGAGACTGAATCCCAAACTATGCAAATTACTATAATCAGACAACAGCTTCATGGGTGGAATGACAAAAAGATTAAATAAAGCATTATATTCAAGATATAAGAAAACCTAAAGCATTTTCAGTTTCTAAGTTTGTAAGACCATGCTCAATGTTATTATTTTTATGTTGTTCTTTTGGCTTTCAGGATTTCTGCAAATTACTGCAAAGGTCATCGTAATATGTGTATTTCCATATGACGCTGTGCTAGAGATCGAAACAGCTTGTATTTGCATTTGATTATATAGTCATGCATGCATTTGTGTATTTAGGTGTATGATTGCAGCAATCTGCATAGAGGGTGGTTACCTGAGCGTTTTAAGTAAATGTTACTTGGAAAAGGAGAGTAGGAAGACCTTGCTTGTGCTATACGTCACTTCTAAATAAATTAGTTATTTTGCTAAACAAAAGAGTGTATGTGAACTAATATCGGCTGGTTGGAGTAGAGGTAACATCACTGCTCTATGACTGTGGAGTCACAGGTTCAAATCCCGGCCAGAGCACCTCTAGTTAGTGTCCTTGGGCAAGACACCTAACGGTACATACCTGCCTTGCCTACCAAAAAATATTGGCTGTGGAGCCCAGTGGTAACACCTCTACCCTTCGACCGTGGAGAAGCAAGTTAAGGTCCCGTTCGGCACATCCCTCCAATACAACTGTGGAGAAGTCTCACTTTACGAGAAGCAAGTTCAACCTAACCACCAGGTCGCTGATCTACAATCATGGAAAGACGACCCGATCCCACTCAGAAGATGCCACCAGCGAGTGTCCTTGGGAAAGACTACCTCGCAAAATACTTGTACATCTCATAGATTGTAAGTTCCCTTGGGAACAGGGTCCCCTGAATCAGGCCGTATCATCCATGTGTGGTATTCTAATGTATCAACTCCTTGTACACTGAATTTGTAAAGCGCTGCGGAATATGTGATGTGATGCTATATAAATAAAGGATGATAATAATAATATTATGCTCCACTGACCAACAATAGGAAACACATAAAGAATCAAGCACGACTTATAGAGCACTGCTCTAACTGTATAATATAGGGAGAAATATATATCCACTAATGGGCTGCTTAAGGTATAGCAGTAGTTACTCTGGACTGCCATGTCAAATGAATAGGCAGCAGTAGTGGCAATCTGTATAAATGAATAACTTGCACCAAGACAAATGATGGTATATATTGAATGCACAATGGTCACTGCCACCAAACAAGAGATTGACAAATAACCAAAGTCAGTGTGCGTAACAGAGCCACAGTTCTGAGTGGTCAACTGTTTTTGAGGCCAAAGGCCATATCAATGGCCGAAATGTTTCTATGTTGTTTCTATGTTGTAAAGTTGCTTCACCTATACCACTAGTGGATGTGTCAGGATCTCTTTCTTTATACTCTTCATAGTGGAGTTGGCCTCTTGGGTTCCTAAGATCGCTTACGACTGGAGCGGCACTGTATACATTATATGTGAGCCTGTGAGTGCATTGCTACACTCATCATTTGAAAACAAATGGAGGATATGTGACAATCCTTGCTTCTTTGGGACTTCTGCAACTCTCAGAAAACACTTATGGCTATATTTCCTAGTTGTCGATTAGCTAACTTCAGGCAACATTACACATAACGTCTCCTGTAGTTAGTTTAACAACGGGAAATGCAATTCTATTCTTGCCGCATGAGGAGCTTCCAGCAGAAGTGGAATCCGTTAACACCAAGTCCTGGCTCTGGTTAACTTTCCGCTAACCAGAGCCGTACGTTAATCAGCGTTAGGACTTTGTAATCCAGCGCTGATTAACACTTTGCGCTCCGCATGTTAAGTATAGGGAGCGCAAAGTACAGTAACCTCGCGCTGAAAAGCAGAAGGTACCAAACGCAATCGGGTTACTTAACCCGTTTGCCTTTGGATTGTAATATGCGGTAGACACCCCAGCTAACGTTAATACTCACGCAGGTGAGCGTTAACATTAGCGTTAAGAGCGCAATGTGGCCCTTAGTCTTTTGGCTTGGCCAGAATAGGAGCCCATATTGGTTACTGTAGAAACGGTACCCAGAGGAAATAGGTGAAGTCATTGTTTTATTTTATTTTTGGAGTGTAAAATGATATCCATGCAAACAATACAATGAATAAAAAAGAAGAAGAAGCACTCTCTCCAGGATGTAATGAACTTGTGAACTGGTTAAAGTGGAAGTGCTAGTGCTCATGGAAAATGCTTTTAAAATGACATGCAAATCAACGTGCTGCAGTAATATGCATAAATATGCCTTCAATGAAAGCTAGAAACAGCAACTCAGAATGAAGATTTGAACTGGGAATAAAAGGGTGCTGTAGGAAAAATGTAATCAATTGTACTAAACAAGATGACCTCACTGTTAGTCTACTTGCATATTATGAGTTTATGTAGGAAAAGGATATATACGGCAGTATTGTTATGAAATGAAGTCAGTAATGATGCTGCCTTCATTTTATATAATCCCCATAATCTAATGATGTGTTTCTTAGAAGAATAAAGATAATAACCTGCAGTTTCTATGTTGCAAACAATCCCCTCTAAACATAAAAGAAAATATTTCTATAAATATAGAATAGAATACATGCAGACATACTGCATGCTCCATATGCTTGGCATACCCATGTAAGAAGGTAAACGTAGTAATTGTCTACACCAGCATTTTATTGCCCTTGGCTATTTTACCATATTTGTAGTATTGAAAACAAAACATCTGTAACCATGCATTCTGATTATTGATAATTATTGCTCTAGATTAGGCTTGTGCACCGATTTTTTTTTCGGTTCGATTCGGTTCGATTTTTCGGATTTTTAAACTTTTCGATTCGGCTCGTTTCGACCGATTTCGGTTTCGATTCGATTCGGTTCGGCTCGTTTTTCGGGTACATTTTTTTTTCGGAATATCGACCATTTTTCGTATTTTCGTGTCACTGTGCTCGGTTTTTGTATCGACTTTTCGTGATTTTGGAAATTTTCGTTTTTCGGAATTGTACATTTTTCGGAATATCGACCATTTTTCGTATTTTACGTGTCACTTTGCTCGTTTTTGTATCGGCTTCTCGTTTTTTCGGAAAATTTTCCTTTTTCATAAAATTTTCGTTTTTCGGAAAATTTTCGTTTTTCGGAACGTCTGTTCTCCTCGTTTGACACATTTCAAGTCCATTCGAAAAATCCGAAAATATTTCGTTTCGGCTCGGAAAACGTTTCGGATCTGACATTTTCGGATCTAAAAATTTTCGGAAATTCGGCCGCATTCGAAAACACGAATCGGGAAATTTCGTGAAAATTCCGAAATTCCGAAACCCGAAACGCACATCCCTACTCTAGATTGAGGTTAGCAACTTCGATGCTCCAGATGGTTTGAAATTACATCTCCCATTATACTGAGCCACTCAATAGACACAAAAGGGGTTATTCAAAGAGTCGAATTGAATTCAACCTTAACCTCCTAATGCTGTCAGAAGTGCTTTGCCGTCCTGACAGTGGGTGGGCCTGAATGCCAAGGTGCAACATAGCACACCCCATGGCTTTTTGGTTACTCCTACAGCCCAACTCCCTATCCTGCAGCCGATTTCCCTCATCGACTGGAGGCAGACTGCCAGAGCTCAGTGACATCGGCCGCAGGGAAGGGAGGCGGGCCGTATGCATTGCCAGAGAGAAGCAGGGTGTGTTATGCCAACCCGCGGTGTACAGGCCCACATGCCTCTCTGTGCTTCCCTGGCAGCAAGGGGTTAAAGCCACCCTTCATCCTTTGCACATGAAGCAACAGTCCTCAGCAGCCGTCTCCCAGAAGGCACACAGCAGCAAGCATATGGAGACAGGATGATCGCTGACATCATCGGTCCTTTAATAAGCTAAAGTGGTCATGGTGTGCAGAGTGTCCCTTGAAGAGTGGAATCATTTTACTTGCTTCTAAGTGAACCTTTGAGTTTAGAAGAGAAAATAATCTAACAAGCCTTTATTAAAAGGCAACCAAAGTTTGTCTTGTGGTTTATTCACCTTTTGGTAGAGGAAATTTAAAATGACAGAAAACAGCATCCTGACTGAATTGAAAGCAGAACACATTTTTCATATATTTAAAATGTTGGGAAACCCATTTTAGCTATCGCACACAATTTAACATTGTTTTGCTTCTGGTTTCACAGCTCAAGTGAGGGATTTGGTGTGGCGGAGAAGATCATCCTTATCACCTTTATCTCAGCAGTGATCCTGATGACCATACTGGGAAATCTATTAGTGATGGTAGCAGTATGTAGAGATAGACAGTTAAGGTCAGTAATATAGAATTCAATGATTTTATATATAGTATAATCCTTTCTTCATGTTCATGTACTGGAGTGGCAACTAGACCTACTCTGATATTAGTCCAAATAATCTGCAATTCGGCAATATAAGAAAAATATCAAAATCGCCAATGTCCGAACCAAATTTGTGTTCAAATAAATATAAAAAAATTGAATCCACATTTTTCAACAATAATTGGCCAGGTCTGAATATAACTAGAAAAAGTCTGATTTAATTAGAACAATAAAAACATAGGGAATTTTTATTAAAACCTAACCATAGCCCTATCCTAACCCTAAACATAGCCCAAACCCTAAGTCTACCCCTAACCCTAGCCCTGATCCTAATAATATAACATACAGTACATCAACTGTAACCTGAACACTATCCCTATCTTAACCCTAGCCCTGATCCTAATGATATAACATTAAAAATGTAACCCTAACCTTAGCACTAAGCATAATCTTTAACACTATTCTTAAACTATTCCTATCCCTAACCCTTTCTTTAAACCTAATCATATAACACACAAAAGCTATAACCCTAACCTGACCCCTTACAAAACCCTAATCTTAACAATAACCATAGCCCTAACATTAGCCCTAACATATACCACACAGAAACTGTAACTTTAACCCCGGGGCTGAACTTACCCTAGCCTGCATTGAAAAGCTCCTACTTATTCCTCCCTCTAATGCCTCCCCACCTCCTGACTTCTCTATCACGGTGGAGGGTATCACCATCTCCCCATCAAACCAAGTTCGCTGTCTTGGAGTTGCACTGGACTCTGCTCTTTCCTTCATCCCCCACATCAAGTCTCTTTCCTCCTCCTGCCGATACCAACTGCGTAATATTTCCAGAATTCGGCCATTTCTTACCGCTGTCACCACAAAACAACTCATACACGCCCTGGTAATCTCCCGACTCGACTATTGCAATAATCTCTTATCTGGCCTCCCTCTGTCCCGCCTCTCCCCCTACAATCCATCCTGAACGCCTCCGCCAGGCTAATTCACCTCACCCGCCGCTCTGTCTCTGCCACTCCCCTCTGCGAGTCCCTTCACTGGCTCCCCATCCACTGCAGAATTAAGTTCAAAATCCTTATCCTTACCTACAAAACCCTCACTAACTCAGCTCCCCACTACCTGTCCTCACTAATCACCAAATACACCCCAGCACGCTCCCTAAGGTCAAACAGTGACCTGCGCCTAGCTTCTCCCCGCATCACCTCTTCCCATGATAGACTGCAGGATTTCTCACGCGCAGCCCCCACTCTCTGGAACGCTCTCCCTCGTGCTGTCAGACTTTCCCCTAACTTCTCTTCCTTCAAACGCTCTCTGAAAACATTCCTATTTAGGGAAGCCTACCACCCAACTCACTGACGCAACCATCAATCACTCTCACCTTACAGTCCTCTCCTCCTGTTTCCAACCCCAACCCTCCTAGATTGTGAGTTCCTACAGGAATAGGGCCCCATCTCCTCCTGTACTGTTTGTCAAATGTTGTTCAATGTATTGTAACCCTGTCTGTACTGTGCTTATTGTACAGCGCTGCGGAATATGCTGGCGCTTTATAAATAAATAATAATAATAATAATAATAAAAGTGGAGGTCCCTATTTTTTCCCTTAAATAACTGGGCAGAGGCTGCTGACAGCCTCTGCCTAATTACTTTATGATTTATTTTTTTTAGTTTGCCCCAATTTACTCACCTTTTCTCCCTCGGCTGGCGTTGCTCCTTCTCTTAGGCTCAGGGGCTCCCAAACCCTGAGGCGTTTCTATGCAATTTGCTCTCCCTGTGCTACTTGCGTAGCAAAGTAAACACAAATTGCACACTAATATGGGACTTGCGAAATTTACATGCATAAGTTCTGTAGTGCCTGTGCAGAATGATGGATCGGAACTGCGTGCATGCGCTAATGCGATTGGTCTTAGTTACATCGGCACGCAGGGATATTTCCCTGACTGCTGGTGACGCTGGATGGGTGGAGGAAACTCCTGCACTTCAGCCAGCTTTTTAGCAAAAATTGTGGTTGGAGGGGCAGAGTGGGAGGTGGGCACTCCTCACTTCCTGACCACTTTATAAATGTAATGTGGTCAGGATGAGTGGAGTGTTCCTTTAACCTTAGCCCTAGCTCTAGTCTTTAACCTAACTAAAGCCCAAACAATAATCCCTAGCCCTATGTCTAAAAAAGCCCCAAGAAAGCCCTAGCCCTATATCTAACTGAAGCCATAACCTATCCCTACCTCTAATCCCAATCCTATCCCTAACCTAACCCTAAACCTAGCCTTAGTCCTCTCCCTAGCCCTATCCATAATCATATAACATAGAGAAATTGGAACCTTAACATAATCATAAACCGAGCCCTAACTGTAAAACAGTCCCTAACCCTAGCCGAAACCCTAACACTATCCTTATAACTAACAAATCTAATCCTAACCCTAACACAAGCCCTAACGCTAGCTATTACCCCTACCTATAGCCTTAACTGTAACCCTATCCGTAGCCCAAACCCTAATCCTATCCCTTTCTTTAACCTAACCCTAAACCTGACCCTAGCCCAAACCTTAACCCTAGCTCTAACCCATTCCCTAACCTTTGCCCTAACACTGCCCCTGACTCTAATCATATAACATAAAGAAATTGGAACCCTAACCCTATTATAAATGTAACCCTAGCCCAAACTTTAATGCTAACACTATCCTAATCCTAACACAAACCCTAACACCTAGCCTTAACCCTAGCCCATGGCTTAACAGTAACCATAGCCCTAACCCTAGCTCTAACCCTAACCACAGCACTAGCCCTAATGATAACCCTATCTGTAGCCATAACCTACTGTTTGTCCTAACGATAGGCATAACCCTAACAATAGCCCAAAGCCTAACTATAGAAGACACAGGAATGGTAAGCTTAACCCTTTGCTCTAATAGACCCTGTGTGAAAGATAAAGGACACCATCTAGAGTTCAGAATCCTTCATTCAAGAAATATTTCTGTAAAGGATAAATGAATATAAGAAACATTAAAAATCAGTAGATTTTCATTTTTTCTAATTTTTTAACTTTGGCAAAAGAACAATTTCTGTACAAATTTTCTATTTTACCTTGTATTTGTTAACTTTGCATCCCATGTTTAAAATAAATGTTATTATAAAAATATTTAAACAAAACGTGCTTGGTGGTGAAGGGGTTAAACCTTGGATTTCCAAATACACAAGTCCAGTAGCCATAATCAATTTCATGCTCAATAAGGCAGGTGTAGCATATGTTAATTATGAAATAATATAACTTCCAGTATCATAACAATAAATAATGTATCGCTAACGTAAATTGAGTAGAAAAAAAACCTATAAAAAATTAGGCACACAATGTATTGCATTACTTTATCATGTGGAGTCATTGGCTGAAAATATGCTTTTTCTGGCTTTTTTTTTGCTCACTTTTTATCGAAACAAGTCATATTTAGGTTTTTTGTTTTGCTTGAGTGAATCACCCTCTATGTAAGACAAAATATCAACCTCCAATATTTTTTGATCGATATAACCATCGAGCCCAAACAAAGCAACTTTAGTGATCTTCATTTATCTTCTATAGCTCTAGTTTTCCTTTATTATTATTTTTTCTCCGTTTGTACAAAGTAGAGACATGAACAGGTCAGGTAAAACAAGGTCATCAATTTTTATCATGCGCACATTTTATACACGGGCTATACACCCAATTTGTAGATTTCAAGTGGAGAAAACGAAGTGAAACTCTGCAAAGTAAGACAAAAGAAAAGCAATAATTCTTTCTCATAGAGCAATTTGCTGCCTTGAAATGTTGTATCAGTTGCAATAATTGTTTTGTACAGTCAATGTATCCTATTGCTGTGCTTGGAGGAATAAGCCAAAATTGTCCATCTGTCACTCTGTGCTATGAAAAAGCAACGCTTTTTCTTTTTGTGTTTTGAACCGCAACGCACCTTCTCCTCCACTGAGATTCACCAGCTAATTAACGCTTAGAACTTCACGAACATATTCTCACAGCTTCATTACATAACGACTTGACCTTGTCTTCAATAGAAGACAATTGTATTTGAGGAATTTGCTTTTAGCTTTTGCTTATTTTCTCTCCTGATTCTTCAAACATTGTCACTACTAAAAATATTTAAACAGAATATTCTTCTCCAAAATCATTAAGTCAAATATGTTTCCTTTCTAACAAAGGTTTTGGATCCACATTATGCCAGCAAGAAAGTTGTAACATAAAGCTATATCACTCGTGGACAGGATAATGATATGTGCAATTGTGCATACACATTTCTACTCTTTACTTTGTAAACCAACCTCTTCTTGTGTATTATAATTAGTTTAGTTATGATACATTTATTAATTGTGTTGCTTTCTATTCTCCTGAACACCTGATGGATTTACAGATAAAGGTATATGTATATAGAAAAGAAAATTAATGATATACCGTTGTGCACACTTTGGGCCATATTACGAACTTCACACTAAAACTAAGGAGGAAAACCTGCGCCTGTAGTTTTCTCGTTAGCGTCTCCGTTTTAGCATGATATTACGGGGCAGGCACTAAACCAGCATCCTGCCTCATAACACAGCGCCACCATGAGCATCCCCTCCATGGAGTCCATAGGACTCCATTGAGGCTTCCACTGCCAGTCACATGACCTGCAGGATCTCGCCTCTCGTGAGATCCAGCAGGTCGGCGGAGTGATCGTGGAGGGAGACTGAAGGACTATTTTCCACCACTCTCCCTCTGCTCCTGGTGGCAAGAAGAAGCGGATTAAGCCGCCATTCTCACAGTGGGATGCGAGGCGAGTATGTGATTTTTGGGGGATTTCCACCTGGTGCTGACTGATTTTGCAGAAGCAGAATCAGTTAGCACCAGCTCCTAGCTGTGGTTAACTTTTCAGTTAGCCGCAGTTGGATGTAACTAGTGTTAGGACTTTGTAATCCTAATGCTAATTAACTCTTTGCGTTCCCCATGTTAAGCAAAGGGAGCGCAGAGTACAGTGAGCTCGCACTGAAAAGAGCAAGATCCACATCGCTAAAGGGTTTTTTAACCCGTTAGGGTTGCAATATGGGCTGAAAACGCTAGGGCCACTTAACCTAACGTTAATTCTCATACAGCGTTAAGAATGTAATAGGGCCCTTTATTGCAGATTCTTCCACATTTTGAAAACCAGGTGGGATTCCATTTCTGCAAGGGAAGGGGGAAATCGCAAACGATCCACAATATACTGGTTGCAATAGCACCAATTAAATATACACTGGCAGATGTTGCACTGTGCTGTGCAAGTTACATGTTGTACAGAGCCAATATGTCTCTGGCTGACACTGTGCAGCAGGTCACACTCTGGAGCTGCAAAGAGTCTGCCAGCATGTTTCTTGCAGTGCTGAAGCCCTTGGAGGAGCATCAGACCGCAGAGAGCACGTCTGGAGCTTCAGATGAATAAAAATTTGCTCAAGAATATATCCAAAATTCCGGGTTTTGGGAGCCTATCAGGTGTTGGAGTTCCAGATAACATGCCCCAACCTGTATATTTGACATTTTTATTCGTTAAACATCAAAATTAACTGAAATTAAAACATTCATTAATTAACCACTTGGCTGCTAAGGACGCACTCAGCGCGTCCTGCCAAGTGCTCCTCCTGTGCTACGGACATGCTGAGCGCGTCCTAGCACAGGAGGCAGCAATCAGCCGGGATTCCGGCTCATTGCTGGCCCCCCGGTGCAGGCTGACATCTAGCATGTTAGCCCGGCACTCCGGGACCCTGGGGGAAGATAGATGTCATAGCGGCGGCGCGTTAACATCTATTTCAGGCGCCCCCCGCTAGTGCGGAGGAGGTGCCTGAAAGGGAGGGGGGAGGTCCTTTGGACCTCTCTACATCCCGATCGCGGGGGACCAGAGGCTAAAGGGAGGCATGGTTTGGGAGGGCACAGCCTGCCCTTCCAAATTTTGCCTGCCTTTAACCCCTTGGATGTCGGATCATGATTCGGCGTTGAAAGGCGCCGAATCGTGATCCTCTCCCAGAGCTGGCCGACATCTTGGATGTCGGCCAAGCTTCTGGGAACTCCCCCTGACGACTGGCGTCATCGTACATAGCACGATGACGTCAGTCTTGGAGTTAACCCCTAGTTGCCACCAATGGTGGAGATAGGGGGTTCCAATGAACCCCCCATCGCCCGATCCCTAGCAGTTAGGGATTAATGTATGGTATTGCTGGATTGGCCAGAGCATGGCCTTTCCAACATTACCAAACATGACCATGTAAAAGTAAAAAATAAAAATAAATAAATATTTTAACCCCTTAAGGACTGCTGACATACTATGTACGTCCTGCCCACGGTTCTCCCTTAGACCCGCAGATGTACATAGTACGTCAGCGGCTCCTAACCTCCCTCCCGCCCGAATACTTACCTCCCTGTTGGTTCCAACGGAGATCTGGCAGGGAGGAAGCCTGCCCCTCTGCTTTAGAGGGGCTGGTGAGCACGATGATGTCACCACGCTGCGTGGGGACGTCATCGGCAGGCGCCCCCCCCGGCGCCTGCATTAAAACCCGGAAGTGGAAGGGGGGCTCCTTTGTCAGCCAGGCCTCCTGGTCCCCCCCGCCCACTGACATCCCCACCATATGTGTGAGGATATCAGTGGGCCAGTTAACCCCCTAGCTGCCAAGGGGAGACAGGGGGATCCTTCGGATCCCTTTATCTCCCGATCCGTGGCAGCTAGAGGATCATGTTGGACATCATTGGAAAGGCCTGATCATGACTAGGTTTGGTGTAAAAAAAAGCTAAAACAAAAAAACAATATAAATTTTTAAAAAAATTAAAAAATATATATATATATTTTTTTTAAAAAACAATTTGTCTGGGGGGGTTTAGTTAAATAGGACCTAGGCTGTCATCTAAAAATAATGGGCATAAAACAGTCTGAATGAGCTCAGCGCACATAGGTGAACTGGCTCAGCAGTGAAGGGGTTAAAAAGCAAAAACATGTAAAAATTGGGTATTTCTGTTCTCGGGACAAAATTGTGAAACTATTTAGCTGGGGTCTTTTTTCGCGGTTGTAGATTTTGCGGATTAAATTACGAAAACGTGTATTTTTACCATTTTTTCATCATATTTCATTTTTTTATAGTAAATTATAGGATATGATGGAAATAATGGTATTTTTAGAAAGTCCATTTAATGGCGGGAAAAACGATGTATAATATGTGTGTGTTGCATAAACGAGTAAGAGGAAAATTTGACCTAAACACGAACAGCGCAGAAACGTAAAAACAGCAGCGGTCACTAAAGGACGGATTTGTGTAAAAGCGCCCGGTCACTAAGGGGTTAAAAAAATAATTGTTTGTTTTGTTAATGCAGCAATATTGTTCCCATTTCAATTATAATGTGAACAATGATGCTGCACTAATGATTTTTGTATGCGGTGCGTTTGTTAAAAATCACATAATTTTCCCCCCAAAAAATGTAACGAGACCCCATTTCTAATTTATTTAACAAGCGCACCCCATAGAAGATATAACCGCAAATGCTTGCATGGTAAAATGTGAAAAAAAAACACTTTACACATTGTAAATTATTGAAAATGTTATAATATACAGACAGGACATGACGTATACATATAATAATGATATATTATGAATCTACCGAGTCTGCCGGAAAAAACGATATATAACATGTCTGGGTCATATTTTAAAATAAGGCTTCAAAATGCGGTTAAACATGTTGAGTGAAACTGGTAAAAATGACATCAGCACAGAGGTGTGAAATGCCTCAGCAGCGAAACGGTTAAATATTATATTATTTTTCTATATTTTTTTACCATATTTTTTCAGGAAAATCAAGACCAATTACTTCATTGTATCTCTTGCCTTTGCTGACTTGCTTGTGTCAGTGTTGGTTATGCCTTTTGGAGCCATAGAGTTGGTACAGAACAAGTGGATCTATGGGGAGATGTTTTGCCTCGTTCGTACCTCACTTGATGTTCTCCTGACTACAGCCTCCATCCTGCACCTGTGCTGCATTTCACTAGACAGGTATGCTCCGTGTATACTTATATTGCCATATTAGTAATATCTCAACTATTTAGTGTAGGTACTATTGAATATACAGTATATCATATGCAAACCCAGCAAAATGTTATATATGTGTATCTGCATCCCTTAGTGTTTGATATATTCTATTTCCTTTATCTTCTGTAATAATAATCTAAGTTATAGGTTATCTGCTTTTTTCCTAATAATAATTTTTTTAATAGATGTTTATTATTGTAACCCATATTTTGAGGTTATTGAAGATTCATATCATCGTGGCTATAATCACTTCAGGAAAATTTTGCTTGATTTTTAATTGCTTTCAAAAGTCAAAGTAGCTAGGGAAAGAAAAATTTCAAAGTTAGGAAATTCTCCAAGGAAAATATATGAAGTGGTTAATTAGCAATGAATCAAACTTTACATTTATTTTTTTATTATTTTTTATTACATTTTTAGACTAAACAAATCATAATAGAGCAAATACAAGTAGAGGAATACTATAATAGCTGAATCTCACTAACAAAGCTTCAGTGTAGTATTGAGTGAACAGACCCTTATGGTTTTCTTTATATTAAGCCCTAAAACAAATCACCAATGAACTTTCCCATTTTAAAGCAAATTGATGCCACAAAATGAATGTATTTTCTCTTTTTTGAGGGAAGAAAGAAGTAATTTAGCATCGTCTTTGTAATACATTGTAGAATTGCCAATAAATGAAAACAACCAAGTGTGTTCTTACTTTCTACACAAAAAGTTTGAACAACTTTATAACAGCGTTTTATCATTGTGCTGGTAGCTGATATTTATCTAGTACAATGTGAGCGCTCCTTAGATATGACTGACTGAATAGAAGATCCCAGAAGTACATTGCTGCTCTATCGTTCTGCAAGAGACTTTTATGCTGGCATTTTCTGAACTATTCTTCTCTTTACTGTAGATAAAATGGAAAAAGGTGAGGGGAGTGACAGACAAAAAGAGAACATTTTAATGGGTAAAAGGTCACTAAGGAACACACCTAAATGAAACACATTTGGCATTTCTAAATCAGAAAGAATATCATATTCACAATGTATAATGTACCACTTAAAATTACATTAAAGCCTCAGATTTTTTAACATAAAACAGTACTATAATGTAAGCCTTACTGTAATCCATTGTAGTTTTGTTCTCTTTGCTGCAGTTCCATTTAAATCTTTATATTTTGTCATGCAGGGGACAACTTCCTGTTTTTAAGAATGCCTGTTCTCTGAAAGTATTATGGAGTCACCGTGCACGTGCACAGCTCAGTGAGAACTACAGGATGAGTCATCCAGACATCCCCGCCCACTTGTGATTGGGAAGAGCTGCAGTGTTTTTTTTTCTCTTCTGCCTTGTCATTCTCCTAATCAGAGTAGGTTCTTTTTAAAGAAACTTTATTGGTTATGTTTTTTCATATAGGGGACAACAAATCCCAGCAGTACATTATACAGCACAATGCAGAATACCACCGGCTATCGAGGAGCATAACAAATCCCAGCAATACAATATACATACAGTGTATAATGCATTGCTGGGATTTGTAGTCCTCTATAGCTGATGGTACATATACAGCACAATACACCATCAGCTATAGAGGAATACAACCAATCACTATCCCAGCAATACATTTATATAGCATGTGTGGGGGGGGTTATTGTCGGCAGTCTTACCTGCACACTCTTCAAGCAACTTTACTTTCTTCACCACCGAGATCATGGGACTGTCAGCAGCTACCGTTCCTTGGTTTTTAAAATTGCAGCAATATAAATATTACATAGATTATCTAAATATATAGCACATAGGAAATAATTGTTTAAAAAAAAATCACACAGTTCACAATGCAATGAATAGGTTGTTTATGAAAAAACATAACCAATAAAGTTTGTTTAAAAAAAGAAAAAAAAACCTACTCTGATTAAGAGAATGACAAGGCAGAAGAGAACAAAAACCCACTGCAGCTCTTCCCAATCACAAGTGGGCGGGGATGTCTGGATGACTCATCCTGTAGTTCTCACTGAGCTGTGCACGTGCACGGTGACTCCATAATACTTTCAGAGAACAGGCATTCTTAAAAACGGGAAGTTGTCTCCAGCATGACAAAATATAAAGATTTAAATGGAACCGCAGCAAAGAGAACAAAACTACACTGGATTACAGTAAGGCTTACATTATAGTACTGTTTTATGTTAAAAAATCTGAGGCTTTAATGTCACTTTAAATTTAACATATTATTTTCATAGAAATGTATAGAATGCGCATACTATTTGGGTGAATATAACCTCCCAGATACCATAAAATATTCCTCCAGTCTTAAGTCCCTCAAGAAATCTCTATTAACATACCTCTATACAGAATGCACCTGTAAACATGTAACATAGTGAATATATTTCCTGCATATTTATTTTCTGTGTTAATCTGTATATTTGTGCTATTTTTAATATCTTGCAATTTATTACTTTGTATTTCTGTAACAACTGTAAAAATTTCAATATTCTTGAATCCAGGACATACATGAAAATGAGAGAAATCTCAATGTATCCGTCCTGCTAAATACTTTATAAATAAATAAATAATAAATGTTACCGTGAAAAGAAATTGAAATGTTTGGGGGCCAAATTACATACTTGGTGCTAACGTTAGCGCTCACCTGCGTGAGTGTTAACGTTAGCCCAACTATTTACCGCATACGGTATATCAATCCAAACGCTAAAAGGTTAAGTAACCCGTTAGCGTTTGGTATCTTGCGCTTTGCAGCGCGAGGTTACTGTACTTTGCGCTCCCTATAATTAACATGGGGAGTGCAAAGTGTTAATCACGTTAGGATTATAAAATCCTAACGCTGATTAACATCCGGCCGCAGTTAACAAAAAGTTAACCAGAGCCAGGACTTGGTGCTAACAGATTCTGCTGGTGTAGAAATTAGCAGGTATATCCCAAACTGGCCACTTCGCTCTGCCAATGATCTGACGTTATCGTCTCTCTGTACCCGCACCCCCAACTCTCACCTTCAGGACGTCTCCTGAGCTACCCCTTTCTATGGAACTCCCTTCCCCATAACATTAGACACTCTCTGCATCTCCAGTCCTTTAAGAAGTCTCTGAAAACACATTACTTTAGAGAAGCCTATCGGCTCACTCCATAGTCCCCCACTGTTAATTTCTTACGCCACTTACCCTCACCTAGTGTACCTCCCCTCTTCTATTAGATTGTAAGCTCTCAATCTGGGTCCTCTCTCCTACTGTTCTGTGTGTTTAACTTATTATTCTGTCTCTCCCGTTGTACAGTGTTACAGAACTTGTTAGTGCTTTATAAAACTTGTAACTGTAACCCACAGTGCAGAGGGTGAAGCGATCTTCTGCCTCCCCTGGCAACATTTAGTGGACTAGTGGGAGCAAGTAGTTGCCAGTGTATTTCTGGGAGCTCACACAGGGTTGCACTTGGCTCCAAGGTGTCCTATGGACTCCAGGAGCTAATACAAGCAGCAGCAAGTGACGCCATTCATGGTATCTGCTTGCCGCTCTGAAATATTCTGTCTGGAACTAGTAATGCCACATCGCAGATGGAATTCAGTCAGTAACAGGGAGTCATTACGGGTTATTGACTTATGCCAATATTTCTCCTTAGAGGCTCCCTGTTACTGGCAAGGGTGGAATAGGGCCCAGATACATAATGATATTATACCAAAAACAAAGAAGCTATATATTAAGTGTTCCCCACACGGCGAAATCCAGAATGGCTAGAATAATAACATGTTTCTACTTTTATGTTCTCTGTTAGTCTGCCAATAATTACATTAGCAGAATAAATGACATGTACACCCACATATTTTCAAGGTGAAATCAGATCCTTTTACCAGCGTTCTTTTAATATTTGTAAGTCGATTTAAATAATATGTGTGTGTAATTTATGCTTCTGTTATTCTAAATAGTAAAGCTCCTAACATTATGGAAAGCATTATGATGGCTATATTTCATAAAAGGTATTTCACTTAGCAGAGGCCCCTGGTTGTAACATGTTGCAAGAATAACATTAATAATTAACATGATTAATCATAAATATTTAAATGATTTATGTAAATTCGATAGGCCGTGTTAGTCCAGATGCCAAAATCATGAGTATAGCAGTACGTAGTGATACCTTTTTTATTGGACTAACATTACATTTACAAGCCAAGCTTTCAAGAGGATTCCTCTCTTCCTCAGGTCTGGAAGCTTACTGATCAGTTTTCCTAGAATTAAACATTAAGGGTCACATGGGTGGGGGGTTTAGATGTCATAAAAAATGAGAGTCAAATGGTATGTTAAAAATGGGAAAATAAACACATGAACGATCTTGGGCCCATAATAAAACAACAGAGATAAGATCATACAACGTGAAAGAGAAAAAAAAAGAATAAGAAACAAACACAAAACAGTGAAGGCTGAAAGAGCCAAAGAAACAAAAAAAAGAAACCAAGAGGAAACAAAACATCAGCCAGAATTTTGAATGGTATGTGATGTTATGATAATGGGTTAAAAAGCCAGAATCCACATTGAGTCCTTCTTTTATAGTGTTAAAATATGTGATAATTTTAATTTCATATGTCTTACGTTCACAGTGGTCTTTAAAATGTCCTTTGAAGATTTTAATTCTGAGGTTTTGGATGGAGTGGCCTATTAGATTGAAGTTATGATATTTTTAATTGTAAGAGAAAAATTATGCAAAAGTTAAACTCTATGGGCCATATTACAATGCTAACGCTAAAACGGGGACGCAAAGGAGAAAAACCTGCACCTGTAGGTTTCTCCTTAACGTCCCCGTTTCAGTGAGATATTACAGTGTAGGTGCTAATACAGCAGTCTGCACTGTAACACGGCGCTAAGCCTTGGGATGCTCGGGGAAGCGCTAAGTGCCGCCGCAAGCATCCCCTCCATGGAGTCCATAGGACTCCATTGAGGCCAACGCTGCCAGTCACATGACCTGCAGGATCTCGCCTTGCGACATCCGCCAGGTCAGCATAGTGATCCGCAGAGGGAGACTGGGGGACTTTTTGAGCGCTACCGACAGTGTCAGGAATGTAATAGGGCCCTATGTATTTTTCTATCCCTAAAATAGTCTGTTATATTCATGCGTGCCAAAAATATTAAAAATTATGTGTATAATGTGTATATATTAGCAAGCATAAGATTTATTTTACTCATGCAAATACACCATGTTGTACTATGTTGGTGACATTCAGGTGAGTGAAACCTGCTGTGTGACTTTCATTCTAGTTTATGCTTCTACTGGCCATTATTAGCAACCACAAATCTCTTTATTTTGCAGGCTATTTAAGAGGACTTTATGCTATGATGTATGATAAAAAAAAAATTCTCTGTAAAAATTGTGACGGACTATTAGTGTTGCCTTGCACCTCCAGAGAGTGATGGGAGTTGAGCATGCAACTTCTTGCTTTTGATGTATGGCTTCCATTCTAGCTGACAGTGATAGTATCAGGGTTATCCAAAGAGATTCGAAAAGTCACCGCACGTTCGGTGACTTTTCGTTCTCTTCAATTCGGTTCGTGTTGCCGATCCCATTTCGGTGACCCTGCGGTGTATTCAGCAAGCACCACAGGGTCCCCGAATTGCAGGGAAAAGCTGCCGCAAACCTGACGAAAACTAACTGCAAAACCCACCGAATGCACGCTGAAAACCCCCCAAAACATCTGGATTAACCCGTCGAAGATGCAGGAAAAACCCGAGCAGGAGCCGATCACACGCAGCGAAGCCGCTGGAAAAAGCCGAGAAAAAGCCGACACCGCAGACAGAGGGAGGTGAATAAATTAGCAAAACAGTTTGTATGAATGTGAAAGTGAAAAGCTGTTTGCAAAGAAACTACTGAGCGAAAATGTCTGAAATTTACATATGAGGTCCAGGGAATGATAATAAAGAGGGCTGTTACAGAAAAAATAAGTAAACTTAAAACAAAAAAAAATCGGACTTTTAAAAAAAAAAAAAATTAAGAAAAATGCTTAAAGTATCCTAAAAAATCTATAAATAAAGAGACTCTTTACTGCAGAATTTTATAATGAACGGTTTATTAGATATTGAATTAAAACGAGAATATTTTTAACATTTATAACCTGTTTAACATTTATAACAGGATTTGGCGAATTGCCTGTTCTCTGGATAGCCGAATGGCCAGGAAAGGTAACCGAACGCTGAACATCAGCGTTCGGTTACCTTTCTCAAGCAATTCGGAGCTCTTTGGATAACCCTGTATGTATTTATTATAATATTAATAATAGTAATTAAAACACATATCCTTCCTGGTAAAATCCTTTATAAATAAATAAATAAATAACATATGCTACGATATTATCAGCAATCAACAGAGAAAAATTAATTTAGGCTAAAATAATACAGATTATACAAATAAGTTTAGAAAAATATTACTGGGGTTATTTTATTAACCTCAAAATAGATAATAACAGTATTGGAAACATGTGAGAAAATATAAAGTTTAATGTTTTTAATGCTAACCATTTTTGGCTGAAGTATCATATTCTTTTACACATTATCAAATGGCACATTCATTTATATCACATGCAATGGAGAAGAACAAGGAGGTTTCAGAAACTGGGAATTGGAGTACATGAAAATGAATACTTGACACATGTTCTATATAAATGGAGTGTGTATGGATTAGAAGAGAGTTGAACCTGATTGGTTTAGACAGGGGATGACTTGTTAGGCTAGACATGTAGAAGGAATGTTTTTTTAACCTTCAAGATGAGAACCCATTCGTCAAGGACAAAACAGTCAGTTGGGAAATAGTAGTGTCTTAAAGGGAAAACGTGTGTTTAGAATTATACCTCCTTTCAGGGCTAGTTATACTCATATTCCAGGTATGACTTGCTACAAAAAATATATTAGCGTAGGCTTGTAAAGACAAATAAGGGATTCATACATGTAACTGAAATATTAAGCAAGCTAAAGTGCTATCTCTGTGCTGCTGGTTTTCTATTTTCTTAATAACATTTGTTTTATGTGACAGTTTTATTTTACAAATAATAATTGGAAGCAATTTGCAAATACGTTTATATGTATTTATTATTTTAACTGTCAACTGTTTCTTTTAATTCTAGTCTAATATATACACCTTTTTCCTTGTCGAAGATGCATGATCCATGAATGTTGATCTCCTGATAGAGTAACAATATTGCTTTATGTTGGTCCATATTACCATGACCTGTCATGATAAAGTTCTTGCAACCTGTAACTAATCAAGGGCAAATGCTAAACCTATCATCCAGAGTGATTTTAGAGGGAGAAGGAGAAAAGGAGCCCTATTTAAAACTTGGAGTAAACTTAACAAGAGCTGTCGTAAACTTACCAAATCCATGATAGGGCCAACTGACCACTTAACCCCTTCACTACGAGATTGAGATATCTTGGGCTTCAAAGGCACCTTCCGGTGCCCGAAGTCGAGATACAGTATCTCGATCTGCAGCTCTGAAGCCCAAAAGCAAATGAAGTTTGTTTGCTGCAAAATAATTTTGTTTGTTTTTGGGCTGCAGAAGATGCCCTCAACGGTTTAGCCCTGTGGGCATAATGCCCAAAGAGCTAAAACTGTGTAAAACAGCGTGGGGATGTCCTGACAACGGACATTCAGCAGCCAATGCAGGGAACACGAGCTGCAGCTGTAACTCAATTTGTCAATAGATGGCGCCATCTACTGGCCAAATATGTTATTAATGTAAGAAATACATTGGGAATATGCCCAAATATTTCTCACTATATAATGAATTAAAAGCGATTTTTCAAACTAGCACTGGTTTCTGACAATGTTTTTTTGGAAAATCACTTGGTAGTGAAGGGGTTAATGGGACGGTTAGCATTACTAGGGTAATTTAATAAATGCTGTTGTCTTGTGGTGTTGTAACCATGATAAATTTCTGGATCCCGATAGGAAAAGTCGAAAAAAAGCAGGAGAAGCTTCAGTGATGCAACGTCTCCTGACAATCTTTAATTTTCCTTTTCAAGATTGATGAAGTTTATAGTGGTTGAAACAACGCTAAACAACGGCATTATTGAATAACTGTATAGAAAATCACCTGTGTTGCCATGCCATCAAACACCGGCATTTGACAAAACTATAATCGAAAGGACAACAGGAGAAGCACATTAAGGCCTGGTTCACACCTGGGCGTTTTACAGTGCGTTCCTACGCACTGTAAAACGCTCAAACACTGAAATCCCATTATTTCCTATGGGTATGGTTCACACCTGGGCGTTTTACAGCGTGTAGGAACGCGCTGTAAAACGCCTTACGCCCAAAGAAGTACAGGAGCTTCTTTGGGGCGTATTTTTTTTTTTGTGAAAGGATTTTACCAGGAAGGATACATTGAGATTTCTCTCGTTTTCAAGTATGTCCTGGGTGGCGAGTATGTACCGTTGGGTGTCTTGCCAAGGGCACTTACTGGAGAGGTTGCTCGCTGGGATCGAGCCCATGACTCCACAGGCTCTTTCCATGCAGAGCGGTGACATTACCTCTACTCCACCCAGCCGGCCGGTATTACAGCGCGTTTGCAGCCATAGACTTCAAAAAACGCGCGTACGACGCGCGTTTCTAATTGTCAAAAACGCTCATAAAACGCCCGACATATGAGATACGCTCAGGTGTGACCCCAACCTAAAGCTTCTCCTGTTGTTCAGTGGATTCTAGTTTTGTGAAATGCTGGTGTTTGTCAGTGCTGCAGTACTGGCAATTTTTACCTTTATTTGCAAAACAAGAACAACTACTTATATGTCTGTTTCCAACAGGGTTATCCAAAGAGATCCGAATTGCTTGAGAAAGGTAACCGAACGCTGAAAATCAGCGTTCGGTTACCTTTCCTGGCCATTCGGCTATCCAGAGAGCAGGCAATTCGCCAAATACTGGCGAATTGCCTGCACATACGGTGCCTGTTCGGTCCCTGTTCGAGGGCAGTGAAATCTCCATAGAGAAGCACTGCTTCGGCTATTCAGAGAACACAAACCAGCAGTGAAAGGTTCCCCTAATGTCCTGCCATTCGGTGGTTTCATTCGGCAAATTTATTCAGGAGAATCCATAGGCTTCAATGTTAAAAATATTCCCGTTTTAATTCAATATCTAATAAACCGTTCATTATAAAATTCTGCAGCAAAAAGTCTCTTTATTTATAGATTTTTTAGGATACTTTAAGCATTTTTTCTGATTTTTTTTTTTTTTTATTAAAAGTCGATTTTTTTTTGATTTTTTTTTCAGTTTACTTATTTTTTTTGTAACAGCCCTCTTTATTATCATTCCCTGGACCTCCTGTGAAAATTTCAGACATTTTCGCCCAGTAGTTTCTTTGCAAACAGCGTTTCATTTTCCCAGATTCATACAAATGGTTTTGCTAATTTATTCACTGCCTCCTCTACGTCACAGCTGCTTCGGCTCTGTGTGATTCGGCTCATGTTCGGCTCCTGTTCGGCTTTTTCAAAGGTTAATCCAGATGTTTTTGCTTGTTTTCAGCGTGCATTCGGTTAGTTTTCGTCAGGTTTTCGGCAGCTTTTCCCTGCAATTCGGGGACCCTGTGGTGCTTGCTGAATACACCGCAGGGTCACCGAAATGCAATCGGCAAAAGGAACCGAATTGAAGAGAACGAAAAGTCACCGAACGTGCGGTGACTTTTCGAATCTCTTTGGATAACCCTGCAAGTTTTTTTCTCCTTTTTTCCATCAAACCATTTCCAAGAGATTTTGACAAACATGCACATTTCTCTAGGTAATAGGAGTAGGGTATCACTGTATGTGTGGAAATGTTACTTGATGTAGTGAGCTACAGATCAAATGGTAATGTCAAATCATTGTGAAATTATCTAGAATAACACAAAAAATAATCCTGCGGCTGAAAAACATACTACTGTAAATCAGTTTTGTCACTTTACAGCATCATTAAAATGTGAATATGTTTACATCTTGTACTTACATAACAAACATATACTTTCACCTATTTCAAAGAAATTTTTATAATTCATGCTTTATACCTAGGAATGAGAATGCAGCAAAACCGACAATGTAACAAGATGCTCGTATTTCATACTGCTTTTCCGATAAGATGTTATGATCATCCTATTATTCCTAAAATACCATTTTATCAACTCTTTAGTTTTCGGTGTTCAATTGTGTTTGATGCATTTATAATAATGAGTGTTTTTTTCCTTTCTGTGCTTTTTTTCTGTATCTCTCAAGATACTATGCTATCTGCTGTCAGCCTCTGGTTTACAGGAATAAGATGACCCCGTTGCGAATAGCTTTGATGCTCAGTGGTTGTTGGATTATTCCTACTTTTATATCATTTCTCCCTATTATGCAAGGATGGAACAGCATTGGAATTCTTGACTTGGTGAGTAAAATGCGTTGAGGTTGGTGTTTTTTTTTTTTTTGCATCCTGGGATTTTCTAAAGACTCGCAACTGTCTCACGGTTCTTGCCTCTCACATTAGTCATGTCTTTTAAACTCGGCACAAAAATAAAAGATAATGCATGCAGTGAGAAATAAAAACAAGCATGAATATAAATAATTTTTTTCCTCTTTTTTTTTTTTACATTAAAGCAAAAATTGATGAGGCTGTAATAGCGCTTTGCTGTTTTTTTTAATGTTAAGAAACTCACATAAATCTAACTAGTCAATTGCTTACATTTTCGATCAGTCTGAATTGCTGCGGTTCCTGTAATGCAAACAAATGTCAAAAGGGTATATTACTCGCTGGGCTAAATTACATTCTTCACGCAAAAACGCACGCACAACATATGAATTTGTGCGCCAAACGTTACAAATCACCGCTGGAATTACAATCCTCGTGCATTTTTCATCTGTCGAGCAATAACGCGCGTAAAACGGATGCGCACAAATGCTCGCGCAGTACTGTTGCGCGCAGAAATCAGTGTGCAGACTTTTGTTCACGCGATTCAGCCAATCAGAATTAAGAACCACGATTATCTCATGTTAAGTTCTTGCGCCTGTCAAAGTGAATCTGTGCATATATGCTGCAGCAAAAATAAATGCACACACGCAACTTCTCCATTTTATTGGTTTGGTATGAGTAGAATGTGTAACTATACTTTGCGGCATTTTTTTTTTTGGGCTGGTGTATTTGAGTTTGGCCAGGTTGTTCAGATTTGCCATTAACACCAGCTTCTAGGAGTAGCTAAAATTATGCGCGCAATGGCTATGCGTTAAATCCTGCGCATAGATTGTAATACCATCCGCGTACCAGCGCACATTCGCATTTGCGCTCACAATGTTAAGTATAGGACGCGCAAAGTACAGTATGCACGCGCAGGGTTCGCGCAGGTTCACCCGCGGTAGGTGAATACGTGCGTTTGTTGCGCTGACAATGTAATACGACGTTCAGCGCAAAGGGTTTTACCCCTCGCGCTAATGGTTTTTTGCGCCGGCGCAAACGTTTGCGCGAAGATTGTAATTTGGCCCTCTGTAATTTATATTATATCATAAAAGCAGGACATGGTAAAAAGTGGTTTATCTGTGGGAGATTGATCGTCATATATTGAAAATTACCCCTACAAATGCCAGCAAATTATGTTGTAGCTTCAGTTTTCCTTTACAATTTAATGCCATTTTCAGGAAACTATATAGCATTTTATTTGTAATTTTTATTCTGTTATTTTAAACTGAGATCATCTGCCAACTTGAAGAAACAATAAAAATTATAAAGCCAAGTGTTAATGTGCTTCTGTGGATGATTAGTGTCGTTTTGTGCCATTTGTACTTTTTACTGCTGCGCAACAGTGACACTAGCACTAGAAGTGATTCAAAGTCATTTATTATTATTGCTGCCAAAGGGAAAACTTTCAAAGAAATCACTGCGGTAATTTAATTATCTGAAGGGAAAGTTCCATTAAAAAAAGGAAATAAAATAAAACTCTACTTATCCTTTTTAGCGTATGTTAAAGATCGGAATACGCTCATATGCTTCTTCTTGCCACTATTTGAAATACCTCACGTACAATTCTTTATAAAGTGCCAATGCCATCTGCAGAATTGTACAGTGGGTGGGACAAAACCAAAATACAATTGACGTGATAAGTATAATACACAAAGAGCCAAATGACATTCTTCACGCAAATGTTTGCGCCGGCGCAAAAACGCATTAACGCGAGGGGTAAAACCCTTTGCGCCGAATTCCGTATTACATTGTCAGCGCAACAAATGCGCGTAATCGTCTACCGCGGCTGAACCTTCGGAACGCTGCGCAAGCTTACTGTACGTCGCGCGTCCTATGCTTAACATTGTGAGCGCAAATGAGTATGTGCGCTAGTATGAGGATGGTATTACAATCTATGCGCAGGAATGAACGCATAGCCATTGCGTGCATAATTTTAGCAATTCCTAAAAAGCTGGTGATAATGGCAAATCTGAACGATCTGGTCGAACCCAAATACACTAGCCCATAAAAAATAATGCAGCAAAGTATAGTTACACATTCTACGCATACCAAACCGATAAAATTGAGAAGTTGTGCGTGTTTTTATTATTGCTGCAGCATATATGCTCAGATTGACATTGACAGGTGCAAAAACTTAACGTGAGATAATTGTGGTTCTTAATTCTGATTGGCTGAATCGTGTGAAAAAAACAGTCAGCACACTGATTTCTGCCCGCAACGTTACTGCGCGAGCATTTGTGCGCGTCTGGTTTACGCATGTTAATGCTCAACGGATGAAAAAATGCGCAGGGATTGTAATTCCAGCGGTGATTTACGCGCATTAACGATTAACGCTTGGCGCACAAATTCATGCATTGCGCGTGCGTTTTTGCATGAAGAATGTAATTTGGCCCAAATAGGACAAGAAATAAAAAGTACCTTGCTCAAGAGCATACAGTCTAAGGGGAGTGTGGGGTGACACAGAAGTGAGGGGAAATAGCAGAGTTTGAGTAGTAATGGAGTACATGGGGGCTGTGTGGTGTCCATCTGCTGGAATTGCCACACTACCAAGATAAAATCAGTGGAGACCTTTGGAGACCTTTGGACTGCATACTGCTGGTGGAAATTATTATCAACCCCTTCACTACCAAGTGATTTTCCAAAAATATATTGTCAGAAACTAGTGGGGTTTTATTGAAAATCATTTTACATTAATTATACAGTAAGAAATATTTGGGCATATACCAATTGAAATTCTTACTGTAAATAACCTATCTGGCCAGTAGATGGCACCATTGATTTTTTTTCCCTGCATCAGCTGCTGAATGTCCAATGTCAGGACATTCACAGCCAATTTTACACAGGTTTAGCTCTTTGGGGATTATGCTCACAGGGCTAAAACTTTGGGGGCACCTTCTGCAGCCCAAAAGCAAACAAAAGTCATGTGCAGCAAAGGAATTTAATTTGCTTTTGAGCTGCAGATCTACAGATCGAGATATCTCGATATCAGGGCAGCGGATGGTACCTATGAAGCCCAAGATATCTCGATCTCAGTAGTGAAGGGGTTAATTATTGCATTATTAGCTATAATTAGTATTGGAGTAGAATCATACTAAATGTAGAGCATAATCTCTGACAATAATCCTGCAAGGGTCAAAGTCCATTTAGAATACTGGCCTTAGTATTTAACACAATGATCTTGTCCGACATTAGTTTATTCAGTAATTCGGTAAATACCTTAACAGAGAGAGGTGATGTTTTACTGATTAGCAAATTTTCTTTTTTAATTGTCAAGTGTCATGAATGTTTCTCCTTATCTCATAAAATACCAATTGTTAAGAGCAACAGTGACCTCGTAATTCAATTTATTATGAATATGAACAATGTAGAATTCAATGAAAAATGTCTAAAGGTGTTGGTTTTGAAAGTGCTATTTCTCTAATTTTAGAACCGTATTTCCAAAAAATGCTTTTTTTAGATACCCTATGATCTGATTGCATATTATCAGCACCATTTATTTATATTTATGACAAGACAACTGTCTTGTAGTAATGCTGCTGGTTGTAGTTCTTCTACAGTGAAGCCCCAAGTGCAGCAGGGGTGGCTACATTAAGGAGGGGTGGGGGACATGTCACTGTTACCTTCCATTATCCACCATTTGACCATACGTTGGGGGTACAATGTTAGGTGGAAAAGCCCAATATCCACTCCCAGCCCCCACTCAGTTATAGCAGGTGGAGGATTTATTAATAAATTGGGAATAAAGTGGAAAGTCATGCTATTGGCTGCCTCCTGCCCCCTTACCCATGGGGGACTGTTGGGAACCATTCAAATACTGGGGTGGACACTGTCCACCACCCAAAGGTGTAATCATCAATAATAATAATAATCATCATAATAATCATCAATAATAATAATCATCTCTCAACAAGAACCTTTCCATATAAATTCTTGTATTTCCAAGCTAGCTATGAATTGCATTTCAAAGAAATATACTAGTACTTTTAAAAGAAGGGAACTTGATAGTCAAGGCTTACGCGTTTTTCTTTAGAACACATTTTTGTGAGTTATTTCTGGTGCTAATAAAAGACCGCATGTAGAGGAATGTCATTTTCCTCCAAAGCCTAACACAAGGAGTGATTATAAATCCTACATGTTAAATCTCTGACTCACTCCACTGATAGCAGCTCATTTTAATAGTCTTATTGTGGCTGTTCTATACCTGTTCTATAAATGCTTTACATTTAGTCTGATAAGCACTAAATTAATTTAAGTGATATACTCAGCTGCTGAAATGTATAAGAATGAGTCATGAATAAAACTGGGAGAGGAACAGAGACTCCATAATCCTTCCATCTTATCATAGTCTGTACAGCAGTACCATCTGTTTGATTGACAGCGTGAAGAAACGATGAATATGGTATATTATTAGTAGGGTTAACTGGCCCATAGAAAACAAAAGCACCTCTGAACCGCTGTCTACTTTTCTCAAATTCTTCACTTCAGATTAATTCAGAAAAGGGCTAAAATGATGGAACAAATTAGGCAGAATATATTACCCGATCACTTCACGGTAATGGCATAAAAGATAAGGATATGTACCTGTGGCCCGGGCAAAGTAATTTTTTCTCCATTTAAATAGTTGAATTTAGCAATTTCCTTTAACCTGTTACTGCCAGACTGCAGCTTTGAAAACCGAATCTCTCACTAATAGGCAGAGGGTTCGACAATAAAAGGTCTAGTCGACAGTTTACAAATAAAATGGTAATTATCCAGGCCGTAGTGTGTGGTCGGTGGATAATCAACTTGGCAAGAAATCCAATATTTCAAATTGTTTATCTGATTTAAAGTTATCTAACAGGCAAAAGGAACAGCACAAACTGTGAAGGAATAAGTAATCCTGTATGTTTCCAGATTTTTCAGCTTCACTATGATAATTGTAAGCTTTAAAAAAGCTTAAAAATTAAACTACAACCTGCAGGATAAGTCACCACCGGTCAGAGTTCTGGAAGTTGCTGGCTAACAAAAGTGGTCAAAAAGTTGAATTATGTATGTCGCTATTAGTGTGTTCCTTTATATGTTCCTTGACTTTATCTTTTAAAGTTTCTAGTAATTCTTCTCTAATCATAAACATCACCAAACCCTACTGCCAGGCCCTTTAGATCCTAAACCCTCTAGGAAATATGATATTCAGCTGCAGTTTCCACACATTATGCACCAGTAGTTTCTCTGTGATATTCCAATTATTAAATAATATTCCAGCCATTAGTGTAGGCTATATTGTAGTGTGTGATGCTTACAGTATTGGGGATTATATATTTTAATTAACCACTAGCCGCGAGGCGTGTGTCTGGAGGCAGGCCATTTTAAACACAATGAGGGATTGTAGCATGCCCACGGCTTTCAGGCAACTCCTACAGCCTGCCTTCCTTCCCTGCTGCCAACTGATGTCTTTGGCTGCAGCGAGAATGCTTGAAATCAGTCTCCCTTCAGCCAATGATATTGATCAGCACAGGGAAGGGAGGCAGGCCATAGGAGTTGCCAGAAAGTCGTGGGGCATGCTAAGCCCCTTGAGGCGTTTAGACCCACTCACCGCCAGGATGGCATAGTTCACCCTGTGGTATTAAGGGGTTGATAAAAACGATATAGATTGACAGTGGAAGATATGTGGGCCATACCGCTCAATAACATACCAAGATCAATATCTATATATGAGATGTCGGGAGACAGCAAGAAAAATCAACACACAGGACAAGCTCAGTGGATTTCTCTCCAGCCATCTGCCGAGATCCCACTTCTGACACCAAATAGTTAGGGACCTGGGTCAGTGTTCAGCCTGGTCGATCAACATCTATATACGAGATCTCCGGAGAAGGCTGGAGAGAAATCCACTGAGCTTGTCTTGTGTGTTGATTTTTCTCCAGCCATCTCCAGAGATCTTGTATATAGATGTTGATCGTCCAGGCAGAACACAAAAAAAGTGTACACAAACAATTCTAAACTCTGGTACCTAACTAAATAGATACCTACTAGCGTGGATGTTGGAAATATATATATATATGTAGAGAATAATCTTACAGTCATAACATCTGTAGAGTTACTAGGTTAAATTTACACCAGGCTTGGAATCTTGCTCCTTGTTTTTAAACCCTTCACTGCTGTGATCAAGAATACTCAGTAAAAGTTCCTGTAGAAGCCCAACATCAAGCAAACTCTATCTGTTCTTTTTCTGGAGCAATGCAAAAGAATATTGTTTATAGCATTTATTTGACCATCAGGGAGAGCCTGGGTTTTCACATCAGTTTTAGGGACAATCAATTAGCAGTGGGGGATAACAATTGCAATCATGTTAATTTCATCCTCTCACCAGAGATTCCTTGTACACGCAAATCTAACATAGAATTATGAACTATAATCCTGTGTCAATATACAGTGAACATGGCATCTACAGGTTCACTTCCATTATCTGTCTTATAGAAGGATGGATATTGCATTAATTGTATAGAATAATGCAATATCTTATTCCTTAATGATATCACAAAGACTTCTGCTTACCTGGTGACCCATGACAGCTTCATTTTAATATCGTAGGTAATATCAAATATTATTGGCATCTTGGCATGTGTTGGTTGTACCAGATACTATACAATGAAGGATCTATTAATCCTACTCATTAATCCTACTACATTTAGTGAATTTACTCTGTTTGATCATTTTTAATTCATTACCTATTATTAGTGGGGGCGAACCCTAATGAAATGTACTTTTCATGTCCTTATATAGGATGTATAAATACCAATGTCCATCAATTTCAGCCTTCCATAAATCCCTATGGTTGCTGTTGATCCAAGAGTAAACACCCCTCCTTGCATTTTCCAATTGAGCTTGACTGAATGTTTTTAAAGAAGAGACTGAAACGTTTATTTTTCATTTGATCCCATAAGTCATATTTTCCTGAGAATTGACATATGCCATGATATATTCATGTATTTCTGTTTTTTCAGATAGAAAAGAGAAAATACAGCAAAGATTCAAATGCGACTTATTGCATATTCATGGTCAATAAACCCTACGCTATAACATGTTCAGTGGTAGCTTTTTACATCCCTTTCTTCCTGATGGTACTTGCATACTATAGAATTTATGTAACAGCTAGAGAGCATGCCAGGCAGATTGGAGTCTTGCAACGTGCTGGAGCCCCAGCTGACCACCGGCACCACCATCCGGATCAGCATACCACCCACAGGATGAAAACAGAAACCAAAGCTGCCAAGACTCTGTGCATTATAATGGGCTGCTTCTGCCTTTGCTGGGCCCCATTTTTTATCACCAATGTAATTGACCCATTCATAAACTATTCAGTACCAGGGCAGCTGTGGACCGCTTTTCTCTGGTTAGGCTACATCAATTCAGGATTGAACCCATTCCTGTATGCCTTCTTGAACAAGTCTTTCAGGCGTGCCTTCCTCATAATTTTATGCTGTGGAGATGAGAAATACAGAAGACCTTCCATTTTAGGACAAACAGTTCCGTGCTCTACAACAACAATTAATGGATCAACACATGTTTTGAGGTTAGTACATAATACTCTTGTCAATGGTTGATTTGGATGGTTAGGTTCAAAATGATATACAATACTAATTTATGTTTGGTTTTTCATTATAGTTTTTGGAGGGGGTAGAGGTTGTTTCAACTTTCTCATTTAATGCTAAAGCATGACATACACTATTTTCTTACGGTCCTATTACAATCTTCACGCAAACGTTTGCGCAGGCGCAAAAAACGCATTAACGCGAGGGTAAAAACCTTTTTTTACCCTGAACGTCGTATTACAATGTCAGCACAACAAACGCGCGTATATGTCTACCGCGGGTGAACCTGCGCGAACGCTGCACGAGCTTACTGTATGTCGCATGTCCTATACTTAACATTGTGAGCGCCAATGCGTTTGTGCGCTGGTACGCGGATGGTATTACAATCTATGCTCAGGAACGAACGCATAGACGTTGCCGCATAATTTTAGAAAATCCTAAAAGCTGGTGTTATGGCAAATTCTATCAACCTGGCCGAAACCAAATACACCAGCCTAAAAAAAAATGTAGCAAAGTATAGTTACACATTCTACACATACCAAACCAATAAATTTGAGAAGTTGTGTGTGCATTTTTTATTGCTGCAGCATATATGAGCAGATTGATTTTGACAGGCGCAAAAACTTAACGTGAGGCAATTGTGGTTCTTAACTCTGATTGGCTGAATCGCGTGACAAAAACAGTCCGCACACTGATTTCTGCGCGCAACGTTGCTGCGCACGCGTTTGTGCGTGTCTGTATTACGCGCGTTATTGCTCGATGGTTGAAAAAATGCACGAGGATTGTAATTCCAGAGGTGATTTACGCGCGTTAACGTTTAACGCTGGGTGCACAAATTCACGCATTGCGCGAGCGTTTTTGTGTTAAGAATGTAATAGGGCCCTTAATATATTAGAAGAGTGAAAAGAAAAAACGTAACGATACCCTTTGTTTTCATTACCTATGCATTTATAGGAAACTCATTGTTATTCCTCTGTGCTAGCTTTCCTTGTTAGTAACGACAAAAATGGAGATGCACACCAAATTGCAATTTGAATGGGTGATCCTGTTGGGTGCTACTGCTCATGGACCCCATGGTGGCCTATACCTTTATAGAGCATGAAAACAAAAATAGAGGATCCAGGTACTCCAAAAAGGAGCAAAATGAAGTAAACTCTTATTTAGGAGCCTGTGACGTTTCATAACAAATCAGTCTTTTCCAAGCCAAAAGTAGATGGATGATTTCATCATAATTGTCACAGGTTCCTAAATAAAAATTCCATTTATTTTAGTGATTTTCTGGAGTGACTGGATCCTCTGTTTTTCATTTGCAGTCGTCCTTACTGTCCACCATGCTGTAATGAAATAGAATGTGACCCCATGACATAAGTTGGGAACTTGATTAATGGAATCGCTCATGTAGGGCTTAGGAGCAGCTTATTGAAATCTCTTCTCTTTCTGCTATACACACCAGAACAATCAGTGAGCAAAGATTTGTAGAATCACTAGAAAAACAGATTTCCATTGGGTTTTGGGAATATAAACGTATTCTGAAAATACTTTATTACTTATTTGTAAGTGGCAACCTGTGAAGCTCTGGTGAACTCCATGCTCAAGAGGGTTAAGGCGGTGCTGGAAAATAGTGATGACCACACAAAATATTGACACTTTGGGCCCAATTTGGACATTTTCACTTAGGGGTGTACTCACTTTTGTTGCCAGCAGTTTAGACATTAATGGCTGTGTGTTGAGTTATTTTGAGGGGACATCAAATTGACACTGTTATACAAGCTGTACACTCACTACTTTACATTGTAACAAAGTGTCATTTCTTCAGTGTTGTCACATGAAAAGATATAATAAAATATTTACAAAAATGTGAGGGGTGTACTCACTTCTGTGAGATAGTGTGTGTGTGTGTGTGCGTGTGTGTTTCTAAAGTTTGCTAACGTCCCCACATATTCTAGCAATTTCTTTTTTTATAAGATAATATTTGCAATTACCTCTCTGGATTAGCATGTGATGTCAAAGTTATTGGATTTTATTTAAAGAACTAAGTTTCAAGATCAAATGAGACATAAAAGTCAATAGAAATAATTCCAGGAGGGATTGAGTCTATGACATTCAAATATATCTCACTGTACAATTACTCATGCTATTTGAAACATGCTTTATAAATATCCTTATTTTATTTTAGAACTATGCACATAATATAATTATGTGTATATTTCCATCAGTGTTAATATCAAAAATATTTGTTTTAGATCTTTATTTCATAAAGAAATATATTTACAATGGTTAATGTTTATGGTTGTTTCAAACTACAGTAAGTTTCTATCTCTGAGTGGTGATAATAAAATATAATATTCTTAAGGTGACCAGAATTAATTACACCCTAGTTGACCTGCAGATGTTCTTTATGGAGTATTTTTTCTGGTAGTGCTAAATGCTACTTTTATGACACACGAAGGTTACAGTTGCACATCTCTCGTCTATACTTGGTCTCTCTCCTGGCAGATCACAAACAGCTGTCCAACTCGACAACCATGAATCTTTTGTTTTTAAAAGTTATATATACAAAATATCAGATGTTGTCTACTTTTATACTACGTGTTGAATTTTTGATGAGGGTGGTATGAGTGGTGGAGATAGAAGGATGGGCATGTAATAGATTGGGTACAGGAGAGATGTACATTGAATATTATGTGGAAATGGATTTGGGTAGATCAGAGTGTATGTTGGAGGGGGGCAAGGAGGCAGCAATGTGATGAGCAGAAAAGGAAATAGAACTGTAACATGGAATAAAAAGAGCAAAAAGATGGACTGTTGATGGTGAGATGATTACATTAACCAGTTCATTATCAAGTGATTTACCATAAATCTACTGGCAGGAACCAAGCTTTATGGAAAATCTCTTTCCTGTGGCCATACCATGAAAATATGCTTGGGAATCTCAAAAGCACATTTGCATATCATGTGCATTATTTTACAGGTAGATGGTACCATCTTGTGGCCAAAAAGTACTATAGTACTATAGTAGTCTCTATATTATAACTTTGGCTCAGAGTTAAAGGGGGGGGTGGAACTCCAAGCTGTTCAGACTGTTTTAGCACCTTATTTTCAAGAAATGGTTTATAAAAGCGCAGGAAATTGCTAGTAATCCGTGTCACAATGTACAGAACCAATGGTTCAATTCGTGTCCTTAAATAAAACAGTAGTGCAATATATGAATAGTGCTGAGCCACTCTTTAAATGTGGTTCAATAATAAAGTGTTTCCTGTATATATTTCATAAGAACAAATACATAAAAACACTAATTTGTAATTTAAAAGAGTGATTGTTGGTTGTTCCTCACAAAGTACATACAAGGAGAAAAAAAGGGAACAATAATAGTGCAACATTGCCTTATGTTAAAATATTGACAGAATAATCCAAATAAGCACATTCATCCTCAGGAGCCCAGTAAACTTTGGCTCAACTTCAGTAGCATGAATCAATTTGCGGCAATATGTGTCAACTTTGGAAGAGACACAATTCCCCTTGACATTATAGTATATATAATAGAATAGTGTGTAGAGTTTCTGCTCACCCAGACTAGAGCCCCTGTATTTGTCTGTAGTGTACTGGCTTAAACACGTTTTGGTAGTGTTTCAACCGTCAGAGTGCAGTCCCAGCATCCAGGCTTCCTCCTTGGTTTGGAGCGATGGTGGGTATGGTTGCCATGATTCCTATCAAACGGCAGTATATAAATTCTTAGAATAGAGGTTTCCTGGGGCAGGCCTCAGACAAGGTGTTTTAGAACCTTGGCTGTCATGCCCATAGTGCTAAAATATCAGGGTATGGTCTGCAACCCATTTGCAAACATTTATTTATTTCAATAATCAAAATTCCTTTGCATCTTTTCAGAAATAGACCAGATTGACGATAATTGAGATCAGGTCATCTGCAGGTGCTTTGGAAGATCAAGTACACACAAACCTGATAGTGAAAGCGTTAAGCGCCGAACCATAACAAAAAATGAAAGGGAGAAAAGTAAAAGGGAGACATATGGAAAAAGGAGTGAAATAAGAAATACAGAGTGAATTAAATGAAGATAATGGTAGAATAATTAAATATATGTATATATGGGTGAAATAAAATGGGGAGGTAGAGACATTTTTTTTTTATTAAATAATATATTTTTATTTTTGTGAAGTTTCAGCAAAATTAACACATTTGAAACATCTTTTGTAAATAAAGATACAGAAAAAAGAATAAACAAGATACTTTCGTCTTTGGTTATCACGACATTATCTTGCCACATGGAAGTATGCGACATATCATATTACGTATATTAAGTACTATCTAAAAAAAGGGGGGGGAAACAAGGGAAGTAAAAGTTCGTATACAGTAACAAGTGTTCCATTTAAAAGCTATACTGGTTGTAAGTTCCATAAGGTAGAGTACAGTGTTATAGAAAGCAAGAAAACGCAGTCGGGTCATTGGGTGAGAGTCTGAATCCTAGGGCAACCTTAGTGAGGTGTGTCAGTACCACCCGGTATGGGTGGTTTACGTGGTCGTTTAGTAAGATAGTCCGTCCACCAATACCAAGTTGCGGAATATTTAGCATAATTATTATCCATAGAAAAATACATTTCCTCCATTACTCGTATATTATCTACTGCTGTAATCCATTCCGAGATTGTCGGAGTATGTATGGAGCGCCAGTGCCTGGGAATCAATGATTTTGCCATATTAAACAGGTGAATGGCCAGAGACTTCCTGTACGTGATAGGGGAGAGGGGGTCCAGGTGAAATAGAGCTACTTGTGGAGAGGGTAACAGGTCTAATCCTGTGATTTCATTGATCTCTGCGAAAATGGACGTCCAATATGCTTGAATGTGGGAATATTCCCACCAAATATGTAAATAGGTTCCCAGTTCTTTCGTACATCGCCAGCACAATACATCAGAGTTCGGATACATTTTATGTAATCTCGAGGGAGTGAGGTACCACCTAGACAGGAATTTATAATGTGACTGTTGTACATGCAGACTACGGGACGAGTGGGCAGCTATTTGAAATATCACGTCCCATTTATCTTCTGGAATCAGGTCACCCATCTCTTTGCTCCATCTTGTTGCATATAAGGGAATGAGGGGAGCTGAGGCGTCTAGGAGCGTACCGTATATAGTGGACAGCATGTGTGGCTGGTGTGGGTCAATAGTGCAAAGTGTCTCAAAAGGGGATTCATCCTGTCTAAGAGAGGTTGGGTGGCCTAATGACGCTATGAAGTGTCGGAGCTGGTAATATCGGTAGTCTGAAATTGGAGTGGCATATTCATCTGGAGGCAACAATAGTTTAGGTATTGGCTTGGAGTTTCTTAGACATTTATGAATCGGAAGGTACGGTCCCTCCACTAGCGTAGGCAGAAAATTGTTGCACATACCAGCTGGAAAAAGTGGGTTAAAAGTAAGAGGCAATAATGGCGATGGATGTGTTGAGAGTTGCAGTGATTTTCGTAATGTTCGTCATTTTAAAAGGGTTGGGGAAATAAGAGCGTGCGAAGAGCGAAGTAGGTTTGTGAGGGGTGCTGTCTGCCATGGTAAGGAAGCTATCGGGATTCGAATTGTTTTCTGTTCTATCGGTACCCATAACTTGTGTGGTGGGGACATGCACCAATCACTCAACCTAAGAAATAGGGCTGCCGAGTAATATAATTCCATATGCGGAAGACCTAAACCCCCTCTATTCCTGTGTCTCGTCATGTCTCCGTATGAAACCCTGGGTTGTATCCCATTCCAGACATAGTCGAGAAATGCTGATTTCAGCCGGGCAAAAAATTGTGATGGGATTCCTACAGGGATTGATTGAAAGAGGTACAAGAATCTGGGGAGTATATTCATCTTTTGGACGTTAATCCTCCCTAGCCAAGAGATATGAGGTAAGCTCCATTTTTTAAGGTCTTGTTGTACTACTGTCAGGAGAGGTTCATAGTTAGACTTATATAAGTGGTCTAGGTCCCTAGTCAGCGTCACTCCCTGGTATCTTAGTGAGTGTTGCACCCATCGAAATGGAAAACATCTTTCCAACTCCCTCTGTGTCAATGTCGATATGCCTATCCCCATGACCTCACATTTCGTCTGGTTAATCCGAAAGTTAGACAGTTGTCCATAAGTGTCTAGTTCGGCATGAGATGTGTAAGGGAGCGGTTAGGATCTGTAAGGGATAATAATATATCATCAGCGAAGGCAGCAACTTTATAGTGGTGGAGGGGAAGTATGTGTCCAGTAATGTCAGGATGATCTCTAATTTTTTGCAATAGTGGCTCTAGAGTCAGTATGAAGAGGAGGGGAGACAAAGGCCAACCCTGTCGAGTCCCGTTACGTATCTGGAAGTCTCGGGAATAAGTCCCATTAACTCGTAGAGAGGCTCTTGGAGTGTTATAAAGGGAGTGGATCCAATGTAACCATTGTGGACCAAAGCCCAGTGCCGATAGGGTTTCAAATAAAAAGGTCCAGTCTACCAAGTCAAATGCCTTTTCCGCATCGATCGATAGAAAGATGGTGGGATCGTAGGAGGTGTGTGCTAGGTGCATTAAGTCAATTGCACATATTGTGTTATCACGGGCTTCTCTGGTGGGGACAAAACCAGTTTGATCAGGGTGTATAAGACCTATGATGTAAGGATTGAGACGATTCGCCATCATTTTGGCCATTAATTTTAGGTGTGCATTCAAGAGTGAAATGGGGCGATAGTTTTGTACCATGGTGTGGTCTTTATCCGGTTTAGGGATAAGTGCTATATGGGCTCTTAGTGTTGCAGGGTCTAATTTGGTGTCTTGGTTTAACTCATTAAGCATTTTTATTAAATGAGGGCCTAGGCTAGTTTGAAAAGTTTTGTAGTATGCAATGGTGAATCCGTCTGGGCCTGGACTTTTCCCAGACGCTGTAGATTTAATCGCTATTGATAGTTCATCTAGGGTAAATGGGGCGTCTAGGGATTGCGATATGTCTGGTGTAAGAATGGAGTGGAGAGATTCCTTTAAATATGCCTGAATAGCGTCTTTATCAGGGGGTGTGTCTCGTAGTTGATATAGGGTTGAGAAATATTTATGAAAGGCTTCTGTGATGTCAGTATTTAAGTGGAGATCAGTTCCAGTGTCAGATTGGACTTTGGGGATAAATGTGGTTTGATGTTTGCGTTTCAATGCTCTTGCCAGTAGTTTTCCACATCTATTTCCTTGGGTATAAAACAGTTGTTTTGGTGTGACGCAATGATTTAAATGCCTGGTCTGATAAGATGGTGTTTAATTTGGCCCGGTGGATCGTGAGTTCTTTAAACACCGAAATGGAGCATAAGGTTTTGTGCTCCGTCTCTAGGTCATGGATGCGGGTAAGTAAAGTGGTAACGGATTCTCTATGTGTTTTCTTACGTTGTGCTCCGATTTGTATTAGTTTACCTCTAATGACACATTTGTGAGCTTCCCATATTATAGGCAAGGACACGTCTGATGTGGAGTTCTCCGCAAAGTAGTGTTCTACTTTATCTTTTATATCTTGTCTGATCACTACGTCACGTAGGAGTGATTCGTTCAACCGCCATGAGCATTGGGGTGGAGGGGTGGAGAGGACTTCAATGGAGAATATTACAGGGGCGTGGTCTGACCATGTTATTGGGGCTATGGAGGCTGAACGTAAAGCATGTAATTGATGGTGGGACATTAGAAATGTATCAAGCCTGGAGTAGGTTTTCGCGGCGTGGGAATAAAAAGTAAAATCTTCCACAGACGGATTCAACACCCTCCATCCATCTATCATTTGATGTTGGTGGAGAAGTTGCAGAAACCTACGGTGGAGGGAGGGTTCCGGTTTGGGGGTCGGTTTTACACTTTCTGGGTTTGTGTCAAGGGGGACATTAAAGTCACCACCGCATACCAACAGGCCTTCCCTAAAACGAGATAGTTTAGACAAAGTGGATCGTAGTGCCCCGCATTGACCCGTGTTGCGTAATGTTGGCCAGCGTGATCTTGCGGGAGCCTATGAGACCTTTGATAAATAAATATCTGCCCTGAGGGTCAGTTTGTTGATGAGTGCATACAAATGGAACATGGCGGGCTACCAATATGGCTACTCCTCGAGTTTTAGATGTGACATAGTTACTAAAGTAAGATTGTGGATAGTATCGAGATGTAAGAGACGGTGCTGCATCCGCACGGAAGTGTGTCTCTTGTAGAAACACTATTTCCCCGCGTTGCCGGTGAAGATCTATAAGAGCCATGCGCCAATTCTGAGGGGAGTTAAGGCCCTTAACATTTAAGGTAAGGAATGTTATTGGGGCCATGGCATAGTTAATGTGGACCTAAAAAAACGTTGATAAACCTCAGTACAAAGACGACATTTCAAGGGCAATACCCATGGCCTACATACAATATGTAAGTGTGGAAAACCAGTAATTAACATGCTATATGGACAAAGAGTACTGTGCATATGAACAAACAAACAAAAAAATAAACCTGAAGTGAGAAAACTCAGAGACGGTGTAGAGCCTGCGGATGGGAGCGCCATCGTCCAGGCCCTAAAGCATGCCTCTCCTCCTCGGGAGGAGGGGAGCACAAAAGCCACCACATCTGGAGGGGTGAGTGGATGACCTCTGGCAGGTGTTGGGGATAGAGTGCCGAGGCCGGCTAGGGTAAATGTTTAGATCTGATATAGCTTTAAAAGTAGGGAGATCCAGTTGGTTGGGGGTCCATGAGGAAGAAAAGAAAAGCAATCCGTAGGGTAAAAACAGTCATGGATGTGGAGATTCTCATGGAAAGGGTGATAAATATGTCCTGGTGTTGAATGGAGCAGCAAAAAGGCAACAAGCGTTGTTTTCATCCCGGGTCTTGCTGGGAGTTTGTTGATTGCTGCGAGCGGGAAATACCCCGACCACGTTTAGAAGGTGTCTGCCACCTAGGGCGTTGTGGCTGGAACTGATGTTGGACCAAGTCTAGGGTCTGTCCACCGTACCAGTCTGGAATGTCCAGATTATCAATGCCAAGTGCCGTTAACAGTGGTGGAAGATCTGTGGCGTTGGTGATCCCATAGTAAACCCCGTCCAGGGTAATTTGGAGGGAAAACGGGTATCCCCATCTGTATTTAACTTAACGGTCCCGTAGAACTTCAGTGAGCGGTTTCAGTAGTCGGCGTGCCTGAAACGTGTGCCAGGAGAGGTCTGGGTATAGTTGCAAGATATTCCCCAAGGGGTCTTTGACATCTTGACGACGCGCGGCTTGTAGAATATCTTCTTTTTGGCGGTAGTAATGTAGCCGGCAGATAACATCTCTTGGTGTCGTATTCGGTGCACCTTTTGGTTTTAAGGAGCGATGCGCTCTATCAAAGTGAATTGGGGTGTCAATCGGTCTGTGTAAGAGAGAATTAAATATAGGCCTCAGTACCTCGGTGAGCAGTTCCTTTCCATCTTGCGACTCTGGGAGACCTCTTAACCTCAGGTTATTCCGACGGCCCCGGTTGTCTTGATCATCTAACGCCCGGTGAAAGCGTTGCAGGTATAAAGTGTGAGAAGTCAGACCTGTTTCCAAGCGAGTCAGTCTGTCCTCTGTGGTTTCTCTGTCTCCTTCCAAATCTTGGACCCGGGCTCCAATATGGCGGACATCCGTTACCACAGCGTCTATGCGGTAAGTGAAAGAGGACTCCAGCTTTGCCAGGAGGGATTCAAGATCTTCTTTGGTGGGCAGGGAGCGGAGTATATCTCGAACTGATAGTTCTGTGTCCTCTGATGGAGTAGGGCTGCCAGCCGCCGACGAGTCCCGCGATGGTGCAGGGACCGGCGCCATCTTGGATCCGTGCGGGGTTGCTCCGGAGGTCGGGGATTCCTCAAAAAATCGGGCGATTGTGGCCGTTTTAGCGGAGGTAAGAGTGGTCTTGGTGCGGAGGGGTGTCTGGGAGCGTTTCCTATGGGTCATATTGCACCCTTGTTAGCAGGATCTCCCTTCTATAACCCTGTTAGCGCCGGAGCTCCTCTAACATGCGGCCATTCCACTCGGTGGTCAATCCACGCCCCCATAGAGACATCTTTAATAGTGATGAGCCGAACACCCCGTGTTCGGTTCGCATTCGAACTCGAACAATTTCAAAGGTTTGAGTTTGAACTCGAACTCGAACCAAACTCAATGCAAGTCAATGGGACTCAAAAGTTAGATTTTTAGAGTGCCCTCCAAGAGGGCATATATGCAAGATATTTGCCATAAAAGGTGTTTGGGGGTCCTGGTAGTGCCCTGGGGGACAGGAAACAAGGACAAAAAGTTTAAAAAACAACGTTTTTAACCACTTCAATGGTATGCGGAGGACGCGCTGAGCCCATTGGGGTCAGCGTTCGGCCGGGTTCCGGCCGATCGCTGGTCCCTCCGGTGCGGGCTGACATCCTCGATGTCAGCCACGCATCCGGAACTGCAGCCGCTGGTATTAGGTGTCATCGCGGCAGCGCGATGACACCTAATTCAGGCGCCCCCCCCCCGCATGTGCGGAGGAGGCGCCTGAAAGGGAGGGGGGGAGGTCCTTCGGACCTCTCTCCCTCCCGATCGGCGGCTCTGCGGGGGTTAACCCAGGCATCATTTGGAAGGGCACAGCCTGCCCTTCCAAATGGTGCCTGGCATTAACCCCTGGGGAGCTGGATCGCGAATCGGCGCTGAAAAGCGCCGGTTCGCGATCCTTTCCCGGAGCTGGCCGACATCTTGGATGTCGGCCAAGCCTCCGGGAACTCCCCCTGAGGACTGGCACTGCGTAGCACGATGACGCCAGTCCTGGACTTAACCCCTAACTGCCACCAATGGTGGAGATAGGGAGTTCCAATGAACTCCCTATCTCCCGATCCGTGACAGCTAGGGGTTAAAGTTTGGTATGGTTGGATCGGCCAGAGCATGGCCGTTCCAACGATACCAAACACTACTGTGAAAAAGTTTGTCAAAAAAAAAAAAATGAAAAATAAAAAAAAAAAATTTTTTTTTAAAAATTATAAAAAAAAAATAAACACTTTTTTTTTCTTTTTTTTGGTTTGTTAATGCAGCAATATTGTTCCCATTTCAATTATAATGTGAACAATGATGCTGCACTAACGATTTTTGTATGCGGCGCGTTTGTTAAAAATAGTGTAATTTTCCCCAAAAAAAATGTAACGAGACCCCATCTCTAATTTTTTTAACAAGCGCACCCCATACAAAATATAACCACAATTGCTCGCATGTTAAAATGTGAAAAAAAACACTTTACACATTGTAAATTATTGAAAATACATATTTTATTGCATTTTTTGTTATAATATACAGACATGACATAACGTATACATATAATAATGACATATTATGAATCTACCGAGTCTGACGGAAAGAACGATATATAATAAGTCTGGGTCATATACTAAAATAAGCCTTCAAAACACGTTTAAACATGATGAGCAAAACCGATAAAAATGACCTCAGCACAGGGGCGGGAAAAGCCTCAGCAGCGAAAGGGTTAAAGGAACAGTGAGTTTTCCATAAAATAAGGGTTAAAAATAAAAAACAAAAAATTCCTTCAAATATCGTGCCTAGGAGGTCCCCATGACCTGCCCGTGAAGTGGCGGATTTGTAGAATGTATAGAAACATTGCCATCAGAGACCCACATACGACACCTAGCCACCCTTAAGGCTGGGGTCAGACCAGCGAACTTTTAACGTGCGTTCTGGCGCACATAATTACGGCCGCACTAGCAGCAGATGACGGCCAATATACGATGTACGGCCGCACAAGAGTCCGGCGTGCAACGCAAGTGGAATTTGAACGCATTTTTTTGAGAACGCCGAACCGCTAGTACTGACGTACTGAGTGCGCAGCTGCGGCATAGTGGCGTGTTTGCGTGATTAGGAGATGTCAGACGCTGCTAATGTCCAGCCAACATAATGTCCAGACGCAAAAAGAGTTTTATTGACGATCCGTACAAAATCACGCCCGAAAATGCGCGTCGTCCGACCGTTTTTGCGCATTCCGTGAAAAAATACGTCAATGCGTTCAGACGCACTTTTTCACGTTCGCGGGGAAAAATGCTTTCATCTGACCCTAGCCTAAGGGGTTAAAATGCACAGGGACTGGCTACTATCCTGTTAGAGGAGGGAATGTATTAGGCCCCGTTCACACTGTGCGATTTATCGTTTGGATTTTGCCACGACGTCGCAGCAAAATCCACGTAACGTCGCACTGTGTAGCTTCTCCAATGCATTTCAATGGAGCTGTTCACATCTTGCCACACGACGTAGCATGTCGCTGGTACATGACGCTTTTTTTGAGATTTGCTATCTGCAATTTTGCGATTTGCATTGGTGGTGCTTTGCAAAAATCGCACAAAACCGCGACGTCGCGTGAGATCGTGCGACATTATCACACAATGTCGCGAATATGAAAATTGTGCGGAAAATCGCACGACTTTCAAATCGCACAGTGTGAACGGGGCTTTATATGTATAAAGCAAGGTATATATGACAATGGATAGTCAGAGACTCTAGGGACTCAGCTTGTACGCTTTATGATAGACATTTCTAACACAATAATAATTGTATGCTCACATAAGCCCTTTGGGAGAGGTACATGACATACAAATACTGGAATATTACGTTTAAATCTAAGGAGTGTGATAAAGATTTTATTAAGCCCTTGATGACAAATGACGTAACATCTACATCATTAATGATTGGCTTTACAGAGCCCTGGTCCTTAAGGGGTTAAACAGCATATCAGAGAGGATCATATAGTAGAAATGAACACTTCTTAGAATTCAAAACAAGCACAGTGTTTGTTCATACATGTGCAGGCCACATCCAGTCTGCAAGCAATGTATCAAATTCTAATTGCTAATTAGAAGCACATGTTATTTCCAAACACTAATTAAACACCTGTTGTTTACGCCGTTTTAGAGCACAGGCCATTTAGAGGTGAGAATCTTTGCACCTATAGTAGACGACATTAGGTAGTTTTTTAATTCAATATCTAATAAACCGTTGCTTATAATATTCTGCAGTAAAGAGTCTCTTTATTTCTAGATTTTTTGGTATTTTTTATACTTTAACCGAACACGCCAAAAAGTTCAAAGTTCGTGAACTTTCGAACTGCCATGTTCGAGTCGAACTCCGAACTGATTGAACTGAACAGCTCATCCCTAATCTTTAACTGGAAAAGGTTAAATTTGGGACTGGAGAAAGAAAAAGCTAGGAAGGAACTCGAAGTGAAACAAGTAAGGAAATGAAGGTGACCTGCTAAGGCCGGGGTCAGATGACTGTTTTGCAGAGCGGAAGGAATGTCCGTGAGAGTGGACGTTCCTTCCACTTTGACGCCTGTCTGGCCACCTCACTGAATGCAGTTAGTGTGCTCAGCGCTGCAAGACTCGATCCTCCTATGGAGGATTGCGCTTTACAGCCCCAACGAACGCATGTCATAGCACTTCAACGTGGAGGCTTTTAGAACGTCCGCAGAACGCCCGCTGTAGCACGAGCAATTCATGCACATGCTAAAGCGTGTGCACAGCATGTGGCCAGCCCCGTCAAAGCGTCACAACGCTGTGACGGACACCGGGAGGCAGGGAGGCACGTCAGTACAGGCGCACATATTGCACTTGTCTGACCCCGGCTTAAAGAATTGTACCCACCAAATGATAACAATGTGAACCCCAAGGATGTACTTTACAATAACTAGCCCAGTCACTCTAATCTGTTAATGTTTGTCATGAAGATATCTTAAGAAAATAAAATGCTATGTCTTGCACACAATAATTCTTATAAAGTAGTCACTCTGTTCTGATTTGAAACTGTAATAACATGTTTCCAGTCCACAGGAATGTGTAAGAAGGTGTTTAGACACATGGCTTCTTTTAAGTCTGTTTAATATAATGACTTAAAAGTAAAGAATAAGAAAAAATATTTCTGATACAAGCAATGAGAGTAAAATGTAACAATAAAAAAAGTATACATACTGACTGACTACAGTGCTTCCAAGCCGCCCACCTGGATTATTTAGAGATGTTACTGTCTATAATAACATTATATTGGACAATATAACTGGCTTCTTTCTTTAAAGTTTGATACATGCATTGCTAGCTGCGCAAAGTTACATTAGCGCACTCATTTAACAATAGCAGCAGCATATAACATTTTTAACAAGTGCGTGCCATGCAGAGCACATTATATCTATACATAATGACATGCAATTACAGACTGATGTAACAGCATTTATTAAACAGAAGGATAAAGGATGAGGTTATGTATGGCATGTGATTAGTATATTCTGTTTGAAGTGGCATGCTAGAGTGTTGAGTTTGAAAATTGTCAATGGGCTAGATTTTTAATTCTCCAGACTTCAATGACTATGGGAAGTTCCAAACAGTTTAGACCTGTCATTGAAAATACCCCAATATTTTTCCATCTGTACAAGGAGGAAGAAGTAGGATCTGTAGGTATTGTGTAACTGTGACAAGCAAGTTGGACAACGATCATTTTAGACCAGTGGTTCCTAACCCTGGTCCTCAAGTCCCCCTGCCGGGCCGAGTTTGCTAGATATCTGAAGCACAGCACAGGTGATATGATTTGCTCAGTGATTGCAATATTCAGTCCGCATTTCTGCAAGGTAATCCTTAAAACCTGTCCTGTTAGGGGGACCTGATGAGCAGGGTTGGAAACCATTGACTTAGATAAACAGGGTTAGTCAGAGAGAGCCGATCTGGCCCCGAAATGGCACCGAACAGTGAATTTCCCCGTACGGTGCAATTTCGTGGCCATTCGGCTATTCACAAAGCAGGCAGATCGCCAAATTTTGGCAAACTGCCAGCAAAATACAGTGCCTGTTCGACGGCAGTGAAATCCCCATAGGGAAGCAAAGGTTAACCTATTCACAGAACACCGACCAGCAGCGAAATGTCAGAGAAATGCTCTGATTTTTGGTGTTTTCATTCAGCAGGGTTAATCAGGCGAATCCCATAGGCTTCAATGTTAAAAATATTCCCGTTTTTATTCAATATCTAATAAACCATTTATTCTTTTAATCTGCAGCAAAAAGTCTCTTTATTTACTTTTTTAGGCATTTTTGGGGATTTTTCAGCAAATTTTTTTAGTTTAAATAGCGGTTTTTCTTTTTTCTGTAACAGACCTTTTTATTATTATTCATAGGACCTTATGTTAATTCCGGACATTTTCGGCCAGTAGTTTTTTTTGCAAACAGTGTTTCAAATCTGACACATTCAATCGTTTTTTTTTTTTTTAACCCTTCCAGCGGCTTGTCGGCTTTGTTCTGCAGCTGGTCAGTGCTGTGTGCAGGGGCTCATCAGCTGCGTTTGGCGTTTGGGTTGGCGAACTGGAATTGCTGTGGCAATGTCGGTGACATTTCGGTGCTCTCTGAATAACCCCTAAAGACTTCATGCACATAAGGAAGTCCTATGCAAATTTTTAGCAGCCCTCAATCCACGAGTCATTTCCATCTGGTGCTTTTACTACTTGTGTTTACAGCACATTACATATTACAAATAAAACAAAGACATAAAATCAAATGAAATAATATGTGAACTAGCAAAATAAAAATAAAACATTTACTAAATTTGTGTTAGAAGCTCCAGATTCTTTTAAAATGTCACACAGGTTTAAAAAATCTTTATTAACATTCATGGATGTAACTGACTAATGGTATTATAACATCAGTGCTTCCAATATTTACATAATAGTATGGTCAAAGACGGAAATGTGAAACACACTGTTGATTGACAGTTTGATTAAATTTTAACCTTTGTATTTCAAACCCCGAATGCTGATTTTATTTCTTGACTTCCTCATCACAACACCTTCATGTGATACTTGTGAATGATGCATGTGTTATCCGTGCCCCTCCATGACCCAAGAATTGTATCTTCTTTCTTTTTAAATTGTTACATATTTTATTCTGTTGTAATGTCATATCTAATTGTGATTAGCGCAGCAGGTAGACAAATTTATCAGGTACACCTTGCCAAAGGCTTTCAGAGTATGTAAGATGCTTGTGTTCGTGTCCTTGCCGAACTATTCAGCTATTCAGAGTCTCAGCAAGACTTTTTTTCCTTATCCTTCATTTGTTCATTCTCACTTTATTATATATATATATATATATATATATATATATATATATGTGTGAAAGTTTATAGTTTCAGAGGACATTTAAACATCCCAGCAATTCAGAGAACCGCTTACAGAGCTCATGTGCTACATTCCCCATCAGGGACGTGCAGTCAGGGGCGTCAGGTGAGGCAGGGCCTCATCTGCCATTCCAGTAAATTAATGTGCTCACATACTCACCTGCTCCACGCTCCCTCGTCGTCCTTCTCTGTCCTCCGCTTTTTTTTTTTCTTTCAGTTTGCTGGCCGCTGTGTGTGTGAATCATCACACAGACAGCAGCAGCAGCACTGTGCCAGCCTAGTCTATGCAATTTGAGTAGCTGAATGCTACGCTAATTCGTAGCTCAAGCTGGCTGAATGATTTAGACTGAAGTCTGCAGTGCGACTCCGGCACTGCCTACTTCCTGAATCTAAGCTCTTCAGTGCCTTGGAGAGGCAATGAGAGCAGTTGAATTGCTTGAGCCATTGGGAAAGCAGCATTGGTCTCAAGCCATTCAGTTGTTTTAAAAAAACACCCCCATGGGAGGCAGAGCCTCCCATGGATTGATTGGCACAGGACAGTAATGTGAGTGTCCACGTCAGTCACGGAGGCCTGCCGCGGGGCCGTGTGTGCCTGGAGGCACATCCTGGAGAGCAACAAAGATCCTGAGAGGCCTTGACAGCAGCAGTGTTATGGCACACTGGTATATATATGGCACACTGGTATGTACAGTAAATGGCACACTGGTATTATGGCACACTGGTATTATGGCACTGGTATTATGGCACACTGGTATTATGGCACACTGCTGGAACTCTGGTATTATGGCACACTGGAATATATATGGCACACTGCTGGCACTCTGGTATTATGGCACACTGGTATGTATATGGCACACTGGTATTATGGCACACTGGTATGTAAATGGCACAGTGGTATTATGGCATACTGGTATTATGGCACACTGGTATTATGGCACACTGGAAAGTATATGGCACACTGGTATTATGGCACACTGCTGGAACTCTGGTATTATGGCACACTGGTATGTATATGGCACACTGGTATTATGGCACACTGGTATGTAAATGGCACAGTGGTATTATGGCATACTGGTATTATGGCACACTGGTATTATGGCACACTGCTGGAACTCTGGTATTATGGCACACTGGTATATTTATTTATTTATTTATAAAGGATTTTACCAGGAAGGATACATTGAGATTTCTCTCGTTTTCAAGTATGTCCTGGGTTCGAGAACATTGAGTGGTTACAGAAATACAAAATAGTAAAATGCAAGATATTAACAAAAGACCAAATATACAGATTAACAGAAAAATAAATATGTAGGAAATAAAGTCATTATGTTACATGTTTACAGGTGCATTTTGTATTGAGGTATGTTAATAGGGAAGTCTTAAGGGACTTTAGACTGGGGGAAGATTTGACGGTGTCTGGGAGGTTATTCCATATTTGCGGTGCTCTGTAGGAAAATGAGGATCAAGCCACTTTCTTTTTGTATTGCGGTATTGCAAGTAAGGTGCTGGTCCTGGATCTGAGGTTATAGGATGAGGGAACTGCCGGGGGAAGCAGCATATTCAGGTAGGGTGGTAGCTTCCCAGAAAAGCTCTTAAACACCAGGTTGGAAAGGTGAAGGGTGCGTCTAGAGTCCAGTGATGGCCAGTTTAGTTCTTTTAACATGTCACAATGGTGTGTCATGTAGTTACATTGTAGCACAAAGCGACAGAATGAGTTATACAATGTAGTAAGTTTCTGGAGGTGTGTTTGTGGGGCGGCTGCATACACTACATCTCCGTATTCAATGGCTGGCATAAGCATTTGTTGTACAATCTGCTTTCTTACCGCGAGGCTCAGGCAGGATTTGTTTCTGTACAGGGCACCTACAGTAGTTTGGGGTAGAGTTTAGATGAGAGTTTTTTGATGTGGGGGCCAAAAGATAGATTTGGGTCTAACCACATACCTAGGTATTTGAGAGAAGTGACTGTGGTCAGCGTGCCATTTGATTTTGTCCCAACACATAGATGGGGTGTTTGCAATTTGTGTAGTTTAGGTGCGGTTGGGCATTGGGCAGATCGTTTATGAATATTGTGAATATCAGTGGGCCAAGTATTGCGCCTTGGGGTACACCGCACGTGACTGGGAGGGGAAGGGAAGTGCTGTCAGAAATGGACACAAATTGAGACCTATCAGACACATATGATTGGAACCAGGTTAACGTACTATCACCAATACCAGAGTTTTTAAGTTTTTGTAATAGGATGCCATGGTCTACTGTGTCAAAAGCCTTGGCAAAATCAAGGAAGATGGCTCCAGTTAGATTTCCTTGTTCCATGCCCGCTTGGATATCATTACAAACTTTTAAAAGGGCGGTTGTAGTTGAATGGTTTGGACGAAAGCCTGATTGATCTGGGGTTAAATAGTTCTGATACTGATAATAATCACGTAATTGAGTGTAGACACATTTTTCCAGAATTTTTGACATTACAGGGAGCAGTGATATAGGGCGGTAGTTGGATACCAAAGTATTGTCTCCACTTTTATGGATAGGTACCACCCTTGCAGTCTTCCAGAGTTTGGGTATGTATCCAGTCGCCAGTGATTCATTAATCAGGGTTGCGACAGGTTTTGCAATTGCTGGTGCACTGATTTTCAGCAGCATTGCTGGGATTTGATCGGCTCCAGACTGGTATTTCATTTTTTGGTTATGGAGAAGTTTAGTGATGGCACTGACAGGCACTGGTCTAAAACTGAATTTCTCTGGGTTACCGGGTCTTTGCACTGTTGGTGGGGCCTGACCTGCGTGCGGCCTTTCTGATTGCATGTCATTTCCTAGCTTAGCAATCAGGGTGGTGGCGCATCCAACAAAATAATTATTAAAAGCATTTGCTACATCTAGGGGGTGTTGTACAGTTTGGTTGTTTACTTTTAAAGCAGCCAGTTGGGAGTGGACGGGGGGTGCTTGTATGTTACTTATGAGTTTCCAAAAATTTCTGGGGTTTGATATGTTATTGTTTAAATTTTCATTGAAGTATTGGGCTTTAGCCATTTTTGTTTGTTTTGTGCATTCATTCCGGCATTTTCGGTATTCACAGTGATCGTTCATGGATCAGTACTCTTGAACTTTGACCACAGGGAGTCTCTAAACTGGTACATATGCATGAGGTCAGCTGTAACCCAGGGGAGATGGGCCCCTTTTACTCGCACTTTGCGCAGTGGGGTATGGGTGTTCCAGACTTTCAGGAGCTCGGCTTGAAAGTATTCAATTGCACAGTCCAGGTCTGGGATTAGGTTTAGTCTGTACCATGGGAGCAGTTTGAGATCATTTAGGAAGGATTCAAGATTACATTTCTTGAAAGACCTGGTGATTATTACCTTTGGTGGACATTTTGTGGCCCTTATTTTGCACACACAGTACACTAGGCAGTGATCACTGAAACTGTTAGCGAGAACGCCTGCCTCCTGTATTCGATCAGGACATGAGGAGAGAATCCAGTCCAGCAAGGTGTGGTTAGGGCTTTTCATATTAATGCAAGTGGGGGAGGAGATTAATTGTGTTAGCTGCAAAGCCTTAAACAGTGAGCAGTGTTTATTGTTTTTAGGATTCAGCCAATCAACATTAAAGTCGCCGAGGACTAGCAGTTCGCTTTTTTGGTTTTGAGCGACTAATTTACTAAGAATTTGGGTTGTGTCAGAAAGGGATTGCACTGGAGAACTTGGTGGGCGGTAGAATCCAGCAACAATAATTGTTTTACTGAATGGGATCTCAATAGTACCAGAAAGGAAATCAAATGTGGCCGGGGAGCTAGGATTCTGCAATGGGGTGAACTTTATGGAGTTGTCAACATAGATAACAATTCCCCCTCCTCTCTTAGCTCTGTCCTTTCTAGAGCATGAATACCCTTGTATTGCTATGGCAGAGTCTGGCACTTTAGGGGTTAACCATGATTCTGTCAGCACAATGACTTTAGGCACACTGGTATTATGGCACACTGCTGGTACTCTGGTATCATGGCACACTGGAATGTATATGGTACATGGGTATTATGGCACACTGCTGGCACTCTGGTATTATGGCACACTGGTATGTATATGCACACTGGTATTAACCACTTCAATGCGGTATTAACCACTTCAACCGCATGGCTGCTGGTATGCAGAGGACGCGCTGAGCGCGTCCTCCCTTTGGGGTCAGCGTTCAGCCGGGTTCCGGCCGATCGCTGGCCCCCCCGGTGCGGGCTGACATCCTCGATGTCAGCCCAGCATCCGGAACCGCAGCCGCTGAAATTAGGTGTCATCGCGGCAGCGCAATGACACCTAATTCAGGCCCCCCCCGCATGTGCGGAGGAGGCGCCTGAAAGGGAGGGGGGAGGTCCTTCAGACCTCTCTCCCTCCCGATCGGCGGCATTGCGGGGGTTAACCCAGGCACCATTTGGAAGGGCACAGCCTGCCCTTCCAAATGGTGCCTGGCATTAACCCCTGGGGAGCTGGATCGCGAATCGGCGCTGAAAAGCGCCGGTTCGTGATCCTTTCCCGGAGCTGGCCGACATCTTGGATGTCGGCCAAGCCTCCGGGAACTCCCCCTGAGGACTGGCGTCATCGTGCATAGCACGATGACGCAGTCCTAGAGTTAACCCCTAACTGCCACCAACGGTGGAGATAGGGAGTTCCAATGAACTCCCTATCTCCGATCCGTGGCAGCTAGGGGTTAAAGTTTGGTATGGTTGGATCGGCCAGAGCATGGCCGTTCCAACGATACCAAACTCGAATGTGAAAAAAGTTTTTTTAAAAAAATTTAAATTAAAATTAAAAATAAAAATATATTAAAAAAAAATTAAAAAAAAAATAAATAAACATTTTTTTTTCTTTTTTTTGGTTCGTTAATGCAGCAATATTGTTCCCATTTCAATTATAATGTGAACAATGATGCTGCACTAACGATTTTTGTATGCGGTGCGTTTGTTAAAAATCGCGTAATTTTCCCCAAAACAAAATGTAACGAGACCCCATCTCTAATTTTTTTAACAAGCGCACCCCATACAAAATATAACCGCAATTGCTCGCATGTTAAAATGTGAAAAAAAACACTTTACACGTTGTAAATTATTGAAAATACATATTTTATTGCATTTTTTGTTATAATATACAGACATGACATAACGTATACATATAATAATGACATATTATGAATCTACCGAGTCTGACGGAAAGAACGATATATAATATGTCTGGGTCATATACTAAAATAAGCCTTCAAAACACGTTTAAACATGATGAGCAAAACCGGTAAAAATGACCTCAGCACAGAGGCGGGAAAAGCCTCAGCAGCGAAAGGGTTAAGGCACACTGGAATGTATACTAGATGGCTTTTTTTGGGGGGAGAATTTTTCTGGTTTGGCTATTTTGACCTAGAATTTTCACTTCTCCAGTCAATCTCTGGAGTTTCACCTTTCTTTGAATAGACCTGAGTGTTGAAAATATTTTTTATTGAGCTTTTTCACTACATATGTATTTTTTTGTATTGGAGAACTGTTCACTGTAACATTTTAAAATTGTGTGCAGTGATTAAGAAGCACTAATATTCACTGTGATTTTTAAATATTGTATGCAGTGGTGGAGAGACACTATTATTCATATATATGATATATTGTGCATTTATTATTATTATTTTATTATTATTCTTAATTTATAAAGCGCCAGCATATTCCGCAGCGCTGTACAATAAGCACAGTATAGACAGGGTTACAATACATTGAACAACATTTGACAAACAGTACAGGAGGAGATGAGGGCCCTATTCCCGTAGGAACTCACAATCTAGGAGGGTTGGGGTTGGAAACAGGAGGAGAGGACTGTAAGGTGAGAGTGATTGATGGTTGCGACAGTGAGTTGGGTGGTAGGCTTGCCTAAATAGGAATGTTTTAAGGGAGCGTTTGAAGGAAGAGAAGTTAGGGGAAAGTCTGACAGTACGAGGGAGAGCGTTCCAGAGAGTGGGGGCTGCGCGTGAGAAATCCTGCAGTCTATCATGGGAAGAGGTGATGCGGGGAGAAGCTAGGTGCAGGTCACTGTTTGACCTTAGGGAGCGGGCTGGGGTGTATCTGGTGATTAGTGAGGACAGGTAGTGGGGCTCTGAGTTAGTGAGGGTTTTGTAGGTAAGGATAAGGATTTTGAACTTAATTCTGCAGTGGATGGGGAGCCAGTGAAGGGACTCACAGAGGGGAGCGGCAGAGACAGAGCGGCGAGTGAGGTGAATTAGCCTGGCCTGAATTAGCCTATCATATATACTCATTTGTCCTAGGGGTAAAGCATCAAACTGCAACTGCGAACAGCCTATCTCCTGCTGAAGAGGGTACAATAAGCCCGAAACAGCTGTAAAATAGTGGCTGTGACCTGTTGCATAAACCTGACCTTTGCTAAAAAAAAAGACATCTAGTGCGGCATGGTACCGATAAGAGGGTTTTGTGTTAAAAAAAGACCCAGGATGCAACAAAATTTGAAACTGCAGACGTCATTTGCATGTCTTAGCCAGAATTCCGTGCTGCATATGGGGAAGGTAGCACATGAGCTCAGTGAAGCAATTCTCTGAATTGCTGTGATGTGTAAATGACTTCTGTAATATTTAACTTTATTATTTGCTGTGTGGAGGCTTTTAATCTCATTTTTTGCCCTCCACTTAGATGAGTATATATATGTTATGTTTATTATTGCAGAAGCCATCTGCACATCACAGCAATTTAAAGAACTGCATCCCAGAGCCCCTGTGCCGCATTCCCTATATGCAGCAAGGAACTCTGGGTAGGATATGCAAATGACCTCTGTCTCACTTTTATTGCATCCTGTGTCTGTTTTTACACAGAACCCTTAAATCAATGCCATGCCATAATATGGCTTTTTTTTTAGCAGAGATCAGGTTTTTGCAACTGGTCAAAGCCACTCCTAGGACAGTGCTGTTTCGGTTTTATTGGACCCTCATCAGCTAGGAGTTAGGCATGACCAGTTGCAGTGGATGCTTGGACCCGTAGGGCAAATCAGCACTTACAACGGTTGTGGTGGAGGACAAGAGCTTTTATTGAGGCTGACCTTGTAAAAGGACTGCCAATACATATTACGGTATTTCTTTCCTAATCAATATCTTGAAAGTTGTGATGGTTTGCTCCAGACACTCACCTGCTTGATAAAATTCCTGTAATTTCTGGTGTTTGCTATCTAACATGCTAGAGTCAAATTGGTTAAATGCCCAGACAAAATAAATCAATACGAGCCTGAAACATATGGGATCTGCATATCAAGATGAATCATCTTTGTATATTTTTGGTAAATATATTTATAAGGAATGATAAATTGACCTTTAAACTCCAACAGTTGACTCAGGGGATTTATTTTTCATGAGCAGATTAAATTTATATTCAGTTGTTATGCTTCCCACACAATAAGAAGGATGTCAGTTCCTTTTCTCACAAGCTGCTATTATATTGGAACCGTTCTCAGTTGTGAAGCAGTTTGAAGATCAAGGAGAATATGCACTGTAATAACATTTTAGAATTCGATCAATAAAATAACTTAGTTTTGTCCCTTGGGTATGTATTAGACTATAAAACCTTATTTAAAAAAGCTCAAATTGTTTATTTCTGCCAGCAGTAGAATTTGGCATGAATAAGAATACAGCGGCAACTTAAAGTTGTTTGAACTGCAGTTTCTGTATTGCATACCTTTGATAATATTGTGTCCCCATTGACTTTCTGCATGCTTCCAGCCATTGACAAAGTAATTTAGTGCGATTTTAGTTTTCTTAAGATTTCCTGCATTGGGAAAAGGACACAATAAAATCAAGCTAGATGATTATTGGCGAACGAAAAAAAAGTACAGAAGATCCTGGTATCAGAATAAACCATTCAAAGTAAATTTAGAAATACGATCTTTAATAAGGTAAATAATAGGCATGTGCACAACGGAAATATTTATTTTGCTTTGGATAGCTTTGTTCTGTTTTTCAATTCATTTTGGTGCATTCCTTATAATACCATGATTCATATTTTGGATTGATTCGTTATTTCGTTTTTATTGGTAATTCGTTTTACAGATCAATTTGTATTTCATTTTTAGTAATTTGGTTTTGTTTTTATTAGTTATTTCATTTTTATTAGTTATTTTGGTATGTCAAATGGCTGAATTAGGTTAAGGTAAAACAAAAAGGATACCTAGTCCTCCAGTCTTTGGTGCTGGAACCTATTCAGTACCAAGGACAGCAGATTTTCTTGGTGCTGAAACCTATTCAGCAGCATGGATAGCAGCTTCATGGGGCTCGGAGCACCACGGAGTTGCTATCCATGGTCCTGAATAGGTTTCAGCACCATGAATAGCTGCTGTCCCTGGTACTGAATAGCTTTCAATACCATAGACCACCCCCGCCAAGCGCAGCCAGACTGGTGGAAAGAAAAAAACCACTGCATTTGGCAAAGAAAAAAAAGCCTTGTTGTTTTAAAATATATTAGGAATCCAAAAATTTCAGCAAAAAAATCCGGAAAAATGCTTAAAAAATCCTAAAAAAATTAATTTTGCTGCAAGTGAAAAAAATAAATGGTTGAATAAATATTTAATAAAAACGAGAGATTTTTTACATTGAAACCCATGGGATTCACCTGTATAAAGCTGTCAAACGAACCACCAAAAATCAGGGCGTTTCACAGTCATTTCGATGCTGGTCAGCGTTCTCTGAACAGTTTAACCATTACTTCATGGAGAATTTCACTGCTGCCGACTTACACCGAAATGCACCATGGTGCTGTCCATGGCCTGTGGTGCTGAATACAACAGATTCAGCACCACGGCCAATGGACAGGGATGCGGTGCCGAATTTAAGCGAAATAGTATAACGATCTGATCAGTAAAAATGAAATAAATTAGTTTTATATCATTTTGTTTTCATTTAGTTTGGGTCCGAATCGATTTGTTTTAGTTTTTGGATGGAACCGATTCGTATTTCGGAAGCATTTCCGAAATGCGAATCGGGAACATTTTGGCCGAATTTTGATTCAGAACGAAACGAAACACACATCTCTAGTACATAATGAACTGAAAGTATAGTGTTCCCAACAAGTCCAAACGTACAGACCGTGACGGACTCCGCTACTCAAGCTGAGTAGATCCGTCACTGAAATCAACTTTGCTCTGGAGACGCTAAGTAGAAGTGGTGATTAGCTCCCAGCTCACCCAGTCACTTGTCGAGTCACAGTATAGGGTAAAGAAATTAACAACTTTATTGAGGGCTGTGCAGGCTTTTTATATTGAACAAAATCAGATAACAATGTAGTGCCATCACATACACCCTACCCTCCCGAAACATCCCGGCTTTACTGCTTCTGGCCAGAGCCCATTCAGGTGACACTCAGGGTTATCCAAAGAGATCCGAATTGCTTGAGAAAGGTAACCGAATGCTGAAAATCATCGTTCGGTTACCTTTCCTGGCCATTCGGCTATCCAGAGAGCAGGCAATTCGCCAAATCCTGGCGAATTGCCTGCACATACGGTGCCTGTTCGGTCCCTGTTCGAGGGCAGTGAAATCCCCATAAAAAGCACTGCTTCGGCTATTCAGAGAACACAAACCAGCAGTGAAAGGTTCCCCTAATGCCCTGCCATTCGATGGTTTAATTCGGCAAATTTATTCAGGAGAATCCCATAGGCTTCAATGTTAAAAATATTCCTGTTTTAATTCAATATCTAATAAACCGTTCATTATAAAATTCTGCAGCAAAAAGTCTCTTTATTTATAGATTTTTTAGGATACTTTAAGCATTTTTCAGAATTTTTAAAAAAAAAATTAAAAGTCCGATTTTTTTTTTTTTTTTTTCAGTTTACTTATTTTTTTTGTAACAGCCCTCTTTATTATCATTCCCTGGACCTCCTGTGAAAATTTCAGACATTTTCGCTCAGTAATGATGAAAAACGAAAGAACAACTTTATTAAAGATAATAATGAAAAACAATCCACACATAATACGGAACATACATAAAAAACACAGTGGAGAACAATGATAATGCGTTCTGATAAGTCACAAAGGACTAGACACCATGTCCTATTAGGACCAATTGGTAATGGTGCACCCTAATAATTTGGTTTCCCAATTACGGGTAATTTATACAAAGTGTATAGCTCTACTATCGGTATAGGATGATTATGACGAAATTGTGAGCCACGGTAATAGAAAATATATACTGCATCCAGACATTCCGGCCGATGATTGGCGAAAATCAGTTCTTATCGCAAAGCCGCAATTTCATCTTATAAATGCACTTAGAACCAACCAGCAATTATAAGTTAGACACCGAAATGATGTCAGGTAGCCTCCCAGACCAATATATTGGAATGCTTAATTAGCCCACAAAACCATATCAAAGATTCTATGGCTTAAATAAACGCATAATGTTAGAATATTAAATTACCAAAAAAGGACTTAATTAAGTCACTTATCTATCTATTAGGCAGGATGGTCAACTGGCCCGACAGGAACCTTCATTAGATGACGTATTGCGATGTCAGCATATAGGTCGTTCCATATAATTCATCTAATACCTTTGTATATGGCGCAGCCGATGGACACTTAATGAAATTGAATTTAAAAGGAACATTCAATTGTCTTATACGTGGGCGTATAGGCAGGTGTGGTCCCACAAAGGGTTACACTTAGATAGGTAATCAAGTGGACATAATTTCCAAACAATTTCCATATAATTAGTTTATGATTACTGCAGCATATAACAAGATATTATTAGTTGTTGATCGATATAAATTAATATACACATAGATGTTAACATGGAATTAAATTAGAAAGAGCATTCAATTGTCCTATACGTAGCCATATAAACAGAGATAATCCCACAAGGGGTTTTGCTTGGTAAATCAAGTAGCCACATAGGATAGTCCTATCAACTTTCATATAGTGCTACAGTACTTGCTGCACAGCGATATAAGAGCATGAGGCATACAGATATACATATGGATATATTGTCAAGCAGTGTCACGAAACGGCTTGTAGGATTTACTAATTATATTGTATGTAGCCACATAAGGAAATTAGTCCAAAGTCGATTATCACACGCCAAGAATTAGTGAAATAATCCAGTTAACAAGCTTAATTAAATTTGGTAGATATAACATATCATAAGGGTCTGCATTCAGCCCAATATTCCAATATTAAGCACACGCTGGTTATTATAAGGTGTAAAATCGTTATTAGGTTAAATTTAACCGTATAACCACACACAGCTATGGTTTGACCAAACAGTTTCTAAACAATTACCAAATGAATTCCATATCGTTAGTTTGTAATTACTGCAGCATATAGCAAGATGTAGCTAGTTTAAGCATAGAGTCATACAAGTAGTGGCCACGCCACAATTCAACCCAAGGGTTTTTTCAGAAGCATTGATGACTGTTAAAAGAGTATCATACTCTGAGTAAAAAACTCAACGCGTTTCGCCGTTTTAGAGTCACGGCTTCATCAGGAGTAGGATACTTTAAGCATTTTTCTGAATTTTTTAAAAAAAATTAAAAGTCCGATTTTTTTTTATTTTTTTTTTCAGTTTGCTTATTTTTTTTGTAACAGCCCTCTTTATTATCATTCCCTGGACCTCCTGTGAAAATTTCAGACATTTTCGCTCAGTAGTTTCTTTGCAAACAGCGTTTCATTTTCCCAGATTCATACAAATGGTTTTTCTAATTTATTCACTGCCTCCTCTACGTCACAGCTGCTTCGGCTCTGTGTGATTCGGCTCCTTTTCGGCTCCTGTTCGGGTTTTTCGAAGGTTAATCCAGATGTTTTTGCTTGTTTTCAGCGTGCATTCGGTGAGTTTTCGTCAGGTTTGCGGCAGCTTTTCCCTGCAATTCGGGGACCCTGTGGTGCTTGCTGAATACACCGCAGGGTCACCGAAATGCAATCGGCAAAAGGAACCGAATTGAAGAGAACGAAAAGTCACCGAACGTGCGGTGACTTTTCGAATCTCTTTGGATAACCCTGACTGTCTCTGGTCAGAGCCCATACTGGTCAGAACAATGGTGGATTGTGATGGTAAATGGGATTACAGCATTAGATAATGGGGCAGTGTTGCGATCTGACAGTCTTTTGCTGGGAAAGTTACACAGTTCAAACAGTTTAATATATATAACACTCCAAATGATGGCCATGCCGTCACACAGACTATCTGAACAAGTATAATATAATGATAGGCGCTAAACTTAATGCTACAAAGCAAGCCTCACATTCGCATCACAGGTCTTTATTCAATTTTTCACAGTCACAAACACACTAGTCCACACTTTCAGAAATTCTAATTGTTTGTATAAGGGTTTATTCACAATCCATCATTCTTATATTTAAAGAACAGTGCTTTTAGTAATGGGAACTTCAGGGAACTACAGTGGATCATATACAGTAAAACTAAAGGGAATTCCCTGTTAAAAGAGCTTCCAATGCTATTATTATTATTATTATCATCATCATTTATATAGCCAACAGTTTCCGCAGCGCTTTAGAATAACCAAAGGAAACAGGATACAGATAAATGGACATAGGATGGAAACAAGAGATGTAGAGGGCCCTGCTCATAGGAGCTTACAGTCTAGAGGGATTGGGGTTGTCAGGATCATTAGTACCAGAGGTTCAGGAATGGTTGGGCAATGGAAGTGCTTCAGTCATGTGTGAGTAGGTGAGCAGGGGGCGAGTTGCATCAGTGATGTTGTACGCTAATCTGAGGAGATGGGTTTCGAGGGATTTCTTGAAGGCCAGAGGAGGAGAGTTTGATAAAGTGAGGTAAGTCATTCCACAGGACCGGAGCTGCCCTTAAGAAGTCTTGGAGGCGAGAGTTGGCAGTGTGGGTGTAGAAAGAGTACAGGCGGATGTCACCTGCTGACAGGAGTTGTCTAAACAGGATGTGTTTGCAGAGTAACAAAGACATGTAAGATGGGGTTGAGTTATTGAGCAATTTGAACCTGAACGTCAGTATTTTAAACTGTATCCTGAAACGTACAGGAAGCCAATGGAAGGACCGGCAGAAGGGGTAGTACGCGAGGTGCATCTGGTGAGAAAAATAATCTTGGTGCTTGTATTCATTACAGATTGCAAAGGGGCAATACGGACAATGGGGACGCCAATAAGGAGTGAGTTGCAGTAATCAAGCTAGAAATGACAAGCCAATGAACCAACACCTTTTCGATGTCTTGCATCAGAAAGGGGTGGATACGGGAAATGTTCTAGACTTGAAAGTAACAGAAATTGCCACTTTCTGGACGTGGGGAGAGGATGTTAGGAAATAATCAAAAATGACACCAAGGCAGCGAGACAGTCAGTGATTTCGTCCAGGAGAGCAGGAGAGAGATCAGGGAAGGAGAGGTATATTTGAGTGTCATCAGAGTATAGGTGGTAATGGAATCCAAAAGGAGCTGATCAGTTTGCCTAGAGAGGCAGTGTAGATTGAAAAAAGAAGAGCGCCCAGTACTGAACCTTGGGGCACCTGAACAGAGACAGGCTGCTGAGATTAGGTACTTCCAGAAAATGAGAGACTATACAATCGTTGGGACAGGTAGGAAGAGAACCATGAAAAAACAGTACCTTGAAGGCCTATATCACTAAGGATTTGAAAAAGGAGTGGTCAACTGTATCAAAGGTGGCAGAGAGGTCAAGAAGGATCAGCAGAGAGTAGCACCCATTTGATTTAGCAGTTACAAGGTCATTGGTCAGTTTCACAACAGCAGTTTCTGGCGAGGGCAGTGAGCGAAAGCCAGATTGCAGAGGTTCAAGGAGAGAGTGGGTGTTGAGGTAGTCAATCAGAAGGGCATACACAAGCTTTTCAAGGGGTTTGGAGGCAAAAGAGAGCAGGGACACGGGGAAGTAGTTGGAGGGCGCAGTCAGATCCAGAGACAGCTTTTTTAGGATTGTGACTATCGTGGCATGTTTGAGGGGAGCAGGAAAGACCCCAGAGGTTAAGGACAGATTAAAGGTGTGGTCAAGGACCATACAAGAGAAACAGAAAGTGTTTTGGTAAGATGTGAAGGAACAGGGTCGAGAGGGCAGGTACTGGGATGAGAGGATCGTAATAACTTGAAGACCTCTTGTTCAGTCACAGTAGGGAATGAGTTAAACATGTGAGGATAGACATGTTGAATATCTTCCTGCATGGGTGATAACGGCGTTGTGGAGATTTCAGTTCTTATCTGCTCTATTTTTGCTGTGAAAAAGCATGCTAGGTCTTTGGCATTGAGGTCAGTGTGAGGAACAGCCACAGCAGGATGGAGAAGGGGCATAGCGCGATGACGTCATTTTTAGAGTTAACCCCTAGCTGCCACCAATGGTGGAGATAGGGGGTTCCATTGAACCCCCTATCTCCCGATCCTTGGCAGCTAGTGGTTAATGTTTGGTATTGTTGGATCGGCCAGAGCATGGCCTTTCCAACGATACCAAACATGAGCATCTTAAAAGTTATCAGAAAATAAATAAAAATAAAAATGTAAATAAAAAAATATTTAAATAAATAAATAAACAGCTTTTTTTTTTGTTAATGCAGCAATATTGTTCCCATTTCAATTATAATGTGAACAATGATGCTGCACTAATGATTTTTGTATGGGGTGCGTTTGTTAAAAATCACGTGATTTTTCCCAAAAAAAATGTAACGAGTCCCCATTTCTATTTCTTTAAACAAGCGCAACCCATAGAAAATATAACCGCAAACGCTCGCATGTTAAAATGTAGAAAAAAACTCTTTACACGTTGTAAATTATTGAAAATTAAAATTTTGTTGCATTTTTTGTTATAATATAAAGACAGGACATGACGTATACATATAATAATGATATATTATGAATCTGCCGAGTCTGCTGGAAAGAACGATATATAATATGTCTGGGTCATATAATAAAATAAGGCTTCAAAACGCGTTTAAACATGATGAGCAAAACCGGTAAAAATGAGCTCAGCACACAGGTGTGAAATGCCTCAGCAGCGAAAGTTCTTTTTTAATACGTATATTCCCTCACTTTAATATATTAAATATTACAACATTTAATTATATTATGATGACAATAATGAATGATGATTTAAATTTTAATAAATAATTTTTATAATATATACATTTTTATATATATATTAGTATATATTTTAGTTTACATTTGACTAAATTCATTATATTTTACAAATTAATTTTATTTTATATATTCATTTAAGTAGACATTAGCTATCACTCTCAATTGTCTATTTAACTTTCAAATAATTTTTTAGTTAAAAAAAAGAAAAAGGATGACAGGACAAACATAGTTTGTCACCTCAGTATACTATATCATTATTGTGCAGCATCAGTAAAGCAGCAATGTAGCAATAACAATCCATTATACCTTTACTCTTCTGCTAAGCATGGCGGTCTGGGTCAGTTCTCTTTGATCTTTTTTTGCTTCTTTGGCTGGTGGTAGTCTGAGTCATTCTCTTCTCCTCTTCCTCTGCAGGGATGTGTGAATGAATGCTTATGTTTGATGAATGGTTTATTTATTATTTTTAAAGGAAAAGTGAGGGGGCATTTGGTGACCCACTAATCAGTTATGTTCAGAAAACAAAGCCTTTCTCACATCGTCATTCCAACAGAAGTGACCTATGGCTACTAAAGTGAATGTTAGTTGGCACTGTCACACCACTATATATAGTTGGGCAAGGGGAAATCCAGGAACGACAATAATATTTGAGGGGAAAAATAGTAGTAACAGCGATTTCAGAGACAATAAATAAAAGGCAGACGAAAAGAAGGCAAAATTGTGCAGGCAATTGGAGACCCAATCACCCAGCACCAAGAGTGTGCTGACATCATCAAAGATTTTGTGGCCTACAGGTGGGATACGCAAATTCTGTCTGCCTGGTGATGACTTTGATTGCAGAGGAAGCTCCTCCGCTTCACACAGCGATGGATGCACACAAATAGGGACTGGAGGGTGAGACTCTTCATGCAGCCTGACCACTTTAATAAGATAAAGAGTTCAGGGAGTGTAGAGTGTCCATTTAATGCTACACATTCATGTATAGATCTTAATACATTCTGAAAACGTATAACGTTGAAGAATAAGTTTTAGTTTTGTTTGTGCCAAACTAACTATTTTCAGCAAATCATGGTGTTTAAATATTCAGTTGTCAAAAAAATTCTGAACTAGCCCAATCTAAGCTTGATGTTAATTATACTGCTTTGGGCCTGTTACTGATTTCTTAAGGCATTTTTTTCATAGTGTTAATAGGGTTTTCTCATAATCAAACAGGGATTAGGAGATTACTGAACACTCTGTAGACTATACAAGAAGCCCTTATGTGCTTGTTCTTTTCACTGCTGCCTTCATCCTGGTGCAATCACTGATTGCATCAATTCCAGGAAGAAACAGATGCTTATGTACAAGAGGTACTTATCTCTAATTCAATGTTCTACATCAGCTGGATGAAGTGTTTGTATGCATAAGAGGAACTGATCAAGCCTTAGCAGCAACTACCTTTTTGGTTTATAAACATTGTATCCATTAATGGTGTTAATGGATCCATGTGTATTCAGACATCTATCTATGTAATCTAATGTTTATCCAGCCACTTTTTAAAGTGAACCTGTTGTGCCTACCGGACGGTGGGCTCATTTGGAAAGGGGAATTCTGTCAAATATGTGTATAAGCAGTTTTTTGCTAACATATATATTTGAAAAAATTCCCCATAACGTTTTCTCTGTCACTTATTTCCATACGGCATACTGCAGGGGCGAGTTACAGCTGTGAGCAGAGAGCCCTCCTACAGGATAACCCTCCGCTCACTCCTGGCAGCCGAATAGCGGTTGAGGTATAAGACAGAAGACCACTGAAGAAGTTGCCACTGAGGGCCAATTGTGCAGCACTGTGTGACAGCCCACAGGAAGCATGGCCCATGGCAAGCACCATCCACAGAAGGATAAACATGACAGTGCCCTCTGCTGGAACTGGGTAAATATCAGGTGCAATATCTAATCAAGGAATGAGATATTGCATTCCTTTGTATGATCAATGAAATATCTATTAAATGATGGTATATCACAACCTAAATTCACCTGGCCACGACAGGTGCACTTTAAAACTAGAATTGGCTATGGCTTATGGTCACTATTTTAAAGAAAATGCAACAAAGTATGGACCTTAAGATCAGATAATAACAACTGTTATTAGGTAATGCTAATTAGTGTGTTTATTTGTAGAAATCGGAAAATTTGCAGAGATGGCTAGATTTGAGGTTTAGAAATTACTTCCCATAATTATGGCTGCTGAAGGTATGTCTGGATTCTTTCTGCTTGACTCGTATAATAACTTTAGCCTAGGATCACTATTAATCGATGGTGCTTCTACAATCAAGGAATTTTCAGCTTGGAAAACACATCATACACTAAGACTTGCAACATTAAATGAAAGATGCAATTTTCTAGCCATTATATGTTAAGGCACCCAAACTTACAAACGAAGAAATTGAAAAAAGTACAGTGTATCATATTTCTCCTTGGATCAAGCAGCTTTACCCACATATTAAATATTATAACCCTTAATATTATGTTTTTGCAGGAAGTCATCCAGCTGTTGTTTAAAGGTCTATACAGTCTCTGACCCAACCACCTTAACAGGCAGAGAATTCCACAGCTTTATAGTTCTCACCGTAAAATAACCTTTCCTATGCTTTAGGCTGAATTTCTTTTCGTCCAGTCTAAATGGTTGGCCTCGTGTCCTGTGTATAGTCCTGTTAATGAATAGGTTTCCAGGCAATGGTTTATAATGGCCCTGTGTGTATTTATATAAAGTTGTCAGATCCCCTTTAACCCCTTAGTGACCGGGCGGTTTTACACAAATCCGTCCTTTAGTGACCGCTGCTGTTTTTACGTTTCTGCGCTGTTAGTGTTTACGTCAAATTTTCCTCTTACTCGTTTATGTAACCCACACATATTTTACACTGTTTTTCTCGTCATTAAATGGACTTTATAAAGATACCATTTTTTTCATCATTTCATATAATTTACTTTAAAAAATATTGTGAAATATGACAAAAAAATTGAAAAAACACCACTTTTTCGAACTTTGACCCCCAAAATTTCTTATGTATCAACAACCGTCAAAAAAAATTAATTGCTTAGTAGTTTCTAAATTTAGTACTGAGTTTAGCAATACCCAATGTTTACATATTCCTCGCTTTTCCTTATTTTATGCAACAATAAGTGCAAGTAGCACTTTGCCATTTCCAAAGAGTTTATTTTCAAAACTAGTGATAGTGACATTGTAACACTGATATCTGTCACTAATTCCTGAATAACCCTCACATATACATATTTTTTTTAAAGTACACAAATCAAGGTATTAAACTTGGGGTATTTTGACTCTTTCCATGCAAACCATTTTACCACAAATCTATGCAAAGTTTGAGAAAAAAAATTTTTTCGATTTTTTTTTTTTTAACGCAATTTAAGAATACATGTACTGTGAACTTTAAGGTTTACTGCCAAAGAGCACCCCAAAATATGTTCAGCAACATCTTCTGAGAAAATTGATACCACCCATGTATAGGTATGTCGGGTCATTGGGGGCTAATAGGCCTTATTTGGGGGGTGCGCATTTCAGTTTTCCAACTTGGAATTTTCACATTTCGTCATCATGCACCCATGTCCTATTTGGGACATTTTTGAAGCCGGCCAAAGTAATTTACCCCCATCAAACCATATTATTTTAGAAAGGGCACACCCTAGGGTGCTTCAAAGAGTTGTATTTTAACACTTTCCATGCACTAGCTCTATGTCAAATTTTCAGGTAGTCACTTTTTTGTTATTTTTTCACACACATTGTACTTTAGGCATGAATTGTCAAATCCAGTTATGGGTACTGCCAAAAAACACCCCAAAATATGTTCAGCAACATCTTCTGAGTAAATTGATACCACCCATGTATAGGTATGTCGGGTCATTTGGGGGCTAATAGGCCTTATTTGGGGGTGCGCATTTCAGTTTTCCAACTTGGAATTTTCACATTTCGTCATCATGCACCCATGTCCTATTTGGACATTTTTGAAGCCGGCCAAAGTAATTTACCCCCATCAAATCATATATTTTTAGAAAGGGCACACCCTAGGGTGCTTCAAAGAGTTGTATTTTAACACTTTCCATGCACTAGCTCTATGTCAAACTTTCAGGTAGTCACTTTTTGTGTTATTTTTTCACACACATTGTACTTTAGGCATGAATTGTCAAATCCAGTTATGGGTTACTGCCAAAAAACACCCCAAAATATGTTCAGCAACATCTTCTGAGTAAATTGATACCACCCATGTATAGGTATGTCGGGTCATTTGCGGCTATTAGGCCTTATTTGGGGGTGCGCATTTCAGTTTTCCAACTTGGAATTTTCACATTTGTTCATCATGCACCCATGTCCTATTTGGGACATTTTTTGAAGCCGGCCAAAGTAATTTACCCCCATCAAATCATATATTTATAGAAAGGGCACACCCTAGGGTGCTTCAAAGAGTTGTATTTTAACACTTTCCATGCACTAGCTTTATGTCAAACTTTCAGGTAGTCACTTTTTGGGTTATTTTTTCACACACATTGTACTTTAGGCATGAATTGTCAAATCCAGTTATGGGTTACTGCCAAAAAACACCCCAAAATATGTTCAGCAACATCTTCTGAGTAAATTGATACCACCCATGTATAGGTATGTCGGGTCATTTGGGGGCTAATAGGCCTTATTGGGGGGTGCGCATTTCAGTTTTCCAACTTGGAATTTTCACATTTTCATCATGCACCCATGTCCTATTTGGGACATTTTTGAAGCCAGCCAAAGTAATTTACCCCCATCAAACCATATATTTTTAGAAGGGCACACCCTAGGGTGCTTCAAAGAGTTGTATTTTAACACTTTCCATGCACTAGCTCTATGTCAAACTTTCAGGTAGTCACTTTTTGTGTTATTTTTTCACACACATTGTACTTTAGGCATGAATTGTCAAATCCAGTTATGGGTACTGCCAAAAAACACCCCAAAATATGTTCAGCAACATCTTCTGAGTAAATTGATACCACCCATGTATAGGTATGTCGGGTCATTTGGGGGCTATTAGGCCTTATTTGGGGGTGCGCATTTCAGTTTTCCAACTTGGAATTTTCACATTTCGTCATCATCATGCACCCATGTCCTATTTGGGACATTTTTGAAGCCGGCCAAAGTAATTTACCCCCATCAAATCATATATTTTTAGAAAGGGCACACCCTAGGGTGCTTCAAAGAGTTGTATTTTAACACTTTCCATGCACTAGCTCTATGTCAAACTTCAGGTAGTCACTTTTTGTGTTATTTTTTCACACACATTGTACTTTAGGCATGAATTGTCAAATCCAGTTATGGTTACTGCCAAAAAACACCCCAAAATATGTTCAGCAACATCTTCTGAGTAAATTGATACCACCCATGTATAGGTATGTCGGGTCATTTGGGGGCTATTAGGCCTTATTTGGGGGGTGCGCATTTCAGTTTTCCAACTTGGAATTTTCACATTTCGTCATCATGCACCCATGTCCTATTTGGACATTTTTGAAGCCGGCCAAAGTAATTTACCCCCATCAAATCATATATTTATAGAAAGGCACACCCTAGGGGTGCTTAAAGAGTTGTATTTTAACACTTTCCATGCACTAGCTTTATGTCAAACTTTCAGGTAGTCACTTTTTGGTTATTTTTTCACACACATTGTACTTTAGGCATGAATTGTCAAATCCAGTTATGGGTTACTGCCAAAAACACCCCAAAATATGTTCAGCAACATCTTCTGAGTAAATTGATACCACCCATGTATAGTATGTCGGGTCATTTGGGGGCTAATAGGCCTTATTTGGGGGGTGCGCATTTCAGTTTTCCAACTTGAATTTTCACATTTCGTCATCATGCACCCATGTCCTATTTGGACATTTTTGAAGCCAGCCAAAGTAATTTACCCCCATCAAACCATATATTTTTAGAAAGGGCACACCCTAGGGTGCTTCAAAGAGTTGTATTTTAACACTTTCCATGCACTAGCTCTATGTCAAACTTTCAGGTAGTCACTTTTTGTGTTATTTTTTCACACACATTGTACTTTAGCATGAATTGTCAAATCCAGTTATGGCTTACTGCCAAAAAAAACCCCAAAATATGTTCAGCAACATCTTCTGAGTAAATTGATACCACCCATGTATAGGTATGTCGGGTCATTTGGGGCTAATAGGCCTTTTGGGGGGTGCGCATTTCAGTTTTCCAACTTGGAATTTTCACATTTCGTCATCATGCACCCATGTCCTATTTGGGACATTTTTGAAGCCGGCCAAAGTAATTTACCCCCATCAAACCATATATTTTTAGAAAGGGCACACCCTAGGTGCTTCAAAGAGTTGTATTTTAACACTTTCCATGCACTAGCTCTATGTCAAACTTTCAGGTAGTCACTTTTTGGGTTATTTTTTCACACACATTGTACTTTAGGCATGAATTGTCAAATCCAGTTATGGGTTACTGCCAAAAAACACCCCAAAATATGTTCAGCAACATCTTCTGAGTAAATTGATACCACCCATGTATAGGTATGTCGGTCATTTGGGGCTAATAGGCCTTATTTGGGGGGTGCGCATTTCAGTTTTCCAACTTGGAATTTTCACATTTCGTCATCATGCACCCATGTCCTATTTGGGACATTTTTGAAGCCGCGCCAAAGTAATTACCCCCATCAAACCATATATTTTTAGAAAGGCACACCCTAGGGTGCTTCAAAGAGTTGTATTTTAACACTTTCCATGCACTAGCTCTATGTCAAACTTTCAGGTAGTCACTTTTTGTGTTATTTTTTCACACACATTGTACTTTAGGCATGAATTGTCAAATCCAGTTATGGGTTACTGCCAAAAAACACCCAAAATATGTTCAGCAACATCTTCTGAGTAAATTGATACCACCCATGTATAGGTATGTCGGGTCATTTGGGGGCTATTAGGCCTTATTTGGGGTGCGCATTTCAGTTTTCCAACTTGGAATTTTACATTTCGTCATCATGCACCCATGTCCTATTTGGGACATTTTTGAAGCCGGCCAAAGTAATTTACCCCCATAAAATCATATATTTTTAGAAAGGGCACACCCTAGGGTGCTTCAAAGAGTTGTATTTTAACACTTTCCATGCACTAGCTTTATGTCAAACTTTCAGGTAGTCACTTTTTGGGTTATTTTTTCACACACATTGTACTTTAGGCATGAATTGTCAAATCCAGTTATGGGTTACTGCCAAAAAACACCCCAAAATATGTTCAGCAACATCTTCTGAGTAAATTGATACCACCCATGTATAGGTATGTCGGGTCATTTGGGGCTAATAGGCCTTATTGGGGGGTGCGCATTTCAGTTTTCCAACTTGGAATTTTCACATTTCGTCATCATGCACCCATGTCCTATTTGGGACATTTTTGAAGCCAGCCAAAGTAATTTACCCCCATCACACCATATATTTTTAGAAAGGGCACACCCTAGGGTGCTTCAAAGAGTTGTATTTTAACACTTTCCATGCACTAGCTCTATGTCAAACTTTCAGGTAGTCACTTTTGTTTATTTTTTCACACACATTGTACTTTAGGCATGAATTGTCAAATCCAGTTATGTTTTACTGCCAAAAAACACCCCAAAATATGTTCAGCAACATCTTCTGAGTAAATTGATACCACCCATGTATAGGATATGTCGGTCATTTGGGGGCTAATAGGCCTTATTTGGGGGTGCGCATTTCAGTTTTCAACTTGGAATTTTCACATTTCGTCATCATGCACCCATGTCCTATTTGGGACATTTTTGAAGCCGGCCAAAGTAATTTACCCCCATCAAACCATATATTTTTAGAAAGGGCACACCCTAGGGTGCTTCAAAAGTTGTATTTTAACACTTTCCATGCACTAGCTCTATGTCAAATTTTCAGGTAGTCACTTTTTGGGTTATTTTTTCACACACATTGTATTTAGGCATGAATTGTCAAATCCAGTTATGGTTACTGCCAAAAAACACCCCAAAATATGTTCAGCAACATCTTCTGAGTAAATTGATACCACCCATGTATAGGTATGTCGGGTCATTTGGGGGCTATTAGGCTTTATTTTGGGGGGTGCGCATTTCAGTTTTCCAACTTGGAATTTTCACATTTCGTCATCATGCACCCATGTCCTATTTGGGACATTTTTGAAGCGGCCAAAAGATTTACCCCATCAAATCATATATATGGAAAGGGCACAACCCTAGGTGCTTCAAAGAGTTGTATTTTAACACTTTCCATGCACTAGCTTTATGTCAAACTTTCAGGTAGTCACTTTTTGTGTTATTTTTTCACACACCCATTGTACTTTAGGCATGAATTGTCAAATCCAGTTATGGGTACTGCCAAAAACCACCCCAAAATATGTTCAGCAACATCTTCTGAGTAAAGTGATACCACCCATATGATAGATTTGTTCTTGTGTTTGCTCCAAAACAAATTGAGATACTGTTTGGTGGTCATTTTTCATTTTTTCACACCCACATTAGTTTTGGACTGTGATTTAGGAGACACTGTTGTTGTTACTGCATGAAAACTTTCCAGGTTGTTTTCTGCAAGTCTCCTGAGTACACCCATGCCCCCCATGCATAGGTTTGCCAGGATTTTGGGAAGGTTCAAATACAATTTTTATGACTTTGTCATTGGAGTTGAAATTGAGATTATTTCTTCAGCTAGGCCTATCTTTGGTTTTGGGTCTACCGCATACCCCAGTTTGAATTATTGCCAGAAAATTGTTTATATTTGTTATGTTGACACCCCAAGGTATTGCATATGGAGTGCTTTGATGCCATGGATGCAACGGTTTTAGCCCAAAACATTTGAGAAGGTGTGTGCGGTAATTTTTCAATTTCAGATTTTTAAGCCCACATTAGATTTGGACTGTGATTTAGGAGACACTGTGTTTGTTACTGCATGAAAACTCTCCAGGTTGTTTTCTGCAAGTCTCCTGAGTACACCCATGCCCCCATAGGTGTGCAAAGATTTTGGCAAAATACAGCACCAATTGTAGAACATAAAAATGTACGAATAAAATGTAAAAGTCTGGTGCAGTAAAAGAAAAAAAAAACTAAACTGAACTAACTAACTGGAGTGTGAGAAAAAATAGAAAGGAAAAAAAAAATCACAGATCACGCACAGTGTGATATATCTTGAAACAGTCCCCAAGACACAGACCGGGTTGTCCAGGGCATTCTGGCAGTAAAAGATTGTGTCTCTCCTCTGCCCCCTTGAAACACACCCTGCACCTTTTTTGGGGTTTCTGTTTGCCCTCAGTAGGGGGGATTTTATAAATAAAATGCGTAGCCCCAACTCTGTCCCCCATCACCGCCCGGGGAGCAGGTGCATCCTGGTACAAAAGCCCCAAAATGACCTGGAGCTGAAACTGTAAAAAGGACAGCGTCACTCCGGGGTTTGCCTTTTTGCAGAGCAAAAAGGCATTGTGGGTTGCAATTTGCATCAGGTAAATTGCAACCTTTTTGTACCAGGCCCTTGACTTCCGCATAATCTGGTAGGGCTGGAGCAGCTGATCTGCCAGATCAACCCCACCCATATGCCGGTTATAGGCTTTGATGCACACTGGCTTCCTGATGCGCTCAGCTCTGCCACGTACAGAGACCTCCACAGACCTCTCAGTGTGGAGTGGGATAGAAGGTATACATCCTTCTTGTCTCTGTACTTGACCGCCAACAGCTCCTCTTGGCGCAGAGCTGAGGTCTCCCCCCTTTTTAACCGGGTGCGGACAAGCTGTGCTGGGAAACCTACGCGGTTCTTGCGAACAGTACCGCATGCTGCTGTATCAAAACAATACAGCAGCTTGAACAAAGGGACACTCGTATAAAAATTATCAACATACAAGTGGTACCCTTTGTTCATCAGGGGAAAAAGTAGGTCCCACACAATCTTGCCACTGGTTCCCATGTGTTCTGGGCAACCTGGAGGGTCAAGGCTACTATCCTTTCCCTCGTACACCCGGAAGGCCTGAGTATACCCACTCTTCGCTGTCACAGAGCTTATACACCTTCACTCCATACCTGGAGCGTTTGGAAGGAATATACTGCTTGAATCCCAGCCTACCCTTGTATTTCATTAGGGATTCATCCACGCAGATATTCCTTCCAGGTGTATAAGCCTCTGCAAACCTGGCGGCGAAGTGGGTAATCAGGGGGCGGATTTTATACAGCCTGTCAAACTGGGGATGCTCTCTAGGAGGGCACAGGCTGTTGTCACTGAAGTGCATGAAATGCAAAATGTTTTCATACCTTCTACGTGACATTGATTGGGGGTAAATGGGGGTAGAGCAGATGGGGCTACTGCTCCAGTAGGAGCGAATTGAGGGCTTCTTTATGATGCCCATCAGCATAGTAAGTGCCCAGAATTTCAGAAATTCTGGCACATCTAGCGGGGTCCATTGCTGCTTGCCAAGTAGGAGTCTGGCTTCGCAGCACAATGCTGATGGGCATACAGATTTGATTGGGCCACGATGTGGCCCAACAAATCATCCCCCATAAACACCTGCAAAAACTGTGTGGCGGTAAATCCTGCAACATCAATATTGATGCCAGGATTTGCCGTGAAAGGAGGGATATCTGGCTCTGGCGATGAGGCACTACCCACTCCTCAGCTGGAGCTGTGCGTCTCCTGCTGGCAGGTGGTGACCCAGGATCTGCATCAGAAACATCACTAGATACATCAGCCAGCGTAGATAATGTATCTAGCGACGTCTCTGAGCAGTTAGCGGGTCGAAATCGGGGTCTGAGTCTGACGCAGATGCCTCAGATTCTGACGCCAGGATGGCATATGCCTCCTCGGCGCTGTACACCCTCTCAGACATTATATATAATAGATTATAAAATTTTATAATTATTATATATAATAAGCGGATTGTTAGTTCTTAGAAGAACCGTTGGGTTTCACAAAATACAAATAAAACCTAAATCTCTCTAAATCACTCTAAACCTGCCTCAATTCTTCTAAATCTCCCTAAAATCTCTCTAAATCTGCCTCAATTTTTCTAATCTCACTAAAATCTCTCTAAATCTGCCTCAATTTTTCTAATCTCACTAAAATCTCTAACCTGTCAAATCTGATCTCTCTCTCTCGCTCACCAAAACACAAGTGAGGAGAGGGAGAGAGAATCACAGAGGTCAGAGCCAATATTTACAAAATATTGACCTGACCTGACAAATTAGAAATTTTATTTTGATTTGTTTTTACTTCTGATTGGATGTTGCTAGCCTGCCTCTCTGATGAGGCAGGCTAGGAACATCCCACTCAGCCCCAAGATGACCCTGCCCTTAGAAGGGCAGCGCCATCTTGGCTGTCAGTTTATTTTATTTTATTCATTTTTATTGATTTTTATTTTACTTTTTTTTACTTTTTTTACACTTTTTTTTAGTCTGCTGGGTGCCTTGATCCCTCGAGGCACCCAGCAGAGCACCTGATCACTCATGTGATCGTTTTTGTACTGAGTGCCACGATACTTCGTGGCACTCAGTACTTCCTGTCGCTACCGGAAGTGATCGCTCGGGGGGAGCGATCACTTAGCGGACCGGCGGCAGGTAAGCATATTGCAAGGATGCCTCGATGTCGAGGCATCCCTGCAATATACACAGAGCAGCTGGAAGCGATCCGATCGCTTCCAGCGCTCTCTAGAAGTGCCGGGCACCTCTCCGGTAAAACCGGATGTTGATCGCTCCCGGGGAGCGATCACAAGGTGCCCCGGCACTTCTCACCACCATTGCACGGATGCCTGGACTCCCAGGCATCCTGCAATGGCGTTTGAGCTGCTGGAAGCGATCCGATCGCTTCCCGCGCTCAAAAAACCGCAGGACGTACCATGTACGTCAGCGGGTCTAAAAGAGACCCGCTGCAATGACGTACATGGTACGTCCTGGGTCCTTAAGGGGTTAAGGTGCTGTTTTCCTAAACTAAACAGGTTTAAGCTTGTTAGGCTTTGATCATAACTTAAATCTTCCATTCAACTCGGTACCATTTAGGGTAAGTTGCTTGTGTGTTCTTCACTCCAAAGTGCATAACCTTGCATTTATCTACATTAAATTTCATCTGCCATTTGAGTGCCCAGTCCCCCGATATAGCTAAATCCCTCTTCAGCGAAGTAATATCCTGCTCATGCTTTATTAGCTTTCCTAGTTTTGTGTCATCTGCAAACACTGACACATTACTTTCGATGCCTATTTCAAGATTATTTATAAATAGATTGAATATAATTGGTCCTCTAACAGACCCCTGAGGGACACCACTTACCAATGGTGTCCATCTTGAAAATGTACCATTTATGACCACGCTCTGTACTCTATCTTTTATCCGGTGCTCTATCCAAGAACAATTTCATCTAGATCATTTTTTTCTTAATTTGAACAGAAACCTCTTGTGTGGAACTGTATCAAAGGCTTTGACAAAATCCAAGTAAATCACATCCACTGCGACCCCCTGATCTATACATTCACTTCTTCATAGAATGCAGGGCCGGTGCAAGCATTTTTGTCTAGTCAGGCGAAGGTGCGTTTTGGTGCCCCCCCATCCGTGTCATGTCAAGCCAATCAGGATAGAGGTGCCATAATAATCTCTATATATGCACACATACATATATACACACTCTAGTGTCACACCGATACCACTTTAAGACCGAGTACAAGTACCAATACTTTTTTTCAGGTATTCACCAATATCATGCCCACTCAGATACATATATACAGACCAGAACATGTCCAGATAAATATATATATACGCACAGAGACCTCAGACCAGAACATGTCCAGATATATATATATATTGACCCCAGCTCACATGGATATATTTGCCCCAGCTCACAAGGGTATATATATTGCCCCCAGCTCACATGGATATATATATATATAGCCCCAGCTCACAAGGGTATATTTGCCCCCATCTCACATATGGGTATATTTACCACAGCTCACACATGGGTATATTTGTCCCCAGAGCTCACACATGGGTATATTTGCCCCAGCTCACATATGGATATATTTGCCCCAACTCACATATGGGTATATTTGCCCCAACTCACATATGGGTATATTTGCCCCAACTCACATATGGGTATATTTGTCCCAGCTCACACATGGGTATATTTGCCCCTGCTCACATATGGGTATATTTGCCCCAGCTCACATTGGGTATATTTGCCCCCAGAGCTCACACATGGATATATTTGCCCCCAGAGCTCACACATGGGTAAATTTGCCCCAGCTCACATCATTCTTCCCCTCAATTAATTTCACCCCCTCAATTCATTCTCCCCCTCAATTCCTCCACCCCTTCAATTCATTCTCCCTTCAATTCAATCTCCCCTTTAATTCATTTCATACCCCTGCTCACACGCGCACATCACCCCTGCACACACACACACACACACACATCACCCCTGCTCACACGCGCACATCACCCCTGCTCACACACACATCACCCCTGCTCACACACACATCACCCCTGCTCACACACACATCACCCCTGCTCACACACATCACCCCTGCTCACACACATCACCCCTGCTCACACACACTTCACCCCTGCTCACACACATCACCCCTGCTCACACACATCACCCCTGCTCACATACATCACCCCTGCTCACACACATCACCCCTGCTCACACACCACCCCTGCTCACACATCACCCCTGCTCACACATCACCCCTGCTCACACGCACACATCACCCCTGCTCACACGCACACACATCACCCCTGCTCACACATCACCCCTGCTCACACATCACCCCTGCTCACACGCACACATCACCCCTGCTCACACATCACCCCTGCTCACACACACACACATCACCCCTGCTCACACATCACCCCTGCTCACACACACACACATCACCCCTGCTCACACACCACACATCACCCCTGCTCACACATCACCCCTGCTCACACATCACCCCTGCTCACACACACACATCACCCCTGCTCACACATCACCCCTGCTCACACGCACACATCACCCCTGCTCACACATCACCCCTGCTCACACACACACACATCACCCCTGCTCACACATCACCCCTGCTCACACATCACCCCTGCTCACACACACACATCACCCCTGCTCACACACACACACATCACCCCTGCTCACACAAACACACATCACCCCTGCTCACACATCACCCCTGCTCACACGCACACATCACCCCTGCTCACACATCACCCCTGCTCACACATCACCCTGCTCACACACGCACATATCACCCCTGCTCACACACACACATCACCCTGCTCACACACACACATCACCCCTGCTCACACTGCTCACACATCACCCCTGCTCACACACACACACATCACCCCTGCTCACACACACACACATCACCCCTGCTCACACTGCTCACACATCACCCCTGCTCACACACACATCACCCCTGCTCACACACACACACCCCTGCTCACACACATCACCCCTGCTCACACACATCACCCCTGCTCACACACATCACCCTGCTCACACACTTCACCCCTGCTCACACACATCACCCCTGCTCACACACATCACACCCTGCTCACACACACACACCCCACCCCTGCTCATACATCACCCCTGCTCACACACACACCACCCCTGCTCACACATCACCCCTGCTCACACATCACCCCTGCTCACACATCACCCCTGCTCACACGCACACATCACCCCTGCTCACACGCACACATCACCCCTGCTCACACATCACCCCTGCTCACACATCACCCCTGCTCACACACACACATCACCCCTGCTCACACATCACCCCTGCTCACACGCACACATCACCCCTGCTCACACATCACCCCTGCTCACACACACACACATCACCCCTGCTCACACATCACCCCTGCTCACACACACACACATCACCCCTGCTCACACACACACATCACCCCTGCTCACACAAACACACATCACCTGCTCACACATCACCCCTGCTGCTCACACATCACCCCTGCTCACACACACACATCACCCCTGCTCACACATCACCCTGCTCACACGCACACATCACCCCTGCTCACACATCACCCCTGCTCACACACACACACATCACCCCTGCTCACACATCACCCTGCTCACACACACACACATCACCCCTGCTCACACATCACCCCTGCTCACACATCACCCCTGCTCACACACACACACATCACCCCTGCTCACACACACACACATCACCCCTGCTCACACAAACACACATCACCCCTGCTCACACATCACCCCTGCTCACACGCACACATCACCCCTGCTCACACATCACCCCTGCTCACACGCACACATCACCCCTGCTCACACATCACCCCTGCTCACACATCACCCCTGCTCACACATCACCCCTGCTCACACACGCACATATCACCCCTGCTCACACACACACACATCACCCCTGCTCACACTGCTCACACATCACCCCTGCTCACACACACATCACCCCTGCTCACATATCACCCCTGCTCACACACACACATCACCCCTGCTCACACACATACATCACCCCTGCACACACACACACCCACCCCCCATACTCACACCCACCCCCCCCATACTCACACCCACCTCCCCATGCTCACACACACCCAATGCTCTCATTCACCCATGCTCACACACACAGACGCACACTCCATGCTTACACACCCACCTCCCCCATGCTCACCCCCATACTCACACCCCCTGCTTGCTACTTACCCTAGGATTCAAATCCCTGGCTGCCTCCGTGGTTACAGCTGAGCTGGTCTCTCTCCACTCCCCCCACCCTGCACGTGCTGGACACTTCCTGCACAGGAGCAGGGGAGGGAGGCTCTGCTAGCTGCTGTGAGGAGGAAGGGGGTGGATGGGCGGGGCCAGCATCTTCCCATGTGAGCTGTGGTCTGGCAGCCTCCTCTTCCTCCTCCTCTGCACCCCCCCCCCCCGCAGGGCCTTTACTTCCGGTGCAGCGTGTGGGAGTGGGATCCCACACGCTGCCGAGTAAATGGGAAACCTTGTGCCCGATCCTTGCAAGGCCTCCGCTCGCTGGGTGGTCCAGATAATGATTTTTCCGCCCCTCAACTGGCAGAAAGCCAGAATAGTAAGGCAGCCGCCTGTGCTGCCTTACACTAGCGCCGGCCCTGATAGAATGCAATTAGGTTAGTTGGACAATGGACATGATCTGTGTTTCATAAATACATGCTGATTTTTGCAATTACATTATACCACCATGGTACCATTGCCTGTCATTCCAATGCCCCTCTCAGTGACTACTTTGCCTATCACAGCCCTGTTTATGTTATACATTATTTGTTTATAACTCACCCAAAAATGCATTAACTGAATTTTATCCGACACTTATATTTTCAGTTTTCTAACATTTCTTAACCTCCCTGGCAGTTTTCCCGAGTGTGGCTCAGGGCTAAATTACATTGCTGAAAGCGGTAAACCTGAGCCACAATCGGCTGGATACATACCTTTACCCGCGCTCCCTCACTGTCCTCCCGCAATCACATTCTCCTCTGTGTGATCGCGACATCCTGCTTCCTTTTTACCTTCTCGTGAGAAGGGAACCAGGAAGCAGGACACCGCGATCGCATGGAGGTGACTGCAGGGGACAGCGAGGGAGCGCGGGACAGGTATGTATCCAGCCCGAGTGTGGCTCGAGGTTACCGCTTTCAGCAATGAATTTAACCCCAAACCACACTCGGGAAACCGCTAGGGGGCTGGATAATTGTTCCGATTCTGACATATAAAATATGTCAGAATTATAACGCCAGGGAGGTTAATACAAAACTATAACTTATTGGATCAAGCATGAACATACTAGATCGAGGAAAAATATTAAAGTTTTGTTATATTATAGATCCAACATGTTCAGAAGAGTTGCACAACTGGTAAGGCTAGGGTCAGACGAGCGCATTTTGTACGGACTTTGCGTCCGTGCAGTACGGACGTACTTTCTGACTGACGACAAGGTAGTGGCCACACAGTCCGTTTTATTTTTTGACTGATGTAGCAGGGAAAATAAATTAAAATGAAAACCATTTTGTCCGTCAAAAATGCTGGACGTATAAATGCAGTCCATCTGACCAGGTACCATCACTCACACACAAAGCTATGCGGACGTGGCGCACTCCGCACGTCCGTTCTAGCAGTATTACGTTCTTGCCTAACCTGCGTCCGTTTGCCACGTCCGTCATGCGTTCGCACTTTAGTGCGGACGTACTTTGTGTGTGGGGCTCCATTTACCACAATTGTATGCTATCACGAACGTACTTATGTGCGGCAACACGGACGTGAACACTGCGCTCGTCTGACACGAGCCTAATACTAAACAAACATGACAAGACAAGACATACGTATTACAAAACCAGTTTGGCCACAGAAGCAAGGATGACTGTGCTCAAAACAAGCTTAGAATTTAGATGGAGTGAGGTGAATACACAAGATGTGAAAGTAAACTGAGAGGGTTGCTTGTGGTTGTTCCATCCACTAACATTTCCATAAAATGGTTATATTTTACATGTAGTGGTGCAGCAAACATCACCAGTCTGGAATAATTTCACAAAATAAAACAGTCCGTAGCTTTATGTGCATAAAAGTTGCACATCAGCATTAAATTATATGTGAAAAACAAACTTCTCTGCAAATGTTCAAACATTATCTTTTTGCACTGCATTTAGTCCCAAACATTTTGGAGATTATCCATCAAATGAAACACTATTAATTATTTACTTTTTCACAAAGATGTTTTGATTAATCCTTTTCAACCGCGGTCCAGATTTATCTTGTTTTCTTTGAATCTTTATTATTATTGAAACTTTGTTACGAGTTTCTTACCAAACATAGAGAACATTTTGGATGAAAAATGTGGACTGAAAAATCTTTTTAAAAAAAACAGTAAAGAGAAAGAAAAAAGAGACTTTCATCTAAAATAACTGAAAGAACCCTTTTTTCTTAAACATTATTTTAGAAGGTTACTTGTGTTATTTTAACATGGACATAGAAAGAAATATGATTTTTTTTTCTGCTGGCAATGGAATATCTCTAACCTTTTGTACTTCCTTAGGTTTAATTGGTGAGCGGGAGGTTGCTGAAAAATATTTGACAAGAGGAATTTCATATTAGGTTCTGAAAGTCAAATTATTATTTTTTTCATCATTGTGACCACATTTGTCTTTTGCAAATTGAGACATTGGACTTTCTGATTTGTCTGTAAAAATTTGACATTACTGAAAAATGTGAGAGCCTTTGGTTTTTTCCCTGGAGGACCTCAGTTTTAAATTAAGCTGATTTTGGATACTGAACAAGAAACATTATTTGGACTTACGTATTTGCTCTTTATTTGTGAGCACGTAGGCAGCAGACGCAACAAATATTAATTGCAGGGTCATGGCTTAGTTTAATTATGAGGTACATCAATTTAAAGATAATAACTTGAAAAAGTACAGATGTCTGGCTTTAGAACACTGTTAGTAATTACAGTTAACCTGCTGTGTAACATTGTGGTTTTTATGGGTAGACTTGGCCCTCAAATGTGTATCACTGATGTATTTTGTATAAGCAAGCAGAATGAACAGCCACGATCTTTACCTCTCAATATAGCTATGGCTCTTTTGCTAATTATATTCGACACTATCCAAACAAATAACTCCTTCAGTACCGAGTGGTTTTAAAACAAAAACACTGTAAGGAACAAGTGATTTCTTTTTTGGAAAATTATTTGTATAAATGATAAAGTAATATTTGGGAATATTCTCAATGCATTCCTTACTGTAATAACCTATTTGGCGAGGGGATGTTGCTATCTGCTGGTCCAAAGGAGTTACTACAGTCCTGAACGTGTGCAGGATTAGCTGTGGAAAAGTCCATTAGACACATCCCAAGCTGGTTTTACAAAGTGCTAGCACCTCAGGCATCATGCTCAAGTTGCTAAAACTTTGGGGGCAGCTTCTGGTGCACAAAATTAAACAAATTTGTTTGCAACAAATTAATTTCTTTTGCAATGATACACTGTAGCCCTAGTATCAGTGGCGTATCTAGGCCTAGGGCGGCAAATTCCAGGGGGCGGCCACCCCGCGGGACCCGCAGGTCACTGTGATCCGCCTCCCCGCGGGACGTGCTGTCCGCGGCCGCTGGTGACTGAATCACTGGCCACCGAGCGCTGCATCCTTCAGCTTCCTCATTGCTGCAGCGGCAGCCTGCTACTATGCGCTGGGAGGAAGTGAACCTATGACGTCACTTCCTCCCAGCGCTCCATGTGATGCAGATGCGCGCAATGGAGAGAGGTGGCAGGCAGGACCCAGCCCGCAGGTTCGAACAGGGGGGGGGCGCTTTAATGAAATTTAGAGTGGGGGTTAATGAGAAGAGTGGGGGGTGTTTAATGAGGAGTTGAGTGAGGGGTGTTTAATAAAGAGATGAGTGGCAGGTGTTTAATGAGGAGATGAGTGGGGAGTGTTTAATGGGGAGATGAGTGGGGGGTTAATGAGGCGATGAGTGGGGTGGTTTAATGAGGAGATGGGTGGGGGTGTTTAATGAGGAGATGAGTGGAGGGTGTTTAATGAGGAGATGGGGTGTTTAATGAGGAGATGAGTGGGGGTTTAATGAGATGATGTGGGGGGGTTTAATGAGATGATGAGTGGGGGGTGTTTAATGAAATGAGTGGGGGGTGTTTAATGAGATGATGAGTTGGGGTGCTTAATGAGATGATGAGTGGGGGGTGTTTAATGAAATGAGAAGAGTTGGGGGTTTGGGGTGAAAAGCGGGAGCATTTAGAATGAAATGTTTTATTGCTGTGCAGCTCTGTGATACGCTCATACACAGTGCACATTTCTGTGGGTTTTAATGCTGTGCAGCTCTGTGATACGCTCATACACAGTGCAGATTTCTGTGTTTTATTGCTGTGCAGCTCTGTGATACGCTCATACAGTGCACATTTCTGTGTGTTTTAATGTTAAGCAGCTCTGTGATACGATCATACACAGTTCACATTTCTGTGGGTTTTATTGCTGTGGAGCTCTGTGACACGCTCATACACACTGCACATTTCTCTGGGTTTCATTGTTGTGCAGCTCTGTGATACGCTCATACACAGTGCACATTTCTGTGGGTTTTATTGTTCAACCAATTAGAGCGACTGTGATCCAGTATACTTGACATGCATGTCTGATCTTTGTAAAAATGGTTGAATTTAAACATTTCATAATTTTATTTATCAATAGATACATTTGAAATGGTATACGAAATATACAAGTAGAAACTTGGTATCCACTTTTAATGTACAGAGATGAAGAGACGGAGCTCAAAGAAAAGGTGGAGCCTAAAGAGGAAGGACGGGGTTTAACCAGGAAGAGGTGTGACCTTGACAGGAAGGGGCATGTCAAATTTAAATTAGGGGATGCACGAGTTTAGTCAGGCCTAGGGCAGCACAAAACCTAAATACACCACTGCCTAGTGTTAACATGATCTCTGACTTTTCTTTGGCTGCTGCATCTACTACTGTTGATTGCGTAAAGACAATCACGGTAGTGAATGAGGGGGTTAAACAGGAATAATGGATGTATTTTGAACACACAAAATGAACAACCACTATAATTACCCCCTCAATATTGTTTTGGTTCATATGCTAATAATATTCCAAATCATTTAACCCCTTACCGCCATGCAGGTTGTGCCTGGTGGGAGGGTGTAAATTTCAGTACGCCCCGCTCTCTGTCTGCTGCGACAGGCCTGTACTCTGGCCCGCCTATGCAGCTGATGTGTGGTGTGCATCATTGGCTGCAGGAGGATGGTCTGAGTTGAGGGGGACGCCAGCGGTTGTGTCGCACGAGCGGCATGGATGACATAGTATGCATCGTGGTGTAAAAGAGTTAAACAATTTATACTGTTCATACAAACACTTTAGAGATGCTAGAGAGAAATTTGCAACATGTTGCAGTTCTTAACCCATTTAGAGATGTCACTGACAACTTGGGTCTGAGTACTGCATGTCTGGGAAAGATCAAACCCTTGCTCATACACCTAATGTATGCTATTCTGGAAACCCAAGAGGCTGTTCCTATTGCACACAATTTGATGTAGCAGCACTGGTCAAAAGGCTCAAAGATTAAAGTTGATAATTGATGCTAGCTATTATGTACAATCCTAGAATTAAGGGGAAAATGGCACTCCAGTCCAATAACCTGTCAAACTAAAGTGAGAAAGTGACATGAGCCATGGTTTGCAGAAGAAGACCACAGGACGTCTTCCTCCAGATCACCAATGTAATTGATCAGCAAATTTCTACCCAGTAGGATTTATCCAAAGTGAGACAGGAGGCTTATTTGGGGAAACATTACACTTGACAAAGCCACAATCTAATGGCCAATGAACAGAATGAGTTGTTGTCTATCATTTTAATGTAGCAACTCCACAGCAGAGCTCTCTCTATATCAGATATTACTTTCGCTATTGTCTTTGTTACCAAGGGTCCTCTTGAGGTTATTTTTATACTTTAAGTACTCAATTGCTGCATAAAGTAGGGAAAACTACACTTATTATTGGCTATTTTTCCTTCTAGTATCAGATTTATAATGGGGATTTTTCTCATCCTATTTTTGCACAATCAGTCTAGAAATGATTTAGTTTTGCTTCGATATATAGGCACTTTTGTGCTGAGATATCTTTCACTTTTATAGCTATCAATGATTGTTCCTCTTTTGGGCCAGTACAAGTTGGCACTCAGTGTAGAGGTGATATAGGTCAAATGTGAGGGTGTACAGTAACAATGCGAGAGACTCGCATATACTTATCAATCTGAGATGGACATAGAATTGAGAGACCAGTATTTCCCTTGTTTTCTATTCCTTACTTCTTCTTACTTCTTATGCAACTCATTACTCCCACTGAGTACAGCCCCCATGGTATTTTGGTTCTATGATGTATCTGTATCATGAGTTAGATCCCTAAATAAACAGGGAGTGGTGGACATTTTAAATAAACACAGATTTTTTTGTTTTTTATTCCTTACTTAAAGTTATTTTTTAAATATTTCCCTACTGGGAGGTTGTTTTGTTAATTAATATTTGCAATAAATCTTATTATTTTTACCCCTCGATCCTGTGCATTTCTCTAGGCACACATTTTTTTTCAATTCTTTAATTATGAAGTTTTGTCAGTAATCCAACAAAAGATAGATGAAAAATAATACAGATATTTCACACAGTATCACAAGACGCATCACAGCAACATAAGGAACAGCAAGGTTGTAAGGATTAACGGTACAGTTGTCTAAATAGGAGATGGAGGAACCAGTCGTGCAGGTAATTTAGCATATGCGAGGCAGACACCAAGTCGGGGAGGAATATATATATGTAACGCTACCCGACTATTGATGTCTATAGCGCCAAGCAAGTTCTTGTATCTTGATGTCCCGTAGAGTAGTATGATAGGAGTAGTCGTAGCATTAAGCTGGATCAATAGGTTAGCTGGGTTAGGTGCAAAAAGGGTTAAGCAGACAAGGGTCAATAGGCGAGCAGCATCCATGCAATGTCAGTATACGGGCAAAGGGGCAGGGGCAGGCAGGCTTAACATAGACAAGCAGGAGTCACAATCAGGAAATCCAGCAGAGAGGAGTACTTGTTAGGTAAAGCTCAAAGAAACAAAATAACTGAGCATGGTACTCACTCATCCGGCATGTTCTTATAGGGGAATGCCATCGTGAATCCGTGTGTATGTGGAGTCATCGTTGTGTGTGTCGACGCCGAGCCAACACCAACCTAGCCATCATAGTGAGAGGCCGGTTCCTGACACATGTCCTGTTCTGCCCCGCTTGCATGGGGGATGTCCACATCGTCTTCCAGGAGCTGATGCAGCTGGGCTCCACCGGCTGTTCACTGGTGAGAAGACGCCAATGTGTGGGGAGTGTGAGGGTGACTTCCCTATACTGTGCAGCCTGTCCAGCACACTCAGGGACTCCAGTTGAAGACCCAAGGACACGGAAGAGGCTACATGATGGGTGACCAAGGGCCAAGATAGGGACAAAGAGACAAAAAAAACAGGAGGGAGAAAAAGAAACCCAGCAATCCTTGTAGACCCTACCTCTGCAATCCTCAAAAAGTCAGTGCATCACATCAAACAGGTCCAAAACAAAGCTTGTAAGTCGACTATTGAACACCTCAATCAATAATAAAAACAGAAAACAAAGCTCTTGAAGTAAATATTTGTCCGCATTACTTAACCAACACAAACTATATGTCACACAGAGAGAGTGAGAAAAGGAAAAAAAACAAATGTGGGAGCATCCCGAAATAAGACCTGTCGTTGGAGGGGGTTAAGCAAAAATACACAAAGAGTCTGATAAACGGCCACCGATGCCAGGGGGAGACAAAAAAAAGGAGGGAAGTATGCCCTGAGGGCAGTCACAGGAGGTTAAGACTCAGGCTTTAACCCAGGTCAGGCGATCTCAGCTCCGGAGACAACCCCAAGAAGGGCAAAAATGACCACGTCTCCTACGGATTTGCAGTCACATGCAGAGCCCCATTATAGGTTAGTATTATGGAGCTGGCGGCCCCGAATCTGTATCTGATCCCTGCGGCCCGCGGGTGAGCCATCACCTCCTTGAATTGCCATCTTGCCATCAATGTCAAAAAAGGAAGGTCATTGAACAGAGACAGTGTCAGCGACTCAAAAACAATTTGGCCACACATTGCAGGGACTGACATGAGCTGTAGCTTCATAGAGACATCTCTCACCACTGCTAGAATGTCCCTTGGTGTTTCACTTGGAGCAGTCGGGGGCTTTCTAAAATGTATTGTGGAACCGAAGGTGCAAGGTACATCTTGTTCCTGCTGAAGGTGAGTCATCAGTCTGTTAACGAGACCTATAACAACTTTGGGGTGTACTCACTCCAGTATTCCCCTTATTCTAATCTTTCCTCATCTGTGCCGGGTCTGCAGTTGCTCCACAGCTTTTGAGAGATGCTCTACCTGGGTCTGTCGAGGGTCCACTTGGGTCATCAAGAGATCCTGTGATGTCTCCAAACTGGTTGCCCAATTCTACACAGTGGACACCTGAGCCTGGACCCCAGTCACTTCAACACGCACTCCAATTATTTCCGCTTGCCACATAGTTTTTGTTTCTGCAAGCTTGTGGCATATATCTCCTTTTGTAGAGGGCAGGTGGTTGTCTGCCACTTCCTTCCTTTCTGTAGCCATTTTAGAAGGTGATCCTACATAAACACCTACCGGACTTCCGGAGGTCTCCCCTCTTTTGCGTGGCATCTTCCTTGGGGTAGCCTCCCTAGGCATGGGGGTCCCCCAGTAAGGTTCCACAGTCTCAGACCAGGACCCCTCATCTTTGCCTCAAGCTTCCAAACCAGATGAAATGCCTCACCTCTTGGGGTTCGGGTTCTCATCAAGGGCCTCGAAAGAGACGGAGGGACGATAAAATATGGTCAGGTAGGGCAGCTCATCCCGCAAGTTCCTCCATAAGCGTACACTCCTCCAGGCACACAATTTTTGTGTCACTGCAAGTTTGCCATGAGTGTCTGTGACCCTCTACTTGTATCATTTGTGTAACCTGAGTTACCCATTCTTGCTCAACCAGCAAAGCATATGAAAGGAGTTGCCCACAGGCATCACATTTTAATATGGGTCATATCAAGTCTGTCCTTTAAAAAAAAGCTAACTTATAACAACATTATTACTTCACCATTTAAGTTTTAGAGTATATGAAACGGCATGTACATATTTGATAATATCTGTCATTTAGTTTTCATTTGAACACATTTCAAGCATCAATGCTTTACTGTTTTTTAATTGGCTTTAATTTTCCAGAGCATTTATATTACTTTTTAATGTTGTTTTTTTTAACGTTTTTATTCCATTTAATGTTCAACCCCCTCGACTGTATCTATTTGTAGAAACGTTTCTGTTTAAGGAGCATTGCATAATGAGATGTTTAGTCACGTAAGGAGAAGGATCACAATTTTGCAGTCACTATCAAAAAAAGAAGCACATTGACAGATACATTCTGTTAAAACCATGGCTCAGTACCTCCTGTTTCTGTACCATAGATATCAGCTGTAACCTGTGTGGGAGTGAAGGGCTGCATCTGCTGTTCCTTAATCAGAAGCTTTTCGCTGACTTCTCTTGTCTTTGTCTTCACAGCAGGTTTCCCTGATGCCACAGCATCTCGCATAAGTCAACTCTTTCCATTGCTGTGAAAAACAGCAGTTACAAAATAGCAATATGTTCTGAACCAATATAATAATATGAAAACACATAAGGCAGTGTTGCATAGGAAATTATTTAAACATTAACTGTTTTATAAATGTCTATCTAGCCTAGATCAAACTGTACATTAATCATAGCAGCATGAAGGCAGCAAAAACATCATTAATTAAAATGTTTAAAAAGCAATTTTAGCATTGAATTACTACATAAACAAAATGAGGACCACTGTGTAAAAATGTGATGTGTTCTACATGACAGATCTGTGCTATATATATGGGGTCACACGGAAAAAATCCTTGCAGCAGATGTGCGGAGTGAAAACAGATCCATTTACAGGGAATTCCACCTTACATAATGCAATGAAATCAAATAAATCTTAGCTTATAAATTAGCCTACTAACTCATTCAAGTTAAAGCGGCAATCTTGCCACCATTGCCATCTAATTTAAATTTAATAGCCATGGTGAGCTGAGTGTACCCCCTGTGCCCTCCTCAGGAACCAAGTGGGCTGTGATTACATTCCAAAGTGGAGGGCTTCCTTCTGCCTGAAAGGATGTCAAATGAATTACACTGGACAGCATTCTGGTGTTTCAGACAGCATTGCACACCTAGGGCACTATTCCCTGGTCTGAGCTAATATAAGGATGCTAATGGGGAAACCAAGCACCTGCTTTTCTCCTTCTTAGTGTCCCCGTTTTAACACCATATCACAGGGCAGATGCTGATTCAGCAGCCTGACCCGGAACTCAGTGCTGCATTCCTGGATACTCATGACAGAGTTAACAAGCCGCAGTGAGCATCACCTCCCGGAGTCCATATGACTCCATGGAGGTATGTGCTGCTGGGTCACATGACTCTCGTGAGAACATGCAGGGCCATGGACTGATTTGTGGATGGAGACTGTGGACTATTTGTCCTTAGTCTCACTCTGCTCCTGGCGGCCAGAAGCGGTGGAATGTGCCACCATTCGTTCTGCTGATTTTTTGCAGGGGGGGTTCAGCTGGTGCAAACTGATTCTGCAGAAGTGGTTTCAGTTAGCACCACCTTAGAGCTGTGGCTAATTTTTTAGTTACTGCAGGGGTGCGGTAAATAGCGTTAGGACTTTGTAATATGTTACTTGACGTAACGCTAATTACTCTTTGCGCTCCCCATGTTAAGTATAAGGAGCGCAAAGTACAGTAAGCTCGCAGTAGGAAACGCAATCACCGATGCGCTAAAAGATTTTTTAACCTGTTAGCGTTCAGGATGGAATATGTGGAGCATGCGTTACAGTCACTTAACCTAGCTCTAATGCTCACATATCTGAGCGCTAGCATAAAGGAGGTAATAGGGCCCCTAGGGTATTGTTGACCATCCAATACTCTCATCGCATCTGCATTGAGAGGCATCCAACTGACTACACTTTTAAGAAGGTACAATAAGCTCTTAATGGACAGTTAAGTTGCAGGCTACACTGCACTAGCAAATTGGAGTTAGGGCACTTAGGTTTAAATTAAAAAGCTAATGTTGGGTACTTTAAAGTTAGAAAAGAGTTTGCCATATAGTTGGAGACTTAGGGTAATATGAAACATAGAGACTGTGTTAATTGCCTTAGCATTAACCTCATCCAGGCAAAATATATAAAAAATGCACCCAGATATACTCAAACATATCAAGTGTACCTACATATATACCTGTTTATACTGATCAGCTGTCTCCAGACACTCTTGTCAAAATCATGTTTACAGAACCCCTTCAAGTCAAAGTACATTTCAGTTTGAAAGAAAATATTTAGCATTGCTGTTGGATCAAGGTCAGAACTTTCATTCAGCCACTTATAAATATGTACTTTATCATTTTCCTTTATGCACCACATGCTGTTAACCTTCCGTTCACAGATTGTTACCCTGAGATTTGATTGCACAATATGTTATTACAAACAAGACCCTATAGTCCTGTGATTAAAGGCCATATAGGTCCTGTTATGATACCCCCATTACCCTTCACAGTCAGTATTGAATCGATTCAATAGAATTCCATGTTTTATTAAGTTAGAGTTCTAACATCATCTTCTATATCGATTACATTATTTTTCCAGTAAAACCATTAATAAACAGATCCTTACATTATATGGGACATCTTAGGGTATTATTTATGTCTTGCTCAATGAGTAACACTAGTTACGTAGGTAGTCATTTAAAGGGTAACTGTGCAGGTATATTTAATTTTTTTTTTTATATATATATACAGTCAGGTCCAGAAATATTGGGACATCGACACAATTCTAATATCTTTGGCTCTATACACCACCACAATGGAGTTGGAATGAAACAAACACAACACAACAGTTGGCCAGATCAAGAACACTCTCCAGGAGGTAGGTGAACGCTGTAGGACTTACAGCAGTTTGCAGATGTGCCTCCCACTTGTTAAGGGACCAAAGGTAATGGGACAGAATAATAATCATAAATCAAACTTTCCCTTCTTAATACTTGGTTGCAAATCTTTTGCAGTCAATCACAGCCTGAAGTCTGGAACGCATAGACATCACCAGACGCTGGGTTTCATCCCTGGTGATGCTCTGCCAGCTCTCTACTGCAACTGTCTTCAGTTTCTGCTTGTTCTTGGGGCATTTTCCCTTCAGTTTTGTCTTCAGCAAGTGAAATGCATGCTCAATGGGATTCAGGTCTGGTGATTGACTTGGCCATTGCATAACATTCCACTTCTGTCCCTTCAAAAACTCTTTGGTTGCTTTTGCAGTATGTTTTGGGTCATTGTCCATCTGCACTGTGAATCGCCGTCCAATGTGTTCTGCAGCATTTGGCTGAATGTGAGCTGATCATATTGCCCAAAACACTTCAGAATTCATCCTGCTGCTTTTGTCAGCAGTCACATCATCAATAAATACAAGAGAACCAGTTCCATTGGCAGCCATACATGCCCACGCCATGACACTACCACCACCATGCTTCACTGATGAGGTGGTATGCTTAGGATCATGAGCAGTTCCTTTCCTTCTCCATACTCTTCTCTTCCCATCACTCTGGTACAAGTTGATCTTTGTCTCATCTGTCCATAGGATCTTGTTCCAGAACTGTGAAGGCTTTGTTAGGTGTTGTTTGGCAAACTCTAATCTGGCCTTCCTGTTTTTGAGGCTCACCAATGGTTACATCTTGTGGTGAACCCTCTGTATTCACTCTGGTGAAGTCTTCTCTTGATTGTTGACTTTGACACACATACACCTACCTCCTGGATGTGGTAAATAGTCGCTGAGCGCTTGAAAATATAGGTGTTGGTGTACCACTCATCCAACACAAATATATATATTGCACAAGACAGGTTCGTCCACTATATTAAGCATTTATTAGGAATTACACACAGCACACTAAATCACATACAGTATAACACATATGTACAAGATTTACAAAGCAGCCAATATGAACAATAACAAATAGGCCTAGAGGGCCAGCAGCCCACAGTGTGTATACTTATCAACCAGGAGAGCAGGGAGACTGTGACACAGTCCACAGGACAGGAAGAGAGAGAGAGAATGAACTGCAGAGAGTTCATATAATGGGGTAGGTGTGTCTTCCCAAGGGAAGGGCATATTGTAATTAACCAAAGAGTCTAGTGATATGTAAATGAAGGCTATAGAGTAGAGAGACCTGGCTAATTCAACATACAGGAGAGGGATGTCTAATGTCCCCACATTCCCCCACTTTTTCTTATTCTTTGTTGAACGGATTCCAACACCTCATCAAAAAAAATATAAAAAAAAAATAATACAAAAATATATATAGGACAAGAGACACAAGGGGTGAGACATTTACACGTGGAAAGAATAAATCCACGTCCCACCCCTTTAAATATAATTTCTCATGTAAAACCATAAATATACCCAAACATAATGTGCTCATGTGAGGTGAAGTTAAAATTGTCATAGAATCTGGACACAACTAAGTTCATAGAGTCAGACACCTGTGGGATCACAGAAATTGCTGCTTGTTCCTAGAGCTGGATATGGTCAAATGTCTGGGAAATTTATTTGGATTTATTCTCCAGTGAGAATCAAAGAATTTTGGGGTTTTACGAGTTGCAGTTTGCCTTTGCTAACCCCCATTTCTGATGCTTTTACAACCTGGGAGCCAGGAGCATTGGCTTTCCTTCTCTCATAAGTCCTGGAATTTATGTGATGTCAACTTGACTGGTCTTCGCAGAGCTTGAGAATTGTGCAAAAGCGTGTGTACTCACTGGTAAAGTCCATGTATGCAAAGTTGTGGTGTGCACTTATTCCTTTAGATGCACCCACCTCTGTTCACTCAGTCCATTACAATATAAGCACCTGAAACACCAGCGTTGGCAGGTCAATGTCTTCTTGCAGGTCATTGCCTCCTGGCAGGTCATTGCATCTTCACTGTCATCTTAAAACAGCAAATCTTCTTTCAAGCATCTGTTTAGTTGTGGTGTCTGATCTATGTTTCAGCTGTGGAAGAGACTAATTATACAATCTCAACACTCACCTCACTCCTTATAGAGGATTGAACACATTACCATAGGGTCTTTTGCCATAGCCACACATTTCATTCATAACCTTAGTAATAATATATATATATATACAGTATAATCCTGCAATATAAAGAGACTAGAGTTCTTCAGTCTCCCCTGCATGTTCTCCATTATGTGTATACCATAGTTGTAAAAATAACTTGCAATTTTTCATCCAGTAAATATCCTTAAAAAGGAAAAAAACAACCCATCTTTAAAAAGCCACATTTGCAGGTTATGGGAAAAAAAATAAAATAATTGCAAACCTTTAAAAACCCAAACACATGTGTAAAATTTATTAAAATTGTATAAAATTGCCCCATGAGAGAAAATCTTTCCATCCATAGTAACTTTTTTTTTTTTTTTTTTTGAGGTAAAAAATAAATAACTATGAAAAAAAATTACCCACTAAGTCAAAATTTTTCCTACTACCAATTTACTCATAATATTGTTAAAAAAGGTTAAGGAAATTGCAACCATTTAAAACCAAAGCTATTGTCCCGTTTCATTGTTCTTTCAAAATGATAAAATTTATTTTGCGAGTGTTAAAAGTTGTAGAATACCAATATGTGAAAAAACCAAATGGCCAATTTTCCCATGCCCAATTATCACCGAATGCATGTAATGCCAGTAGAAGAACGAAAAATAAAAAAAATAAAAAAAAAATGTTAAAGATATAGAAACCTTTAACACCAAACCATTGCCCCATGTGAAGTCCAATATTTCCCATTCCCAGTTTATAAAGGAAAAAAAATTGCAAATCTTTAAAACCAAAACCCAATATGTAATTATCCGTATTCCCATCTTGTCAGTGAGAAATTGTATGCACATAATTAAAAAAATAATTTTTAAAACCAAATGCCTTGCCCCACGTTTTCAAATCCAGTATTTCCCATTTTTATCCCCAAATGTACAAAATACCCATAAGAGACACTATCCGTAAAATAAATTAAATAACACTTCTGTCCCGCCAAATCAATCACATCCGTGACTTAATACTATCTTTAGCTAATATCTCACACATTTAATTGAAACATAATTAACCCTTTCACTGCTGAAGACGTGTGGGACACGTCCTCATTGATGCACGTTGCATGCTGAGGACGTGCCCCACACGTCATCAGCTGTGCGGGACCCCCGGCGGAGATACTCACCTCTCTGTCCCGGGTCCCGCGGCGTTCTGACTTCAGCGTCTTCAGACGCTGAAGTCAAGCTCCTCCCGGCGTAAATGACGTCATCGCGCCATGCGCGATGACGTCATTTCCAGGCGACCCCCGGCAATGCCGGGAGATAGCCTGGAAGGGAGGGGGGGATCCATTCGGATCCCTCTCCCTCCCGATCGGGAAGGAGCAGCGCTAAAAGCCAGGCACCACTTAAAAGGGGAGAGTCTCCCCTTTTAAGCGGTGCCTGGCTTTAACCCCTCAAGTGCTGGGTTGCACTTCAGCGCCTTGCGGCGCCGAAGTGCAGCCTATCTCCGGTGGGGGCCGCCATCTTGGATGGCGGCTCCACCCCCGGGACTCCCCTCGCTGTCTGACGTCATCACGCATAGTGTGATGATGTCAGATAGCCGGGGAACCCCTAGCTGCCGGGGATTTCCCAAGGAAATCCCCTGGTGGAGATAGGGGGTTCTTGTGAACCCCGATATCTCCAGAACCGTGGCCGCTAGGGGGTCATGGAGGGTGTCATTTGAAAGGCCTGAGCATGGCCTTTCGAATGATACCCAACATGACAAGGTAAAAAGTAAAAAACAAATAATAAAAAAAAAATTAAAATAATAAATAAATTTAAAAAAATAAATAAATAAAAACATGTTTTTTTTTTGTGTGTTGTTTTTATTAATGCAGCAATATTGTTCACATTTCAATTATAATGTGAACAATGATGCTGCACTAATGATTTTTTTCTATGGGGTGCGTTTGCTAAAAATCACGTAATTCCCCCAAAAAAAGTAACAAGTCCCCATTTCAAATTTTTTGTACAAGCGCACCCCATAGAAAACATAACCGCAAACGCTCATGTGATAAAATGTGAAAAAAAACACTTTACACACTGCAGATGATTAAAAATTCAATTTTTATTGTATTTTTTGTTATAATATACAGACAGGATATGACGTATACATATAAAAATGATATATTATGAATCTGCGTAGTCTGCCGGAAAGAACGATATATAATATGTCTGGGTCATTTATTAAAATGTGGCTTCAAATCGCGTTTAAACATGATGAGCGAAAGCGGTAAAAATGAGCTCAGCACACAGTGGTGAAATACCTCAGCAGTGAAGGGGTTAAAGATGGAAAATACAACTATAACCACCACAATTTGTGTACCCCCTCTTCTGGACAAGTATTTTACTTTTATTTTTTCTCTAGAATAGGTTTATATGGTGTATGTGGGCACATCAAAAAAAAAAATGCAAAGGAGAGGAAAATAATAATAAAAAAAATTGACTGAGCTATGTTCTTTCCATTATTCTATATAAACTAATTTTAGTCACAGGGACTTGTTGCTCTCCCCACTATGTGATAAAAACGAAAAAATCTTATGGGATCTGTCATTCAGCAATAGCTGGTCCTGGTATCCTGGAAAAAATTGCAAGATTATTATTAGGGTAGGGGTGCAAGGAACTCAGATCTCGGCTCTTCATTTTTTATCTAGAAAAAAGCAACAAACGTGATCATTTACACAGATTCAACAATAAGAAAAAACTCATGTTAATTAGCAGAAAATAAATTAATTAAATCAGAGCTAAGAATGTCCCCAAACCTAAGAAACTTGGGACATTTTCTAAGTCTTATTTACAATGATCGAGGAGAACAGAAGGGACTTACATGTCCTGTTTTCTTTCCTCCGTTCCTGATTCTATGAGCTCCCTCAATTCTTTGAGCTCATTCTGCATTCTTTCAGAGTCTCTCTTTAATTCCCAATATTCTGTCTTTTTTCTTCTCCAGTTATCACTGTCCCACCGTCTATTATTTGTCTGTTTGCTCTCTGATCTATGGGTCATCCAGTGATCTCCCCATTCTTTCCATCTCAAATTATTGTCCAGATATCCATTATTATTCTCATTTCTTCTCCAATTATTGTCACTTCTCCCCCTTGACTTATTGTCTCCACCCCAGAGTTCTCTATCATTATCTCTCCATCTATGTTGCTTTCTATTATGTTGTTTTCCACTACTCTCTCTCCAATTTTCTTCTCTTCCCTTACCGGATCTTTCCATAATCGTCCTTACTGCAGAAACAACAAATGGCCTGTCTCCATAACGATCAAACCACCATTTTTCTGCTCTGTATAGCACCAATTCTAAGTTTGAAGACATCGGATCAAACAGCTTAACAAAGTCTTGGCACTCATTGGGAAGGGCTTCCAGCACTCTAGTTATGTGCTGTGGTGAACCATGCAGCATTGGCTGCTGTGGTCGGCGCAGAGAATGCCAAAACAATATACGTTGAGCCACCTCTCGAGGACCATCAGTTGGCCTCATAGTAATGTTAGGCTAGGGACAGATGAGCGCATTTTCTGCGGCCACCGTCAAAATGTACGTCGATGCGTGCGCACGCATTTTTTCACAGAATACGCTTAAGTGGTCAGACGATGCGCAATTCTGGACGTATTTCATGACGATGGGGTAAAAAGAAGTCTAGGGAAATCCGGCTGTTTGAACGTTATGTTGGCCGCACACTAGCAGCGTCTGACATCTCCTAATCACGCACACACGCTGCTATGCGGCCGCAGCGCACTCTGTACGTCAGTAGCAGCGGTTTAACGTTCTCGAAAAAATGCGTTCATTTTCCACTTGCGTTGCGCGGCCGGACTTTTGTGCGACCGTACTTCGTATATTGGCTGTCATTGCCCGGCATCTGCTGCTAGTGCGGCCGTGATTATGTGCGCCAGAACGCGCGTTCACACTGCCTCAGTCTGACCCTAGCCTTAGACTGCAATTCGTTCCGCCTGACTTGATACATTAGTATTAAACCCCCACAACTTGCTTTTCACAGGGCCCAAAGCATCTTCCAATAACTCTGTCCATTCCTCCATATCAAGTCTCTCTTTTCTGACCCTTTCTGCCCCTCTCTGGAACCAATGTGTGAAATTGTTAAAATTATTAACTGGCATGGAACCCCACCAGTTTTTAAAAAGTTCCTTATCTGCCATTGACATTGGCTGTGTTTGCTTAGAAAACCCTGTGGGACTGTTTGTTACATTAAACGTCTCTGTTATAATTACTGGTGCCTGTGGCGCACAAATAATATCTGCAACAGGGAGACAGAAAGAATCCTTAGCTCTCTGGTTCAATGTTTGAACCGATTCCTGATTTTGTGGCCTGGATATATCTACATAGGTGGATGAAGTGGGCATGTGTGTAACCTTTTTAATTTTATTTTTATACTCCATCACCATATCCTGTAGTTCTATGATTTTGTCCCCATATGCAGCTCTCTGCTCCTCCAGTTCCTTTACCTGTTGTTCAATGGTGCTGGATGTACTTAAAGCTGCTATCTTAAAGCAATCTCTTTTCTCTAAGGCCTCCTCTATTTTGCTCTTCAGTGCAGTGTTGTCTGTCTTTAAATCCACTACCAAATCTGACAAACCCTTAATTGCCGAAATCAATGACTGAATGACCAAACTCTTTCTTTTATTGGAATTACATTTTTTGCTGGAAACGATTTGTGTAATTACATTCATAAAACCATAATCCAGATAATCACATTCAGTACTCTCTGGCTTAGGTAACTCATATGGGCCACCATGTTTTTCAATATATTTTCTGAAGTAAGCACAAGCAGCACTTGAAAAGTATTTGTCACTTGGGGGAGGCATTCTGATAAGCGTAAAACAAACAAACTAAAAGCAGGTTTAAACACAATTGTAATATTGCTTGATAGATCTCGCACTCTAATCAAGTATAATGGAAAGAAACTAACAAATAACCAACAGTGGAAAAGGAAACAAAATAGCAAAACAAGAGGACATAGTCTTAGATTAGAGGGGCAAAGGTTTAAAAGTAACATCAGGAAGCATTATTTTACTGAGAGGGTGGTGGATACATGGAACAGTCTTCCAGTAGAAGTGGTAGAGGCCAAAACAGTAATTGAATTTAAGCAAGCATGGGATAGGCATAAGGCTATCCTAAACAAAAGATAAATCCAGGTAAAGTATCCATGTAATTGGGCAGACTAGATGGGCCGAAAGGTTCTTATCTGCCGACATTTTTCTATGTTTCTATGTTTCTATGGTAGATCCAATAGAGAAAGAAAAAAATAATAATCTGGCTGTGTTTTAAAGGAACACTCCAACAAAAAAATCACACCCCGTTTTTTTTTCCTAACCTATCCCTATTCCCTTAATAAAACCTTCTTTTTTTTTTTTTTTCTTGTAACTGCAATACTTACCTTAAAATCCTCTTGTTTCCAGCGGCGTTTTTTTTTTTATACTCACCTCCCTCCTCTTCCGCTCCCGTCCTTCTTCTTGCTGCGTCTTGGCTTCTGGTTTACGTGAGAAGCGCGCATGCGCGCCTCTCACATAAGCCAGCCAATCGGCAGGCTTCCTCGGCTCCCTCTGAGGATTAGTGTTGCGCGCAAGAGGATGCGCGCAACACTAACTCGAAGAGGGAGCCGCCAGCTTCTGCGGGGAGTAGGAGACGTCATCGCGCTGAAAGCGCGATGACGTCTCCTACTCGGCAAAAGTCGGCAGAAGCGGGAAATATGATTCCCGCTCTGCTGACTGACAGCTGGGAGGGCGGAGTAAAGTCCTCCGCCTCTCTCAGCTGTTTTCAGCCTTTTCTGCAGATCGGCTGAGCGGAGGGAGGGGAGGACAAAGGGCAGGATACTCCGGGCATCATGACCACCTAAAATAGCTTAGGTGGTCATGTTGCTTAGAGTATCCCTTTAAGTAAACCAATAAATATATACCAAAACAAGCTATCTAGCCTCTCAACACTAAAGGAGGTAATCTACCACCCACAACCTCATTCAGCAGTAAACAATTCAAATATATTTAAACTACTTTTATAAAAAATAAATCCTGTAAGCCCTAAAATAGCAAAAAGACAAAGGAAATGCTATTCTAGCAACAAAGAGAAAAAAAAAACCCTATGCAAAAATGGCCCAGTAATTAGTTTGCAAATGAACTAAACAATAACCCTGTATTAGGGACTGCAGAAACTGCATATCAAAGCACTCACCTACCCCTTCCAAAACCTATAGAAACTGGTCAGACCAGTTTTACCAATGTGCTTTGTTTACAAGGCCCAAAATTAGCAACATCTGTATTTAAAGATCAACAATACAGAACATTGCAGACTATTACATGAATTAAAATGCACAACAAAAAGATCAACTAAAATGGAAGGCAGAAACCTCCTTAAATATCTTAGGCCTTCAGACAAATCTGGAGCCAGCAATACTATATGTGTTAAGATTTAGCCAACACTGTATGATTTCCAAAATGCTTAAGTGGATTTTTCTAAACTTCGTGGTCGCCAAAATGTGGTAAATGGTCGCTGAGAGCTTGAAAATATAGGTGTTGGTGTACCACTCATCCAACACAAATATATATATTGCACAAGACAGGTTCGTCCACTATATTAAGCATTTATTAGGAACTAGGTGTAAAGCCTGCCCAGAGGGCAGTCTATTGATAAGTGTGTGAATGTTGGTGGAAAGGAAAACACAGCAGCGTCAAGAAAAGTTAAATATTTTTAGTGACTATTTTGAATAAATTTCTTTGAATACAACCTTTTTAGTGAAGCATGCATCAGTCCCTGGTAATAAGTAGCCTTGTTCACGTCCATATACTGTGCCGTATATTGTGCTGTGCTCGGCTCTGTGGCGTTTATTGTGCTTGGCTCTGTGGCGTTTATTCTGTTGTGCTCTACTCTGTGCTTGGCTCTGCGCTCGGCTCCGTATATTGTGCTCTGCTCTGTGCCGTTTATTGTGCTCTGCGCATTTTATTGTGTTGTGCTTGGTTCTGTGCTCGGTGCCGTTTATTGTGGTGTGTTTGGCTGTGCTCGGCTCTGTGCCGTTTATTCTGTTGTGCTCGGCTCTGTGCCGTCTATTGTACTGTGCTCGGCTCTGTGGCGTTTATTCTGTTTTGCTCGGCTCTGTGCTGGGCTCTGCGCATTGGCTCTGTGCTCTGCTCCGTGCCGTATATTGTGCTCTGCTTTTTATTGTGCTCTGCGCCGTTTATTGTGTTGTTCTTGGTTCTGTGCCGTTTATTGTGCTGTGCTCTGTGCCGTATATTGTGCTGTGCTCGGCGCTGTGCCGTGCCGTTTATTGTGCTCGGCTCTGTGCCGTCTATTGTGCTGTGCTTGGCTCTGTAGCTTTTATTGTGCTTGGCTCTGTGGTGTTTATTCTGTTGTGCTTGGCTCTGTGACGTTTATTGTGCTTGGCTCTGTGCAGTCTATTGTGCTGTGCTCGGCTCTGTGGCGTTTATTGTGCTCGGCTCTGTGGCGTTTATTCTGTTGTGCTCGGCTCAGTGCCGTTTATTCTGTTGTGCTCGGCTCTGTGCCGTTTATTGTGCTCTGCTCTGTGCCTTTAATGGGTTGTGCTCTGCTCTGTGCCTTTAATGGGTTGTGCTCTGCTCTGTGCCGTCTATTGTGCTCTGCTTGGCGCTCTGCTCAGTGCTGGGCTCTGCGCTCGGGTACTGGGCTCTGCGCTCAGTTGCTGGGCTCTGTGCTGGGCTCTGCACTGGGCTGTGTTCAGGTGCTGGGCTCTGCGCTTGACTCTGCGCTCAGGTGCTGGGCTCTGCGCTCAGGCGCTGGGCTCTGCGCTCAGGCGCTGGGCTCTGCGCTCAGGTGCTGGGCTCTGTGCTGGGCTCAGGTGTTGGGCTCTGCGCTCGGCTCTGCGCTCGGCTCTGCGCTAGGTGCTGGACTCTGTACTCGGTGCTGTGCTCTGGGCTCGGTGCTGGGCTCTGTGCTCGGTGCTGGGCTCTGTGCTCGGTGCTGGGGTCAGGGCTCGGTGCTGGGCTCTGTGCTCGGTGCTGGGCTCTGTGCTCGGTGCTGGGGTCAGGGCTCGGTGCTGGGGTCAGGGCTCGGTGCTGGGCTCTGGGCTCAGTGCTGGGCTCTGGGCTCGGTGCCGTTTTTCGCGCCCTTCCAACATTGGTGGTCCTGCGGCGGGAGGCGCGTGGCAACCTCCGTAACAGGCTGTGGCGGTTGATGCGCGCGCAGCGGGTGCACGCGCGCCACCCGCCGCAGCACGCCCAAAGCGTCCTACGGAGGTTGGATGCGCGCTCAGCCACCTCCGTAGGACGCTTTGGGCGTGCTGCGGCGGGTGGCGCGCGCGCACCCGGCTGCGCGCGCATCCAACCGCCACAGCACCCTGTGGGCTGCGCGCATGCGCAGTCCGTTTTTTGGCAACGGACACGCCGGAGCTTATCCTTTTATAGGATAGATTACACACAGCATACTAAATCACATACAGTATAACACATATGTACAAGATTTACAAAGCAGCCAATATGAACAATAACAAATAGGCGTAGAGGGCCAGCAGCCCACAGTGTGTATACTTATCAACCAGGAGAGCAGGGAGACTGTGACACAGTCCACAGGACAGGGAGAGAGAGAGAGAGAATGAACTGCAGAGAGTTCATATAATGGAGTAGGTGTGTCTTCCCAAGGGAAGGGCATATTGTAATTAACCAAAGAGTCTAGTGATATGTAAATGAAGGCTATAGAGCAGAGAGACCTGGCTAATTCAACATACAGGAGAGGGATGTCTAATGTCCCCACACTGGAGAGTGTTCTTGATCTGGCCAACTGTTGTGAAGGGTGTTTTCTTCACCAGGGAAAGAATTCTTTGGTCATCCACCACAGTTGTTTTCCGTGGTCTCCCAGGTCTTTTGGTGTTGCTGAGCTCACCAGTGCGTTCCTTCTTTTTGAGAATGTTCCAAACAGTTGTTTTGGCCACGCCTAATGTTCTTGCTATCTCTCTGATGGGTTTGTTTTGTTTCTTCAGCCTAATGATGGCTTGCTTCACTGATAGTGACAGCTCTTTGGATCTCATCTTGAGAGTTGACAGCAACAGATTCCAAATGCAAATAGCACACTTGAAATGAACTCTGGGCCTTTTATCTGCACATTGTAATTGGGGTAATGAGGGAATATCACACACCTGGCCATGGAACAGCTGAGAAGCCAATTGTCCCATTACCTTTGGTCCCTTAACAAGTGGGATCTACATCTGCATACTGCTGTAAATCCTACAGCGTTCACCTGAGCTGGATGTACATACCCTCAAATTAAAGCTGACAGTCTGCAGTTAAAGCACATTGTGTTTGTTTCATTCCAACTCCATTATGGTGGTGTATAGAGCCAAAGATGTTAGAATTGTGCCGATGTCCCAATATTTCTGGACCTGACTGTATATTGAAAACTGGAGCCTGAGCATTTACAGTTTCAAAATTGCAAGTTTTCAATCAGCTACAACTGTGAGTTTCCTTCTAAATTATTTTATCTGATGTAAAACTACTCTACAGAGCAGTGTGATGAAATGATTCACATTTATGGCATTTTTTACTTGACTCTAGGTTTACCATGTTGCCTCATGTTTTTTTGGTTAATTCCTTAGGAATTCCATAAACTAGAGCATTAACCACTCGATTTGTTTGAAATACCCATTGTAATTTACAATATATAAAGGTAGCATTTTTATTAAGGTAAATAATATAATGAAATAATAATTTTTAAATAAACTAAATATTGTTTCACTTAACTGAAAATTGTTGTATTTCAAATAATGAATCTCACAATTGTCAAGCATGATGTGCATGATGGGCATAATGTGAGATGTCTCCAGACCAGGGTAAAGTCACGATGCATTGAATGGCCATAACATATAAACTGTAGCCTGTTTTTCCCTTGTGACGGGGCAACTCTCTCGGTTGATGCTTGGAAAGTCGGAGATGTCAAGTTCTTTTTGTATACTTGTTTCTGCACTTTTGAAGTTGTGTGTTTGGTTGCAAATGTGTTGTAGACACATTGGTGTTTTTCCCCTGAATTATTTGAATTTATTTTAGCTGCACTTAGTGGATTACATTCTCAATTTGTGGCAGTGGCTCTGTTTTGGGTGGCACTAGGGGTGACACATACGTCATCTCATAGTCCCTGGCTCATGCGGGGTCCTATAATTATAATAATCAGAGGGCCAAATTACATTCTTAACGCAAAAACGCACGCGCAACGCGTGAATTTGTGCGCCAAGCGTTAAACGTTAACGCGCGTAACTCAACGCTGGAATTACAATCCTCGGCACATTTTTTTCATCCGTTGAGCAATAACGCACGTTAAACGCACACACACAAATGCTCGTGCAGTAACGTTGCGCACAGAAATCAGTGTGCGGACTGTTTTTTTCACGTGATTCAGCCAATCAGAATTAAGAACCACAATAATCTTACGTTAAGTTTTTGCGCCTGTTAAAGTCAATCTGAGCATATATGCTGCAGCAATAATAAATGTACACACAACTTCTCAAATTTATTGGTTTGGGATGTGTAGAATGTGTAACTATACTTTGCAGATTTTTTATTTTTGGGCTGGTGTATTTGGGTTCGGCCATGTTGATAGAAATTGACATTAACACCAGCTTTTAGGAGTTGCTAAAATTATGCGCACAACGGCTATGCGTTAATTCCTGTGCATAGATTGTGATACCATCCGCGTACCAGCGCACATTCGCATTTGCGCTCACAATGTTAAGTATAGGACGCGTGCAGTAAAGTGCTCGTGCAGGGTTCGCACAGGTTCACCCGCGGTAGACAATTCCGTTATTCCGTGTGTTTGTTGCGCTGACAATGTAATACGACGTTCAGCGCAAAGGGTTTTACCACTCGCGTTAATGTTTTTTGCGCCGGCGCAAACGTTTGCGCGAAGATTGTAATTTGGCCCAGAGTGTGCAGCTCTGCTGTGTTGCCAGAGGTTTTAGTGGCCTTTGGATCTTTCAAGTAGCAATTTTATAAATTTTATTTAATGTACGTGTGTTTCTTTCAGGAAGAAAACGTTCTTAATATTTAGGAAAACTTGTTTTCTTAATAAATTAAGTTCTGTTTGGGACTGCTATAAAAAATTGTAAGGTATGAAAACATTGATTACAATAACCCTAGCGATCGGTCAATCACATACCTCTATATGAATAATCCCTTTGTACTAATTCTATTTTGTTCCCATTCTTGGGAAGATTATTTGTTTTTGGCGTAAATCAATGCACAATCAAATAGCACCACATGCTTGTTATTTAATGTCCCAGTACTTCAACAATTATTTACCTATTGTCTTCATTTCGTTCTGCAAACACAGCCCAGAAACTAATCCATCTAAAAGAATTAAAAATAAACAGCATTTTATTTTCCAAAATGTATTTATTGCTTTCACTACCAAGCACATGTTGTGGGGAAAAAAATATTAGCGAAAATTTACGAAGATGGGAAGCATTGTTAAAATTTAAATGTATAATGAACAAGCAATTTAGAATAGAGATTGTTATTCTGAAATAGAACAAATCAAAAATGTATCTTTTATCTTATACTGTTATGGCTAGGATGAAGTACGTTCTCTTTTGTCACAGTCCTAATTAGTCACTAACCCTGTAGGGATAAAATGAGGTTTCACAGTTCCGATTCAAAGTGCACTTTACACATTACAGACCCAACTGCAAATTAAATAGAATCTTTCTAATCAGGTATTTTAAGACTTAAATTTATTGTTTTTTACACAGTCCATGGTTTATTGAACTTCCTCAATGATATCCATTCAACCTTCCTGATTAAGAAGAGATGCCCTTTTATTACAATAGGAACATTTTGCTTGTGTATGCCAGGGTTTGGTTACCATCGGGGCGAAGGTATGAGCCCAGGATGCGGTGACACACAGGCAGATGCTGGAGTAAGGTCTAGACGGGGGTTTATTACAGTAAATTCAGATAAAGTAGCAGAATAGTGTGGCTGTAGATAGGAATCTGAAGTCAAGGCGAGGAACAAGTCAGGAAAAGGGCTGACTGTTGGACAAGGCAGGGAGACGGAGAGACAAAGTTAACCACAGCAGGGTGGTAATTAGCGTTAGGACTTTTGTAATCCTAACGCTAATTAACACTTTGCGCTCCCCATGTTAAGCATAGGGAGCGCAAAGTACAGTAAATTCACACTGAAAAAAGCAACATCCGAATCACTAACGGGTTTTTAACCCGTTAGCGTTCGGATTGTAATATGGTCTGCCGGCACTGGGACAACCATTGCTGATGTCAACTCTCACACAGGTGAGCGCTAACATTCGTGTTATTAATGTATTAGGGCCCAAAGTCTATACTTTGTATAGGAGCCAATAATTTGCGGCCAAAATTAGAAGAAGCTGTTCCAACAATCTTATCTTGAGGCAGTATTCTATAAAGAATTCTCGCTCTCAGAGCCTAGTGTTACGTGATTTTACCTTTTGCAATAACACAATATTTCTGCATTATAAAGTTTAAGCTTAAGACAATTTCTGCTTTTATAACACTCTGAATCTTATAGAAAAAACAGGGTACAGCGCTCAACATTTGACCATCGGATATGTTTGCCTCTAATGATATCCTCTTTATCTGAAGGATCTTTAGGTAGAACTATGAGATTCCCAATGATGGTAATTGTACCTCAAAAGAAACAAAAAGCACATAGCATAATATTGAAATAACCATATGTGAATATGAACAATTATATATAATAAACTCATGTATTCCTGAGCCTAAACGAGGCTCAAACGAAACAGCCTGTGGGTTGTTCAGTAAGGCCACCCATCACCCCTTTTGGATGTCCAGAATTCTTCACCGTGCTGTCACTTCACTTTTCCCTCAAAGGAATAAAGTAGAAAATACCCACATACATGGTTAGGAGCCCGACCTGGCTCTCTATATACACCCAGAGGTTGTTTAGTAAGGTCCAACTCCCGAAAAAAACATATTTGATCCTCAAAGGAGTTATTAAAACATAAATAATCGGCCATAAACAATTAAAATAAAACAAGACTAAAATCGCCAAACGCGTTTCGTCTTTGGTCTCCGACCTCTCCAGCTTCCTCAGTGGCTACTAGTTCTACCTAAATATCCTTCAGTTAAAGAGGATATCATTAGTGGTAAATATATCTGATGGTCAAACGTAGAGTGCTGTACCCTGTTTTTTTCTGTATATTTGCATTTTTGTGTTGTTGGTAGGATCAACATTAGGATATCAGCGATCCGTTTTTATTGTTGTAATTAATCGCCTTGACCACCACCCGCCTTCACTCTGAATCTTATGCTTGAACAGTAATCAATGACCTCAGAGCTCACCTTGTATTTAGTCCTCTTCTTAGGCATTGTAATACAGCAGTAAAATATCTTAAACAAGAGTAAGGAGGCTTCTCCATTAAGCTCCATTGCAATAATATAGGGTTACAGGATTGAGGTCTAAAGAGAATTTAAATTCCCCCCCCCATAAGAACATCACTCCTGAATTGGAAAATGATGTAAATGAAGTTTCAAAGGATACATTCAATTTATAATGGTATTAGACATAAAACACATTTGCACATTTTTAGATGTGAAGGAGTTAACTCTCAATGGTGCATATAAAATATATGTATCCTTTTTCCGTAACACTGCTGTTGATGATGTAGAATCATTTAAAAAAAAAATTAGATATTTTTTAGATATTGCCTCCCTGGCAACATTGTCATGACAGCAGAAAATTGACACGTTGGGCTAAAACTATTACTTTAATACAAAGAACTCAACAGTGCCTTTTTTATTTTATAGTTAGCATCCCTTACAGTGCAATGCAGCATATCCAATATTGCTTTTGCAAGACAACGTATTAAAAACTGATCAATATAAGAGCCATCACCAAAGCAGACATGGCTCCATTCTTTTATTTGCTATTGAATTTTTTGCTTCAGATCAAACGAGGTGAAACAATCATCGCTTTTGAGGCTCTGTATGAATTCCTAAATTGCAGTAGTTATTCTATATAACAATAGAATGGAAAAGTGAACAATGGTATATACAATACAACCTAGGCCACACAAGGATACACCAAAATCAACTAAACCTGGAGTAAGAAACAGAATGTGAACGCAGGAGCGAATGGAAGACCAATCTTTATTTCAAGAAAGAATTAAGGAAGGACATAAATGAGACAAAGAGCATAAATGTTAAAATACCAACTTCTTGACGCCATTCGTTTAGCAGAATTATTATTTTATTCAACACTTACCTTAATGATATACAGTGGTGGGCAAAATTGTGGATACCCCTTACATTTTTACAAACGTTTTCAGTTTAACATACTTTTTATATAAAAATCTCTAAAAATGCCATAGCACAAGTAAAATTTAATATAGTAATATTTAATATTTAATTTAATACAATTTTTGCTGGAAATGTACCATAATGCATCTTGGCTATTATATAGCATAAAAACGATAATTTTAAGTTCGTCACAATGTGTGTTTTCAATAATGTGTTGGATAGCCTTTGGCTTTAATTACTGACTGACACCTTCTAGACAATGACTCTAGAAGTCTTTTGACATCCTCTTCTGTGATCATATGATGCCAGGAATTGATTATAGCCTCAATGAGTCCTCGCTTCTTGTTGCTTGGATTCTTGCTCGAGACCATCAGGGTAATTCAAAGAGAATCGAAAAGTCACCGCACGTTCGGTGACTTTTCGTTCTCTTCAATTCGGGGCAATTCGGAAATCCCATTTCGGCGACCCTGCGGTGTATTCAGCAAGCACCACAGGGCCGTCGTAGTGCAGGGAAAAGCTGCCGCAAACCTGACGAAAACTCACCGCTAAAACCGGGCGAATGCACGCCGAAACCCGCAAAAACATCTGGATTAAACCGCCGAAAAAGCCGGAAAAACCCGAGCAGGAGCCGATCACACGCAGCACAGCCGCCAGAAAAAGCCGACACCGCAGACGAATGCAGTGAATAAATTAGAAAAACTGTTTGCTTGAATGTTTGAAAAGTGAAACGCTGTTTGCAAAGAAACTACTGAGCGAAAATGTCTGAAATTTACATATGAGGTCCAATGAATGATAATAAAAAGGGCTGTTACAGAAAAAATAAGTAAAGTTAAAAAAAAATTAAAAACAAAATCGGATTTTTTTAAAAAAACAAATTCCCGAAAAATGCTTAAAATATCCTAAAAAATCTATAAATAAGGAGACTCTTTACTGCAGAATATTATAATCAACGGTTTATTAGATATTGAATTAAAACAGGAATATTTTTAACATTGAAGCCTATGGCATTCGCCTGAATAAACCTGCCGAATTAAACCACCGAATGGCAGGACATTTCGGGAACCTTTCACTGCTGTTTTTTGTTCTCTGAATAGACGAAGCATTGCTTCTCTATGGGGATTTCACTGCCCTCGAACAGGCACTGTATGTGCAGGCAATTCGCCAACATTTGGCGAATTGTCTGCTCTCTGAATAGCCGAATGACCAGGAAAGGCTAGCGTACCCTGAATTTCAGCATTCGGTTACCTTTCGGCTAATTAAAATTTTTAATTACTCTCAGGTAATCCTCCTATGACTCCTGGAGTCAATACTAGCAGGCTGCGTCACTATTAATCCCGTTGGTAACCCTCTATTCGTAGCGGTTTTCATTTGTGAGAAATCTTGGTGAGTTAATGACTGATTTGCTAATTCTAGACACTGAAATTTGTAAAAAATAATAGACGTATTTGACAATGCTCCATCGAAATCTGAAAAAATGTTCTAATTGCATCGTTGCTTCACTGGAACATATCAGTTTGCATTATGCAATTATGTAGCTTTCAACCCAAACAAAGTCACAGCACGTTCGGTGACTTTTCATTCTCTTCCATTCGATTTGGCAATACCATTTCGGTCACCCTGCGGTGTATTCAGCAAGTACCACAGGGCCGCCGAAGTGCAGGGAAAGGTCGCCGCAAACCCGTCAAAAACTCACCGCAAAACGAAGGCGAACGCACAACGAAACCCGCAAAAACATCTGGATTAAACCGCCGGAAATGCCAGAAAAACCCAAGCAGGAGCCGATCACACGCAGTGCAGCCGTCGGAAAAAAACGACACCGCAGACGAATGGACTGAATAAATTAAAAAAACAGTTTGCTTTTATGTTTGAAAAGTGAAACGCTGTTTGCAAAGAAACTACTGAGTGAAAATGTCTGGAATTTACTTAGGAGGTCCAATGAATGATAATAAAAAGGGCTGTTACAGAAAAAATAAGTAAAGTTAAAAAAAAAAAAAATCCCGAAAAATCCTTAAGATCCTAAAAAATCTATAAATAAAAAGACTCTTTACTGCAGAATATTATAATTGGGGATTTCACTGCCCTCGAACAGGCACCGAACAGGCACCGTATGTGCAGGCAATTCACCAACGTTTGGCGAATTGCCTGCTCTCTGAATAGCCGAATGACCAAGAAAGGTAACCGAACGCTGATTTTCAGCATTTGGTTCCCTTTCGGCAGCCATTCAGATCTCTTAGAATTAGCCTGCATGCGTTTCAATCTTGACCACAGATTTTCGATGGGATTCAAGTCAGGGCTATTTCCAAGCCAGGGAAGCAGAGGAATTTTCTTATTAACCAAAACTGACAACATCAGAAGGTGTTTCCACAATTTTGGCCACTAGTGTATGTTAATTTCTAATTAAAAGGAAATTAATTCATTAAAATGGGAAACATGATAAATATAATTTATTGGTCCATATAACTAATACAATGCGTATTTTATTGCTCTGACAGTCCTCAGATGTTTTCGTGATGCTTTTCATTTTAATTCTAATGGTGTATCATGGTGAATAGCTCCTAACCCAATACAGCCCAGACTGCCGTGACAACTGTAGAATATCCAATTAAGTACTAACATGCTTTCTTTCTTATTGATTTAGACTGAAGTTCAGATTTCTCCTTCATTCATAAGGGGATATTCAAATTCATAGATTTACTGTCACGCTAGAATGACTTCGAAATGAACAATTTGACACCGGAACATTTTTTGGAAGTAAATAAACAGGTGCAATAAAAGATACCACATTTCCATAACACTGCTGGCCAGGCAATATCTATTTCCTGACGAGGCCATGCATGCATTTTGAATATGGTTTCCTAATTTAAACAAATGCTCAAGGTAATTTGTAAGGAGGCAGTATAGAGATAGCAACTACATTCCTCTGTATCACCGAACCTCACCCGGCTAACTAGGGAATATACCTCTTTATTTGATTGTTCTAGTCTGGGCATAATATTTCTATGATTTCTGTTAAGTGAGTACTGGTATTGTGGGATTGTGAACCGTGTGGTGTAAAAGCTGGAAGTGGGGGATGAGGGTTAGAACCACCATGGGACGAGTCAGACCAGGCGGGAGATCTGGCCAAGGTCATCAAGGTTTTTCCTTTGTATTGTTCAGCCTGGATCTTTAACCGGACGAAGCGATACATTTCTCTATAACGGATTAAATCAGTGGTCACCATGAAGGAAATGTTGGGGTGAAAAAATGGAAGCTGATCAGCAGTCCTGTATATGAGAAGGCACCATGGGACCAAAGACAAGTAGAAACATAGAAACATAGAAAATGTCGGCAGATAAGAACCTTTCGGCCCATCTAGTCTGCCCAATTACATGGATACTTTACCTGGATTTATCTTTTGTTTAGGATAGCCTTATGCCTATCCCATGCCTGCTTAAATTAAATTACTGTTTTGGCCTCTACCACTTCTATTGGAAGGCTGTTCCATGTATCCACCACCCTCTCAGTAAAATAATGCTTCCTGATGTTACTTTTAAACCTTTGCCCCTCTAATCTAAGACTATGTCCTCTTGTTTTGCTACTTTGTTTCCTTTTAAATATACTCCCTTCCTCTACCTTGTGGATTCCCTTTACGTATTTAAATGTTTCTATCATATCTCCTCTGTCTCGTCTTTTTTCCAAGCTATACATGTTAAGATCATTAACCCTTTCCTGGTAACTTTTCTCCTTCAAGCCGTACACCATTTTAGTAGCCCTTCTCTGAACTCTCTCTAAGATGTCTATATCCTTCTGGAGATACGGTCTCCAGTACTGCACACAGTACTCCAAGTGAGGTCTCACCAGTGCTCTGTACAGTGGCATGAGCACTTCCCTTTTCCTACTGTTAATACCTCTCCCTACACAACCAAGCATTCTGCCAGCATTTCCTGCTGCTCTATTACATTGACTACTTACCCTTAGATCCTCTGAAATAATAACCCCTAAATCCCTTTCCTCAGATATTGAGGTTAGGACTGTATCAAATATTATATATTCAGCCCTTGGGTTTTTACGTCCCAGGTGCATTATCTTGCACTTATCCACATTAAAACTCAATTGCCACAACTCCGACCATTGTTTTAGTTTACCTAAATCATTTGTCATTTGGCTGATCCCTCCAGGAACGTCAACCCTGTTGCAAATCTTTGTGTCATCAGCAAAAAGACATACTTTACCATTAATACCTTCTGCAATATCACTAATAAAAATATTAAAGAGAATGGGTCCAAGTACTGACCCCTGAGGTACCCCACTGGTAACAAGACCTTGAGCCGAGTAAGTAAATAATTATTTGTAAACTAGGTGTAAAGCCTGCCCAGAGGGCAGTCTATTGATAAGTGTGGTGCGTTGTGCTTGGTTCGGTGCCATTTATTGTGCTGTGTTTGGCTCTGTGCTCGGCTCTGTGCCGTTTATTCTGTTGTGCTTGGCTCTGTGCCGTCTATTGTACTGTGCTCGGCTCTGTGGAGTTTATTGTGCTTGGCTCTGTGGCGTTTATTCTGTTTTGCTCGGCTCTGTGCTGGGCTCTGCACATCGGCTCTGTGCTCTGCTCCGTGCCGTATATTGTGCTCTGCTTTTTATTGTGCTCTGCGCCGTTTATTGTGTTGTGCTTGGTTCTGTGCTTGGCGCCGTTTATTGTGCTGTGATTGGCTGTGCCGTTTATTGTGCTGTGCTCTGTGCCGTATATTGTGCTGTGCTCGGCGCTGTGCCGTTTATTGTGCTTGGCTCTGTGGCGTCTATTGTGCTGTGCTTGGCTCTGTGGCGTTTATTGTGCTGTGCTCTGTGGCGTTTATTGTGCTCGGCTTTGTGGCGTTTAGTGTGCTCGGCTCTGTGGCGTTTATTGTGCTCGGCTCTGTGGCGTTTATTGTGCTCGGCTCTGTGGCGTTTAGTGTGCTCGGCTCTGTGGCGTTTATTGTGCTCGGCTCTGTGGCGTTTATTCTGTTGTGCTCGGCTCTGTGCCGTCTATTGTACTGTGCTCGGCTATGTGGCGTTTATTGTGCTCGGCTCTGTGGAGTTTATTGTGCTTGGCTCTGTGGCGTTTATTCTGTTTTGCTCGGCTCTGTGCTGGCTCTGCACATCGGCTCTGTGCTCTGCTCCGTGCCGTATATTGTGCTCTGCTTTTTATTGTGCTCTGCGCCGTGCCGTATATTGTGCTCTGCTTTTTATTGTGCTCTGCGCCGTTTATTGTGTTGTGCTTGGTTCTGTGCTCGGCGCCGTTTATTGTGCTGTGCTTTGTGCCGTTTATTGTGCTGTGCTTGGCTCTGTGGCGTTTTTTGTGCTCGGCTCTGTGGCGTTTATTGTGCTCGGCTCTGTGGCGTTTATTGTGCTCGGCTCTGTGCCTTTAATGGGTTGTGCTCTGCTCTGTGCCATCTATTGTGCTCTGCTTGGCGCTCTGCTCTGTGCTCTGCACTCGCGCTGGGCTGTGTTCAGGTACTGGGCTCAGGCGCTGGGCTCTGCTCTGCGCTCAGGCGCTGGGCTCTGCGCTCAGGCGCTGGGCTCTGGGCGCTGGGCTCAGGCGCTGAGCTCTGCGCTCAGCTCTGCGCTCAGGCGCTGGGCTCAGGCGCTGGGCTCTGCGCTCAGGCGCTGGGCTCTGCGCTCAGGCGCTGGGCTCAGGCGCTGGGCTCTGCGCTCAGGCGCTGGGCTCAGGCACTGGGCTCTGCGCTCAGGCGCTGGGCTCAGGCGCTGGGCTCTGCGCTCAGGTGCTGGGCTCAGGCGCTGGGCTCTGCGCTCAGGCGCTGGGCTCTGCGCTCAGGCGCTGGGCTCAGGCGCTGGGCTCTGCGCTCAGGCGCTGGGCTCTGTGCTCAGGCGCTGGGCTCAGGCGCTGGGCTCTGGGCTCAGGCGCTGGGCTCAGGCGCTCAGGCGCTGGGCTCTGCGCTCAGGTGCTGGCTCAGGCGCTGGGCTCTGCGCTCAGGCGCTGGGCTCAGGCGCGTGGCAACCTCCGTAACAGGCTGTTGCGGTTGGATGCGCGCGCGCCACCTGCCGCAGCATGCCCAAAGCGTCCAACGGAGGTTGGATGTGCGCGCAGCAAACCTCCGTAGGACGCTTTGGGCGTGCTGCGGCAGGTGGCGCGCGTGCACCCGGCTGCGCGCGCATCCAACCGCCACAGCACCCCGTGGGCTGCGCGCATGCGCAGTCCATATATATATATACACACATATATATATATATATATACACACACACACACTGTAAACTGTGGATATATATACACACATATATGTTTTTTACAGTGTGTGTGTGTATGGCCGGCATCCAGGCTCAGGCGAGCCCCCGGCTCAGCTGGGCCTCTAGGCCCAGGCCAAGCCGGGGGCTCGCCTTAGCCTGGATGCCGGCCAAGCAAGTAGCTCGGGTGGCATCCAAGCTTAGGCGAGCCCCCGGCTTGGCTTGGGCCTAGAGGCCCAGCCGAGCCGTGGACTCGCCTGAGCCTGGAGGACGCCCGAGCAGGCAATTCGGCCGGCCTCCATGCTTAGGTGAGTCCCCGGCTCGGCTGGGCCTCTAAGCCCAGGCCAAACCGGGGGCTCGCCTAAGCTTGGATACCGCCGAGCAAGCAGGGTGGGTGTGGAGAGCACATACTCACCTACATCGGCCCTCCAGCGATGGCAGTCCCGCTTCCAGTGTCCTCTCTCTGTTGGTCACCGGTATGACATCACAAAAGCCTTTGACCCAGGTTCAAAGGCTTTCGTGACGTCATACCGATGACCAACGGAGACAGAGAGGACGCTGGAAGCGGGACTGCCATCGCTGGAGGAGCTAAGGGCCGATGTAGGTGAGTATGTGTAGGCAACATCCTCCTACATTGGCCCTGAGCTCCAGCAGTGACCGTCCTCCGGCTGTCGCTGGCTGCTCGGCCGGCCTCTAGGCTTAGGCGAGTCCCCGGCTCGGCTGGGCCTGTAGGCCCGAGCCAAGCCAGGGGCTCGCCTGAGCCTGGAGGCCGGCCTAGCAGCCAGCGACAGCCGGAGGAAGTCACCGCTGGAGCTCAGGGCCAATGTAGGGGAGTATGTTTTGGCAACTTCGGCCCTGAGCTCCAGCGGTGACCGTCCTCCGGCTGTCGCTGGCTGCTCGGCCGGCCTCTAGGCTTAGGCGAGTCCCCGGCTCGGCTGGGCCTGTAGGCCTGAGCCAAGCCGGGGGCTCGCCTGAGCCTGGAGGCTGGCCTAGCAGCCAGCGACAGCCGGAGGAAGTCACCGCTGGAGCTCAGGGCCAATGTAGGGGAGTATGTTTTGGCAACTTCGGCCTGAGCTCCAGCGGTGACCGTCCTCCGGCTGTCGCAGGCTGCTCGGCCGGTCTCCAGGCTCAGGCGAGCCCCCGGCTTGGCTTGGGCCTACAGGCCCAGCCGAGCCGGGGGCTCGCCTAAGCCTGGAGGCCGGCCGAGCTGCCTGCGACAGCCACCGCTGGAGCTCCGGGCCAATGTAGGGGGATGTTGCCTACACATACTCACCGACATCGGCCCTTAGCTCCTCCAGCGATGGCGGTCCCGCTTCCTCTCTCTCTTCGTTGGTCGCCGGCATGATGTAACGAAAGCCTTTGACCCCGGCATTTTTGACCCGGGGTCAAAGGCTTTCGTGACGTCATACCGGCGACCAACGAAGAGAGAGAGGACGCTGGAAGCGGGACCGCCATCGCTGGAGGAGCTAAGGGCCGATGTCGGTGAGTATGTGTGGACCGGTGGAGGACTCGAGGCCGATGTAGGTGAGTATATGCTCTCCACACCCACCCTGCTTGCTCGGCCGGTTACCAAGCTTAGGTGAGCCCCCGGCTTGGCTTGGGCCTAGAGGACCAAGCCAAGCCGGGGGCTCGCCTGAGCATGGAGGCCGGCCTAGCAGCCTGCTCGGCCGGAGGAGGTCACCGCTGGAGCTCAGGGCCGATTTAGGGGAGTATGTTTTGGGAACTTCGGTCCTGAGCTCCAGCGGTGACCGTCCTCCGGCTGTCGCTGGCTGCTCGGCCGGCCTCTAGGCTTAGGCGAGTCCCCGGCTCGGCTGGGCCTGTAGGCCCAAGCCAAGCCGGGGGCTCGCCTGAGCCTGGAGGCCGGCCTAGCAGCCTGCTCGGCCGGAGGAGGTCACCGCTGGAGCTCAGGGCCGATTTAGGGGAGTATGTTTTGGGAACTTCGGTCCTGAGCTCCAGCGGTGACCGTCCTCCGGCTGTCGCTGGCTGCTCGGCCGGCCTCTAGGCTTAGGCGAGTCCCTGGCTCGGCTGGGCCTGTAGGCCCAAGCCAAGCCGGGGGCTCGCCTGATCCTGGAGGCCGGCCTAGCAGCCTGCTCGGCCGGAGGAGGTCACCGCTGGAGCTCAGGGCCGATTTAGGGGAGTATGTTTTGGGAACTTCGGTCCTGAGCTCCAGCGGTGACCGTCATCCGGCTGTCGCTGGCTGCTCGGCCGGCCTCTAGGCTTAGGCGAGTCCCCGGCTCGGCTGGGCCTGTAGGCCAAGCCAAGCCGGGGGCTCGCCTGAGCCTGGAGGCCGGCCTAGCAGCCTGCTCGGCCGGAGGAGGTCACCGCTGGAGCTCAGGGCCGATTTAGGGGAGTATGTTTTGGGAACTTCGGCCCGGAGCTCCAGCGGTGACCGTCATCCGGCTGTCGCTGGCTGCTCGGCGGCCTCTAGGCTTAGGCGAGTCCCCGGCTCGGCTGGGCCTGTAGGCCCAAGCCAAGCCGGGGGCTCGCCTGAGCCTGGATGCCGGCCGAGCAGGCCGCGACAGCCGGAGGACGGTCACCGCTGGAGGATCAGGGCTTGCGGCGTTTAAACAAACGGGTAGCTGCGCGCGGCTCGTGCCGATTTTTTATTTTTTTTGCAGGCGGCCGGCACGCGCAGCTACCTGCTTGTTTTAACGGCCACTTTCAAATGTCCGTCGCGCATGCGCAGACCGCTTTTGGCGACGGACACTTGAAGGCTTACTCTTTTATAGTATAGATAATAATGTAAAATAAGTAAAGAATTATTTGGGCTATTTACCTGTAAGTGTTAAGTCATTCTGCACAAAGTATACATATATTTCTTATATTTTAAAATATATTAGTTGACAGTAAGCAGCCATTACAGACAAGTCACAATTAAATTTTAAGTAGAACAGGTTTACGTATTAGGCACGTGTCAGACGAACACAGTGATCGCGTCCGTGTTGCTGCACAGTTTAACGTCCGTTGTAGCATAGAATCATGATCAATAGAGACCCACAGACGAAGTACATGAGCACCGAACTACGCACACACAACGCATGTGGCAAATGGACGCAAGTTGGGCAAGAACGTAAAACCGCTAAGACGGACACGAAGAGTGCGCCACGTCCGCATAGTGGTCTGTGTGCGTTATGCTGTGACGTCAGACGCAACGCATTTGCGACGTCCATAACGTTGACGCTCACAGGTTTTTATGGTCTGGCTGTCTGTATATGTATTTTAATTATAATTACTTTTGATTCCCATATTTCCCTTTCTTGTTCTACATTCGTTAACCCTTTCGCTGCTGAGGCTTTTCCCGCCCCTGTGCTGAGGTCATTTTTACCGGTTTTGCTCATCATGTTTAAACGTGTTTTGAAGGCTTATTTTAGTATATGACCCAGACATATTATATATCGTTCTCTCCGTCAGACTCGGTAGATTCATAATATGTCATTATTATATGTATACGTTATGTCATGTCTGTATATTATAACAAAAAATGCAATAAAATATGTATTTTCAATAATTTACAATGTGTAAAGTGTTTTTTTTCACATTTTAACATGCGAGCAATTGCGGTTATATTTTGTATGGGGTGCGCTTGTTAAAAAAATTAGAGATGGGGTCTCGTTACATTTTTTTTTGGGGAAAATTACGCGATTTTTAACAAACGCACCGCATACAAAAATCGTTTGTGCAGCATCATTGTTCACATTATAATTGAAATGGGAACAATATTGCAGCATTAACCAACCAAAAAAAAGAAAAAAAAAGTGTTTATTTTTTTTTTATAATTTTTTTTAATTTTTTTTTATTTTTATTTTTCATTTTTTTTTTTTTTTCAAAATTTTTCACTTTCATGTTTGGTATCGTTGGAACGGCCATGCTCTGGCCGATCCAACCATACCAAAATTTAACCCCTAACTGCCACGGATCGGGAGATAGGGAGTTCATTGGAACTCCCTATCTCCACCGTTGGTGGCAGTTAAGGGTTAAGTCCAGGACTGGCGTCATCGTGCTACGCACGATGACGCCAGTCCTCAGGGGGAGTTCCTGGAGGCTTGGCCGACATCCAAGATGTCGGCCAGCTCCGGGAAAGGATCGCGAATCGGCGCTTTTCAGCGCCGATTCGCGATCCAGCTCCCCAGGGGTTAATGCCAGGCATCATTTGGAAGGGCAGGCTGTGCCCTTCCAAATGATGCCTGGGTTAACCCCCGCAGAGCCGCCGATCGGGAGGGAGAGAGGTCCGAAGGACCTCCCCCCCTCCCTTTCAGGCGCCTCCTCCGCACATGCGGGGGGGGCACCTGAATTAGGTGTCATCGCGCTTCCGCGATGACACCTAATTCGGTCGGCTGTGGTCCCGGATGCGCGGCTGACATCCAGGATGTCAGCCCGCACCGGGGGGGCCAGCGATCCGCCGGAACCCGGCCGAACGCTGACCCCAATGGGAGGACGCGCTCAGCGCGTCCTCCGCATACCAGCGGGAATGCTGAGGACGCGCTGAGCGCGTCCTCAGCATCGAAGTGGTTAAAAAAACGGACCGTGTGGTGTCTACATTATCTTCCGTCAGTACGTCCATCCGTTATGCACGCACGCAGAGTGCACACAGACTGCATTCATCTGACATTAACCTCAAGGTTGTAATAGAGCCTCAAAATGTTGTCAGATCAGAGGGGGCATAGCTTTTAAAATGACAAGTGATCAGCCAGTTTCTAGTAGCTGCAAAGCCACAGGCACTCTACAGAAAACAGAAGCAATGATGTCACAGTTGTGATTTGTAAGATCAAGCAGCGGAGATAAAATGCTCCCCTAACGTACAAGCTGAAATCTAACATGAAACTACTGAGACTGCTACTGTTAGGAATGCCATACACATATCTTTCACATGTCTGGATCCCTGAGCCCACTTTTTGCCACCCACAGAGATCTGGAGCGCAGATGGTTAAGAGACTGTGGTGCCCAAAATGATATTATTTAAATAAGTAATAAACAATTATTTAATGATGTACTTATCTGAATACAAAAATATTTATTGGGGGCTTTGATTTTGGTTGTGTTAAACATTTGACTTTTATGAGGCTTTCTATGTTTTTGTCAAATGGATATGTGATGATAATTCAGCCAAGTACACTTTTGCAAATTTTAAATTTCAGTTCTTGAAACATCTTCAAAGATAACATAAAGTAAACCGAACAAATACACGGCACATAATAAATTCATATGGGTAGCAACGTTTTGAAATCAGAACACAACTTCGCTATTTGCAACAGAAAAGTGTAATTAGGGCGCTCAGACGCGCCATGTTTTCATTGTGCTTCATACTTCTTTTATGGTTCAGTTGAGATTTTTAAAGTGCTGTCTTCCTTATGCTGAATTCATATGCTGTTTGGCATATCTGTTTGGTCTAGATTGCTCTCTTCTCCAGACAGTTCTCCTGGATTTCACCTTTCTCTGAATAACCCTGTTAGTTACACCAACAGATCTATTCAAAGAAAGGTGAAAATCAGGAGAATTGTCAGGAGAAGAGAACAATCTAGACCAAATAGCTGATTTAGAAAGTGAGATAAATGGAAGGATTTTTCTGGTTTGGCTATTTTGACCTATAGAATTTTCACTTCTCCAGTCATTCTCCTGAGTTTCACCTTTCTTTGAATAGACCTGCAAGTCTTGTCTCGTGAATGGTGGAAAGCTCTGATACAATACTTATAACCGTATCACAAGATGTCTGCAGCAGCTGAGAGATGGTTCCAGTGGAGATATTCATATCAGAATAACGAGCTCTGTTATAATATTCATTAATTATTTGATCTACAACCTTCAGGGTGCATCAATTACTGCTTGATTTCTCCTCCATAATCAGATTTCTGTATGATCAAAAGAAATACTACTCTGGTACGAGCTTCTAGCTTTTAATGGAGTAAGCAAATTGTGATCAGGCAAGTCTAAGTGTAATACATACATTAACTCCTTGATTTTCAAACAAGGGCCTATTCTGATTTGGGTCTTGAATTAACAGAGCTCTATCTCTGAAATTTACTGAATTTTTGGTAAAAATTTGGCGATTTTACTGTTCAACACATTCTATTAAGGGTTTACTAGGATTTCAATTGCCGTTAAAAATATTGGTTCAATTAAGCACTCGCACCTATATTCAATAATGGAAATATTGGCTTTTGCAAATCAATTCACTTTTTTTTTTTCGTATGCCAATATTTATTTATTTATTAATTTATTTGCAAAGTATTTTACCAGCAAGGATACATTGAGATTTCTCTCGTTTTCAAGTAGGTCCTGAAATTTGTCATTGAAATTTTTACAGTCGTTACAGAAAATCTATGATGTACTGAACGTGGCTTTTGAGCCAATATCCTTTTCAAAATACCAGATCAAGGAGGCGAATAAGTAGCACGGTTGTAATAACGATTTATTCTGTGGCTAGCTGTTAATTAATAGTTGCTGAGCAAATTATATGAAGCCTTCATTTTCGGTAGCCCCTCGCTACAACTGAGCCACCAACAAAGTTTTCCACTTGAGGTGTTAAGTATAACGGCCCCGCTCGATAACCTATTGGCTCAGTTCGAATAGGACCCCAGTATCTCTTATGTGGTTGGCAGAGTGAGATTGGGAGGTCAACCACACAAGATAAATGTGGTCATCATTTCTCCACCTTCTACAGCTTTTCTGACAGCTGCAGGCATAATACCATGCAGGGACTCCTCTTTACTTTCCCCCAATTGGTTGGGTTGTTACCATGCAACCAAAAATCTGTTTAGCAGATTTGAACCCATTACCAGTGGGGTACCTCAGGGGTCAGTACTTGGACCCATTCTCTTTAATATTTTTATTAGTGATATTGCAGAAGGTATTAATGGAAAAGTATGTCTTTTTGCTGATGACACAAAAATTTGCAACAGGGTTGACGTTCCTGGAGGGATTAGCCAAATGACAAATGATTTAGGTAAACTAAAAAAATGTTCGGAGTTGTGGCAATTGAGTTTTAATGTGGATAAGTGCAAGATAATGCACCTGGGACGTAAAAACCCAAGGGCTGAATATAGAATATTTGATACAGTCCTAACCTCAACATCTGAGGAAAGGGATTTAGGGGTTATTATTTCAGAGGATCTAAGGGTAAGTAGTCAATGTAATAGAGCAGCAGGAAATGCTAGCAGAATGCTTGGTTGTGTAGGGAGAGGTATTACTAGTAGGAAAAGGGAAGTGCTCATGCCACTGTACAGAGCACTGGTGAGACCTCACTTGGAGTACTGTGTGCAGTACTGGAGACCGTATCTCCAGAAGGATATAGACATCTTAGAGAGAGTTCAGAGAAGGGCTACTAAAATGGTGTACGGCTTGAAGGAGAAAAGTTACCAAGAAAGGCTTAATGATCTTAACATGTACAGCTTGGAAAAAAGACGAGACAGAGGAGATATGATAGAAACATTTAAATACGTAAAGGGAATCCACAAGGTAGAGGAAGGGAGTATATTTAAAAGGAAACAAAGTAGCAAAACAAGAGGACATAGTCTTAGATTAGAGGGGCAAAGGTTTAAAAGTAACATCAGGAAGCATTATTTTACTGAGAGGGTGGTGGATACATGGAACAGCCTTCCAATAGAAGTGGTAGAGGCCAAAACAGTAATTTAATTTAAGCAGGCATGGGATAGGCATAAGGCTATCCTAAACAAAAGATAAATCCAGGTAAAGTATCCATGTAATTGGGCAGACTAGATGGGCCGAAAGGTTCCTATCTGCTGACATTTTTCTATGTTTCTATGCAGCATCTCCAGCTTGATTTATTTTCAAATATTGGACCACGTAGGAGTAGTACAAGTGTAATACAGGAGGGGTGGGGTCGCGCCTATTCCCGATGAGGCAGCTGCAACCACCAAATGTATCCAGCCCAGCAACATGTATAAAACATAACAAGGAGAAAATGGCATCTGCGCTTATTCCCATTATACCGTGTGAAACAAAACGCAATTAGAGGCTTTGGTTTCTGTTAATGCCCATTAAGTGTAGGTTGGAAAATTTCATAATAAAAATCAAAACATGGGGTTCTAATTTAAGCTTCAGAATAGTAGTTCCTAGGTAAGGCCTTCCCTAGCATCCCTTTGCAGCCTTTATCTGCCCAGTTACCTTATGTCAGAGGTAGCCGGAACTTGCTTCCAGCAAGGAGAGAGCCCACCTCATTGGGGCTGACATTAGCCACTGCTAGAACCCAGATCTTGCAGGGAGAACAAGATTGGAAGGCTACTATTACTATACTGCCAGTATATTCAGCCACAGCAAGGGCATGATCAGGGGGAGGAATGACCCTCCTGTCCATCACTAGGGGTTGCAGTTAGTAGTTTAATGTTAGAATAGTTAAGAATTAGGATTAAGGTAAATTAAATTTTGCTCACTTCACTTTTGGATGTTTGTTCCTTGCATTGCATATTGAGGTTAGATTGCATGCTGAACATAGAAACATAGAAACATAGAAAAATGTCTAAACTAAACATAGTTTAGTTTGGCTCTTGTGACATTCACAAGTGACAGTCTTAAGTGGACGCTTAGAGTTGATTCCTGGAGCTTTATCCAAGATCCCCCTACGCCATCACGATCCCTAATTCCTGTGTCTCCTCTCTCCACAGGTAGGCATTATCACCCATCATCCAGACACCCACAGCTCAACTGAACCCCTGCATACTTTTGCTGGTAGGCATTATCACCCATCATCCAGACACCCACAGCTCAACTGAACCCCTGCATACTTTTGCTGGTAGGCATTATCACCCATCATCCAGACACCCACAGCTCAACTGAACCCCTGCATACTTTTGCTGGTAGGCATTATCACCCATCAGCCAGACACCCACAGCTCAACTGAACCCCTGCATACTTTTGCTGGTAGGCATTATCACCCATCATCCAGACACCCACAGCTCAACTGAACCCCTGCATACTTTTGCTGGTAGGCATTATCACCCATCATCCAGACACCCACAGCTCAACTGAACCCCTGCATACTTTTGCTGGTAGGCATTATCACCCATCATCCAGACACCCACAGCTCAACTGAACCCCTGCATACTTTTGCTGGTAGGCATTATCACCCATCATCCAGACACCCACAGCTCAACTGAACCCCTGCATACTTTTGCTGGTAGGCATTATCACCCATCATCCAGACACCCACAGCTCAACTGAACCCCTGCATACTTTTGCTGGTAGGCATTATCACCCATCATCCAGACACCCACAGCTCAACTGAACCCCTGCATACTTTTGCTGGTAGGCATTATCACCCATAATCCAGACACCCACAGCTCAACTGAACCCCTGCATACTTTTGCTGGTAGGCATTATCACCCAGTATTCGCAGGCACCCACATTATAACGTTTGCTTGTTTTTTTTTTTATTTATTGTTTTCTCCACCATTTGCTTTGCTAATTAGCATGTGAATCTCCTGCCCTATTGACACAGCCCATCCAGCTTCAGCTGTTGACTTTTAACTGCCTGATTGCAATCAGCCTGCCCTATATAAGAACTATACCAGGCTCTATTTGAGCCAGGCTCTTGTGACATTCACAAGTGACAGTCTTAAGTGGACGCTTAGAGTTGCTTCCTGGAGTTGCGGGACTGGAGGAAGGAACTGCAAGGCCCAATTTTACTCTGAGTAAACGCAAGTCTATATCATGCTTTCTCTCACGCTTCTCCTCTTTACTTCTACCTTTCTCCTTAAATGGAACTCCTGCCCCTCTACCACCGACCCCTACACTATCTGCATCTCTCCCTCCCTCCTCTCGTCCCACATGATGGCCTCGCATGAGCTCCTTTGTTTCCTCAGAACATGGTCTCCCTCTAACTCTCGTGCTGCCTCCCACTCCCACAAATCCCATTCCCACCTTCTCTTTCTCACCCTCCTGCTGTTACTCTATTCAGGTGACATATCCCCTAACCCTGGCCCCACAACACATCCAATACTTCCCTCTCATCCTATCTCCATCGCACATAAATCACCTCCCTGCAAGCCCAGCAACCTCATTCCCATAATCCCTCAGCGCCTGTCCTCTTTCTCCTGCGCCCTCTGGAACGCTCGCTCTGTGTGCAACAAACTCACAGCCGTCCATGACCTCTTCCTTTCAAACTCCTTCAACCTCCTAGCTTTAACTGAAACCTGGCTAACTCCCTCTGACACGGCCTCCGTTGCTGCTCTCTCACATGGCGGTCTACACTTGAGCCATACCCCCAGACCGGTGAGAGAAATGGTGGCGGGGTCGGGCTCCTGCTCTCTCCCACCTGCACCTACCAGCATCTCCCTCCACCCCCATCCCTCTCCTTCTCCTCCTTCGAGACACACTGCATCCGCCTGTTCTCTCCTCTGGCTCTCAGGGTGGCAGTCATCTACCGCACCGGGACCAACCTCCCAGTTCTTTGACCACTTTGCTACCTGGCTTTCTCACTTCCTGTCTTCTAATCTTCCATGCCTAATTCTCGGGGACTTCAACATTCCCATTGACGATCCTTCCGCTCCTGCTGCCTCCAAACTTCTCTCACTCACATCCTCCCTTGGACTCACACAATCCTCCCTCCTCCCTACCCACGGCGATGGTCACGTTATTGACCTGGTCTTTTCCAACCTCTGCTCCATTTCTGAGTTCAAATGTCGTCCTTTCCCCATCTCTGACCACCACCTTCTCTCTTTCAACCTATCTGGACTTCCTAAACACCCTGCTCCCCCACCCCGCACACACACTCGCAGAAATCTACATGCTGTGTGACCCCCATCAATTCTCCAACCTACTTCACCACCTCCCTCATACCTCATCCTTCACCTGCCCTGATGCTGCCACTAATCACTACAACACTACGCTTATCTCTGCTCTAGACACTCTTGCTCCTCTTCGACTCTGCAAGGCCCCACGCCGCCAGCTTCAGCCCTGGCACACCCTCCAAACTCGCTACCTGCAAAGATGCTCCCGCACTGCAGAGCGTGCCTGGAGGAAATCCCACTCTGAAGCTGATTTTGTTCACTTCAAGTTTATTCTCCGGTCATACACCTCTGCCCTCCACTTGGCCAAACAATCCTTCTTCTCATCTCTTATATCTACGCTGTCCTCCAACCCTAAACGGCTCTGGTCCACCTTCAACACCCTCCTCCACCCACCTGCACCTCCCCCCTCAGCTGCCTTCAGCGCTCAAGACCTGGCAGACTACTTCCTCAATAAAACTCTAACTATCAGAAGCAACATCCCAACACAAGATAGTTTTCTGCCACCTCCACTCCCACAGGTCCCCTCTGCCACCCTCTGCCGCTTCCTCCCGACCACTGAGGAGGAAGTCAATTCCTTATTGTCCTCCTCACATCTCACCACGTGCCCGCTCGACCCCATTCCCTCACATCTAATTCCTCCCCTCTCCTCCTCCCTCACCCCTGCTCTCACACACATCTTCAACCTATCTCTCTCCACTGGCTCCTTTCCATCCGCCTTCAAACACGCGCTAGTTACCCCTTTACTAAAGAAACCATCCCTAGACACCAACTCTCCATCCAACTACCGCCCTGTATCCCTGCTTCCCTTCACATCAAAGCTCTTAGAAAAACTAGTCTTCAACCGCCTCTCCCTCTTCCTGTCCTCCAATTCCCTACTTGACCCCCTGCAATCTGGCTTCCGTCCCCTACACTCAACTGAAACTGCCCTCACCAAAGTCACCAACGACCTCCTAACTGCTAAAAAACACGGCCACTATTCTATTCTCATCCTGCTTGACCTCTCGGCTGCTTTTGACACTGTTGACCACCCCCTCCTTCTACAGACCCTCAACTCTCTGGGTCTTGGTGACACTGCACTTGCTTGGGTTGACTCCTATTTATCCAACAGGTCCTTCTGTGTGTCCTTTGCTGGTAACTCCTCCTCTTCATTGCCTCTATCTGTTGGTGTACCTCAAGGCTCTGTCCTTGGTCCTCTGCTCTTTTCCATCTACACCTCCTCCCTGGGCAAAATCATCAACAGCTTTGGCTTTAATTACCACCTCTACGCTGATGACACTCAGATCTACCTCTCTACCCCTGATCTCTCTCCCCCTGTCCTTTCAAAAGTCAGTGACTGTTTATCTGGCATCTCCTCCTGGATGGCCTCCCACCACCTAAAGATCAACATGTCAAAGACTGAGCTCCTACTTATTCCTCCCTCTAATGCCTCCCCACCTCCTGACTTCTCTATCACGGTGGAGGGTATCACCATCTCCCCATCAAACCAAGTTCGCTGTCTTGGAGTTACACTGGACTCTGCTCTTTCCTTCATCCCCCACATCAAGTCTCTTTCCTCCTCCTGCGATACCAACTGCGTAATATTTCCAGAATTCGGCCATTTCTTACCGCTGTCACCACAAAACAACTCATACACGCCCTGGTAATCTCCCGACTCGACTATTGCAATAATCTCTTATCTGGCCTCCCTCTGTCCCGCCTCTCCCCCCTACAATCCATCCTGAACGCCTCCGCCAGGCTAATTCACCTCACCCGCCGCTCTGTCTCTGCCGCTCCCCTCTGTGAGTCCCTTCACTGGCTCCCCATCCACTGCAGAATTAAGTTCAAAATCCTTATCCTTACCTACAAAACCCTCACTAACTCAGCGCCCCACTACCTGTCCTCACTAATCACCAAATACACCCCAGCCCGCTCCCTAAGGTCAAACAGTGACCTGCGCCTAGCTTCTCCCCGCATCACCTCTTCCCATGATAGACTGCAGGATTTCTCACGCGCAGCCCCCACTCTCTGGAACGCTCTCCCTCGTGCTGTCAGACTTTCCCCTAACTTCTCTTCCTTCAAACGCTCCCTGAAAACATTCCTATTTAGGGAAGCCTACCACCCAACTCACTGATGCAACCATCAATCACTCTCACCTTACAGTCCTCTCCTCCTGTTTCCAACCCCAACCCTCCTAGATTGTGAGTTCCTACGGGAATAGGGCCCTCATCTCCTCCTGTACTGTTTGTCAAATGTTGTTCAATGTATTGTAACCCTGTCTATACTGTGCTTATTGTACAGCGCTGCGGAATATGCTGGCGCTTTATAAATAAAGAATAATAATAATAATAATAGTTTACAAAATCAGGCCAAGTTGCTTCTATATATCACCAGGCTCCTAATTATCCAAATATCACGGATAAAAAGAAAGCAAACACGTGGTGCTTTCTATTTTCAGTGAGGGAATTAGACGTTGAACGTTGAAAACTTTGCAATTATTTAGTCTGTCCTTTCGTGTGCCAAGTGCATCCAGGTGCCCAGAAACAGGTGTGCTGTGAACCGCTTCTACTCTAGTCCCCGTCTGCACTTTTTATTTTTTACTCATTTGATTTATAATTAAAAAAAACTGAAAATTGATGAATTGTGATTATTTAAAGTTTGTTAAGTAATAAATGTAACGTGTGCACAATGGAAAATATAGGCCTTAGCGCACATATATTACAGCCTGAAATTATAACTCCTTGTGTCATCTGTAGAACGTCTTGTACTAATTAATATTTTTTTCAAAAATAATCACTCCTTTGTTATTTATTACCTGCAGTAAAAATGTTTTTTATACTACATATAGAAACTTTATATATAATGTTTTTTCTTTCTTCCTGTCAAATAATCAGGGTTATTCAAAGAGAATCGAAAAGTCACCGCACGTTCGGTGACTTTTCGTTCTCTTGAATTCGGTGCGATTTGGCGATCTCATTTCGGCAACCCTGCGGTGTATTAGGCAAGCACCACAGGACTGTCGTAATGCAGGGAAAAGCCGCCGCAAACCCGACGAACACTCACCGCAAAACCCGGCGAACACACACCGAAACCCGCAAAAACATCTGGATTAACTCCACTGAACACGCTGGAGAAACCTGAGCAGCCGCCGATCACAGCGCAGAGCAGCCGCCGGAAAAGCAAGACACTGCAGACGAATGGAGTGAAAGAAAAAAAAAACAGTACGCTTGAATGTTTGAAAAGTAAAACGCTGTTTGCAAAGAAACTACGGAACGAAAATGTCTGAAATTTACATATAAGATCCAATGAATGATAATAAAAAGGGCTGTTACAGAAAAAAAGATTTAAAAAAAAAACAGAAAACAAAATTCACGAACAATGCCTAAAAGATCCTAAAAAAATCTAAAAATAAAGAGACTTTTTACTGCAGAATAAAATAACAAACAGTTTATTTGATATTGGATTAAAACAGGAATATTTTTAACATTGAAGCCTATGTGATTCACCTGAATAAACCTGTCAAATGAAACCACCGAATGGCAGGGCATTTCGGCAGCCTTTCTCAGCTGTTTTGTGTTCTCTGAATAGACGAAGCATTGCTTCTCTATGGGGATTTCACTGCCCTCAAACAGACACCGTATGTACAGGCAATTCGCCAACATTTGGCGAACTGCCTGCTCTCTGAATAGCTGAATGGCCAGGAAAGGCTAGCGTACCCTGAATTTCAGCATTCGGTTACCTTTCGGCCACAATTCGGAGCTCTTTGAATAAGTCTTATAATACAGTGGTGCCCAACCCTGGTCCTCAGGGGGCACGAACAGGCCAGGTTTTCCAGATATCTGAAGCACAGCACAGGTGATATGATTTGCTGCTCAGTGATTGCAGGATTCAGTCTGCATTTCCCTGAGGTAATCATTAAAATCTGGCCTGTTGGTGGGCCCCGAGGACCAGGGTTGGGGCCACTGTTATAATACATCGTAGTGTTGTATGTAGTGCATTTGTGGGAAAGCAAAAATGATTTCCAAACGGATATAACCTAACGGAAGATAAGGCAACCTATAATATAAGCTCTTTCATCTGGGAAAAGATTGATCACAGCTAACCGGCCCAATTTAGCTTTGCTAATTACATATTGTCCTGTAGTTCGGAGATCTTGCTTCATTATTCTGTAGACCTAGTAATTGCATCCAGCATTCTCCCACATGAAGCGTCAGAATAATAATAAAAGCCCGACCCATCGAGAGTGCTATATGAAGGACAAAGAAATTAAATGACTTGGCCGAAGCTGAATGTTTGCTTAAGAAGTCTGTGATGAAGGCGATGGTATTTTGCATTTTGATCTCTGACCAAAGCTTTTCTTCTCAGCATATTTTTCTCCGATTTGTTTGTTCTCATAGCAGTGAGACTCAAGCAGAGAAATATCCTTTACAAGTCAGAATTGCCAGTTTAGTTTGGAAATGAAGCTGAGAAACCTTTTTCCCATAGTGCGGACACACTGTTCATTTGACGTATATGGCGCACGAATTTCCTATTTTAGCACGGAATAAGTTAAGATTCTCTTATCTTGAGCCATTCAGGCATGCTAGCCTGATAAGACAGAAATAGATTATCAATTTAGAGCAGCAGGTAGCTGGAATTCTGTTTTCTGGATGTGACACTTTTCATGTTTGTCAGTTAGAGTGCATTTTATTTCTTGTCGTCAAGGAGTTTGCTGCGCTTCTATACAGATGCACGCGCCTTTTGATGTACAGGGGGTTTTCAAGAAAGTACCGCAGATTTTATGTCCGAAAAAATTATAATATCATGAAATAATAGAAACCATTGATTTTCAATGCACCTTCCTCTTTGGCGAAATTAACATTACATAATAGATAATTATATAATGTGTATAAAATAACTCACTTCTCTTGAAATATTACTATACTATATAAAGTATCATTACATTTAAAAATTAAAGATATAATAGTGGGAATCACTTGTGTCCTTCAAATGGATATTGCATCTCTAAGTAAAAACAATAATATTTTAAACCTCATTTCATAATATTATTTTTAGAAAAACTGAAGCTATAAGGCAGGGGTCGGCAACCTTGGCACTCTAGATGTTTTGGAACTACATCTATGATGCTCAACTACTGAATAGATTGAAGAAGCCTCATGATAAATTAAGTTCCAAAAGATCACGTGCCTGTAGCTAAAAACAGGATGATACGGGGAAAATCTCCCTAATTTCCCCTTTGCGTCCCAGTTTCACCGGCGGATTACAGGGCAGGAGCTGAGTCCAGCAGCTAGCCCCCCATAGCGACCCCTAGGCTCTCTCCTTAGACTTTGTGCTCCCCATGATAAAACATAGAAACATAGAAAAATGTCGGCAGATAAGAACCTTTCGGCCCATCTAGTCTGCCCAATTACATGGATACTTTACCTGGATTTATCTTTTGTTTAGGATAGCCTTATGCCTATCCCATGCCTGCTTAAATTCAATCACTGTTTTGGCCTCTACCACTTCAACTGGAAGGCTGTTCCATGTATCCACCACCCTCTTAGTAAAATAATGCTTCCTGATGTTACTTTTAAACCTTTGCCCCTCTAATCTAAGACTATGTCCTCTTGTTTTGCTATTTTGTTTTCTTTTAAATATACTCCCTTCCTCTACCTTGTGGATTCCCTTTACGTATTTAAATGTTTCTATCATATCTCCTCTGTCTCGTCTTTTTTCCAAGCTGTACATGTTAAGATCATTAAGCCTTTCTTGGTAACTTTTCTCCTTCAAGCCGTACACCATTTTAGTAGCCCTTCTCTGAACTCTCTCTAAGATGTCTATATCTAGTATAGGGAGCGCAAAGTACAGTAAGCTCGCATTATAAAACACTAATACCGATTCGCTAACGGGATTTTTAACCTGTTAACGAATCAGAGGTGATCTGCGTGGAGCTAGCAGTAACGTGAGCGCTAGCGTTAGCTTGAAGGAGGTGATAGAGCCCCTGGAGGGCCAATGTAGGGCCCTGTTATAAGGATATATGTAAAAACTGAACACAATCTGGCTCTAGGAGTGGATATTAGTGTGGGCAGTTGGCTTTATAGCCATTATAAGTGCTCAAAAAATGCTTCTGGAAAAAATGTTTTGAGCCGTTCAAGCGTCCATTGTCAAAGGTCTTTTTAGACCGTGGATAACAAGATTTATAAAATATATGTACAAACATTCACACGTCATAGAGATGACTCTACATCAATTCCAAGACCACTAGCAACAAAAAAGTCTATTCTCAACAGTCCTACGTAAAACACGTATATATATAAATGCAGGCTCTATGACAAAAACAAGTACAAGGCCACAAATACAGCATCCTTCCCATCTATTATATAGAAAGAATTGAGGTCGAAGCTACAGAATTTGCTATTGTATGTGAGCATTGAATTCCTTCTTTTTGATAACAAAACTCTTTAAGGAACCCAAAACAAATCTGTGGAAAAATCCTCCCCTTGCAACCAGACATAAGATCCATGATAGCAAGAATGGCTGAACAATAGAGGATCATAGCCACCATTATACTGATAATTTTGTACAGTTCTTTCATCTTACAATGTTTGCCTTGGCATTTGTTCGCTTGAGTATGTTCACTATCATCCAAGGGTTATCTAGATCATGTTTACAGTTAGTGATCTGCAACACTTGCTGGGTTTATTGAATCTTGCTGTGTTGAGACTATGAAAGTTCAAGGTAGTGGAAATAAATAGTGACACTCGTTTTCCTGGATTTCCTTTTAAGCGATGTGTTTCAATTTACTAGTAAATGTTTCTGTAAATCTTCACCAGGCTTCATAAATAGTTCAATACATAAATTTCAGAGCACTCCATAGTAAAAGAGTTTTAAAGAGTTGAAATACACCGGTCTTAGGAAAACAAAAGATCTTGACTTGGTTGCAAAACAGGATCATGTATTGCATAAGCTTGCCACAATGGCCCTGTACTCCACATGACATAATCAAATTACTGCTCTTGTGAGGTATACCCACTTACTTGGGACACGCATCCTCCTGGTGTCTGAAGCAGGTCAAAGTTTAAAGAAACACTCTACTGAAAAGTAGAGTATATATTTTGCCGATAGACTCTGGCCAATTATTTTTTATTTTTTTATTTAGGCCCATTTTACTCACCTTTTGTAGCTCCTCCTCTCTGGCTCAGGGACTCCCAAACCTGGAAGTCCCTGAGGCTTTTCTGTGCCATTTGCACTTCCTGTGCTACTTGCGTAATGTAGGTAGCTGCAGATTGCACAGCGCCACGAGACTAACAAACTTTACGTAGGCAAGTTCCCATAACCCCTGCGCAGAATGATGGATCGGATCACTAACCCGATTGGTCAAGAGATACTGACTTAGGCACGCTCTGTGTGTGTGCCGACTTGGGCCCCTATTACACGCTTCACGCAGCGCATTTGTGTGCAGGCAAATGTGCTTTTGCGTGAGGACAAAACCATTTGCGCAAAACGTCGTAGTACGACGTTCGTGCAAACGATGCGCGTTAACGTCCAACGCGAGTGACCCTGCGCGAACCCAGTGTGAGCGCAAGTTCCTGCGTGCATCCTATACTTAACATTGTGAGCGCAAATGCGTTAGTGCGGATGGTATTACAATCTTCGCGCAAAGTCGTACGAGCGACGTTTGCACGAATTTTGTAACGTCTTTGAAAACTTGGTGTTAACTGCAAATATGATAGTTGTGGCCGAAACAAAATAACTCAGCAATAAAAAAAAATACAGAACAGTACAGTTACACATTCTACACATACCCAGACATGAAAAATTAATAATTTGTAAATTATTTTTTTTGCTGCAGCACATACAGGTATATACAGATTGACTTTGACAGGCGCAACAACCTAACTTTAGAAGATGGTGGTTCTTAGTTCTGAATTGGCTGAATCCCGTGAAAAACAGTCTGGCCACCGATTCCTGCACTCAATGTTCATTTGCGCACGAATTTGCGCGTCGGATTTGCGCACGTAAAAAGTTGAAGGCTGACAAACTGCGCTCAGAGCTCGCTAACATTTTTTTCCGTGCGCAAAAATAATTGAGCTGCGCGAGCGCATTTGCGCGAAGCGTGTAATAGGGGCCGTCATTTGTAACCAAACTAGTAAATTCAAACTCCCTGGCTACTGGCGACGCTGAGTGGGGTGGAGGAAACTCTTCCATTTCACCCAGCTTTTTAACCAGTTCAGCTGGGCAATACTCACATCCTGGCCACTTCAAAAAGATAAAGTGGTCAGTATGTGGAGAGTGTTCCTTTGAATGTTTACATAGGTCCATCAACAAGCCACCTGTCATAGGGAGGAGTACAAAACCAAGAAGGGTGGTAAGTCCTCAACATGTAAGATAAATAACCAGAATGGCTGCACTCAGCTTGAACATGCATTTTTCAGAGCTATTGCTTCAGAGGCCAAATGAACACAGCATATGAGATCCAGTAAACTCCACTAAAGATAGAATTTGACATGATGGAGTACAATAAGTGTATATATTTTTGCTTAGGGCAACAGAATGGAAGGGGTGGCATTTACTTCTTCATGCCATTTCTTTTAGAGGTCTGATATATTTGGGTTGGGTGGTTGTATACCGGAGCTGCAAAGCTATAATCCTCCCAGCAAAGAGTCTCTAAACTGTAATAAATGTTGTTAATCATACCTATAATGTGAAATGACATAATTTGCTTTTGTACTGAACAATAATTTTATTGTGCATATTTATCTAAATTCCATTTTTATGGTCGTGTTTATTTATTATTGTGTCTAAGCCTGAATACATCAGATGTTATAAACAAAAAAAAACATATTTTAACAATGACGTTTCCCTGTTACACGCTAACCTGTAAAAAATACTGTTCTATAGGTTTTTAAACCTACATTTCTTAATAGAAATTATTGAATCTAACCAGGCTCAAAATGTAATTACATCAGTGTGATTGAATGAAATCTAGATTAACCATCATAATAAGAGAAGAGCTACTTGGAATGTATGATGGAGAGCAGACATATAAACAAGAACATTCAATCTACTAGAAAACAACCAGACGCTCTTAATGTATTTTCTCTGTGGAGAGATAATTGAGAGTATGACTGTTTTATCTTTATTAATAAATAAGACTATTACTTTCGCCATTATTCACTATTGTGAAGTTAGCAGGGAATGAAACATATACAAATTGTCCTGTCTAGCCTGTGTCTTATTAGGACATCTTATTAGAAAATTCTTTAGCGGAAGACTGTCTGTACGGAAAAGAATGTATCTTAAGGTACATTTTGTAGAGATATAGTTATAGTAATGTTAGGACATTTGTTTAAATCAGAGTACCTTAAGATCTATTAAGAATATGTGTATGAAGGTAAATCAATAACTGCTACAGAACACATAAGGGTAAATTCTTCTATTAAATGGATACAGGAGAAGAAAATGGAGTAGTTTAAAATCAACCCCTTGTCTGTTGAGGTCTCCCAGACTTACTTCCTGCTATTCATCCCGTCATCGCTTCATGACAATGTAAAAATAAAAAAATAAAATGAACCCATGCAGCGCCATTGTCCACTTTTTCATTTAGAAAGTGAACAGTGCCACTGCCATAATTTATCTTCTCATTTCACATATCGGGAGGTGGTCATTGTGTCATACATTGCGTAACTGTGCAATGCCCAGTCTAACATGTAAGCGACAAACTGTTTAATTTTACTCTGCAGAGATGCAGGGTCATTTAGACCCCATTACTCTGTGATTTTAAAGCCTAGGGACAGCAAAGACACATTTTTGGAACGATAACAGTTTGATCATTCCAAATATTTTATTATTTGATTTATAAGTAACTGCTTGATTGTAAAGGACTCCTGTGAAAGTCTCACATTCACACTGAAATGTGGGTTATGTTTTCTCACATATGCTACAGTTTTAGTGGGTTTTGAGAGATTTCCTGAAGGACTGAAGAGTAAAAGAGAGTCTAAGGCTGGGTTCACACCTGGGCGTAGCGCTGCGTTCGCGCATACAAAAAAAATGCGCGAACGCATGTTGCAGCGCGTTCGCGGCTATTATATGGCCGCGAACGCGCTGCTGTATGCCCGAAAAGAAGCTCCCGAACTTATTTTTGCGTTGGCCGTTTTAACGCACGTTCCTGCGCGCTGTAAAACGCTTAGGTCTGAATGGGTCCCATAGCAAAGCATGGGATTTCCCCGTTCCTGTGTTTTAAAGCGCGCACGAACGCGCGTTAAAACGCCCAGATGTGAACCCAGCCTAAGAGGACAAGGTAGATCATTCCATAGGACTAGTGCTGTCCTCAGGTACTTTGTAATCACAAGTAAGTAGTGGGGTTGAAAACAGGAGGAAGATGATCAGTAGACCAGAACAATCTAGAAGGTGTAAACTAGGCACCAAAGCATTGTTAAGAAGGATTTTAAAGGCGTCAAAATCAGCATCAACCAACCTACCTTTCTTTACAGTTGAAGATATCTATAGCCAAAATACTTCAGCTTCTCAAAGAAATCGCTCACAATTATTATTACTCAGTACACACACCTGAAATTGAAATTATATGTTTAAGGATATTAATAATAATAATAGATAAAACCAATAGAATAAATAATAACAATCTTAACCCCTTCACTACCAAGTGATTTTCCAAAAAAAACATTGTCAGAAACCAGTGGTTTTTTGAAAAATCATTTTTAATAAATTGTACAGTAATACCTATTAGGCCAGTAGATGGCACCATCTACTGCCAAATTGAGTTACAGAGGTGTTATCAGAAGATCTACTTTCTTCAATTTCTCCTGCATCGGCTGCTGACAATTTTTGAAAGGCTGATATTTCAGAGCTTTCAGCAGCTGATTTTACAGTTTTAGCTCTTTGGACATTATGCCCCCAGGGCTAAAACTTTGGGGGTACCTTCTGCAGCCCAAAAGCTAATGAAATTTGCTTGCAGCAAATGAATTTCAATTGCTTTTGGGCTGCAGATTTGCATATTGAAGTATCTCGATATCGGGGCACCAGATGGTGCCTTCGAAGCCCGAGATGTCTCGATATCGGTAGTGAAGAGTTTAATAATCAGAATGTCTTTACCAATCATACAGATATTTAAACTGTTACCATTACTGGGCATACTATGTCATGTGGCGAGTGTGCCTTGAAGCCGCGGGGTGGCATAGCACACCCCGCTGGCTTTATTGGGCCACTGTACTTCTGCCCACCAGTTGGTGAGCGGCACGTGTCATTGGCTGTGGCAGACAGCCTGAACTCAGACCGTCCCCCTGCAGCCAATGACGCGTGCTGTGCTTCAGCTGCATAGGCAGGCCGGAGGAGGGTGTGCTAGTATACCCCACCGGCGTTAACGCCCTGCTGCCGGGCACAACCCACCCGGCAGTAAGGGGTTAAAATGACCCTCAGGCACTTTCTTTTGCAGACAAAGTAAGCAGATCTTTGACAATGAACATTTTTAGACACTGAAGATTGATAGATTTTTGCGCACATACAATGACCAAAAAGTTAAGAAACTAATATTACAAAAATTACAAACTAAGAACTATAATCCATGAAATTGCAGTTTTTCAACCTGCGATTACAAAAAACACAGTTTGCATTCAACTGCGGTTCTTTATATGAGGAAATTATTTTAAATTACCAGAGATCATTACATTTTTGTTTATTGAATCCTTTTGTACTCGCTACATTTTTCTTCTATGTTTGAAGTTCACGTTGTATTGAAGTGAAATGTTCTGTCTGCTGTAATAACTGCTGTGCAACAATGGTTTATAACAGATCAAAGTTGTATCTTTTGATCTGCATCAGGCATAATCACTTTTTTTCAGTGAGTTTAAGAGCTTCGTTAAGATTGGTATGCTACTACATAAAAAGTTTTATCTTATCGTTTTGGAACATTAATACATTATGCTGTTAAGATTATATTTAACACCATAATATTTATTAGATAGTTTCCCTTTAAATTAACCAATGTCTTTGTCTTTCTTCCCTCCCAACCCTCTTGTTTTACCCTCGTCCCTACTTCTTCTTTTCACCCTTCTACTAAAGTGGCTGTTCCTCTGTTTCCAAGTTTCTTCTGCTCTTCTGCAATAGACCTGTTCCTGTCTGAGTTCTGAACATGCCCTGTAAGTTGTTTTCTTCACCCTCCTCTTTACCTTTGCTTGTAGTCTGTCTCTGCTGTTTAGAAAGAAAAAACATTTCCCGTATTCTCTGCATGTAGTTTTTACCCCGTCCTGTCCTGCAGTAAGTTTTCCTCTGGAATTAAAAAGGCAATTCACAAAAGGTCAACATGGGACATAGTGAATATCGCCTTCTTCAAGTCAACTGTAACAAATTACCTTGAACCCTGGATAAGCATTAGATTGGACACATCAAATGACTCTTAGCAAGTGCAACCATTGAATGGTGCCAATACGCAACACATTGATGCAAGACTACATCAACTTTGGGAGCTCAGGTAGCAGGGGTTTTGACTATAATAAAGCATTGTTTCTTGATGGTCAACTTCAAATAATGATTTATCACATAACAGTCAAACACCCCTAACAGTTAGATCTTCACTGTTAAAGCCATCAGGTCATGAATAATTATTTTTTATTTTGTTTCATATGTTTAATACCATGTGGGCATCACTTAACAATACTTGACCATGTAGTGATTTTAAAATATTTTTTGAAAGGAAATATTAAACATTGTACCTAATCATGACAAAATATTTTTTGGATGTGAGGTAGGAATGGGGCAAGTTCCTGAAAGTGGTAGGTGTCACTTTGTAAGAATAGCAGATGCCTCTTACCAGATAATAGTCTTGTATTTTTTGAAAATAAATGTTTTAATATTGTTTCAAAAAACAAAGGATACAGAAAAAAATGAAGGGTAGGGGAAACATGAAAGCAATAACAATATACAATGTGTGCTCGCATATAGTCACACAATACCAATGAAACCATGAGACAATCCAACTCCACAGTGTACCCATGTCGCTCCCACTCCCGGCCTCCTTCCCCCCCAAGTATACAGGGCTCCCCCTCTACCAGGCAAGGTTTTTCTAAGGTTATTCAAACACAAAATTTCCCCAAATATAGATCATACAATTCCCATGGGTCATGCTTAAGAGACTGGAGATCCAATAGTTGCGCAGCCAGTCTATCATATGCCCTGAATCGGTCCAAGCAACGTTTCAGATCTGAGATTGTAGGGACAATGGTAGACTTCCTGTTTTGTGCTATGAGTAAGATAGTAGTGGCCGCAATATGAAAGAGAGCCCTAGACTGTTGTTTAGAAAGTGGCGCATTTCCTATCCTTAGCAACAACAGGGCAGGTTAGGAGAGATCTGGGTTCCCACCACAGACAAGTTTGGCAATTTTAACAGCATACTAAATAGAACTTCTTCGTTACCCTTTGTACTCAAAATTGAATGGATAACACATTCTGTCAAAGGACTGGGAATTACCCAGGCCCACTCTTAAAATGGGTGATAGCACAAGTACTCTTGACCCATACCCTTCATTTCACATGAGGGACATAGAACTAAAAGTACTTGCAAGATTATTTGATTACCAATGGACCCTTGACTTTTTGGCATTTCACAAACCATGAATTGTTAGGGGATGGAAAGGTTTTGTTGGTGTCTTAGGAGCACAAGTTTATGTTTTGTCTATTTGATTAGTTTTAGGATACAGAGTTTTGTACTAGAAAATCTGTGTACCTTATATAGTTACATAATAATATAGGTTGAAAAAAGACCAATGTCTGTCCAGTTCAAGGTTTGACTTGAAAAGTCATGGCCACAGTCAATGTTGATATTTGTACACCTTTTACGTGAATGCAAAGGTTATTATTACAGTGCTTTACTATAATTAAAACTACAGGGTAAGGTGGATAAGGATATGGGTCTGTTGAAATTACTCACTGTCATATCAAACAGATAGATGCACAGTTTGTCCAAGTCAATTGTTTTATCTTGTGGTTAACGCTGCTTGAGTTCTGATGCAGTAACAGAGAAGTAATACGAGGAAAGTCGATGGAAGCTGCTCACATTGCAAGGAAGTGACATGGTTGAGTAGAAGTGGATATTTTAAAAAGTTGATATTGCTGACTCAAAATGGCTCATTTCTCTGAGCAAAGATGAACCTCGGAATTCACCAAAAAAGAGGTGTTGACGTATAAGCATTCATTGCAAAATAACACATGTAGAAGCTCTATACTAGTAATTTGTCTCCATTATAAATGTATAACTTTTCACTTAAATACGATAATTAATGCCTTTGTGTAATGCTTTTTTAGAAATACCTTTTGTTTGTATAAAAATAAGAAAAAAATAATGCACTTGTTACAGCTATCAAGTTACAATGATCATTAATAACTTTGTACTTTCGGTATTAAACCACAATGTTCAACATAATAATTTCATAAACAACAGACACTGAAATGTTTATCGACTTTATAACAAATATCACTCACTTTCAGCAATAACCAAATGAGGTCGAGGCTTCCCTTACCCAATGAAAGAACGATTAATCGTGAAAGTGTACATATCATGGAAATGTCATTATCAGCAGAAATGTCATTTTATAACCTCATATCTACCTATAATAGGAAAAACAAACAATCGTTACATTCTAGATATGTGTATCTGAATCCTTCAGTTGTTCCGTAAAGTTTTAGAAACTAGCAATAGGCCTTATTAGTTTTATTTTAGGAAGAAATATATTTACTTGTTTTTTTTAAGTCACTATATAGTATATACTTTATAAAAATTTGCTCCCTGCATCGAAACCCATAGAGCATGAAATGTGTTATTGTGTAGGTCAATGGATGATCTTCACAGATTATATTTAACAGTCCCATATGTAGAATCATGTAATATGTTGTCATATATTTAACTGTTTAATTATGTATTGGAAATAAAATTCTGAACCTGCTTTGTCAATAACAAATCTTTGGCTATGTAAGCTTTGATGGCTAACAAGGATCTTTCTTCATATGAGGCTCCTTCACCATGTTCCTCTGGTACAGATGGCAGCGCCATTTTCAGAGCTATAAACAGCATTGTTGTCATAGCTCTTTGAATGGTACTACCATATGTGCTGACACATCAGCGCAAGGTATGGAGTGACATTGATGATACCACCTCAATTGTCGCCTTCCCTGAAGATATGCATTGGATCAAGTGACTGTGGAATAAGTCGCCATTGCTTCTTTTTACGCAGTTTACTTTTCTTTTTGTAATATGCCAAGTTGTGTAAAACTTTGTAATGTTGTTGATGATACTGATGTATTCTGTTCAAGAATGAGCAACATTTGTCTCTTCTGTTCAAGAGGTTTTACATGTATAGCAAGGATTTGATGCTTGCAGTTGAGTCATACTTGTTACCCAAGATCGAAAATATAGTTTTAGCTGTTAATAAAGGTTCACGTTCAAAGATTCAAGATCATTGCATCAAAAAGGTAAATGGATTAATAGGAAAGACAATGGCTGTATGGGTATGAGAGGCCACGCTGAATCCCTTAGGGAATAGACAATCGATAGAGTAGGAACCGGGCCTTCTGTCTCTGAACCCTGTATCCAGATAGCGAAACACATTGAGAGATACATAGTGGTTTGTTGTATGTCCTCTGATCACCAGCCACATGCAATCCTTTGAGAATTATCCTAATACTATCAATGACATCATGACACTTTTTACTATCTCTTCCCAATAGTGGATATTTGGCTCTGGCTTTACCCTCCAATTCTTCCATTAGGAGTTTCTTCTAAAGCACCGTGCAGGCTAGGTGGCCACATATTCTTGCACAGCGCAGGAACTTCAGCAGAGACAGAAAAGAGAAACTTTGTTTCCAATTGACCTGGTTACTTCTGTCTCTTGTTAGTTCCTTCTGCTAAGTTACATTTAGCACCCTTTAGAATGTGTTTTCTTATCTGTCCTATCTGCTCGGACCCGTGAAGGCCTGATTCCTACTCTATCGTCTTATATTTATCAGAGTGTGTTTATTGATTGTCTATTCCCTAAGGCAGGGGTGGGGAACCTTTTTTCTGCCAAGGGCCATTTGGAGATTTCTAAGATCATTCGAGGGCCATACAAAATTAACAACTTAAAATTTCGCCCGGTGCGGTAACTTATGGTGTCACCCCCCCCCAGTTTTACGGATTTTATTTTTTAACTACTCCTACTCTGAAATCAGTACTCCCATATAACACTGAATGCTCATACACACAGCACACATTACTGTGAGGTTTATTGCTGTGGAGCTCTCTCAGACCAGCTCACACATGGATATGCCCCAGCTCACATGGATATGCCCCCCAGCTCTCATGGATATGCCCCCCAGCTCTCATGGATATGCCCCCCAGCTCACATGGATATGCCCCAGCAGCTCACATGGATATGCCTCAGCAGCTCACATGGATAATGCCCCAGCAGCTCACATGGATAATGCCCCAGCTCTCATGGATATTGCCCCCAGCTCTCATGGATATGCCCCAACAGCTCTCATGGATAATGCCCCAACAGCTCTCATGTATATGCCCCAACAGCTCTCATGGATAATGCCCCAGCACACCTCCTGGCTCCTGCCTCCGCCGTGTCTTCGGCTCCCTCTGAGTGTCCAGCGGCGCGGAGCTTGGGCGCTCGCCTGGGGGTGCCTTGTGACCAGCCGCAATCTCGCGAGAACTCAGCTGGTCACGTGGTTCCCCCAGGCGAGCGACGAAGCTTCATGGCTTCAGATGCTCACAGGGAGCCAAACACGCGGCGTCGGAGCCGACGCCGCGGGCCGGACCAAGGCATTCGGCGGGCCGGTATACGGCCCGCAAGCCAGTCGTTCCCCACCCCTGCCCTAAGGGATTCAGCGTGGCCTCTCATACCTGTACATCCATTGTCTTACCTATTCATCCATTTACCTTTTTGATGTACTGAGATTATTTGATCAATTTACATTCTTATGTATTAATCTATTAAAAGTTACGGGTTTAATTTAGAATTGCTCCTTGTAGCTCTTTCTATTTCACATAGAGTTACCCCCTGTACATCAGCGATCATTGTTCCCCTTGCCACATATTTTCTTATCTTTGCATAACCCGTTGTGTGCAAACCCCAGTTAACTTAATATATATTTATGGTAAAGTTGCACAGCAGTTGCCAGAGATTCTTTGTTTTCAACTCATTGTTTCCATATATACATTATTTTTGCAGAAATAAATATACCTGGTATAATACAACAATGGACATAATATGACCGTTTCATAAGACATAGAAACCATATTTTGTGCATATTAAATATTAAGGCCCCTATTACATTCAAGTGAGCGTTAACGTTTGCGTTAAGAGTGTAATGTGGCCCTTGGTGTTTTATTGTTATAGCATTCTGACGTGACATGACATATACACATATTAATGATATATTTTGAACCTGCTAAGTACCCTAAAAAACAACAAAATATACTTATCTGGGTCTTATAATAAAAAATGGCCTTAAATAGCGTTGAAATCTAATGAGTAAATAATACTACTCAACAGAGTCCTGAGGACTTTGAGATGTATACTGCTAGCAAATCACCAAACGCTTCGAGTTTGAAAACCTGCGGTATCTTGCTAACAGAAGTGGGTTATTAGGAGCGCTACTGCTGCAAGCAACTGTTTGAGCGTTAACTTCCCACTTGGAAAAGGGCCAGGCCAATTATCGTTTTAACATTCTCAGTCTATGCTATAGAAAAGTTAATAAAGCATGTTGCTGGTAATTACAAAGAATTTCATAGGAGAGAATCCAACCTGTCACTAAATGTGTTTATACAGTTTTAGCAATTTAATTTTCTTAATTGATTCACCTAATACTTTTGTAATTAATGTCATTCTGTAGTATGCAGCTGCCAGGAACACAGAATGTGTGGGCAGTTTCTGTACACTACTATTATAGATTGTAAATAGGGAGCTAGCGGCTTGGTGTTGTTATTGTTGACTAAAGTACACATACAACAAATTCTACCATCCATAGGTAATTGCAGCTCACAGTGAAATATCTTTCTTTTGCTCACTGCTCATATATCATTTAAGATGAATTTCTATTATGTGCATTGTCAGTGCGCAAAAGAAAGGTATTGGAAAAAATGATGTTAAAAAACAAAATTGCTATTGACTATTTTCCAGTAGCTAAATGAACGATAAAATTGTATTTGTAACTATAAACAAAATATTAAAAATCAAAAACACAATTGATGTTTGTCTTTAAATTGATTTTTGACAATTGTGCCCCATTATATAAGACACCTTTTTGTTTCATCTACCTGCTGTGATGTTTCCAATTTTTTATCAAAGTTAAATATATTCATATGTTTTTAAAAGAAAGTATATGGTAAAGTTTCCTGTAAGTTGTATTTATATTTTAATTGTATTTTTGGATTTGGATGTCAAGACAAGCCCCATGGGAGATTATTTGGGAGCAATAGTATTAAAAAAAGTGGATGCGAGAAGGGAATTTATTTTTCTTTTATTTATCATTTCAAGAAGAAGCCAAGTGCTTATTTTGGCCGATCTTCATGGTAAAGCTAGTCCTGCATGGGCCAGAGGTTGAGATCGTTTGACTGTCCGTGTTGGGTAGAGAAAAAATAATTTTAACTATTATTTTGGTCTCTGTTTTTTTTTACTCAAAATTCAGTGTACAGAAATTCTATAATTCATTTCCTACATCAGTAATGAAAAAGATTAAGTCACTTAAGGGTTGCTTGCGCTGATCTTTGATCATTCATTTTAAGTTGGGTAAAATGCCAAGTGACGTCATTGCTGTACATTGCAAAATATTTTTAGCCGAGAGATATAACTTTAATTATAACTAGTACATTTAGATAAATCATAAGCAAATTATGATGCTTATCCAGCAGGAAGGGGATTTAAGAGTTTATGAAATTCTTCATATCAGTCTATTTACTTATCCCATAGATCTGAAGACAGTTTTGACAACTATTCTAGAATCAATGAGTTTCATTATTATAGAACACGTCATTGGCATTTGAGGGTTTACATGTTTATATCTTTTTAAACCGAAAGCCATATACAAATGGTGGGTTTGACTATATAAACACACATGGAATATAAATAATTTAGTTTACTTTATTGTTGGTTAGCCATTACGGTGGCTTCATATATTTTTTATACAGGGTTATTCAAAGAGATCCGAATGGCTGTCGAAAGGGAACCGAACGCTGAAAATCAGTGTTCGGTTACCTTTCTTGGCCATTCAGCTATCCAGAGAGCAGGCAATTCGCCAAATCTTGGGGAATTGCCTGCACATACGGTGCCTGTTCGAGGGCAGTGAAATCCCCATAGCTTCGTCTATTCAGAGAACAAAAACCAGGAGTGAATGGTTCCTTAAATGCCCTGTCATTCGGTGGTTTCATTCGGCAGGTTTATTCAGGCGAATCCCATAGGCTTCAATGTTAAAAATATTCCCATTTTAATTCAGTATCTAATAAACCGTTCATTATAATATTCCGCAGTAAAGAGTCTCTTTATTTATAGATTTTTTTAGGATATTTTAAGCATTTTTCAGGATTTTTTTTAACTTTACTTATTTTTTCTGTAACAGCCCTTGTTATTATCATTCGTTGGACCTCATATGTAAATTTCAGACATTTTCGCTCAGTAGTTTCTTTGCAAACAGTGTTTCACTTTTCAAACATTCAAGCAAACTGTTTTTTGTAATTTATTCACTTCACACGTCTGCGGTGTCGGGTTTTTCCGGCGGCTGCACTGCGTGTGATCGGCTCCTGCTCGGGTTTTTCCGGCGTTTTCGGTGGGTTAATCCAGATGTTTTTGCGGGTTTCGGTGTGCGTTTGCCCTCGTTTTGCGGTGAGTTTTCGGCGGGTTTGCGGCGACCTTTCCCTGCAATTCGGGGACCCTGTGGCGCTTGCTGAATACACCGCAGGATCGTTGAAATGGGATCGCCAAATCGAACCAAATTGAAAAAATGAACGGTCACCGAACGTGCGGTGGCTTTTCGATTCTCTTTGAATAACCCTGATAGTTTTTTTAGTTTGTTTGATTTTTAAGGGGTATTTTCATGTCTTTCCCAATTTAGCATCAAAGGCTTCAATTATCAAGATGACATATTGAATAAAAAAAATGTGGTTTTATTTTTAGATTTGGGGACTAGGTAAGGAGTTTCCTTTTAGATTCATAAGCAAGTATGGAAAAAAGATACCTCCAGCGCTGCAAGGAATGGTGCACTTGTGCTACCACATTTATTTTAACCCCTTCCCGACCGCTGACGTACCCTGTACGTCCTGTGTTCGGTCTCCCTTAGACCCGATGACGTACAGGGTACGGTCAGCGGCGCCAAATCCCCTCCCGCCCGATACTCACCTCCCTCGTCGGATCCCACGGCGATCTGACAGGGAGGAAGCCTGCCATGTGATTTACATGGGCAGGCGGGCTGATGACGTCGCCACGCTGCGTGGTGACGTCATCAGAAGGTGCCCATCATGTGTTTCAATGGAGGGGAGGGGGGGGCTCCTTCGGAGCCCTCTATCTCCCACACATTGAAGCTAGGGAGATGCCGTTTGCACCGCTGGAGAGGGGAGAGCCTCCCCTTTCCAGCGGTGTATGGCATTAACCATTTTGCCGCCGGATCACGTTGCGGCGCAATTGGCGCCAAAACGTGATTCAAACCTGGAGGGGGCTGACATCTTGGATTTGGATGTCAGCCTAGCCTCCAGGTCCCCCCCCCACCCTCTGACAACCTCACCATATGTGTCAGTGGGCCAGTTAACCCTCTAGCTGCATGTAGAGATAAGGGGATCCTAAGGATCCCTTTATCTCCCGATCCATGGCAGCTAGATGGTCATATTTGCCATCATTTGAAGGCCTGATTATGGCCTTTCAAATGATACAAACATGACCAGGTTTGGTTTTAAAAAAATGTAAAAAAAATTAAATAAAAGAAAATAATAAAAAATTAAATAAAATAAAAAAAAAAAAAATTTTAAAGTTTTTTTTGTCTGGGGGGAGTTTAATTAAATAGGACGTAGGCTGTCATCTAAAAATAATTAGCACAAAATGGTCAGAATGAGCGCAGCGCACATAGGTGAACTGGCTCAGCAGTGAAGGGTTAAAAGGTAAAAACATGTAAAAGTTGGGTATTTCTATTCTCGGGATAAAATTTGGAACTATTTAGCCGGGGGTTTTATTGGTGGTTATAGCTTTAGGGGATTAAATTACGAAAAAGTGTGTTTTTTACCATTTTTTTCATCATATTTCATATTTTTTTATTATTAAATTTTGGATATGATGGAAATAATGGTATTTCTAGAAAGTCCATTTAATGGCGGGAAAAAGGGTGTATAATATGTGTGGGTTGAATAAACGAGTAAGAGGAAAATTTGATCTAAACACGAGCAGCGCAGAAACGTAAAAACAGCAGCGGTCACTAAAGGACGGATTTGTGTAAAACGCCCGGTCACTAAGGGGTTAAATAAACAAAAGGAAAACACAAAACAAACATTTCGTGGGACACAGCCCCTTCCTCAGTGTTTAGGCACTATACACTGAGGAAGGGGCTGTGTCCCGAAACGTTTGTTTTGTGTTTTCCTTTTGTTTATTTAAAATAAATGTGGTAGCTCCAGTGCACCATTCCTTGCAGCGCTGGAGGTATAATTTTTCCATATATGCTTAAGATTCATTACCCTCTTGGTTGGATGTACAAGAGTGAATTGCCTCTCCAGCAGCAGCTGAGTATATGTTCATAAATTTTCTTAAAGAACTTTCTTTTGGGTATTGTGGATACCCAACCCCATACATAATTTTTGTGTTCCTATACTCCTTTTAGATTCAGGTGGAGGGTTAAGCTAAAGAAGATTTTATATTATTATTTTATAGTATATGCATTTTAAGTTTGGGGTATAGGGAGAAAAAGATTTCAAAAGTTAGTTTTAGCTCTGGACGAAGCCGCTCTTTGTTGGTGGCGAAACGCGCGTCAGCGTTTGCTATTAATAATGTCACTTTGATTTTAGCAGTCACTCGGCACTCTTATGCTGTTGCTATTGGCGATATGACTAATTAACAATCTTTTAACCATTGGGGCTATTTCTGCAGCAATTATTTGACCAACTATTTGTGTTGCTTTGTGTTGCTTTGGATAGGGTCAGCATAGAAATTTCCATCGGATTTAGGGCTGTACTTACAGGTACTACCTAATGCTATTTTGAGCGGTGGATTGATCCACTCCAAGGTATAGGACAGTGATATACAAATCTACAAATGTGGGAATTTTATTTTTTGTTATTGCAATCATATCCAACCATGTTATAAAGTTTTATTCATGTGACCAATACCTATTAAGGTGAACTCATGGTGGGATTTCATTCTTTCTTTTCCTTCACTCTTATTAGAGGAGTTCGAGTAACTCTCCAGTATATACTGTTTGTGGAACTCCCATTCTAGGACTGAAGCTAATTACCGTATTTTTCGCTCCATAAGACGCACCTGACCATAAGAACGCACCTAGTTTTTTAGAGAGGAAAACCGAAAATAAATATTCTGAATGAAATAGTGAAATAATGGATATTGCCCCAGCTCGTGGATATGCCTTAGCTCACACGTGGATATGCCTTAGCTCACACGTGGATATGCCTTAGCTCACACATGGATTTGCCCCATCAGCTCTCACATGGATTTGCCCCATCAGCTCACACATGGATTTGCCCGCCAGCTCACACATGGATTTGCCCCAGCCAGCTCACACATGGATTTGCCCCATCAGCTCACACATGGATTGCCCCATCAGCTCACACATGGATTTGCCCCATCAGCTCTCACATGGATTTGCCCCATCAGCTCACACATGGATTTGCCCCAGCCAGCTCACACATGGATTTGCCCCAGCCAGCTCACACATGATTTGCCCCAGCCAGCTCACACATGGATTTGCCAGCCAGCTCACACATGGATTTGCCCCATCAGCTCACACATGGATTTGCCCCATCAGCTCTCACATGGATTTGCCCCAGCCAGCTCTCACATGGATTTGCCCCATCAGCTCACACATGGATTTGCCCCAGCCAGCTCTCACATGGATTTGCCCCATCACTCACACATTGATAATGCCCCAGCTCACATATGGATATGCCCAGCAGCTCGTGGATGTGCCTCCGCTCACCTGCCGCCGCCGCCGCCGCGTTCGTCTCCCTCTGAGCATGCGTCCGGCGGCAGGAAGCTTGGGCACTCGCCTGGGGGAGCCACGTGACCGCGATCTCGGTCACGTGGCTCCCCAGGCGAGTGCCCAAGCTTCCTGCCGCCGGACGCATGCTCAGAAGGGAGACGAACGCGGCGGCGGCAGGTGAGCGGAGCACACCACGAGCTGCTGGGCATATTCGCTCCATAAGATGCACCCACTTTTCCCCCCACTTTTTGGGGGAAAAAAGTGCGTCTTATGGAGCGAAAAATACGGTAACTATAGGAGGATGTGCTTTGCAAGCCTAGGTTTATTGTGCTGCAATTTATATTTTATCTAATAACCCCTATTGGTGGACTGTACATCACTATTGAGTTGTGCTAGTCAGTCTTAATTTCTTTAAGTGGTTTACAGATTTTCCACCCAGCCATATATTAATTATACAGGGTAATTCAAAGAGATTCGAAAAGTCACCACACATTCGGTGACTTTTCGTTCTCTTCAATTCGGTTCCTTTTGCCGATCCCATTTCGGTGACCCTGCGGTGTATTCAGCAAGCACCACAGGGCCCCGAATTGCAGGGAAAAGCTGCCGCAAACCCGACAACAACGAACCGCAAAACCCAGCGAATGCACGCTGAAAACCCCCAAAAACATCTGGATTAACCCGTCGAAAAACCCGAGCAGGTGCCGATCACAGGCAGCCGAAGCAGCTGAGACCGCAGACGAGTGAATAAATTAGCAAAACAGTTTGTGTGAATGTTTGAAAATAAAACGCTGTTTGCAAAGAAACTACTGAGTGAAAATGTCTGAAATTTACATATGAGGTCCAGGGAATGATAATAAAGAGGGCTGTTAAAGAAAAAAGAAGTAAACTTAAAAAAAAAAAAAAAATCAGACTTCAAAAAAAAATAAAAAAAATAAGAAAAATGCTTAAAATATCCTAAAAAATCTATAAATAAAGAGACTCTTTGCTGCAGAATTTAATAATGAACAGTTTATTAGATATTGGATTAAAACGGGAATATTTTTAACATTGAAGTCTATGGGATTCTCCTGAATAAATTTGCCGCATGAAACCACCGAATGGCAGGACATTAGGGGAACCTTTCACTGCTGGTTTTTGTTCTCTGAATAGACGAAGCAGTGCTTCTCTATGGGGATTTCACTGCCCTCGAACAGGCACCGTATGTTCAGGCAATTCGCCAGGATTTGGCGAATTGCCTGCTCTCTGGATAGCCGAATGGCCAAGAAAGGCAACCGAACGCTGATTTTCAATTCGGAGCTCTTTGAATAACCCTGATAGTGTTGGTTTGCATATCGCAGGGGGACTTGTTTTCTGACAATACCTAACTAATTAAGGACAGAATTGTGATCAGCGAACAGGGGTTATATACTCCTATGATCCCTAGTTACCACCCACCGATGTGGGGTTAACCAACAGTATACTGAGTGCATCTATCTAATATAGAATTGTCTGTCAATTATGATTTTAGAATTATCTAATATAAGCTATATGTTTATTGTATGTCTGTAATTTGAAACCAGCACAAGTGGTATAAGCTAGCTAATGTAGCTGCGATATATTTGCCACAATCTATCTTGTTTTTTTGTAACTGTATTATAGGTTTAATCCTAAATGTGCTGGTTCTGACTCCATTGTCCTTGTGACAAAAAGTTTTTTGTATATCTAGTTTTCGGTTGTTTCATATGACAGGTTTAATCAGGTGTGTCCCATAAGTTTCAATGTAAAAAATATTCCCCGTTTTTATTAAATATTTATTCTTTTCATTTGCAGCAAAAAGTATTTTTATTTATTTATTTTTTTAGGATTTTTTTAGTCATTTTCCAGGACTTTTGCAGTGAATTTTGTTTCCTATTTTTTAAAAATGGCGTGTTTTTTTCTCTAACAGACCTTTTTATTAATATCACAGAACCTTATACAGTATATTATTTCCAGGCATTTTCATCCAGTAGTTTTTTGAAAATACATTTTAAAAGTTGCATGGTTTTTCTTTTTACCCGTTCGTTGGCTTTTTCTGGTGGCTGGTCGTCGGATTTTTTTGGACTGATTCAGCGGTTTTGTGGTGTATGATCGCATGCATTCAGTGGGTTTTTGGTGTTTTTTCAGATCAATTCGATGTTTTTCAGTGGTTTTTCGGATTGATTTGGCTGATTTTCAGTGTTTTTTTGGATGCGTTTGGCGGCTTATTTGCTGCACTTCGGGGACCTGTGGTGAATGCTGATTTCACCACAGGGTCGGCGAATTGGACTAGCCGAAGTGCGGGGAACAGGAGAGCACTGACATGTGACATTTCAGCGTTCTCTGAATAACCCTGTAGGAACACCATTGGCTAGGATGCCAGAGATAGAACCTCATGGTCCTGCCGTTGCCAGGAAGCATAGAAAGAAAACACATAGAGGGTTATCCAAAGAGAATCGAAAAATCACTGCACGTTCGGTGGCTTTTCGCTCTCTTCAATTCGGTGTGATTTAGCGATCCCATTTCGGCAACCCTGTGATGTATTCAGTAAGCACCACAGGGCCGTTGTAGTGCAGGGAAAAGCCTCCGCAAACCCAATGAACACTCACCGCAAAACCCTGCGAAGGTACACCGAAACCTGCATAAACATCTGCATTAACCCCGCCGAACACGCCAGAGAAACCCGAGCAGCCGCCGATCACAGCGCAGAGCAGTCGCCACAAAAAGCCAACACCGCAGACGAATGGAGTGAACAAAAAAAAAACAGTACGCTTGAATGTTTGAAAAGTGAAAAGCTGTTTGCAAAGTAACTACTGAGCGAAAATGTCTGAAATTTACATATAAGATCCAATGAATGATAATAAAAAGGGCTGTTACAGAAAAAAGAAAAAAATGATTAAAAAAAATAAACAAAAAAACTTTTCACAACAAAATCCCGAAAAATGCCTAAAAAATCCTAAAAGATCTATAAATAAAGAGACTTTTTAGTACAGAATATTATAATCAACGGTTTATTAGATATTGAATTAAAACAGTAATATTATTTTAAACATTGAAGCCTATGGGATTCTCCTGAATTAACCTGCTGAATGAAACCACCGAACAGCAGGGCAATTCGGCAACTTTTCACTGCTGGTTTGTGTTCTCTGAATAGACAAAGCATTGCTTCTCTATGGGGATTTCACTGCCCTCGAACAGGCACCGAACAGGCACCGTATGTGCAGGCAATTCGCCAACATTTGGCGAACTGCCTGCTCTCTGGATAGTCGAATGGCCAGGAAAGGTAACCGTAAGCTGAATTTCACTGTTCGGTTACCTTTCTCCAGCAGTTCGGATCTCTTTGAATAACCCTGATAATAAAGTTACCGAAATGCTGCACCTACAACGATACTCCGACAGAACAGACACAAAACAGGAACTTCACCATTCACTGGAGGGATTGGAGACCTGTCAGGGTGCAGAGCACTTTTTAACATCTTCATCTTACTAAAGACGTTATGGGGCATGAACCTGGCCATCAATCAAAAAAACAGGAAATTTAATTTCAAAGCTTGTATAACAAAGGGTCTGCTGTGACCATATTCACGTATTCATGTACTCAGCAGGAACTCCCATCAGAATCCATATTTTGGATTACATTGTTATTTTTCCTATTCTTCTTGTTAAATTGGTTGTGCATGTTGTAAATATTGATTTCCGTGTGATTTTTATTGATTTGCAGGACATGTAGGATTGTTAGTGTCTGATTTTCCATATTTTTCTGAACCTGTGATAAATATGTTGATTAGCAGTGTGTGCGCAAATACTGAATCTACACAATACGGGAAGAAAATCTATGAATCAGAAAAGGTGGAGGTGCCATAACAAGTGGCTTGATTAGGTTTACTAATGAAGCACCTTTTTATATTCTTTTTAAACTAGTTTGAAAAGTAACATATTGTTTCCAGGTGAATCCACTTAATTTGAGACGTTCAAGGGCAAAACACACACAAGGATCCTATGCATTGCTCCATGTAAAGGTTATGGTGTAAGAGCTAATTTTTCTCATCCCCCCCTTAAGTTGATTTTCAGTTCGGCAGCAATTTCCGAAGCATCCTGGAGCTGTCAACCTGTCTTTCAAGGATGAGCAAATATTATATATTTCTCCATGTCCTCTGAAAGGATCTTTCATACATTCCTTTGAAGAAGTTTGTGCCATGGTCACATAGGTATTTTGGTTTGTAGAAATAAAAACATCCTTTGAGCTGTAGGTAAACTGAAAAAAAACGTAGATTGACTGAAAAACATAAACTGTATAAGGCTGCAGCAGCTTAACCCTTCATATTTATGTCAAGGGATACGAGTAAAGGGTCTTATTGTCTATAACTCCACACAATACCGAACAGTAAGGCTAGGGTCAGATGAGCGCATTTTGTACGGACTGTGCGCCCGTGCAGTACGGACGTACTTACTGACTGACAACAAGGTAGTGGCCACACAGTCCATTTTTTTCACTGACGTATTTTTTGACTGATGTAGCAGGGAAAATAAATTACAATGAAAGAACATTCTGTCCGTCAAAAATGCTGGACGTATAAATGCAGTCCGTCTGACCTCGTTTCATCACTCACACACAAAGCTATGTGGACGTTGTGGACGTGGCGCACTCTGCACGTCCGTTCTAGCAGTATTACGTTCTTGCCTAACCTGCGTCCGTTTGCAGCGTCCGTCAGCCCCCGCACTTCTGTGCGGACGTACTTCGTGTGTGGGGCTCCATTTAACACAATTGTATGCTATCACGGACGTACTTATGTGCGGCAACACGGACGTTAACACTGCGTTCGTCTGACCCCAGCCTAAAAAGGACTATTTTCTCACCCTAGCCCTTGTCTGAGAAAGTTAAAATATCGCAAAACATTTCCTTCTCTCCCCATTTCAAAGATAATGGAGGAACCTTGACATAAAGTGAATGGGAAATAGATTACTAACATTACTAACACACTGTCCATAAAACTGTGTGTCTAATAATGCAATGTGAAAGCTGTTGCAAAGTGTTTTCTGCATGATATCAAGATTTTGTCCAATGACTTTGGTGCTAGGTGTGCATAATTTCCACAAAGTCACCAAAATAATTTAAATTGACCAAAAAACATACAGGGGGTTATTCAGAGAGATCCGAAATATCGCCGAAATGTAACCGGACACTGAATTTTAGTATAAGGGGACATTTCTGGGCCATTCAGCTATTCAGAGAGCAGGCAGTTTGCCAAATTCTGGCGAATTGCCTGCACATGTGGTGCCTGTTCGAGGGCAGTGAAATCCGCCATAGAGAAGCAATGGTTTGTCTATTCAGAGAACACCGAACTGCAGAAAAAGGTTGCCGAAATGACCTGCTGTTCGGTGGTTTCATTCGGCAGGTTTATTCAGGCGAATCCCATAGGCTTCAATGTTAAAAATATTCCCGTTTTAATCCAATATCTAATAAACCATTTATTATTTTATTCTGCTATAGAGTCTCTTTATTTCTAGATTTTTTAGGATCTTTTAGGCATTTTTCGGGATTTTTTTGGCAACATTTATTTTCGTTTTTTTAAAATAGTTTTTTCTTCTTTCTGTAACAGACCTTTTTATTATCATTTATAGGATCTTATATGTAAATTCCAGACATTTTTGTTCAGTAGTTTTTTTGCAAACAGCGTTTCGATTTTGAAACTTTCAAGCGTACAGTTTTTTTTTTTTACCACGTTCGTCTGCTTGTCGTTTTTTTCTGACGGCTGCTCTGCACTGTGATCGTCGACTCGTCGGGTTTTTGCGGCGTGTTCAGCGGGGTTTTTGCAGCGGTTTCTGCGGGCTTTCGGTGAGTGTTCGGTGAATATTCAGCAAGTGTTTTGTGGGTTTGTGGAGGGTTTTCCCTGCACTACAGGGGGCCCTGTGCCGGTGCTTGCTGAATACACCGCAGGGTCGGCGAACTAGAATCGCGGAATTCGGCTATTCAGAGAGCATGCAGTTTGCCAAATTCTGGTGAATTGCCTGCACGTATGGTGCCTGTTCGAGGGCAGTGAAATCCCCCATAGAGAAGCAATGGTTCGTCTATTCAGAGAACACCAAACTGCAGAGAAAAGTTGCCAAAATGCCCTGCTGTACGGTGGTTTCATTCGGCAGGTTTATTCAGGCAAATCCCATAGGCTTCAGAGTTAAAAATATTCCCATTTTAATCCAATATCTAATAAACCATTTACTATTTTATTCTGCAGTAAAGAGTCTCTTTATTTGTAGATTTTTTAGGATCTTTTAGGCATTTTTCGGGATTTTTTTGGCAACATTTATTTTCGGTTTTTTTTAATAGTTTTTTCTTTTTTCTGTAATAGACCTTTTTATTATCATTCATAGGACCTTATATGTAAATTCCAGACATTTTTGTTCAGTAGTTTTTTTTGCAAACAGCATTTCAATTTTGAAACTTTCAAGCGTACAGTTTTTTGTTTTTTTTAACCACTTTCGCCTGCTTGTGTGGTTTTTCCGATGGCTGCTCTGCGCTGTGATCGGCGGTTCGTCAGGTTTTTCCCGCGTGTTAAGCGAGCTTTCGGTGAGTGTTCGGCGAGTGTTGTGGGTTTTCTCTGCACTACGGGGGGCCCTGCGGCCGGTGCTTGCTGAATACACCGCAGGGTCGGCGAACTAGAATGGCCGAATTGTCCTAAAGTGCGGTGAACTAAAGGTCACCGAACGTGCGGTGACTTTTCGGATCTCTCAGAATAACCCTGACAGTATTGTACCAAAATAGAATCTTACAACTTAATATGCAACTGCAAAATCATACTTTAGCAAATAAACAACTCTATGTACAGTAGAGGCAATGTTCTCATGATTTTCTATCAATGTGTAATTTAATTTCCTTTGCTATTGAATATAATTAACATACTGATTGCAAATGTAGCAGTGTAATGAAAAACAAATAAGACTCATTTTAGGAAATAGTTCCTCAAGGAAATAAACTAGGAGTTTTTGTACAGCGTCGCACATAAAACCTACAACTCATTGTTGGAAGTCAACTCACTACATTTTAAATGGTTTATTAAATCCATACCTATAGACACTTTTTCCATGATGTGACTGAAAATGAGTAGTGATGTTATTAGTAAGCGTTGTCTAAATCTATAGTTATATATTACAGTATCACTTACACTGGTGGCTAAAATTGTGGATACACCTTACATGTTTACAAACATATGCAGTTTAAAGTACTTTTTATATAAAAAATCTCTAGAAATGTCATAGCAGAAGTAAAATTAAATATAGTAAATGAATGCCTTAACAACAAAAAATCTTTCAGTTTAATTTTGGCTGGAAAAGTACCATAATGCATCTTGGCTATTATGTAGCATAAAACTGATAATTTCAAGTTTGTCACAATCAGGGTCAAAGAGATCCGAATTGCTGGCGAAAGGTAACCGAACAGTGAAATTCAGCGTGTGGTTACCTTTCCTGGCCATTCGGCTATTCAGAGAGCAGGCAGTTCGCCAAATGTTTGGGGAATTGCCTGCACATACGGTGCCTGTTCGAGGGCAGTGAAATCCCCATAGAGAAGCAATGCTTCGTCTATTCAGAGAACAAAAACCAGCATTGAAAAGTTGCCGAATTGCCCTGCTGTTCGGTGGTTTCATGCGGCCGAATTATTGAGGCGAATCCCATAGGCTTCAATGTTAAAAATATTGCTGTTTTAATTCAATATCTAATAAACCGTTGATTATAATATTCTCTTTAGGTATAGATTTTTTAGGATCTTTTAGGTATTTTTTAGGATTTGTTTGCGAAAATTTTTACCGTTTTTTTTTAAATCCTTTTTTCTGTAACAGCCCTTTTTCTTATCATTCATAGGATTTTATATGTAAATTTCAGGCATTTTCGTTCTGTAGTTTCTTTGCAAACAGCGTTTCGCTTTTCAAACATTCAAGCGTACTGGTTTTTGTTTTTGTCTACTCCATTCGTCTGCGGTGTCGACTTTTTCCGGCGGCTGCTCTGCGCTGCGATCGGCGGCTGCTCGGTTTTCTCTGGCGTGTTCGGCGGGGTTAATCCAGATGTTTTTGCGGGTTTAGGAATTGATTATAGCCTCAATGAGTCCTCGCTTGTTGCTTGGATTCTTGCTCGAGACCATGCGTTTCAATCTTGAACACAGATCTGACCACAGATGGGATTAAAGTCAGGGCTATTTTCAGGCCAGGGAAGCAGAGGAATATTATTTTCAACCAAAACTGACAAAATCAGAAGATGTATCCACAATTTTAGCCACTAGTGTAATATCATAAAGAACTAAATACTATAATTTAAAAAATACAAATTTATATAAAAAATAAATATTTGGAAAATATTCATGTGGATCGTGTGGTTAGTGTCACAATTCTAACTGGCAATATCAAACTCATTCCCATTTTATAGTATTAATATCACATTGTTGTAGATAATATTATGTTATACAATAGGTTAGAATCCATTGCATTCCACCTACTGTATGAATTGCAAGATATTTTTAAGTATGCTTTTCACTTTACTAATTCAACCATATGTATGATCTTATTCTTTATAATTGTTATATATATATATTTATTATTTATACAGTCTAATATATATATTTTTTTTGAGAAAGGATTTTACAAAGGATACATTGAGATTTCTCTCGTTTTCAAGTATGTCCTGGGTGGCGAGTATGTACCGTTAGGTGTCTTGCCCAAGGAGACTTACTGGAGAGGTGCTCTTGCCGGGATCGAACCTGTGTCTCCACAGTCTCTCTCCACGCAGAGCAGTGAAGTTTCTCACTGACAATCTTATTAAATCCTCATGGACGCAGGAGTTGAAGGGATGGGGAAACTGATCTACCTGTTACCTTCATCGACATATTCACGGTGTATCCGAGGATATGTTGTATGACCAGAATTCATGTAGTTTACCACACTAAAGATGCTGAATTCACCTAATTTATGTGTTAAGAAGGGTAAGTGCAGTAAACGAATGAGCTAAGCTTTCCAGTTTTCTGGTGATTATTAGGTCACTACCTTACAGTTAGAAAGGTAACCGCCATTCTTTTAATGCATCCCTACCCTGATGACCATCTCCCAGTGTATACACCAAATGTCTATGCTTTTAAATCTTCATTAAACATGAGGAGTAACTGCAATGGCAGTCTTCTCTTATTCTTGGTGCACATAGATAACCCCTGAGCTCACTGCTTTTATAGCCACCACCTTGATCCTAAGAGGCTGTTAATTGTTGCCAAAATGTTGACCAAATTATCTGCTGATCCTTCTGGATCTGTTTTTTTAAGCAGAGACCTGTTTCTGTGGCTCCGGTGTTTGTCTGAGACTTTTATGTGAGCTTTTTGACATCTTCATTTGTATTTTCCAAACCCTTATACCCCATTCTCCCCATCAAATAATTAATAAGAAACAAAAAGAAATCTGGTGTAAATAGCAGCATTATGTTTCATCTATTAATTTATTCGTAACAAAAATATTGTTGGGATGAAAATTTCTAAATTCTAGATGGTGTCCCTTATTTTGAACCATTTCAAAATGTATATTCTGTTATTAACATAGAGGCAGAAATGCAGTTTCAGAATAGTGCAGCAAATGTGGTGTAAACAAGTAGAAATGGTTAAACATCCTGGTTATGGGTATTAGCAGTGACCATTATGTGATTATTACCAATGCATTTTTCAAACAGAATGTAAACATATTTGTTTGTCTATATACAGAAAGTACAGTAACACAAAACACCTATAATGTTCAGGGAATCTGAGCCTTATTACAGTAGTGACAGACCCCACAGATCTCCATCCAGACAACTCTCTCACTCTTGTAGTTAACCATTGCAATATTAAACATTTTTAGTTTTTGGGATTAAGGTATTGATGAGGAATGAAAGAATGAAAGGAGGAAAAATAAAAGAAATTGTTCATGTCCTGATTTAGGGCTGGTTACCTTCTTGATACAAACAATATGTTTCCTTCAAGATGAAGGTCAAACAGCACTGTATCCACAACAACAAGAGAAAATATACACGCTCCATCCCTATATTTATGGGCATCTAAAACATAAATATTGCCATATTTTACATGTAAAAGAGAACACTGTCATCATGAAAATAAAGAACGGAGTCATTCAATTAAATTAGGCTTGGTACAATTCTATTTCTTCCTTATTCCTTCCATTGTGCTAAAAACCCTTTATGCTATGCTGACTGTTTTTGTAAGTTGTCAAAAGCTTCACATTAGTTGAGTCGCCTAACACAATGTCTACCCTTATTCATCTGGGAAGATTTAAACACAAGTCTGTAACAACGTAATTTCCAAATCTTCTCCCTGGAAGTAACTGTACTAAAAATTGTTAAGCAATGATTATTACAAAGGACACGTGAAGTGAAATTTCATCAGACAAGTTTCCAACTGGGAGTCACTGCGGAGCCACTAGCATAAAAATTCTTCACAGGTCTGCAGGAGAAAGTAACAGTAATAGACATTTAGCTCATAATGGCTTACCCCTAGAGATGTGCATTAGTTTCGGAACAATTTGGAATTTGTAACGAAATTTGATAATTCGTAGTTTGGAAGTACTTCTGAATAACGAATCAATACGATACGAATTCGAAACGAAAATAAATGGTATATAACAACTTTATTTAGTTTTACACTGTGTCATCATCATAAAAGAAAAATTTGAATAATTGATATCAACTATCGAATTGATCTTAACTTAAAATACAAGCAATAGTCAGCAAAGGACTTTATAAAACAAATTAATTTTGTTTCACTGTTTAATTTGACTCAAATACTAAATCTGTGACACAGCTTAAAATTTAACCCTAGCTTTTCTTTTAACAGCAAAATTTGATTAATTGGGGTTTTATTTAGTGATCCAAAATTCGAATTGATATCAACTATCGAATTGATATATGAAATTCGAAAAAAATTCAACTCAGTCCAAAAGGAAACGAATCGAAATTAGTTATGAAATTCCGAAACGAAATTATTTAAAAACATAACGAAACGAAAGTAAACTAAACAAATTTTTCAGCCATGCACATCCCTACTTACCCCTAGAATTAATTTGTTAGACTGCAAATGTCCTACCATGAAATTCGAAAAAAAATCAAATCAGTCCAAAAGGAAACGAATCGAAATTAGTTATGAAATTCCGAAACAAAATCATTTAAAAACATAACGAAACTAAACTAAACTAAACAAATTTTTCAGCCATGCACATCCCTACTTACCCCTAGAATTAATTTGTTAGACTGCAAATGTCCTACCATCGAGGTACCATCGAGGTTATGAGATCAGCCTAATTTTTCTGCTAAATAGAAAAACACAACAATAATACATCCTATTTCATAGGATTTACTTCCCTGGAGCTTAGCAGCAGCATAGACAGGAATACAACAGGCTTGAGTTGAACTGACAAATGCAGACTTGAATACCTGTTAACCTGAGGTTAAGAGGTTTTTGCATGCATTACCTGGAACTTTTCACAAGAGGAGAGAGTTGGGACAGACCATCAGTCACTAAAAAGGGTTCACAAGAAATCACTGTCATGCATGCCCGGCTTATGCTGGCTTCCTTGTGACGAATGCCCTGCTGACTCTCGCCCTATGACACTACTATGCTTCATTCTTTATTGCTTTGTTTTCTATCGGACTACCACTAATGGGACCTGTCATGGGGATTCTTTGCCTATACTGTATGTCTTTTCTTTTCCATATGGAGAATGGCCTGCCATTTTTTGATTATGTTCAGTGCATTCTTACATTCTAGGCAGTTTTAAACTGCATTGGTCAGTCAAGACCCTACATGCCAATAATGATTAGTATTTGGGTTGCCAAATAACATATTAATAGATGGAAAGAATTAATAACTGGAGGCACTACACTGATATATTACTCATTATAACAGGTTATTTATATAACAAATGTCTTACATATCTTTCAAATCAGAGTCCATGACAAAGTTGATATTCTGAGTATACCAGTGTGCACAAAGAAAAATAAATGCAATGATTAGTTTTTCAGAAAGTGTAGATCTAAAAAGAAATTGGTTTCTCCACCAGAGAAACCAAGCGGGAAAGAATCGCAAAGAATTTATATTTAGATACATACTTTTGACCAGATAATAGCCTTCCCAAGGAATGAGTTTCCCTAGCAACACGTACGTCCAATTTAAATATATATCTTTCTCACAGTTTCCTCTAAGTGATGCCAAACATTTCTGCAGATTATTAAAAAAAGAGAAAAATAATGACTGTCACAGGATTATTTTTTTTTTAAAAAAAAAAGACTGTAAAGATTTCTTATTTTATTGGAATGTTATGTTTTGTACGTTGACTAGAAGCAGAATATTCCTTAAGGTACAATATCCTAGCTTGTTTTGTTAATAAAACAGTGAAAAACATTGTACAATTATTTAATATTAAATTACAGGCTAGTAATACTTATTTCAAAATAATTATGAAAACATATATTTATTGTTTCATTAGGAAACAATCCATAACCCACTAATGGCGCCAAACATTGATCCAATTAGTATTAAATCAGTACCACTAGCTAGTTGCCTATGGCTATATAGGTTCTTTTTGAAATGCAGTAGGACTTTACTAATACTAGTTGTGTTAATAAATTTAGCCAGGGTAGTGCCAAGTAGAAACACTGGGAAACATTTGAATATGCTATCTGCACTCAGAACCTGTATTAGCAGGGGGTTGTCTACAATTTTCGAGAGAAAGACAAGTCCATTTATATGAATTTCCAGTTTTTCCATAGTTTTTTCATACCAATTAACACCAGGTTCTTAACCCCTTCACTACCAAGCGATTTTTGTTGGAAAATATTTTATTATAACATATATTTGAAACAAGGGATGTGACGTTAACAATTAACCCCTTCACTACTGATATCCAGATATATCGGGCTTCAAAGGCACCATCTCGTTCCCCTATATCGAAATATATTGGTATGCTGATCTACAGCCCAAAAGCAAATGAAATTAGTTTGCTGTAAACTAATTTTATTTGCTTTTGGGCTGCAGAAGATGCCCACAAAGTTTTAGCCCTGTGGGCATGATGCCCAAAGAGATAAAACTGTAAAATCAGCTGCTCAAAGCTCTGAAATATCGGCCTTTCAGAAGCTTTCAGCAGCCAATGCAGGGAGTAATAGAAGAGAATAGACCAGTGGCTCAAACCTCTAACTCAATTTGGTAGTAGATGGCGCCATCTACTGGCCAAAAATAAGTTATTTACAGTAAGAAATACGATGGGTATAAGCTCAAATATTGCATACTTCATAATTAATTAAAAATTATTTTACAAAAAAAACAATGGTTTCTGACAATGTTTTTCTGGCAAATCACTTGGTAATTAATGGGTTAAATATCAGGTGAAATAGACGTTTCATACAGAAATTGTTATTTTAACATGTATTCGTTTATCCTTTACAAAAATATTGTTGAAAACGTAAGATTTTGAGCTCTAGATGGTGTCCTTTATCTTACACAATTTCAAATAGGGGTCTGCATTATTATCATACAGGCAAAAAATACCTTTGTGTTACTGTATCTAACTGTGATAAATAAAAATAAAAAAATGTTCAGAGTTCCTGCTTTTGGGGATTTGTAGTGATTATAATGAAGTTATTAGCGATGCAGCTTCCAAAAAATACCAATAGAATATAAAAATAATATCTGTATGTGACATAATGCCTATATTTGTAAATTACAGTAACACCTTGAAATAGTACTGTACAGCAGCACTGAGTAACCCCAGAGCTCTCTGTACAGCTTGGAAAAAAGACGAGACAGAGGAGATATGATAGAAACATTTAAATACGTAAAGGGAATCCACAAGGTAGAGGAAGGGAGTATATTTAAAAGGAAACAAAATAGCAAAACAAGAGGACATAGTCTTAGATTAGAGGGGCAAAGGTTTAAAAGTAACATCAGGAAGCATTATTTTACTGAGAGGGTGGTGGATACATTCACCCAGTAGAAGTGGTAGAGGCCAAAACAGTGATTGAATTTAAGCAGGCATGGGATAGGCATAAGGCTATCCTAAACAAAAGATAAATCCAGGTAAAGTATCCATGTAATTGGGCAGACTAGATAGAAAAATGTCGGCAGATAAGAACCTATGTTTCTATGTTTCTGTATTCTGCTCTCTCCCTGGCTGCTGTAATGCAGAAGTAATCTATTTGACCTTTTTGTTACAGTGAGGATTGGGGCTCTATTTGCAAATGGTTTTATGTCTCTCCATTGTGCTTGAAGAGCCATAAAATAAAGGATTTCATTTCTCCACATGGGATACACTGATCCTGCTTTAAAAAGGTGTCAAAATGTTTTTTTGATATGCAAATAAGTGCGTTTCAATGCATTACAATGCAAAATCGAGATAACTCGATTTTGAGTGTGAAGTGGTTAACAATCATCCGGTTTTATTTTTGGCATCCAAAATATATTATTGACCATTATAGTTGTTCTTTACACATTTTATACTAATTATGCATGTCTGGCAGTTCTGTTTACCTCATTTTGGTAATTTTGCGTGGCATAAAATTGCTCTAGAGCTGCTAATTCACTATCTCCAAAAATGTTCATATTGTTTACTAGGTGAAACCTTTCAAGTGCAAATATATTCATTTACACCAGCAGAGAAACAGAATTCCCATTACTGTCAGTCTGTTGGACTGCAAAAGGAGCTGGAAGAGATCCTTGTCTTATTGTAAAAGGATTCAACAAACTTTATTGCTACACTCCATCAACCACCAAAGGATAGAACTGAAAGAGAGCTCTGGGGTCAACAACACTTTAAAGGGATAAGCTAGAATTGCTTAAAATCTCTGTGCCATATATTCTGTTTGCATTTTCTGGAAGCTGCTTTTCTAATAATCTTATTAGTAGCACTACTTGTAAACTTAAATTATATCTCAACTGACGATTGAAGAATAGATAATTTTGATCTAAATGATGCAACTTTCGTTGTTCAAAATCGCAACTAATCTTGCTTTAATATTCATAATATCTAATTAAAGTATTAAAGTATTTTAGATCCTCCAAAAGTTAGTGTTTCCCCTTAATCCGCAAATCCCTGCATTGTAGTAGATAATGGAATATTATGAGACTCGATTACCAGAGGGAAACATAAAATATTTTGTGAATCTTTTTCAAAAATAAGATCATTTTTCTTCCAACAGTTTAATGACATTGACTTTATTATATTAAACATAATGAGGTATTATGTCCTGAGGCTTGGAATACTTAAAGTATAATAAACACAAATGAGTAATGATTCTTATCTGGATCTGTAGATGTTTTTAAATGACCTTGAGCATTGATTATATGACTTGAACAATCTATTATTCTTTAATATCCATTTACAACTACAATATCCCCCATTCACATTCATTATCAGGGTTATTCAAAGAGATCCGAATGGCTGCCGAAAGGGAACAGAACGCTGAAAATCAGTGTTCGGTTACCTTTCTTGGCCATTCGGCTATTCAGAGAGCAGGCAATTCGCCAAACGTTGGCGAATTGCCTGCACATACGGTGCCTGTTCGGTGCCTGTTCGAGGGCAGTGAAATCCCCATAGAGAAGCAATGCTTTGTCTATTCAGAGAACACAAACCAGCAGTGAAAGGTTCCCGAAATGCCCTGCCATTCGGTGGTTTAATTTGGCAGGTTTATCAGGCGAATACCATAGGCTTCAATGTTAAAAATATTCCCGTTTTAATTCAATATCTAATAAACCGTTAATTATAATATTCTGCAGTAAAGAGTCTCTTTATTTATAGATTTTTTAGGATCTTAAGCATTTTTCGGGATTTTTTTTTTTTTTTTTAACTTTACTTATTTTTTCTGTAACAGCCCTTTTTATTATCATTCATTGGACCTCCTAAGTAAATTTCAGACATTTTCACTCAGTAGTTTCTTTGCAAACAGCGTTTCACTTTTCAAACATACAAGCAAACTGTTTTTTTAATTTATTCAGTTCATTCGTCTGCGGTGTCGTTTTTTTCCGACGGCTGCGCTGCGTGTGATCGGCTCCTGCTTGGGTTTTTCTGGCGTTTCCGGCGGGTTAATCCAGATGTTTTTGCAGGTTTCGTTGTGCGTTCGCCTTCGTTTTGCGGTGAGTTTTTGACGAGTTTGCGGCGACCTTTCCCTGCACTTCGGCGGCCCTGTTGTACTTGCTGAATACACCGCAGGGTGACCGAAATGGTATTGCCAAATCGAACCGAATGGAAGAGAACGAAAAGTCACCGAACGTGCTGTGACTTTGTTTGGGTTGAAAGCTACATAATTGCATAATGCAAACTGATATGTTCCAGTGAAGCAACGATGCAATTAGAACATTTTTTCAGATTTCGATGGAGCATTGTCAAATACGTCTATTATTTTTTACAAATTTCAGTGTCTAGAATTAGCAAATCAGTCATTAACTCACCAAGATTTCTCACAAATGAAAACCGCTACGAATAGAGGGTTACCAACGGGATTAATAGTGACGCAGCCTGCTAGTATTGACTCCAGGAGTCATAGGAGGATTACCTGAGAGTAATTAAAATTTTTAATTAGCACGCAATCTCATGTGGTTGCACTTGGCCAGTGGTAGTTCCCTGGAGAAGTGTTTGTTCGATAAATCCTTCCAACTATTCGGAATTGTGGTATTGAGTTTTGTTCTCTTCGCCGAGGGATAACAGGTAAGGATTATTTGTTCTCACAGTCCTTCCAACGATGTGGCAAGGAGCTATTGGGTCATGTTCTCCTCTTCACCAAGGGATGCCAAGTAAGGTAATAAATGCTGTTATGCTCTTGGTTCCTATCTTTATGAAACCTGGTCATTAACACAAATAGAATATGGGAATAGCTCCTAAAACTCATTACATGTTTTAAAGGGATTCTATTTTAAAATACAACATAGACAACTAGGTGAATATTTATGCAATAATGTTAAGAGATGGAAAGAGGATGTTAATTTATAACATGCATTCGGTCATGTCACATCCTAACATTGTTGATGCTTAGTAGACTTTTTGGGCCCTATTGCAATCTGTGCAGAACGTCGTATTACAAGGTCAGCACAGCAAACACGCGTATACATCTACCACGGGTGAACCTGAGCGAACGCTGCGCGAGCTTACTGTACGTCGCGCGTCCTATACTTACCATTGTGAGCGCAAATGCGTTTGTGCGCTGGTACACGGATGGCATTACAATCTATGCGCAGGAATTAACGCATAGACGTTGCGCGCATAATTTTAGCAACTCCTAAAAGATGGTCTTAATGGCAAATTCTATCAGCCTGGCCGAAACCAAATACACCAGCCCAAAAAAAATACGCAGCAAAGTATAGTTACACATTCTACACATACCAAACCAATAAAATTGAGAAGTTGTGTGTGCATTTTTTATTGATGCAGCATATATGCGCAGATTGACTTTGACAGGCGCAAAAACTTAACGTGAGACAATTGTGGTTCTTAATTCTGATTGGCTGAATCGCTTGAAATAAAGAGTCTGCACACTGATTTCTGTGCGGAACGTTGCTGCGCGCGCGTTTGTGCACATCCATTTCACGCACGTTATTGCTCAACGGATGAAAAAATGCACGAGGATTGTAATTCCAGCGTTGATTTACACATGTTAACGTTTAACGCTGGGCGCACAAATTCACGCATTGCGCAAGAGTTTTAACGCAAAGATTGTAATAGGGCCCTTTGTTGTTCTTTAGCAGATAATGGATATTTAAGTGACAGTCTACAAGACGAATGTGTGCATCATATCATAAAGTGTCTAATTAACAAGAAGTAATTAATTAACAAAATATGTAAAAGTATATATTTATCTGTAACAGAAAAGGTGATAAGTTTGTCATTTGTGGTTATCCTCTAATCAAAATATGTCATCCTCTGGATTCGTCTGTCAATTTGTCCCAGTGGGTGCCCGACATTCTATATGAGCTTTAAATGAAATATTGAATGTATTCATTTATTGGTTTTTAACAGTTTCACATGAAAAGCATTGAGTACTAATTTAGGAACCCTTACTGCACAATAAATATAATGCAATTTAAGTTTAAATATAGTAGGTCATTGAGGGGAAAAAAAGTGACTTGACAAGAATTATAGCGAGTAATAGTAAGACGACAGGAAAAAGAATAGAAAGTTTCAGTGAGTGAATTTATAACTGACTCTAAAATTTTAAATCAATCAGGGTTATTCAAAGAGATCCGAATGGCTGGAGAAAGGTAACCGAACGCTGAAAATCAGTGTTCGGTTACCTTTCTTGGCCATTCGGCTATTCAGAGAGCAGGCAATACGCCAAATCCTGGCGAATTGCCTGCACATTCGGTGCCTGTTCGAGGGCAGTGAAATCCCCATGAAAAAGCACTGCTCCGTCCATTCAGAGCACAAACCAGCAGTGAAAGGTTCCCGAATGGCTCTGCCACAATATTTATTGTGGTGGTTTAATTCGACAGGTTTATTCAGGCGAATGCCATAGGCTTCAATGTTAAAAATATTCCCGTTTTAATTAAATATCTAATAAACCGTTCATTATAAAATTCTGCAGTAAAGAGTCTCTTTATTTATAGATTTTTTTAGGATATTTTAACCCCTTAAGGGCCGCTGACGTACCCTGTACGTCCTGTCCTCGGGTCTCCCTTAGACCCGCGGACGTACAGGGTACGTCAGCGGCGCCAAATCCCCCTCCCGCCCGATACTCACCTCCCTCGTCGGATCCCACGGCGATCTGGCAGGGAGGAAGCCTGCCCATGTGATTTACATGGGCAGGCGAGGCTGATGACGTCGCCACGCTGCGTGGTGACGTCATCAGAAGGTGCCCCCATGTGTTTCAATGGAGGGGAGCTAGGGAGATGCCGTTTGCACCGCTGGAGAGGGGAGAGCCTCTCCTTTCCAGCGGTGTATGGCATTAACCATTTCGCCGCCGGATCACGTTGCGGCGCCAATTGGCGCCAAAACGTGATTCAAACCTGGAGGGGGGCTGACATCTTGGATGTCAGCCAAGCCTCCAGGTCCCCCCCACCCACTGACAACCTCACCATATGTGTGAGGATGTCAGTGGGCCAGTTAGCCCTCTAGCTGCCATGTAGAGATAAGGGGATCCTAAGGATCCCTTTATCTCCCGATCCATGGCAGCTAGATGGTCATATTTGCCATCATTTGAAAGGCCTGATTATGGCCTTTCAAATGATACCAAACATGACCAGGTTTGGTTTTAAAAAAAAAATGTAAAAAAAAAATTTAATAAAAAAATTTAATAAAATAAAAAATTTTTTTTTTTTTAAAAGTTTTTTTGTCTGGGGGGAGTTTAATTAAATAGGACCTAGGCTGTCATCTAAAAATAATTAGCACAAAATGGTCAGAATGAGCGCAGCGCACATAGGTGAACTGGCTAAGCAGTGAAAGGGTTAAAAGGTAAAAACATGTAAAAATTGGGTATTTCTATTCTCGGGATAAAATTTGGAAACTATTTAGCCGGGGTCTTTATTGGTGGTTATAGCTTTAGGGGATTAAATTACGAAAAAGTGTGTTTTTACCATTTTTTTCATCATATTTCATATTTTTTTTATATTAAATTATTGGATATGATGGAAATAATGGTATTTCTAGAAAGTCCATTTAATGGCGGGAAAAAGGGTGTATAATATGTGTGGGTTGAATAAACGAGTAAGAGGAAAATTTGACCTAAACCCTAACAGCGCAGAAACGTAAAAACAGCAGCGGTCACTAAAGGACGGATTTGTGTAAAACCGCCCGGTCACTAAGGGGTTAAGCATTTTTCTGGATTTTTTTTTAAGTTTACTTATTTTTTTCTGTAACAGCCCTTTTTATTATCATTCCCTGGACCTCATATGTAAATTTCAGACATTTTCGCTCAGTAGTTTCTTTGCAAACAGCTTTTCACTTTTCAAACATTCAAGCAAACTGTTTTTCTAATGTGTCGGCTTTTTCCGGCGGCTGCGCTGCGTGTGATCGGCTCCTGCTCGGGTTTTTCCGGCGTCTTCGACGGGTTAATCCAGATGTTTTTACCGGTTTTCGGCCTGCATTCGCCAGGTTTTCAGCAGCTTTTCCCTGCACTTCGACAGCCCTGTGGTGCTTGCTGAATACACCGCAGGGTGGCCGAAATGGGAAAGCCGATTTGCACCGAATTGAAGAGAACGAAAAGTCACCGAACGTATGATGACTTTTCGAATCTCTTTGAATAACCCTGAATTTTTTATGTTTTTTTAATGTCTAAAGTTCAGCAATATCAGCCTTACAGTTACATAGTTATCTGCAACACGTGTCAAATTGTTATTGTGCTAAATATAATTTTTATATAGTCCCATGAACAGAGCTGTAGCTAGCTCCTTTTGCACCCGAGGCAAGAATAGAAAACTGTGCCCCCCCCCACAATATTTTTAGAGGTTATTTAGGAGGAAAATAGGTAATAAATAGCAAGAAAATGAATAATATTAGTCTTGCTGGCAGTTGTCTGGCTGGCCGGCCGTGGCACGGTTCGTTACTGGCACGGGTCTGGCTGCTGGGGTTGCTCTGGCTGGACACTGCTGTGGCTCACTGAGCCTGCTACTCTTGCTGGCAAAGGTCTCTTGCTACTGCTAGCATTTGTATTGTAGGCATGTGGTGGTGGGCTCCAGCGGGCAGTGTGGCTGGGTCAGTGTGGTGGGCTCCAGCGGACAGTGTGGCTGGGTCAGTGTGGTGGGCTCCAGCGGGCAGTGTGGCTGGGTCAGTGTGGTGGGCTCCAGCGGGCAGTGTGGCTGGGTCAGTGTGGTGGGCTCCAGCGGGCAGTGTGGCTGGGTCAGTGTGGTGGGTTCCAGCGGGCAGTGTGGCTGGGTCAGTGTGGTGGGCTCCAGCGGACAGTGTGACTGGGTCAGTGTGGTGGGCTCCAGCGGGCAGTGTGGCTGGGTCAGTGTGGTGGGCTCCAGCGGTCAGTGTGGTGGGCTCCAGCAGACAGTGTGGTGGGCTCCAGCAGACAGTGTGGTGGGCTCCAGCAGACAGTGTGGCTGGGTCAGTGTGGTGGGCTCCAGCGGGCAGTGTGGCTGGGTCAGTGTGGTGGGCTCCAGCGGGCAGTGTGGTTGGCAGGGCTGCCATCAGAAATTCTGGGGCCCCTTACAGAACCACTTCTCGGGGCCTCTCTCCCCATATCACCGCTCCCTTTTAAACCTGGTAACATAACAGTAATGAATGATATGATCTGTGATTATGTACGGTATGTACATGTAATGCATGTGTGCAACCGGTGAGATAAATCACATACATTCCCACCACCCATTATACATACATAGTTTACATAACCCACTACACAGATATGTGATGTATGTGAATAAATCCTATTAAGGTCTGCTGCCGCCTCTCCTACTTACCTTCTTTGCAGTAAGGGGACAACTCTCCGGTGTAAGGTTTTAAAGCAGTGTTTCCCAAACCTGTCCTCCCTTAGACCCGCGGACGTACAGGGTACGTCAGCGGCGCCAAATCCCCCTCCCGCCCGATACTCACCTCCCTCGTCGGATCCCACGGCGATCTGGCAGGGAGGAAGCCTGCCCATGTGATTTACATGGGCAGGCGAGGCTGATGACGTCGCCACGCTGCGTGGTGACGTCATCAGAAGGTGCCCCCATGTGTTTCAATGGAGGGGAGCTAGGGAGATGCCGTTTGCACCGCTGGAGAGGGGAGAGCCTCTCCTTTCCAGCGGTGTATGGCATTAACCATTTCGCCGCCGGATCACGTTGCGGCGCCAATTGGCGCCAAAACGTGATTCAAACCTGGAGGGGGGCTGACATCTTGGATGTCAGCCAAGCCTCCAGGTCCCCCCCCACCCACTGACAACCTCACCATATGTGTGAGGATGTCAGTGGGCCAGTTAGCCCTCTAGCTGCCATGTAGAGATAAGGGGATCCTAAGGATCCCTTTATCTCCCGATCCATGGCAGCTAGATGGTCATATTTGCCATCATTTGAAAGGCCTGATTATGGCCTTTCAAATGATACCAAACATGACCAGGTTTGGTTTTAAAAAAAAAATGTAAAAAAAAAATTTAATAAAAAAATTTAATAAAATAAAAAATTTTTTTTTTAAAAGTTTTTTTGTCTGGGGGAGTTTAATTAAATAGGACCTAGGCTGTCATCTAAAAATAATTAGCACAAAATGGTCAGAATGAGCGCAGCGCACATAGGTGAACTGGCTAAGCAGTGAAAGGGTTAAAAGGTAAAAACATGTAAAAATTGGGTATTTCTATTCTCGGGATAAAATTTGGAAACTATTTAGCCGGGGTCTTTATTGGTGGTTATAGCTTTAGGGGATTAAATTACGAAAAAGTGTGTTTTTACCATTTTTTTCATCATATTTCATATTTTTTTTATATTAAATTATTGGATATGATGGAAATAATGGTATTTCTAGAAAGTCCATTTAATGGCGGAAAAAGGGTGTATAATATGTGTGGGTTGAATAAACGAGTAAGAGGAAAATTTGACCTAAACCCTAACAGCGCAGAAACGTAAAAACAGCAGCGGTCACTAAAGGACGGATTTGTGTAAAACCGCCCGGTCACTAAGGGGTTAAGCATTTTTCTGGATTTTTTTTTTAAGTTTACTTATTTTTTTCTGTAACAGCCCTTTTTATTATCATTCCCTGGACCTCATATGTAAATTTCAGACATTTTCGCTCAGTAGTTTCTTTGCAAACAGCTTTTCACTTTTCAAACATTCAAGCAAACTGTTTTTCTAATGTGTCGGCTTTTTCCGGCGGCTGCGCTGCGTGTGATCGGCTCCTGCTCGGGTTTTTCCGGCGTCTTCGACGGGTTAATCCAGATGTTTTTACCGGTTTTCGGCCTGCATTCGCCAGGTTTTCAGCAGCTTTTCCCTGCACTTCGACAGCCCTGTGGTGCTTGCTGAATACACCGCAGGGTGGCCGAAATGGGAAAGCCGATTTGCACCGAATTGAAGAGAACGAAAAGTCACCGAACGTATGATGACTTTTCGAATCTCTTTGAATAACCCTGAATTTTTTATGTTTTTTTAATGTCTAAAGTTCAGCAATATCAGCCTTACAGTTACATAGTTATCTGCAACACGTGTCAAATTGTTATTGTGCTAAATATAATTTTTATATAGTCCCATGAACAGAGCTGTAGCTAGCTCCTTTTGCACCCGAGGCAAGAATAGAAAACTGTGCCCCCCCCCCACAATATTTTTAGAGGTTATTTAGGAGGAAAATAGGTAATAAATAGCAAGAAAATGAATAATATTAGTCTTGCTGGCAGTTGTCTGGCTGGCCGGCCGTGGCACGGTTCGTTACTGGCACGGGTCTGGCTGCTGGGGTTGCTCTGGCTGGACACTGCTGTGGCTCACTGAGCCTGCTACTCTTGCTGGCAAAGGTCTCTTGCTACTGCTAGCATTTGTATTGTAGGCATGTGGTGTGGGCTCCAGCGGGCAGTGTGGCTGGGTCAGTGTGGTGGGCTCCAGCGGACAGTGTGGCTGGGTCAGTGTGGTGGGCTCCAGCGGGCAGTGGTGGGGTCAGTGTGGTGGGCTCCAGCGGGCAGTGTGGCTGGGTCAGTGTGGTGGGCTCCAGCGGGCAGTGTGGCTGGGTCAGTGTGGTGGGTTCCAGCGGGCAGTGTGGCTGGGTCAGTGTGGTGGGCTCCAGCGGACAGTGTGACTGGGTCAGTGTGGTGGGCTCCAGCGGGCAGTGTGGCTGGGTCAGTGTGGTGGGCTCCAGCGGTCAGTGTGGTGGGCTCCAGCAGACAGTGTGGTGGGCTCCAGCAGACAGTGTGGTGGGCTCCAGCAGACAGTGTGGCTGGGTCAGTGTGGTGGGCTCCAGCGGGCAGTGTGGCTGGGTCAGTGTGGTGGGCTCCAGCGGGCAGTGTGGTTGGCAGGGCTGCCATCAGAAATTCTGGGGCCCCTTACAGAACCACTTCTCGGGGCCTCTCTCCCCATATCACCGCTCCCTTTTAAACCTGGTAACATAACAGTAATGAATGATATGATCTGTGATTATGTACGGTATGTACATGTAATGCATGTGTGCAACCGGTGAGATAAATCACATACATTCCCACCACCCATTATACATACATAGTTTACATAACCCACTACACAGATATGTGATGTATGTGAATAAATCCTATTAAAGTCTGCTGCCGCCTCTCCTACTTACCTTCTTTGCAGTAAGGGGACAACTCTCCGGTGTAAGGTTTTAAAGCAGTGTTTCCCAAACCTGTCCTCAGGTCCCCCTAACACGCCAGGTTTGCAGGATATTTGAAGCACAGCACAGGTGATCTGATTTGCTGCTCAGTGATGGCAGGATTCAGTCTGCATTTCTCCAGGGTGATCCTTAAAACCTGGCCTGGTTGAGGGTCCCCAGGACAGGTTTTGGAAACACTGTTTTAACCTCCCTGACGGTGTCCCTGAGTGTGGCTCAGGGTTAACTTTCATTGCCGAAAGTGGTAACCGAGCCACACTCGGGCTGTATACATATAGTCCTGAGCTCCCTTGCTGACCTCCGCAATCGCAGCGTTTTTGGTTCCTGGCTGGTTCCCTTCTTGTGAGAAGGGAACCAGGAAATTGGGGACAGCGAGGGAGCGCAGGGACAGGTAAGTATCCAGCGGCATCCAGAGTGTGGCTCAGGGTTAATGCTTTCTGCAATGCATTTAACCCCGAGCCACACTCTGATACCGCTAGGGGGCCAAATAAATTTTAACGATTCTGACATAAAATGTCAGAATCGGAACGCCAGGGAGGTTAAAGGGATATTCTATTAAAGTTCCCTTTTATGTCCTTAAAGAATTGGATAAATCCTGCTGTCAGCCTCTGCCCAATTAATATTTTTTTTAATATATTCTAGTTTTGGGGGTTATTTTACTCTTCTTTTCTCCCTCGCCGGGTGCTGCTCCTCCTCTTCAGCTCAGGGACTCCCGAACCGGGAAAAAGTTGGGACTATGCAGGGAAAAAAAAAAAATCAGGACACATGGCAACTGAATGGGAAAAAGAATAGAAGAAATTTCTAAATATTGACGGTTTCCCTCCATTTTATAATGTTATATAGGTAAGATGTAATGGAATACAGAACATTTGGGGTTAACCAGTGCAATTAATGAACACCAAATGTCAACTGGTACATATAAAAGCAATCCAGGCTGAATTAAATTACTTACAATTATTAGGCACAAAAGATACAGACAAGGTTTTGGTTTTTTAAAAAAAATATTTTAGAAAAGCAGACTCATAATGAAGGTTACAATAAATCAATCAGCTGGACTCACTCCATGCTTGAAGTGTTTTGTGTCTGCAGCCATTTGCACGCTCAGAGCCCGCTCACTCTGGAGGTCAGTGGGCGCTGAAGCATAGCGATGTGGCTCCAGCCAGCACAATGCAGCGAGGTCAGGAGGGCTCTGCTTGTAGGAGCAGAAAAAAAACAGTGCCCTAAAACAAACATGCTTTCTGCAATGATTTAATGCTGGGGCAAGGACTATCTGAAGCAGCCAGGACATAGAAAAATGTCGGCAGATAAGAACCTTTCGGCCCATCTAGTCTGCCCAATTACATGGATACTTTACCTGGATTTATCTTTTGTTTAGGATAGCCTTATGCCTATCCCATGCTTGCTTAAATTCAATTACTGTTTTGGCCTCTACCACTTCAACTGGAAGGCTGTTCCATGTATCCACCACCCTCTCAGTAAAATAATGCTTCCTGATGTTACTTTTAAACCTTTGCCCCTCTAATCTAAGACTATGTCCTCTTGTTTTGCTATTTTGTTTCCTTTTAAATATACTCCCTTCCTCTACCTTGTGGATTCCCTTTACGTATTTAAAGGTTTCTATCATATCTCCTCTGTCTTGTCTTTTTTCCAAGCTGTACGTGTTAAGATCATTAAGCCTTTCCTGGTAACTTTTCTCCTTCAAGCCGTACACCATTTTAGTAGCCCTTCTCTGAACTCTCTCTAAGATGTCTATATCCTTCTGGAGATACGGTCTCCAGTACTGCACACAGTACTCCAAGTGAGGTCTCACCAGTGCTCTGTACAGTGGCATGAGCACTTCCCTTTTCCTACTGCTAATACCTCTCCCTACACAACCAAGCATTCTGCTAGCATTTCCTGCTGCTCTATTACATTGACTACTTACCCTTAGATCTTCTGAAATAATAACCCCTAAATCCCTTTCCTCAGATGTTGAGGTTAGGACTGTATCAAATATTCTATATTCAGCCCTTGGGTTTTTACGTCCCAGGTGCATTATCTTGCACTTATCCACGTTAAAACTCAATTGCCACAGCTCCGACCATTTTTTTAGTTTACCTAAATCATTTGTCATTTGGCTGATCCCTCCAGGAACGTCAACCCTGTTGCAAATCTTTGTGTCATCAGCAAAAAGACATACTTTTCCATTAATACCTTCTGCAATATCACTAATAAAAATATTAAAGAGAATGGGTCCAAGTACTGACCCCTGAGGTACCCCACTGGTAACAAGACCTTGCGCCGAATAAACTACATTTACCACAACCCTCTGTTGCCTGTCACTCAGCCACTGCCTAATCCATGAGGACACATGTACTCACCTGGGATCTATTCACCGCAGATTCCTGCTGTGGGTCAGGACCTCCTGTTTTCTCCTACATCCTCTGGGTGCCGGACGCTCAGTGGTGACGTCATACATTCTGACTCACACTGAGAGCGCCGGTAATGATTTGAAAGCGGTACATCACCTGCAACAGAGAGGAGTGCAGAGCGCAATCCCGCACCGCCAAACAATAGAACCTGCAGCACTGCACACCACAGGGGCATGCACCGGATGATGATCCCTTGCAATTTGCGATCATCCGGTCATCGCGATTTGCATTATTCCACACCACCATTTTCAAGTGAGAGAGTGATAATTCACCCCCTGGCTGCGCCCCGTTGCAGCTGTGCCCGAGGCAAGCGCCTCACTCGCCTCGCCCTCCCTACCCATGAATAATTCTACAAACTCAAAATATATTTACAAGGTATGCTTTATATTTAGCAATATTTTTTCTTTAAATGAGCACTGTCACGAAAAACTGATATGTAGAATGAACATGCAATATGTCAAGTGAAAAATAGAAATGCCTGCTATATTTTGTATGTCTATGCGCCTAAAAAAAGTTAAATTTTAACAAAAGTTTCATTTGTTGAAAAAAAAAGTTAGGTTTTGCAGTCAAATTCATTAGGAAAAACATCTGCCTATAATAGCCACTACCACCAAAAAAATGAAATGTCCTTATTTTGTTTATGTTATGTTGCTGTCTCGTAGCTGGTTCCGGGGTGCCAAGTTTGAGCCCAATGTGCATTGATTAGGACCGAGAAAGATATAAACAAAAGGATTTATTAGGAGTAAAGCATAAAGACAATCAAATATCAAGGAGCTGGGTAATACTCATAGGAAGGGGAAACACTGTATAAATAATAAACAGCAATAAGATTAACTAAAAGGCAAGATGAGAGAAAGGTAGACAAAAGAGCAATATTAAACGAAACACATACGGAAATAAGAAAAAGGAGAGTAGATAGAAATAGGAATTAGAGCAGGGACCACGTATGGAGAGAGATATACAGGGTTATTCAAAGAGATCAGAATGGCTGGAGAAAGGTAACCGACAGCGTTCAGTTACCTTTCTTGGCCATTCAGCTATACAGAGAGCAGGCAATTCGCCAAATCCTGGCGAATTGCCTGCACATACGGTGCCTTTGACGGCAGTGAAATTCCCATAAAAAAAGCACTGCTTTTCAGCATGGCTATTCAGAGAGCACAAACCAGCAGTGAAAGGTTCCCAAAATGCCCTGCCATTCGGTGGTTTAACCCTTTCGCTGCTGAGGCTTTTCCCGCCTCTGTGCTGAGGTCATTTTTACCGGTTTTGCTCATCATGTTTAAACGTGTTTTGAAGGCTTATTTTAGTATATTACCCAGACATATTATATATCGTTCTTTCCGTCAGACTCGGTAGATTCATAATATGTCGTTATTATATGTATTATATGTTATGTCATGTCTGTATATTATAACAAAAAATGCAATAAAATATGTATTTTCAATAATTTACAATGTGTAAAGTGTTTTTTTCACATTTTAACATGCGAGCAATTGCGGTTATATTTTGTATGGGGTGCGCTTGTTAAAAAAATTAGAGATGGGGTCTCGTTACATTTTTTTTTGGGGAAAATTACACTATTTTTAACAAACGCACCACATACAAAAATCATTAGTGCAGCATCATTGTTCACATTATAATTGAAATGGGAACAATATTGCTGCATTAACAAACCAAAAAAAATTAAAAAAAGTGTTTATTTTTTTTATTATAATTTTTTTTATTTTTCATTTTTTTTTTTTTTACAAAATTTTTCACAGTGGTGTTTGGTATTGTTGGAACGGCCATGCTCTGGCCGATCCAACCATACCAAACTTTAACCCCTAGCTGCCACGGATCGGGAGATAGGGAGTTCCAATGAACTCCCTATCTCCACCGTTGGTGGCAGTTAGGGGTTAAGTCCAGGACTGGCGTCATCGTGCTACGCACGATGACGCCAGTCCTCAGGGGGAGTTCCCGGAGGCTTGGCCGACATCCAAGATGTCGGCCAGCTCCGGGAAAGGATCGCGAACCGGCGCTTTTCAGCGCCGATTCGCGATCCAGCTCCCCAGGGGTTAATGCCAGGCACCATTTGGAAGGGCAGGCTGTGCCCTTCCAAATGGTGCCTGGGTTAACCCCCGCAGAGCCGCCGATCGGGAGGGAGAGAGGTCCGAAGGACCTCACCCCCTCCCTTTCAGGCGCCTCCTCCGCACATGCGGGGGGCGCCTGAATTAGGTGTCATCGCGCTGCTGCGATGACACCTAATTCCGGCGGCTGCGGTCCCGGATGCCGGGCTGACATCGAGGATGTCAGCCCGCACCGGGGGGGCCAGCGATCGGCCAGAACCCGGCCGAACGCTGACCCCAATGGGAGGACGCGCTCAGCGCGTCCTCCGCATACCAGCGGTAATGCGGAGGATGCGCTGAGCGCGTCCTCCGCATGGAAGTGGTTAATTCGGCAGGTTTAGTCAGGAGAATCCCATAGGCTTCAATGTTAAAAATATTCCCGTTTTAATTAAATATCTAATAAACCGTTCATTATAAAATGCTTCAGTAAAGAGTCTCATTATTTATAGATTTTTTTTAGCGTTTTTTTTTTTAAAAGTCAGATTTTCTTTACTTATTTTTTCTGTAACAGCCCTTTTTATTATCATTCCCTGGACCTCATATGTAAATTTCAGACATTTTCGCTCAGTAGTTTCTTTGCAAACAGCGTTTCATTTTCAATCATTCAAGCAAACTGTTTTCCTAATTTACTCACTGCCTTCTTCTGCGGTGTCAGCTTTTTCCGAGGCTGCGTGTGATCGGCTCCTGCTCGGGTTTTTCCGGTGTCTTCGGGTTAATCCAGATGTTTTTGCGGGTTTTCGGCATGCATTCGCTGGGTTTTCGCCAGATTTTCAGCAGGTTTTTGGCAGTTTTTCCCTGCACTTCGACAGCCTTGTGGTGCTTGCTGAATACACCGCAGGGTAGTCGAAATGGGAAAGCCGATTTGCACCGAATTGAAGAGAACAAAAAGTCACCGAACGTGCGGTGACTTTTCGAATCTCTTTGAATAACCCTGATAGTTAGGAGAGTGGAGATTGAAGGAGGAAATAGAAAGAAAACAAAAGGTTACTTGCAGGCAGAGAGTCTTTGAAAGGCAGAGGGTCTCGGTAGCAGAGGGTCCTCGAAGCAGGAACTGTAGATAGGTCATCTGTAGATAACAACTATAAATGGAGGAACTTAGAGAAGTCAGGATACAGGGGTCTAGGCAGGTATCAGAAACTGGAGGTAGCTTCTTGCTAGAGAGGAGATCACTAGTTTAATGCAGAAGCAGTGTCAGGGACCGGGTTCCGGTGACACCGGTGATGTGGATATGAACCCGGGATGCAGTAAATAAATATGCAACAACAAAAGACTATGGGCTATATTACAAAGTTGGTGCTAACTTAACCAGAGCTGTTGTAAACTTACCAGAGCCATTATAGTCTATGGAGCTGTTAAGTTAACAACAGCTCTGGTTAAGTTAGCACCAACTTTGTAATACTGCCCATAGAGTGAGTAGCAGGAAAATATATTGAATAACTGGATTGGGTTGGGTTGACTCCTATTTATCCAACAGGTCCTTCTGTGTGTCCTTTGCTGGTAACTCCTCCTCTTCATAGCCTCTATCTGTTGGTGTACCTCAAGGCTCTGTCCTTGGTCCTCTGCTCTTTTCCATCTACACCTCCTCCCTGGCCAAAATCATCAACAGCTTTGGCTTTAATTACCACCTCTACGCTGATGACACTCAGATCTACCTCTCTACCCCTGATCTCTCTCCCCCTGTCCTTTCAAAAGTCAGTGACTGCTTATCTGGCATCTCCTCCTGGATGGCCTCCCACCACCTAAAGATCAACATGTCAAAGACTGAGCTCCTACTTATTCCTCCCTCCAATGCCTCCTCACCTCCTGACTTCTCTATCACGGTGGAGGGTATCACCATCTCCCCATCAAACCAAGTTCGCTGTCTTGGAGTTACACTTGACTCTGCGCTTTCCTTCATCCCCCACATCAAGTCTCTTTCCTCCTCCTGCCAATACCAACTGCGTAATAGTTCCAGAATTCGGCCATTTCTTACCGATGTCACCACAAAACAACTCATACACGCCCTGGTAAGCTCCCGACTCGACTATTGCAATAATCTCTTATCTGGCCTCCCTCTGTCCCGCCTCTCCCCCCTACAATCCATCCTGAACGCCTCCGCCAGGCTAATTCACCTCACCCGCCGCTCTGTCTCTGCGAGTCCCTTCACTGGCTCCCCATCCACTGCAGAATTAAGTTCAAAATCCTTATCCTTACCTACAAAACCCTCACTAACTCAGCTCCCCACTACCTGTCCTCACTAATCACCAAATACACCCCAGCCCGCTCCTAAGGTCAAACAGTGACCTGCGCCTAGCTTCTCCCCGCATCACCTCTTCCCATGATAGACTGCAGGATTTCTCACGCGCAGCCCCCACTCTCTGGAACGCTCTCCATCGTACTGTCAGACTTTCCCCTAACTTCTCTTCCTTCAAACGCTCCCTTAAAACATTCCTATTTAGAGAAGCCTACCACCCAACTCACTGACGCAACCATCAATCACTCTCACCTTACAGTCCTCTCCTCCTGTTTCCAACCCCAACCCTCCCAGATTGTGAGTTCCTACGGGAATAGGGCCCTCATCTCCTCCTGTACTGTTTGTCAAATGTTGTTCAATGTATTGTAACCCTGTCTATACTGTGCTTATTGTACAGCGCTGCGGAATATGCTGGCGCTTTATAAATAAAGAATAATAATAACAACAACAACAACAAACACAAAAGGGCAGGAATCTGTATAAATAATAGTCCTTGAAAAAGAATGCAGTTGATGGGGAAACACAGTCTCTTGAAATAATGAACACAGGAAAAATGATAAAAGTCTCTGGAGATGGAATGAGGAGGAACGGTGGATGGAGGTCTTGAGGCAGGTAAACAGAAGGGGGGTCTTGACACAATACCGGCAAGGATGATTCAGAGCGAAGCCCAGGGGTCCGGTACACAGGAATCAGATAGAAGAATAACTGAAAGGCTGGTCACTGGGCTCTTGGGATGATTCAGGAACTCCCTTCCTTTGCTAGGAGTCAAACATTAATGACAGAGCACTGGCTGGATGTGGGAGTGGTTCTTTTAAGGAACCCAACCAGCGCTCATTACATACACCTGATGTAGTAAACCAAAGCTGGAATAAGGCATACTGACAAACATGGACATGCCACTAGGGCTGGACTTGGCCTTCCTGTTACGGCGTCGCTGTGGGACCTAACAAGCAGTATGGTATAGGTGTGGTCCTCTTTTGTAGAGGAGAAATCAGGAGTATATTAGGCTAGGGTCAGACGAACGCATTTTTCACGTCGTCCGTGAAAAAGTTCGGTCGACAACGAACGTACGTATTTTCCCCCGGAATACGCGATAGCGGTCATACGATGCGCCTTTTCGTCCGTGATTTTGTACGGATCATCAATAAAACACTTTTTGAGTCTGGACGTTATGTTGGCCGGACATTAGCAGCGTCTGACGTCTCCTAATCACGCACACACGCCGCTATGCGGCCGCAGCGCACTCTGTACGTCAGTAGTAGCGGTTTGACGTTCTCGAAAAAATGCGTTCGTTGGCCACTTGCGTTGCGCGGACGAACTTTCGTGCGGCCGTTCGTCGTATGTTCCCCGGCATTGGACGTCATTTGCTGCTAGTACGGCCGTGATTTCGTGCGGCTAAACGCACGTTAAAACTGCGCTAGTCTGACCCTAGCCTTAGCTAGCACCTGGTTACTAGCTCAGCAAGGCTTGTCAGGAGGGCCACTGCTAATCTTACCATTATCAGGCAACTTGCTTTAAGTTCTCTTGCAACACCGGCGGCTAGGGATGTGACAGTTGCTGATTTCTTACATTTGCTTTGCTTTTCTGTTGTATGTTTACTTAAAAAACTATTTTACTCTATATCTGTCATTGGGTGCATCCATTGTGTGATCTTTTCTGTTGTAAACTGCCCCCCCCCACAGTATCTTTACTTCACTTGCTCCTCACTCTGTGGCAATGGCCGTACAATGGAGTCCGTGGGTGGATCACTGATTCACATGATTGTATTGTGTGGGATGTATTCAAACGACATCACCAGGGGGGTAAATTAGAAGTATTTTATGCTCCCTGTTTTATCTCATTCAGCTGCCATTTCTTATCTTGAGTAGCCTGAAGAACAACAGATCCCCTGCAGCCTTCTCTAAACATTCCCTCCTCCATCTCATTAACTGTTAAATACTGTAGATTAGATAAGCCACAGAAGCACCTTAAAGAAAAACCTTTGGTAAATTTTGCCTCATGCGAAAAATAAAACATAGTAGGGAGATGAAAAAACCCCTAATTTTATTTTTCATTTTTACATGCAATTACTTCAAGCAAAGAAAAAAAAAAAGCAGTATGTGTTTTATGTGGTTTTTTTGTAATACACAAGTAATCTAGTTACAGCTTATGTAAGTGGAAGTGTCCCTTTAAATATAGTGACGTGACCATGGTTATTTAAAGGGACAGTACACAGTGTGACCACTCAATGTTATCTAGAGAGAGAAGAAGAGAGACGATGCAGAAAAAAATCTGAATTCCGGTCACTGGTCCAACTTCTATTTTCTTCCTGCTCCCTCCCTCACCTCCAGGGGAGGCTTGGAGGGCTGATTCAGCCCTCGGAATGAAGAGGCTTAGTCCCACGCAAATTCAGAGCTCAGTGCTCTAGGGCTTTGGGACCTTTGAGAACTAGATCCCCCCAATAGCTCTCAATGCCTTCCAGCATTCAGGCTCCCCTGCAGTCATGTGAGATGTTGCTACAGGCAGCATGTCGCATCCAATAGGACGCAGAGGGCGAACAGTGCTGGATTCAGGTGAGTTTAGAAGAAATGTTAAGTCATGATCAGTCAAATCAAGTTAATGTTTAGCTATTCCACCCCCCCCCCCAATGTTAAATGCTATAGTATTAATATTAGGGTAGAAACAAACCAAAGCATTACTTCTTGGTGTGGAAGGAGTTAGTTCTCCCACAGGAGAAGCCTTGGGCAGAATCATATTAGGAAAACATCAAAATGACAGTTTGCTAAATGATACTATTGTGTGTTTTGTTATTTTCTTTGCCAATATCATTTATGAAGTTAAAGTGAAAATGCAGTTTTCAGTTTTAATGTCACATTTTCTAATTACAGCATACAGCTTCTACCAGGCAATATAAAATAAAACGGCAAATTCAGGTTAGAATTTTTTTTCTTTTAGAGCAGGTTTCTAATCAGTATTCTTTTCTTTTCCTGTAGGTACACAGTGCTCTATAATGGTCACCATCACGAGCAAGATAGGCTTCCCATTCACAATGACGCAGAATCACAGGAATCCTGTTTTTAGGTGTAAAGGCCTGAATGAAATTATTCTAGCTTAAAAAGTAAATAAATTGCATCTCACAAGCAAAAAGACAGGGAACACTGTGCGGCAGCATCCAAACAAACCACGAGGTCCCTTCATGTGATGGATAGAACTGGACTTTTGGTGAGATGCAGCATACATTTGTGTTTCTATCATTCTTGCATTCTTTGGATGCAACTTATCTTCTGGAAGTTTTCGGCGATGGGGATTTGTGTTTTGAACTGTCAACATGTTTACTTCTTGGTTTTAGGCTGGGGTCAGACGAGCGTAGTGTTCACGTCCGTGATTGCGCCTAAAAGTACGTCCGTGATAGCATGACAGAAAGCCCATTGGAGCCTGACACATGAAGTACGTCCACACTGAACTGCGGACGCACAACGGCCGCGGCCCACGGACGCAAGGCAGGCAAGAACGTACAACCCCTAGAACGGCCGCACAAAGTGCGCTGCGTCTGCAACGTCCGCATAGCTTTGTGTGTGAGTGATGGAACGTGGTCAGACGGACTGCATTTATACGTCCAGCATTTTTCACGGACACAATGGTTTTGCTTTTTAATTTATTTTCCCTCCTACATCCGTCAAAATATACGTCAGTGAATAAACGGACTGTGTGGCCACTACTGCGTCTTCCGTACGGACGTACAGTCCGTAGAAATCACGCTCGTCTGACCCTAGCCTTAAACTACACTGTCTGACTGCAAAAAGCCTGAATATAGAAGAAAAGAAATTGGCTGCTTGGGATGCAAAAGAAAAGCAAAGGTGTTTGTCACAGTGTCCATGAATTAATGAATTAAGTTATATATATATGTTCAACAAATGAAAAATCTATAGGCTTTTTTGCAGTACATCATAGATCGACATAAAACCAAGTCCCAGAGCTGTTTAGAAACTGCTTCAGATTGATTCAAAGATAGAGTTTTATATTGATTGAATCTTTGTATTTGAATGTGAGTACACATCTACTTGTGCACACACCAACCTCCACACTATATATAAAAAAGTTGTATATTTTCAGCGGATAAGGATTATTACATTCGATTCCAAATGGTCATTAACTCTGGAAGAAACTGTGTATTCTCCATTTATTGTAATAAGTGCATGTAATTTATTACTTATCTTGTTGTATTGCTTCTATTTCTTGACTCTGTTCAGACAGCATAATGATCTGCAGAATCTTTCAGGATCTCTTGTGTTACTCAGTCCTTGAGGTACATTTTCCAGTTATTAGCTAATTTCAACTTCCAAAAATGTTGCTGCTAAAAGGGGTTTAAAGGGACATTTTGCTCTTTAGGTCAGTAAATTTCCATTGAAAAATTAAGCCATATGTAGGCTTTTTTTGCCACTGTATATTGATCAAAAATGTGGGTTAACCCCTGAGAAAGCAACATGTACGTTACGAGTTTTGGGGATATTATGTCAGCTGTGCAAGAGCCCTTAACCCCTTAATTATTATAAATATGCGCATGCACGTTTTTCCTTGAAAAACTGTAAAAACACTAATGGCCCTATTGTGTCTGACACAGTAATAGGGAACCGCCAATGAGAGCCTCTGCTGTGATTTATTATTAGTGGTTCTCTCTCAATGGCTCAAATACACGTGAGTGGCCATGTGAGCAGCTGTACTTTGTAAGAATTAAGACGCAGCTGGTATTATCACCTGGTATACTAAGGAATCCATAGGACTCAATTCAGACTGTAGGCTAGAAAGATTATACAAGAGCACATGTACAGAATTTCTTGCAGGGTTTGTGCAAGGTCTTTGGGAACTGTTTGTTCTCCGCGTCTTCTGCTTGCAGTAAGAAGTGACGGATTGCATCATCTTCTGCACCGCAGGACCAGAAGTGAGTAAAGATGTTGTTCATCTTTAAAATTTTTAGTGTTAAATGCAGGGGTCAAGTCCTGCAGGAACACATGGGAACGCAGTTTACTCACTATTTTAGCAGGAGGAACTTCGTTCCCTTTTGGCTGATATACTGGGAAGCTGCATTACCTCTCAATGTAGACGTAATTTTATAAAACCGTCTATATTTAAGGGTTATTCTTGGATTTAAGTACATTGGGAAGGCATGGGTATGAAAATTTCTCAGTGTTTGCCAGAGGAATGGCATTCTCATACATAAAGAAGCGCTGCAGCTGCTGCAGCTCCCAGTAATATTTCAGAACAGAATGTACAGAAATGTTGGTGTGTTCCCACACTTATTTCTTTAGACTTGAGCCCTGGTTAAATGATTTTGCAAGTGCAAGGGTTTCTGATCCAGTATTTTTCCGTAAATTCTGTCTGGAGATGAGAATAAGTGGCCTTGGAATAGCTCATTATTCTCCCACTGCCCACAAAGCAGTGCTTCCCATTCAAATTATATGAAGCATTCATTTACAGTAAGCAGCAGCAACAGCCACACTATATGGGAAGTTTGCGACTGGGCTTAAATAGGGCAGTAGCTGTTGCGATTAACTAGAGGAGGTGTAATACTTAACAGCTTGTTTGTTAATCATAATGGCTCCGTTGGAATAGGGCCCTACATTTGGCCCACAAACTCCCTGAGACACACCTCATTAACCCCTTCACTACAAAGTGATTTTCCAAAACAACATTGTCAGAAGCCAGTGTTTTTTTTTTGTAAAATTATTTTTAATTAATTTTAAAGAAATATTTGAGATTATACCTATTGTATTTCTTACTGCAAATAACCTATTTTTGACCAGTAGATGGCGCCATCTACTGCCAAACTGAGCTAGAGGTTTGAGAGGCTGGTCTATTCTTTTCTATTTTCTTGCTGCATCAGCTGCTGAATGTCCGATATGTCAGAGTTTTGAGCAGCTGATTTTACAGTTTTAGCTCTTTGGACATTATGCCCACAGGGCTAAAACTTTGGGGCACCTTCTGCAGCACAAAAGCAAATGAAATTCGTTAGCAGCAAGCAAATTTCATTTGCTTTTGGACTGCAGATTAGCATATCAAGATATCTCAATATCGTTGCAACAGATGGTGCCTTTGAAGATATTGGTAGTGAAGGGGTTAATGCAGGATTAATGTTTTCCCTATGGAGACATGAAATTCTTCTTTAGACCTCACTCCTGTACGACTGCAAAGGGGTTGGATTCAGGTTGTTATAATTGCTGAAGATCCCGATACAATAGATATTTATAGTGTTACTGTAATTTCCATGTGCCGGCGTTATACCCACATACGGATAATATTTTTATATTGTGCTGGTATTTTTTGGAAGCTGCATTGCTAACTCCATTATGCTCACTACAGATCCCTATAAACTGGATGTCTGAGCATTTGTATTATCTGTCTCACATTTATCATATTGACACAGTGCTATTAAAGCATGTATTTAAGTGTTATCTAAATATCCCATGTTTGAAATAAATGTAAAAATAATATTTTTTTTAGCAGCAAAACACTTGGTAATGAGTGGGTTAAGGAATCAGCTTTAAAAGGACAGACACAGCTTTATTTAGATTAATCCAAGGTGCAGGAACATACAGAGGAAGTTTGCATTTATTAGGTACAATAGAAACACTCTCTTATCCTATATGCCTTATATATTCTTTTAAAAGGAAATGAAAGGCATAGGTTATCAAAGCACTAAACATGTATGTTTTGGTATTTCTGAGCACATAACCCAATAAAATTTGAGTTAATCTTCCAAAGATGTACACAAGGATAGTACATATATAAACCTTCCACTTCCTTCCCTTCCAGCTAGCTCTATATTCATGCAAGCTTTTTCTATAAATCTTCCATTTCCCTTCTACGTATCTGTATACTCACGTATGCTTTTTTGTTACGCAATGCAGCACAACAGTACCTTTTGTCCACACATCCCAATTTTCTTCTACAATCCTAACAGCACGCTGTTCACAAAATTGCCGTTGTATTGCATGTTATCTATGCACGACGAAGCTATATTATTCTCTTTTTCTTTTCTTATTTACAAACAAGATGAATGAACCTGCCATTCTTAAGCCACCTGAAGATAGATCGCAGCATTTTCATTTTCTCCCAATTATCCACTTATTTGATAGTATAGGAAATAGATTCAAGATATCCACGCGCAGCAAATATTGGTGCCGGACAAAATCCCTACAGCCAGGTTCCCTAATGCCAGCATCCCGACGGCCAACTTCCAGAGAGGACAAGTGCCGGACATCCCAACATCCCTACTCGGCCAACTTCCAGACATCCATAATTCCAGCAGCTAACCCTAATACTAACACCCTAACCCTAGGTTTAGGGGGGTTAGGGTTAGGTTTAGGCGGTATAGGTTAGGGCTAGATTTAGGGGGTTAGGGTTAGATTTAGGGGGTTAGGGTTAGATTTAGAGGGGTTAGGGTTAGATTTAGGGGGTTAGGGCTAGATTTAGGGGGTTAGGGTTAGGTTTAGGGGGGTTAGGGATAGATTTAGGGGGGTTAGGTATACATTTAGGGGGTTAGGGCTAGGTTTAGGGGGGTTAGGGATAGGTTTAGGGGGTTAGGGTTAGGTATAGGGGTTAGGGTTAGGTTTAGGGGGTTAGGGCTAGGTTTAGGGGGTTAGGGAGTAGGGTTCAGGTTAGTCGCTGGGATTTTGGATGTCTGAAAGTTGGCCATCAGGGAGTTGCCTGTGTAGGGAAGTTGGCCGTGTAGGGAAGTTGGCCGTCAGGAAGTTGTCTGTGTAGAGAAGTTGGCCGTCGGGATTTTGGCATTAGGGAACCTGCCTGGGTGTAGGGATTTTGACAAAAACCCAGCAAATATATATATTTTTATTTTTGACTTCTGACAAATCTTAACTAATACATTATTTAGTACTTTTTTGAGTAAATCTTTAAATCTACTTAATAGATAATTTGTTGCGATGATTTTTATCTCATATCCCAGAGTTTTGTTACTTTGTGGAGAGGAGTCACAAATATATATTATACATATATATATGCACATAATATCATTGCACATCAGTTTTTCTGAGTTGATACAGGGTATTATTTTTTATGTTGCGTTGTTTTCTGATGCATTTATATACAAATATATGGAAAAACCTTCATTGCTTGTATCCAAATTGTATTTATGCTGCAGTCATAGAGACATTTTATAAGCTTGCGACATGAATATGGCACTTCAAAACATTATCATCAAGGATATTGGTACTATTTAGGATGGATTATTTTAGTATTTATCTGATGGGCCAATGTTTATAGGCATTATCATTAGTAAATATATACTGTGTTTAAAAATTGCTGTTTTCCTACCTGGTTTAATAAACAACATAGGGTTATTCAAAGAGAATCGAAAAGTCACTGCACGTTCGGTGTCTTTTCGTTCTCGTCAATTCGGTGATCCCATTTCGACGACCCTGCGGTGTATTCAGCAAGCACCACAGGGCCGTCGTAGTGCAGTGAAAAGTCGCCGCAAACCTGACGAACACTCACCGCAAAACACGGCGAACGCACACCAAAACTTGCAAAAACATCTGGATTAACACCGCCAAACAGGCTGGAGAAACCCGAGCAGCCGCCGATCACTGTGCAGAGCAGCCGCCGGAAAAACTTGACACCGCAGACGAATGGAGTGAACAAAAAAAAAAACAGTACGCTTGAATGTTTGAAAAGTGAAACGCTGTTTGCAAAGAAACTATGGAACGAAAATGTCTGAAATTTACATATAAGATCCAATGAATGATAATAATAAGGCCTGCTACAGGAAAAAGAAAAAACTATTTAAAAAAAAAACGGACATTTTTTGGACAAATAGATACAAAAAAATTTCAAAAGAAATCTAAAAATAAAGAGACTTTTTACTGCAGAATAAAATAATAAACGGTTTATTAGATATTGAATTAAAATGGGAATATTTTTAACATTGAAGCCTATGGGATTCTCCTGAATAAACCTGTCGAACGAAACCAGCGAATGGCAGAGCATTTCGGCAGCCATTCTCAGCTGTTTTGTGTTCTCTGAATAGACGAGGCATTGCTTCTCTATGGGGATTTCACTGCCCTCGAACAGGCACCGTATGTGCAGGCAATTTGCCAACATTTGGAGAACTGCCTGCTCTCTGGATAGCCGAATGGCCAGGAAAGGTAAGCATACCCTGAATTTCAGCATTCGGTTACCTTTCGGCCCCAATTTGGAGCTCTTTGAATAACCCTGATAACATTGTCCTTAAACTGCTATGAAAATGAATCACAAACACAGCTGCCTGAAATGCAGCATTTGACCCCATTACTGAATTGGCTGGATGATTATAATAATGTAATAATTAAATTAAAGGCAAAAAAGATGCCAAATATTACAGTGCTACATACTTAGCGATGGTCGTTATACAGGAAATCAATAAACGCAATTACCATACTGTAGTAGGGATGGATTTAGGCTTGGTGCTGCCCTAAGCACTCCCTATTCTTCTACCCTCACACCTGATATTTAATAAATATGAGCATGTGCATTAAACATGAAATTAACTTAAATAATCATGACCTGTCAGGGTATTCATGTCAGTAAAAATGTATTCTAGAACAAATTCTAATTATTTTATTTATACCAAATGTTTCCAAACAGTGTTCATAATATTTTAGAGCAGGGATCTCCAAACTCTGGTTTCCCAGATGTTGCTGGCCTACAATTCCCAGAACTCTTCGAAGGCAGCTGGCTGGAGAATCATGGAGGTTTGGAGATCTGCGGCTTATAGAATCATTGCTGGGAGTGTTATTGCTTTGCAGCTATGATATATACCCACACAACTCAACTATATGTAGTGCCGGCTGGGTGGAGTAGAGGTAACATCACTGCTCTATAACTGTGGAGACAGACCGTCAAGACACAGGCTTGATCCCTGCAAGAGCACCTCTCCAGTAAGTGTCCTTGGGCAAGACACCCAACTGTACATACTCGCCACCCAGGACATACTTGAAAACGAGAGAAATCTCAATGTATCCTTCCTGGTAAAATACTTTCTCAACAATATGGGGCCCCTATAACAAAAGAACATCAGAAACAAACGCTCCTCCTCCTTCAATCTGTTGATTTAGGACCAGGCTTAGTTGGCTTTACAAGAATACGCCACTGTAGTCTGTCTTTAAAATCTGACATTTTTTTTACATACAGTAAACATTTTTTTTTTACATTGTAACTTATAAAGGGTGTTATGAATTTACTCAATGATAATATGCGATCAGATAGATGTGGTGTACACAGTATCACTATAACACAAACTGTCTGCTGTGCCAAATATTTGTCAAAGTTTACCCAAGCGAGACTTTTTAAAGAGCAATTAGAACAAACGACCCTTCTTTGGTTAAGTAATAAATAACTAATTAGATAACTAATAAACAATTTACACATATCATCAATTTCACTATTGTTACTACGTTTAAGAAGTACAAATGAAACGCATCATGATATGCATTGTAACAGTGCTGCTTTTTCTACACAGTAATATGACATCGGTATATATAAACAGAGTTGTCATGTATCTGTGACCTATGTCTCGATTTAATTCCTTCAGCTAAACATTTGCAAATGATTGCAATCTGTTAGAAAAACGTCAAATGTTTTATCTAAGAAATTCCCTTAGACTTTAATGGTGACTTCTGGAGGTAAATCCTTTTAAATCTTTCTTATTGATTGTAAACTTTTGAAAATGCTTATCCAAAGGAATTAAATCAAAGCCCTAGTTTCAATTTCTTCCTCTGGCTCTTATTTGATTTACAGTTATGTTGATTAGGGCTCAAAGTGATCCCTAGGCTACTAGGATACATCTTTTCCTGCCACCACTAACACCAACACCTAATCCAAAAGGCCCCATCCACAAAGTCGCAGCTATCATCCTCTGTATCTGTGGTCTCAACCCAACACCTTCAAAAGGAAATATAAATTCTTTGCAGGTTAGCGCTTTCTTCAGTAGTTCAGAAACCTCAAAAAAAGAGAAGCACATAGTGTAGACCAGTTTAACGCAGATGTGATAAGATTTACCAATGAAATACCACTCACGTGGTAGGGAGCCTGCAATTGTTTGGCTCGAAATGAAGTGTCCTTGGACCCGTAGAGGTGGTCCCCCTTCTGTTTAACCCTACACCTATACCTAGTTTACACCTAATCCTGCCCAAAAATTCCCTAAATCCATAATGTATTTTATTATCCCTGACTCTGCCACAGAGAAAGTATTGTTGCCTTCTCTATAAACCAGTATAAAGGTTGCATGCAAAGTGTGAAGTTCCACCAGGTTTGCACCAGTACCAGTCATTTCAAGGCTTTCTCAGTATCACTGAGGACATATATGTGACAGTTAGAGGAGTGCCAAATTAATCTGTGGTGGATGTCAATATAGATATTTAAAAAAAGAGAAATTATATATTTGCAGGTATAGTCAGGGAAATATTGCACAAGTAACCGTTTTAGGCAATTAGAATGTCTTTTTATATGTATCATGGACGAAGGCTTCTCCAGCCTGTGCAGCAACCTGACACATTTAAAATGTAACTGTTGGGTCTGCACTCATCGGTGCTCCATCCATAATAACTCTTCCCAGACAAAGTGGCAAGAGAAATGTGAACCCTGCGTTGAAAATGAAATTTGTAGCATGTGGCTGACACAGATGTCGGATTAAAAAGTAATAATAAATAAAACTCGTTTATGATATTATTCCATTGTATTTTTAGACTTATACAGTATATACTATGTCCTTAAAAAAATGAAACATTTAAAGAGTTAACTACATTTGCCAAACAAGCTCACATTAACTAAGAATGTTGAGTATTTTTTAGTCCCTGTATCAATTTTTGTTTCCATATAGAAAGCCTACTCTGTACCTGATTTAAAGTCAGTTTTCTTCTTTGAGGTTTTTCATTATGTGTAAGTACTTTGGGCACTATTCCATAGTGAACGTGAGCGTTGGGATGTGTAAGTGCTACCACCAGGATAAGTGTGTTTAACGCATATTTCCTTCCTGACGCTAAACCATTAAGAAATCACTTAGTGCATTAGGTGTGCGCGAGTTTACTGTACTTTGTGCATCCCATACGTAACATGTGGAGCGCAATCATTAATTAGCGTTTCGATAAGTAAGGTATTAGAAAGTCCTAGCACTAATTACCGCCGGGACGTGCATGCCAACAATTTTTAGCTACCCCTAAAAACTGGTGCTAAATGATTCTGCATTTGCAGAATCATGTAGCACCCCCTAAGATTTCTCTGATACTCACCTCTCATCCTGTGGCGAGAACGTTGGCCCGATCCACCGCATCTTGTCGCCGGGAGCAGAGTGAGACTGCAGACAAATAGTTTCCAATCTCCCTCCGCAATCACGCCATGTTGCTGCGCGATCGCTCAGGACTTGTGGCTTGGAAGCACAAACTTCCTTGGAGTCCTATGGATTTCAGGCAGTGATATTCGTGGTGGTGAGGAAACACTACCGCGAGTATCCCAGCGGTGAGTGCTGCGTTCTGGGGCAAGGTGTCAAGCTACTGCCTTTCCTGGAATATCGCAATAAAGTGGGGACGCTACAGGAAACTGGAAACTTACAGGACAATACAGGAAACCTGCAGGCACAGAATTTTCCCCGTTAGCGTCCCTATTTTAGCGCGAAATACGGAATAGGGCCCATTATGTCAGGGTATATCGAAACAGAAATTCTCAGCTGTGGCCACTACAGAGGCGCAGAATAGTAGCTAACATCATGTACTGTTTAAATATAGAAAAGGAGTCTTAATAAACGAGGATTGTGATTAATTATACCATCTAATGTGGTCGCAGTAGCAACCACATAAAACACTCACCTAAGATCCTCTGGAATATAGTATTTTTTTCCATTTGTGCCTCGCCTTGATATTATTTTTGAGCTTCCAAGTTCAGTGTTTTGTAACGTTGTAATTGTTTGTACTGAATTCCACATTATTTTATTTGTACAGAATGCACGCCCCAAGCAAATGCAACACAAATACTGTTATTTATTATTTTTTTTACATATTTGTATCTATCTTTTGGTCTTTATTTTTGTTGCTGTGTAACAAGCTATTTGATCTACTCTGTTGACTTTTTTTAAAAGAAATATTTATGACCATGCTCCTGACTTTAGCTTGTTAATGTATGCAGTCAGAGAAATGTTCATGTATAACTTAATAAATAATGGGTAATGTAACAGCATCTAATCACATCGAGCACTCTCATTCATCCTTTAAAAATCATTTTGTTATAAATCGAAGCTGGATATTTTTGTAAGAGTCTAAGTAAATGGTCTTGCTTTTTTCCCATATTTTTGCAAGAGGTATTTTGCTTTTTACTGTTTTCTTAATTCAGTGGTACAGTACCTGCTATGTCTGTTAATATGTGATGACCCGTTGAAAGATGGGCTAAATAGTACAAACATTCAGACAACTAACTTGGCTCTTTTCATTTGCTTTAGAAACATTTGATCCACAAAGATACTATGTATATTAACCTTAACGAGGCATTTAATATATTTTTCATTTTATAATTTCAGAAATTGAAATACAAATAAACATACCTTACATCACTTGTCTGTAGTACTTTTTTTTAGGCACTGGGCTAGGGAAGGCTAATAGTTAAACTGAATTTTCCAAAATTCTCTCTCTTTCTGCAAGTTTGCAAGCTTATAATATCAGTCCATACCAGAAGCACTCTAAAGTGATTGGTTCCAAATACCATCAAGAATGGGGATGTATTAACTGGATAAAAGGACCCTGGTCCTTTACAAAACCTGTTTCCTGACCAGCTGCAGTTGCACTAACCTCAAAACCATTTACTAGGGAGAGAAAGTCCAGATTCAGGCTGCAATGTCAGGTCTATTCAAAGTAAGGTGAAACTCAGGAGAATGATTGGCGAAGTGAAAAATCCAGGACAAAATAGGCAAACCAGAAAAATTCTCCTATTTATCTGACTTTCTAAATTGTCTATTTGGTCTAGATTGTTCTCTTCTCCTGCCAGTTCTCCTGGTTTTCATCTTTCTCTGAATAACCCTGTGTGTGTTCTGTGACCAACAGGAACATGACCCCCCCCCCTCAATCATGAAGCCAATGACCATTACTTAGCAGAAATTAGGCATCTAATCCACGGCTCAATAACTATGACACCTCAAAAGTTTTGTTATCATGGTATATGCAGATCCAAAACATCTGAGGAGTTTAGGTCGCTGACCCCTGATCGTAAACAGAGGGCCAGATGGAATTCACCCGCGAGTACTGAGAGAGCTATGTGTTGAAATATGTAAACCTCTGTTCTTAATCTTTCAAGATTCTTTTCTTTCAGGAATAGTACCAGAGGATTGGAGAAAAGCTGACGTGGTCCCTATATTTAAGAAAGGTTTAAAATTTGTGCCTGGGAATTATAGACCTGTGAGCTTAACATCTGTGGCTGGGAAAGTATTTGAGGGGTTACTAAGGGATAGTATTCAGGAATTTATTGGGAGGTATAATGTAATTGGCAAAAATCAGCATGGTTTCATGAAACACAGATCATGTCAGACTAACCTAATTACGTTCTATGAGGAAGTAAGTAGAAGTATAGATCAGGGGGTCGCAGTGGATGTGATTTACTTAGATTTTGCCAAAGCTTTCGACACAGTTCCACACAAAAGGTTACTATTTAAATTAAGAAAAAATGGTCTAGATGAAAATACTTGTTCTTGGATAGAAAACTGGCTAAACGATAGGGTACAGAGAGTGGTCATAAATGGTACATTTTCAAGATGGACACCAGTGGTAAGTGGTGTCCCTCAGGGGTCTGTTATAGGACCAATACTATTCAATTTATTTATAAATGACCTTGAGATAGGCATTGAAAGTCATGTATCAGTGTTTGCAGATGACACAAAGCTAGGAAAAGTAATACAATGTGAGCAGGATGTTACTTCGCTGCAGAGGGATTTAGATAGATTGGGGGACTGGGCACTTAAATGGCAGATGAAATTTAATCTAGATAAATGCAAAGTTATGCACTTTGGAGTGAAGAACACACAAGCAATTTATACCCTAAATGGTACGGAGTTAGGGAAATCCAAGCAGGAGAAGGATTTGGGAATAATCATAGACTTCAAACTAAGTAACAATGTGCAATGTCAAACAGCAGCCGCCAAGGCCAGCAAAGTATTGGCATGCATTAAAAGGGGAGTTCACTCACGGGATGAAAACATAATTTTGCCTCTGTATAAATCAATGGTCAGGCCGCACCTTGAATATGCCGTGCAATTTTGGGCACCGGTCTTAAAAAAAGATATTATAGCGTTAGAAAAAGTGCAGAGACGGGCAACTAAATTAATAAGGGGGATGGAAGGGTTAAGTTATGAGGAAAGACTAACAAGCTTAAACCTGTTTAGTTTAGAGAAAAGGCGCCTTAGAGGGGATCTGATAACCTTATATAAATATATACGGGGCCATTATCAACCATTGTCTGATAACCTATTCATTAACAGGACTATACATAGGACAAGGGGTCATCCATTTAGACTGGAAGAAAGAAAATTTAGCTTAAAGCATAGGAAGGGTTATTTTATGGTGAGAACAATAAAGCTGTGGAATTCTCTGCCTGTTGAGGTGGTTGGGTCAGAGTCTGTACAGACTTTTAAAAAACGACTGGATGACTTCCTGCAGACACAGAATATTAAGGGTTATAATATTTAATATGTGGGTAAAAGCTTCTTGATCCAAGGAGAAATCTGACTGCCATTCTGGGGTCAAGAAGGAATTTTTTCCCAGTATGTTGCATATTGGCAAGCATTCAGACTGGGTTTTTTGCCTTCTTTTGGATCAACAGCAGTAGGTTATGTGGGAGAGGCTGAACCCGATGGACGCATGTCTTTTTTCAGCCTATATAACTATGTAACTATGTAACTATGTAACTATGTATACGATTCCTGGACCATGCAAGTCATAATATAAACTAACAAAGTGATTGGGACTACGCAAATGTGACATGACCATCTCCAGAAAGACTCTAAAGATACTTATATGAAGGTTGACCAGACTTGCTATGGCAGCTATCAAACCTGACAGGAAAAGGTTTACAGAAATAAAATAATCAACCAAGTCTTGACAAGAGTTTTAGCTGGATAGCCTAATCACACATACCCGTACATCCTGTGACAGCATTAAGGTAAGTGTGCCCAAAAGTACCTCATATACACTAACCAGAAAAAAGAAAACAGCCCATTTACTACTACTACTAAAATAAGTGTATTTGTCCTATAGTAACATATTACAACCCTAGAGAAAAAATAGGAGAATCAATTTTATACATACTCCTAAAAAGTACATACCTTGGATTCATAACTATTCCATGTTGTTCAGTGCCAAATACATACAGATCTTAGGAAGATTTGTTCCTTCTGTACCGAAAAGAGTATAAAACGGAGGCCAAAGTAGCCTTACATAGTATGTCTTCCACTTGACGTTTATGGCAAATTATCCACACCTGTAAATAAAATCCGTAGATCTCTATAGGGATGCTTTGAGGTTATCAAAGTGTCAGTTTAGTTAAATTGTAAAATGGATTAAAAATGGGTTATTCAATAAATGGTGAACATGCAACCAAATTGCACCAAACGGTGAATTTCAATGGTGCAATTTCGTGGCAGTTCGTCTATTCACAAAGCTGTCAATTTGGCCAAATACTGGCCAATTGACAGTAAAATATGGTGCAGTTTGACACAATTCGGCAACCTTTGTAAGCAGTGAAATTATCCCTTACAGAAGTAATGGTTAATCTATTCAGAGAATGCCGAACCGTTGTCGAAATGCTAGCGAAATGCCCAGATTTTCGGTGATTCAGTTTGACAGGTTTAAACAAGCGAATTCAACGTTAAAAAATATTATTATTTCTATTTTATTTGTATTCATCCGTTTATTCTTCTCATTTGCAGCAAAAAATGTTTTTATTTGTTTTTTGGGGGGTTGGGATATTTTTATGTATTTTTTAGGCAAAATGTTTTATTCCCAATTATTTTTATATGGCATTTTTTTTTTAAAATTCTGTAACAGACCGTTATATTATATTTTTAAAGGACCTTTTTATTATTTCCATGCATTTTCATTCATTATTATTTTAAACACCTTTTAAAGAATTGCGGAGTTCTGTTTTTTTTTTCTACCAGCTCAGCAGCGTTTGGCGCACCTTGGGGACCCTGCGGTGAACACTGAATTTGCCGCAGGGTCAGGGAGCTGAAATCGCCAAAGTGCGCCGAACGAGAAATCACCAAATTTTTTGTAAAATTTCAGTGCTTTCTGAATAACCCTCAAAATGGGCTGAAAACAACTTACCACCTGTAAAATTCTGTACTAACTTTTCAATAAGGCGGAAAATATTAACATTTACATTCTAAATCACAAAAACTATATATGAGTGGGAAATGCACATACCTAAAAATAGACATAGTAGGAGAAAACACAGGTTAAAAGCACCACACCAAGTGTAAAGTATGTGAAAAACTCACAAATCTGAAAATGTGAAAAGATATGTGCATTGACAGCCCTGACAGATGGAACCTCCTGGGGATTCCATTATGGTAAGAGTTCTCACAAACTAATAGCTGCTAATTCTTTTGGAAGCAATGTTATCACAACCTTCACATTCATATTGTGTACCGTAGTACACCACATTTAATTACATACTCACTCTGTGCATAGGGATTCCTGCTTTGGGAACACCAGAGAGTAAACCTGGAATGGTTGCACAGCTGTCCAATATCAAGATTGTTCCTCTAAAATATGTGACAACTCAAGAGGTATGTGGTTGTACATCTGCCTATATGGATAGATAAGAGAGTAAACCAAAAATGTTACACATCATATTATTTTTCATGATATGCATTTTCCTGTACGTGCAAAATAAAAAGTAAACACTTAAAGGGACGTTCAAGACTGGCAAAACAAGCATTTCAGCATTAAAACTAATAAGCTAGCTCCTTAAAGACAACGGACGTTCTATGCCGTCCTGCATTTGACGGGCTTTAACGCCGCAGGACAGAATGGAACGTCCTAGACGTCCGGAGCCCAGCCGGCAGTGATACTCACCTCCCTGGCGGCTCCCACGCAGAATCTAACTTCCATGTAGCCAGATCTGCGTTTTTATAGCCTCCCGGCGCACTGACATCTTCGCGCCTGGTGCGATGACGTCAGTTTCAGGTGCCGGCCCACGGGAGCAGAGGAAGCGCCTGAAGCGGAGGAGGGATCCTTTAGAACCCTCTATCTCCCCATCGCCGGGGTCTAGAAGACTGTGGCAGGCATTGCTGGAACGGTCACAGCCTGACCTTTTTAGCGATGTATGGTGTTAACCCCTTAGTTGCCAGGTCCTAAGGAAATCCCATAGAAGTGATAGGGGGGTTGAACCCCATATCTCCTGATTGGTGGCAGCTAGGGGGTCATGTCTGATATCATTGGAAAGGCCAGAGCATGGCCTTTCCAATGATACCAAACCTGACCATATTACATGTAAAAGTAAAGTGTAAAGAAATAAAAATATAAATAATAAAATAAAATATTAATTAATAAAAAATAAAAACGCGCTTTTTTATTTTTATTAATGCAGCACTATTGTTCACAGTTCAGTCATAATGTGAACAATGATGCTTCACTTATGTTTTTTTTTGGGGGAGTTTAGCTAAAATCACGTAATTTCTCCCAAAAAAAAAATGGGTTCCCCGTTCAAATTTTTTTAACAAGTCTTCCCCATTGAATATATAACTGCAAAGGCTCGGATGATGGACTGTGAAAAAAAATACTTTACACACTGTGGATGATTGAAATTCTTTGAAAATTCTCATTTTTTTTCCATTTTTTGTTATAGCACTCTGGCGGAGCATGATGTATACATATAATAATGATATATTAATAATCTGCTGAGTCTGACGGAAAGAACAACATATAATATGTCTGGGTTGTACAATAAAACGTGACTTAAAACCGTGTTTAAACATGATGAGCAAAAATGGTCAAAATGAGTTCAGCACACTTCTACTTCTCGAAGAGTGCCGAACTTGTAAAATTGCCCCCGTCAATGAGGGGCTAATCTATCAATTTCTCATTAGTCTGACACAACAGGTTTGCGGATTCTCTCCCTGAATCAAGGGACTAAGATTGAGAAGAAATTATAATTGAAAATAATTTAGCACTTATTTTGTGTGTGGTGTGGAGAATGCGGTAAGTATTGAGATCACATTACAAAGAGAGGAAGACAAAAGGTTCTGTTGTAGATCATAGAAGAAACATCAGATGCAATGTTATTTGTTTCATTTGGGAATTAAATCTAACATTAATTAATGAATTAATATGCAATAATTATGGCCCTAAGTTGCAACAATAATATTTTGTTTTGGGTATTCGGGTCGAATATAGAGTAGGCAGACTTAATGACATCACAGCTAGCTACACAGGGCAAAAAACCTACACATGCCCCTAGTGTTCCTTCTTTGGTATAACAATCAGTTAATATTAAAATATGATGATTTATGACACAAATCATTCATGATCACTACAGTATTCCATTAAAATAGGTAAATATAACAGTATTTGACAAGACTGCCTCAGAGACTTAAAGCTCATTATGATGCAGTTGCTAGTAGATTGAACCTGCTTAAGGTACAACGGAATGTTACATGAGTATCCCTGACGGAAAATAAGAAAACAAATGGCACGTAACTCAATATGTCCTAACCTGACATGACAGCCCTCTTAATATATATATTTGTTGGATTCCTTTTCTGCTAATAAAATGCCACTGATTTCCAAATAAGAGTGCTGATTCAGGGCAAGACTTATCCATGTGTCCTTTAAGGCTGGGGTCAGACGAGCGTGATTTCTACGGACTGTACGTCCGTGCCAGTACGGACATCGTCAGTACGGAAGACGCAGTAGTGGTCACACAGTCCGTGATCACGTCAGTGATCACGTCCGTGATTAGTGACGGATCAATATAAAAACTGAAATGTGAGAAACCAAATTTAGAGCAGATGAAAAAACCAAGGGAAGGGGTATAAAAAGCCATTTTGGGGAAGGTGGAATTTTCCAAAGATGGATGCAGTGCAAGTATTCGTCTTTGCTGCAACGGGGTACCTGTACCTGAAGAACAAGCGTAAACGGCGATTATGGGTTCATCCCATAAACGCTGCCAGACCCACGCATGGCCACTTTGTCACGCTCTACAGGCCACTGCGAGAGAGGGACCCGACGAAGTTCTACAACTACCTGCGGATGTCCATCCCCTCCTTTGACGAATTGTTGTCGAAGGTACGTGAGCCGTTGATGAAGAGGGACACCAATATGAGGGACCCCATTCCACCCGAGGAGATGCTGGTCATCACGTTGCGGTAAGTAACAGCAAACACCAGCATTCATATTGTCGGTGCCAGCCAGCAGAGATGTGCTCGAAGTCCAGAGCCCCCATTTTCGGTATGTTGTGATATGCCCACCAGCCCATTTGCACAAGCATACCCACACACATTGCATAATATCACACATACTCAATAATGAATGACACAGACAACAGTGACAGCAACTTAAATCTTTTATCCATAAGAAATGGTAATAAAATAAAATAACATTAACACACCATGTGTTGATGAACATAACATAAATCATACATAAAATAAAGAGTTCACGAACATGTGGCAAACAACAATGCAGAGCATAAAACAAGTGCATGAGCACGAAACAAACTACAAATCCTCATAATGAGGAGCATCCTCATAATAGGGATCGGGCATGTAACCTTGGTATGCAGGCTGATAGGGTGGTTGTGACCTGTCACCAGGGGACATGGGTTGGTGTGGAGGCTCCGGACGCCGGTAATAATCACCAGCATATTGTGCCCTGGGAGGCACAGGTGGTACTGGAGGCTGGCTCAAGATGCTGTGTATGGTGTCCAATGTTCTTCTGCGGTACTCCATCTTCTGAGCCAGGGTCATCTGGTGCAACATGGGGAGACACGAATGATGGAATGTCATGTCATCGTCATCCCAGAACCTGCAGCGTGGAGGTGTTGGTGGTGGTGGTGGTGGTGGATGGTGAGCATCCATGAATGTCACCATGGCACGCTCAAATGCAGCAGCCGGTGCCCTTCTCCTTTTCTGCGCCGGCCTGGTGGTGTCAGCCCTTGCAGTAGGCAGCTCCTCGGCAGCGGTCTCCTCCTCCTCCTGCGAGTCTGCTCCGGCCTCTTCCGTCTCTTGTGAGCAGGTGGCAGTGGCACATGGCTGCACGTGTTGCTGTGCCCTGGATGTGGATGGTAGATCCATGCTGCCCACCATAGGTCTTGGTTCCAGGGTTCGTTGCAGGAATGACAGCTGCTCAGCATAGATGTAACTGCTGGGCCTCCTCGCCGCTGATCCAGAGCGTGCCGCTTCCGCATCTTTTTTGAGGACCCTTGTATAGTTGTCCCTGACTGTCCTCCATTTTGCGATGACTTCATGTGCTGCAAAACAGAAGAATGATATTAGGTGCGACTCACGGAATCTGATCATAACACACATTTATTTCTCCTTTTTTGATAGGTATCTTGCCAGTGGATGCAGTCTGCAGGACCTGCATTATAATTTCCGCGTTGGCAGATCTACAGCTGGGGAGATCGTCCGCAAGGTGTGCCAGACAATTTGGGACACGATGAGGGAAGAATGTTTGCCAACACCCACAGATGCGGCATGGGCGCAAATTGCTGCAACATTTTTGGAGCGAGCAAACTTTCCAAATTGCCTGGGAGCCATGGATGGCAAACATGTGCGCATAGTGAAGCCACTGCAGAGTGGCTCACTGTATCACAATTATAAACATTATTTTTCCATTGGCATAATGGCAGTGGCAGATGCCAACTATAATTTTGTTTGTGTGGATGTGGGGTCATACGGGAAAGATTCAGACTCCACACTCTTCAAGAACTCCACACTGTGGAATGCAATAGGAAGTGGGACACTGCACATCCCCGGACCCACACCTTTGCCTGGCACAGATGTCCGCGTCCCCTACGCCTTTGTAGGGGATGAGGCTTTCGGACTTTCCACCCATCTCCTGCGACCATACTCTGGGACACACCTGACTGTCAAAAAGCGCGTGTTCAACTATAGGCTGTCGCGTGCGAGACGGTATGTCGAGTGTACGTTCGGCATACTGAGCAACAAGTGGAGGATTTTCCATAGGCCGCTAGATGTGCACATAGATTTTTCGGTCGATATAGTCAAGTGTTGTTGTGTGTTGCATAATTTTGTTCGTGCGCGGGATGGTGTTAATTTTGATGACTCCTTGTCTGTTTGTGGTTTGGAGGAATTTATTAATGATGATGTTATGCCTGTGAATCGACACAGCAACAGGCATCGTGATGCACTGGCAAACTTTTTCAGTAGCGAAGCAGGACAGGTGCCCTGGCAGATGGGTCGCATTTGACATGTCAGCTTCATGAATTTGTTTGACATTTACTTTTTGTTTGGATTAATAATGTGCATTTGATTATGAATAAAATAATCATGTACTCACTCTGTATCTTCTGTTCTTGCGCAGACCATGTGTCGTATGCAGGGTACACCGCTCTTGTGACATCTGCCCATGCGTTGGCCTTGCTTATTTTGTCCTTGTACAGGTTGCTCGCAGTGTCCCACAATTCGGGGTGCTCCCCCACCTCGGTTATCAGCCTCTCCACGTCCATTTCAGTGGCAGCGTCGAGTGTCCAGGATCAATTCTCCGGTCCCTAGAAAGTACTCCAGCCACGCCACGAATGTTCTGGAGTCTGGACGTGATGTAGGCCGCAGAACAGGTGCGTCTGACGTCTCCACCTCACGTACACATGCCGCTAGCCGGCCGTAGTGCATTCTGTGCGGCCGTTCTAGGGGTTGTACGTTCTTGCCTGCCTTGCGTCCGTGGGCCACGGCCGTTGTGCGTCCGCAGTACAGTGCGGACGTACTTCGTGTATCGGGCTCCGATGGGCTTCCTGTCATGCTATCACGGACGTACTTTTAGGCGCAATCACGGACGTGAACACTACGCTCGTCTGACCCCAGCCTAAATATGGTCCATACAGTCACCCTAATAATCAACCGCTTACATACTATGAATAACCCCCAGCATAAAATGTTTAAAATTAGGCTACATATTAGAATTAGGATATATGTGGATAAAGGATACATATATATCATAATATAGCCTACTGCAACAGCAACGACATTGCTGACCAGATTCATTGCTATGGTGTATGGGGCCAAGAGAACACCTGTGCTGCATTCCTTTCAATTGCCTGTTAGTTGTGGGCGAGGACCTGTTTGTGGTTTCTGGAGTTAGCACCAGGGTTGTGCAGTAGGTAAAATTTAGCATTTGCCGTCCATCCAGAAATTAGTGCAGGCAGGCACCAAGTGTGGTTAGCATCACACCAGGTGATAGTGCCCTATGTGTGTGTAAATCTGTAAGTGTATGCATAAATGTATCTGTACTTCCCAGTGTATCCTGATCAAGAAGTGTTCAGGTGAGTCTGTGTGGATCTGCTTGTATAACCATGTCTGTAAGTATGTGCCTTGTAATAGTAAGTGTATGACTATATAAGTATGCCTGAATTTAACTCTGTGACTATAGTGGTGTGCCAGTGTTTTTGTGTCTGCAGGAGTGTGAATGTTTGTCAGTGTGACAATGAGTGTCTGTGTCTAACAGTATGTATATACAACTATGACACTGAGTGAGTTTTTGTTTGATTGGCCGTGTCTTGGAAGCTTGGATAAAGCCCAGTGGATTTGGCCTGGATATTCCAATATATGATATGTGAAGATGAAGATACTACTATAACAAGAATTTAAGTGTATGTGGTATTTACCCAAAAATCTTGAGTGCGCTGTACCCTTACCATGTACTCTGCACCATTATATTGTTTGCTTCTTTTTATATGATCCACATGGATAAAATGAATTAAGAGAACCACCAGATACCCAAAAGCGACTTCCATCACACCACCAGATACATACTACTATACATGGTTTTCTACACTGGTTTGGGGGAAACCACAGAATTTCTGGTTAGGCATTGGTTAATTGGTGGCGGTACAAGTTTAGGCGCCGTCCATTCTTCTTTTGTATGTGAAGCACACTGCTGGGTATGTGAAACACACTGCTGGGTATATCCGATTCTGGACTCTGCTGGGTATGTCAAATTCTGTGAGTTTAACTTTTGCTGGTTTTTGTTCTCTGAATAGATGAAGCATTGCTTCACTATGGGGATTTCACTGCCCTCGAACAGGCACCGTATGTGCAGGCAATTTGCCAATATTTGGCGAACTGTCTGCTCTCTGAATAGCCAGGAAAGGTAACCGAACGCTGAATTTCAGCGTTCGGTTACCTTTCGGCCCCAATTCGGAGCTCTTTGAATAACCCTGTCTGTATCTGTCAGTATCTTTGCCAGGGTCTGTGTGTGTCTGTCAGTCTGTTAGTGTATCTGCATCTCTGCCAGTGTCTTTCTCATTATGTGTGTACACTCAGTGCTGCGGCCTTTGACAGGGTGACATTTCCCCGTCCCGGCAAAGCGCTGCCTGGAGCCATGGCCCCATGGCTTATTATTTATTGAAAAAATCCATGGAACGCTGTTTTTGTATAACAGTTTCACTTTAAACTATAAGAAAAGATTCTCATACCGGGCTATTTAAGGTTTATTTCACTTTAGAGATTAATCATATCTTTACTGGAGAGTTTGAGCTCAGACATGAAACATTCGTTAATTTCGATGCATATAAATTATGTGCATCTGCAGATGCGGTTCCTGAAATTAACCAAAGATGCACTTTATCACATTTCCCAGAATATGCTTTAATTTTATGTGGGTATTACAATATCAAAACACACTTTAGAAGTCTGTTAGCAGAACTCTTCCAGTCAATTTAATTGAAATGTGGCCTACAGGAATATGCTCAATGCACTTACGTTACTAATGGGACATCATGACCAGTCATCAGGGCTATACTAATATAGTTAATTAAAACCTTATTCTCACTAGATTAGAAATTGATTTTTAGATTTGTTCGAGATTTACAGCTGTAAAAGAGCTTCCTCTTTGGGTTGTCAATATGCCACACCGTTTCTCACTTCAACTATCAACAACACGTGACTTTGGCCGGAAACAACTAATCTTTAGCAGCCTGTCCTTATTTACCTCCTTTTTCTAATTGCAATAAATTCGCTATTCATGAGCACAGCATAATCAAGCGAATATGAATAACCCTTTATTACCATTCCAAAACCTTGTTATGAATAGCATAGGGTAATAAGTAACATTGGCACAAAATGTTATACCATCAGTGTTATTCAGAGAAAGGTGAAACTCTGGAGAATTTCTGGGAGGTGAAAATTCTAGGTCAAAATAGTCGATTTGGAAAGTGAGATAAATGGGAGAATTTTTGTGGTTTGGCTATTTTGACCTAGAATTTTCACTTCTCTAAAAGTTCTCCAGAGTTTCACCTTTCTCTGAATAACCCTGCATGTAATTGCTGGGAAAATTCAGCTATTCTATCCGATTCCAGTAATTTTATTGTCTCCCCTCTTTAAGCCCTTAAAATTAATAGATCTAATATACAAATGTTGGCAAACTTTACTGTGTGACTCTATGAAATTTGGGTCATCAGTCGCTAAACAAAACAGAAAAATGTCAACAGGTTCTTAACCCTTTCACTGCTGAGGACGTGTGGGGAACGTCCTCACTGACTCCTAAGGAAAGATAGGGGTTTCCTTTGAACCCTGATACGTCCCGACTGTTGGCAGCTAGGCAGTCATGTTTGGTATCATTAGAAAGGCCAGAGCATGGACTTTCCAATGATACCAAACATGACCGTGTTTAAAGTAATGATAAAAATAATAAAAATAAGATTTTTTTTTTTTTAAGACATGTAATGGCTCAGCAGTGAATTAAGCTACCCTGATCTGTCAGGTTTTTCTGCATTACCGTCTGCCTTTATAGAAAGAAACACAGGTGTAAATCTTGTGCTTAGAGCAAGAGGTCAAAAAAATGCAAGTTTAATAAATGCTCTTTGCCTTATAACTACGGTTCTGACATCAATACTAAAACATGACATTAACCTTGTCCTATAAAAAGAACTAAAACCACAAGAAATAGAATGAATAGCTCAACAATCCTTAACCTTATAGTTCATTTAATATTCATGCTTTCCCTCATACCCTAGCCTTGTTAAACGACCATAAATCATAAGATAAACCTTTCTCAGATTAAATACAATGTTAAAAATGTGCATTCAATCGTGATAGGCCTACTTTCCCCACATATACCTAACTACGGCCTCTATTACATTCTTCGCGCAATGCAAATTTTTTTGCGCGCATTTGTCCAGTGTTATCGCGCAAAAATTAACGTGGTATTACGATCCGAACGCATTTTCTCATCCGTCAAAAAATAACGTTCGTAAAAGCGACACGCAAAACGAAGTGTAATACTCGAGCAGTAACGTAGCGCACGTAAATCAGTGTGCAGACTGTTTTTTGCGGGATTCAGCCAATCAGAATTAAGAAGAACCTTAATTGACATCAATTTACCTTAATTGACTCACTTAAGTTTTTGCGCCTGTCAAAGTAAATCTGAGTATATATGCTGCAGCAATAAGAAAACCACACACAAATTCACAATTTTATTGTTTGGGTATGTGTAGAATGTGTAACTATACTTTGCTGTATTTTTTTTTCGTGCTGGTGTTTTTCGATTCGGCCAGAACGTTCAGATTTGCAGTTACCACCAGCTTTTCAAAGACGTTAAAATTATGCGCGCAAACGTCGTTCGTAAAAAGATGCGCATCGATTGTAATACCATCCGCATACCAGCGCACAAACGAATTTGCGGTCCCAATGTTAAGTATAGGACGCGCATAGTTCATCACGCTCACGCAAGTCCATCCGCGTTAAACGATAAGGCGCATCATTTGCACGAACAGTGTAATACGACGTTCAGCGCAAAGGGTTTTGCCCCTCGCGCAAATGCGCATTTGAGCACGCAAAACCAAATGCGCGAGGAATGTAATAGGGGGCTACAGCTCTATGTGCTTGGTTGATGAAATGCTTGGCTTGATGGAGAATTGAGCTGCAAGGCGTTTGCGCCACAAAAAAAACTATATAACAGTGTTGCATTCACTCCTTCACTGCCAAAAACATGTATACATATATTTACATTAAAAAAAATTGCAAAACTATTGCTACTGCTGGGGGGAAAGGAGTGCCCGCTCATGAGAGGCGACTGGCATAGTTTGATAACTGTATTTCAGGTCTGCCAGGGTACAGGGGCTCCATGTGGGACCGCACCTGAAGGTGCCCTGCTTCTAAGCTGTGCGACTGCCTGTTTGGTTGTGGAGGAGGATGGGATGCGGTGTGCCGGCGCCTGTGCCTGGAGTGATGATCCAGACGTCACACTGTCCCTGCACTCTCCGCCCCTGGAGGTGATGCCTGAACTGTGTGACGAGGACCTACCGTCTGACTGCGGGTTGCCTGCTGAGGTGGTGGTCACAGGGGTGGCAGCTGTGACTTTCCCCATGCCATGTGTGAGGGTGCCGCTTTCTGTGATCATCCTGAAGATCATTGGAGGGATGCAGGGTCGCAATCTACCTCAGAGCAATGATGGTGGAGATGACGGTCCTGACCTACCATGCAGCACTTTGCCTGTTCTGGCTCCGATGCCTTTTTTTGGCCACTGGATGAACTGACACCCCCCACCTTTTCTTTCCCCTTATTCTCTTTATAATTAAAGTCTGCATTGCTGCCTATTTTTTTGTTTTTTTCTTTTCTGTATTATATCTGCTTTTATTTTTTTTATTCGTATTGATATCTTACCCTTCCCTCTTTCTCTCTCTCGCCCTCTACATGTAGTATGGTGACAGGTGTGTCCGAGGTTCTACGCTGGTGCATATCATGGCTCTGACTGCTATGTGTCAGGGATCCCGGGAGCAGGGTACAGGGAGCCCAAGGAGTTGGTGGAGAAGACAAGGTCGAGGTCACTAGCCAGGTCAGGATCACAGCGGTACACGGAGGTCGGGGTCACAAGCTAAGTCAGGATCACAGGATAGCATCAATACTAAATAGGAAGAGCAAATACTGAGGGAACTGCTACAATAGCGGAGCGAGGATTGAATGGCAAGTCTACCCTTAAATACCCATGGAGCTCCTCCCTCAATCTGAGACACCGGTGACGTCAGAGACGTGCGCCGCGGGCCGGCCGCCATATTGGTGGAGCCTGGCCGCGCACGCGTCCATTCTGGGGCACGTGCTGGGCCAGCAGCCTTGGGCTGCGATGCAGGCCTGTGGCAGGCGCCCGGGGACCTGCCCGTCATCCCCCCCGGGAGTCATGGACCCGCAATGGAGGTAAGCCGGGTCTCTGGGTAACGCCAGGCCCACGCGCCAGCCGCAACCCCGCACCCTGCGCACCAGCCCGATGTGGAGGGGACCGCCGGACCAGCCGGCCCGGAACCCGCAGCCCTGACACTATGCTTGACCTTGGGGCTCCCTGTCCTGATGTTTTCTGTTCTTTTCCTTTTTTCCCTTCCCCCTTCACTCTTCTCCTATATTGTTCTCTTTTGTGTTATATAGCTTGTCAGCCCACGATGACCCTTCCAGGCTGTTTGTTCTATTTGCAAGCCTTTTTTCGTGCTGTGCCTGCACAGCCACTTTCTAGTCTGATTTTCTGTGACTTCTACAAAATCATAAATAATGAATTTAAAAAAAAATTGTTAAACAAAATGTAGCCCACAAAACGCCACTTTTTGAAACAGGGTTGTTGTTTTCCCTTTCGAAAAATGAAATTTTAATTTAGACCTAACTCTTGTCATCCATCTAGGACTACAAAAGAGGTGGAAGATGGAAGTTGGAGCTCCCGACCTTTTTGGTGAAAAAGTGTTCAACAAACTTTTCTATATGCCAGCATTATTCCTACAAGCATATATTATTTAATTTTACTCTATATTTCAGATTATTAATATGAATAATTAGGCTATTAATCTCATTATAAACACTAGTACCTGCTGGGTGGAGTAGGGGTAACATCACTGCTCTATAACCGTGGAGACACAGGTTTGATCCCGGCAAGAGCACCTCTCCAGTAAGTGTCTTTGGGCAAGACACCTAACGGTACATACTCGCCACCCAGGACATACTTGAAACCGAGAGAAATCTCAATGCATCCTTCCTGGTAAAATACTTTCTAAAAAACAACAAAAAACTAGAAACACCCATAAATTGGATATCTGAGCATTTGTATTACTGGTATCTGTATTTACATTCATTTTTTCACAGAGGATACTTTTGCTTGTGTGTTACATTGCTGACCCCAATTGAAATTGTGCAAGATAAGGGACATCATCCAGTGTCAAGAAATTTTTACCCCAACATCATTTCTTTAAATGAAGAATGAAGAATAAAAATTGCAAAAATGTACATTGTTTTGGTCTATGTGAAAATGTGCTGTTTTATCTTATATTTAAATGCTAACTATACAGGTATTGTTTCAAACATATGTTAGGATAATATTTTTCTGTTAAAATGCACTTCGTAGCGAAAGGGTTAAATGAGAGCCATAAAGTCCATACCATTATAAGTATAGGTTCTAGGACAGGCAGCCAAGCACAAGTGCGGAAATATATGGCTACATTTAATATTGAAAGCAAAATATAATTTTTTATTGAAAAAGCACAAAACCTGAAAAAATTTGTAAGAAATATATCCACTTGCAACAGCTAAAATTAAGTCATGCCAAAGCAAAGTCAAAGCAAACTTTGTAAAGTTCAAGATGGTAAGACTGGCCAGTAGAGACCTTTTGGAAGCCCAGGAGAGGTTTATTGAATGACACTTGGTCTGCAAAATCCTTGCTGGGATAAAAAAGGGGAACGAACCAGGAATACTCATGTCCATTCCCCCAGTAACTGAATTGACTTAATGAATCTTGCGTGCTCATTATATTCTCTTAAAAAGCACTTATCACCCCTGGAGAGTTTTAATGATTCTAGTTCATTGATTCCAAAAAACAAACAAACAATCAATGGCAATGAAAAACCGTAGACAAGTTCATTTGTGAACAAAATCCCTTAACATTCTATTTGGCAGATGCAACACATTGTGAAGGTATAGTTTAGAAATATATTATTTTGCATGCCTAATTTAGTGCTGAGCACTCACAATTAACCTCCATGGCGGTCTAATTTTTTTCAAATTTTTATCTAAAAGCGTCTCAATTGTTTTTAAAGGAAACGTGTTTTTGTACATAGTTAGCCTGTAATAATTAGGAATCACGCACTGAAATCCGTGCAAGCAAGAGTCCTTACTGGTAAAATCCTTTATAATTAAATTAAATAAATAAATAAATAAAAAAAACAGTAAAAACACTGTGTCTGATAAAGTTTGAAACACAACATAATAATTTATTATCCCAAAAATAATTATCCAAAATAATGCAAATAAATGAAGCATTATTTTACTGAGAGGGTGGTAGATACATGGAACAGCCTTCCAGTAGTAGTGGTAGAGGCCAAAACAGTAATTGAATTTAAGCAGGCATGGGATAAGCATAAGGCTATCCTAAACAAAAGATAAATCCAGGTAAAGTATCCATGTAATTGGGCAGACTAGATGGGCCGAAAGGTTCTTATCTGCCGACATTTTCTAGGTTTCTATATTCAATAAAATACAACAAAAAACACTGAAATCTGTCTGAAAACAAGGGTTAGACTATGTATGGTCTGTTTCTTATCCTGCAGTGCCACCTAGTGGCCGTTCATAAACATGGTACATTGGAAAACTATTATTTTTTTTACGTTTGCTGCTTGGTCCCGCCCCCTGCATCTTGTGACACGCAGGGAGCCTTACCAGGAAGCAACTCGCCGCGATCACACTGCGGGGGACAGCCAGGGAGCTCAGGAGGTGAGTATGCATGCAGCCCGAGTGTGGCTTGGGGTTACCGTTCGCGGTAGTGAAATTTAACCCCGAGTCAAACTCGGGAATACCACCAGGGAGGTTAAAATATATGCAAACAAAGTTGCAAAACTAAATAAAATTACAAGAAAAAACTTTAGTAACGTTATTTTACAAAAACAAAAATGAGAAATCCAAGTGACAATACAAATACAGTTGAAAAAAGTATTTCTCTACTGATGCTGAGTTTAAACGCCTACATTAGAAAAGTGTCAGGGTGTCACCCCTGGTGGGACCCATAATATGGTGAAAAGCCCAAAGCAGGGGATACAAAATATAGCATGCTAACGTTTTGTTTTTTGTACAATTCTTTTTACAAACACTATAGTTAATTATTTTGCTCCTGCACCTCTCCATGGAGGGGATGCTCGGGATGACGCTTTAGCGCCGTCCCAAGCATCCGCGAGCCTAGTGGTCACTACAGGGCAGGCTGCTGGACTCAGCGCTTGCCCCGTAATTCGCTGGTGAAACCGGCACACAAAGTGGAAATTAGCAATCGCTAAATTTTCCCCTTAGCCACCCAGTTTTAGCTCCGGGCACATGATAATGACCTACATGTTTCATTGAAAGGAGAACTTACAATGAGATCCAAATTTTGAAAACAACAGTGAATAAAGTCTTTTATCGAGTGCGTTGTAAAAGAAATGAATTTCATGCTTTGGTTTTAGCACATTAATTTATTTGATTAATGAGTCCATGGAAATTGGTCTCTATATTTTTATGGGATTCAATTGCCAATTGATGCTTTAAATTTTGGTCACTCAGACAAATTGTATTGCTTCTGAATGCGTGCATCTGGTTTTACAATGTAAGCCATATATCAAGAAATGTTGTGCAATACCCAATAATTAATTTAGTCTACAGTCAGACAGCTAATATTTTAAAGGTGCCAAATGATATAAACTGTTCAATATCTGTGTGTGCGCCTCTGCGTATTCTAAAGGTTTTGGAACGTTAACTGGTTTTGCAGAGCAGAAGGAGTCATGTCTAGGACTAATTTATATAAATAAAAAAAAAAGAATTTAAGGATTTATAAAAAATAAATATAATAGTATAATAAATATAATATATACATTAATTGCTCTAATGATGCTTGCAAATAGAAGTGGATTTTAACGAACAACATATATTCTGAAGCAAGTGTATGGATCTTGGGCAGTCTATGGTTCTTTCCACAACAAATAAGGACAGTTCTTAGAGCTACAGAATAGTCTTGATATCATATTATAAAAGAGACCCAGGCAAGTAGGAGTGTACACAAGGGGCTCTATTCCAACCCCTATATCTGTCACTGGGTGCACCAATTTTGTGATCTTTCGGGTTGTAATCTGCGCCCCCCCCCCAAGTATCTTCACGTCACTTGCTCATCACTGTGTGGCAATGGCCATAGAATGGAGTCTATGATTCGAACAATGATTCACATCATTGTATTGTGTGGGACTTATTCGAAGAACATTCCTAGGGGGTAGACGTCTTTTAAGCTCCCTGTCGTATCTCATACAGCCTCCATCTCTTATCTCATGTAGCCTACAGAACACAATACACTCCCAGCTGACTTATATAAACATTCAATCCTCCACCCCACTTTCTGTTAAATACTGTAGAAGCAATGAAAGAGCAGTAAAGTTAAATGTTTGCAGATTTTGGTAAATGTTGCACCATGGGAAAAATCCCAAAAAAAAATGGAAAAAAAAAAAGATAAAAATAAATTATTTTTACTATTTACATGCAAATATTTCAAACAAAGAAAAATAAACAGCAGCATGTGTTTTATAAGGCGTGTTTGTTTGTAATTCCACACGTATTCTAGTTACAGCTTATGTAAGTGTCCCTTTAAAATAAAGGATGGCGGCTGGAGCTGGTAGACAGCCAATGTGTCTACCAGCAAATAAAGATTTGTCATATAGATGAGACCATCTAAAATGCATGTGTGCATGCTATGTTCCAGGATTTGAGATCCTGCCAATGAGGTTTCTGAATTTGATTGAAAGCGTACTATTGAAATTGAGGATGACTACTGATATATTTCTCCCGATGAAGTCCAAAGGAGGAAACGTGTAAAATGCATTAGCTCTCTACCAGCTCCAGCAGCCTTTATTTTCTTGCAAATACTGTGTATTGAATCCTACTTGTCCAGGACTGTTTTAATGCATGGTATGGGGTCTGTTTTGTGGCTCTGATGACCGTCATCCCTTTATTTTTTATGTTATGGTCTGAGCTCTAAAGAAACACCAGTGTTGCTTTCAATATGTCCACTAGTGTGACCTGTTTACCTTTTGAGGAGTGAGAAACAGACATTTCAGGGCAACATGCCCTTTCATCAGTGTATATAGCTCCTGAAAAACAGACATGCACATACCTATATACTCGGTGAAAAAATAGGTGTAAGGCAGAGAGAACCATACCCGTCAATCCCAGGGGGGCATCCAGTAGGTCACCAGAATATAATAGGCCCAGTAGTGTGTTCACATAGACCGGAAAATAGACCCCTCCCCCAACAAGAAATACAGTTTTGAGCAGATTCGATAAATTCAAGTGCAGGTGACAATCCTGCACATAGTTCTAATTTATTGATTAGACCCGAATTTTTTTGGCCAAGCCGATCAACATTTATCGGCTGTACCTGAATTTATAAGCTATGTCCGGTATTAATCAGCTACACTCAAAATTATCAGTCATTAATGTGGAGCCTGCAGCTGAAGAACGAGATATTCCAACATAGCTCGTTCTTCATCTGCGCCTGGCATTATTCAGCAATGATTAATATCTTGCAAAGCTGGTATTAAGTGACTGCGCTATGCGAAATCACTTAACCCCACCATAAAACCCTATACACGCCTCCACTCTCTATAGGCAACAAATAATTACCAGAGTTACTCGCAAATGGTTCCCCAGGCTGGCTGAAGCTCGAGCAGGATCATGTCTGAGTTCTCTGGACTCACGGAGCCGATAGCAGTGACGGTGCACAGTGCTACAGCGGTTAACCTAAAACATCTTAAAAGGTATCACAACTCGAGCTATTGACAAAACAGCTAGGTCGGAATATAGCTGACGCACAAGTTTTCCATTAGCGTCTGACTTTTAAGGACAACCATGGAATAAGGCCTGAGGAGTCTTACACATTTTTGCGTGCTTCAAGCATACTGGACAGATAACAGACTTGAAACGTAACTGCTTTTCCTATAGACTTGTAACTTGCCAAATTCAAAGGATTCAGTTTGCACAGCCAAATAATTTAATTTCCAGGACATCCATTAAGTTGAGTTAGGATTTCACTTTTTATAATGGTATTTAGCTAAATTTTATAGCGCAATATTATTAAGGAATCTGTTTTAATGTGCATTTAACTAATAAGGCATTATGTATTCCTCTGAGATGACTTCTATAAATATGACATTTGCAATTACACAAAAAGCCATACCTTTTTTTCTAAGTTTGATACATAGTTAGTGGTAGTATAAAACTTCCTATGTTTGACTTTTATTGTATCGATATCTTCTTCAAAGCATTTTTTAAGCCATAGAGAAGAATTCAACATGTACTTAGACACACCGAGGTTATATTCTCACGTGCACCATCATGATTTCTGAAGCATCATAGACATTTCCTCTCTTTGTTAGTGATGCGCCAAAGACCCCTGTGTTCGATTCGTATTCGAACATTAGAACGGCCGAAATGTTCGAATACGAACACAATGCGACCCAATGGGGGGGGGGGGGGTCGAACATGCAAAATGTGTTCACGGTTCTCCTAAATGTACCGGCAGCTGCCAGCACATTTAGGAGACCTGTGGCTGCAGCCCCTGGCCCCCATACCTCTGCTGTCCTGACCACCTGTTCCTCTGGCCGCGGCTCCTCTGCCTCACACCTCATCTTCCTCCGTCTGGCCGCAGCTCCTCTGCCCCATGCCTCGTCTTCATGCTTGCTGAGCCCTGATTGGGCAAAGTCCTGCACCTGACCTGGACTTTGCCCAATCGGGGCTCAATATTGAAGTAGAGCCCTGATTGGGCAAAGTCCAGGTCAGACGCAGGACTTTGCCCAATCAGGGCTCAGCAAGCATGAAGACGAGGCGTGGGGCAGAGGAGCTGCGTCCAGACGGAGGAAGATGAGGCGTGGGGCAGAGGAGCCGCGGCCAGACTGAGGAGCAGACGGACCGTAGGAACAGGAGGGCCAAAGGCACGAGGGCTGGGGGGCTGCAGCCACATGTCTCCTAAACGTACAGGCAGCTGGCGGTACTTTTAAGAACTGTGAACGCATTTTGTATTATGGAATGTCCGCGGTCGAACAGACCGCGAACATTCCATAATGTTTGGCGTTCACCGAACACTCAAATGGCCGATGTTCGATTCAAACTCCTGTTCGAACCGGCAGCCCATCCCTACTCTTTGTATAGTAACCACCGGAGGTTAAAATAAAAATGGATTTTATGGGAATTTTACCATTTATTTAATGCTGCAAACCTTCGCACGCACTTGTCGGTTGCAAAAGTACTCAGATGTCTTGGTTAACACTTGCCAGAACAGGAGGATTTCTGAAGGGAGTAAATGGACCTACAACAGTTTACACGTCTTACCACATTGGATAAGGACGGTCCTCCTAGCCACAGGATAGTCCCAATACTATGCAATAAAAAAGTCCCAGACAGGTAGGAGTCCACACAAGAAGCCCTATTACATAACGCTAATGTTAGCACTCAGGTGAGTGAGCATTAACGTCAGCTTAAGTGTCCCTAGCGCGGATGGACCATATTACAATCCGAACACTAATGAGTTATAAAACCCATTAGTGATTCGGAGCTTGCGCTTTTCAGCACGAGCTTACTGTACTTTGCACTCCATATGCTTAAAAAGGGGAGCGCAAATTGTTAATTAGCATTCAGATTAAAAAGTCCTAACGCTAATTACCTCCCGCTGTGGTTAACTGAAAAGTTAACAGAGCTAGGAGCGGGTGTTAACCGATTCAGCTTCTGCGGAATCCGTCAGCACAGCTGAACCCCCCCCCTAAAAATCACATACTCAACTCTCATCCCGCAACGAGAACGGCGGCCCAATTCGCTGGTTCAGGTCACCAGGAGCAGAGAGAGACTGGGGGAAAGAAGTCCCCCAGTCTCCCTCCGCAATTACTCTGCCGACCTGCAGTATCTCGCGAGAGGCAAGATCATAAAGGTCATGTGACCGACAGTCTGAGGATTGTGTAAGTGCTCAGGCTGAGGACTCAGTCCACCATATAATAAGAGACAAGGTAATAGTCAAGAAGGTTTGCGAGATTGTGACCACCCCATCCTGAGGCTAGGGTCAGACGAGCGTGATTTCTACGGACTGTACGTCCGTGCACACGGACGTACGTCAGTACGGAAGACACAGTAGTGGCCACACAGTCCGTTTATTCACGGATGTATATTTTGACGGATGTAGGAGGGAAAATAAATTAAAAAGCAAAACCATTTTGTCCGTGAAAAATGCTGGACGTATAAATGCAGTCCGGCTGACCACGTTCCATCACTCACACACAAAAGCTATGCAGACGTTGCGGACACAGTGCACTTTGTGCGGCCGTTCTAGTGGTTGTACGTTCTTGCCTGCCTTGCGTCCGTTTGCCGCGGCCGTGGTGCGTCCGCAGTTCAGTGCGGACGTACTTTGTATAACAGGCTCCAATGGGCTTTCTGTCATGCTATCACGGACGTACTTTTAGGCGCAATCACGGACGTGAACACTACGCTCGTCTGACACCAGCCTAAGTGCCACTGACTCCTGCATTCGCAAGTGAAATTGTGCACATTGATTTGCTGTGAAAGCTTGCCTGTGTATAAATATTTTTGTTTTTCCCCTGTGTGAACATAACTTTTATTTCAGCTGCAAAAAAAAGAAACCTTATTAAAACTGAGAAGTCTGAGAAGCCTCTATTCTAGATCCAGCAGAGACATTTACAGACTGTAGCCTATGACATAAAATACTAACAGTTATGTTTGTTAATCAGGGGTTTAAAAAGTGTGATTTAAAGTGTGTCGATAAAAGATCTTTGAAAAAATAAGATGTAAAATTATAAACGGGTACGATTTTCAGTTCAACGACTGACAATTCTCTTTTAAATACTTTGCAAAGTCTGTCAAAAGTGATATGATACCATCTTCTTTGAAAAACAAAAATGAAAATCTATAAATTTAGATACTTATACTGTATATTTGTTCTATATGTAACCAAGATATATGCAGTCATTCAAAACAGACACAAGCTACCATCGCTAACCTATCTTAATGATCATGGTATGATAGGTGTGCTTGGTTTCTCACCAAGCTGTCTCAGCAAACTAGGACAGCTTTCCAAAGAGAGCTGTCAGTCTACTCACACTGGGACAGTTTTCCAAAGAGAACCGCCAGTCTACTCACACTGGGACAGCTTTCCAAAGAGAACCGTCAGTCTACTCACAATGGGACAGCTTTCTGAGGCTACAATCCACACTGCAATAAATTAGAATTGGGGAGCAACAGATTGGCCGAATGCCTAGCCAAGTAACAGTGCAGTCTTCAGAAATAAGCCAACACTATCCTTCTGAATGTGGAGGGGACAGATTTTGCCATTGCAAGCATTGAGTTCTTTGATATACCCTAAAGATGAAAATGGAGGGACGGCCATGAGACATAAATATTAACTCCTCTGGTTTCCCACTCATGTTTTCATCTTAGACCAGTGGTTTCCAAAGCTGGTTCTCAAGTTGTCTAAGAGGCCAGATTTTGCAGATCACCTTGGGGAAATGCAGACTGAATCCTGCAATCAATGAGCAGCAAATCATATCACCTGTGACGTGCTTCAGATATCTTGCAAATCTGGCCTGTTAGGGATGTTTGAGGACAGGGTAGGGTACCACTGGCTTAAGAGTATACCATTAAATAAGAGCTGTCATTGTTCTGAGCCTCGTCTGTAAGGTCTGACATGGCAGTGTGTGGATAATCAGTGGCGTAGCGTGGGGGATACTCTGGGTTGTTCGCCCCAGGCGCAATTTTCTTAGGGGGTGCAAAATTTCAAAAGAAATTCTAACCACTAATATTTTCCAGCAGCGATCAGCAAGGTGTCCGCTCATGGACTCGTGTCTGTTAGAGCAGTGGTCCCCAACCCAGGCCCTCAGGGCCCACTAACAGGCCAGATTTTGCAGATCACCTTGGGGAAATGCAGACTGAATCCTGCAATCACTGAGCAGCAAATCATAACACCTGTGCTGTGCTTCAGATATCTGGCAAACCTGGCCTGTTAGTGGGCCCTGAGGGCCTGGGTTGGGGACCACTGTGTTAGAGGACCTTGCATGGGCAGCCGCCAGTTTTGCGGCGCTGGCGGTGACTTGGCACTCAGCGTCCGGAAGTGAGGACAAGGACAAAAAATTCTGGTCCTGTTCTGACTCTTCAACGCTGACATGAGACACGTGAAGCAGCGCAGCATTATCCGACGGAACACCCTGTTCCACGCTTGTCAGCCCCCCTTGAAGCCCTGTGCAAGCCCCCTGCCGCTGGCAGCCCTGCAACCACTGAACAGGAAGGAGGGAGGGAGGCGCCTGCCCTGCATCACATTTAAAATCTTGTCTCCACTAAGCCCCCTGGACAGCTTCCCCCCGGGCCACCAGCAACTCCACGCAGGTAGGCGACACTGTGTGACACCAGAGCAGCATAACCAACACACAGTTAAGGGGTACTTGGATAGAGAGATTGACTGGGTGTACTGGGAGAAAGTGGGGGTACTTGGAGAAAGTGTGACTGGGGGTACGGGGAGAAAGAGGGGGTACTGAGAGAGAGGAGAGAGTGACTGGGGTACTGGGAGAAAGTGGGGGTACTGGGAGAGAGTGACTGGGGTACTGGGAGAGAGTGACTGGGGGTACTGGGAGAGAGTGACTGGGGTACTGGGAGAGAGTGACTGGGGGTACTGGGAGAAAGTGACTGGGGGTACTGGGAGAAAGTGACTGGGGGTACTGGGAGAAAGTGACTGGGGGTACTGGGAGAAAGTGACTGGGGGTACTGGGAGAGAGTGACTGGGGGTACTGGGAGAGAGTGACTGGGGGTACTGGGAGAGAGTGACTGGGGGTACTGGAGAGAGTGACTGGGGGTACTGGGAGAGAGTGACTGGGGGTACTGGGAGAAAGTGACTGGGGGTACTGGGAGAAAGTGACTGGGGGTACTGGGAGAAAGTGACTGGGGGTACTGGGAGAAAGTGACTGGGGGTACTGGGAGAAAGTGACTGGGGGTACTGGGAGAAAGTGACTGGGGGTATAGGGAGAAAGTGACTGGGGGTACTGGGAGAAAGTGACTGGGTGTACTGGGAGAAAGTGACTGGGGGTACTGGGAGAGAGTGACTGGGGGTACTGGGAGAGAGTGACTGGGGGTACTGGGAGAGAGTGACTGGGGTACTGGGAGAGAGTTACTGGGGTACTGGGAGAAAGTGACTGGGGGTACTGGGAGAGGGTGACTGGGTATAGTGTGAGATTGGAACTATGCTAGGGTATACTGGGACAGGGTAACTGGTAGCAGTGGCGTAGCGTTGGGGGCATGTGTGTTTCATTTTTTTATCATATCAGTATTTTGTTAATATACAATACATGTGCTTGTGGGGTAAGGGGGTCAATACTCTACTGGTAGAAGGGAATCCTGGTGTGTTACTGTGTCCACAGGGTGGGGTGCATGATGCTTGCCTTGCCCCGGGCGCTGACAACCCACGCTACGCCGCTGGGGATAATTGATGAAAAAATAATCCTAGCTTCACATCTAGTGAATAAAAAAAAACCAACTATTAATTCTAACATTGTACAGGTATTTCTAATATCAATGGAACAGATACAGGTGTATTAGAGATCCCATAGAAGTGACGTGTGCAGATTCTAGCATCAAAATTTTGACCGCTATCAGTTCACACAATGTAGAAGATGGCAGGTAACCCCCTAATATGATGTACAAAACAATGGGGTGGTGAACTGATCTGATAATTTAGTATAAAACCTAACTTTTAATTTTACATTAAAAGTTAAGTTTTATACTGTCAGATCAGTTCACCACCCCATTGTTTTGTACGTCTAAAATCAAAGCTGTTTAATAATACGAATACATTTGGAATTGGAATAAACAAACTAATAAGAACTTTGAATACACCATTCCACATCAAATAATTACAGGTGCAAATTACTTCTGAAATAGAAACCAACGGCTCAGTGTGTGTTGTTTCTTCTAGTGCTATAAAAAACTAAGAGCCTCTAGATAATCATCCAGGCTCCATTCAAAGCTACCTAATCCTGCTTTGTTGCAGAAAATGTATAAATTTGGCGGTGTGTCAGTGTTGTTCATGTTGAAAGAATGCATCAGTTACAATTACACAAATTATTTTGCACCATAATACAAAAGGTTGCACCGAGATGGCAAGGAGATGGATAATATTTGTAAAAGGACTTGCACTACTAAGCAGCTACATCTAGTGGCAAAGGTTGGTCTTTCAGCTTCGAAGATTACTTAAGAGAAAAAAAGTATTAAATTCTCAAAAAACGGGTATTCTATTCAGAAGAATTGCTTTTCTTACTACCCATATGTTACATTTGTAGTACTTTGATTGCTAAATTAGATAACGCTAGATTCAGAGTCATTTAACCCCTTAAGAACCAAGGGTCTTTCCTGGCGTTCCGATTCTGACATATTTTCAATGTCAGAATCGTTACAATTCTTTTCAGCCCCCTAGCGGTATTAGTGTGGCTGAAAGCGGTATCCCCGAGCCACACTCGGGGCTGTATACATTACCTGGCCCTGCGTTCCCTCGCTGTCGCCTCCGGACGATCATGACGAAAAGCTTCCTGGTTCCCTGGTCATAAGGGAACAAAACGCTGCGATTGCCAGGGTCAGCGAGGGAGCGCAGGACAGGTATGTATCCAGCCCGACTGTGGCTCGGGGATACCGCTTTCAGCATTGAAATGTAACCCCGAGCCACACTCGGGAACACTGCCAAGGGTGTTAAAGTAAATGCTTTTATGACAGAACAGTTACGTCATTGGTCCTTAACCTCCCTGGCGGTTTTCCAGAGTGTGGCACGGCGTTAAATTTCAATGCTGAAAGTGGTAACCCCAAGCCACACTCTGGCTGGATACATATCTGTATCTGCGCTCCCTCGCTGACCTCCTGCAAACGCATTCTCCTCCATCCGATCATGGCGTCCTGCTTCCTGGTTCTCTTCTAGCGAGAATATACTGAGTATATATACATACATACATACATACACACACATTTTTGTAAATATTTTATTATATCTTTTCATGTGATATCACTGAAGAAACAATACTTTGTAGTGTACAGCTTGTATAACAGTGTAAATTTGCTGTCCCCTCAAAATAACTCAACACACCTGGCAACAAAAGGGAGTACACCCCTAAGTGAAAATGTCCAAATTTGGCCCGATTAGCCATTTTACCTCCCCGGTGTAATGTGACTCATTAGTGTTACAAGGTCTCAGGTGTGAATGGGGAGCAGGTGTGTTAAATTTGGTGTTATCGCTCTCACTCTCTTATACTGGTCACTGGAAGTTCAACATGGCACCTCATGGCAAAGAAGTCTCTGAGGATCTGAAAAAAAGACTTGTTGCTCTACATAAAGATGGCCTAGGCTATAAGAAGATTTACCCTGTAAAGAACCTGAAAATGAGCTTCAGCACGGTGGCCAAGACCATACAGCGGTTTAACAGGACAGGTTCCTCTCAGAACAGGCCTTGCCATGGTCGATCAAAGAAGCTGAGTGCACGTGCTCAGTGTCATATCCAGAGGTTGTCTTTGGTAAATAGACGTATTAGTGCTGCCAACATTGCTGCAGGGGTTGAAGGGGTGGGGGGTCAGCCTGTCAATGCTCAGACCATACGACGCACACTGCTTCAAATTGGTCTGCATGGCTGTCGGCCCAGAAGGAAGTCTCTTCTAAAAGATGAAGCACAATAAAGCCAGCAGTTTGCTGAAGACAAGCAGACTAAGGACATGGATTACTGGAACCATGTCCTGTGGTCTGATGAGACCAAGATAAACTTATTTGGTTCAGATGGTGTGTGGCGGCAACCAGGTGAGGAGTAAAAAGACAAGTGTGTCTTGCCTACAGTCAAGCATAGTGGTGGGAGTGTCATTGTCTGGGGCTGCACGAGTGCTGCCGGCACTGGGGAGCTACAGTTCATTGAGGGAACCATGAATGCCAACATGTACGTGACATACTGAAGCAGAGCATGATCGCCTCCCTTCGGAGACTGGGCCACAGGGCAGTATTCCAACATAAATACCCCAAAATACACCTCCAAGATGACCACTGCCTTGCTAAAGAAGCTGCAGGTAAAAGGTGATGGACTGGCCAAGCATGTCTCCAGACCTAAACGCTATGGAGCATCTTCAAATGCAAGGTTGAGGAGCACAAGGTCTCTAACATCCACCAGCTCCGTGATGTCGTCATGGAGGAGTGGAAGAGGACTCCAATGGCAACCTGTGAAGCTCTGGTTAACTCCATACCCAAGAGGGTCAAGGAATGCTGGAAAATAATGGTGACCACAAAAAATATTGACACTTTGGGCATAAATTTGGACATTTTCAATTAGGGGTGTACTCACTTTCGTTGCCAGCGGTTTACACATTAATGGCTGGGTGTTGAGTTATTTTGAGGGGTCAGCAAATTTACACTTTTATACAAGCTGTACACTCACTACTTTACATTGTAACAAAGTGTCATTTCTTCAGGTGTAGTCACATGAAAAGATAAAATATTTACAACAATGTGAGTGTGTACTCAATTCTGTGAGATACTGTATACACACACACGGTTATTCAGAGAAAGGTGAAAACCAGGAGAACTGGCATGAGAAGAGAACAATTTAGAAAGTGAGATAATGGAAGAATTTTTCTGGTTTGGCTAATTTGACCAAGAATTTTCACTTCTCCAGTCATTCTCCTGAGTTTCACCATTCTCTGAATAGACCTGATAATGTTGCACTTTATTCACTAAATTTGATAAAGGCTTCACTAAGAAACCAAAACGTTGCAGCAATTAAACTCCTCTGTTTGCACATTGATGGTGTGACTGGCTTAATTTTTTTAAAATATATGCATCTGTCTAAATCGTCATGTTGTTCTCTATGCTAAAGTAGCTGTCACTGCCTTTTCAGAATCATCCTGAGGTTCAATAAAATACTGTTATTAAAAAGCAATAAACGAATGCAGATTTGTTATAAGTCAATTCTTGCTGTTGCTAGGATACAAAAGAGAAATGTAAACCAAATATGGGTAATCTGTGGCAGCACTGTTTGAAACTGCAACTATACAAGTAGGGAGGCAAAGACATTAATTGAAGGCATGAGCGAATCTATACAGAAACTCACCACACATACAGAGATAGAAGAAATGTAAAGAAATTAGAGGCCAGATAAAAGTAGTTTAGAGGAAATATCGCAATATTACATGAATAATGGAAGAGATGGTTGCTGGCCCCTGGTATAAAGCTTTGAGAAAGTTGTGCCAAGGAGAGAGATCAAATAAACCAAATCAAATAAAAAGTTAAATAAAACCAAATATCTCCAAATAGGTTTCCTGTAAAGCTAAGCGCTGCGGGAGAAAATTCTGACTTTCTCCATTAATTCCATTATAAAAAACTCACAAATTTACAGATGGTATAGAATATTTTCTCTGCAAGTAAATACATAGATATTTCCCCATCTCTATCATTTCTGTAATATATAATTGTTGGGATGTGTAAATGTCCTCTGCAACTATAAACTTTTTTATTTGCTTTGTGGAGGCTTTTAACCTAATTCTATCTACTGCTGATGATGGCAAATGAGCCTGAAACAGCTGTACAGGGATGATTGTGACAGGTTGCATAACCTGGCCTTTGCTAAAAAAATAAAATAAAAAAAAGATACTCTTCCCCCTGCTATTCACGATATTCATAAATGACATGCCCAATGTCTGCAAAGCCTCAACTGTACACATGTACGCAGACGACGCTGTAATCAATACCAGCAAACCAAATCTCCCACAACTGGAGGCCGTGCTGCAAGAACAATTCACAGAGGTAGAAAAGTGGATCAAAGACAAACGTTTTACAAATACTGACAAAACTGTTACGATGCTCTTTGGAACAGCACCTACACTATACAAATTGCAAACAGCCCATCTATGTGTCAGGACAAAATCAAATGACATGCTGACCACAGTCACTTCTCTCTTATCTAGTTATGCGGTTAGACCTGAATCTATCCTTTGGCCCCCACTTCAAAAAAAACTCATCTAAACTTTACCCCAAACTAGGTGCCCTGTAAAGAAACAAATCCTGCCTGAGCCCCGCGGTAAGAAAGCAGATTGTACAACAAATGCTTATGCCGGCTATTGAATACGGAGATGTAGTGTATGCAGCTGCCACGCAAACATACCTCCAGAAACTTACTACATTGTATAACTCATTCTGCCGCTTTGCGCTACAATGTAACTACATGACCCATCACGGTGACATGTTAAAAGAACTAAACTGGCCATCGCTGGAATCTAGAGACACCCTTCACCTTTCCAACCTTGTGTTTAAGAGCTTTTCTGGGAAGCTACCACCCTACCTGAATAGGCTGCTTCCCTCAGCAGTTCCCTTATCCTATAATCTCCGATCCAGGACCAGCACCTTACTTGCAATACCACAATACAAAAAGCATGTGTCTCGATCCTCATTTCCTACAGAGCACCGCAATTATGGAATAACCTCCCAGACACCATCAAATCTTCCCCAGTCTAAAGTCCCTTAACCTCCCTGGTGGTATTCCCGAGTGACTCAGGGTTAATTTCGCTACCGCGAACGGTAACCGAGCCCACACTTGTGCTGCATACTCACCTCATCCTGCGCGCCCTCGCTGTCCCCCGCAGTGTGATCGCGGCGACTTGCTTCCTGGTAACGCTCCCTGCGAATCACACGATGCAGGGGGGGGGGGCGGAACCAGGCAGCAAACTGTAAAAAGAAAAAAGATTTCCAATGTAAAATCTCAAGCAGCATGACCTTCTCCTGAACGGCCACTAGGTGACACTAATGGATCAGAAACAGACCATACATACACATTCTAATACTTCTACTGTATATATGGTTTGACGTTCTCATATGAAAATATAATTATTGATACACTATATGCATTATGAATGTTGCTGTATAAATAAGAGTGTACATAATTGAAATAATATACCATACTAAGGATGTTTGCGGAGGCAATATGCAGTGACTAATATTGCACCCTTGTTTTCTGAAAAATTTCAGTGTTTTTGGTTTGATTATCCAAAATAATGCTAATAAATTATATTCAATAGTATAATTATTTTTGGGATAATAAATTATTATGTAGTGTTTCAAACTTTATCGGACTCCATGTGTTTACTAGACTCTTGTTTGCACGGTTTTCAGTGAGTAATTCCCAATTATTACAGGCTTACTATATAAAACAACACGTTTTCTTTCCAACAAAATTGAGATGCTTTTAAACACAAAATTAAAAAAAAATTAGACCGCCAGGGAGGTTAAGAGTTCCCTATTAACATATCTCAATACGGAATGCACCTGTAAACATGTAACATAGTGACTATATTTCCTACATATTTATTTTCTGTTAATCTGTATATTTGTTTTGTGTTAATATCTTGCATTTTACTACTTTGTATTTCTGTAACTCAATGTTCTTGGACCCAGGACATACTTGAACGAGAGAAATCTCAATGTATCCTTCCTGGTAAAATCCTTTATAAATAAATCAATCAATCTAGTATGGCATGACATTGGGTAAGGAGGGTTATTGCAGAGCCTAGACCCAAAAAAAGTGAGAAGTTGTAGACTTGATTTGCATATCCTACCCAGAATTCTTTGTTGCATATGGGGAATGTAGCACAGGTGCTTTGTAAGCGGTTCTCTGAATTGCTGGGATGTGTAAATGTCCTCTGCAACTATAAACTGATGGAGAAAGCCTCTGGAGGTCTTTTTCTTAGGTACCTTGTATCACATATAGGTCTATCACTGTATGCCTTAAAATTCTAAATAAACTAACCAGGGTACCCAACTTGCATAATACTCTATAGATTCCTTGTTAAAAGTAAATAAAAATAGCAGATTGCCAACTTACAATAGTTGGAGCCCTCCTAGGCTCTTGTTCATGCACATGTGGACTTCTTAGTGAAAACCCACTGAAACTATACTCCAGACAACAGCAGACAGGATAAAAAAGGGCTTCATATAAACAAACCAGATCATATACACACGTGGCTTCTTCAGCTGGTATCTCCATTCCCAATGTCCTACCTCCCCCATATCTAGGGGCCGTTTACACCTCTTCTGATTAAAAAAATGTAAATTTTTTGGTTTAATTCCCCATTGTTATTGTAATCTCTGCCAGAAGCTGTTGGTACTAAATAAATAATTACAAAAGGAAACAAATCTATGTTTTAGAAACAAAAAAGTTACACACGGAGTTCGATTTGTTGTTTATGTCACAAGTCAGTAACGACAGGCGATGAAACTATTCCGCCCTTCATTGTAAGCACATGAAAAAGCCAACATCTTAACCCTTTACCGCCACAGTGCATACTAGGCCGCCCGAGGTGGGCGGGGCAGCATAGCAAGGCCCCGCTGGCATCTATGGGTCACGACAGGCCCACCCACCAGTTAACGCATGACGCTCGTCACTCCCTTCCACGGGACGGTGTGTACTTAGGACATCCCCCTGCAGCCAATGCCGAGCAACGTACAACAGCTGTGTAAGGGGGTTGGAGGAGAGGCCTGCCGCAGCAGCTGGAAAGCGTGGTGTAGTAGTACACCCCACCGGTGTTAACGCCCACACCAGGCACAACCCGCCCAGCGGTATGGTGTTGAGTATATTCCAGTCAAACAACCTCAGCAATATTTGAAGGGGGTACGCTAGTAGTTCTCAAAATTTCCCTATCCTCAGTGTAGCGGCACTTGTCTCAATTCTGCACTATGAGAGAGTTTGAGGTTGACATCACTTTTACAAAATCAAGGAATCTGACTCTGCCAGTGCTTGAACTGACAGGTTCGACTAAATCTAAACTGTAAGTTCCCATGGGAATAGGGTCCTCATATCCCCCTGAATCTGCTGGCAGGAATACTGACCGGCCACCTGTACGTAATGTAGAATTGTCCTGTCTTTACCCATTGCACCTTGTACAGCGCTGCGGAATGTGTTGGCGCTTAATAAATAATAATAATAATAGAGGAAATCGACCAGCTCTATTTAACACACATTTTCTTATAAAGAAAAATCTGGTAAGCAGTACTCCTCAGAAAATTGTTGTCTTCCAACCTAATGGATACTAAAGTTCCTCAAAATGCATAAATATCGCAAGTAGCATTCGTTTCCGCTAGATAAATTATTATTGAGATCTGCTGCAGTGTATGATCAAACGTTGCTTACAGGGAAGAGCCCAGGGAGTGCGTATCTGAAGGTGCACATGTTTTCTTCACAATGCATTTTGTACTTCACCAAGGCTACTTTGAATTAGGGATGCCCTGACCCCTATTTATGGGGTGCCAATCCGAGTCGTGTGGTATTCGGGGTCAATACAGAGTTCCGATCTGATAATGCACGACAAGCGTACAGACTGGTAGGTCCCTCACATAAGGGAATCCTAAGGCCTCAGCATTCACTGTCAGTTTCTCCCCTGCCTGCTTGTGGGTCATGAAGCAGACAGGATAGACACTGCAAGTCAATGCCCAGATGCAGGACTCTACCTGGGTGGCACTGAGCTCTGCTGTCCGACAAGTCACTGACTCGAAGATCGGATTGGTAAAGCAATTACCCCAAAAAATGCCTTGATCGGGACAGCTCTTCTTTGAATAGCACATGGATCACGATCTATAGTCTTAAAATTATCTTATACTCATTGCATGGGAATATTCAAATGTGCAAAAACATAATATCCTTTAAATCCTTAAGGGCCTTCACAGTTTTCATACAGAGAGATTTCATTGCATTTTACTTCAGCCTGAAATAGTGGATATTATGAAGTTCCATAGCAGCTACAAGTCATTTGATACCACGAATGGTTTATACAAATAAAAATATACATTTTAAATGCTTTTCTTGAATTTCGAAGCAGATTAAATTCTGTGCAGAGGAAAAAGAATTGCTTTAAATCAGTGTTTCCCAAACCTGTCCTCAGGACCCGCTGACACGCCACTTTTTCCTGATAATGAAGCACCGCACAGGTGATATGATTTGCTGCTCAGTGATTGCAGGATTCAGTCTGCATTTCCCCAAGGTGATCTGCAAAATCTGGCCTGGTTGAGGGTTCCGAAGACAGGATTGGGAAACACTGCTTTAAAGGGTATAAGGCCCGTGTTGGACGAACGCATTGATCACGTCCGTGTTGCCGCACAGTTTACGTCCGACGTAGCATAGAATCGTGGTCCATAGAAACCCACATACGAAGTACATCCGCACCAAACAGCGCACACACAATGCACATGGCAAACGGACGCAAGTTAGGCAAGAACGTAAAACCGCTAGATGGACGCACAGAGTGTGCTGCGTCCGTGTAGCGTTCTGTGTGAGTGATGAGATGTCAGACACAACGCATTTGCGACGTCCAGCACCTTGATGCACAAAATGGCTTTTCATATCCTTTTCAAATTTTTATAATTTTTCATATTAATTTTGTTCCCATAATTCCCTTTTTTTTCTACGTCCGTCAACAAAAACGGACCATGTGGTGTCTACAGTATCGTCCGTCAGTACGTACGTCCGTTGTGCACACACGTAGAGTGCGCTCTGACTGCGTTCGTCTGACATTAGCCTAACTGGTCAGTAGGAAAAATGAAAACCAAAATATTGCATTAAATCGGCTGCATACTTTAAATGGATACCGTTATCCCTGGGACGTCGCCCTCTTTGATTTGTAGCTGGCTGCTGTAGCAAGCAATCTTAGAGAAGCAGCCAATGGATCAAATCTGCCCATGCGCACTGCTCCGATCAAATCATTCTGCATAGGCTCAATACTAGGCCCCCTGCTATTCACAATATTCATAAATGATCTGCCCAACGTCTGCAAAGCCTCAACTGTACATATGTACGCAGACGACACTGTAATCTATACCAGCAAACCAAATCTCCCGCAGCTGGAGGCCGTGCTGCAAGAACAATTCACAGAGGTTGAAAAGTGGATCAAACAACAAACTTTTTTTAAATACTGACAAAACTGTAACGATGTTCTTTGGAACAGCACCTACACTACACAAATTGCAAAATCCCCATCTATGTGTTGGGACAAAATCAAATAGCACGCTGACCACAGTCACTTCTCTCAAATATCTAGGTATGTGGTTGGACCCTAATCTATCCTTTGGCCCCCACATCGAAAAACTCTCATCTAAACTTTACCCCAAACTAGGTGCCCTGTACAGAAACAAATCCTGCCTGAGCCCCGTGGTAAGAAAGCAGATTGTACAACAAATGCTTATGCCGGCTATTGATTACAGAGATGTAGTGTATGCAGCGGCCCCACAAACACACCTTCAGAAACTTACTAAATTGTATAACTCCTTCTGCCGCTTTGCATTACAATGTAACTACATGACCCACCATTGTGACATGTTAAAAGAGCTAAACTGGCCATCGCTGGAGTCTAAAAACGCACCCTTCACCTCTCCAGCCTGGTGTCTAAGAGCATTTCTGGGAAGCTGCCACCCTACCTGAATAGACTGCTTCCCCCAGCAGCCCCCTCATCCTATAACCTCCGATCCAGGACCAGCACCTTACTTGCAATACCACAATACAAAGACACAGCGGCTCGGTCCTCATTTTCCTACAGAGCACCACAATTATGGAATAACCTCCCAGACACCATCAAATCTTCCCCCAGTCTTAAGTCACTCAAGAGCTCCTTACTAACATACCTCAATACAGAATGCACCTGTAAACATGTAACCTAGTGACTATATATCCAACATATTTATTTTCTGTTAATCTGTATATTTGTGTTGTTTTTCAATATCTCACATTGTATTACTTTGTATTTCTGTAACTAACACTTCAATGTTCTTGAATCCAGGACATACTTGAAAACGAGAGAAATCTCAATGTATCCTTCCTGGTAAAATCCTTTATAAATAAAAAAATAGGCAACACAGAACTTATATAAATTTTGTGCAAGTCCAATAAGGCTGCGCACTCTGCGGCTCCTATGCTATGCAAGTTGCAAAGGAGCGCACATTGTGCAGAGAAGCTTCAGGAGTCCTGGAGCTGAAAAAAGGAGCAGCGCGATATGGAAACAGGAAGCACGTAAAACCAGTCCAAAATAGAGAGAGAAAAAAATAATTGCGCAGAGACTTTCAGCAGCCTCTGTTCAATTATTTAAGGGCAATAAAGGGAACTGTATTTTTCAGTAGAGTATCCCTTTAAGAGCCACTGTAATTAAAGACAACGTAAGCAAAACGGATTCTAAAAAACACAATTTAAATTGGATTTTTATTCTATTGAAAGTTTGACAGCTTCTCGTAAAGGCCACAAATATTGGCTAAGTATGCATCTCTATTCAAGATGGCCTGATCCACTAACTCATCATTACACTTGACGGTTTAACAAAATAGGCTGGCTAAATATTTAACATATTTACAAAACCCAGTCAACAGCCTTCCCTTGGCTTAAAGGATATACTTGGCCCAAAAAAAGCACTATTCCTGGATAATGCTGGAGCAGTACGTACTTTCATAGTCACGACCCTACTGAAGTCTGTTCACAGTCAATCAGTTCCTACTTTAGTCTCGAATGGCAGATGGATTTAGGATGAATCCGATAGAAATTCCAAAGAAGACAATGTGTGCATATTAACTTAAATATCAACAAGCAAGCTCGGTATTCGGTTTAAAAAAAGATTGCACCTGTATTAGCAAGATGGCTCACAGAATTACTAATGTCAAACAGCAGAGAGTTTGTGGTAAGTGCTCACTGCAATTTCAGTCTTTGTGTGGGGTCTGCAAGTCTGGTCATAACAAAAGGTAGGGTAAGCCCCGAAGATTATAGTTAGGTTTCACGTCAGAAGGAACATTAGGATACGCATGTTCCAGGTGCTGCTGTTTACATATTGTTTCTTTGCTGGTCTTGCTTCCAAAGAAAATAAACTATTGCTTGGTTCCTTGTCCTTAGAGTCTCCGGGACATGCAGTGTGATGGACTGTGTCGGCATTTCATTAAAACGTTCTCTTATATGTAGTCATCTTCTACAGGTTCTCCGTTAACATCACAATAATGGATAAAAATAGCAACGACACGCTGGAATATTCCCCTTTTCATCTGACGCAGCTCTGAGATCTCCTCCCCAATCATTTCCATGCAGATGTCTGCTGAAAGCTGCCCTTTCCTTCGAGGTGCATAAATAGTAGCTAGAGTAAGAGATAATAGAATCAGAAAAAAAAAAAACAATTCAAAGAACAAGCAGTTTGAATAAAAGAATAGGAAAAATCTATTTCAGTTTGACTATGTCCAATAAACAGTTTATATGTAAAGGGCCACTCTTCACTTGGTGACCACTCAATGTCTCAATGAGCTGATTCTGCCCTCCGAGTACTGGAATTTAGCTCCATCAGCTCCCTCCAATGGCTCTCCATTGGCTGCTACAGGTCACAGGCTAACAACTGCAGCAGCTCAATGCCAAATTTAAGGTAAGTTTTAAAACTATTTAAAGCAGGGAAGTCAAACTCCAGCATATGAGATGTTGGTGGCCTACGATTCCCAGAAATCTTTGAATGGTAAACTAAAAAAATGGTCGGAGTTGTGGCAATTGAGTTTTAATGTGGATAAGTGCAAGATAATGCACCTGGGACGTAAAAACCCAAGGGCTGAATATAGAATATTTGATACAGTCCTAACCTCAACATCTGAGGAAAGGGATTTAGGGGTCATTATTTCAGAGGATCTAAGGGTAAGTAGTCAATGTAATAGAGCAGCAGGAAATGCTAGCAGAATGCTTGGTTGTGTAGGGAGAGGTATTAGCAGTAGGAAAAGGGAAGTGCTCATGCCACTGTACAGAGCACTGGTGAGACCTCACTTGGAGTACTGTGTGCAGTACTGGAGACCGTATCTCCAGAAGGATATAGACCTCTTAGAGAGAGTTCAGAGAAGGCTACTAAAATGGTGTATGGCTTGAAGGAGAAAAGTTACCAGGAAAGGCTTAATGATCTTAACATGTACTGCTTGGAAAAAAGACGAGACAGAGGAGATATGATAGAAACATTTAAATACGTAAAGGAATCCACAAGGTAGAGGAAGGGGGTATATTTAAAAGGAAACAAAATAGCAAAACAAGAGGACATAGTCTTAGATTAGAGGGGCAAAGGTTTAAAAGTAACATCAGGAAGCATTATTTTACTGAGAGGGTGGTGGATACATGGAACAGTCTTCCAGTAGAAGTGGTAGAGGCCAAAACAGTAATTGAATTTAAGCAAGCATGGGATAGGCATAAGGCTATCCTAAACAAAAGATAAATCCAGGTAAAGTATCCATGTAATTGGGCAGACTAGATGGGCCGAAAGGTTCTTATCTGCCGACATTTTTCTATGTTTCTATGTTTCTATGGCAAAAGAATCATGGGAGCTGTAGTTCAGCAACATCTGAGCAAGGACTGCATTTTGACAACGCTTCTCTAAAGGGATAAAAAGGGAAGAAGATGGGGGGAGGGAAGGTGTAGAGGGGTTAAGTAATGGTTAACTGCTACAAACCCCCCTTTAAAATCACTTTAATATGTTGAAAACGTTGTATATTAGGGTTATTTGAAAAAAACAAGACATGTCTGAGTTTTCTACACTTCAACACACACAAAATGTAAGCAAAGTGGCAGACTTTTAAAGAATTTGATTTTGCAAATAATCTGTCACATTGTATTCTTACTTTGAATAATCAATCAATAGCAATTACAAGTTAATGAGAAACAATTTTCAACACGTATCTCTAGCCTGGTAAACAGCTCATCTTTTACATGGCGCGGGGTTATCCGGTTTGGAGAACTGGCCGAAGGAGGCATTTTTGCATATATAGCAGGATTGTAATGTTGACCAAAAACAATAAAACTTTGAAATAAATTTGCCACCCCTAGGAATAAAAGACAAAAATGTAGCAATCCATCACAACACAATGTACATTTTCCTTACTTTTTTCATCATCTTCAAAGTCATATCTAGCATAACAGTTTGGTTCTGCTGTTCTTAGAGAGCGCAGCCATGGGAAGTCTGTGATCATGGAGTAGGGGGCACCATCTACAACTCCTGGGGGGGGGGAATACAAAAAAAGTTTTAAGAGAGTTTCAGTAACGTTCACTTTAAACTATAGATGAATCAAGTATCCAGGACTACATTTGATCACAATTTTAGTTCAGAATTAAAAAAAGTATAGTAATAAAACATAAAAAACATGTATAACGGCAATGCCATGAGGACTAGTTAAAAGTCTGGTGTAAATCCGCACCATCTCAAGAAAAGCCGTTTGATAAAACAATGGTCCAATAGAGGAACATTACTGAAAAATAAAATCTATAACATAAATCACAAAATGTCTTACCTTCCAAAGTGTAAATATCCCGACCCCAGGGGTACTTGGTATAATTCTTGACTTCCTCCTCTGTTCGAGTTGCTTCAGGGAAGAATTCATATTTAATCAGTTCCCTGAAAAAAAGGAAATGAGAGGAAGGAAAAATTAAGTAATGGTCTTCGGTCTTTCTATTCTGCAGGACCATCGAAATACTGAAAGTAGATGTTCCGAGGATGTGTCTTGGAAAGTTGAAAACACAAAATGTTTTCTACTGCTCATTTTAAATTCTATTTAACAATAATTGCTAAAATTGCCAAAGTGGTGCATTTAGATGAATGAATGTTTTAGGATAAAAGCATACGGCCCACATAGCTGCTGTGACGCGTTTGTTTTTCTGAGAAAACACAGACTGAAAGACTGATATTTACCATACACATTATAAAACCTATACCTGATTGATTGTAGCTTTTTGGTATATTGTTGTGTGTTCACGTAACGGTGACGTATCAGGTTGAAGAAAACATTTTTATTTAAACTTTACGGAGGGCAAAAAAAAATAAAATAGCTTAACGTCACTAACGCTTATGAGGGACTGGGTAACAAAGAATATATTGTTATGGTTTTCATCACCTTGCTTTTACAATGTACCATTTAAAAAAAATCAGTATTTTGATGCTAGAAAACCAACAGCTTCTTGTATCGAGTATAATCTTTGGTTCTGTTTATAAACACCTCTATGCCTGTTTTAGGTGACAAGACTGCAGGAAAATGAGCAGCATAGACTTAAACTTACAACACCGATGCTAATTTTTTTTTATTATATTTCAGATTTTTATATCTGTATAGATATATATATATATACACACACACACTCCTAGGCATCAATTAGGTGACATGGTTTAGAAAGAAATATAATTTATACAAGTGTTGTCCACCTAAAAAGTGAAGCCAGGTTTACATTTGTTGAAGTTGATCTTCACGGTGTTTGTATTCGTGCAATACTCCTATGTGCAAACACATACATACTAGTGGATCTTTGAAAAAGAAACAAAGTGATCACTTTTATTATTAGGCAGCAGAAGATTAATAAAAAGACTGAAATGCCAAATGATAACCAGAATACTTATCACAGTCTCTTTAATACTGAAATAAAACTTCTTGTCTCTCGCGCTTTAGGTTTGTATGTCCGCAAAAGATTGTGATGCAGAACTCTTTGACTTACCCATTTAAACACTTTAACCATGAGTGCAATTAATTTTTTATACTTAATAGTAGGTATGCACCGATCTTAGTATCGGTACTAATACCGGCATTTTTCAGGAGTACTTCGTACTCAGATGCCCCTGATACCGGAAACCAGCACTGAGCTGGCTTGCCGGCATCTGAGTGCCTGGGGTGGCTGTCAGAATTCTCTAACGGCACTTTGACAGCCTCTTGCAGCGTTCCAACGAGCGCCACCGGCAAAGGTTTAGAGCGGCCGCTCGTGGGGAAGCCTCAGTCGTGATCTTGAGAGATCTCGAAAGGTGTACGATCTCGCAAGATTGCAGGTGGAGCGCTCTAAATCTTTGCCAGCGGCGTTCGGTTCGGTATATATCAACCAGATAAGGAGATAGGTTGCCATGACAATACAACGTAAGCAGTAAGCAAAATGTGTTTATGTTTTTTAGCGCGAGCAGAGCCGGCATTGACGTGCTACTTCCGGGTTTCGGGTTGACACAGTCAGTCAGAGACAGCGCGGTACATGGTTGGCAAGTAATATCTTCCTTAAAGTTATAAATATACAGGTTGTTGTTATTATATTTTATCCTTGATGAAGGCTCTTGTTTGAGCCGAAACGATGATCTTTAATGACTTCCCAATAAAGTAAGCATTTTATTTTTTTTCTAAATCCGTGAGTGCTCCTTATCTGGTTGATATTACATATTTCTGAGGACCTTTTGGCACCGCGGCACCTTTCAAAAGTGAGTTCCAGAGCGCGAGTGCTGAGAAATTGGACGTGTGTGTGTACACGTGTGTGTGTGTGTACACACGTTTGTGTGTGTACACACGTGTGTGTGTACACGTGTGTGTGTACACGTGTGTGTGTACACGTATGTGTGTGTGTACACGTATGTATGTGTCTACACGTGTGTGTACGTGTGTGTACAGGCCTGTGCTGTGGGTAAATGGGGTGCCTGGACATACATTTCAATATTAACATAAATTGGACAGGCTTTCAGCAAAATCTTAGTTATTGGAAAGCGTTCAAATGACTTTAAATAAAAGTATCGGTACCAGTGAGCACCGCGGGGGAGGGGAGTATCGGTACTCGGTCTTAAAATAAAATGGTATAGTGCATCCCTGTTTAATAGGAACTAAATATTATATTTGTAAGAATAATAGAATAAGATACTTACTGATTAACATTTGCTATAGTGTCCATCCAGCTCCGAACACGAACTTTATTTCTGACATTGGGTGGATTGCTAAATTCATGTATGACACAGATATGATATGGGTATGGTCCACTAAACATCTTTCTTTCCAGCATTAGTGTATCTACCTGGGTGGAAACAGATACAAATAGCAGGTCTGTAAGAACTGGATCCATGTACACTGGTTTAGTAACTCTATATAGAAAATAAGTTTTCAAGAATAGAAGTTAAAACAAAAAGTGAAAGATGCTACCCCCCCCCCCCAAGACAAAAAGACCAAACCTGCAAAGTTAGAAAGGATAGAATTAGCTACATAAACCATAGGAATAAGAGCTACATTTATGCATGTAACTAAATAATTTTTAACAATGAAAAATGGAAAGATCTAATCATTTCTTATTGGCTCGAAACAAACCTTACAGTGATATGGTGAATACAAATTATGGGCCCAATGGCAATGTGGAGTCCATCATTTGTACTATGAAAAGCAATACCCAGGTTCCAAATAGGCAATGAAGTCTTTGTAACGTGATTGCTAGGATAAAGCTTTTCCCTTATGTGTCCCAGTACCTGCATGTCAGCAGCAACTGGGACTCAGGTCAGGGAAGAAGGGACCCAAGAAGTCCTCCACGCAGTATCTATAGGACTCCGTGGCCTCCAGTCTAAGGCAGCACTACAAGAATTCTGGTGATTGGTGGGAGATTACAGCCGAGGAATGCAGCCACTACAGAACTAGTATTTAGGGACAATCCCTTTTCCAACACAACCTGTACTGGTGCTCCTGGTGAAATCTTGACAAGAACCATGGAGAGGTAGAATAACTAAGCTCAAATCTTTGTATACCCCTAATCCTTACCCAAGACTAATCGTTTTACAAAACAATTACAGCACAGTCGCTCAAAATAATGACAGGAAAGTGGGGGGTGGTTGGAGTTATTTGGGTGTTGGATTACCTGGGTAAAACTGACATTACCCAGCAGCTTTGGGTAAAGCACGATATAAAATACAACATTGGGGTTTCCCCAGTTTGAATATTATTGCCCTTTCCGCCTCGCTGTCCTGTTTTTCTTTCATATCTGCAGTCTGACCAACAATCCTTATCCAAAGAAAAGCGCCCATTAAGTTGTATTGCCATTAGGCCATTTTACATCTTTTCAAACATGGAGCATACAGGGAAGAACAACATTTTTCCAAATGAATGGAAAAAAATTGAAGGAAAACCCAAGAAAACACAGCAACAACAAAGTAAAATCAATGTTTGAGATTTGAGAAAAACAAATTTGAGATTAAAGGTTATTCACTAGCCACCGCTGTTTGACCAAAGTCGGCCATAGTTACAAGCAACGATAAACATTACGGTTGTTAAAACTATGGTGAACGTCAGGTATCCAGAGAAGCAAAACTCAATAATGGCAGGGAATAAAAGGGTTGTAAAGAAAGGTAACACTGTTATTCTTCCCTACATTTTAATTGTGGCTATTCTAATTGTTTCACCGTTGTTTGAAACACTAATGAACAGACGTTCTTGATTTTAAAATGCGGACCTTCACTAAACTCTGATAGAAACTGCAGTAAAACACCACGAGGCCCGTTTAAAACCTGATGACTTGACGAGATTCACGTATGGTTAACGCATATGTATTTTTCGTTTATGTTGCACATGTACGACTCTCGGGTCTTGTTTAAATTGTGATTGTATTAATTTGAACAATTTTTTTTAAAAAAAACGAGGCTACTTTACGTACAAACTATTTATTGGGCAGAATCTATGGTGGAATTTCCCTAGATACTGAATCCAGGGAAGTTGATCCACTATAGTCCAACATGCTTATTATCACCATTTTATTGTTTTGAAGTGGTCAGGTTGTGAGCGTGCCCCCCACCCTTCTAGTCCGTACCCTGCTCTGGTTTAATTGTTGGGTGGAGTAGAGGAGTTTCCTCCACCCAACCCAGCATAACCGGTAGTCGGGGAATTTGAATTTCCCTGCTGCCAGCCCGTAGAGTATCTCCCAATGTCATTGCAGCTTCTATCCTTCATTCGGCGCAGACGCTACGAAACGTGCGTACATAGATTGCGGTTCCTAAACTATGCAAGTTGAGTAAGAGCACAAATTGTGGAGAAAAGCTTCAGGGACTTCCCATTTCGGGAGTCCCTGAGCCGAAGAGGGGCTGCATGCGGCAAGGGACAAAAAGGTGAATAGCATCACCCAAAAAAGGAATGAAAATATATATATATATATATATTATGATTGGGTAGAGGCTGTCAGCAGTCTCTGCCCAATTATTTAAGGGCAAAAGAATGGAGCTACTTCTGCTTGAGGGAGATACTCAATAGAGTATCCCTTTAATTCTATATTACAACGTTACTTAGCAAATAAACACTGAAGTTTTTTTTAGATAAACCATTGCTTATAAACTACTTTTCAGTAAAGCTGGTCAAACGTCCTAGTACCATTCGTAGGCGCATAAGCTTACAGTACTCTGAATCGTTTTGCAAGAAGCAAACACTGACACATATCACTGCAGAAGTATTTGTTCCAAAAGTAAAAGCAGGTATACTAACAACTGTTTCAATACATCTACCAAAGTAATTCCGTGTATTTGTGATTAGTGAAACATTACAATGGTTCGTTGACAATTCTCCACCTGTTGCATCGGACGCAGATATATTATGCGATTTCTCTCTGGCGGCATCCTAAGAATCTGGTCCAGGACTTGTTCCATGTTCAACTTCTTACACTGTGCATAATCAAAACGATTCACAATGGGAGCGTTTTCCACTTTCAAATGTTTGAGCACTCTGCATCGAGTTGCTGGAAAATACAGCAGAGGGAAATTAGTGTTTTAAATACCATTCTGTAAGAAAGCAAAAACAAGGCCGGCTCTATGGTGAGTCCTCACACAGGACTCCTAAGGTTTTAGCACAGAGGTGCCATTACAGAGAAGGCTGCACTGTATGCAAACCAGAGTGCTATCACCCAGAACTGGTGGCCAGAAATGACATACCAGGAAAGTCTCTGAACGACAGGAACTGCAGCCCTTGATCATGGGTTTTACACGAGACAATTCTACACCAACCACCTAAAGATTGCCACGAGGTATAAATATGGATGTAACGTTATGAAGTTATATGCAAAAAAATACATAGCGTGGCAGGTCAACTATGTCATTAGGTGATGGTGACATTCTGGTCTTGATCATTGGTGAAATTGAGAACTTGAAAACGTAACACCGTTACAAATCCACAGAATTAAATGTACTCGTTGCAGAATTGTGCATATTATAGAGGAAGATCTGATATCCCTGTAAACATTTTATAGACGATATAACATTTCTTAGCTTAACGGTAAACCTGTAAATCATGGGTAAAGGAAAACCGGAGCTAAAGCAGCGACACCGAATAGCCTGCAGGAAGTATGAATGGTAATAGTAGTGGAACACTGGTAAAGCTGTATCTCCTTAGAGACTAGATTCCAGGACAGGTGCCGTCTCAGCAGTTTGCCCCGGAATATAGTAGCGCTACTCTCAGTGATACTCGCGGTAGTGTTTCTCGGTCTCTGCGAGTGTCGCCTACTGCAGGCCATAGGACTCTGGGGAGGTATTCACTTCTGGGCTGCGAGCCCTGCGCAATCTCGCTTATGAGAACACGCAGCGCCGTAGAGTCGCCAGTCTCCGGCCACCGCTCTCACCGTGGGATGAGGTGAATATCGGATTTATCAGGGGGGGGGGGGGGTTAGGGGGTGAGAAATGATTTCACAAAATTGGAATCAGTTAGCACCAGCTTTTAGGTGTGCTAAAATATTGTTTAGCCCATCGCTGCAGTAATAAGTGCTAGCACTTTATAATACCTTGCTTATCCGAACGCTAATTACTGATTGCGCATCCCATACTTAACATGGGGAGCGCAAAGTACAGTAGACTCGCGTAAGCTAGCACAATAACTGATGCGCTAATGGATTTTTCACTGTTTTAGGGTCAGGAAAGTAATATGGGGAACAGGTGTTAAAGTCGCTTATCCTTCGCGTTAACCGGTACTCATCCGAACACTACAGTTACTGCGCACTATGGAATAGAGCCAGAAGTGTGAGGGTCCAAGCTGAAATTAGCAGCATTGCTATAGTTCAAATGTAAAGTTTGAATGAGCATGTCCTAGCAATCAAATTCTTTTATTCACTAGTCCCCACAGATATACTTGTCAAGATTGACTAAGGCACTCATGTAGGGAAGCATTGACCAATATTTATTTATAAAGTATTTTACCAGGAAGGATACATTGAGAGTTCTCTCGTTTTCAATATGCCTTTGACTATGTGAGTTAACATGGACAAGTGCAGCTCAGCTACAATAGCAGAGTTCCACAAGTCACCGGTAACCCTTTATTTCATAAGGTGTCAAACCACTCCATGGGAAGTACCTATGGTTCACAATAAATTTATTAGAACCAAGTATAAATTTTACAGATGGTGTTTGGACCAATGCAGACTCTAGCTATAAAGCAACATTTTTCATGACAGTGAATGGACATTGATGTTCTAAATGGTCCTTTTCAACAAATCTATGGTAAAATTTCCCCGTGGATTCATCTTTAGGTCTCCTTGAACCAATGTAGTAACTGCCTTTTATACTCAATATCCTAAAATAACTTCGAAAATGGAAATTATAATTTTACCTTAGCTGGCCCGCAAAAAAAAAAAAAAAAAATCACTAATTAATAATCTGGCAACGTATAAGGACAATGTTTACTATGCCTGAGACCTTATCTGAATTGTGTTTTACATTAAATTACAGCCCTAAAGGATTTCTTTGAACATCTTCCGACACAAAATCTTTCCAACCCACTTACAACTTAACTTTTATTAACCTTCCTGGCAGTTTTCCCGAGTGTGGCTCAGGGTTAAATTTCACTGCTGAAAGCGGTAACCCCGAGCCACTCTCTGCTACATACATACCTTTACCTGCGCTCCCTCGCTGACCTCCAGCAATCGCATTCTCCCCCATGCGATCGCGGCGTCCCGCTTCCTAGTTCCCTTCTCGCGAGAAGGGAAGCAGGACGCCACGATCGCATGGAGGAGAATGTGACTGCGGGGGTCAGCGAGGGAGCGCAGGGACAGGTAATGTATCCAGCCCAAGTGTGGCTCGGGGATACCGCTTTCAGCAATGAATTTAACCCCGAGCCACACTATTACAGCAAGGGGACTGAAAAAATTAGACCGATTCGGACATATAAAATATGTCCGAATCGGAACGCCAGGGAGGTTAACTACTTCGCTAGCAACTGTTCAACTTACAAGAAGAACTTCAGAACGAAGAACACTCATTTTCACTTTGCTTTTCATAAGCTTTGAATTCCTCTCTGTGAATCTTCAGTCTCCTTCAGTGATACAGTGAGTGTGATACAGTGATACAGGACTCCTATATAACCACCGTACGTTGGCATACAGCCCCCATACGGGCTCCATTGGACATTGTCACCTGAATCTTGCTTTTGACTGCAATATTGATCTGTTTGCACGGACCTGCACTTTATAGTCATATATGCACTGTGTGCTATCACATACCCTGTATTGCTGCACTAGCACTTTATAATTCTGGAATTCACATTTGCACTTTTGTACCAACCCGTAATGTGTATGGCATATGCAACCAACCAGTGATACTGTTCTATACCACAATACATTAGAAATTTACCTGTAATATCTATTGCGCCACTAGGAACTCCTAGTCTCTCCTGACGTTATTTGCACACCCTTTCGAGAGTCTGTGCCACCTCCTAGTCGGCAGCACAAACTTGAATAAATCTATCTAGATGGAGCGCCTGCACCGAACTCTCCCCTTTTCTTTCTGCATACAGTTATACCCTGTTGAAATGGAGCCAGACAACAACACTAAATGCCAAACTGAATTCTACATAAAAAAAAAAGAAAGGATAAGAAAAAAAAAAAATAGCAAAAGGTTCTGCGCAGTTGTCCAGAGATGCATAACCAACAGCTTATGTTAAATACCTGCATAAAAATAGCCAATACCGCAGTGGGGAATACACTTACCATGAATAAACATCATTTTTGGGCAATCCTTGAGGACCAAGTCTGTTATACCACAATTTGTAAGTGTGATACCCACAAGATTTTTGGATTTAAGGTTTAACACCTATAAATAAAATAAAGTTGAAAAGATTACAAAAAAAGAGAGGCTTTTAAATTTAAAATAATATATTGTTAGTATGGCAGGAAACAATGACTTGCAGGGGGTGGACTTTCACAGTTTTATACATAAGAAATTTAGCAGGTGTGCTGCAGATAAAGGAGTATGAAAGGGGGGGTGTTTGTGAGGGTCCTAAGAACGAGCAACGGCATTAGTGGCCTGCTCTACGGTGGGGCCTACTCAGGCCTCACAATGCTTTAGCTCGATTGCGCCATTACAGGGACAATTTGCAAAACAGACTGCAATCACCCAGAAAGGGTGGCCAGCACTGAAACGCCAAGAACGTCATCCCTGCACGAGAGATGCAGCAACACCTGACGATCGTTTCGGCCTTATTGGGTCTCATCAGGAGGGCATAGCAAACACCCCTCTAGGCACATCGAGCAAGGGGACCACGTCTGGATTACCGTGTATACTTCTAGTGCGAAAGGGAGAGGTTTGCGAGGGTCCTGAGAACGACCAACAGCCCTAGTGGCCTGCTCTACGATGGGGCCCACACAGGTCTCACCGTAGAGTAGGCCATTAGTGCTGTTGCTTGTTCTCAGGACCCTCACAAACCTCTCCCTTTCTCAGATAAAGAAGTATACCTAAGAATTACACATTTATAATTGATTCGAGAAATAATTTGTCTGTTACACTTCAAATATTTAAAAGGGACATTCTGCTGTATAAAAGAAAAATATTTAAAAAAAATTGGAACAAAGCGTTAATTTTTTCCTGGAGTCGTGGAACCCATTAACTGCACTTAAGTAGACCGGAAAAAAAAATATCTAGTTGTATAGAGACATGATTTTTACCAATGCAATTTTTATCTTGAAAATACAGCACAGTGTGCAAACGACAATGAACAATATTCCATGAGCATGAGTTGCATGATGTACAAATGGTGTTGCCAAGGATATGAAAAAGTATTAATTACAAAGCGTTGATTAAAGACCGCTGAGACCCAGATAACTCCAAACTATCCCTCAGCCCTCCACCAGGAGGCAATCTGTACCCTATAGCAGTGGTTCCCAACCCTGGTCCTCAAGGCCTACTGACATGCCAGGTTTGCCAGATATCTGAAGCACAGCACAGGTGATATGATTTGCTGCTCAGTGATTGCAGGATTCATTCTGCATTTCCCCAAGGTGATCCTTAAAACCTGGCCTGTTAGTGGGCCCTGAGTGAGGACCAGGGTTGGGAATCACGGCCCTATAGGAAGCAGGACCCTGGTGGCCTAAGGTAATGCACTAATATTAACCATAAACAGGACGGACAATATATAAATCTCATTATATTTATTAAAAACACAATAAAAACAGACAAGTTAATTAGTCATCCAAAATGTAAACGTTAATCAAGAGTATCAAAAGACAATCACAGAAATATGAAGGACAGAAATAGATTTGAAGACAAGCCATAACTGCAAAAAAGCCCCTTTCCCATGGACAGTTGTAATTATTTTGTTACCAATCCTTTGCCATCAGATGTCTTTAGAAAAGAGTATTTGGAGGATATGCTAATCCTAGTGTGGGATAAGTTTCATTTAGACCCTGCTATACCTCCAAAAGGCGACAAGAACTTTGCAAAATCAGCACATCGATGAGGACGACATGCCTAGATTTTTGACAGGACGACTTTCTTCAAGCTCATATTCAATATGCACAGCTGGAAAGGCTGCACAAATTATGAATCTTCAAAGTTTGGGGAAAATTGGGAGTGCACTGTCATTTAAAAGTCAAAAAATTACATACATGTCTGCATCTAGACAACAATGCTTTGAAATACATTGAAAATGTTGTATTCTTTAAGCACAGAAAACCAAAAGACACACAGGGTTATTCAAAGAGATCCGAGTTGTGGCCGAAAGGTAACCGAACACTGAAATTCAGCGTATGCTTAACTTTCCTGGCCATTCGGCTATTCAGAGAGCAGGCAGGTCGCCAAATGTTGGCGAATTGCCTGCACATACAGTGCCTGTTCGAGGGCAGTGAAATCCCCATAGAGAAGCAATGCTTCGTCTATTCAGAGAACACAAAACAGCAGGGAAAAGTTGCCGGAATGCCCTGCCATTCGGAGGTTTTATTCGACAGGTTTATTCAGGAGAATCCCCATAGGCTTCAATGTTAAAAATATCCCCGTTTTAATTCAATATCTAATAAACCGTCGATTCTAATATTCTGCAGTAAAAAGTCTTATTTATAGATTTTTTTAGGATCTTTTGGGATTTGAGAAAAGTTTTTTTTTTTTTAAATAGTTTTTTCTTTTTTCTGTAACAGCCCATTTTATTATCATTCATTGGATCTTATATGTAAATTTCAGACATTTTCGATCTGTAGTTTCTTTGCAAACAGCGTTTCACTTTTCAAACATTCAAGCGTACATTTTTTGTTTTTCCACTACATTACTCTGCGGTGTTGGCTTTTTTCGACGGCTGCTCTGCACTGTGATCGGCTCCTGCTCGAGTTTCTCCAGTGTGTTCGGCGGGGTTAATCCAGATGTTTTTGCGGGTTTCAGTGTGCATTCGCCGGGTTTTGCGATGAGTGTTCGTCAGGTTTGCAGCGGCTTTTCCCTGCACTACGATGGCCCTGTGGTGCTTGCTGAATACACCGCAGGGTCGCCGAATCGCACCAAATTGAAGAGAACGAAAAGTCACCGAACATGCAGTGATTTTTCGATTCTCTTTGAATAACCCTGTAAGTGAAAGGGTAAATACGAAGCTATGTACTTTCTGGTGTTTGGTGAACAACAGAAGGTTTAGTTAGATGTAGGATTAGAAAGTGGAGTTATTTACCAGATAAAATGCTTGATATTACCAGTATCTGTTTAAAAGCGTACTGAGAGTGACACACAGGCCGGACAAGCTCCTATGATTCTAGCGATGTTATAATGTAGGAGTCGCTACCTGCACATGATCATCCTCGATGACTGGGTCACTTGTGCTCGTAGATTTATCAGCAGTTCGTTTCCGCTTCACAGATTTCCTGTTCCTCAAACCTGTGGATTCTAGACACAATGCTTATGTAAATTAAACAGTACTAATTAACTGCACTTTCATTAATACAAGACTAGGACAACTCTTGACATTAAGAAAAAACACGCATGTCATATAGAATGGTCATGCGATCTTCCAGCTCTGTCACAGAGGGGGAAGAGGGCGACATCTGGAGCTGGATTTCGGGCACGTCTGGTCAGTAATATCCCATCAGGATATGACACATCGCAATGGTCTTCATGACCAAAGCAATATATTCTGGTGATCAGACAGCACCACCAAAATTGAGGAAAGGTTCAGCTTAATTCATAAGTATATATTTTTTTAAAATAAACTACAGAACCTGCTGGGAAGTTGTAGTTGCAGCCATACAGAGAAAAGGCGAGAACTTAAATTATACATGTAAAACACAAAATCCCAACCATACAAATATCTTACAGCCGGCTTACTGCCGTGTCCAGGTGCTCGAGGACTTGAAACTGAAAAGGATTACTCAACCACTAACATCATAGATTCTGTCAAATGCTGTCACGAACCTTGCGCTGAACAGGTGTTGCCCATCATCCGTACTGTTACTCCCAGCACACAATCAGTTAAGCACCTGACACACACATACACATGACCAGACCTGAATAAAGCACCCCCCCCACCTCGCTCCATGATAGGAGCCCAATCCCTCAGAGAGAGAAGTCCTATACTCTGCAGCTCTGGACTATCTAATACCAGTTCATGATATCCACTGGATTCCTACCCACTACTACGCCCCGGTTCCTAGTTCATCAACTCCATCTCTCAGTTACTTGTCAGTCATTGCTTGCTCACCTTCCAACCTGTTCTGACTAGTTTCTTGCATACTGGGCTCAGACCTCCCAAACCTCAGTGCCACCCTGGTACCAACCGTGATGAATGCAGAATAGTAACAGTAATGCTTGACTCCCTACTGAATCGGAGGCTCAGCCTCAGAAACAAGAGTTCATTAGGATACAGTTTGGATAATAGATCACGAAAGAGACTTTTTTGTCCCAAGTCAACCAGCAAGCTCATGTTAGTTCCGGATAGCCCAAAGGACACGGGGCACTATTCCCTAGTGAACGCTAACATAGGCATTCGGATGTATAAGCGACTTCAACGCATGTACCCCATTTTACCTTGCCGACACTAAACCTGTAAATAAAAATCACTTAACGCATCAGTGATTGCACGAGCTTACTATACTTTGCACATCCTATACTTAACACGAAGAGCGCAATGATTAACCTCCCTGGCGGTCCGATTCTGACAAATTTTGTATGTCAGAATCGGTCCAATTTATTCTGGCCCCCTAGCGGTATGAGTGTGGCTCGGGGGTTAACTTTCAATACTGAAAGCAGTATCCCCGAGCCACACTCGGGCCGATACTTACATGTCCCTGCGCTCCCTCGCTGTCCCCGCAGTCACACTGCAGCCGATCCCGACGTCACACTTCCTGGTTTCACTCCTCGCAAGAAGAGATCCAGGCAGTGTGACGTTGCGAGCGTCTGGAGGAGACTGCGGGATCAGCGACGGAGCGCAGCACATGTAAGTATCCAGCCCAAGTGTGGCTCGGGGATACCACTTTCGGTACAAAAAGAAGTTAACCCCGAGCCACAGTCCAGGAGGTTAATAAGCGTTAAGATAAGTTATTACAAAGTCCTGGCGTAAGGCAACATTTTAGCTACACCTAAAAGCTGGTGCTAAATTATTCCACATTTTCAAAATCATTTAGCATCCCCTAAAACCCCTCCCCCCAAAATAAATCCGACACTCACCTCTCATCCAGCTGTGAGAATGGTGTCCCGATCTGCAGCTTCTCCTAGCCACGAGCAGAGCGAGACCGGGAGGAAATAGATCCCAATCGCCTTCCACAGCACTGCGCGATCTTGCGGAAATGAGATTGTGCAGTGCTCGCGGCCCAGAAACGCAAACCTCTATGGAGTATGGAGGTGATACTCCCAGCAGCAATACCGCGAGTATCCTAGCGGTTAGCGCTGCGTTCCGGGGCAAGGTGCTGCCCTGGAATCTTGCGCTAAAACGGGGAGACCTGCAGGCAAGATTTTCCCCATTAGCATCCCCATTTTAGCGCACAGTAGGGAATAGGGCCCATGGTATTTGGGTGAAACGGACAGTTTTAGACCCAGACTGAAGGACTCTAACCCCACTAAGACCACGATAAGGATACTTTGATTCCTTTCTAGTTTAACACTAGTTTTGTTCAGGTACAGACTGTCTGAATGTGCTTCCTGCACAGCAGAGGTTAGAGTGGTCTACTCCTCCATTTCCAGTTTATCGTTTTTTTGCTTCACCTCCCTCCTCTAACTCACGTGCTGTCATCTTCATAACGTTACTTTTTCACCTATCGCCCTTCTCCCCTGCCTCTCTATTATATTACTGCAAAAGTAAAAAGAAAGGAATTTTATGGGGTGCTATATTTAACAGAAAATAGGTCTGACTGGGAAAGAAAGGGGATTGACAAATGTATGAAGGAGAGAGTTTAAAATGAGACATAAGGAGAAAAGCTGTGAATTGTCCTGTCTAAAGGTTTAGTAAAAGATTGGACAGAAAGGTATTCAGAAGCTCGTTGCGATGGCTTGGAACTAGAACTTGGCAGTTTTCATGAAGAAACCAAGCTTAAAAGGTGGACTTCAATTTTACGTTTACAAAAATTGGGAAAGCGGGATTTTTAATTGGGGGAGCATCCATCAGAGCGTCGGCAGAGCAGAGCCAATGGGTTTGTCAGGCTCTACTAAAATCAAGCTCAGTCTTAAAAAAATAAAAATCACCCAGCCCTCTTGTAACTATTCTAAAAGCTATTTGAAAAGTAATTATGTCGATAGATTAAAGTTCTTTGATTAAATTTACAGATTTCGGCTCCTTGACGTGAACCCGTCATAACCAACACAAGTGAGACTCATGTGACAGGGAATCACTCCTTTTATATGTGTGAGCAAGGGAAAGAATTGCTAGTACTGCACAATAGAAAAAATATTTTAGGCTATCGGCTTATATTGTCATGACATCATTCGCATCTGTGCTTTCTGCCGGACTGAGTGATAACTGAGCAGTAAAGCCATCCGTCAGGACAGCCCTCCGCTCACTCCATGCACCTCATTGTATGCGGACATGGTGATTAATGAGTGAGCACGCTGACTTCACCACTGACAGAAGATTTCACAGCGCTGCGCAATGGCCCTCTTCTAGTAACTCCCATAAAGCAAGATGCTGGCGGTGCCTGAGTTGTGGCTTCCAAATTCTCAAGTGGTGAGCTATTGCATTGATTTCTTTACATTGCTACAAAGATCATTACCACAATGGTAAAAATAACCAATAGATGGAAAAATCCCAGAAAAATAAAACTGAAAAAGGTCACAGGAGACCATATTGTTTGCCCCTCTACACGATAGTTCAATTCAGTTATCCCGATGAAAAGCCACCATCAGGATACAAACGTCTCCTGGAGACAGATAAAATTAAACTTTTATTCAATTAAAGCTAATAAAAACAATAAACCACAAATAAATCAAATATATTGCCAACAGCCAAATGCATAGAATTTCAATTAATAGACGCCACTGATTAATTGAAATTATATCCATTTGGCTGTCGGCATGTATCTGGCCGTTCTTTCAAAGAGTTTTTCCACTCCTTCGGTACCCTAGCCTTTATTTTTTGGTGTGCATGCTATTGGCACAATTGCTGACATTTAATAAGAATTTATACAACTGGTCTCATTGTATTGAGGTGATAAATTGCTGGTCATCGACTGCATCAGATACATCTATATATAGATACCATTATTTGCTGCCACCAAACCTGTTGATACATTACATTGTTTTTAAGGTGATGGGTGTTTTGGCACACTTTTGGGTTTAATTTGTAGCAATGTAATATCCACCCATGATGGGAGATCGAAGGGAAAAAGAACATGCCTACTACAGGTTCACTTTAATTCAAATCAAACCACCATAGAGAACGTTTTCTATATATTGTTTTTCATTTTGTAAACATCCACGTATAATTATTATATATTTTGAAAAGAACTTACCGCTATCAGGCAATAATGGCACTTGAGAAAGTCTTGTGCGTGCTCGAGTTAGAGGCCTCTGTGAGTTGTGTTCTTCATTCGCTCTATGGCAGCTGGCAGGTGATGAGCTTGGGTCTACTCCTGTGTTAGTCCTGTGTACTCCAACCTGTGGAATCCTGAATGTGTTGTCCGAGCCATTTGCTGTGGAAGTCTGACTAGAAGATGGTTGCTGCCCTTCCGAGCTGTCAGAAGTCCTATCTTGTTGATGGTGTTCCATCGAGCCATTGTTGGAACAGTGGGAGCATACTAATCCAGATTCAATATCTTGAACGGAATTAGCCTGAGCATTGTTACAAGTGCAAAGATGAACTTCCTCTCTGGAGTCAGAAGGGTCACCCAAAGCCTCACTGTTGTCCATGCTTTGGGACGGTGGATCACAAGCATTTATAGCTGCACTGGAATTTGCAACTTCGGTCGGGTTATCTTTCCCTTTGTTTCGCTCAGATGGGTCATTAGCAGCCTTCATATCAGCCTTTATTTGTTCACTGGTTACCTGACAACCTTTCTCACAACTGGTCTCTTCACTTGGAATTGTCTGCTCTGTGGGGCTCTTCGTTCCACCATTAGACTTCTTGCGCAGAGGAGCCTTTCCTTTCCCACTTACAACTGTAAAATAAGGGAACAGTCGTATGATAATACAATCACTGTATACTACACGTATGACAGGCTGTGGGGTTCTACTCTCACTGCTAGATCATTTGTAAAAAGACATAAAAGCATCATCTCTCCCCAAACTCTGGAAGACTGCAAGAGTGGTACCTATCCATAAAAGTGGTGACAATACTTTGGTATCCAACTACCGTCCGATATCGTTGCTCCCTGTAATGTCAAAAACTTTGGAAAAATGCGTCTACACACAATTACGTGATTATTATCAATATTGGAACTACTTAACCCCAGATCAATCCGGCTTTCGACCAAATCACTCAACTACAACCGCCCTTTTAAAAGTCTGCAATGATATCCAAGCTGGGATGGAACAAGGAAACCTAACTGGAGCCCTCTTCCTTTATTTTTCCAAGGCCTTTGATACAGTAGACCATGGCATCTGGTTAGAAAAACTTAAAAACTCTGGCATTGGTGATCGCACGTTAACCTGGTTTCAATCATATGTATGCGACCGATCACAATATGTGTCAATTTCTGGCAGCTCCTCCCTCCCCCTCCCTGTCACTTGCGGTGTACCCCAAGGCTCAATACTCGGCCCCCTGCTATTCACAATATTCATAAATGATCTGCCCAACGTCTGCAAAGCCTCAACTGTACATATGTATGCAGACGACACTGTAATCTATACCAGCAAACCAAATCTCCGGCAGCTGGAGGCCGTGCTGCAAGAACAATTCACAGAGGTAGAAAAGTGGATCAAACACAACAAACTTTTTTTAAATAATGACAAAACTGTAACGATGCTCTTTGGAACAAAACATAAACTACACAAATTGCAAAATCCCCACTTATGTGTTGGGACAAAATCAAATGGCACGCTGACCACAGTCACTGCTCTCAAATATCTAGGTATGTGGTTGGACCCTAATCTATCCTTTGGCCCTCACATCGAAAAACTCTCATCTAAACTTTACCCCAAACTAGGCGCCCTGTACAGAAACAAATCCTGCCTGAGCCCGCGGTAAGAAAGCAGATTGTACAACAAATGCTTATGCCGGCTATTGATTACGGAGATGTAGTGTACGCAGCCGCCCCGCAAACACATCTTCAGAAACTTACTACATTGTATAACTCATTCTGCCGCTTTGCATTACAATGTAACTACATGACCCACCATTGTGACATGTTAAAAGAGCTAAACTGGCCATCGCTGGAGTCTAAAAACGCACCCTTCACCTCTCCAGCCTGGTGTTAAAGAGCTTTTCTGGGAAGCTGCCACCCTATCTGAATAGACTGCTTCCCCCAGCAGCTCCCTCATCCTATAACCTCCGATCCAGGACCAGCACCTTACTTGCAATACCACAATACAAAAAGACAGTGGCTCGGTCCTCATTTTCCTACAGAGCACCGCAATTATGGAATAACCTCCCAGACGCCATCAAATCTTCCAGTCTTATGTCACTCAAGAGCTCCTTACTAACATAACTCAATACAGACTGCACCTGTAAACATGTAACAATGACTATTTCCTACATATTTATTTTCTGTTAATCTGTATATTTGTGTTGTTTTTTTAATATCTTGCATTGTATTACTTTGTATTTCTGTAACTGTAACACTTCAATGTTCTTGAACCCAGGACATACTTGAAAACGAGAGAAATTTCAATGTATCCTTCCTGGTAAAATCCTTTATAAATAAATAAATAAATAAATCTCTCCAACGTTGAAAAACACCAGTGCACAAATGTCAATGGTGGGCATGTCCAATAATCGATCAAGAGTTATGCATGTTCATATTGTTCTAGGGCAAGTCATCGTACGCTTTGGGCCCCGGTTCTGATGGAATCATTAAGTCAAAGGCGTGATTACATAGGCCGGGGTCAGACGAGCGTTTTGCAGAACGGAAGGCATGTCTGTGAGAGTGGACATTCCTTCCACTCTGACGCCCGTCTGGCCACCTCTCTGAGCACAGTTAGTGCGCTCATTGCTGCAAGTCGCGATCCTCCTATGAAGCATCATGCTTTGCATCCCCGAACGTGCGTCGTAGCGCTTCGATGGGGAAGCTTTCAGAACGTCTGCACCACGCCCGCTGTAGCACGCACAATACTTGCACGCGCTGCAGCGTGTGGCTGGCCCCGAAGCGTCACAACGCTGCGACGGACGCCGGGAGGAACACCAGTACGGGCGCATATAGTGCGCTCGTCTGACCCTGGCCTTAACGGCATCAGCCGTTGGTTTAAAGACCCAAGTCGCAAGCTTTGCATTGCTATTCCCTGATAGCTCGCTGTTCTCTACTCGAGCCGGTATTCAGTAAAGAATACGGACTCTCGGAGCCTGGTGTTGTGTGATTTTGCTTTTACAAACCTTTCCAGGCACCAACATAGGTGATTCAGCACCAAAATATGCACATAAGTACTCAATGGATAGACATGTCTAAAAAAGGGGGGGCAGCTGATATAAACTACAGTTCACTGTGTAACTCTAAAACATTTAAACAAACTACCCTAAGTTTAAAGCTAAGGCAGAGTCTTTAGTGATTGATCACAAACGATCTAAGCAAGATATTTCTATCCAAATCAGAAAAGACGTGTAAAAGCTAGTAGCATAAAACAAAGAGCATAGATAAGTGCAGTGAGCAATACAAAAGAATACATCACAACTGATTCGAAGATCTTCCCCAAATAACTATTTGAGCCCAATGAATCCAGACATCTTGGAATATGCCCGTGTCTTCTCTGAAGAAAAAATTCCAGTCTATTCAGATAGTCAGCTGACCTCATTTTTGTGCCCATAACGCTGCGGAATCTAGACCTGACCAACTGAAGCAACCCCAGATCATAACAAAGCCCCCACAAGCTTGTAAGGTAGGTGGTGCCTTTTTCTTTAGGCCAGGCAGTGTATATACACATTTATTTGCAGTTTGTGACATTTTACTTAAATTGTACAGATTGTACTAAGATAACAAAAGATGAACAGGCGCTACCTGTGCTATTCGTGGACTCTTCATCAACATTACCACTTTTATCTTCTTCATGTGAATAGTTCAAGGTGGTGTTTCTTGTACTAGGACCACTGGCAATGTCATCTTCATCCTCACTGTCAGAATCATGAACTGTGATTGGTGCAGCTTTGACAGTAGGTTGCAGCCCACTAGGACCTATAATGCATGAAGAACACAAAACAAAAGCGATAGATGCTCATAACCAGTACTGAGTTTGAGAAAGGCTGTTGATACAGCAAAACGTTGCTGCTAGCCCAATAAACTGGTCTTTTTACAGATTGGAGTGCTGGATTCTTTGACCTTTTAGTGAATAATAATTCCAAGGCACAAATGTTATGCTGCAGCTTATATAAATGTGCAACAGTTTTCCTAAGAAAACCTGTGAATATTGTAAACAGTAGCCACTTAATTCTCTCCCCCCCCCCCCGCTCTGCCTAAGCATTAATGGCAATAGAAGCTAGCTAGTTAAGGGGCAACTCAAATGTACACAAGCAAAATGGTCCTGCAAACATTTAAGGATGATCAGCTATGTAACATGGTGGGAAATGCCTATATTGGTGTTGTGCTGTGTGCATATGATTGATATTTTACAGTATGTTAAGGAGATTAAGATTTTGGTTCTCACAGATGTTAAGGTAACCGATATGACACTTGCTCTAAAAGGAATGGGAAGACTTGGGAAATATGCAGTGTGTCTGACCTGCTCTTTCCTCATCCACATCCATTGGTATAAGTGCAAGATTAGGAGCCACAACTTCAGGTCTATCTTCTTGATCTGCAGGTCGAATTTCATCTTGAAACATTTCTTCCATTTCATTTAGTGCTGGAAATCCCAAATACAAACCATAAAACCCATGTTAGAGAAGGGTCACGTTAGTCAAGCAAATAAAAGTGATATGGTAAAGACAATTATAAACCACCTGCCAATGGAACCTAAATCAGATAAAAAAAAGCAATGCCTAGAGCAATAAAAATAATACCTCCCTTAAAGGATCAGATAAATAATTCACTGAGAATACCCCTACCCAAAAGACGATTTTACGCACAAATCTAAGTTCCTTTCTAAATTTTATTTCACCTCTGTTTAAACGCTGCTCAACATATTACAGAATCACAAATATAATATTTTATACCTTCGGCTGCAATTTGCTCTTCCTCTACGGGGTTCTCTGGTCTGACTTGGGCCTCCTCATCCCCCTCCTCTTGAACTGGTGGCTGGTTAGGTTGTTGAGGGTTGTTATTGTGTTGTAGATTGTTGTTATGGTGGTTGTTTTCATTCTCATTGTTTGAGTTCTGATTGCTCACTAGAGCTGACGACACTCCAATGCCAGTTCCAGCGCTTAGGCCCACCCTGGCACATCCCTAAAATTGGCACAGACCAGGAATTTTAAATCCAGACATTTAGATTAACCAATTCAATCGATGCTTTTTAAAAGATCTGGATTCTTTATGGTAAAGCATGAGTTAAAAGGACGCAAGTATTACAAAAATTAATGCATTGCTTGTTGATTCAAGGATAAACACAATTACTACTATAATATCAAGAGGGCATTTACTCCCTCTGGACACAATTGGAAAAAGCTCAATTTTTGGTTTTAAAATCAACAGCTGTCACGGGGGGGGGGGGGGTTATGAATATCTGTTCTGTTTTCAACCTACATTGCAGGCATTTATAGCCATCTATACCCTATGTGTAAGATATATAGGTCTATTCACTAAGGCTTGTGTCAGACGAGCGCAGTGTGAATGTCCGTTTTTGCACACATAATAACGTTCGTCGCAGCATAGAATAATCACCAAGAGAGCACCCCACACGAAGTGCGTCCGCATGAACTGCGGGCGCACAACGCACGCGGCAAACGGACGCAAGTTAGGCAAGAACGTAAAACCGCTAGATGGGAGGGCAGCCAAACTGAGGCCCATTCCTGTAAGGCCGGGCCTTTCACCGCCTCCGGTAGGCCAATAATACGTAAGTTATTCCGGCGGCTCCTGTTTTCCAGGTCATCCAATTTGTCTGTCAGGCCTTGAATGATCGTATTCTGTTGGTCAAGTTGGGTTTGTAGCGGGTTAACCGTATCTTCCAGGGTGGACACCCTTTCCTCCACCTCCGTTAACCTATGTGCTTGTGACGTCAGTTGCGATAAAACAGATTCAATAGTAGCCGTGAGTTTTCCCAGCTTGTCATCCAACAATGGTGAGAGAGCTGCAGAGATATCCAACACGCTCAGTGGGGGTACCCCGCTCAGAGCTCGTACGTGAGAGTCAGTCATGTCCGAAGTTGGCAAATTATATTCCGAGTCCATTGAGTCCCGAGAGTGAGGGGAAGGTGAATCCAACCCCGAACGGGGTTTCGGAGCCGACTTAGGGGCCGTCTTGGCTGAAGATTTTTTTGTGACTTTTCCCGCCATCACAAACTTGTCCATGTCGCACTCAGAGTTAAAGTTAGGTTTAGGAGGTTCCGCTCTCGTGAGAACTGCGGGCCTCAGTGGACTGGTGAACCACAAAAGCGGAGGGAGATGTAGAAAGGTGAGGTGCCATAGGCGACCTTGGGACAAAAAAAAAAATTTCCAACCGGTTAGGAGCAAACAAAAAATAAAAATTTCTTTTCCCTCTGTGTTCCAACGATTCGCCTCCCCAGGTGGAGGGACTAAGCAAAATTATTACGGTCCGTTGTTTGAGAAAAGACTCTAAAGTAGTGGTTGCGGCACTCCGCACAAAAAATACAATTGGCAATAGAAACATCGAAAAATGTCGGCAGATAAGAACCTTTCGGCCCATCTAGTCTGCCCAATTACATGGATACTTTACCTGGATTTATCTTTTGTTTAGGATAGCCTTATGCCTATCCCATGCCTGCTTAAATTCAATTACTGTTTTGGCCTCTACCACTTCTACTGGAAGACTGTTCCATGTATCCACCACCCTCTCAGTAAAATAATGCTTCCTGATGTTACTTTTAAACCTTTGCCCCTCTAATCTAAGACTATGTCCTCTTGTTTTGCTACTTTGTTTCCGTTTAAATATACTCCCTTCCTCTACCTTGTGGATTCCCTTTACGTATTTAAATGTTTCTATCATATCTCCTCTGTCTCGTCTTTTTTCCAAGCTGTACATGTTAAGATCATTAAGCCTTTCCTGGTAACTTTTCTCCTTCAAGCCGTACACCATTTTAGTAGCCCTTCTCTGAACTCTCTCTAAGATGTCTATATCCTTCTGGAGATACGGTCTCCAGTACTGCACACAGTACTCCAAGTGAGGTCTCACCAGTGCTCTGTACAGTGGCATGAGCACTTCCCTTTTCCTACTGCTAATACCTCTCCCTACACAACCAAGCATTCTGCTAGCATTTCCTGCTGCTCTATTACATTGACTACTTACCCTTAGATCCTCTGAAATAATGACCCCTAAATCCCTTTCCTCAGATGTTGAAGTTAGGACTGTATCAAATATTCTATATTCTGCCCTTGGGTTTTTACGTCCCAGGTGCATTATCTTGCACTTATCCACATTAAATAGGCGTAAAAATTAAGAGGTCGTGCTCAGTACTCGCCCCAGGGAGGTCCCAGGGCCTCAAAAAATTGGACCAGGGGTCCCAAAGGGAAATGATCGGTAGGAGGGAACCAGGTAATACGCGCCTCTGGCTACCCAGGACGCTCTCAGCCAAGGAACCCTACGGTTGACAAAAATTAAGGAAAAGGTCGCCCCCCTTACCAAAGGGGACAGAAAAATTGTTGTTTAAAGATAGTTAAGATCCGAATTCGCCCGGAGGGGGGGGGGGGGTTGTGGGACTCAAATTGGACCAGGTGTCCCAAGTGAGACTGGCTGTAATAGCACAGGGTAGCTGACACAACTGTCCACACCGTTAGTCTGAATTGGAATGAAAGAAAGAGAAAAAAAAAGGAAACGTAATGTTTAGGTGCGCCTCGGGGGTGGTCGGGACATAGGAAAATTGGGGAAGTCCCCTCCAGGGAGAAGACAACTCCCAAAGGGAAAGGTATAGTGCTTGTCCCACGATCCCCACACCAGACAAACAAGTCACTAAGAAATAGCAAGGGCCCTGCATAGAAGGTGCGTCTGTCTTGTGTGTACGCAGCGGGAAAAACGGCCGGAGTGGTGCTGAGCTGTTGGGTGAGTATAGATCCCCCTGGGATAACCCAGGACAACAAAAATTGGGAGCGGAAACTCTAGCAGTCACCTTTTACCAGGTGGGCGCCGCGGGCTATCACCCTGTCGGCGCCTGCAGGATCGACTGAGGAGCAGGCCTCTTTACCTCCACGTGGGGCCCGCAAGATGGCGGCTTTGTGCGTCTGTCTCAGGCCCTTGATTGTGAAGGTGCGCATCTGCATCCAGGAAGGCAGCTCCTGCAAGTGTCCGCACGGTGGTCAGAGTCGGCAGGCAAAACCGGGATCCCAGGAGAGGGGAGAGCTGAGGTTCCAGAGGTCCCGCCTGGAACAGGCTGGGACAGGCGGCCTATTTACGGCCTGGTGACTCCGGGGCTACGAATGCTGCGGGTCCGGATCCAGCCGGAAGGTACTAACAGCAGGGTGCAGCAGAGGTTAAAAGCGCTCCTGTCAGCTTTTATGTTGCCAATGATGGCAAAAATCTGCTTAGCAGAGGATTTTTCCGTAGATGGGTACGGAGCTCAAAGTAAAAGCAGCCATTTGCTTGGCCCGCCTCCCGGAAGTCTTTTTCGCGTCCAGCATTTTTGACAGACAAAATGTTTTTCATATTTAATTTATTTTCTCGGCTACATCAGTCAGAAATAACAACAGTTAAAACTGAATGTGTGGCCACTACTGCATCTTCCGTTAGAAAGTGCATCCGTACTGCACAGGCGCACAGTCCGTACAAAGTGCGCTCGTCTGACACCAGCCTTATTAAGGTGTATCTGAGGAGAATTAGCAGGAGAAGTGAAAATACTAGGCCAAGATAGCCGAACCAGAAAAATTCTCCCATTTCTCTCACTTTCCAAATTGGTTATTTGGTCTAGATTGTTCTCTTCATCTGACAATTCTCCTGAGTTTCACCTGTTAGTGAATAAGCCTGATAGTGTAGTAAAAAGACCACAATCCAAATCACACTGCACCTAGCACTTTTAAATAATTAAATCAGTCACTTATGCTTTCGCATTCAGCTATGAAGTGTATTCAAAATATCGTGCTCATCCATCACGCAAACTCAACTCCCCACCTTCTCTAACAAACAACTAGATCATAAATGCACAGTAAGGCTGGGTTCACACCTCAGCGTTTTACAGCGCATTCCTGCGTGCTGTAAAACGCCGAGACACGGAAATCCCATGATTTCCTATGGGACCCGTTCACACCTGGGCGTTTTACAGCGCACAGGAACGCGCTGTAAAACGTCCTACGCCCAAAGAAGTATGGGAGCTTCTTTAACGCGTATTTGCAGCGCGTTCACTCTGCAGTCTATAACCGTGAACGCGATGCAACGCGCATTCGCACGATACGCGTGTTAAAAAACGCGTGTACTGCGCGCGTAAAAAAACACGCAGGTGTGAACCCAGCCTAAGAGTTGACATTAAAGCAAACCCCTCGTTATGTTGCATCCTATTATGACAGGAATGGATAACTGGTCAAAAAGATTACTGTATTAAGGTACATTTTAGGCCCCGTTCACACGGTGTGATTTTATTGCGCGGATTTTGCCACGACGTCGCGCTTTGTAGCTTCTCCAATGGAGCTGTTCACATCTTGCCGCGCGATGTCGCATCTCGCTGGTACATGACCCTTTTTTTGCGGATTTCATTGGTGGTGCTTTGCAAAATTGCACGACATTATCGCTCTATGTCGTGAATATGAAAATCGCACAGTGTGAACGGGGCCTTAAGATCTTACACCTGTAATTGCCTCAGCTCCAGTCATGCCATCCTGTAGCTCCCTGTCGATGCAGTTCTTAACAGCATAGACAGATAGGCCTTTAGCGATGCCATTACCCTGTGTTTATATTACGAGCAAGCAGAAAAGTCCTTCTGATTCTCCCAATTCTTATATCCCCAGCATAGAATGCTTTCACATTGTCACGCAAATGGTAGAGTAGTGCAGTGGTTCCCACACGATCCTCCAGTACCCGTAACAGGCCAGGTTTTAAGGATTACCTTGGGGAAATGCAGACTGATCACTGAGCAGCAAACCATATCACCTGTGCTTCAGACATCTGGCAAACCTGGCCCGTTAGGGGTACTAGAGGACCTCAGTTTGGAACGATAGTCTCTCCTTCCATTACGCTACTCCTGACATTTTACCTTTAGTACAAAAAAAATAATCTATGCGGTTGTTCATATTTTGGCCAACACGATTTCAAAAGAGCTCGAGTTGTTTCCAGCACAACCGGGTCACATTAAGCGGTCAGAATACAGCTGGTTGCAGTTTATTAAGCAATTCCACATATTAAAATAAATTTTATCTAAGTGTTTTCAGTGCTTAACTAAATTTCCTGTTAGTGTTTGAATAAATAATCCCATAGAAGTAAAGGTTTCCTAATTGGTTGAATCACATTTTAGGTGGCGGTTTAGAACACATTTTAAGACAAACAAAAGAAGTAAAAGGATATTCTGAATCAATATTTAACAATCTCCTGCAGCAGAAGTTTGTACAATTCAACATTGAATGGAAATATAAAATCATATTTTAATGTGAACAATGACATTTAAAATGCGACATCTAAAACAGTTTGCACATAAAACTAGATATCATTTCTGATTAATATGTTCTATACGAATGCATTTACCTTTGGAGGTTCACGAAACATCTGGTCAAGGGAAATAAACTCTAAACTTGGTAGTAACTCCACAAATTGGCTAAATGATTCGAGCTTAACTGCATGACAGCGTATCAGACTGAGATCTACCAGCCGGCTCCAACGCGAGTGTTCTTAATTAAAGAAAGACTTGAGTTTAGAAACAATATGCAAAATAAGGTTTATGAGAGCAATAAGATTGGGCAACAACACTAGTGGCCTGTGTTACATAGGGTCCCCACGCAGGTCTTATAAGGTTTTAGCTCAATGGTGCCATTACAGAGAAGACTATACTATATGCCAATCAGACTGTTATTACCCAAAAAGGGTGGCCAGAACTGGATACAAGAGACATACAGCAATGCCCAACAATCGTTTCGACCTTCTTAGGAATCATTGGGAGGGCATAGCTGATAGCGCTCTGCATACATTTGTACATGTCAAATGGGCAAAACAAGGTTTATAAAACAAATATATATTTAATTCTCATGCTCACGCACCATTAAAGAAACAGTAAAGCTGGTGACATGAAACACACTTTACCTTTGACATTATGGCCAAATACTAGAGGCCCTATTACATTCTTCACGCAAAAACACACGCGCAACGCTTGAATTTTTGCACGAAGCATTAAACGTTAACGCGTGTAAATCAACGCTGGTATTACAACCCTCGTGCATTTTTTCATCCGTCAATAAATAACGCATGGAAAACGGACGCGCACAAATGCGCGCGCAGTAACGTTGCGCGCAGAAATGAGTGGGCGGACTGTTTTTTTTTTTCACACGATTCAGCCAATCAGAAATAAGAACCACAAATTGTCTCACGTTAAGTTTTTGCGCCTGTCAAAGTCAATCTGTGCATATATGCTGCATCAATAAAAAAAGCACGCACAACTTCTCAAATTTATTGGTTTGGTATGAGTAGAATATGTAACTATACTTTGCTGCGTATTTTTTTTTGAGCTGGTGTATTTGGGTTCGGCCAGATAGAATCTGCTATTAACACCAGCTTTTAGGAGTTGCTGAAATTATGCACGCAAAAGCTGTGCGTTACAAACTGAGCATAGATTGTAATACCATCCACGTACCAGCGCAGAAACGCATTTGCGCTCACAATGTTAAGTATAGGACGCGTGAAGAACAGTAAAAGCTCCTGCAGAGTTCGCGCAGGTTCACCCGCGGCAGACGTATATATGCGCATTTGTTGCACTGACATTGCAATACGACGATCTGCGCGAAGGGTTTTGCCCCTCGCGTTAATGTGTTTTTGCGCACGCACTGATGTTTGCGTGAAGATTGTAATAGGGCCCTACATGTATCAAATAAAAAGTGTACAGTGCAATCATTTACACATACATTAATTGCACCTTGATAGGGAATATGTACATACAGAACGAATCTAAAAGTTAGCAGGAACAAAACAAAGTCTCAAAACAATTTTAGCATAAGACACATCCAAAATGTCAAATAATGGATTTATATACCATAAGGAGAACAAGAGCATCCTCTCAGATTAAGACAATAATATGACATAATTGGTTAAAACATATTTTATATGAGGCAATTAAACAATAAGAAAAGGCAAAAAAAATATATATATATATAATAATAAAGTACCAGTGATCCAATTTTTTGGATTGTGAAGGTGAGGGCAGTTGTATATAATCAGGTGTTTGATGGAAGAAAATACTTCATTTACAGCTTTCATCCCAATATCTGTGATAATGCCAGGGTTTTCCGCCACATCTGCCAGACCATACTTCATAAGATCAGCATTTGTCATTTTACCTAAGCCAGATAAGAAGATAAGCCAAATTACTTGTCATGGAAACTGTCACGTCAGCACAAGATGCATTGATATATTATAGGTGCAATACAAAATTAACAATCCAAATATTTAAATAAAATTATGTCAATATATGTGGTACATGGAAATTAAATAAGTTATATTAAAACAGGTTCATACATTGCAGCAAAAACTCATCCACATATCCAAGGTGTAAGGTTTCAAACTGTGGAAATTCAAGCTCTGCCATCTTCAATGCAGAAAAAACACCATCTTTGGTCAGGGAAGGTTGGATGCGCACTTCATGTAACCTAGGAAATAAGTATTACTTTAATACATATCATTGTTAATTTTCTACTCGTAAAATATAAATCAGGAAGCATTGCATCCCAGCGTTAATACAGAAAACGCAGGTGATCATGACAGCCTTCTTTAATAAAATTACAGAAAAATTTAAATAATTTACTTTAAGATTTGACAAATTCATGGCAAATGCATCAATATGGTATAAAATTAGGAGCAGGCCATCCATATGCTGCAAGAGACATCAATGAGCATTTCAAGATATGTTTTCTTGTTTAATTATTCTCCCCTCTTGGACTTTGTATCCTACGGAAAAGACCCGTCAAAAAGACCCCTCTTTAAAATTGATCTTCCAATTTGGACGTGTTACCAATTCAGACGTGGCTCATTTTGAACAAGCAGAATTTGTCCATGGCTGAATTGAACACTGTGTTCGTGTCAAAAGGAGCAGAATCTGTTGCCTAAAAATTAGGCAAAAATGGAGCAGAATGTTAGTGTTAACCCTAAATGTAACCCTGAACCTAAGCAAAGCTCAAATTTATTTATTTATAAAGGATTATACCAGGAAGGATACATTGAGATTTCTCTCGTTTTCAAGAATGTCCTGGGTTCAAGAACATTGAATCTTTACAGTAGGTACAGAAATACAAAGTAATAAAATACAAAATATTAAAACACAAAAATACAGATTAAAAGAACATAAATATGTAGGAACTATAGTCACTATGTTACAGGTTTACTTATGCATTCTGTATCGAGGTATGTTAGTAGAGATCTCTTAAGTGACCTTAGACTGGGGAAAGATTTGATGGCGTCCAACCCTAATCTCTAGCCCTCACTTCTAATACTAGCTAACAAAAATGAGGATTTGTTTCCTTTTTTGGACCTGAGCATCCAATTCAGTCGCAGCCAAATGAAACACATTTTCATGTCTGAAGCAGACAAATGCTGTGCACATTCAATATCGACCGCGCCAAAATTGGAAACATCCAATCGAAGCACCATTTTTAAAAACACTTTCTTTTTTTAAAGTGTCATCTCGATTGTAAACCCTTGTGCTCTAGGTGGGGAGAAAGAGAGAAGAGGTCTGAAAAACCAAACAAGAAGTTGATAAAGGAAGCAATCGATTTGATGCCCGAGATTGAACACTTACCTTCTAGCAGCAGTGATTATAAGGTAGCCAAGATCGACTTCCAGTGCATTCTTGCATGCGCCAAGCACAATGGTGTGTAGATTTCGAAACCCACCTACCAATACACGAAGCAAAAAGAAAAATATTAAAATGAGAGAATAGTAGCAGAGCAATTCTTCATAATGACTCCCAAACACTGTAACTATCCTGTAAAACATGGTTCAAGGATGTCCACTTCCTAGGACACGGAATTTTAAAAATGCAGGAATTTGCAAAGAAACCGCTTCAACCAGACATTTGATCATGCATAAAGTCAGTCTTTCAAACTTACTACAAAATGACAGCTAACGCCCACTTGATGTCCACATAAATGATCAAGTACTCCACCAGAATGTCAGCAAAATTGTATTTTGGTCAATGCAACAGGCCTTTGATTTATTTTTCAGTTAACTTTTTTGACATTAACATTTTGATAGTCATTTAGTTTCTGTGCGCTGCATAATCTTTCCCAATGAGGATCAAGCACTAAGAACTAGTAATCAGCAGTCTATATGTGAGACATTATGTGCAGTCCTTCCCAGTTTGGCCTGATAACTAGAAAAGTGAACAACAAATGTGTTGAAGGGATGATGCTGTTTGTTTATTTGGTATATTTGGATTTCAGGACAGCCGGTATGATTACAATGCCTAAATATAAAATTTTGAAGAAGAAAAAAAAATCAGCTTGAAACACTGTAGAACACCCTGTTTATGTGTGTCTTGTAACTGGGACCATGAAATTGAATCCCAAGCAGAGAGAGTATTCCTAAACGCAGGACAACTGTATTGTGCTTACGGAGTGACAATTTGGCGCACAGGTTGTATTACAATTATTACAACACAATTTTAAAAAGAAAACAATTTGCCCCAACACACGTCTGTCACCAAAATAAAATATTTTTCAAGAACAACCTAGCGCTCAAAGGGTTAGGAATGCGGCCATGATAAAGAATAGAATAAGGCGGCTGTCCTTTGTACACAAGGTTACAAAATATTGGAAAAAAGACTAGCTTATACAGTAGATTTCTTAAATTGTTCTAAACTTATGTATACATTATTAGTACGTATTAAATCCTATTAAAACCTTTTTGGTGTCAAACTTTACATACCAGATCGCCAGCTGTCCTCTACCACATGTTGAATCAGACCACCTAGAAATGGAACTCGTACAAGCTCTAAGTGTTCCAAGTTGCGAGCAGAAGCTAAACCTGTGACTAATGGCACATACTTCAAGGAGTTCGTAGGACCTTGAAAGAAAAAGGATAAAATCATCTGAATTGGTAATTGAAGGGTTTTTTTCCTAGATCATTTTACGTTCTATACACACTTGCATAGTAGATAGACTGCACTGATGCCAACCAATGTCAAGGTAAAGAATTGCCTCTATATGGCGCTGCACGTGGTAAATGGAAACAGATATACTAATCACGAATATAATATCTTCAAGGTACAGAAAAATCAAATCAAATACTTATGTACAACAGGATATAAAATAATGTGCTTAAGCAAATATTCTACAAACTGTATTGTTACAATTGGTTTTAAATCCAACAAATTAAGCAAATCAATACGTAGACTCTAGTGCCACCTGGTGGTTAAAAGTGTGTGCAAATAAAGTGCAATGGTCACAAATTGGTAGTATGGCGCCATCTAGTGTCCAAAGTACATACTCCATTTTAACTATACAATGTAGCATATATATATGGATGGTTTCAAGTAGGCTGCGGGCAAGAGCACACTTTTCGCGTCCGTCTGACCGCACTGTTTGCTGTCCGTCGCAGCTTTTCAAAGGAGTCAATAGAGTGCAACGGATGAAGCAGGGGCGCACATTTTCACACGGGGCATTGTATGTTGCAAGGGATGCCAAAATGATTATTAATCTTTATTTATAAAGCGCTAGCATGTTCCGCAGCGCTGTACAAAATGGCAATAACGTGAAAAGGCTACAACAGACGTAGAGAAATCCCTGCATAGTTGTTTTTCCACTCAATGTCAGTCTCTAACTGATACGACTGCATTCACACTGAATGCATCCGTGTGACTGCACTTCCCTGCGTCCGACTGCTGGATGGGGGGGCCACACAGGGTAGCGTGTGCACTAGCTGCGCGCACCACCACCGGACGTGCTTTCAGTCTCCCCGTAAAAAAGCTGTGACGGACGCAGACTGAGTTACAATGCGCGATCCTCCATAGGAGGCTCTTGCTTTGTAGCGCTGAGAGCACTAACTGCAGTCAGCGAGGTGGCCATACGGGCGTTAGAGTGTCAGGAATTTCCACTCTCCCGGACGTTCCTTCCGCTCTGAAAAATGCTTGTGTGCCCAGAGCCTACAATGTAAGCACAATCTCATCCGTTATAAAGTGCATCTGTTTCGGTCAGGGTCAGACTAGAGTCTTTGAGAGCGAAAGGAACGTCCATGAGAGTGGGCGTCCTTCCACTCTGATGCCCGACTGGCCACCTCGCTGAGCGCAGTTCATGCGTTAAGCGCTGCAAGGCTCAAGCCTCCTATGGAGGATCGCGCTTTGCTGCCCCGTCAACGCGTGTCTAGCGTTTTGTCGGGTAGGCTTTCTGCAGACGCTTTTAGCGTGCACAATTCGTGCGGGTGCTAGTGTATGACCTGCCCGTCGAAGCGTCACAACACTGCACTAGATGCTGAGAGGCACGTCAGTACGGGTGAACCTAGTGCGCTTGTCTGACCACGGCCTTCAACAGACTCACTGTGCGCAACCAGTGTGCTTGTGTGACCACAGCCTAAAAAGGCTGTATAGCATCAGTTAGTTATGACTGATGTGGAGAAAAAAAAAAAAGAAAGCTGTATGCGGGGGTGTCTATGTCCATTGTAGCTTTTTCATGTCGACATGCGTTGCCCGTGCGTGAAAACGTGTGCACGTGCATCATGTGTTGTACTCTATTGACTCCTTTGAAAAGCTAGGATGGACATCAAACTGCAGTCAGACGTCTCGCTTTCTCAACGTCAGTCAAAACTAATAGATACTATAACAGCTTTTTTCCTCAACGTCAGTCATAACTAAATGACAATGTAACCACAATCCCATCTGTAATAAAGTCCATCCATTTCAACAGACGCAATGTGGGCAATAAGTGCGCTCGTGTGACTGCAGCCTAAACTGAAAAAAAATGTGTTTCCGAAAGTGCAAAATTCAGATTGTTCGTTACCATTCGGAAAATAGCATCCACTTTAGGGTAGTTGTTCCCACTTGTACAGACAAGGTAACGTGCATTTCTAAATTGTCATATATTCAGTGGGCTATCCTGGGTCAGAAACTGCCAAGCTGTAGTTAGGACACAAAATAAGAATTACTATATCTTACCAGCACAATTACGCATTACGAAAGTGCGTAGACTAATGCACAGGAAGTCTTTAAAAGGCTGAGGCTTGGTGAGACGCACCCACTTTAAGTAAAGATGTCGAAGCATGGGGATGCAGGGGATTTCTGGAACGTTTACGCCTTTTAAAGATTTAAAAAAAAAAAAAACATGTAATTGAAATAAGAATAGTAACTTTGTGAAAATCATATTATTAAAACCTGCAAAATATGGAATAAAAATATAGATATCAAAATACAGGACTCTTGCCATGTCACATTAACAACGCAGGGGAAATAAAGGCAGACAAAATAAAACGGGCAGAAGGTATTAAACTTCCAAGAGGACAGTGACTTATCTTCATCATTGTCGGTACTAGTGTAGGCTTTTTCAATTGCTGTGCTAGCAGCGGCAGGTGTGTAATAAGAGCTTGGTATATAAACAGAAGGTGATCAGGAAACTGGAAAACAGAATGCTCCAAACAGGGACTTGAATGATAAGAAAACACAAAAGAAAAAAACCTACACTTCACATGTCACACTGTCAATACATTGTTTTTTTATCGAATTATATTGCCATTCAGGAGGAGTGCCTGGGTTCCCCTTTCACTAATCTTCACCTGAGTTTGCTACTCCATGGGTACATTGAGCACCTAGCTTTCGATGTAGTATGAAATATGAATCACATGTATTGACCATTTATGTTTTAGTAGGTGAGGTAGACCGAGCCTGTCTGGTGTTTTGAGCACTATCCAAAAGACCAATTGGAGGATCCAGACATGTTCACTACCTAGCAATGTTTCTTGCAACTAAACAGCCATAGTAGGCTTTAAGGTGGTCCTTTCTAGGAAGAGACAGATTATCGGTGGCCGATATTCAGCAAATTACTGATATGGGTATCGGCCTCTTATATGAAGATATTGCCAATAATTGGACAAGCTGGCTCACTGCAACCTCCCACAGAACGGAGCTCATTCGGTGCAGATTTGGGGCTTCTGCTACAGCAGGCTGACATCTCTTCCTGCAGGACTTCCCCTGCCCACTGATGATATTGTGCATAAGCGTGACAACAGAAATTGGGCTTCCATCCCATCTGGCAGGGAATTACCTATATAGGAGATGCAGGGGATCTGTTGGCCCGCTGTATTTCTGGTACCTATTTCCTACAGCAGGGGGTCGGCTACCTCGGCCCTCCAGGTCTTTTGGAACAACACTTCCCATGAGGCTATAGAACACCGAATAAGTAGCTGAGAATTATGGCAGCTGTAGTTCCAAAACATCTAAAGCACCAAGGTTGCAGACCCTTACATACAGGGTATTTGAGAGATCATTGCAAAAGCCAGAGTCTAGACACGGCCATATTGTTTGTAAAAAGTAAAGCTTAAATTATTTTATTTTTTTATTAAATTGAATAAATTAAAATGGACATGATGCGATGTTAACAATTTTATTAAATGCATTCTGCTAATGGCATAACGTCAGAAATGTCTTACCCACTAAGTGCAATGTCTGAATTTTGGCAGCAATAGGGATTTTCAGTTTATTCTCTGGTGGTATAGGAAAAGCTCCGTTACGATTCCTAAATTTGCCCAAAATATGAACATCTGGCATGTATGACCATATGGCTTCCACAAGTTCAAGATGTGAGGTTTCCACACCCTGTTGAAAACAGCACATATAAATATACATATATTGCACTTAGAGGCATATTTAGGATTACTGCTGCCCTGCACACCGGTGGACATTTAATAAACATGAAATCAATGAACGACCCCCCCCCCCCCACAGATGTAAACACCCTGGAAAAAAGCAAGAGGGTTTACCAGAGGTGTTGTGATCACCACTAACACAACCGGGTAATACTCACCCCACAATGTAGGACTAAACCTAACAAATTATAGACAAAACAAGTAGAAAAATACTACCGAGTAGCCGAAGTTGCTCAGTACCGGGAGGACCGGGAAAACAGGGACAAAAATACATCAACCCTTATTAGAGACACGATGGAAACAATAATGGAACAAAGAAAAAACAAGTAAAACCGGCTAGCTCAGCAGCAGGCACTAATTATAGATAGAGTGAAGGGATGCTGGAAATTAGTCATGTCGTGAGTGTAAGAAAAATGAAAAAGTCACAAGATTGGAATGGCAAAACATTGGATATAGATCACAGCAAAATAGTACTGCTAATTATGAATCCTGACATATTAGCTCACACCTTATATACATATGTAGAGATATCAGCAAAACAAACAGCTGTGGACACAGAGGTATGGTAAATAAAACACCACCGCCAAAATACTGACCTTACAATGGGTGGATTTCTATCCTTGCCCTGTCACAATACCACAGGCTCATGTGACATGGTGGCACTACGATTGGTGCGCTCACCTGATTTTAAATCAATGAGCTTTAACGATACAAATGTTGCTCAGCATTATATATCGGATAATGACTGAAGGGCGTACTAGTGGTTGTTTAATTGAATGATGGAGGTATTTCCACTGCAATTTATGATCGCTACTTATATCTAGCTAAGATGCGGGGATGGAAGTTTGTTTATTGCTCCCGATGAAGCAGGTCTTGGATCGGTGAAACGCGTGTCAAGCACCGTTTTAATATGGTCTGTTTGTGCAACTCCGCAGGGGAATGAATTTTAATAAAGGACTCAGAGGCTCCTGTTGCAATCTCTTTCTTGCTTTATAAAGCAGCAGCAAGATAATCAATGAAAACCATGTAAAAAAACTGTTTGAAATAAAGAGAAAACATATCCAGTGTACATGGTCTTGACCCAATCCCCCCTCCTTCCACTCGAGTTAGTCCATCATCCTGTCGCTCTCCATAAAAGGACATGCCCAGCCTCCAAACTTCCTCTTTTTCTTGCTGCTGACAGATAAGTATACACTACATTCCATTTCAGTCTATCGGTCTCTGTGTTTTATGGGACACCTGGCTTTAACCAAGGTGACCTCCGTGTTTCTGTGTTTAGGTTACTTATCTCCCTCTGTGGGTGGTTTGACTGCCCCGGCTTGCGCTCTCTCAGCTGGACACTGTTATTTTACCATCGCGAGTGCCGTGCGGCTCCAGCCTCCCCCAGGGGAAGGGGCACATACGTGTCCAGCACTCGCGCTTTCCTCTGGCTTCACATCCTGCTTCTCGCAGTTGACTCGTGCAGAGTGATTATGCCATGTTCGAACACCACCAAGCGCCAGGCCTCCTGTAAATCATCATCAGCACAGGAGTCAGATTCGGGGGAGGGCTCAGCCCAGCGCGACTCTGGATATGAGCAGGCTCCCTTCCCCATGGGCTCTGAGATTTCCTCTGCAGAGGAATCCCAGCCCCTTGAACCCCAGGTGCAGCCTCCATTGAGTCTGCTGTGCTTAAAGCAGTATCAGCACTATCAGTTAGTTACAAAACATTTATAAAGCTCAAACACGTTCCGTAGCGCTGTACAAAAAGGGGAGACAAAATAACAAATATACATAGAGTACACATTACACATACCAAACAGGAGAGAAGACCCTGCTCGAGAGCTTACATTCTAACAGATTCCTTTAAACATTCCCTTGAGAATTGCTGATGCAAAATATGATGATGACCCGGCACACCTGGGAGATGATGTGGGCGATACACTCACTGCGGTGATGCCCTCTGATGCCCCCATGGCCACCACCAAGGGAAAAGAGCCCACCAAGAAACAGTACGGTGCGGCTGGAGGTGCTGGTATCCCCGCATCACAGCCAGGGGCTGCTGCGGCAGGCACTTGCGCACCTTGCAAGCGTACTCAAAAGTCAAATTATTCTGAGGGGGGGGGGGCTCCAGAAACCGCAGCAGACCTGCGACCCCTCAACCCAGTCCTCCTGCAATCCATGCCCCGGTAGATCACTCCCAATCAGAAGGGGAGGAAGACATGGGAGATGCTCTAGAGGTTTATGCCTCGGAGGATGAAATTGTAGACACGTATCTACATGATCAGAGAGCACCTGAGCAAGCAGGGCTCGTTTATGACCCACAGGGCAATTCTCTATTCTGTCCAGAGGACCTGTCACACCCTCGGTCCGCCGAGTGGGTCCCACTCCCCCATGTGCAAAAATGGGTGGATTTTCAGGTGCGCTGCCAGCTTGATAAAGCCTCTCGTAGCAAGATGAAAGCGGAGTGCCCCCGGCCCACTACTGTGGGAAAAACCTGCAGGACCCCTGAGATTGACAAAAAATTAATTGAATTTGCTACTCCTAAAGGATGGTCCCCAAAACGGGGCATAGGCCAGGCCTTTCGCACCTGCCAGGACAAGCTCCTGGACGCCACGGGGCCCCTAGTTAAGCTGTTTGATGTGGCTGAACAAGCCAAATCCTCTGACGCCCCGCTAGACCCTCATGTCACCACCAATTGGGTGCAGAGGTCCCGGTCTTTTCTGGGCAACACCAATGCGGCTTTAGCGGCAGTAAGGCTCACGTGCATCCTGCTTAAAATGGACTTACAGCTTTCTGGGGTAGCAGATAATGAGCTGGGTGCCAAGGCTCCAGGAGTTTTGTTTGGTAGGGGTTTTTTGAAGGATATGTGCGAATATTCAGGCGCCTTTATCACGATGCACAAGGTCACCTTCTCCATAAAGTTTCTCCCCGGGTGTTCTGGCTCGGTCTCGCGGGTCGAGCTGCCGGTCGTACAGGGGCGAACTTCTCCCATCCGTTCCCAGGCTCCATTGCTGACAGCTCTGCGGGGACCAAACAGCAAACTGCCTATTTCTTCCCTTCACGCTCTAGACCCTGGCGCAGCCGAGGTTTCCGCACGTTTAGAGGAGGGCGAGGAGCCCTTCAGGCGCATCCAACAGGTAGTTATACCACAGGGTATGTGCGGGTGGGGGACCGCTTACGCTTCTTTATTCCCGTCTGGTGGCGTATCTCATCAGCTACGTGGGTCCGTCGCACCATTCAGGTTTATCTCTATAGAGTTAAATTTCTCCTCCACCACAACGATCTCTCCCTCTCCCATTGGTATTGTCGAAGGAGGACAGCGCATTGGGGACGCAGACACGGCGGAACTCTCCCGCAAAGACACAGTAGCTCACTCAGCACTAGAATCAGTTTTGTTTATTGGGGATATACTCGTTTCAAAGTATGGCGGCGGTCTCTGGTAGATCCTCACCCTATAGGGTCTTATCTCTGCAACTAGACGACTAGCTCGCGTAGATAGTTCTAACTGTTGCCTCTCTGACTGGGCCGTTGGCAGTAGTCTCCAGGGCCTTCCTCAGCTTCTTCTGGAGAGGCACCACCTGGTGGTTTTTCGCGGTCTCCCGTTCGACTTCTCAGCAGCCTGGTGCTTCGCCATTCGGAGGCTGTCAGGTTGATTGGACGGCATCCTCCTGATGGCGGAGTCGGAGGCTCTACTTTACTGTTGTATTCGACTGACGTTTCTTCTCCTCCTATAGTGTTACTAGCGGTGTTTCTGAGGCTCCTACCGGCTTTCACGGACCTTCTGAAGGACCCTGTCGGGCTCCTGCACCTCTTGCTGACCCTAGGGTCTTGTCCCATCTTGGCCTCCACGGTCTCAAGCGGGTCGGGGCAGCCGGAGGAGTTTCGGAATGCACTACCACACTCCTTCACTCCGCCTGGTCCCCAGGCCCCTTATCTTGCAATTATTAGTTCTGGACCAGGTGGTTTTGTTGGTATTTGTAAGGGTCCTGGGTCCCTTTCAGACCCCTGTGAATATCATTCGATTTCTCACAGAGGTTACCGACCGCGGGGGGCGGAAATGCTCCATGCCCCTTAGGTTTCTCGCTCTGCTCTTTTGGCGTTTCACTTGGGTTTTTCAGGATCCTCCTCTAGGCAAACATTTCCTGGTCTGTTCCCCTTTTCAAAAGGGTCAGAGTTTTTCTCGTCCTTTGCTCCCTCGGTACTCCTCTATCTGGGTTGGGGGAAGATTACTCCGTTTTTTGGTCTTCTGGCCTTTTCGCCCTGACTTGTCACTCCGGCAACTCTCGGTGTACCTGCTGGTGTTCTTTGTGCTGGATTAGCGGGTGTATCAGGCTAGGACTCTGCCTTTTCCGAAGGGCGACGGGTTCCCCTGTTTAGCTTCTGATCCCGCATGCTTCGGTCGCTTCTGACTCTTCGCGTGCTAGCTTGATTTGCTGCTTGGTTAGGATGGGGTAGATGTGCCTGTGTTTGGGACGGACGCACGTGCTGTCCGTTCCGCTGTGGCTTCTTTTGGGGCCGCGTCTGGCTGTCGCCTCAACGCTTTGTTACGGTCCACAAGTTGGTTGAAGGGGGTCACTTTTCGTACCTTTTCTCCTGTGGTTCATTGGTCGTCTGCGATGTTGGGCCAGCTTTGCACTTGCAACAGGAGCCTCAGAGTCTGTGTATTAAAATTATGGAATTTAGCCAAGTATGACGGTAAGTTAGAATTTTAATAAAAGACTCAGATGCGAGTATTGCCACCCGTCCCTCGCAGGGCGGACTCTGGTTTTCTGGCGCTGCATTCTCACCTCTCGTGTGGTGTCTTACCATTTTTTTGTCTTTCAGCTTTGTAGACGTGGAGTCTTCTTCCCTGGATCTTGGGCCTCTGGGTCTCTCCACGAATATTGGATTTTGTTTGGTTTTCTTTCCACAGCTTGGACTGTTTCTGCAAGACCGGGTACGTGGTTTGGCAGAGCTGGTCCTTTGAGGATTTATAGTGCGCTGTTCGTCGTCTTGGAGGAATCTTTCCTTCTGGTTTCTACTTCCGATTTCTGATTTTGTTGTTCCGTGTTTGGTTGTACGGTCTCAGCAAGAACGAGAAAGTTTGGAGCTTGGGCAGGTCCTTTTATGGAGAGTGACAGGATGATGGACTGACTCAAGTGGAAGGAGGAGGGATTGGGTCAAGCCCATGTACACTGGATATGTTTTCTCTTCATTTCAAACAGTTTTTTTACATGTTTTTATTGATTATCTTGCTGCTGTTTAATAAAGCAAGAAAAAGAGATTGCAACACTTGCCTCTGAGTACTTTATTAAAATTCTAACTTACTGTTATACTTAGCTAAATTCCATAATTCTAATTGAAGGAGTATGGAAAACAATTATGAGTGACTTTTTCATTTTTCTTACACTCACGGCATGACTAATTTCCAGCATACCTTCACACTATCGATAATTAGCACCTGCTGCTGAGCTAGCTGGATTTACTTGTTTTTTCTTTGTTACATTCCTGTTTGCATTGCGTCTCTAATAAAGATTGATGTATTTTTGTCCCTGTTTTCCCCTGTCCTCTTCCGAGTACTGAGCAACTTCGGCTATCCGGTACTATTTTTCTACTTGTGTTAAACATGAAATTAAGAGGAAAGGAACTTACGGATCTCAATGATCCAGACAAATGATGAGGTAAGTACCAAAAAATAAAAAAGTTTTATTAGTTATTTTTATTGTTAACAAAACTTTTTTATTTTTTGGTACTTACCTCCAGTCTTGGGTGAGGTCATTACCCGGATCCAACTATGGGGCACTTGCATTTCTCCTATTGACCCCCCTCCTTTATGGTGGGGTCCTCTTATGAAATTAAGAAGAAAATACATAACCTAATGGGCCATTTAGGTCAATAAAAAATGTAATTTACAGAAAAACTAAAGTATCTTATTTATGATTTCTAGTAACATTACAGCTTAGAGAATCAATGCTGAAAATGTTGTTCCTTTGCAGCTCTGTCACACACACCGGCACAACACAAAATATTAGACCTCTAAAATAATTACAAAACATATGCTCCCCCCCCCCAACTCTGTTGCCCTAGGCCGAAGCCTAAATGTCCTAAGCAAAAATTCACCCCTGGACTTCGAGTACCTCTGTCAATTTCTGATGTTACAGCGTACTTTTAGGCTAGGGTCAGACGAGCGTGATTTCTACGGACTGTACGTCCGTGCAGTACGGACATCATCAGTACGGATGACGCAGTAGTGGTCACACAGTCCGTTTTTTCACTGAAGTTATTTTTTGACGGATGTAGGAGGGAAAAATAAATTACAATGAAAAAACATTCTGTCCGTCAAAAATGCTGGACGTATAAATGCAGTCCGTCTGACCATGCTCCATCACTCACACACAAAGCTATGCAGACGTTGTGGACGTGGCGCACTCCGCACGTCCGTTCTAGCAGTATTACGTTCTTGCCTAACCTGCGTCCGTTTGCCGCGGCCGTCATGCGTCCGCAGTTCAGTGCGGACGTACTTCATGTGTCAGGCTCCAATGGACTTTCTTTCATGCTATCACGGACGTACTTTTAGGCGCAATCACGGACGTGAACACTACGCTCGTCTGACCCCAGCCTTAAACACGTCACTGATAAACGGGGCAACAGAATGGAACAACAATCATTTTACAATGTTTTCAGGCCATATTGCAAAGCACTCACCAGGAGGTTCGGACAGGACTGCAAAGCTTCTAGCACACCAGGAATGCTAAAGGCCTCATGGCCCCGAACTCTGCGTCTTTCCAAATACCTTGGGTGAAGACCGTAAAGCTGTTCAATGTCTGGCATCTTCTTCAGCAGTTTTAGAAAACTGGAATCAGTAAAACCTAAGATAAGACATAGGAGAGCAGCAAGCAATAATTAGCAATATGAGGCTTAGCAAAAAGACTGCAACAATCAGCTAAGCGATTCATGTAAGAACCAAGCATTTCACCGTAGACTACCGCTTTATCCTTATCACTACCGAAAAAGAGCATATTTTCTCATCAATAAACAATTTAAATCTAGTCCATTAAACCGCATATAAACAGGTGTGAAAAAGTGTTGGCCCCCTTCCTGATTTATTTATTTTTGCACGTTTGTCACACTTTAATGTTTCAGATCAAACTAATTTAAATATTAGTCAAAGATGGTGGATGTTCGAAAAAAAATGGACCTGTAATTCCATAACATTCAAACATAAAGTCCTTTCACCTATATAAAGCATATACTTAGGCCAAATCCAAAACTACAATGAACGAGCTTTTGCTTTCTGTTTATTTATACAGATACACGACATGTAACTCACATCTGCAAGTATCTATTTGAACAACGCACCTGTTGGCATATACTCCCACCAGCGTCCAGCGCAAAGATCAACCATCTTCACAACACGCAGGTATAGTGTTACAGCTTCTTTTAACTTGCGGGAAAGACATTCCATGCACATGATGTCTTGAAGAGGAAGGTACCTGACCAAAGAACATAAGTTAGTACAACAAAGACATTGCCTAAAACAAGCTTTAAAATGTCCTAGTTTGTAAAAATGAGCAATAGGGGTTAATTTCATCACAGGCAGCTAAAAATGTGTTTCTTTAGGTATGGAACATGAGGCAAACATGTTTCCATTACCATGTGCAATTATAATTCCCCAGGACAGCACTTGCTGTAAATTCTTGCATTGATCATTTACATGGTGCCCAGCTGCAACCTTGTAAAATCTAGGCAGGCATATCAAGGTACTCTTTGTTAGGAGGTAATGGCAGCAAATAATTGTGCAGACACGTGACATGAAAAAGAACCTGTGTACAAACAAAACATATCTTCAGACTATCACAATTATGGCCTTTTTTTAAAGTCAGAATAAAAATTGTTTTATGATATTTTGTTGTGTTTATTTCTGTATAATATTCACTGGATACACCAGATCTTATCAACGGAATATTCCCAGAATGATGACAACTTAAGCTCCCTGCACAGGTTATGGTGTTAGAATGTCCCTGGGACCTGAAGACAGATGCATAAAGCTAGGGATACACCGATACCACTTTTTTAAGACCGAGTACGAGTACCGATACTTTTCTTTAATGTCATGTGACGCTTTCCAATAAGAACAGACCATATAAAAATGCCCCCAGCTCACATGTATATATCCCCCCCCCCCAAGATATATATATATTCATACTGCCCCGGCTCATGGATTTGCCCCGGCTCACACATGGATACTGCCCCAGCTCACACATGGGTATGCCCCCCCAGCTCACACATGGGTATGCCCCCCCAGCTCACACATGGGTATGCCCCCCCAGCTCACACATGGGTATGCCCCCCCAGCTCACACATGGGTATGCCCCCCCAGCTCACACATGGGTATGCCCCCCCAGCTCACACATGGGTATGCCCCCCCAGCTCACACATGGGTATGCCCCCCCAGCTCACACATGGGTATGCCCCCCCAGCTCACACATGGGTATGCCCCCCCAGCTCACACATGGGTATTGCCCCCCCAGCTCACACATGGGTATTGCCCCCCCAGCTCACACATGGGTATTGCCCCCCCAGCTCACACATGGGTATTGCCCCATGCACCAGCTCACACATGGGTATGCCCCACCAGCTCACACATGGGTATGCCCCACCAGCTCACACATGGGTATGCCCCACCAGCTCACACATGGGTATGCCCCACCAGCTCACACATGGGTATGCCCCACCAGCTCACACATGGGTATGCCCCACCAGCTCACACATGGGTACGCCCCCCCACATGGGTATGCCCCACCAGCTCACACATGGGTATGCCCCCCCAGCTCACACATGGGTATTGCCCCATGCCCCAGCTCATGGATATGCCTCCAGAGCTCACACATGGGTATGCCCCCCAGTTCATGGACTCCGACCCCCCCCCCCCCCCCCGCGACGATACTTACCTTCCTGGGCGCCGCCGGGAATGTCTCTGCGCGCTCGTTGGAAGGACCCCAGCCGCGACCACGTGGGACCATGTGATCTCAGCTGGGGTCCTTCCAACGAGTGCGCGCGCGGAAACTTTCCCGGCGTCGCTCAGGAAGGTAAGTATCATCGGGGAGAGCAGCTGCAGGGCCTGTCCAAATGCTCTATCAGCATTCGGACAGGCCCTGCAGCTGCTCACTGTGTTTATACTTACCTTCCTGAGCGACGCCGGGAAAGTTTCCGCACGCGTGCTCGTTGGAAGGACCCTAGCCGCGACCACGTGATCGCGGCTGGGGTCCTTCCAACGAGCGCACGCGGAGACATTCCCGGCGGCGCCCAGGAAGGTAAGTATCGCAGAGAGCTCCAGGGGCGGCTGTCCGAATGCCGATAGAGCATTCGGACAGCCGCCGCAGCACCTCGGATGAGGGCAAGCCGGCTCAATGCCGGCTTCCGGTATCGGGAAAAATATCGGGGGGTACTACACGAGTACCAAGTACTCCTGCAGTACCCAGTATCGGCCCCGATACCGATACTAGTATCGGTGCAGCCCTACTTAAAGTTCAAGCCATTGGTGAACGTTACAGAACTTGTTAGCGCTTTATAAAAACTTGAAACTGTAACTGTGAAAGTCATTACAGACTTTGGGCACTATTGGCTGCCTTGAGTTAAAACCGGGACGCTAAGGGGAAAAAAAGGTGGTTGGACGTAATGGGGAAATTACCAACCACTAATTTTTCCCCTTTGCGTCCCGGTTTCACCAGCGGATTACGGGGCAGGCACTGAGTACAGCAGCTTGCACCGTAGCGGCCACTAGGCTCGCGGATGCTCGGGACGGTGCTAATGCACCGTCCTGAGCATCCCCTCCATGGAGGCTTTTGTTGCCGGGTCACATGAATGGCAGGATCTCGCCTCTCGCGAGATCCTGCTGGTCGGCGGACTGAGAGACTGGAGACTTTTTCCCCCCCAGTTTCACTCTGCTCCCGGCGGCCAGAAGCAGCGGATCAGGCCACCATTCTTGTCACATGGTGAGTATTTGGTTTTTTTTTGGGGGGGGGGGGCTTTTCAGCTGCTGCTAACCGAGTCTACAGCAACGGAATCAGATAACACCAGCTGTGAGCTGCTGCCAACTTTCTTGGTTAGCGACAGCTATTAGTAACGAACGTTAGGACCTTGTGATCCTACCACTACTCTCTGCGCTCCCCATGTTAAGTATAGGGAGCGCAAAGTACAGTAAGCAAGCGCAAATACAGAATCGCTAACGCACTTTTTAACCCGTTTGTGATTCAAAAGTGATCTGTGCGGGGCGCTATCACCTTAGGTAACCTAATGCTAATTTATGTGACCGCTGGCGTTAGCTTGAAGGAAGTGATAGAGCCCTATATGTGCATAAATCTGTTAATCTTAAAAAATGCTCCATCGCTGTCAGATAACACGGGTGCTTCATTCAACCCTTTCTGTTCAAACTGCTGATTTCTGGTGGGTTTCCCAGTTGTGACATGGTGCATTGATGGGTGTATATATTCCCCTTATAGGCATTAACCCCCAGGAGGGAATGTATTTGTTTTGCTGCAGGTGCCACTGCAAATTAAGGGTATAAATGGCTCCTGCTTGAGAGAGGGGAATAATGAGATGATGATGTGGACATAGAGAGCTTGAGACACACAGGATGGTGCTACTTCTGAGGTGGGAAGGGTCTCCAGAGGGTGCAGGTTATTAAACCAAAGGTTGGTGTAAAATTTGTGTAGAGTCCCTGCTAGAGAGAGAGATGTTAAGTGACTTTGTGTTGTGTTATGTTTTATTTGATGCTGATACTCCAATAAAGTGAGGAAGATATTACCCGTTAAAAGAGACTGTGTGTGTGTTATATTTGCCCTAGATGACCGTGCTACAGCGCCACTGTGATGTACTGGATCACACCTAGTATACTGTATTACATAAGAACACATTGAATGGACTTTTCAAAGTTCCCATGAAAAGCCTGAAACATAAACGACAATATTCAAAGACTGAAACCAACATGCGCCGGCTACAGCTGGTAATAATAAGTAGTGGGGTTTTAACACAGGCTGGCATCAATGTTGAGTGCCCTGCTTGGCAATGTATGTTAATACTGTAACACTCATAAACCAGACTCAATGACGGCATAGTTGGTGATGGAGAACAGGCAAGCACAGAGGAACATGTCATCATGCAATGCAATACAGCAGGGCTGTTAGACTCCAGCCCCCCAGATGTTTCTGAGCAACAACTCCCATGATCCCCTGGCCATTAATTGCATTGAAGGAATTCTGAGGATTGTAGGCATGAACATCAGGAGGGACATAAGCACGACAGCCCCGTACTACAGGATCAGTCTTTAGTATGAAAGTTATAGTCAAGGTTTATATATTTTCTTGAAAGTGGAACAACAGAATATTTCACGTTCCCATTTATCTACACTTAAACCCCCCCTCCTCCATAAAAGGTCAATACTACTGGTATGTCATACTTACTTAAAAATGTGACAAAGTACTTCATGAGACAGTTGGTTCATGTAATCTTTCGGGTAGCTGTCTTTACCATTTTCACACCCTTCCATACTTGTCCTGCACGGTTTTACAGCTTTCCGTCGAGGCCCCATAGTGATTGAATAAATTAACTCCTTGCAAAATATAAAACAACAGTAATATAGAAATCAATAGAAAATAATCACAGCAGCAAACATCTGACATGCGTATAGTTAGACGAATTATTAAATCATTTGAGGAAAAATGGGTAATATTCCCATAAACATCTGACTGGGTTCTTACATCGATTTAACTGCTTGCATATACGGCAGTGCTTTCCTTTATTACTGTGAATCAGAAGACTGGCTTCCAGTTGCATGTTACAATGGGTAAACAGAAATGTAGCAAAAGTAAACCACACAGGATTGCAATGAATAATAAACATTTAGGGGAAAAAAAATAAAAATCTACATAAGAATATTTACCACCTCTAACACATCATCTGCTTTTAAAAGAACACTCTACACACCCCGATTACATTAGCTGTTTCAAATGGTCAGGCTGTGTGGGGTTTCTTTGGCGCATACAAGCGTCACCAGGCAGCCGGGATTTTGAATGTACTGGCTGCCAGTCTCCGATGATGCCCGCACGTTGTGTGTGCCGATATCCAGTGTTCATTTCATCAACTAATAATTTGTCAAAGACTAAGACCACTAAATTTTTTCAGTGACTAAAAATAAAATCAAGTTAAGTTGACTAAAACTAAGAAATCTATTGACGTTGACTAATTAAAACCAGATGAAAATGCTAGGGAGCCCTAATCTCATGTAACAGAAGTAATTTTCTAGATTCAGATAACATGTGCAACGGCATTACAGCCACTAGTTTATTATTTTTTTATTAATATTTTAGGGTTGCACTTCTACTTGAAAGACTGAAGAATACTATATGCGAGTTATTATAAATCAGGGTATTTCCAATTACTAATTATTTATGTGAAAAAGCCAAGTCATACTCATTTTTCACACATTAAGGCTAGGGTCAGACTAGCGCACTTTAAACGTGCGTTCTGGCGCACTTAATTACGGCCGCACTAGCAGCAAATGACGGGCAATGATGGCCAATATACGAAGTACGGTCGCACGAAAGTCCGGCTGCGCAACGCAAGTGGCAAACGAACGCATTTTGTCGAACGTCAAACCGCTAGTACGGTCGTACAGAGTTCGCTGCGTCCGCTAGCGGCGTGTGTGCGTGATTTGGAGATGTCAGACACTGCTAATGTCCGGCCAACATAACGTCCAGATGCAAAAAGTGTTTTATTGAAGATCCGTACAAAATCACGAACGCAAATGCGCATCGTATGACCGCTATCGCGTACTCTGTGAAAAAATGCGTCCATTCGTTCGAACGCACTTTTTCACAGACAACGCGAAAATGCGTTCGTCTGACCCTAGCCTAATACCGTATATAATAGTTTAATAGAGGTTTACTCCAGGAGTATATGAGTATGGAAATTCCAGAGCATTGCTTAAATAATAATACACTTTAAACCCTTTAGATTTTAGCTTTAGATTTAGTCAATGAAAATGTTATGATGTTTAGCTGACTAAAACTAAAATTTGCTGTCATCATCCTCTCTTCGAACACTCACAGCAGTGAGCGTCCAGAGAGAAGGCGGCCAATGGATCGGTTCTGCACGTGCAGCTCCAATGCATCATTCCATGTGGGCACTGCGGAACTTGCCTAGGGAAGCGCGCCAGTTCCCAGCGACATACGATTTGTGATGTGCCAGGCAAATTGTATTAGGTCTGTATTTTGGAAGTGCAAAGTTCCAAGGGAGAAAAAATAAGAAAAATAATAAATTGGGTAGATACTATTAGGGCAAAACAAGTAGTGGTTTTAGAGTTTAATTTAAAGCCTTTAAAGTTTCTTATTCGGTTAATTTCCCCACACTATTATGCAAAGTATTGTGCAAGCTGCTGGTGCTAAGTAAATATATTAATAAATGTTTTAGAAACTTATCTACATAGCATAATACAGACGTAACGATAACGATCATTGGCACGCTTATCTGAGCCTCACCCTCTCCACCTCTTTGTTAGTTTAACACAGTGTTTCCCAAACCTGTCCTCAGGACCCTCCGCTTCGCCAGGTTTGCCAGATATGTGAAGCACAGCACAGGTGATATGATTTGCTGCTCAGTGATTGCAGGATTCAGTCTGTATTTCCCCCAAGGTGATCTGCAAAATCTGGCCTGGTTGAGGGTCCCGAGGTCAGGTTTGGGAAACAATGGTTTAACGCATCATTCTTACTGAACAGAGCTGCAACAACTGTTGGCACTACACAAATAATCCCCTTGGATCTAAGTACCCTCCAGTTCATCATTAGATTTTCGCATTTGTCTTTCCTATACAACCTATATAGTGGAGTGGAACACCTACATACCAACATGTAGAGCAAAAGCATTAACACATCCAAACTTTGTAACTAGATACATGAGATTTCATTCCCAGGATTGTATACTTTGACACAGGGCCATATGGCATAGGCTATACAGAGGGGTCTACTCTTTCACGAAAGTTTCACAAATAGAAATTAATATAAACTACAAGGGAACATCACTGCCACTGCTGGATAGCGAAGCAGCTATGTATTGCAGGGTGAAAGCTTCAGGGCCACTAACAGGGAGGAGAGAATATTTATTTCTAACAACAGTGAGTAGTGACAGCACCAGCGACACACAATACATGGGCCATATCATTTGCCCTCACTATCCACTAACCAAAGGTATCATTCCTTGCACTAATCAATTATTTTATCACAAACAATTGAAGAAAAGCCCTCACCATACAGTCTCCAACCGGCGTACCTGTTGTTACTGTGAGGAAGGGATGCACTGCACCAGTACTTCCGCCTTTTTTCTTTGCGGTCGCTTCCGGTGACGTAATTATGCGACGCTGACACTTTCGGCCATGTTTGAAGTGGTATAATTATGCATAAACCCTCTCGGTCTGCCAGTGTGTGATAAAGGGCAGGGCAGGGGTGGCAAGTGAAGTGAAATCTTTGCAGCTCCACACGGGTTTTCATGATCGAAAAAGAATAAACGTATGCAAAAAAAGCAAAATGTTTGGTTAGTACATAAAGGTAATCTCTTATTTTTGCGTCTTTTATTAAGACCATCAAGGGAAGTTAGTATTTTAATGTCTATTATTCTTGGTGCTGCTCAATATTTATTCATGTTGCAAGAAAGCTGAGAGGAACAGTCCCATGCCAAGTTTTGCTTACACCACAAATTCACTGCTATAGGCATGCAACTTACATATTTTATTGAGTTTTTTTTCTTCATGTATCTATTACACAAACATTATCCTAAATAGCTGCTGTTATTAACCCCTTCACTGCTGAGCCATTCCACCTCTGCTGTTGAGCTCATTTTGACCGTTTTGTGCACATCATGTTTAACCCCATCGTGACCAGGCGGTTTTACAATTGTCAGTCCGAAAATACCCACTGCTGTTTTTTTGCGATGTTTGTGTTTAGGTAAAAATTTCCTCTGAGGCTGGGGTCAGATGAGCGCATTTTGTACGGACTGTGCGTCCGTGCAGTACGGATGGATGTACTTACTGACTGACGACAAGGTAGTGGCCAAACAGTCCGTTTTTTTCACTGACGGATTTCTTGACTGATGTAGCAGGGAAAATAAATAAAAATGAAAAAACATTCTGTCCGTCAAAAATGCTGGACGTATAAATGCAGTCTGTCTGACCATGCTCCATCACTCACACACAAAGCTATGCGGACGTTGTGGACGTGGCGCACTCTGCACGTCCGTTCTTGCCTAACCTGCGTCCGTTTGCAGCGTCCGTCAGCCTCCGCACTTCTGTGCGGACGTACTTCGTGTGTGGGGCTCCATTTAACACAATTGTATGCTATCACGGACGTACTTATGTGCGGCAACACGGACGTTAACACTGCGTTCGTCTGACCCCAGCCTTAGTCGTTTATGCAACCCACACATATTATACACCGTTTTCCCTGCCATTAAATGGACTTTCTACATATACCATTAGTTCCAACATATCCTATAATCCTATACTATAAAAGAGTAAGGCTTGGCGTGTCCGTCGCCAAGCCTACTCTGCGCATGCGCGCGCAACCAGCGGCGGTTGGCTGCGCGAGCATGCAACCGCCACGGCACGAGCCGGCTGTGCGCTCGCCGCGGCGGTTACAAGATGCACACAGCAGCCGGGTAGAGGCTGCGCTCGCAGCCTCTACCCGGCTGCCGCGCGCATCCAACCCCTGAGCGGCGAAGGGAAAGTTCCCTCGCTTCCGCTCTTTGAAGGACCCAAGCCGCGGTCATGTGGGAGTCCCACGTGACCGCGGCTTGGGTCCTTCAACGAGCGGAAGCGGGGAAACTCCCTTCGCCGCTCGGGAAGGTAAGTATGCAGCTGAGAGCTCCAGGGGCGGCTGTCCGAATGCCGATAGAGCATTCGAACAGCCGCCCCATGTCTGGTCTGGGGTCTGAGCTTGGGGGCAAATATCCATGAGAGCGTGGGGGCAAATATCCACGAGCTGGGGCAGTATATCCACGAGCTGGGGCAGTATATCCACGAGCTGGGGCAATATATCCACGAGCTGGGGCAGTATATCCACATGCTGGGGCAGTATATCCATGTGCTGGGGCAATATATCCACGAGCTGGGGCAATATCCACAAGCTGGGGCAATATATCCACAAGCTGGGGCAATATATCCACAAGCTGGGGCAATATATCCACGAGCTGGGGCAATATATCCATGAGCTGGGGCAGTATATCCATGTGCTGGGGCAATATATCCACGAGCTGGGGCAATATATCCATGAGCTGGGGCAATATATCCACGAGCTGAGGCAATATCCACGAGCTGGGGCAGTATATCCACGTGCTGTGGCAATATCCACGAGCTGTGGCAATATCCACGAGCTGGGGCAGTATATCCACGTGCTGGGGCAGTATTAATAATAGACTGCCCTCTGGGCAGGCTTTCCAACTAGTTTACTATAAAAAAACATGAAATATGATGAAAAAAATGGTAAAAAACACACTTGTTCGTAATTTAATCACCAAAATCTACAACCGCCAAAAAAGACCCCGGCTAAATAGTTTCAAAATTTTGTCCCGAGAATAGAAATACCCAATTTTTACATGTTTTTGCTTTTTAACCCCTTCACTGCTAAGCCAGTTCACCTATGAGTGTTGAGCTCATTCTGACTATTTTTGCTCATAATTTTTAGATGCCAGTTTATGTCCTATTTAATTAAACCTCCCTCAGAGATTTTTTTTTTTAAAAAAAAAACAATTTTTTCTATTTGTTTTTTAACACCTGGTCATGTTTGGTATCATTGGAAAGGCCACGATTAGGCCTCTCCAAAGATGTCAAACATGACCATCTAGCTGCCATGGATCGGGAGATAGGGGGATCGTTTGGATCCCCATAACGGGCCCACTGACATCCTCACACATATGGTGAGGATGTCAGTGGGTGGGAGCAGGGCCGGTTCTTCCACTAGGCAAACAAGCCAACCGCCTAGAGCACACTGCCACCTAGGAGCGCAGGCGGCCCCAACCCAGGTTCCATGATTGTACCCCCTTCCTCATTGTTTGCTTGTGTGGCAGCTCACAAAGTGGACCCTCACGACGCAGAAGGTGGGCGTCTTATGGTGATATGCAGGTGCCACCAGATGACGTGCGGCGCCACAAGAGGCAGATGAAAGCAAGGAAAAAGAAAAGCAAGAAAGAGAAAGAACGAGGCACAGAGTAAAGAAAGAAAAAAATATGCAGATGCAAGAAAAGAGGCAGAAGAAATAGGCAAAAGAAAGAGGCACAGACTGATCTGTGTGCGGCCCTGTGCACATTATGTGTCCCCCCCGCAGTTTGTGTCCCCATGCACAGTGTGTGTCCCGCCCCCGCATTTTAACAGTTGACAATTTTTTTCGGGGGGGTGGGATGCGCAAGTAGCTGGTCTTGCCTAGGGCGCAATATAGTCTAGCACCGGCCCTGGGTGGGGGTGACCCAGAGGCTTGGCTGACATCAAATATGTGAACCACCTCCAGGTTTGAATCGAGATTCGGCGCCGAATCACGATCCGGCAGTGAAAGTGTTAATATTATACACTGTTGAAAAGGGGAGACTCTTTTCTCGCAGTGCAATTTTTTTTTTTGGACGATTTATGGTTGGAGATAGAGGGCTCCAAAGAAGCCCCCCTCCACTTACTGAATTTTAAGGCAGGCGCCGGTGGGCGCTTGCCAATGACGTCATCACGCAGCGTGATGACATCATCGCTCCTGCCGGCCCCCCGGAAACGGCGCGGCAGGCTTTCAGCCTGCCAGAATGCTGCGGGAGTCGGCGAGGGAAGTAAGTATCGGGCAGGAGCGAGGTTAGGAGCCCGCTGACATACCATGTACGTCCGCGGGTCTAAGGGAGACCCGTGGGCGTGACGTACATGGTACGTCAGCAGTCAGGAAGGGGTTAAAAAGGCGTTTAAAACTAAAATGCATGAAAATAATAAAAGGTCCTATTAAAAAATAAATAAAATGGCCTGTTACAGAATTAAAAAAAACGCCATAAAAAAAAAAAGGGAATCAAAACCTAGGCCAAAAAACAGAAAAATTCAAAAAAACATTAAATAAAAAATGCTCTTTGCTAGAACTGAAAAGAATAAACGGTTGAATAAAAACAATAATATTTTTTTACATTGAATCCTATGGGATTCACCTGTTTAAACCTGTCGAACTGAAGCACCGAAAAATCAGTGGGGGAAAAAAATAATGGGAATTTCGCCAACATTTCAGTGCAGTTCAGCATCTCTGAATAGATTAGCCATTAACGAGCAAGAGAACTGGTACACTATAAATGGAGATAGTAAAGAACTACTAGAGGTACCCTACAAGAAGAGGAAACAACACAACGCAAGGTGTAGTGGTTCTGTGCACATACAGTCAGGTCCAGAAATATTAGGACATCAACACTATTCTAACTAGACATGTGCACAGCACAAAATTTCGTTTTAAACTAATGGATTAGTACTAAAATGCAATTTATTTAGTTGCTAAAGAAATTCGTTTTCAGTTCTTTAGTATGAAAACTAATTTCATTCATCCGAAAACCAGCAGATACAATTACTATTGTAGTGGCTTCTCAGAGGGCTGAGATCGCTGCTTGTTACAGGATCTCTCACTCTCAGCACAATGTGTCAGGCAAAGCTGTTACAGTAACTGACTGCTGCTCATCACAGCGCTCAGAGTTTCAGTAAAACTAGTAAATAATATTTTTATATATAAGAGTTTATAACAATATTATTTCCTTGTTTTACTGAAACTGAGCGCTGTTACAGTCGGTTACTGTAACAGTTGAGCCTGATACATTGTATTGAGAGATAATATAACAAGCAGCCGATCTCAACGCTCCCAGCCACTGGATTTAAAGGGCTAAAAAAAAAAAAAAGGCTCCTCTCTGTATAATGTATAGAACATCCTCCTGCATGAATTAATACCCCTCTCTGTATAGAACATCCTCCTCAATTTATACCTTTCTCTGTATAATGTATAGAACATTCTCCTGCATTAATTAATGCCCCTCTCTGTATAGAACATCCTACTGCATTGGCATGTGGAGGGTGCAGAACTTCGGAATGCAATGCTTATCCAGCACAGGAGAGGGAACTTTTACTTAAACTTTGTATCTCTGTGGGGGAGACAAAGGAATATAAAAGCAGGGGAGAGGGAAAATATTAACGTAAATCGGTCTGAAAGCTCAGAGAAGAGATGACTGGTGCAAATTTATTTTTATAATAAAATAAAGCACTTTAAATCCAGGGAAAACATTCAAATAAATCACACTGAAGGCTCATAATGACAGTAATTGTGAGAGCTGGATACTAAATGTATCAGGTGTAAAAACCCCTTTATAACAAGCAGCACTGGGAGAGGAGAGGGTCTGTATATAAAACGTGTATTATGGATGAGGAAAGGGGGATAGTGCTCCAGGATAATATAAAATGTATCAGACCTAAGCCCCTATTATGCAGAGCGGGAGGGTAGATAACACACGTTTTATAAAGTCCCTCTCTTCTCCCAGCGCTGCTAGTTATAAAGGGGTTTTTACTATCCAGCCCTCCTCTGTCATTAGCTTTCAGTGTGATTTATTTGAATGTTTTCCTTCTCTAGCTGCTTTTATCATCTTGTCTGCCTCATAGACATGCAAGGGTTAAGTAAAGGTTTCCTCTCCTGTGCTGGCTGTCTGTGCTGCGAGTGAGTATTCTGGAGCTCTATCACTGTCAGATTTTCGGGTAGGGGTCGGGAAGGATTACACATACAAACCGTTTCCGTAGCTTTGCGATGTTGCGCTCTTCATTGCTGGTCTCCTTCACTCAATGTAATATCACAAAAAGGACTGAAACTAAAATGTAGTGCATTTTATTTTAGTTTCTTTCGTTTTCTGTACTGAGCAGTTTCGTATCTCTTGAGTCATATGAAAACTAAATTATCCCCAAATTCAGACTAAATCGTTTTAGTACTAAAACGAATGCACATGTCTAATTCTAACATCTTTGGCTCTATACACCACCACAATGGTGTTGGAATGAAACAAACACAATGTGCTTTAACTGCAGACTGTCAGCTTTGATTTGAGGGTATGTACATCCAACTCAGGTGAACAGTGTAGGACTTACAGCAGTTTGCAGATGTGCCTCCCACTTGTTAAGGGACCAAAGGTAATGGGACAATTGGCTTCTCAGCTGTTCCATGGCCAGGTGTGTGATATTCCCTCATTACCCCAATTACAATGTGCAGATAAAAGGCCCAAAATTCATTTCAAGTGTGCTATTTGCATTTGGAATCTGTTGCTGTCAACTCTCAAGATGAGATCCAAAGAGCTGTCACTATCAGTGAAGCAAGCCATCATTAGGCTGAAGAAACAAAACAAACCCATCAGAGAGATAGCAAGAACATTAGGCGTGGCCAAAACAACTGTTTGGAACATTCTCAAAAAGAAGGAACGCACCGGTGAGCTCAGCAACACCAAAAGACTTGGGAGACCACGGAAAACAACTGTGGTGGATAACCGAAGAATTCTTTCCCTGGAGAAGAAAACACCCTTCACAACAGTTGGCCAGATCGAGAACACTCTCCAGGAGGTAGGTGTATGTGTGTCAAAGTCAATAATTAAGAGAAGACTTCACCAGAGTGAATACTGTCAGGGTCACCACGCTCTGGCCCCTGTCACTCACCCTAACCCTGCAGTATGCATAATTCACCTTCCTGAACTTTCTGCCTGCATCGACGTTCTGGCCCTGGAGCCTCACCTGAGCTCACCTTCCCCTGATTCCTCCCTAATCAAAGCTGCATATAAGGAAGTCACACCCTCTACCCTGGACTTCCACATTGAAGTCTCTGACTGTGAAACCTGCTACTGAAAACTCCCTGAATCGCTTGAACCACCAAAGACTCTAAGGATCCTCTGTTGCAATATCTGGACATTTCTCTTCATTATACCGGTACCCCTTCATTCTGCTCCCTTCCACCCCCATCGAAGATCCCCGTGAACCAGACCTATTGCTTAACGTCTAGACTATCCTTATTGCCTGTTCCCTGCCTGATACCACGTTCTTGGATATATCTGTTTCATGTATTATTGTTTATTCATCGCTTGCCCCATGTGCTGTTAAGTTCCCTTTTGTGTCCATTTTCACTTTCCTTCTCTTGCATCTCCTCCTTCTCTAAGCTATTCCCTATTGTGCCCAGTCTCCTCCAGTGCCTAGATCTGATCTGTTTAGTTCTTGTGTTTATTCTAAATAAACCCTTTTGTTACTCTGAACCTGCCTCTTTCACTGCATCCTGGGCTCACAACTAGGGATGCACCGTTACCACTTTTTTAAGACTGAGTACGAGTACCGAAACTTTTTAAAAGTACTCACCGATACCGAGTACCGATACTTTTCTTTAATGTCATGTGACGCTTTCCAATAAGAACAGACCATATAAAATTGCCCCCAGCTCACATGTATATCCCCCCCGATAGATATATATATATATATATATATCTATTCATACTGCCCCAGCTCACACATGGATATTGCCCCAGCTCACACATGGATTTTCCCCAGCTCACACATGGATATTGCCCCAGCTCACACATGGATATTGCCCCAGCTCACACATGGATTTGCCCCAGCTCATGGATATGCCCCAGCTCATGGATATTGTCCCCCAGCTTATGGATTTGGCCCCCCAGCTCACACATGGTTATGCCCCCCCCTTATGGATATGCCCCCCAGCTTATGGATATGCCCTCCAGCTTATGGATATGCCCCCCCAGCTCACATATGGATATGCCCCCCCTGCTCACATATGGATATGCCCCCCAGCTCACACATGGTTATGCCCCCCAGCTCACACATGGTTATGCCCCCCAGCTCATGGATATGCCCCCAGCTCATGGTTATGCCCCCCAGCTCACACATGGGTATGCCCCCCAGCTCATGGATCCCCCCCAACGATACTTACCTTCCTGGGCACCGCCAGGAATGTCTCCGCGCGCACGCTCGTTGGAAGGACCCCAGCCGCGACCACGTGGGATCATGTGATCACGGCTGGGGTCCTTCCAACGAGCGCACGCGGGGAAACTTTCCCGGCGTCGCCCAGGAAGGTAAGTATCATCGCGGAGAGCAGCTGCAGGGCCTGTCTGAATGCAGATAGAGCATTCAGACAGGCCCATCTGCATTCAGACAGGCCCTGCAGCTGCTTAGTGTGTTTATACTTACCTTCCTGGGTGCCGCCGGGAATGTCTCCGCGCGTGCGCTCGTTGGAAGGACCCCAGCCGCGACCAACGAGCGCACGCGCGGAGACATTCTTGGCGGCGCCCAGGAAGGTAAGTATCGCAGAGAGCTCCAGGGGCGGCTGTCCGAATGCCGATAGAGCATTCGGACAGCCGCCGCAGCCCCTCGGATGCCGGCAAGCCGGCTCAATGCCGGCTCAATGCCGGCTTCCGGTATCGGAAAAAATATCGGGGGGTACTGCATGAGTACAAAGTACTCCTGCAGTACCCAGTATCGGCCCCGATACCGATACTAGTATCGTATCGGTGCAACCCTACTCACAACCCCACCTGTGATACCAATCACAGTCTACACGTGACAATACAGAGGGTTCACCACAAGATGTAAACCATTGGTGAGCCTCAAAAACAGGAAGGCCAGATTAGAGTTTGCCAAACAACACCTAACAAAGCCTTCACAGTTCTGGAACAAGATCCTATGGACAGATGAGACCAAGATCAACTTGTACCAGAGTGATGGGAAGAGAAGAGTATGGAGAAGGAAAGGAACTGCTCATGATCCTAAGCATACCACCTCATCAGTGAAGCGTGGTGGTAGTGTCATGGTGTGGGAATGTATGGCTGCAAATGGAACTGGTTCTCTTGTATTTATTGATGATGTGACTGCCGACAAAAGCAGCAGGATGAATTCTGAAGTGTTTTGGGCAATATTATCTGCTCACATTCAGCCAAATGCTGCAGAACTCATTGGACGGCGCTTCACAGTGCAGATGGACAATGACCCAAAGCATACTGCAAAAGCAACCAAAGAGTTTTTGAAGGGACAGAAGTGGAATGTTATTCAATGGCCAAGTCAATCACCAGACCTGAATCCCATTGAGCATGCATTTCACTTGCTGAAGACAAAACTGAAGGGAAAATGCCCCAAGAACAAGCAGGAACTGAAGACAGTTGCAGTAGAGGCCTGGCAGAGCATCACCAGGGATGAAAGCCAGCGTCTGGTGATGTCTATGCATTCCAGACTTCAGGCTGTGATTGACTGCAAATGATTTGCAACCAAGTATTAAGAAGGGAAAGTTTGCTTTAGGATTATTATTCTGTCCCATTACCTTTGGTCCCTTAACAAGTGGGAGGCACATCTGTAAACTGCTGTAAGTCATACATCGTTCACCTGAGTTGGATGTACATACCCTCAAATTAAAGCTGACAGTCTGCAGTTAAAGCACATTGTGTTTGTTTCATTCCAACTCCATTGTGAGGGTGTATCGAGCCAAAGATGTTCGAATTGTGTCTGTCACAATATTTATGGACCTGACTGTATGTATATAGGTAGGTAAGCTAGCACACCAATGGCCAGACTTACTCCCACTCTCGTTGACTGCTACCTGAAGGGAGTATCTCTCCCTTCAGCACCAGAGAATCCCCCGGGGGATACAATTTGCAATAATTTAGACCACTGTATCGCTGCAGCCCTAAGAGCTAGAAGGACATATGCGGTATCATTGGAACGGTCCACTTATAGCCTTTCCAGCAGGGCCGCCATCAGGGCATTATGCCCCATGCTGCCGTAAGGGGCCCGGGGGGGGGGCCCCATTGGCGGCGCCCTTTTTAACAGCTCCGGTATCAGACTCTATGAGTACGAATCTGGAGCTGTACTGTCTTGGTCTCTCTGTCCTGGCTCTAACTGGCTGGGCGGGCCAAGCAGCGTGCGTGTGCCTCCCAAACACGCTGCTTTGGCGCCGATCCCTCCAGTCACATGTGTGATGCACGCGTCACACACGAGTAGCTGCCTGCGATGGAGGGCCCGGCCAGAAGAAGAGCGGAGAAGACGGAGGGCCCGGAAGAAGGAGGAGCGGTGAGCCAGTGCCCAGCCAGACTCCCCAGGGCCCAGCCAAACCCCAAGGGTCCAGCCAAACCCCCAGGGCCCAGCCAGACCCCCAGGACCCAGCCAGACACCCAGGCAGACCCCTAGGGCCCAGCCAGATCCTAGGGCCCAGCCAGATCCCAGCCAGATCCTAGGGCCCAGCCAGACCCCCAGGGCCCAACCAAGGCCCAGCCAGACCCCCAGGGCCCAGCCAGACCCCAAGGCCCAGCCAGATCCCAAGGCCCAGCCAGGGCCCATCCAAACCCCAGGGCCCAGGCCAGCCCCAGGTCTCAGCCAAGCCCAAAGGCCAACATACAGACATCACATTACTGAGTTTTTTTTGCTGTGGAGCTCTGTGATATGCTCATACACACTGCACATTACTGTGTGTTTTATTGCTGTGGAGCTCTGTGGTATGCTAATACATACCACACATTGCTGTGAGTTTTATTGCTGTGGAGCTTGTGAATGATACGCTTTTACACACCACACATTGCTGTGAGTTTATTGCTGTGGAACTGTGTTATGTCCTTTTTTTTGTTTTGAAAGGGGGCGAAAAGCTTTTAGAGGTTGAGGAAATTTACCGGGGGGCCCATCTTGAGGTTCAGTAATGGGCCCCATCATTTCTGGGTTGCTCCCGGTTAGCGTTCGAGGCAGAGGCGTGTGGCCACGGGGCTTCCTAACATAAGTCTCACAAAAATGCGCGCGCAGTAACGTTGCGCACAGAAATCGGTGTGCGGACTGTTTTTTTTTTTCACGCGATTCAGCCAATTATCTCACGTTAAGTTTTTGCGCCTGTCAAAGTCAATCTGAGCATATATTCTGCAGCAATAATAAATGCACACACATTTTTTGGGCTGGTGTATTTGGGTTCAGCCAGGTTGTTCAGATTTGCCATTAACACCAGCTTTTAGGAGTTGTTAAAATAATGCGTGCAAATGCTGTGCGTTAAAAACTGTGCATAGATTGTAATACCATCCGCGTACCAGCTCACAAACGCATTTGCGCTCACAATGTTAAGTATAGGACACACGCAGTACAGTAAGCTCCCGAAGGGTTCGCACAGGATCACCCGCGTTAGACGACTGTGCACGTTTGTTGCGCTGACTTTGTAATACGACGTTCTGCGCAAAGGGTTATACCCCTCGCGTTAATGCATTTTTGCGCCGGCGCAGACGTTTGCACGAAGATTGTAACAGGGCCCACAATCTTTACAATCCTCAGGTTTTCCGTGTCCTTCCTCTCTCCTGCCTGTCCACCCTGCAGTCCATTCTAAACACATCAGCCCGGCTTTTCCATCTCACCCAACGCTCTGTATCTGCTGCTCCTCTATGTGAGTCCCCACACTGGCTGCTCATCCATGGCAGTATTATATTCAGATTACAGACCCTGAGCTCCAAAGCCCTCAATAACTCCACTCCCCACTACCTGTCCTCACTAATCACCAAATACACACCAACCCACTGAAATCCAACAATGACCTGCTCCTGGCATCCTCTATATTATTACCTCTTCACATGCCAGACAGCAGGACTTTTATCATAAGGCACCAACCCTATGAAACGCGTTTCCTCGCAATATTAGACTCTGACCCAATCTGGATTCTTTTAAACGCTCCCTAAAGGCGCTTCTATTTAGTGAAGCCTACCTCCTAACTCCATAGCAAAACAATCCACTGACCCAATAACCGTCCTCATCTCTCTTTGTGTTAACATCATTTCCATCATTACAGTCCTCATCTCCTGTTTCTCACCCCTTCACTCATACAGATTGTACGTTCCTATGAGAAATGGACCCTCAATTCCTCCTGTATCTATTAGTGAAATATTAACTTGCATTTTTGGTGTTTTGTAGAATTGTCTTGTTTTTATGTATTGTACCTTTGTACAGCGTGAGGACTGTGTTGGCACTTAATAATGATGATGATTATTATTTATTAATAAGAAAATAAATTTCCAAAGACCTCCCAGACTAAGAAGGTGATAAAAAATAAAACACCAGGAAATTACAAGAATAAATGTCTTATATAAGATGTGAAAGGGAGGGTACTAGGCCTAAAATGCCAGTTGAAACATAAAAGGAAGGCTGATAGAGAACAGGTTGCCATCTTTACAGTTAAGGATACATTTGGGGGAGGGATAAAAGTTCACGAAAAGAAACATTCTAATAATTCAGAGAATCAGTTAGCGCCACCTTTGATGGATGAAAGAAATCCAACTTTCCCTGTAAAAGTATGGGCACAACACAAGCCATACTCCCTTTTACGAGGCAATAGATAGACTGGTAGGGGGTGTACTAGAGGCGCCACCTGGTGGTAAAATTTATTAGGAGATTGATGTGGATCTGTGAAATTAATTCAGAGATAAAACTCAGTGAAGTGAGTGATATAAGCTAGGCTAGAGTAATATGAATGATGTGAGAATCCAAATCTAAGGGTGTGCAGATTAAATGCATAATAAAGAGTGCAGATTTGTAACTAGCTTAATGACTTGAATTAGATGGCATACAATTAAATTTGTATATAGAAAAATGTGTAAATCAGCATATATATAATAGGTCTATATGAAGTAAAAAAAAATTGCAGTGAATAGTAAGATTGCAATAAAAACTGGGTAGTAGTCTATAGCCACAATCTTAAATGTTGGACTTTAGTGATTAAATAGCTGAATAGAAGTGTTTAGTGATAACAATTAGAGTAAGGGCTTATTTATCAGCCTCAATAGGTTGAAGTGAGGGCTTGATTATTAACCTCAATGAGTATAAACACAGTTAATAGTTAGTGCGTAGACTTGTGAAAAGTGCAAGTGACACTTAAATAAAAAGGGTGATGTACCATAACAGCCAACTAGATAATTTAGGTCAAATAGCATGAAATTGTGCAATCAGCAATAGATATGTTTATAAAGCTTCTATTGTGCAAACAGCAAACGATTAATTTATAATGAACTGTGCAAATTTAAATGCACTGTGCAAAAGAGCAAAAAAGATAAAATAATAAGAAAAAGCAGATCCAACTACAGGGTTATTCAGAGAGAGGTGAAACTCCGGAGAATGACTGGAGAAGTGAAAATTCTAGGTCAAAAATAGCCAAACCATAAAAATTCTCCCGTTTATCTCACTTTCGAAATCGTCTATTTGGTCTAGATTGTTCTCTACCAATTCTCCTGGTTTTCACCTCTCTCTGAATAACCCTGCTAGAATAAATAACAAAGAGTGGTAGATAACGGTATCAAAGCATTAGCAGCAATCTTTACCAATAACCATAAACACTGGATAGTGACCTCTAGTGGTCACATAAAGTCTGTTGCTGATAGCTAATACAGAGAGCGGGTTTTGATTATCCTCAATGGATAGTAGAATACAAAATCAGTATATACCTGTATGTGGAAATTCCAAACTCGGTTTAAAAGTCTCTAAGGAAGTATGATAGTACAGCAGCGCCACCCAATGGTAAAATATAGATACTAATCGCTAGCACTCAGAAACTGCACATCATCAAGCAGTGATAAATCTTTAAAAAGATTAGCTAAGATTGGATAGGTGGAGTGCAGCGCTTAAGCAAACATTAATTAGCACCTTCAATATAGAGCCAGGGTGGCTCCACGTTTGTGCGTTTGTTACATCTTTTCCTTTAAGAATAAACACTCTATAAAACAGTGTTACACTAAAGGTTCTGCATTATTGTGTTTTTTAGAGGAAAATGTGTTCAATTGCCGATTGAAAAAATATATGATGTTAAAGAGTATGGAAAACACGATCGATGGTGATTGAAAACATTTCCCACAAGGTAATTAATGTTTGCTTAAGCGCTGCATTCCACCTAGCCAATCTGAAAAATCTCTGGGCTAAATTACAATCCTCACGTTAAAACGGGGGCGCTATGGAGAAAAAAACTGCACCCGCAGTTTTCTCCCTAGCACCCCCGTTTTAACGGGAGATTACAATGCAGGCGCTTCAAAAGCTGCCTGCATTGTTACCGGGCGCTAGCATCCTGCCGCGTGCGTCCTCTCAATGGAGGCCGTAGGACTCCACTGAGTTTCCCCCTGCCAGTCACATGACCTGCCAGATCTCGCCTTGCGAGGTCGGCGTAGTGATCTACAGGGAGAGACTGGGGGACATTTTCCCCCAGTCTCTCCCTCTTTTCCCGGTGACAGAGGAGGCGGATGAAGCCGCGGTCCTCGTCGCAGGATACTAGGTGAGTATCTGGATTTTTGGGGGGTTACTGCTGGTGCTAACGGATTCTGCAACAGCCGAATCCGTTAGCACCAAGTCCAGTCTGTGGTTGACATTTTTGTTAACCGCAGCCGGCCGTTAAACAGCGTTAGGACTTAGCAATCCTAACTCTGATTAACACTTAGTGCTCCCTATACTTAACATGGGGAGCGCAAAGTACAGTAACCTCGTGCTGAAAAGCACAAGGTACCAAACGCTAATGGGTTACTTAACCCATTATCGTTTGGATTGTAACTTGCATTATCTACCAGGGCTAACGTTAACGCTCACTCAGGTGAGCGCTAACGTTAGCACCCAGTATGTAAAGTAGCCATCTAAGGGCCCTATTACATTCTTAACGCAAAAACACTTGCGCAGCGTGTGAATTTTTGCGCACAGCGTTAACGTGTGTAAATCAACGCTGGTATTACAATCCTCGCGCATTTTTTCATCCGTCAAAAAATAACGCGCGTAAAACAGACGTCCAAAAACGCGTGCGCAGTAACGTTGCATGCAGAAATCGGTGTGCGGACTGTTTTTATTTCTCATCACACCTTGGTTTTATTTCAACACAAGTAATAAAACAAACTTACTTTTGTACAACTACACTTTGTAACAAAGGAAGTGCATAAACCAGGATGTATACATATTTAAGGGCGAGAGTTACAATGGGGAGAAGAGTTGTCTTATTTTTTTCCTGTCCTGACAAGGCTGAGAGAGAGGAATGTTGTGGACAGCAAGTGGAAACATGTAACACAACACATTGCAAAAGAACACAAAGAATGAGATTCTTGGAAAAAAAACCTCTTTGCTGCGATGGTACACAGAGGAAGAGTTCACAGAAAGCACAGGACAGACGGTAGGGGTGGATTTCTGCTGCCGAGTAGTAGAGTGTAGAAAAAGTCTGACTGCAGTTCTGGGACACGGCTGGCCAGGAGCGATATCGGTGAGGTGGATAGAATGCGGTGGCAGTTGGATTTAGTTTCTAGTTCATCAGCGACACCACAGTACCTTTAAATTCTCGTGTTTAGTAAAAATTTCATTTATTAAAAAATTTTCATTTGTTAAAATACAAAAGTAAAGGCTAGATGAACCAACAAATGAAATTTTTTTAATAAATTGAATTTTTACTAAACACGAGAATTTAAAGGTACCGTGGTGTCACTGACAACGGAAGGCAACTGAAATGAGAATCAGTGCTCCAAAATTCACTGATTTGCGATATTACCGAGTGTCTGGATGTAGATACCGCAGTATGTGAGTACCCCTTCTTTCAAACTCGCATTCATCTATACCATAATGAGGATAATTTGAGCGCTGTCTCTCCCTCCCCTTGTCTCTGTTTCTTCCCCTTCCCCTCAATTTTCACAGAGTGGTGGCGTTGGAGGAATGAAGGGGAACAACCGTGTATGGACAGCATACTCCCCAAATTTGAACATTCCGCTGTCAGTATTTTGAACTCAGCTGTGATTAACAGGACTGACATACTGATTGAACTTCGCTGAGAATTTAAAGACGATTCTTTCCATGGCTGCTAGATGGCAGCAGAAAGCTATGTATGTACTCTCAGTAACTCCTTTCGAACTCAACCATGAAAAAACTATTTGTATTGACATTTCAGTAAGAGTTTCTATGTTTAAAGGGAAATCTCAGATATATTTGCACATATAAATGTTTTTTTGCGCCGAAAGGAAGCTCCCCCTTTTTTCTAATCTTTAACATTTGGGTCGCTTCTATTTCTGCATGGCCCCCACCGATGCACATAGCATCTCTACAGACAGGGCAATATTACATAGTTGGTGCTAACTTAACCAGAGCTGTTGTAAACTTCCCAGAACCATTATAGCCTATGGACAGGGCCAGCCCGTCCATGGAGCAGGTAGGAGCAAGTGTTCCAGGCGGCAGATGTGTTGGAGCGGCAAATTTTGGAAGCTGGCACCGGCTCTGCAATATTTTTTTAGGGTCGCACCACTTTTTTTTTCAGCTGCCTGCTGACCGCACCTCCACACATGCAGCCAGCTAGGTCCCAAGAGTTGCAGAGCATGGGATTAAGCCGCGTGTGGGCAGATTCTTCTGGCAACACGTCTCTTCTACAGGCTCCTGCCAGCACACCACCAGGTATGAGCGTCCAGGATCTCGGCAGTTACAGGGATGCTGCACAGACAGTCTTTACAGCAGGCCAGGAGCCTTTCAGGCCACACAACAGGTTTTCACATCTCATAGAATTTCACTTATCAGCATTAGATAGTGCGGCGTCCATTACTGCAGGCTGACAGCACGCCCCATTAATCAGAGGAATGCTAGGTTGACATGATCGAGCAAACTGGGTTGACATGATTATCCACCAGGGATACAGGGCTATAAACCAGCAGTTAAAAAACACTCCCTTCCTACTAAAAAAATACCACTCCTGGATCTCACCATGAGACTTTCTCCACGTTTACTTTGGTTGGTCTTTATTCAGATTTATCTTTGTTTCTTAAAACGTCCTGTCGCCCCCGACTCACTGTATAAAGTTAGTCATGTCCTTGCAGTGTGTATAGGAAAGGGAATGACATACAATGTAAGTGTTTCATATATATTGCTATTACCCATAGTTATGTGACACACATCACTCACATATATACTTAGCTCCCCTCCCCCTTTCAACCTACCATAATAACTAAAAAGATAAAATTTTATATATTTTTTTAAATTCAATGAATAATTAAAATGTACCACTAATTTCAAAAATTATACAATCAAAATAAAAGGTGAGTACAGTATATACTCCTAACACACAAACTGTAATATAAAATGATATAGCCATAGATTAAAAAATATTAAATGCTACGGTAAATGGGAAGAGTATTATAAAATTAACAATGAATGTTTAGCCATGTTTTATTCTTTTTTTATAATGAAACGTTTTTTATTAGGCTGAATTTGGCATATACAAAGCATACATATAAGAACCAGAAACCGCAATCCATTCGCTTCCATCCCCATCATATTGTAACGACTACCAATAGATGCCAATGGGGTCTGAAGTGCAGCATTGAGAAATGGTGCATAACGGAGTTTATTCTTAACTATTCTTATTTTCGATTTTAGAATTTTGTGTTGAGTGCTGAAGTGTAATTATAAAACTGAGAAATTTTATGGGGAAAAGAAAATGTGTAGCTACAATTCCCTGAGCTCAAATGCAAATGGGTGAATTTTCCCAAAACCCTAGTAACTTGTCCCGTAATTCTTCTTACAATATAAATACTAGACTTATGCACAGTCTAAAAAGACTTTTTGTATGATACGCTCATAAACATTGCACATTACTGTGAGCTTTAGTGCTATGGAGCTCTGTGATACGCTCATACACACCGCACATTACTGTGGGTTTTATTGCTGTGGAGCTTTGATATACGCTCATACACACTGCACGTTACTGTGAGTTTTATCGCTGTGGATTCTGTGATACGCTCATACACACTGCACATTACTGTGGGTTTTATTGCTGTGGAGATTTGTGATACGCTCATACACACCGCACATTACTGTATCAGAGCTCCACAGCATTAAAACTCACAGTAATGTGCAGTGTATATGAGCGTGAGTTTTATTGCTGTGGAGCTCTGTGGTGCGCCCATACACACTGCATGTTGTTTTTTTTTTTTTTGGGGGGGGCAGCATTTTATTCTTGGCTCCAGGCAGCACAGTGGCTTGGGCTGGCCCTGCCTATGGAGGTTTTAAGTTTGCAACAGCTCTGGTTAAGTTAGCACCATCATTGTAATACTGCCCACAGTGTTTAATGTAACCACACTGTCCTGAAGCAATCCTTTCCCTTTTATATATGTAGCGCTGTGTTAAAATCTTGCTGCCGGCAGTACCCATTTTTGGCCACAAGATGGAGACAATCGCGATTGGAGACACTGAACATTGGGACTACATTTCCCGGCATGCTTTGGAAAGAGACAGGAAGTGGGTGGGACCCAGCGGACTTACATCCCGAACCTCGTGGAGAACGCGCCAGAGCGCGCCAGGGAACGAGAGAGAGCAGACGCAGTGCCATACATCGCGAGAGGGCCTAGGCCAGAGCGCAAGTGAGACCTGTCAGTTCTTTTACCGGGTCATTCAGCCTAAGGAGAAGGAGCCCTCCAAGTCCAGAGTTTGCTGCAGATTGAACCAACCGAAGACCTCGAGTAAGGAGTCACCGCGAGTTGATTGGATACAGAGAGCAGGCGGTGAGCTGGAAAGTCGTGGACAAGCTACGGGAAGTCAGACAACGGATCCGGCCGCAAGTATCCCCAGTCAAAATCGAGCGGAGAGACGTCCTGGGTCAGCGGAGCCTAAAGTAACCGGTGGATGGGTGAAAGGCCTCCAAGGCCGTTTGTAAATAAAGAACACGCTGCTGTTTTCTCTTTAAAGTCCACAGGGCCCCAACTTGACTAGACGAAGACATTCCTTAAGTAAATTCACTGGCCAGTTGAACAGTACCCGGGTACCACACACACACATACACCTTTTACATTCCGGGACTTAACCTGTGCAGGACTCATTTTGTTACAAATCGGAACAGGGGTTAAAGATACGTTCCGAATGATATTTTTCTCTTTTCCGCTGCGCGTTTACCAAAATACGAAGGGATTGTATGTTTGGGTTTCGCTACGTGTCCCCTTTTTTGAACTATCGGGAAATTGCATTTCTTTTCTGTTCGGTTGCGAATATTTTATTTTTCCGAAATACGAAGCCTCGTGTTTCGTTTCTTTTCCGCTACGCGTTTTACCGTGATACGAAAATACTGTAATAATACTGTGAATACCGTGTCTCAACATCTGCTTATTATTTTAGTAAACTATTTAAATGATAAAAACTCACAACGGTGTTGGAGTATATTTATTCCCTAGTGCGGGGAGACTGACCCATGGTTCATTTTCAGCGGCTCCTCCGGGAGTGAGCGCTACACGTGGGGGCTCGTTTCCGGGATCCAGTCTCTGGAAAAACTGCATCTAAAGGGTTAAATATGGATCCAGACACTGTTGCCGAGTGGTGTGGGGAGCACAGTAGCCAGTTAGAATGTTGTATAGTCATGGATATTCCCGCAGACACTTGGGCTGAAGATCAGATTCGCCAGGCCGTGGCCACGCTAGCACCAGATCATCGGGGGTTAATACTGGACATTAAAAAAACCCAGATACTTCTCACATGTATGTTCTTCTCGAATGGAGAAAGGGTGTTCCGCCATGTTTTCAGGGCACGAGCGTGAAACTGGCCGAAGAGGTGGAAGTCCAACTAATTCAGCCAAGTGCGCCACGTGGTGAATCCGCAAGTGTTCCAGCGCCTAGTCCGTTGGCCATGATCGGGCCTGAATTTATCGTGGCTATTGGAGATCTACTGGCTAAATGTCAGAAAACAAGCCCTCCTCATACTAACTTCGGTTATCGACGGTTAAGAAATTTTACAGGAAACGTACCAACTCCGGCGGGAGAAGAAACCTTTGAAGAATGGGTGGAACAGGCGATGCAGGCTCTGGATGAGTGGGATGTCCCTGAGGCCCAGAAAAAGCAAAGGATCACCGAGAGCTTAAAGGGACCTGCGTCGGAAGCGGTGAGAAACCTAAAACTGAGTAGAAAAGATTGTACTGCTTTAGACTACTTAAACGTTCTTGAAGAAGTTTTTGGGCGAACTGAAAAGGCGGCCGAACTGGTATATCAGTACGAACACACCTATCAGAGAAGAGGTGAAAGGATGACCGAGTACATGAGGCGCCTAGATAAGTTCTACACCAGATACTCCTGAAGAAAGGGGCCGAACCGGCCGAAGTAGATAAGATCCGAATAAAACAGATCCTGAGGGGCTCTCAACCTCTAGATCCAGTAATGATGCAGCTGAGAAGCAGAACAGGTAACCAAGAGTTGAAGTACCTGGAACTGATCCGAGTTGTACGAGAGGAAGAGGCTTTACTGGAAGAGAAATCCTTCAGGCGGGGGGAAAGGGCTTATGCACAACCTGTGAGACATAACGACGGCCTGCAGCCTGAAAGCGACTCTCTAGATACTTATGGATCTGACGAGGACGAACAAGAACACCTAGTTGTTTTTAAATCTACAGAGAGGGCTGCCAAAGAATCGAACCTCCCTGAACGGGGTGAATTGTCCAAAACCGTCAAGAAAGTTCAGGAAGCTCAAGCTGAATTACAACAAGCGCACGCGGAACTGTGCCGGGTATTGATGAAGGTGACAGAGATGCAGGCAGAAATGCAGAAATTCCTCACAGGTATGCAGACGACGGGAGTTGCTGTGGCGTCTGGTCCAAGTCCTTTGACCAAATCTCAACAAGCAACTACGTCTCCGCTCTCTAAGAAGAGATGTTTCGGGTGTGGAGAAATGGGCCATTTCCGCGCACAGTGCAAAGGCCGAAAGCCTGAGAAGGATAGAGTCGAGGGACTGTTGGAAGCCCTAGGAGGACTGTTATCTACCTCACCGGCGGGAAACGCCAGAGGGCACAAGTGAAGGAGCAACTTAGGTGCCCGAAGGTTGAACCCCGCTCCAAAAACCAAGCCAAGACTAAGAGGACGAGAGGGCCCAAAGCCGAGCCAACTGCTGAGCCTGCCAGGACTGAAAGAGTCACTCCCTCAGCATCCGGGTCTACGTCATGGGGAAGCAATGCACACCCAAAGCCTACACTGGCCAAGAAAAAGGCCAGGGTACAGCAAACTGGGTCTAAGCGTCCAGATACCGCCACCAAGTTTCCTGACAAACTGATAGGTCCTTCTCCTATTGTGCCAATCCAAGTGGAAGGAGTCTACACTAAAGCCCTGTTAGATTCAGGGGCTCAAGTGACATTGATCTACAGAGACTTCTACGAGAAACACTTAAAGCACATTCCTCTGCAAGAATTGAAGGATTTGGAAATATGGGGTATCGGCACTGAGAAACTCCCTTATGACGGGTACCTGCAAGTGAAGTTGGAGATCGGATCTGAAGTCATCGGGCAGTCTGGGGGTTGTGATGCATTGGCCATTGTGTGTCCTCGACCCTCAGGTGCGAACAGAAGCTCCCTGATAGTGGGGACGAATACTGACCTAGTGCGGCGTCTCCTGACCCCTATTGTACAGGAAGAAGGTTCAACTCAAGGAGTACACCCAATGTTACGTCCGGTCTATCAGAGGATGGTCGAAGAACGAAAGGCACCTGCCGAGGTGGGAAGACTGTGGAGACTGGGTGGAACAGAGAAGGTTCTGCAAGCAGGAGAAGTGGCGAGCTTTCGGGCTTCAGTCAAGTTGAACGGGTCGCAACCAGGTCCCTATGTGGTGCTGGGAACCGATTTTGATCATGGGAGTGAAACCGGAGTCGAAGTAATTCCTGAAATAATCTCCACCAAAGCTCTGAAGAGAACACGAGGAAGAGTCTCGGTCAGCGTGTGCAATGTGACAGATTCTCCAGTAGTCCTTGAAGCACGAATGCCTATTGGGCAAGTAGAGTCTGCTACACCCCTCTCTACCGATTTAGGAGGGGGAGTGGATAAAGAGATTCCAGATGAAAGATTCTACCCCAAAGACGCTCCCATTTCACCTGAGTGGAAGAAACGTCTTCAGTCTCAAGTCTTAAAGTGGAAGGAATTGTTCTCAAAAGACGAGTTCGATGTGGGCCTAGCTAAGAGTACTGAGCACCGCATTCGGTTACAAGAAGATAAGCCGTTTCGGGAAAGATCAAGGCGAGTTCCGCTGGGAGACTTAGATGATCTGCGAGAGCAGCTGAATGAATTGCAAAGAACCAAGGTGATTCAAGAGTCCAGGAGTCCATACGCATCTCCCATAGTGTTGGTCCGAAGAAAAATGGTTCTGTCCGTCTATGCATAGACTACCGCACGTTGAACCGGAGAACCATCCCCGATCAATATGCCACTCCTCGGATAGAAGATGCCCTACAGTGTTTGTCTGGAGCAAAGTGGTTTAGTGTACTAGACCTGCGAAGCGGATATCACCAGATACCCATGCATCCTGAAGACAAGGAGAAAACTGCGTTCATCTGTCCACTGGGGTTCTTTGAATTCAACAGGATGCCTCAAGGCCTTACGGGGGCTCCAGCCACGTTCCAACGGTTGATGGAGAAGACAGTCGGGGATATGAATCTAATCTAAGTATTAGTGTACCTGGATGACATAATTGTGTTTGGGAAGACTCTGGAAGAACATGAGCAACGTTTGGAGAAGGTCTTGAAGAGGCTCCATGAAGAGGGGAAACTGTCTCTGGAGAAATGCCAATTCTGTCTACCCTCTGTTACGTATCTGGGACATGTGGTCTCAGCAGAAGGTGTTTCGACAGATCCTCGGAAGTTGGAGGCCGTAGCTTCTTGGCCTAGACCCCGAAACGTCACTGAGCTTAGATCTTTCTTGGGATTCTGTTCATACTATCGAAGATTTGTGGGAGGATTCGCGAAAATAGCTCAACCACTGAACAAACTCCTGCAGAAGGAAACCACGGAAGAAGGCTGCAAGGTCTCTGATAAAAACCCGTCAGCTCCAGGGCCAAGAAAAGCTCGAGAGTCTATACAAGGTGAATGGACCAGTCAATGTGAAGGAGCTTTCGTGAAGCTGAAAGAGAGTCTAACCCGAGCTCCTGTTTTGGCTTATGCAGACCCTCACAAGCCGTATGAGTTACATGTGGATGCCAGCCGAGAAGGTCTGGGAGGAGTCCTGTATCAGGAGTATGGTGGATTGCTGAGGCCTGTAGCGTACGTGAGCCGGAGCCTTACGCCTTCAGAGAAGAACTACCCTACTCACAAGTTGGAGTTCCTAGCCTTAAAGTGGGCAGTGGTAGACAAGTTAAAAGACTATCTGTATGGAGCCGAGTTTGTGATCAAGACGGATAACAATCCTCTTACCTACATCCTTACTACCGCAAAACTGGACGCAACGGGGCATCGGTGGTTGGCCGCTCTGTCAGGGTTTCGGTTCAGCCTGAAGTACCGCCCTGGGGTGAATAATCGAGATGCTGATGCGTTTATCGAGAAGACCCTACACTACAGAATGGACTCAGTTGACTCCAGACGGGGTGCAAGTTTTGTGTCAAGGAACAGAGCGCCGGGTCAAAGGAGGGATTGAAGCAGAGGCCATAGGAGTCATGGCTGCGGCCGTTCCTGAGTTTTACTGTAACCCTACGCAGTTAAGGGATGAAAGTTTACCTACCTTTTCGAGACAGGACCTGAAAGCGGATCAGGCCAGAGACCCTTTAATTGCCTTGACCATAAAGGCCCTGACTGCAAACCAGCGAGAGATTTTGTTAACTAACTCCCCGAGTGGAGCCAGATTGGTCTATAAAGAGTGGGAGCGGTTAAAGATGTTGGATGGGGTGGTCTACCGAAGGGGCCCCTCAACCAACGCTGAAGAGATTCAACAGTTATTCCTCCCCACTAAACATAGGGAGAGTGTGCTGCGATCACTACATGATGAGCATGGACATTTGGGTGCAGAGAGAACCTTTAAGCTGGTGCGAGATAGGTTTTATTGGCCTTGCATGAGGGCTGAAGTAGAAAGTTATTGTCATTCCTGTTTGAGGTGCATTCAGAGGAAGACTCTACCGACCCGAACTGCTCCAATGAGCCATCTGCAGAGTCAGGGACCCATGGATTTGGTGTGCATTGACTTCTTATGCTTAGAGCCGGATGCTAGTGGGCAAGGGAACATTCTAATAGTGACTGATCATTTCACTCGTTACACCCAAGCATTTTCCACAAAAGATCAACGCGCTCCGACAGTGGCCAAGGTGTTGATGGAAAAGTTCTTTGTTCATTATGGACTGCCAAGGAGGATACACTCTGATCAGGGTAGAGACTTTGAAAGCAGACTGGTGGGGCAATTGTTAGAGCTGTTGGGAATCCAAAAGACCCGAACTACACCATATCACCCTCAAGGGGATGCTCAGCCTGAAAGGTTTAATCGCACACTGCTAAACATGTTGGGGACCTTGTCGAATGTGGAGAAGCAGAGTTGGAGTCGGCACATAGCTACTCTGGTGCATGCATATAACAGTACGGAGAGCGATGCAACTGGATACTCACCGTACCGTCTTATGTTCGGAAGGGAGGCTCGACTGCCGGTGGATTTGGCATTCGGGTTATCTCTAGACCAGACGTCAGTAGCTTCCCATAGAAACTACGTGGATAGACTTCGAAGGAATTTGGCTTCTGCGTTTGAACAGGCCCGTTTGACCTCAGGAAACAGGGAGCAAAGAAACAAAAGGAACTATGACTTGAAAGTCCGAATACAAGATCTACAACCCGGTGATAGGGTTTTATTGAAGAACTTGGGTGCTGCTGCAAGACACAAGTTGGCGGATAGGTGGAGTTCCCAGGTTTACATTGTTTGCAAACAACTGCCGGGTCTACCAGTGTATCAGATTCGCCCGGATGGAAAGGCTGGGCCTCTCAAGAACTGGCACCGGAATCATTTGTTACCTTTGAGAGAGGCTGTGAGGATGCCAGTTGGGGACGAACTGTCTCTGCCAAATCCACCTGTTCCACGTTTGCCTCCTGTTACTCGGTCTCAACAGACTCGGGTTGCCAAAGAGAGCGAAAGAGACAGTGAAGAAGAGAGTTATTGTCTAGACTGGATGCGCTCACCGGAGCCTGAGGAGGTTGTCGTTGTTCCTGAACGGTGGGAGAGTAACTTGAGGCCTGAAGCTCCTGAATTTCTGCTAGAAGTCCCTGAGACTGCTGAAATCCTTGAAGCTCCTGAATTTCAGCTGGAAGTCCCTGAGGCTGTTGGGATCCCGGTAGCTCCGGAAGTTGAAGCTTATTCAGGCGATTATAGTTCTATGCCTTCACTGGAGGGATCATACTCTGAAGAAACGTCTGCTCCAGTGATAGAGAGAAGGACTGAGCCAACCCCTATAGTACTTGCACCTGAAGAGGAACTGATTGAGCCAGAACCAAAACGCTCTGTTCGACCGCCCCAACGACTCACCTACGACTCACCAGGACATAGCACTGAAGAGGCCATCACCACAGTGCAGAGGTTGCCCGAAGTGTCTGCTATGCTAGCTGAGGTAGCCCAAAATATGAGTCAACTTGAGGAAGTGTTTCTAACCCACTATATGTATGCTGCTGAACCTATACATGTTATGTAAACTGTATTTAAGTATCGTGGAAATGTAATGTAACTGTTGTACCTCCTTGGAGAGACCCAAGAGTTCTAGGAGGGGGAGAGTGTAGCTCTGTGTTAAGATCTTGCTGCCGGCAGTACCCATTTTTGGCCACAAGATGGAGACAATCGCGATTGGAGACACTGAACATTGGTACTACATTTCCCGGCATGCTTTGGAAAGAGACAGGAAGTGGGTGGGACCCAGCGGACTTACATCCCGAACCTCGTGGAGAACGCGCCAGAGCGCACCAGGGAACGAGAGAAAGCAGACGCAGTGCCATACATCGCGAGAGGGCCTAGGCCAGAGCGCAAGTGAGACCTGTCAGTTCTTTTACCGGGTCATTCAGCCTAAGGAGAAGGAGCCCTCCAAGTCCAGAGTTTGCTGCAGATTGAACCAACCGAAGACCTCGAGTAAGGAGTCACCGCGAGTTGATCGGATACAGAGAGCAGGCGGTGAGCTGGAAAGTCGTGGACAAGCTACGGGAAGTCAGACAACGGATCCGTCCGCAAGTATCCCCAGTCAAAATCGAGCGGAGAGACGTCCTGGGTCAGCGGAGCCTAAAGCAACCGGTGGATGGGTGAGAGGCCTCCAAGGCCGTTTGTAAATAAAGAACACACTGCTGTTTTCTCTTTAAAGTCCACAGGGCCCCAACTTGACTAGTCGAAGACATTCCTTAAGTAAATTCACTGGCCAGTTGAACAGTACCCGGGTACCACACACACACATACACCTTTTACATTCCGGGACTTAACCTGTGCAGGACTCATTTTGTTACAAATCGGAACAGGGGTTAAAGATACGTTCCGAATGATATTTTTCTCTTTTCCGCTGCGCGTTTACCGAAATACGAAGGGATTGTATGTTTGGGTTTCGCTACGTGTCCCCTTTTTCTGAACTATCGGGAAATTGCATTTCTTTTCTGTTCGGTTGCGAATATTTTATTTTTCCGAAATACGAAGCCTCGTGTTTCGTTTCTTTTCCGCTACGCGTTTTACCGTGATACGAAAATACTGTAATAATACTGTGAATACCGTGTCTCAACATCTGCTTATTATTTTAGTAAACTATTTAAATGATAAAAACTCACAACGGTGTTGGAGTATATTTATTCCCTAGTGCGGGGAGACTGACCCGTGGTTCATTTTCAGCGGCTCCTCCGGGAGTGAGCGCTACATATACATATCTAAACATTATAGGGCACTTTAACCCTTTCCCTACCAGAGGGCTCAGGGTGTGATTGAATCTGATTCTGTACCCACAACATATGCTCTTCTGGCTGAATAGGTGACCTCCACACTTGCTGCACACTGTATAGGTTGAGGAGTGCAAATGATGCGTGCAGCTGTCACGGTCATCTACTTCTTCTGTTTTCTTGATTAAAGCCATTCTGTTTGTGTGCCTCGGTTGTGCATGCCTTTTTTATAGGGTCGGATTTCTTCAGACCCGAATCCTGGGATCCACATATTCCACTGTCGCTCTAGATGAAGTTGCACATCCTTCACCTCTAGCGTGTTTGAGCGACGGTGCCGGGCAAGCTGACAGGCTGCTGCTGAGACCACACTTTCAATGAACTCTTCTGCAATCTGTAGGAGCATCTCCTCCACATCTTCATCTAGCTGTTCATTGGGATTTATCTCTCTGACCAGCTCGGTTTCTTCTTGCTTAGAAACTGATTGGCATCTGGGCTGGCACGTCCCCCTCCTGTAGCAGTCCCTGGCACTTTGACCCCTGGAGTGCTGTTGACAACTGTCAGCTCCTGCTTCACTGCCACAGAGGTATAGACATGGTGGTGGTAGAAGAAGGGTTGAAGGTGGACAGATTAATCAGTGTTGATGCTCCGAATTGGTTCATAATCTGGAGCGCTTTTGCCCGCGGCTCACCCAAAAGGGATACGTCTGCACGCTGCTTTGGGGTGTGAGAACCTCTCAGGGTTTGCTTTGCTCGCTCCTACGGACTGTTTCTTCACGCGATTCAGCCAATCAGAATTAAGAACCACAGTTCTCTCCCGTTAGGTTTTAGAGGTAAACAATATGTGAGGAATATCTGGAATTATGTATTGTATGCTCCATAAGGAGATACTACTATCAAGTTTGCCAATTTGAGGATATACCATGTAAGATTCAACCAAGAAAACTTGCGCTGCTATCCACTCCTTTTTGTATATTCCCTCTACGACCAACAAGAAAAAGATTCCTTAAGGATCTGACAGATACAGAGGAAGATTAGAACAAGTTAATGGTGGAGATGAGGGAACTAGTGTTTTGGGAGAGGAGAGGAAAGAACGAACATAAATAATGGGAGCAATAATAATAATAGGGATGAAATTAATGGTATTTTCAATATTTCGGAGGTGGAATTAACTAGAGGTGAATTGAGGGAGTTGAGCAAAGGTCTATAATTCGCTCCAGCCAAGAGACAAGATAATTGTCCTTTGTTTTTGGATCTGCATAGGTTTTTGAAAAAAAACTTACCAAGTAAAGGTATTTTATTAAAATAACTCAGACTATTTCTTCTATTGATAATTTTCAATACACATATTAGAAACCGAGAGGGATAATTGTAAGTATGCAATATAAATGAATAATTCAGTCTTTTATGAGCAAAAAAGGACATCATTTAGATTTTTTTATGGATTAAGTATGGAGTGACTTAGAAAAATTTGAAGCCTGTTCATTTAAACCAAATTTCAGCTTTAAACAGAGAGACGAGCATATTGAAATCAAAGGAAGAATCATTATTTAATTCTAAAACAGATGGATGAAGGTGGTCATGTAATTACGCCCAGGGAATATTATCTCTGGGAAGCGAATAGGAATTTTGGGAGCTCAGAATACATACTGTATTTAATTTTGGATAATAAAACCACATATAAATTTTTGGAAGAGCGGAAAGTTTTATTAATAAGGGGTAAAAATTATTAAATTCTTAGTGATGAGGAATTCGATTTTTTTTTTCTATGTAATACACAGCAAAATGGTTTTATTCAAATGTTTGTCCAGAATTCATTAAATCTTAGCATGTCCCCCTGGTAATCCCACTGTTTTTGGCATTAATGCTTTAAGTAGCAAATTTTAACAATATATTGTTATTTTGTGCAACCTTTGGTAAAGAGAATGAGGTCTTATCTAATGGGTACAGGCAGTGGTGTATTTAGGTTTTGTGCTGCCCTAGGCCTGACTAAACTCGTGCACCCCTTAATTTAAATTTGAGGCACCCCTTCCTGTCAAGGCCACACCTCTTCCTGGTTAATCCCCACCCTTCCTCTTTAAGCTCCACCTTTTCCTCTTAGAGCTCCGCCTTTTCCTCTCTTTATATTAAAAGTGGATACCAAGTGCCTACTTGTATATTTTGTATACCATTTTATATGTATCTATTGAGATAAATAAAATTATGAAATGTTTAAATTCAAGCATTTTTACAAAGAACAGCCACGCATGTTAAGTATACTGGATCACAGCCGCTCTAATTGGTTAAACAATAAAATCCACAGAAACGTGCACTGCATATGAGTGTATCACAGAGCTGCACAGCAATAAAACCCACAGAAATGTGCACTGTGTATAGCATATCACAGAACTGCACAGCAATAAAACTCACAGTAATGTGCAGTGTGTATGAGTGTATCCCAGAGCTCCAAGGCAATAAAACTCACAGTACTATGCAGTGTGTATCACAGAACCCACAGCAATAAAACTCCCAGCAATGCAATGTTTGGTGTGTGTCAGCGTATCGGAATCCACAGCAATAAAAATTCCAGCAATGCAATGTGCAGTGTGTATGAGTGTATTAGAATCCACAGCAATAAAACTCCCAGTAATGCAATGTACGGGTCAGCGTATCAGAATCCACAGCAAAAAAACTCCCAGCAATGCAATGTGTGGTGTGTATGAGTGCATCAGAATCCACTGCAATAAAACTCCCAGCAAACCGAATGTATATGAGCACACAGCAATTATTTATTCTACATTTACCGGCCTCCGTCCGCGGTAGGGCTGTGTGCAGAGTCAGCAGGGACTGTGTACAGACTCAGGAGGAGGTCCCTCCAGGCCACGTTAGGATCACGGCTGTGCCTGTGCGTGGAGCCATCTTGTCAGCAGTGGGGTGCCACTGCCAGAGGGTGCACCATGGCTTTGATTCCCTTCCTGGTGGGTGTTCAGTCCAGAATAGAGTGACAGTCTATGTTAACGAAAGGGTGGGCAGCTGCATGCGTGTCACGTGGTTCAGCCAGTCAGGTGGTACTGAGACTCAGGACCACCTGACTGGCCGGCTGCACGCACGCAGCCTCACCAGGAGCCAGGCAGCTCAATGACAAATTTCTATCACTGCAGTGCTGGTTAAGGAAAGGTCCACTTTAAACAGCAGTAAGCAGACAGGGCTTCATATTCTGCCGATACTCCCCCTTTACCTGCCGTTTACTGTCATCTTCTCTCTCTGAACACAAATCACATCCCCCTCCTAGAGCTGCTGCGGGGCAGGGGAGGAGCTATGGAGGGAGGAAAGGGGGATTTTTATTCTATTCGATTTTATTCCGTATGCAAACGCCATGCTCCGCTGCTCGTTGTTTGAGAACACAGCTCAAAGCTGACACACAGTGACAGCGGCACCTCCTAGTACCCCCTAATGACACCCCAATAATCACTGGTACCTGGGGCGGCCCGCCCTCCGCCACTCCTCTAAGTACACCACTGCTCTGGTGAAATGCTCACATACAAGTTTGGCGAACTGCCAGCAAGTACGGTGCTGTTTGAAGGCATTGCAAATCCCCATAGAGAAGTAATGGTTAATCTATTCAGAGAACACCAGAAATGTCAGTGAAATACCCTGATGTTCGGTGGTTTCAATCAGCAGGTTCAGGTATTCAGGCGAACCCCATAGGTTTCAATGTTAAAAATGTTCCCGTTTTTATGCAATATCTAATAAACCACTTATAAACTCTAGTAAACCACTTATTATTTTAATCTGCAGTAAAAAGTCTTTATTTATTGATTTTTTTTTTAGTACCATTTAGTAATTTTTCAGAATTTTTTGGCAAAATCCCCCCTTTTTTTTATATCGGTTCTTCTTTTTCTGTAACAGAAGTTTTTATTATCAATCATAGGATCTTATATGTAAATTCCAGACATTTTCGTTCAGTAGTTCTTTTGAAAACAGCAGGCCATGGGTTTGCGGTGGCAGCATACAGCGGGCGACTCCATGCACTTTGGGGACCCTGCGGTGAATGGTGAATTCACTGCAGGGTGGGGAAATTTTATTCCCCCCGAAGTGCAGGGAACTACAGAACACCAAAATGTTGGCGTCATTTCGGTGCTCTGTGAGTAACCCAATTAGTGGTGAGGTTTTTTGTTGCCCCCTAGAAAATGAAAGCCTAGGCGTTGCCTACCCAGGACATACTTGAAAATTAGTGACATCTCAATGTTTCCTTCCTGGTAAAATAGTTTGCAAAAGTAAAAAAAATATATTTTTTTTTAGGGGTGGGGCCACCCGGCGGGCCGCCGCCCCCTGGAGAGTGCCGCCCTAGGCCTAGGCCTTGTTGGCCTAGGCCAAAATACACCAGTGGGTACAGGCCACATATTAAGATAGCTGAGGAGTGGACAGTGGGAAGAAATGTTTTTTCAATGGTTCTTCGAACCAATTCTCCAAGTTTTCGGTTGTTTTTCGGATCAATGCTGTGCTTTTTTGTCGTTTTTTGGATTCGTTTGCTGGTTTTGCGGTGGTGTTTCCAATCCATTCGGCGGTTTTGTGGCAGTTTTTCAGATGCGTTTGGCAGCTTGTTCCCTGCACTTTGGGTCCCTGCGGTGAATGCTGAATTCATCGCACGGTCGGCGAATCGGACTCGTTGAAGTTCAGGGAATGGTAAAGCACCAAAATGTCAGTGACCTTTTGGTGCTCTCAGAATAATCCTGTATGGGGATCGAACGCGGGGCTGCCTGGTAAGGACATTGGACTGAGAACACAATGGTCGTGTGTTCCACTGCTTCCAGAAGCTGTAGAAAATCCACAAAATGGACAGATTATATGGGGTATAAGAAGCTGTGGGGGTTGTGTATGTAATTTATTCCTGATGAAGTCTTGATTTTAATAGATGAAATGCATTGGAATTTATTTTTTCAAATATTCTAGTTTTATTATCATTTAAACCTCTTGACTTGCACATCAGAGGCCCGAGTTTATTCTTTGTACATCGATTCTTGACATGTGATGCCTTTGACAGAGTCATCCAGGGTGGAACTATTTATGGACTCAGGTCTGAGAGGGGACAGTTCTATCAGGGTTGTTCAGAGAGGGTGAAAAGCAGGAGAATGACTGGAGAATGAAAAATTCTAGGTCAAAATAGCCAAACCAGAAAAATTCTCACTTTCCAAATCGGCTATTTTGACCTAGAATTTTTCATTCTCCAGTCATTCTCCTGCTTTTCACTCTCTCTGAATAACCCTGTAAGTGTCTGTTTTATAGATACATTCCATGTGTATTCATTTTATTTTTATTTACCGCTGCGCCTGAGGGAGGAGGCACATAGTGGGAGAAGCAGATATGTATTCCATTTCTATATTATCCAGTGTGCGGACACGATTGATGTGTTGTTTAGAATTGTATTGTGCACAGAGCAATCGCTACACATAAGGCAGTTCATGCGACAATTCAACTTGCAATCTTTTCTGCCCTGGGCACTATCACATTCTTAATGCTAGTGTTAGCACTCAGATATGTGAGCGTTAGCACTAGGTTAAGTACCATTAACGCATACTCCCCATATTACATTCCGAACGCTAACGGGTTAAAAAAATCCGTTAGCGCATTAGTGATTGCGCTCGCTTGCTCAAGCTTACTGTACTTTGTGCTCCCCACATGAAACCATATTCGTATTCCACAAAGTGAGAAAAATCTTTCCAAAGTGTCACAGGGTAACAAGATTTCTAACTGCAGCGTTTTTCCTTTAAGCTGAAGCTGCGCGGGCAGTAGAACTAGGCCGGACAACAAAGTTAGCAATAACAACTCCCGCAGGATGGCCGAATACCTCCCTCCAGTAGATACACTCACTCCTTCCCTGGTGGACGGTAACTTGATCGCTATCTCTAGCG